>CM075864.1:18913803-20318803 GCA_038021265.1 Cyprinella venusta
TTAGAACAGATAAGTAAACTTAAAAATGCTATTTAAAGCTGAGTATTATCTTAGCCCTCCCTTTTGAATGCTACTTTCAGATTACTTTACAAAAAATACATCCTGAGAAAAGTGGATTTCTGGGGGTGAAACCCCATAGACTCCCATTCATTCCAAGTACGCGCCCCCGCATGGACAGAGACGTGTTACTGCAGCCAGTCCAGAAACCGGAATTAACCAGCCAGTGCCAATTCTCTTCAATGGGCTCTATGCAAAACTGCACTACTTCCTGAACTTCAGCCAGCTCCTTGTTTCCTGTATACCATTATTGGACAATTTGATTAATTCAGGTGTGCTTGACCTCAGTAGTCAGGGCAACAATAATCAAACACACCTGAATTAATCAATGTGTCCAATAATGCCAGACAGGAAACAAGAAGCTGGCTGAAGTTCAGGAAGTAGTGGAGCTGTGCACAGAGCCCATTAGAAATTCTCTGGCTATATGCACACATAAGTTCCACATTTGACGCAAGGATGCTCTTCAGTTTCCGGTTGGGGAGATTAAAGCAGAGGAAAACCGAGGAAAACGAGATTATGGCAGAGTCTTCAAAATTTACTGTCCTCCCGTCTTTGAAACGAAACTAATACGTTTAGATGTAATTTTATATATAGTTATGATTATTTAATATAATTTTAAAAAGAAGCATAAACTCAACGAGGGGTGTCTGTTTTTGTGACTAACGTTTCTTTAGTATAACCATGGAGTATAAAATTCAATATAAATTCTCGGTATTGCATTGGACTCTACGATTGGTGGAAGTATCATTAGAACTTCACCGGAAATATCGCTGTGCATAGATCCCATTCACTGCTCATTATTGGTTTAATGAAATCACCTAGCTAGTTATTAGCTGTATCCCAATTTGCCTACTTATACTACGCCCTAAAAGTATGTACTCTTAGTATACTTTTGTAAAAAGTAGACTTTTGAGTGTGTAGTAAAAGAGTAGGCAAGCTTTGGGACATACTTCATCATCTTTAACAGACAGCTCAATGGGCTCTATGCACAACTGCACTACTTCCTGAACTTCAGCCAGCTCCTTGTTTCCTGTATACCATTATTGGACAATTTGATTAATTCAGGTGTGCTTGATCTCAGTAGTCACGGCAACAATAATCAAACACACCTGAATTAATCAATGTGTCCAATAATGCCAGACAGGAAACAAGGAGCTGGCTGAAGTTCAGGAAGTAGTGCAGCTGTGCATAGAGCCTGTTGCATGCATCCTAACCGAATGCTTGTACAACGTGCAATGGGTTGTGGGCAATATCAACCATTAAAGTGTGCATCAAGCTGCACTTCAGATTCTGACCGGATATAGCAGACCATCCGGGTCTCTTTGGAACACTAATTTTAACATACTATTATTTGAGACGGACTAATTCTATTTTTGAATAATATATAGGATGGATAGTATGCGAATTGGGATGCAGCAATTGTGTTAACAGGTGTATATTTAAAAGAGTAGTTCACAAAAAAAAACAAAAAAACTTTTGCTGATAATTTACTGTTACGGCCAGCTCGTTTCGACCGTACATAAAGGGATACAAGTGCAAAGAAATGACTTGCAAGAGTTTTATTAGCTTACAACAAAAATGCAAACAATTTAGTGTAACAAAGTGTAGGGTTCAAAATCATAAGGGAACAAAAATCATAATCCGGTTGGGAGTAAAAGAAGGTTGGTATGGGCTGTAACAAAGGTTCAAATGACTCCTCCAGAGGCTGCCAGTCCCCTGGACGAAGTGAAGAGGAGTTGTTTGATCCAAGGTTTTATCCTCTTCACAATTAGAGATATTTAGGTAGCAGGTGTATGTGATCTCCCACGCTCTCTGAGCAACTACACCACCAGCAGGCGACCAAGCAGAAGGCAGGGTCGTAACACCTCCCTCCAAAAGAAAAAGATTCGGCTACGAATCTAAAAATCAAAAACAAGAAAAGATAATTAGGCACAACTCAAAACAAGCACAATAACATTCTGGACGTCGTCTTCTCTTCATTCTTCAGCACCTCTGGGCCCTAGAGATGCAAAGAAAAGAAATGAACAGCGCAGAGGTTACATTATGCTCTAGAAAGTGTGTCCGCTATGACATTATCTTTTCCCCGAATGTGCTGAATCTCAAGATGGAAAGGCTGTAAAATGAGACTCCATCGCATAAGTCGCTGATTTCGGTTTTTCATTCGATTCAAGAAAACCAACGGATTATGATCTATAATAATCGGTGCAGCAGTTGATCCTAAATATATTTCAAAATGTTGAACAGCCAACACTAGAGCAAGAGCTTCTTTCTCAATGGTAGAATATACCTGTTGATGTCAGTTAAGTTTCTTAGAAAAGTAACTGATAGGATGTTGAACCTGATTCGAGTCCTCCTGCAAGAGTACAGCACCCGTACCACAATCACTTGCATCAATTGCAAGAATAAAAGGTTTGGCAAAGTTTGGAGCGGTCAACACAGGGGCACACGACAGCAAAGCCTTGCAATTTTCGAAAGCCTGCTGACAAGGTTCAGTCCACTGGAAAGAAAACTTCGGACTCAGTAAATCGGTAAGAGGCGAGACTACGCTGGCAAAATTTTCACAAAAACTCCGATAATATCCCACCATTCCAAGGAACCGTCGCAGTTCACGCCGAGTGGTGGGAGCGGGAAAATTACAGATAGCTTCGACTTTTGTCTCGATAGGTCTTACACAACCATTTCCCACTATCTTACCTAAATAGGTAACGGTTGCCTTCGCGAATTCGGACTTAGCAAGATTAACTGTAAGATTAGCTTTGGCTAAACGAGAAAACAGTTCTTTAATCTGACCAAGATGTTCAGACCAAGATGAACTATACAACACAATGTCGTCAAGATATGCCTCACATCCTGACATTCCGTACAGTATACGATTTATGAGACGCTGAAACGTCGCGGGTGCATTTCGCACTCCGAAAGGCATAACCGTATATTGCAGGAAAGCATCAGGTGTGACGAAGGCAGATAATTCTTTTGCTCGACTAGTCAGAGGCACCTGCCAATATCCCTTTAAGAGATCGAACTTACTAACATATCGGGCAGAGCCAACATGATCGACGCAGTCATCCACTCGAGGCAAAGGAAAGCAATCCGGCTTAGTAACAGAATTAAGTTTTCTATAATCTGTGCAGAATCGATATGAGCCATCAGATTTATTTACTAGAACACAAGGGGAACTCCATGAACTGAAACTGGATTCAGCCAGACCATGAGCAAGTAAATAGTTGACCTCTTGTTTCAGCAAATCTCTTTTGAAAGGATTGACTCTATATGCGCTCTGTTTAACGGGACACGAGGATCCTACATCGATATCATGTTCTATGATAGAAGTACGACCAGGAACATCACGGAAAAGAGAGGGAAATGACATCACCAACTCCGTGACATCACTCCTCTCCTTCTCAGTCAGGTAAGAAAGATGAGACGACAGATTAAAAAGAATCTCAGAGTTTTTAATTCGCCCGTCGACTTTCTCTCGAGAAAGAAAACTCTCATCCTCATCAGCATTCTCCAAAGAATCCTTAGTCGGGCTATGAAAGGAAGATGACAATTCTGGAACAGAATCACAAGAGTTTACCACATTTACAGCAACGGAACAAACAGGAGCTATGTACAATTTCAGCAGGTTACTGTGACATACTTGTACCTTCTTTCTCCGATCAGGAGTATTTAAAAGATAGTTGTTATCGGAAAGGCGTTTAACTATCCTATAAGGGCCTGTAAATTTAGCCTGAAATGGATTTGCCGGTAGAGACAATAAAGCCAATACCTGTTCACCCACCTGAAATTCTCTTACTTTAGCTTTTCTGTCGAAACGTTGTTGCATTTTTATTTGAGACTTACCCAATTTCTTTTTAGCAAGCGCTCGTGCCTCATACAATCTACGCCGAAATCCACTCACATAGTCTGAAATATTCTCAGAAGGTTTAGACGTTCGCCACTCCTCAGCTAACACAGTTGTAGGTCCTCTCACTACATGTCCAAACACTAATTCATTTGGGCTAAACCCAAGACTTTCTTGAATTACCTCACGGATCGCTAACAACATCCACGGTAGACCTTCTTCCCAATCAGCATCAAGTTCCACACAATATGACCTCAAAAGCGACTTCAGGGTTTGATGGAACCTCTCAAGAGCTCCTTGACTCTGTGGATGATAAGCACTAGAAATATTGTGTTTCACTCGAAGTTGACGCATGGCTTTTGAGAACTGTTTCGACATGAAGTTCGAACCCTGATCAGATTGAATAACTTTGGGTATTCCAAAGGTCGACATGAAATTAGTGATGGCTTTCAAGACAGATTTTGTGGTGATGGACCTTAATGGATAAGCAGTAGGATAACGAGTAGTCTGGCACATAACATTTAAAAGGTATTGGTGACCAGTCTTAGACCGGGGCAAATGACCAACACAGTCAACTATCAAATACTCAAAAGGAGTGGAGACGACGGAAATAGGCTGCAACGGAGCAACAGGTAACTTTTGATTTGGCTTACCGGTGATCTGGCATGTATGACAAGATCGAATATATTTTGCCACATCTCGTTTCAACTTAGGCCAGTAGAACTGTCGCAAGACCCGATCATACGTTTTACGAACTCCAGTATGACCAGCAAGTCCTTGGTGAGCCAAATGCAACATGGATTCTCTCACTGTAAGAGGAACTACAATCTGAATTTTAGGTTCTAAGGCAACATCTTTATGCGGCACTATTTTCCGACAAAGCAGACCATCATCGAGAAAATACAAAGAAGACTGAGAATCAGAACATTTCTTAGACTCCACTTCAGAGTATAAGGTTTTAAGACTGTCGTCGCTCTGTTGAGCTCTAATCAAATCCTCTCGAGAAATCTGTAACAAAGAAGTCAGAGAACAATCAACATCAGAGAGATCAACATTGGTTTTCTCAAGAGTGGACAGAACCTCTGATGTATCGGTAGATTCTTGTCACAACACTATTGAATCTTTCTGGTCAGAAGACAATGAAGAACAGGATTTCAGGTCTCTCTGCTCAGGACATTTGGACACATCAGATCCTGAGTCACCTGTATGAACAGTATAAAAGAAGGTGTCATGCAGTGGAATTTCAACTTGGTTTTCAGTTAATGGTTTAGCCATTGATCGAGTAACTGCACACGCTGGAAACAAATCAGGAAATTCTCTACCAGTTCCAACATCAGATTTCCTAGGTGTAGATGCTATTATGGGCAGAGCTGCCACTTCACTCCTTCCCCAAACATTCTCACCAGCTAAATCATTTCCCAGTATAAATGTAATCCCAGGAACTGGAAGTGCAGGACGAACACCAACTATTACTTCTCCGGATACAATGGCAGAGGAAAGATGGATTCGATGCAAAGGCACTTCAGTAAATCTCATCTCAAACCCTCGCACTAGAACATGAGTTCCAGTAGCAGTTTCAGAAGTCAAAGGCAAGATTCCTTCTTGAAGAAACGACTGCGCGGCTCCCGTATCTCGAAGAAGACGTACTGGCACCATTTCGTCTGAACCAGGCAATGACACGCTTCCTTCTGTGATAAGGTGCATAATCAACAGAAGAAGTTATACACTGATCAACAGATTTATCATCAGGACTAGATAAATGATGATCTTTCTCATCACAAGTGTCAATCGATGATGAAGTGGAAACCAAAGCAACAGATTTTGACAGTCTTTCTTTCTTTTTGAGTGTAAGACAGTCGGCTATTTTATGACCAGGCTTCTTACAGTAAAAGCAAACCATGTCCCGTGAGAGTGTAGGTTTACGAGAATGTTCAACAACTGCTGTCTTAATATTCCTACTCACCACAGAAGACTTTGTCTTAGGTTGAAAGCAAAACTTAGAGTTACCCATATGGTTGGTTTTAAGACCTACTGAACTGACCGACCCACAATGGGTTAACACAAATTCATCAGCCATGATAGCAGCTTCTGAAAGTGTATTCACCTTGTGTTCAGTGAGATGCATAGCTACAGCAGGAGGAACACAATGTTTAAACTCTTCTAAGAGCACTAATTCTCTTAATTGTTCCTTAGTTGTAACTTTCATTGAAGTGCTCCAACGATCAAATAAGTTCTCTTTTTCTCTTGCAAATTCAACATAAGTGCATTCATCAGCTTTACTCAAATTCCTAAATTGTTGACGATATGCCTCAGGCACGAGTTCATATGCATGCAACACAGCAGATTTCACCACATCATACTCACCACTCTGTTCCAATGAGAGTGCAGAATAAACTTCTTGAGCTTTACCTGTGAACACACACTGTAACAATAAAGTCCAAAAGCTTTTCGGCCATTTCATGGATAAAGCAACACGTTCAAAGTGATAGAAATATTTATCCACTTCCTTTTCAGAAAATGGCGGCACTAATCTCATATTTCTCTGAACATCAAACACAGATTCACCTGTAGGAACCACATTCGCTTGAGAACCTTCACCTGTCTTTGCTGCTAATTCTAACTTCAACTTTCTTATCTGAAACGCTCTCTCCTCACGTTCTTTCTCCAACTGAAGCGCTCTCTCTTCACGTTCTTTCTCTAACTCAAGCGTTCTCTCTTCACGTTCCCTTTCCATTTCAGTGTTTCCCTTTGCCTCGGCCCCTGCCCATGTCTGCTCCCCGATTCAAATATCCTGGGATATAAATCGCTCTCAAAGAAAGAAGTTTCCCCTGGGACCACAGAAGGATCTGGCGAGCCAGTTTGTACAGAGGGCGAGAACGCAGGCCCCCTTGATGGTTTATGTAAGAGACCACCGATGAGGTTGTCTGACCGGACGAGCACACCGTGGCCCCTCAGGTCTGGCAGGAAGTGTTTCAGTGCTCGAAACACCGCCAATATCTCTAAACAATTTATATGCAGATGACGATGATGGACCTGCCTGGGCTGAGCGACCACCCCAGCCTGTGAGGGAGGCATCCGTTGTTATGGTAACACGGCGACACGGAGCTCCCAGCGCGGGTCCCAGGGATAGGAACCAAGTCTCTTTCCACATAGCCAGGGCATGGAGACAACGTCGCGTGACCCTGATCGTGCGGAATGGGTTTCCCCTCGGGGAGAACCCCTTGGTTCTGAGCCACCACTGTAGAGGTCTCATGTACAGCAGGCCGCAGGGAATAACATTGGACGCTGCCCCCAGTAGACCCAGAATTCTCTGATAATCCTTGACAGTGAGTGACTGGCCTAGCTTCGCTTGCCTGATAGCTGCAAGAATCGCCGCTATACGGGCAGGAGACAGATGAGCCTGCATTGTCGTCGAGTCACAAAAAACGCCCAAAAAAGTGGTCCTCTGTACTGGAGAAAGCACACTTTTCTTGGCGTTGAGTCTCAGCCCCAACCTTCTTATGTGGGCGATGACGACATCTCGATGCCGAACCGCCTGATGCTCCGATTGAGCCAGAATCAACCAATCGTCTATATAATTCAGAATGCGAATGCCCTGGAGCCGTAGCGGAGCCAGAGCCGTGTCCATGCATTTCGTGAAGGTTCGAGGAGATAGAGCTAGGCCAAACGGAAGAACCCGATATTGGTACGCTTCGCCCCCAAAAGCGAACCTCAGGAACTTCTGATGTTGTGGAAGGATGGAAATGTGGAAGTATGCGTCTTTTAGATCTATCGTGACAAACCAGTCCTCGGATCTGATTTGTGACACGATCTGCTTGAGAGTGATCATTTTGAACTTGAGTTTCCCCACAGAGCGATTTAATAGGCGCAGATCTAAAATCGGACGTAACCCCACATCCTTTTTCGGAACGATGAAATATCGGCTGTAATAACCTGACTCTCTGTCGGGAGGAAGAACTCGTTCTATCGCCCCCTTCAGCAGCAACGTTTTCACCTCCTGTTCCATAACCATACCCTGCTCGGGGGCCACCACAGTGGGTAAAATCCCCCGAAAATGAGGCGGGCGTGACCTGAACTGGATCGCATACCCGAGCTCGTTATTTTGCAGGACCCATTGAGATACATTTGGAAGATTTTTCCATTCTGCCAAAAATTCTACTAAGGGTACCAGTCTCTCGAGACTGGCCTCTGGAGTACTTTGAGTGACAGACACAGTGCCCTGTAATAGCGCAACGACAGGGAACAACTGTTCTGGCTGTATATCGCTCCTCAGTGCCAGCGAGTGTCCCTTAGGAAAACACTCGCTGGGACCGCCTACGCTCCAACCCGCAGGCTGGGATGGTAGACTGAGCCGCTGAGGGGACCGAGACAGAACGGGCACCGTATTCAGCGGTGAACACCTCTCTCTCTCGGTGGGGACCACCCTCAGCACCCTGACACCCTCGACGTCAGGGCTTCTTCGACGAGGCATAGTGTGTAGACATGAGGCTGCTTGTCCCGCCGCCGAGTAAGCTTTGCCCACCAAAGCCGATGTATTTCTGAGTGGCTTGGTGGGCAACGCCGGCGTCTTAAAGGACGATGCCGTATCAGGAGAAAGATGGCTCGCCAAAATTACCTCCATCCTCGGCATCGTCCCATAACCATGACTTTTAGACCCCGCAATGTTAGAATACATTGAAGTTTGATGGGTAAAAATTCTGGCTGAAACGGGTTTATTCCACGATCTCGCCACCTCGGTGTGGAGATCGGGAAATAAAGGTAGAAACCGGCGCGGAGGTAGTGAGTGAGATGGTAGATATCTTTCATCGAGTTTACTTTTCACTCTTGACTCTTGTTTCTCTATGGGCCAGTCAATGCTTAGCTTTTTTACAGCACGAGTCAAAACCTCCATAAGCTCTTCCTGTGCGGGAGACTGGGCTGGCGAGTCCCCAGTCTCCACAGTGTCACTTCTCATCTCAACATCCACACTTTCAACATCCAGTTCCTCGGAACTGGATAGCTGAAGAGATGGAGCCTCATCACGGACGGGAGACACCGCGACGCGGACCCCCCGCTCGATCAGAGGCGCTGGATATATCAGGTAAGGGCAGAGATAGACTTCCATCGGAACCCGTCTCCATCCCCGCTGATAAATCCATTTGCGATCCCCACGATGCAAGCCTTCGCCGTGCCTCGGCAGCAGCGGGACCCAAACCGCGGGGAGCGCGAACCGAGCCACACTCCTCAAAGAGGGCACGGCGGGTGCGGAGCGTTTTCATGGGCAAACACTCGCAATGCTCACAGCCAGCTCCCTCGAGAGCTGACTGGGCATGCTGCACTCCCATGCAAACAACACACAGATCGTGTGTATCCCCACCCGTGATGTAGCGAGGGCAGGGATGAACACACTTTCTGAACTGCTGTTCACTCACCATAATATCTCTTTCCATTTTTTTTTTTAAATATGTGAAGCTCCTGCCTAGAATTCTCTAAAGACAGACAAAAACACACTGAGACACAGACTGATATATTTTCACACAGAGAGCGCTTGCTGAAGACTTCAGAAGCTGTCGCGCTTGTGTTTTTGGTGTGCTTTATAGATTCCTGGTCAATACGTCACCCCGCCTATGACGTTCCGTCTCGCCATTGGACTGATTTCATACGTGCTTCATATGCACACACGCAGAGGCGTTCCCATTGCGATTACACGCAGCTCGAGTTCCCTGAACGGGAACCTTAATTTCTTTTCGACTGAAGAAAGAAAGACATGGACATCTTGGATTACATGGGGCTGAGTAAATTATCAGCAAAAGTTTTTTTTTTTTTTTTTAAGTGAAATACTCAGGCTTTCATTTGACTTTGTCTTTGCTCTGTCTTGAAGTTTTTTAGCCTAATATATGCTTTTGTGTTGTCCCATTTTGTCTAACCTGGAAGACTTTTACTCAGACCTTTTGACCAGCTTCACTGGTAACCTTTGTTTAATATTATTGGACTCTTTTGCCTTAATCATCCAGTGAGGATTTGTATCTTGCGCAACCCAGCACTTATGCTGGATCCTTTGTTTGAGCTCAGGAAAGAAAACTAAGTAAAGACTACCTGTTTTTCCTTCTAAATTGGGTCCACACTGTTAGATTCCTAGACCTGACTCTTTTACTTGCCTGACTTCAGGGTGAGAATTTGCGAGTGGCTTGCATGGGTCTATGATCAGCTGCAGCAGTTGCACACTCTCTGTCATTCAAATATGATGATTCTCTAAAAGTTACGGAAAACACTGATAACAATAACACTTTCAAAGACTTGTCATCAAGGCCTAAAGCCATGGCCATGATGTTTCAAACAGCAGTTGTTAAACATTTGCATGGTTATACAGCCTCATAAAAACATTGTTCCTTTGGAACGCAAAGAAAGGAATAATTGTATAGGCGTAACCTTATACATCTTGCACCTGTTATCCCTTTACTGCAAAAAAAAAAAAAAAAAAAAAAAAAAAAATTCTTCCCAGAAAAGGTCTCCATGGATACATTCCTAGCAATGCAAAATGCAAGAGGTAGTCCTATGAAACTTTCTTTTTCTTTAGCAGTCATTGATTGCTAGTGTCAGGGATGAGGCAGTGTAGAAAATGGAAGCTTTAGCATAAGTTTTGCTGGGAAGACTCAATTGTTACGTCACTTATTACCTTCTCATCTATCGTGTTCTAATACTTGTAGTATAAAAGACCGGTACTTACACATGTCTGAGTTCGCAGATGCCGACGCCTACATTCAGCTCCATCCTCCCCACCATGGTTTCTTACCATACCTCCCAGGGGGTCGGCTGGGCCCCTGCCTTCGTCTTTAAGCAGGAGATGCAGATTTCGTACCCTCGGATTGCGAGCTACAAATTAGTGCTATGCCAAATAATTTTATATCACATTACTGGCTTGTTGGGCTTTTAATAAATGTATGCTCGTTAAGTTATTTTGCCTGCCAAGTCTTTCTGGTAGAACTGTATTTCTAGCCTAGAAATCTAGATGCACCCTAGTGGCAGCAAAAATTATTTCGTAGCCAGTGTGGTCTAACAAATCTCCATAGACGTTTTAGCTGGAAAAACCATACTCTGGTGAGGCCAATTACATCGTGTATAGAGTCGGCAGGCAGGCTTAACATAATATTGACAGACTTGCGACAGTTCACTGCTAACTTACTTACTAAAACAAAGAATGGTTGCTGCTGGCGAACAGCTGTCTTTCGATTCGGCTTTGACCGCTACTCTGGATGATTTGAACTTAAGCTTTTCTTTGAAACCAGAACAAAGAACGCCACTTGAGTCATTTAAGAAAAAAAAAAAAAAGAAAAAAAAGATTGGAGTTTTGCCGACTGGATACGGTAAAAGTTTAATATAGATGCAACTCTTTTGCTCCGCTGGTGTGAAAACGCATGGGATTCAGCCTTCACCTTCTTCGTTACTCTGATTGGTTGTACTGTAGCTCTATCCAATTCTGGCTCTGGAGTGGGTAACGGCACTTTGGGAAGGAGGAAGCTCGACAATTCCTTCACATGCCAGTTTCCTTCGTCAGTTCAGTGCTTTTACTTTCCCTGCGTCAAGGAGGAGCTTCGGCTGCGGATTATACTCTTTACTTCTTCACTCTTGCTCCACAAACAGGCACAAATTGCTCTACCACAAGGGACTCAATGATCTTCAAGGAGAACTGGTGTGTCGAGATGAGGGGAGAACAATCAGCCAGTCAATGGATTTGACCATTCGCCTTGATAACCTGATGTGCGCGTGGCGAGTGCCTCATATGCACCGAGCCGCCGAATCTTTCTCCACAAGTCAAGTCAAGTCAAGTCACATTTATTTATATAGCGCTTTTCACAATACAGATTGTATCAAAGCAGCTTCACAGTGATAACATGAAAGCAGTACAACACAGATCGATAATATTGTTAAATATTAATTATTAAATAACCCCAACTAAGCAAGCCAAAAGCAAGCCAAAAGCAAGGCGACAGTGGCAAGGAACCAAAACTCCATCAGATTGGATGGGGAAAAAAACCTTGGGAGAACCCAGGCTCAGTCGGGGGCCAGTTCTCCTCTGGCTTACATTCATATTGTTTATATAAATATTAAATTTAAATATTGTTTATGTATAAAACAGCACCATAACATATCGCAGGCGTTGAGTCGTCTCTTCACAGGCTTTGGTCTTCTCATCACAGGCGGTGGGGCATCCAAAATCCCTGTGAGAGGCTGGATACAAAACTTGACTTGACGAACGCCATTTTTCATAACAGCAGAAAGGCAGATGGGAAATAATTAGCATAGCTGATGTTCATAATGATTTCCATTATACAGGAGTCGGTGTTAGAAAACCACTATCTCACAAACTCTCCGCAACCCAACCATACGCACCGACCCGTTTGTCTACAAGGCTGTTGAGCCCCACTGGTGCGTTAAGCAGTTTCAGTGGCAAACGGTTCCGTATGGCATAACAGGAATAAGAGGTAAGCATTATGTGAATGCTTGACTAAAGAGATGCATCTTTAGTCTAGTTTTAAACTGTGTCAGCGAGTCAGAGCCTCGGACCGTATCGGGAAGGCTATTCCAGAGTTTTGGAGCTAAATGCGAGAACGCCCTCCCTCCTTTAGTGGACTTAGATATCCTAGGAATGACCAGAAGCCTTGAATTTAGTGATCTTAAGGAACGCGGTGGATTGTAGGGCGAAAGAAGGTCCGTTAAGTACATAGGAGCTAAACCATTTAGGGCTTTATAGGTCAGTAGTAGTACTTTGTAGTTGATACGGAACTTAATAGGTAACCAGTGTAGAGATGATAAAATCGGTGTTATATGATCATATTTTCTTGACCTAGTAAGAACTCTAGCAGCTGCATTTTGTACTAACTGTAGCTTGTTTATTGAGGATGCAGGAAAACCGGCTAATAAAGCATTACAGTAATCTAGTCTCGAGGTCATGAATGCATGAACTAACTTTTCTGCATCAGAAACAGATAACATGTTACGTAGCTTAGCAATGTTTCTAAGGTGGAAATAGGCTGTCCTTGTAACATATGAAATATGATTTTCGAAAGACAAGTTGCGGTCTATTATAACATCCAGGTCTTTTACTGTAGTGGATAAGGTAACAGGACATCCATCTATATTAAAGTTGTGTTGTAAGAGGTTTTGTGAGTGGTTTTTTTGGACCAATAAGTAATACCTCCGTTTTATCTGAATTTAATAGCAGGAAATTACGCGTCAAATTACACTCTGTCAATTTTGATGAGTTAGTATTTTCGTCTGGTCGTGATGAAATATATAATTGAGTGTCGTCAGCGTAACAGTGGAAATTAATTCCATGTTTTCTTATAATATTACCAAGTGGCAGCATATATATTGAGAATAGCAGAGGGCCTAAAACCGATCCTTGCGGTACTCCATAGTCTGCTGACGTTATCTTTGATTTTTCCCGTTTAAACAGACAAAATGATAACGGTCCGATAAGTACGATCTGAACCAGCTTAATGCCTGTCCTTGAACACCAGTGTAGTTTTGTAGTCGATCCAAGAGTATTTTATGATCTATAGTGTCGAACGCAGCACTAAGATCAAGTAGGACTAGTATTGAGATACAGCCTTGGTCAGAAGCTAAAAGTAAATCATTTGTAATTTTAACTAGCGCAGTTTCTGTGCTATGATGCGGTCTGAATCCTGACTGGAATTTTTCATAGATATCATTTTCTTGCAAAAAAGAGCATAGTTGAGCGGACACAACTTTTTCTAGTATTTTGGACATAAATGGAAGATTTGAAATCGGTCTGTAATTCGCTAACTTATTTGGATCTAATTGCGCTTTCTTAATGAGAGGTTTTATTACTGCCAGTTTGAATATTTTTGGAACATGACCTAAAGATAAAGACGAGTTAATAATATTGAGGAGAGGCTCTTCCACTACAGGTAATAGTTCTTTTAGTAGTTTAGTGGGTATTGGATCTAATAAACATGTTGTTGGTTTAGATGCAGTGATAAGTTTATTTAGCTCCTCCTGTCCTATCATTGTAAAGCGGTGTAGTTGTTCTAGAGGGGTCATAATTGAGGCTGAATCATAAGACACCATAGAGGATTGTACATTTATAATTGTGATTCGGATGCTTTCTATTTTCTCGTTGAAGTAATTCATAAAATCATTACTGCTAAACTGTAACGGTATATTTTGCTCTGGTGATGTCTGTTTATTTGTTAGTCTAGCCACGGTGTTAAATAAAAACCTTGGGTTATTTTGGTTATTTTCGATTAGTTTGTGGAGATGCTCAGCCCTGGCTGTTTTTAGAGCCTTTTTATAACGTGACATACTGTCTTTCCACGCGATTCTAAAGACCTCTAAGTTAGTTTTTTTCCTTTTACGCTCTAACTTACGGGTTTCTCTCTTGATAGCATGCGTATCACTGTTGTACCGGGGTGCTTTAGTTTTCTCTCTAACCTTTTTTAATCTAATTGGTGCAACAATATCTAATGTACTAGTGAAAATGGTGCTCAAACTGCTAGTCATTTCCTCTAATTCATCTGTCACGGTGGGTAAATCCTATGTCTCATTCATGTCTCGTGTTTCTGTTGTTGTATGTGTGTTGATTTGAGGGGCGTGGCCGCTCATCAGAGCTCATTCAGTAATCACTCATCACCAGCTGCAGTCTATCATCCCGGTCTATTTAATCTCACCCCTTTCTCATCTCCATTGTCAGATCGTTGTTTGTGATGTCCGGTGTCAGATCCCTCTGCGTTCCAGTATCCTTCGTTGTTACTGTCTGTTTCCCCGTGGATGTTCTGGATTAGTCTTGTTGATCGTCACCTCACTTCACCTGCACCTTGTCTATCTGACCATCGAGTCCCTGCGCCACTACCCTGCTTGTCTGTGGACTGTGTACTGAGTTCTTCCTCCTTGTCTGTGGACATTGCACTGAGTTCATCCTGCTTGTCTGTGGACAGTGTACTGAGTTTCTAATAAACATTGTTACTTGCAATTGCTTCCGAAGTCTTTACGTTACAGAACGATCTGACCATGATGGAAGCAGCGAGTGACAAGTCTGAGACGCTGGAGGATTTTGTCAACAACAGCAGACGGCGGATGGAGAATCAAGAAAGAAATATCAACGACACCGCTCGTGCTGTTCAGGCGTTAGTGGCGCAGGTGTCCGGGCTCACACAGCAAGTCCAACAGCTGCATATTCCCGCTGCGCCGGTCCCACCGCCGATTCCCCAAATACCACCAGTGGACCCCTCCCAGTCGGAACCACGATTACCAACCCCAGAGACATACTCAGGTGAACCCAATTTTTGTCGAGCTTTTCTAACTAGATGCTCCATGCACTTCTCTCTCCAGCCCAGAACCTTCCGGGAGGAAGAAACTAAAGTGGCTTTCGTGCTAACGCTGCTGACTGGGAGAGCGGCACTATGGGGAACGGCGGTGTGGGAGAACCAAGAAGACTGCTGCACCTCGTTCCAAGCGCTCTCCAACGAAATGAAACGGGTCTTCGACCGTGCCTTGGGAGGCAGAGAAGCGGCAAGGTTGCTGGCCGAGTTACGCCAAGGACATCGATCCGTGTCGGACTACTCGATCGAGTTTCGGACCCTGGCGGCGGAGAGCAAATGGAACGAGGAGGCGCAGTGGGATATGTTCCTGCATGGGTTGGCTGACCGCGTCCAAAAAGAGATTTATGCCATGGACTTACCACCGAAACTCAGTGATTTAATCGCGCTAGCACTGAGAGTAGACGCCAGGCTGTCTCGAGTGGAGCAAAGAGGACCCAACTACCGTTCTTCGGCGAGTCATCGTGCTGGAGGTGGGGACGCGGTCAGCCCTGTCTACGATCCCGAGCCCATGCAGGTAGGTCGAGCCCGGCTTTCCCGGGAGGAGAGGGAAAGGCGGAGATCCCAGGGCCTTTGCTTGTACTGTGGAGGAGTGGGACATTTCGTCTACAACTGCCCGTTAAAAGGCCCAGCCCGGTAGTAAGTATGAGGCTACTATCGGGTGGGATCTCCGCCGAGAAGACCTCATCGACATCGACCCTCCTTCCGGTTAGACTCCGATGGTCCAACCACCGTCACGATTGTCATGCACTTCTGGACTCGGGCGCCGAAGGTAACTTCATGGATCACAACTTTGCACTCAAACACCAAGTTCCCCTCAAACCACTCACCCATCAGATTGCAGGGCACGCCCTCAACGGTCAGAAACTCCCCACCATATCTCTGGTTACTGAAGATATCATCCTCATCACATCAGGCAATCACTCAGAAACCATCTCATTCTACATCCTGGACACCCCGCTTGCACCCATAGTTCTTGGTCACCCATGGCTCACTCGTCACAATCCCAAAATAGACTGGCAACTCAAATCCGTAGCGGCTTGGAGCAGTTTTTGTCATAAGTCCTGTCTTGTCTCTGCTTGTCTGTCTGTTTCTGTTCGTGTGTTACAGGAGGAGACAGTGGATTTATCTAACGTGCCCACAGAGTATCGGGATCTGAAGGAGGTGTTCAGTAAGTCTCGGGCTGATTCTCTCCCTCCACATCGTCCCTATGACTGTGCTATAGAGTTATTGCCAGGTACGTCTCCGCCTAAGGGCAAATTATATTCACTCTCTGTCCCAGAGAGAGAGGTCATGGAGAAATACATTTCTGATTCTCTAGCAACAGGGTTCATCTGCCCTTCCTCTTCTCCAGCGGGGGCGGGGTTCTTTTTTGTGGGGAAGAAGGATGGATCGTTGCGACCTTGTATTGATTACCGGGGGCTGAACAATATCACGGTAAAGAATACTTATCCTTTGCCGTTGATGTCTTCAGCTTTCGAGAGGTTGCAAGGAGCATCCGTCTTCACGAAATTGGATTTAAGAAATGCTTATCATTTGGTCCGCATTAGGGAGGGGGATGAATGGAAGACCACATTTAACACCCCTAGGGGGCACTTTGAATATTTGGTCATGCCTTTCGGTTTGTCTAATAGCCCAGCGGTCTTCCAAGCACTTGTCAATGACGTGTTGCGAGACATGGTCGAAAATTCATATATGTCTACCTGGATGATATATTGATTTTTTCATCGTCTCTCCAGGAACACGTGCAACACGTCCGACAGGTGCTTCAGAGGTTGCTAGAGAATGGGCTTTTTGTCAAGGCGGAGAAATGCGTGTTTCATGCACAGTCTGTTCCTTTCCTAGGTCACATCATCTCGGTTGAGGGAATGCGCATGGATCCTGACAAGGTTAAGGCTGTGGTAAATTGGCCAAGTCCAGATTCCCGTAAGGCCCTACTGAGGTTTCTGGGGTTCGCCAATTTTTACCGGCGTTTTATTCGCAATTTCAGCCGACTAGCCGCGCCTCTGACCGCCTTGACCTCCCCCAGAACGACGTTCAGGTGGTCAGACGCAGCAGAAGCTGCGTTTGCCAAACTGAAGAGCTGCTTTGTTTCAGCTCCCATCCTGATAACCCCTGATCCATCACGTCAGTTCATGGTGGAGGTCGACGCGTCAGAGGTGGGGGTAGGTGCAGTGTTATCCCAGCGCTCTCCTTCAGACGACAAGATGCACCCTTGCGCGTTTTTTTCCCATCGTTTGTCCCCTGCCGAAAGCAATTATGACATTGGCAACAGAGAGTTGTTGGCAGTCAAGTTAGCATTGGAGGAGTGGCGCCACTGGTTAGAAGGGTCGGGGGTACCTTCTATCGTCTGGACCGATCACAAGAATTTGGAATACATTTGTACGGCTAAAAGACTCAATTTCCAGGCAGGCTCGGTGGGCTCTTTTTTTCGGACGTTTTGACTTTACTCTCTCGTACCGCCCGGGTTCCAAAAACATCAAACCCGATTCTTTATCGCGCATTTTTGACCGTTCCGATCGCCCGTCTACTCCCGAGTGCATTTTACCTGAGAATCTATTCATCTCTACACTCACATGGGAGGTCGAATCGAAGGCCTTAGAAGGGGTAACGCCTCCGACTCGTTGCCCACCGAACCGTTTGTTTGTGCCGGAGAGTTTACGGTCCAGCGTTATTCAGTGGGGTCATTGTTCCAATGTGGCTTGTCATCCGGGAGTCAATCGCACTATGTTTTTAGTCAAGCAACGATTCTGGTGGCCTCTCATGGCTCGTGATGTTCGCAGTTTTGTATTGGCTTGCTCAGTTTGTGCCACGGGTAAGACTTCCAATCGACCTCCGGACGGGTTACTCCAACCGCTGCCGGTGCCTTCGAGACCCTGGTCCCATATCGCACTAGATTTTATTACCGCCCTCCCACCCTCCCAGGGTCACACGGTAGTTTTAACCGTGGTGGACCGGTTCTCGAAGGCGGCCCATTTCATTCCCTTGCCCAAATTACCCTCAGCCAAGGAGACAGCGGTCATTGTCGTTGACCACGTCTTTCGGATTCATGGCCTCCCGACAGATGTGGTTTCTGACAGAGGACCCCAATTTGTATCCAAATTTTGGAGAAAGTTTTGTAAACTCCTGGGGGCGACTGTCAGTCTTTCCTCTGGGTTCCATCCCCAGAGCAATGGTCAAACTGAGCGAGCCAACCAGGATTTGGAACGAACATTGCGATGTTTGGTGTCCAAGAATCCTTCCTCGTGGAGTCAGCAACTTTCTATGGTGGAGTACGCCCACAATACGTTGCCAGTGTCATCCACGGGCCTATCACCATTTGAGTGTAGCGTAGGTTACCAGCCACCAATTTTTCCTAGTCTGGAATCCGAAGTCGCGGTCCCCTCCGCCCACGCCTTCGTCCAGAGGTGTCACCGCACTTGGACTAGAGCCCGTGAGACTCTACTCCAAGTGGGGGCGCGCACCAAGGCCAAAGCCGATCGCCACCGGCGGAAGCCTCCCGTATACGTCGTCGGTTCTAAAGTGTGGCTTTCTACCAAGGATATTCCTCTCCGCTCCGTTTCGAATAAACTCGCAGCTAAATTCATTGGCCCATTTGCTGTCACCAAAATCATTAGTCCGGTGACAGTCCGTCTGAATCTTTCTCCAGTGTACAGGAGAATCCATCCCGTCTTTCATGTTTCCAAAATTAAGCCCATCTTTTATGCTCGCATTAATCCGCCAGTCCCGGTTCCCCCCCTGCCGCGCCTCGTAGATGGGGAATCCACATATTCGGTTAATCGTATTCTGGACTCGAGACGGAGGGGACGCGGATTACAGTACTTTGGTGGACCGGGAAGGTTACGGTCCGGAGGAGAGAAGTTGGGTACCAGCTAGAGACATCCTGGATCACTCCCTTATCGATGATTACAATCGACAGGTAAGGGAGTCTGGGAACGCCAGGAAGGCGTTCCTAGGGAAGGGGGTACTGTCACGGTGGGTAAATCCTATGTCTCATTCATGTCTCGTGTTTCTGTTGTTGTATGTGTGTGTTGATTTGAGGGGCGTGGCCGCTCATCAGAGCTCATTCAGTAATCACTCATCACCAGCTGCAGTCTATCATCCCGGTCTATTTAATTTCACCCCTTTCTCATCTCCATTGTCAGATCGTTGTTTGTGATGTCCGGTGTCAGATCCCTCTGCGTTCCAGTATCCTTCGTTGTTCCTGTCTGTTTCCCCGTGGATGTTCTGGATTAGTCTTGTTGATCGTCACCTCACTTCACCTGCACCTTGTCTATCTGACCATCGAGTCCCTGCGCCACTACCCTGCTTGTCTGTGGACTGTGTACTGAGTTCTTCCTCCTTGTCTGTGGACATTGCACTGAGTTCATCCTGCTTGTCTGTGGACAGTGTACTGAGTTTCTAATAAACATTGTTACTTGCAATTGCTTCCGAAGTCTTTGCGTTACATTATCTGTTTGTTTGGGTTCACTTAGCAATTTAGATAGATCAGGTAAGGTATTTGAGAATCTATCTATAGTGGTTGGAAGGATTGTTCTGCCTGGTCTATAACGTGGCGCAACATGACATATTTCAGCAGTACGTATTATGCAAGTCACCATGTAATGATCAGTGACGTCATCGCCGGAACCCATGCATTCGAGTTACACTCGGCTCAGCCACGAGGAGAGAGAGAAGGTATTGTAATAGTCTATGCTTATACAGCGGAAAATCTGGCCACATGAGGGCAGCATGTCCTAACAGAACCAATTCCCGAGACTCCACTATGGTGAGTCTCAATTCCTGTTCTTCACAATTCTTTGGACTGTCTGTCACCCTACGATTTGTCAATGAGAAAGTAAAAACCAGTGCTTTAATTGATTCTGGAGCTGCAGGAAACTTCATTGATCTGTCATTTGTAAAAGATCATCATTTTTCTCTCATTCAATGTACATCCTGGGTGTCAGTGGCAGCATTGGTGCCGATGGCAGGGTATCGGCCAGGTTCAATACATCTCTTAAAGAGTCTCTAAGCACCAGAAACCTGCACACAGAGATTATCCAACTCTACACCATTGAATATCCACGACAACCCATCATTTTAGGTCTGCCCTGGCTGGAGAAACATAACCCTACCATTTCATGGACTGATAAACAGATAATCCGTTGGTCCAATACCTGTCAAGAGGAATGTCTGTATCCTCTCATGAAGATCACTCTGATTTCAACCCACTCTGAGAATCCAGATCTTCAGGAGATTCCTGTAGAGCACCATGATCTCGCTTATGATCTCGCTCTCGCCTTCAGTGAATGTAAGGCTGCTCAGCTTCCTCCTCACAGAACCAGTGACTGTGCTATAGATCTTATTCCAGGAGCCATTCCCACATGGGGAAGAATTTTTCCCATCTCTCAAACTGAATCTGAAACCATGAGGGTCTACGTCAAGGAACAACTTTCAAGAGGATTCATTAGACCATACACCTCGGCTGGTTTCTTCTTCCTAAAGAAGAAGGATGGAGGTTTACGTCCCAGTATTGCAATAATTTGCACTGCTGGATCCATTGGTGGCAAAATCTTCTGTTACGAACTGCTGCAAGGCACACAGGTTGAGGAGCCACATGCAGTATTTATTGAACAGTTTGCTTGGTTTCGGGGTGAGCTTTCCGCAACTACGCAACTGGGGCATAGGTTGCCAGGCTTGTGATGACAAACATTGCCTTTTCACAGTGGATTGGAACCCAGGTCTCTAACACCAAAGGCTTATCCACTGCACCATCACCACCCCAGGTGTGATTACACATGTTTGGTATTGTAGCACACGTGTCAAATAATATTGCACTTATTACTAGTATTAATTATAGACCAGTAGGTTCGACTATGGAGGTGAAATAAAGACAACACTGTTTAAATAATAAAGTAAATATTTATATTTAAATAAATGATAGGAGTAAATGTTGATATTCAAAAAAAACAACAACCAAAAAACAAAAAAAAAACAAATTGTCAAATTGTTTTTGTTCAATGTAGACCCAGTTATAGGAATTCACTTCAATTCACAATTAGTGAACACTTGCAGTTGACTCTTTTGTTCTTTCACTCAGTTAAATACTACATAAAATTCAACCCCATAAAAATTGATAAATGTTCACAATTGAAAAAAATGGACAACTCACTAAATCACATTCAAAAACAGAACAAAATCCAAAGACAACAGTTCAGAAGAAAACAATTCGCATAGATCAGTTCAAAAGAATCGTTTGAACTGTTCAGTTCAAAAGGCTGAGTTGGAAAAGTTCACTTCAAATCGGTTTAGACGAATTTGATTCAAAAGATTCAATCCGTTGATTCAGTTCAGTAAATTCAAAGGTGGTTCAACAGTTCCAGAGATCATTTTGCACAGGGAAGCAAAATAATCTGAGCAGTCTTTCCAAAATAAAGCTCAGTGGCATTTAGAAAAAAACAAACAGGCAATCAGAACATTCCTACCGAATTCCACAGGTGTTGGATAAACACAAATCTCACATCAATCAACATTCATCTCACTGGGAAGACTCGCCATCTTAGATCGTAACGCAGTTCCAGCGTAGAATAAAGACCTGACCAAATCCAAGGAAAATTTATCATATAAATGTCTCTTATTCAGTCCTCTATGACGATCTTAACTTTTATGCAAAGTTATGCTGCTGCTTGTCTCACAGTCACGCAGAGAAAAGAAAATGGATTCCCCCATACAGCAACTAACGTGGTGGGGCAGGACTTCAACATAAACCCCACTTAATTGGACAAATCATTCAAATGTCACTCATCACACTGACATACATTTCTTTTTGATTTATATTTTTTCTTACACTTTTACACTAATTCTGGTTAATTTATTATTTTAACAACTCAAGTTAATTAATTCCCTTTTATAATTAATTTGTTAAAGGAGCAAAACACAAGTATCTTAGTTTTTGCAGAACTACGCCCCCTCTGGCGACAAGCAAAACTGCAACCAGAGCTGTGTGTGTTCATGGAGGAACCAAAGGAGTATCGGCCGCACACTGTGCGGCACACATCTTTTGTTACAGTCATAATGAGGTAATACAGAAATAAATCTGCAAGTCATTTAAAATATATGAAAGGAAAGGCATTCGAGTAAATTACACACTTAAGTGTGTGAGAGGGGGAAATGGGGGTAGTAAAAAACTTCGTTTTTTGTTTCCATCTATCTCCATGTGATTACTATATCCACTTATGATCGATTTATTGTGGAAACACGTTCAGTTATCACTTTGTATAGGACCCGTTGGAGCCCTAGAGCAGACCGGAGATCTCTCCGTTTGTTGAAAGCCTTCCCGATGTTGACTCTTGTCTTATTCCGATCCCTGGCACTGGACAGACAGAAGTTTTATTTTCTTTGTCTCACGTGGAGTTTGCGTGGGTTTGGAACGAACTACAAGCCGGTCTCTTTCCATGCTATTTACAGATTTAATGAAGTGCACGTCACTGAAAGCAACAGATATGAGCTGCATTTTATTAATCATCGGCTAATTTCAAAATCAGCAAAGACAGCAATAAGAGAGATCAGCAACCGGCCTGGTAAGATAATTTCATTTCTTTACTTTTGATGAAGATGGTAGTGTTAAGCGTCTGCGACTTATGCCTAGTTCACACTACATGATTTTAAGCCCGATTTAAGCCCGATTTGCAAATCGTTGAGTCGCCGACAAGTCAGGGTGTTATCGCGTGCAAATCGCGGGCGATTAGCGGATGATGAACGCTCGCCAATCTGTTAGTATGAAAGAGCCAACAACGCAGCGAAAACGCTCACAGACGCCTCGCAGACGCGTCGCCGAGCCCAGAAAAAATCTAGCCTGCTAGATATCCAGAGCCGTCGCGCGACTCAAACTCAGTGATGTCATGAGGACAGCCAATCATAGCAACGCATGGGTTGAGGACATCAGGTAAATCTTTAGTTTTTCTTCTGTTTTTGCATGTTTTCCCTCAGAGCAGATCGTCGCGCAAACAGTGTGCAGCACTAGTTTCTGTCTGACGTCCATATTCACGTGTTGTGTTCTCTTCTTTGCTGGGGCGCAATATTTATTTATTTATTTATTGCGTGTTTTTTCGTGACAAAACGTGGTTTGTAGACAAGATATAAATCGTTTGCTGACAGAGTTGTTGTCCACTCGTTATTTATTTGATTATTTTCAGGTTTAAACCGTAACATAGTACTGAAACAGCTCTCACTGAGTCACAAATGATTTGCTCTTATCATCTGATCGTGGTTGTATCTCTATGCAGTGCGTTGTCAACTCGTGTAGTGAGTTACCTCCTGTTGTGGATCAATCACGTTGTGTTGTGTGGTGTGAACAGCTAAACAATTTGAACACTCCTGATTTCACTGAGAGCAAGTCATGTAGTGTGAACCACACAGTTCAGCCCGACGTTTTAAAATCATGTAGTGTGAACTAGGCATTACTTTCACTTTGATTTGCGATAGATTGCGGCGCGCTGGCTTGATGAATAGGGGCTCAGTTCAGCTGCTCATCTGAGGTGATGCGCGTCGTCATATATGACTAAAATAACATGACATATAGCCTGGTTTCAACAGCCAGATGGATTTACACTTGTCCAGTTTCGTCTGGATTCTGGAATGCGGCCCAGACCACGTCCTCAAGTGGTTTGAGCGATCAGATTCAAATAAACAGTCCCTTTGAATCCATTGTCTACTTTTGTGGAAAGTTGACTAGAGTTGTGTCGCTCGAGTTGTCTTCTCTGATACGGAGAACGGCGGCGAATAGCTACACAAACCGGCCAGACATAGCCAGGCGAGCGTGAACGCGTATGATATCACACCCAGTCTCAGATTCGAGCCCAAATCCCTCTTATATATTTCACTGTACAGGATTATAGAGGCGATTGCAGTGATCAGAGAAGGGCTCATTCAGCCCATCAGGTGATTGTTTAAGCATGTATGGGTTAGAAAACGGCTATTTTTAACATGAAATGTTGCGCAATGCACCTTTATTGTACAGGGTTACAGTGTCATCTGAAATGTCTCAATGCCAAAAAAGTAAAACCAAAAGGTAATAAAGTTTTTAAGAGTTTAGAGATAACTTGCACACAAAGGAGAGTGGGTATTCCAGGCAAATGGCCTCCTGTGTCATGATTCTGCCTTCTTGTCCTTGAATTCCTCTAGTCGTGAGGCAGGATCATGACAGAATCATGTTTTGTGTGCAAGCGCATGGCCTGTTTGGGCCATGTGCTTGTATTGTCTCGTTAAGTTACCCCGCCCCCTTGTTATCCTCGTCTTGTGCTTCATTGTCTTGTCAGTTTCTCCTGTCCTCGTCATTAGTGTTCCCTATTTGATCCCCTTGTGTTTGCTGTCCTGTGTCGGTACATTGTCAAACATTGTGAGTTATTCGCTGTGATTTTGTCTGAGACCTCTTTTATGAGAATTGTGAGTTTGTTTCCTGTCAAATCAGAGTCTTAGTTTGTCTTAGTGTCTTAGTCTAGTTGTACTCTCCTCCAGTCCTGTTTTGCCCCCTCGTGGGTTTTGTTTTCTGTTTTGTACCTCAATAAATCCCTGTGTGTTTGCATAAACGTCTGCGTTTGTGTTTGCTCCTTCAACTTCATGACAGAATGTACCGACCCACAAGTAACCCAGCAGACAGCATGCCTAATTACCCTACTCTGCAGCCGTCAGACCCCGATGGATGGTGGCAGTCGGCCATCGCCGACAGCCTGGAAGGCAAGCTTCCTTTCCCTCCTCAGGGAAGGTTGACCCTGAGGAAGTACGCCCAGGTCGTGGAGAAGAGGAGGTTTTTCTTGCCCGAGACCCTGGTCAACCGCTACTTCATCGTGGGTCTTAACGTCCATCCTCCTCTCGCTGAATGTGAGAGACTGGTCAGCCGCCCGTTCCACAGTATGGTGGACAGTCTGTCACGGAGGGAGCTGCAGGGTGCTTCAAGGTCTTCATCTTCCGCTACACTTCCTGTGATCCCTGAGGGTCGTCTGTTAGCTGTTGCTACACTTGGGGACCAACCCAGTCTTGCCACGACTCCTGAGACACCGTCCACGTCCATAAGTCTTCATGGTAAGCGTGGAAGTCACCCGTCATGGGAATCGGCATCAGAGTCTTCCTGCCTGGAATCCTCCTCGCCTGCAGTGAGTTCACCAGTTCCGGTAACGGTTCCTGCTTCACCTCCCTCTCCGGTCACTAGTCTGGCTACCTACTCCGCCCCGCGACCCAGGAGGAAGAAGAGGAGGAGAGGACCTTCTGGTTCTCCATCTCTACCCCCTCCTGAGCCCGCAATGGCTCTCCAACCTGCCGCTGAAGTCGGAAGCGCTGTTCCCTGTCCCGCTGCTGTAAGCGCGATTCCGGTTGTTGCAACAGGAGACCCCGTTCAACAACCTGCTGTGGAAAGCGCCTTTTCCCAGTCGGTGTTGGGGAGATCCGTTCCAGAGACTTGTACTGTGAATGTCGTCTCTGAGTCTTCTGCCGTGTCTGCAGAAGAGAGATCAGCAGCCGATTCCGCTGCAAGGGCTGTGGTACAGTCCGTTTCGGCTCATCAGGAGATGCCAGTCATCATCGCTGCCAGAACCCTGTCCGAGTATTTATCCCGTTTGGTCAGAATTCTTGATGTCCCAGTCAGTCCTGCCTTGTCCCCAGTCCCTGTTTCTAATGCTCCAGAGAGCACCGATCTCAAGCCAGCTGCAGTCAGCTCTGATCCCAAGTCTGCTATACAGAGCACCGATCCCAAGCCAGCTGCAGTCTTCGCTGATCCCAAGTCTGCTACACAGAGCACAGATCCCAAGCCAGCTGCAGTCTTCGCTGATCCCAAGTCTGCTATACTGAGCACCGATCCCAAGCCAGCTGCAGTCTTCGCTGATCCCAGGTCTGGTACACAGAGCACAGATCCCAAGCCAGCTGCAGTCTTCGCTGATCCCAAGTCTGCTACCCAGAGCACCGATCTCAAGCCAGCTGCTGTCTTCACTGATCCCAAGTCTGTTGTACAGAGCACCGTTCTCAAATCATCTAGTGAGAGTCGTGATCGCAGTCCAACTGCAGTGAGCGTTGGTCCTAAGCCAGCTGACTTAAATGCTGATCCCAGGCCAGCTGCCAAAGCTCCACAATCGACTGTTTCACCCCTTGTCTTGTGTCCCGCACCTTCGCCTGCCTTGTCCCCTGTCAGAAGTCCCGTTACCTCATCCTCTGTGTCCTTGGAGTCCTCTATGTCAGAGTCTGCTGCTGCCACTAAGACTGCATCCCCATCTGTTTTCCCGGTCTCCCCTGGCTCCTCTAATTCCCGGTCTGTTTCCCCATTTGTCCCTGTCCCCACTGTCCCTGGACTTCCGTTTGTTTCCCCTGTCATGGCTCAACCCCGGACTGTTTTTCCCTTGTCCCACACCACTCCTCCCAAGCCCGCTCGGTCCTCTCGTCCTAAGCCCACTCCCCGTGGTCCCAGGACCCCTGTCCCGCCCACCCACCCTGGACTGTCACGCAAACACTCTGTGTTTCCTCCACCTCCTCTGCATTGTATGTTCTTTTTGATGTTCCACCCCAACCCTGTCATTGTTTATTCTTGTATGCCCTTGTTGGTTTTTGCCATGTACTGTTGGTTTGTGTCTTTGTCACAGTCTGTCATGTCCCGTGTTTAATGTCCCCTTGAGGAGCGTCTGGAAGCCGCTCCTTAAGGTGGGGGTTCTGTCATGATTCTGCCTTCTGTCCTTGAATTCCTCTAGTCGTGAGGCAGGATCATGACAGAATCATGTTTTGTGACCTCTTTTGAGACCTCTTTTATGAGAATTGTGAGTTTGTTTCCTGTCAAATCAGAGTCTTAGTTTGTCTTAGTGTCTTAGTCTAGTTGTACTCTCCTCCAGTCCTGTTTTGCCCCCTTGTGGGTTTTGTTTTCTGTTTTGTACCTCAATAAATCCCTGTGTGTTTGCATAAACGTCTGCGTTTGGGTTCGCTCCTTCAATTTCATGACATCCTGCTCTTAAAAGGTGCAACCTCTGAATGCAAATTCCCATTGTTAGCAGATGTTTTCATGTGAAAGAGGTTTTTGTCTATGTAATGAAATGCAACAGGAGGCTTGGGCAGAACTTTGGGTTAAGATTGTTGAAGGGCAACATGCTAACATCGTTGCTGAAGGACTCCTACACTACAAACCTTCAATAAATTCTTCTCCCCACAATAACTGGTCAAGCTTACTTATTTCATGTATTGGAGAAATCTAATACACTGGCGAGCCGCCCAAACCACTGCTAGGCAACACAAAAATCTCACAATTTGGCAAGCCAGCCAGGAGAGACTGACAAGAAGAGAACTCCCCAACTGCAACAAGGAGTAAACCAAGAACTCACCAGAAGAAGAAAACAGAATAGTTTTCAAGTATCTGAAGTTCAAAAGACTGCATCTGTAGACACAAGTTATTTGAATCAACTGGATCCGGTCTCAAATATCCTAATTTGGTGTGTGAAAATTATCAGCTCTCTAAAAGAACATCTTCTGAAAACAAGAAGTAGACTAGTAAAGATTTGAAGTGTAGTCACACATACTGTGTATTGTTGAGAATTTTAGACTTGGGCTTAAGAGTCTGTAGAACTTTTAAATGATTTAGTTAATTCTCCTGAAACTGTAGGAGCTATATGAATACATTTTATAGCTTGGCCCTGTTCTCTTGAGACTCTAAGAATCCTTTAAGAAAGAGGTTTGGTCTGTCTCATGGGATTGTAGAAGCTATTTAAATAAAGGATACGTTTGGTCCTTTCTCTGGAGTCTGTCGGAATTGTTAAAGAGTAACTTAACACTAAACCAACTTTTTTTAGTTAATGATCTGTAAGAATGCATCTTTATTAATTCCAGTCATTGATTCGAGTAACTTTTTTGACATTGTGTATAAAGTGTTTTATTTCTAAAATATATGGTGTAAAAACGTCTTAGTGCTGCCCTCTTCAGGTTGAACGGTGGCTACTGCACTTGAATTTTCCCATTGGATCTTCCGCACTTCGTGATGTACCCAGATTTCAGCTCACCACGCTAGCTATGCCCTTGGCAGTAGAAAACCCAGCTTATTTCGTCAAAACCAAACACGATAGAGCTGGTCCCTCCAGCCTATATGAGGTCAGGGCACTACAGTCCCTACTTCATTGTACTGTGACGAATTGAGGCAAATCAAACACAAATTAATCAAATTAATCTCTCATGGGATTCATCCACATGTGATTTCAACACTCCAAAGTTTCTGGAGCTCACATTCCTTCGACACAGGATGGCTCCAATGGTCGGCTTTGGGGGATAAGAAACCCCTCAGAGAAGACTCTTTTTATGGCCCTGCAGATACCAACAGAATGCCACAGGAAAACACCCTTTGATCCCCTGAGAAAGATATTGTAACAAGGTGACAAATCCAACGGAACCAATTTCCGCTGGAAGTGTGTTTCCCCCGGGACGATCTCACTGACACACCGTGCTGGTTTGCTTGTTGACAGTTGCCATGACAGCGGGAGCTGATTAGACAAGCGCTACCAGGTGCGGGTGTTTGGTGTGAGGGGTTGTGATTGGGAGATTGGCCGAATGAAGCAGTTAAAAGGCAAAGAAAGAGGCATTCAAGGGTGGTTCTCCCCTGGGAGAAATCTATTCTTTTGGCAGTGGCTTGAATTTGCTGGGATCGTTTGGAGCGGGCTGTGAGGATCTGGCTGGAAAGGGGTGCAACGGTGATTGTGAGAATACAAGCTGGAGATGTGAAAATGGATGTGAAGTGAGTGAATTGTGGAGATTGAGTCAAGACTGGAGAACGTTATCATTTTAGAGAGGAAGATAAGTAATGGAACACCGGATCTGTGTGAATGTATGCCTTGCACTGAATTGAATAAGGAATTGTGAAGTGTATTGACCACAAATATAATTGTCACTTAAGAGTGCGAATTGAGTCATCATTGAAATCCTGATATCTTCTTCTGAGCGTGAAAGAGTATTGAAGACGCTGTTTTCCATGCCGTGAGAAGTCATCTGCATCTCTTCAACTTCTGAGTGTTGATTCAGTGTAACAGTGAAGGGATTGATCATTGGGTGAGTGCTGGCCTTATTGCACTGAGATTTGAGAGTGGATATGCAGTGCCTGAATTGAAGTGTCACACAGTATTGGACTTGACGTGAAGTTGCAGAGTGTGGATGTATATGTTTATTTAACCGCCAGTATTCTCCAGTTCACATTCTTGCCCAGTGTTTGCTGAACGAAGCCCTCAGTGTTGAATGTGTGTGTTCCACTCCGGCCACAAGCTCCCGTTGATACTGAAGAGGAGTGTGATTGCCCTGTTTAACTTGTTCTGTCTATTTAAATAGAAGATTCTTCTGCCACTGCCTTCTTGTGTGCTGCCTGTACGGAGGAGAGACACACCCCAGCCGTAGTGCTGCCTGTTTGGAACAACCTAGTCCAGCCGTAAGCCCGATTCTCCACTATACGAAAGGATCATGTGGTCTCTTGTATCAGATACTCTGTCTATTTAAATAGAAGATTCTTCTGCCACCGCCTTCTTGTGTGCTGCCTGTACGGAGGAGAGGCACACCCCAGCCGTAGTGCTGCCTGTTTGGAACAACCCAGTCCAGCTGTAAGCCCAATTCCCCATTATACGAAAGGATCATGTTTGCTCTTCTATCAGATGCTCTGTCTATTTAAATAGAAGATTCTTCTGCCACTGCCTTCTTGTGTGCTCCCTGTTCAGAGGAGAGACACACCCCAGCCTCTGTGCTGCTTGTTCAGAACTTCCCGCTCCAGCTGTAAGTCCTTGCTTTACCGTAATAGAATTGAACCTGTAAACTTGTCTCTGTCTTGGATTAGAGGATATCTTGCTTCTGGCTGGAGCCGTCAAAGGAGGAAAGACACACAGAGGACCTTACACCTGTTGTCCAGCGACGCTACGGGAGAGCACTCTACACGAAGGAGACATACATACCCAGCTACCTACCCGGCTGGCAGCGAGTCCCCCTCCTGGACCCATCGCCCCCTGTGCCGACCACCTACTGTATAGTTGCCGCTTGAAAAAAAACTTACCTGTTACCCACCTGTCCGGTGAAAGAGAACCCTCCTGGCCCGTGGTCCCGGTCCTGGTCCACCTGGATAGCTGTCCGCCTGTTTTACGCCTAAAAGGGTCTACTTACCATGTTTACCCACCTGTCCGGTGAAAGAGTCCCCTCCTGGCCCGTGGTCCCAGTCCTGATCCGCCTGGAGAGTTGTCCGCCTGTATTACGCCTAAAAGGATCTACTTACCACGTTTACCCACCTGCAAGCCGGACCGGCGTTCGCCTTCCTCCTGTGACAATATAACACAGACCACCTTTCATGGAAGATGTGAGTTGAACACAGACTTACACCTTTTACACATAAACTCACTTCAGAACAATTACTGATGGACTCAAACATTCAATTCTATGTTTTCTATTGCTTCCTACAATATAGGTGTGTGGTTATTATGTGTTCCAACAATTCATATATTGTGTTTGTAATGCTTAGATCACATATTAATCTTGTAATTGTTATACAACTAATAGACATGTGAATGAATTAAAGCGCATCGTGCTTCCTAAGTCAAAAGATGGCTTGATTGAAATCTGTGTAAAATGTTTGTATGATTATAATAATCCTTAAACTGTGGTCTCTTGTTTCTCTGCTAAGTGCGGGAGAACCAGGCAGATCACAAGATAACGATAAGCAGAAACTAGATCCACCTCCTAGATGATGCCATTGTCTCATTGGTCAGAATTCTCCAAAAGAGGTTGGACTGAGTTTTAAGTTAAAGATCTGAACAAAGGAGCAGGACCTCAGCGCCTTGTATGAATGTGATTGTGTTTAGACTTAGTTTTATGTGTTTAGAATAGCTAATAAATTCTTCCATATATATGAAAAGATAATTGCCTTGTGACATGCTTGCATATTTAATGTCTTGTTCTGTTCGATCTAAAGTTACCTTGCTAAGACAGGGCCCTATTTTAACGATCTGAAACGCGAATCCGTAACTTTGTAGGAGGGTCCCGGCGCTATTGCTATTTTCCCGGCGGGATAAATGCCTCTTGCACCTGGCGCAAATCTAAAAGAGATTGGTCTGAAGTAGCTTCATTATTCATAGGTGTGGTTTGGGCGTAACGTGAAATAAACCAATCCGAGCGCCATCCAACATTCCCTTTAAGAACAGGTGCGCATGTTGCATGACGGATTGTTATTATAACGGCGGGTTTACCAGGCGCGCGCCAGGAGCGTTCACAGCCGATGAGACCGACGTTCTTGTCAGGACAGTGAAAGACAGAAGTGACGTTGTATGGGGATGGGAGAAACTCTAGCACATCAGCGTCGGTTAAACATTATAGCCTATACGTATGTTTCTTGCCACTATTGGGCAAACAGGTCTGATCCTTTAGTACTACAATTAGCCTTAAGAAATGGGTAATTCGTTTTTTTCATCTTCATGTAAACCACAATTATTTCTCTCATGTGTTAATATTTTTCCTTGTTATAATGTATGATTTGCAAAAATAAAAACTACTGCATCTATTTTGATGAGAGAATCAGTGTATGCGCGTTGTGTACCCGCTACATTATGGCCAAGCATGCGTGCTTAAAATAGCATTATGAACAATGCGCAATGCGCCACTGACTTTAGACCAGGTTTTTTTTCTGGTCAGTGGCGCAATTGTGTTCTGGAAGTGTAAAATAGCACCAGGGAATGTTTGCGCCGAAACACGCCTCCTTTTTGCGCCGATCCGCCCAGGGAGAGCAAGTTCATTTCCTAGTTTACCGACGTGCGTCTGTGGAGGGGAAAATCCCGCTTTGCACGCGTGCAAAATAGGAATGAGACATGCGTTTGTGTATAAAGTCATTTGCGCCCGGTGCAAGATAGGGCCCCCAGTGTTTCACTATAGATTTGGTATTTATTTCCTTGCAAAGGTTATAATTAGGGCCCGTTCAAATGAATTCTAAACGAGTCATTTGCTCAATTTTGTGGTGATTCGTTTGTGATTGTGAATCAATGAATCATCCCCTTTGAGCTAAATTGGCCTGACCGGCCCCCTTAAATACATTTTATGTATATTATTAAATGTTGCATTTGCTACAGTACCCAAGAAAGGTGCTGGTCTACGACCAATCTTGAACCTGCGAGTTTTGATTCAGAGCCTCCACAAGCTACCGTTCAAAATGCTCATGCACAAACGCATCTTCGAATGCATCCGTCCCCGAGATTGGTTTGCAGCGATCGACCTGAAGGATGCATATTTTCATGTCTCGATTCTCCCTCGACACAGGCCGTTTCTGCGCTTTGCGTTCGAGGGTCGAGCATATCAGTACAAGGTCCTACCCTTCGGGCTGTCCCTGCCCCCCCCCCGTGTCTTCATGAAAGTCGTGGAGGGGGCCCTTGTTCCCATGAGAGAACAGGGCATTCGTATCCTTAACTATCTCGACGACTGGCTCATCCTAGCACACACTCGAGATAAATTATGCAATCACAGGGACCTTGTCCTCAGGCCCCTCAGCCAGTTGGGTCTTCGGGTCAACTGGCAGAAGAGCAAACTCACCCCCGTGCAGAGGATCTCTTTTCTCGGTATGGAGTTGGATTCAGTCGCATAAACAGCGCGCCTCACAAAGCAGCACGCTCAGTCGGTGCTGGACTGTTTTAAGGCGTTCAAGGGCAGGACGGCGGTCCCACTGAAATTTTTTCAGAGGCTCCTGGGGGTATATGGCAGCAGCAGCGGTAACCCCGCATTGGCTTGGTTCAGATGAGACCGCTTCAGCACTGGCTTCACAGCCAAGTCCCAAGATGGGAGTGGCATCATGGCACTCACGGAACCGGGTGGCAATCACATCAGCCTGCTGTCAGACCTTCAGCCTGTGGTCAGATCCCTTGTTCCTTTGGGCAGGAGTCCCCTTGGAACAGGTATCCAGGCACACTGTGGTATTCACAGATGCCTCTGCAGTATCAGGGATGTGGATAGACCCTCATCTGCATTGGCATATCAATTGCCTCTAGTTGCTAGCAGTACACCTCGCTCTGTGCCGTCTGAAAAGGCCGCTGCAGGGCAGGGACGTGCTGGTCCGTACGGACAGCACTGCGGCTGTTGCGTATATCAACCGGCAAGGTGGTCTACGCTCCTAACTAAATGGATTAATTGGGAGACTCTAAAATTGGCAGACAGGCAGGCAATGCAAAACAAAATCCTACATTGGGAAATAGTGGGGGGGGGACAAAACTAAGATTTTGAAATATGGGGGGGGACGTGTCTCCTATAATGGCTCCTACGCCCATGGCTCTGGGGACCTGCTGATTATATTGCTTGATTACACTAAGTCACTGTATCCACCAGAAAAAAAGATTTTTTCTCTATCACATTCTGAGCAAGAGTTATTCAAATATAACTGAAGGGAGGCAAAGCATCATTTTTAGTGCATATATGCGTCCTTTGGATTTTTCACATATTGCTTCGACGCAGGAGAACACCTTTTTAGCTGCTTCTCCATCTTCAGATGCATTTTTTTTATTCAAAACGCTCGAAAAATACTAATATATCCACAAATTTTCTGTCAGTCGTCTTTGTCATTTGTCATAGCCGTTTCTCAATATGCGTACTTGTCTGTTCTTGTGGACTTGTGAAACGTCATCAGTCGCTGCTCAAGTACTGTTCCAATTCAAAGTTCGCATCTAGCCAAGTCCACTTCAAATCCCCGGATGTGTTCTTGATCCGCCCCGTTTACCGAGGATGCATCGAGAGGTGACTTGTGTGGGCTTGAGATAGCCAGGTAACCCAGAATGCACCTCGCACCAACCAGCAAGCGTCAATGGGAGAGGAGAGAATCTGCGAAATATCAAAATGTTATTGAGTCATGAAATGTAATTTTAAGAGTGTTTCAGGCGAGAATGTGGTTGTTTAAATCTCAAATCTGTAGTTTATTTATAAAGATAGCGCCTATTTGAAAAATGCATCTGACGTTTTCGGAGTTCTGACATCCAAGCTTTCAGCGGACACTCAGCGAGATCAACCCCGACTGAAACAGCTTATCCTCGGCTAGTGCTTCTGACTGTCGTGTATTTTCTTCCTTGCCCAGCAATAATGACCACTGACGACTTGAATTGAATAAACTGAACCGTTTGAGTTTTCATACACCTACCGGTGCTACTTGGACACGTCATCAGTGAAGTACCCGGGGTCATAGGGTGTTTCGGGTCTTTAATCTTCATATACCCTCGCCCGGGCGACCCAGCCGAGGGTGATCAGTCCCCGGCTTGTGTCCAAGTGGCATGTTGCTCCACATTTCCCCCCTACAGATCCACAGCCACCGAGAAGCCTTCTTTGCGGCCTCTAAGATGTTTATATATACCCTTACGAAACAAAAATATATTGCAGTATATTGGAATATACCATGTGATATATTAGGCAATATATTCCCATATATAGGATTTAATATTTATATTGTCTAATATATTGCAATATATGCATAGTCCATATATGTATATATATTGATACATATATTGCAATCAAGACCAAAAAGGGCACTATATTTTTTACATATAGTTTGTCTTTTTAAAGTTTGTCTTTATATGCTTTACTGCAATACTGCAATATATGTGTTATATTTATATGAAATTATATGGAAATATATAAATAAAATATATGTATAGATATGTGTTTCATATATTGTGGAATATATTTTAAATATATTTAAAATTGTATGGAAATATATAAATAAAATATATGTATAGATATGTGTTCAATATATTGTGGAATATATTTTAAATATATTTACAATTATATGGATATATATAAATAAAATATATGTATTGTTATGTGTTCAATATATTGTGGAATATATATTTAAATATATTTAAAATTGTTTTGAAATATATAAATAAAATATATGTATAGATATGTGTTCAATATGAAGAGTTCAGATGCAAAAGCCTCTAAGTGCCATTTGAAATTTTCTTCTAGATTGATCATTTTTATCAAGCTTGTATATTTAAGTTCAGTAATTTCACTTAAATTGCAATGAGGATTAACTATTAATTGTCATTTAAAGAGCAACATGCAGGTTGAATTTATTTCTGAATTAATACTTTAAATTGTCTGCAGAGGTCCTTTAAAAATGCATATGTGAAAATTACTAATGAAATCTCATTTGATGTAGAGATTTTGATGAAAATGCGCTAGGCTCTGGAATACGCCTTTCCCGCTAGCAACGCGTCATATGACGTAGCCCGAGGCAAATAATAGAGCTCGTGGTCCACTTTCTCATTGCTGGGTGTTGATGTAGTTAGAGCAGTAGCGAGAGACAGAAACTTTTAGATCGAGTTTTAGAGAAGCCATAATGGTAAATTATTGTGTTTGTGCTTGTTGCACAAATTCCAGCCTGTCAGGACACCATATCCATCATTTTCCTTCTAGGAAAAACAAGGCTTTTTGGTCTTGGGTGCGTTATGTGCAGGTGAAGAGAGCAGACTTCACTGCCGCGTCTGTTACCACACACACTCGGTCGTTTGTGGCGCACATTTCACTCGCTTTAAATGGTATCACTAACTGCATTTGAAAAGCATTATTTTATTTGTTGTTATGGCATGGTCATTAGTCAATGTAGATAGTGCTAACCAGCTTGGATGGACTGCATCACTGTCAGCGTAGAATATGAGAAGACAAAATGTTGCTGGCTTAAATTAAGACAATCTAAATGGATGTTTAATCAAGAACAAAGTCGAATGTATGTTTGCTAAAGCAGATTTATTACAAAACACCAAGGTATAGCCATACAGTAGATGAACCAGCGTTAGCTGAGGTGCTAACTTACATGAACTCACTTGCCCTATTCGCCACTGGTTTTCTCGACACCACAACTCTAACGTTACTTCTCTCCTCTGCCCACTGTTCCTCCCCCGATCTCCTCCTGACTTCTATCTCACCTAGAAGCAGTGGTGAAATGTAACGAAGTACAAATACTTCGTTACTTTACTTAAGTACATTTTTCACATATTTTTACTTTACTTAAGTAGAATAAATAGTGCATACTTTTTACTTTTACTTCGTTACATTTTGCAGCAATTATTATACTTTCTACTCCACTACATTTCTACAACTTCTGTTACATTTTCGTTACATTATCTGATCAGTTTTTCCCCTGCCAAACGTAATCTGACCGTCAGTTCGTTTGTCTCACCACTGACGATTGGTTGCCATAGATACATCAACTAAATGCGTCTCGCACGCAGTGTGTTTATCGTGCAATTTATACGCGAAAATTTGTTTTTACGTCGATAGGAAACTCACCGTGTGTAATATACGTTTGGTTAGGATTATGGCAAGCCAAGATCGGTTCAGAATTACACCATAAATTAATCGCGTTTACTGCCAAACATAGTTATTAACATATAGTAAGGATAAGCATGGTTTATATTGCCTAATTGCACGCTTGTTTCAGAAATGGTGACAACATTTTTTTCCATCATTATTGAACATCATTATAGGAGTATTAGGTTGAATGAGTTAGAATTAAATGTTTTATTAATCATTAGAAAATGGTCATTTGAGAATCAATTGTTATGCAAGTACTTTTAGTTTTAATACTAAAAGTACATTTAAAATCAGGTACTTTTTACTTAAGTATGGTTGTCATTGTGTTACTTCTACTTTTACTAAAGTAAATATTTATCTGGTTATTTGTACTTTTACTTAAGTACTAAGATTCAGTACTTCCTCCACCACTGCCTAGAAGGCTCATAATTATTTGCCTGTGGGCCATCATAGGCGTATTCGTCAACAATGGAGAACGTAAGTTATGACTATAACTATGGATCTATGAGACCGAAAGATGACCGTCACCACGGTCTTACCTTGAATGACGCCATTCTACTAGCTCTTCTCGAGACCTAATGTAAACAATGTCAGATGACTGACCCCAAGTGGTTGGTTCCCTATAAAACATCCGGATGAACCGAACACTTCCTCTTTGCCTGGAACGTCTCAGTTCATCCCGAGTGACAAGAAATGGTGACGGTCATCGTTCGGTCTCATAGATCCATAGTTATAGTCATAACTTACGATCTATTTCGACCTCACTCAGACCGTCACCACGGTCTTACCTTGGATGACTAGTGCCATCAAGGTCACGAGGGATGGAAGTTTCTCCCTCTTTACATCCCTGCTTAGCGGCCGAAAGCAGAATTGTGGACCCAAGCGTCTGTGGGTCCGCCACATTGACCCTGTAATACCTGGCAAAGGTACAAGGTGAACTCCATGATGCGGCTGCACATATGTCTGTTAGTGCTACCCCCTTCAGTGCTGCCCATGATGTGGCCAGGCTCCTGGTAGAATGAGCTACCAGGTTCCCTGGAACTGGTAAACTCTTACTGGAGTATGCGTAAGCAATAGTGTCTACTATCCAATGAGATAGACGCTGTTTCGAGGCTGGTTTTCCATCACTTTTCTTATCAAAACACAGAAACAACTGAGTGTGCGAATGTCGTAATGACTGTGTGCGCTCAATGTATGTCCGAAGTGCTCGAACTGGACATAAGGTAGTAAAATCAAACTCTGTACAGGGGAGATCAGGATCAGGTTGAAATGCTGCAAGTTCAATTACTTGATTGATCGAGCCAGCATTAAGAACTTTAGGTAGAAAAGCAGGGTTCGGCCAAAGAGAGACCCCTGAATGGTCTGCTTTCCACCTTAGACAGTCTTCACTTACTGTTAGAGAATGTATCTCACCCACTCTTTTTGCTGAACAGATAGCAAGAAGGAAAACTGTTTTCCATGTTAATGATTTAAGATCCGCTTGGGCCAATGGTTCAAACGGGGCTCTAGTCAGTGATTGTAGAACCATGGGAAGATCCCAGGATGGTGATCTAAGTCTTTTTTCTGGATAGAGGCGACGTGCCCCTTTGAGAAATTGAGTAACCAACATGTGTTTACCAATGGACAAGCCTTCCACCAAACAGTGAAAATGAGAAATAGCCGCTACATAAACTCTCACTGTGTTGACTTTTCTTCCAGAGTCTAAAATTGACTGAAGAAAACATAAAACAGAATCAAGATCACAATTCGTGGGGTCCAAGCTCTTGTCCTGACACCAGTTAGAGAACACACGCCACTTGCTCGAGTAGTTATCCCAAGTGGAAGGTGCTTTAGCATTGTTTATGGTTTTCTTTACTGCCTCCTCCAGCTGACAAGAGAGGGGCTGAGTAGGGGCCAAACCCAGAGTTGTAACGTGTCTGGATTCGGGTGCCAGATCTGACCCTCGACTTGAGAGAGAAGGTCTGTTCTCATTGGCAGATTCCATGGATGGCCCTGTAGCAGACGTAGGATAAGCGGAAACCAATGTCTCTTTGGCCATTTCGGGGCGATTAGTAAGACCCTGCAATGTCCCTGATCCACTCGTTTGAGCACATGAGGAATCAATGGTAGAGGAGGAAAAGCATATAATATACCTCCCGGCCACTCGTGAGACAGAGCATCCAGTCCCAAAGGTCCACCTTGGCCGTTCAGAGAGAACCACATCTTGCAGTGAGTTGTCTCGACTGATGCAAATAGGTCGGTGTGGGCTTTTCCGTAACGGGCCCATATCAGATTCACCACCTCTGGGTGTAATCGCCATTCCCCCGGGAGAGGTCCTGTTCGAGAAAGGAGATCGGCTGCCCGGTTCATTACTCCGGGTAAGTAGATTGCCCTGAGGGATGCAAGTCTTGGGTAGACCCAAAACAGAAGTCTCCTGGCTTCTTGGAGACAGCGCAATGACCTGGTGCCTCCCTGATGATTGATGTGATAAACTGCCGACATATTGTTGGTCCTTACCAGGACATGCTTGTTCTGCAGGAACGGAATCAAGCATCTCAAAGATAGATAAATGGCTCTCAGCTCCAGCACATTGATGTGTTCCATGGTCCAAGGGAACACCCATGAGCCTCTGACTGTTCTGCCTTGCCAGACAGCCCCCCAACCTGTCAGAGAAGCATCGGTTGTCACCACCATTCTCCTTGCTGGTATATTCCCCAGAGGAACCCCTTGATTCAACTTGCTGCTTCTTGTCCATGGACGCAGAGCCTGAACACATTTCCGTGTGACTTTCAACTTCACTCGCCTGTGTAACTTGGGGTGGAGTTGAAATTTGTTGATCCACCATTGCAATGGTCGTGCTTGGAGCAGTCCCAGAGGTACTACCTTTATTGCTGCCGATATCATCCCCATTAACTTTTGGAACTGTGCCAACTCCATCCGCTTGCCTAAGCGAAAAGATTGTGCCAGGGTGGATAACTGTGTTACCCTCTGTGGGGATAGAGATGCTGTCATTGTTAGGGTGTTCAAAACTAACCCAACAAATACGGTTTCTTGTCGTGGTTTGACATTGCTCTTTTCGTGATTCATGCTGAACCCGAGTTCTTGCATGTGGTTGATAACAGCCTCTGTATCCCTTAGAACCTCGTGATGGCTTGGTGCACATATCAACCAGTCGTCCAGATATGGAAGGATCTTTATGCCTACAGCCTGAAGAGGACGAAGGGCGGCTGACACCACTCTGGTAAATACCCGGGGAGAGAGGGAAAGGCCAAAGGGAAGGATGTTGAATTGGTATGCTTGGCCTTGGAAAGCAAAGCGAAGGAACTTCCTGTGATCTGGATGAATAGGCACATGGAAATATGCATCTTTGAGGTCTAGTGTTGTAAACCACTCACTTGGTTCTATGACCTCCAAGATCTGGGCAGTAGTCAGCATCTTGAATGGCAACACTTTTATGTATGCATTCAGACGCCTTAGGTCTAAGATGGGTCGGAGACCTCCATCTTTTTTGGGCACAAGGAAATAGTTTGAATAAAACCCAGTGTGCTGTTCGTTGGGTTGTAGCTGAGTAATTGCCTTCTTCCTCAGAAGGGTTGCTATCTCTTTGGATAAAATTTTTGCCTGGACTGGATTCTTGACCACAGTTAAGTGGATGCCTGAAAACGAAGGAGGTCGTCGCCGGAACTGGATCCTGTATCCATTTTTTATCACAGTGAGTACCCACCGATCTGATATTTTCTTCTCCCAGCTGTCCAGACACAGCTGGGAACAAATTCCGGCAGCTCCTCCAGGATTGCTACGCAGTACCCCCATAGGGGCCTGAGCCCCTGGGGTTCTGCTTCTCTTGTGGTGCATCTCTTCCTGAAGTACGAGACCGAGCCATTTGCGAATGTCGTGGTGCTTGTCTGGCACTTCGGCTGTTATTAAACCCCAGAGAATGAGGATTTTGTCTTCCATTAAACTCCCATGATCCTGGCCGATTAAAAGCAGGAGGATGAGAGTGCTATTAGCCTCGATATGACTGTCTAGCTGTCCTAGTAGGACCGAACGTCCGTTGCACTGAATCTCTTCTACGGCGCGCTTGTTCTGCTTTGTCAAGTGTCAACTGAGAGTCTGGATGAAACACCCGGCCTGGGGTGACAGGCATGTTAGTCAGTTCCTTCCTGATAGTATCAGGCAGGGAGGTCTGTGCCAACCAGATCTGTCTACGGGACAGTATCGCAGATGACATAGAGGCCCCAATGTCCCTAGTAAGCTGGGCGTGCTTAACCAGAGCTGCATCGACCAGCCCAATGATGTCCTGATCCTGTGGATTTATAAGTTTCCGTAAAGAGGCCAGAATTATGGCTAAGGCATTACCAGATCGGGCTGCACGTGTGGCAGAGTTGTAGGTTCGACATACTAAATTATCTGTCTTCTCACACTCCTTCCGGGGACATCTTGGGTCATCAGTCACCCGGTCTAGACCCAAGGGTGTTAGAGATGCCATTTCACGCTCCACCGCTGGCATACCTGCCATGCCCGTTTCTGTAGCATATTGTAAATTAGCAAAACGTCTACAACCAGCATTGAACTGAGGTGCAGCTTTGGGGTTATTCCAAGCTTTGCTTAACATTTGTGAATAATCCTCAGTAACAGGAATTGAAACAGATTTTTGGGATTGGGCAACCCCAGCCCATACTCCTGGCACCACTGATGCAGTTGATGTCTCAGCCGATGTTTCCAGGCCTAAAATTCTTGCAGCACTTAGAATTCGGGTAAGAATGTCAGGTTGTGTAACATCCTTATCATTAGCAGAAGACCTGGACTCATCTCCTTGATCTTCCTCACCCATATCCTGATCATCACTACCGAAAAGCGAGTCATGAGCATGGAGAGAAATAGTGTCTGGAATGTTACCTCTTCCTCCCTGATTTGGAGGGATATCATTTTCAGAGACAACAGATGGAGCTGCATGCTGTTGTGTGTTTAAATCAATATTCTGGGGCCTAAAATTATCCATCTTACCAGCCAAATCCCTCAAGGTTGCCAGAATTTGCATCTGAGTATCAGCTTGAAGATCTGAAGCCCTTGACCTTCTTTCATCAGAACAGGTAGATCCATCATTAACCTCAACAGGAGAATTTTCCCATCTCCGTTTAAGGGAGCGTGCCCCAGCCATTGATGCTGATGCTCCTCTATCACTAGTTGCTTGCTCAAAAAGTCTTGCTCTTTGCACCCTTTCTTGTAGGGAGAACTCAGCTGCGGCGGGACATGGTCTCTCAATGTCCTCCAGCAAATGGGCCATACCCAAACATGATGGACACTCCCGGTGTCCATCCCGAGGATGCATGGTAGCATGACAATAACAACACATAGGTTGACTCATAATTACAATACAACTGCGTACAGCTGTAGCTCGTATAAAACACAAAACTAGTAATAATACTTTTCCCTGCGTACAGGAGTTTGACAAATGCATATATATATATTATTATTTTTTTTTTAACCAAAAACACCTATCTATACGCGAACGCACAGATCAAAACAGGTGACAGAGTCCCCTCAGCTGCGAACAGCCGATCAGTGGGTAAACAATTAAGCTCTTTTCAACTGATATGAATAATAGAGCAGAGAAAAAAATATTAATATTTTACTCACCACATCCGTATGCTTTTTTTAAATGTCGGAATACAATCCCTACAAAACAAATATTAACATGAATCAAATTCGTTAAATTTGTAATGTAAATAAAACCAACCACTCACCTGAATAGTAAGAAAAAGGGAAAATAATTACCGCAATCCTCAGGGGCACCAGGCGCCTGCACTTAAAGTGACGGATTGAATGGGTAAAGATTCCAAATATCTGCATATACACGCGGATTTTCTCCAAACCGGTCTCAAAAGAGGCGAGAAAGGCAAAAAGGAAGTGTTCGGTTCATCCGGATGTTTTATAGGGAACCAACCACTTGGGGTCAGTCATCTGACATTGTTTACATTAGGTCTCGAGGAGAGCTAGTAGAATGGCGTCATTCAAGGTAAGACCGTGGTGACGGTCTGAGTGAGGTCGAAATAGATCGCAGTTTCGTCGTTCGCATCCATTGTAACCTGAGCCTGAACTTGAACAGACTCCCTCGGTGATCGTCACTTCCGGTTAGTGCTTCGTAGACGCGGGAGTTATTTTATCACATTTTTTCCTCAAAATATTGTTAATGGCTAAATATATATTACTCCAGTTCAGAAAATCTAGTTGTTTTATCGTCAATATACGCTATGCTATATAGGGTTGTCCAATCTGCATGTTGCTCTTTAAGTGAAATTACTGAACTTGAATATATAAGCTTGATAAAAATGATCATTTTAGAAGAAAATTTCCAATGGCACTTAGAGGCTTTTGCATCTGAACTCTTCATATATTGCAGAATATATTTTAAATATAATTAAAATTCTATGGAAATATATCAATAAAATATATGTATAGATATGTGTTCAATATATTGTGGAATATATTTTAAATATATGTAAAATTATATTGAAATATATGTACATACATTGTTTATCAAGATTCAAGGTTCAAGGTTTATGTTTATTGTCATTCCACTACATGTGAGGACATACAATGGGACGAAATGTCGTGCCTCACAGGACCACGATGCTACATAAATACAAAAATACAAAGATATAACAGAAATAAAAATTGAAAACAACTTTACAAAAGTGCATGAGAAAGTACAAAAATATAATTGCTGAGTATGTTTTTATAAATACAGCAGTGTTGAAAAGTGACCAGTGCGTCATTTGTAAAGTGTCTTAGAGTAGTTTGAGATCAAACCAAGTTCAGGGCCCTCACGGCCTGGGGGAAAAAGCTATTGAGCAATCTGGTGGAGCGGACTCTGATGCTCCGATACCGTCTACTTGATGGTAAAAGCTGGAAGACTGTGGGAGGGGTGGGTGGAGTCCTTAATGATATTGTTGGTTTTGCTTGAGGATCGTGTAAGAAAAATGTCCAGGATGGAAGGGAGAGGAACTCCGATGATCTTTGCAGCTGTGTTCACTGTCCGCTGGAGGGTCTTACGGTCAACAACACTGCAGTTCCCATACCAAACAGTGATGCAGTTAGTCAGCACACTCTCAATGGTGCCCCTGTAGAATGTGGTGAGAATAGGTGAAGGGAGGCTTGCTCTTTTCAGCCGGCGGAGAAAGTGTAGGCGCTGTTGTGCCTTTTTGGATAGTGACTTATAGTGATATTGAGAACATGCACATTCTGTAACGATGCAGGCAGGAATGAAGCAGAGATTGAACAATCTATATTTATACTGTATATATATATATATGAAATTATTAGGGCTGTCAAAATGATTAATCGCGATTAATCGCATCCAAAATAAAAGTTTGTGTTTACATAATATATGTGGGGGCACTGTGTATAATTATTTTGTATATATATATAAAAACACACATGCATGTATATTTAAGAAAAAAAAATTATTTATATATAAAATATTTATATTTATATATAATATAAATTATATACAGGTAGATCCATAAATCTATATACAGAATATACATGAAAATATTTCTTAAATATATACAAGCATGTGTGTGTATTTATATATATATATAATAATTATACACAGTGCACCCACATATATTATGTAAACACAAACTTTTATTTTGGATGCGATTAATCGCGATTAATCGTTTTGACAGCCCTAGAAATTATATATATATATATAGTGTATATATATACACTACCGGTCAAAAGTTTTAGAACGGTAAGGTTTTTTTATGTTGTTAAAAGAAGTCTTCTTTGCTCACCAAGGCTGCAATTATTTGATTAAAAAACAAAACAAACAAAAAAAAACAGTAATATTGTGAATTATTATTACAATTTAAAACAGCCGTTTTCTATGTGAATATAGTGAAGTATAATTTATTCGGTCAAAGCTGAATTTACAGCATCATTACTCATTACTCCTGATCCTACAGAAATTATTATAATATGATGCTCAAGAAACATTTATGATTATTATCCATGTTGAAAACAGTTTTTTACATTTTTATTTCAGGATTCTTTGATGAATAGAAAGTTCAAAAGAACAGAATTGATCTGAAATGGAAAGCTTTTGAACTACCATTCAAAAGTTTGGGGTCAGTAAGAATTTATTTTTTATTTTTGGGGGAAAGAAATTAGAAAATACTTTCAATTAGAAAATACTATTAAGGATGAGTTAAATTGATCAAAAGTTACAGTAAAGACATTTATAATGTTAGAAAAGATTATATTTTAAATAAATGCTGTTCTTTTGAACTTTCTATTCATCATAGAATCGTGGGGGGAAAATGCTACACGACTGTTTTCAACATTGAAAATAATAATTTATGTTTTTTGAGCATAAAATCAGCATATTAGAATGATTTCTGAAGGATCATGTGACACTGAAAACTGATGTGATAATCAGCAACAGAAATGATGTTGAAAATTCAGCTTTGATCACAGGAATAAATTACACTTCACTATATATTCACATAGAAAACCGCTGTTTTAAATTGTAATAATATTTACAATATTACTGTTTTTTTTTTTTTTTTAAATCAAATAATTGCAGCCTCGGTGAGCAGGAGAGACTTCTTTTAAAAACATAAAAAATCTTACTATTCTAAAACTTTTGACCGGTAGTGTGTGTGTGTGTGTGTGTGTGTGTGTGTACATATATATATATATATATATATATATATATATATATATATATGCTATATGTGATTTTACTTTCCAAATATATTCACATGTTATACTTTCCAAATAAACAACCATGTGGACATGCATGGCATAACTATTTAGCTCAATTAAAATGTCTTTAATAATCTACAAATAATTAGCCTACTGCAACTGCATTACACAAATAAGTTTTACTGAAACATATAGCCTATGCTTTTCCACAGTTCCCAAAGGTCCTTGAAAGTTTGTATATTATTTATTTATTCCTTATTATTTGTACATTTTGTTTATGGATATTTTATTTATGTTTCATAACAGCACTGCTGGAAGATTGAAATAGACATTGGTCATTGAAATTCCTTTAATTTATATTGTATAATTTGTATATTTTCTGTTCAATTGCACTCTTAAAAATTTTGCACTGTAGCCTAGTCATGTCAATCACATTTCCTTTGTCTGACCAAAGCGTTTGTGGTTTTGTCTTATTCCTTGTTCTTGTCTGTCATGTGATTCCCTGTTTGTCATGTGATCCTGCCATGTCTTGTCCCATGTTCAGCGAGTGTTCAGCTGTTCCCCATTATGTTGATTAGTCTTCCCAAGTGTTTCAGTTTAACCATGCCCCCTTGTGTTCGCTAGTGTTTAAGTCCTGTGTTTTAGGCTATGTGTACATGGAAACGATTCTGAAGAGAAAACGCAAAAGTGGCGTTGCATTATCACTTTTTATTCTGCGTTTAGACGAGCGTTTGGGGTGGGAAATCCGTGTGCATACAGTGACGCAAAAGTGCGTGAAATTCAATGTAGAATGCACTCCAGGCGGCTTGGTGGCAACGTGAAGCACTGACACAACAACACCAAGTCCACATGCCTGCGAAGCCAAGCATACTTCTGTGTTTTTATCCTTATGGGAACGCGGCTGGGGAGCGTTTGCACTCTGGAGGGTGGTTTCACTTTTTTGCGTTTTTAAGCCCCCAAAACGCCGTCGCCGTGTAAACACAAGGAACATCCGATCATATATTTTTATGTTTTCACCCGCGAGCGATCTCGTGTAAACATGGCCTTAGTTCAGTCCTTGTGAGTTCTTGATGTTGTAATGTTTGTTGTCTCATTGTTCCCGTCCTGAGTTCCCCGTTCCTGTCCTGAGTGTTCAGTCGTTTACCCTGGTTTACCTGTTTGTTTGTTTGTTTGTTTGTTTATTAAAGTGCTTGCGATTGGATTCAATCTCTGCTTCCTTCCTGCCTGCATCGTTACAGAATGTGCATGTTCTCAATATACATGGATATATGTACAATTATGCAATATGTACATATATTTCAATATAAACAATATATGTACATATATTTCAATATAACTGTACATATATTTAAAATATATTCCACAATATATTGAACACATATCATATTTAAAATATATTCCACAATAATGTTGAACACATATCTATACGTATATTTTATTCATTTATTTCCATATAATTGTACATATATTTAAAATATATTCCACAATATATTGAACACATATCTATACATATATTTAATTTATATATTTACATATAATTTCATATATATATATTGCAATGTATTCTACCATATATTGAACATACATGTGACCTTATATCTTTACATGTATTACCAACACATTATCCCATACAAATTGTAATACATTACGGTGGATATTAATAAATATAAAATTGCATATATTTTCAGATATATAATTACATATATTATATATTCATTTACCATATATTTCAATATATTGAAAGCGGCAATCATTTGTATATTTTGCAATATATTACAATATATTTAATATATTGTATAATATATGTATCATTAGTATATTACTCCATGTATTTCAATATACAATATATTGGAAAATAGAAAGGAAAATAATATATTACAATATATTTCAAGTAATATATTGGTAAATATATTTTTCTTTCATAAGGGTTACTGAAGTTTCTGAACTTGAATCATTATATACAGCGTTCACACATGTAATCAATCTCTCTTTCACTTTTTTTCCACATACACTGATGCATTATTGGTAGAATTCTCTTAAAGCTGAACACCCCCATTAATGTCCAACTGTTTCTGTTATTATTAAACATAACAAATTCACGTTTCTGTTCAGATTAATTGACAACATCCTCCCCCCATGAACAAATGTTCATCAACTTAAATCTCTAATGCATAAAGCAATTGAACAGGTCTCTTCAACACAGTCCCTGTGGATGTACGCAAAGCACAGGACCTAACTTTGCCATCTCTGCCTGGAAACAGCTCTTCAATCCTTCCCAATTTCCAGGTTTGTCTCGGCATATTGACATCTCCTATGAGCACAACGTCACCCATTTTCAACTGAGTAGGTTTCTGCGTGTTGCAGGAATGTGCAGATTTCAGATCCAGTAGATAATCCCTCCTCCAGCGATTCCACAGGTTGGTCATGAGTCGGTTCCTGTATCTCCACCTTCTTGTCATATCACCCTTACTCAAAGTGGGATGATCATAGTCGGCTGGAAATGGTTTTGGAGGTAGTGAAGTGAGTCGTTCGCCAGCTAAGAAATGTGCTGGCGTTAGTGGCTGCGGCTCATCAAGCTCATTGTGAACAAAAGTGAGAGGTCTGGAATTCAGTATGGCTTCTACTTCTGCAAGTAGCGTAGACATTTCTTCAAATGTGAGCGATGCCTTTCCTAGCACCTTCCTCATGTTCATTTTCACAGACCTTACAAGTCTTTCCCAAAATCCACCCCACCAGGCAGCTCGTTCTACAATGAAACGCCATGTTATTCCTTTCCCTGAGAAGTATTCCAGGATTTGTGGATCTTTGATGGCTTTCCACAGCTCACTAAGGTCTTGGTTTGCTCTCTTAAAGGTTTTGGCGTTGTCCGAATAGATGACTTTACACAACCCTCTTCTGGAAATGAATCGCTTGAGTGCTAACAAGAAACTCTCTGTCGACTGACTTGAAACCAGACTAAATGCACCGCTCTCGTGACAGCACATGTGAACAGAGCAACATAAGCCTTGCATACTGCACGATCACCCTTCACATACAGCGGTCCTGCAAAGTCTATGCCAGTCACTTCAAATGGTGGTTTCTCAGATACTCTGTCCCTTGGCAGTGGAGTCGTGTCCTGCTGTGCGGGCTTGGCTTTGAATCACTAGAGACACTAGTGTGTCTCTCAAACCAGAATGCATGATGAATTCATGGTTGTACTGGACCAGCAACTCACAATATCTGTCTTTGTTGGGCAGAATCCATGGATGTTTCTCTCTGTAGCTGAAGTCTGACTGTTGGAGTCTGCCTCCAACACAGAGCAATTCGTCTTCGTCCAGAAAAGGTCTTAAATCTCTGATTTTTGAGTCTGCGTTCAGTGTCTTTCCAGCTTTCAGCGAATTGATTTCAGGACTGAAGCTTCTTTCTTGTGTCAACTTTATCCAATACTTTTCAGCTTCAAACATTTCATCTGCAGTCAACTCACCACGCATCTTGGAGTTTGAACTGGCATTATGCACAAACCGCTTAATCCAAGCAGTAACTTGCAGAACTCGCTTCAGCTTACTGTACTTCATTAAGTCCACAACAGGTTCCTTTTCTCGTTTTTCACTGCCACTACTGAGTTGCACCACAATCTGCTGATCTTGCTTTAACTCACTAACCACAATTTAATCACTTGTCTCTTCTTCGCTTTCCTCCAACGGATTCAGTGTAGTCAGAAATGAAGGTCTGCTCCACCAAATCTCACTTTCCTTCAGGTTAGCTACAGTCAGACCTCTGGTGGGAAGGTCTGCAGGATTGAACTTGCTCCTACAGTGAGACCACATTTCAGGATTGGTTAAAAGCTGAATTTCTAACACTCGGTTTGCCACAAACTGTTTCCATTTGTGAGCTGGACTGCGAATCCACTGCAGCACAATCATCGAATCCGTCCACATATGAACTTGATGAAGCTCCATATTCAGAGGCTTTAACAGACTGTTTTCGAGTCTCGCTCCAATTACTGCTCCCATCAGCTCAAGACGGGGCAGTGAGGTGTTCTTCAATGGGGCTACCCTGGACTTTGAAGCAACGAGGCATGTTGCTTTTGTTCCATCATCAGCTACTCGAAGCAGGTAAGCAACAGTGCTATAAGCTTTCTCGCTTGCGTCACAGAACACATGGAGTTGATGTGCGTTGTGCCTGTGCATGCATTTGGATCCATACCAACGAGGAATGTGTATGTGATGGATCTGTGGAAGCTCTGCACACCATCCCTGCCATTCTTGTGCAAGATCCGTGGGCAGCTCCTCATCCCAGCCAAGTCCTTGTATCCACAGCTCTTGGAAAAGACATTTTACTCGCACAGTAAATGGAGTCAGAAACCCTATTGGGTCGAATATACGAGCAGATAGCTTTAGAACACTTCTTTTAGTATTCTCTCTCTTCACTACAGCATCCAACAGTGCAGTCAGGTCAAAAACAAATTCATCTGTTTTAGTTCTCCATACCAAGCCTAGTACCTTCAGCACTGATCCATGCGTTTCTGTCTCCTCTGCAGGTTTACTCATTGTCTCCTTCCATTTCTCCTTCAATGCAGCACAGTTGGTTGTCCATTTGCAAAGGTTCATGCCAGCTGCAGACATAATCTCTTTTGCACCAGTAGTTATGTGGAAAGCATTCTCAACATCACTTGCACTCGAGATTAAGTCATCAACATAAAGTGATTCTCTGATGATCCTTACTACCTCAGGAAATTGGTGTTCATATTCCCTCAGATGCCTTCTTACTGTAGCCGCTAGGAGGAATGGGCTCGGGGACACTCCGAACACCACTCTCGTCATCCTCAGCACACGTAGCCTTTCACCTGCGTCTTCATGAGGCGGTGCAGTGAACCATAAGAATCTCACTGCATCTCTATCCGTCTCGGCAAGAGAAATCTGCAAGAAAGCCTTTTCAATGTCTGCAGTAAAAGCAATCTCATTCAGTCTGAATTTAATCAGTATGCCAAGCAGATCTGGATTCAGGTTAGGACCAGTAAGTAGACAGTCATTTAATGATGGAACCCCAACGTCATGTGATGAAGCATCAAATACTACTCTGAGCTTTGTGGTTACCTTTTCCTCTCGAAGAACAGCATGATGAGGCATGTAATACTTTACAGCGTTTGAAGATGATCCATTCTCCACAACATCTTCAACAATGCCCTGCTGAAGGTAATCATTCACCACTTCATTATATCTGTGATACATTACCACATCTGATCGCAACCTCCTTTTCAGTCCTTCAAATCTTTTCTTTGCGATTCTGTAGTTATCTGGGAGCTCTGGTTTGTCAGGTCGCCATGGCAGCTCAACTTCATATCGCCCGTTCTTATACCGAGTAGTTTTTTCAAACATGCGAAGAGCATCCTCTTCTTCAGGGCTGTTGGACTGCTGCATGGTAATGCCAAGGGATTCGGTCTCCCAGAAAGCCTTCAGGCGTTCTGAAACCAGTGTGTCTTCATTGATATGGATTGCATGCATGCTGCGTCGGAAACACTGGACATTGTGACTGGTCCCTGCACTGACCATCCAAAAATACTCTCAACGGCCACCAGTGCATCTGTGATTCTTTCCACTTGGCCTGACACCACATGCCAATAATAATCTGCACCAATCAGGAGAGACAGCTCTGTATCACAAGTGCCTGGGTCTTGATAGTCTGCCAGCTGCAAGCCTTTTCGTTTCATTTCTGCTTGGATGTGCTCACCTGGAATCTTCATCACAGCAGTGCACACTTGTGGAGTTTCAAGCGCTTCCACTTCCACTTTCTGATCTTTGTTCCAGATGCTTTGCAGAGTTACCTTCACTGTGTTGCGCCTGGATGTTACTGGTGCTGTGGATCCGAAGGTATGAAGAGTAAACGTTTCTTGCTTCATCACAGGTAATTTTAAAACTCTCACTGTGTTCTCGCTGATGAAACTTCTCTGATTGCCACCGTCCAGTAAGCAGCGAATGCTTTTACGTCCACCGGGTCCTTCTGCCCACGCTCTTACAGTCTGAAGGAACACCGTGTTCTGTTCCGTGTTATAGGACTGCATTTTAACATAATGGGAAGCAAATGAAGAAACAACATCATCTTTATCGTCAATGTCTGAAATGATTGTTTCTCCTTTCTCACACACAGTGCTATGATGCCTGCCACCACACAGTACAGGATACTTTGGCTTTGCAGAATCTTGCTATATGCTTCTGTCCAAGACAAACAAAGCATCGTCCTAGTTTCTTCAATTTTGCTTTTCGTGCAGCAATTTCAGTTACTGTACACAGCTCTGTTTTGTGCGCAGCACTGTCACAGAAAAGACAGTTTGGTATTTTTTGACTAGAGGTTTGCAGCACTGCAGCTGATGGCATGTTATGTTTTCTCTGCTTCATTTCAATTAATGTCTCTGGTCTTTTAAATGGTTTGTGATAGCTCTGGCTGTCTTTGGAATTACCTGACTTAATCAGTTGCATTGTTCTTTCTCTGCTCAAAATCTCGTTCTGCAGAAATTCCATAACTTCTGAGACTTTCCATTCATCACTGGTTCCTCTTTGTCGACTGTACTGAAGTGCAATGTCTTCTGGAATCATTTGTAGCAGAACAGGGCATAGCAAGCTGCCATATGCTTCTGATGCAACACCCAGCGATTCTAAGCTACGAATCTTTACTTCACATTCATCATAAAGTTGTCTCAAAGCACTCACGTCGTAGGATTTCTTCACTGGGCAGAGATTCAACAACTTGGTCATATGCGCATTAATGAGGAGATCCTTTCTTCCGAACCGGTTCTGAAGCAGATCGATCGCGTGATCATAATTGCTGTCTGTCAACATCAGTCCCGCTATTGCATTTGAAGCAGCGCCGGCAACATATGTCTTTAAGTAATTAAACTTCTCTGTTTTGCTTAGCGCGTCATTTCTGTGAATAGCCGTTTCAAACTGATTCCAAAAGTCCTGCCACAAGCTAATGTCACCGTTGAACTTGTTGATGATTAACTTGGGTAACTTAACCGTTTGTCTGCGCTGCGCTGGTACTGCATCACGCGGCCTGCCATCAGTGTTTTCCCTAACTCTCTGCATCACGCGCCACACGCGGGCTTTCGCGCTGATGACTCGCTGTCCATACTCCTCAGCATCGACAACTTCATTTTCAAGATCCTCCATATCTGTACGCTACTCTATTTCGTGATCTAACTCCAGCAGTGTTTCCTCTTTTGCAGATAACATGGCTAACAGTTCACAAAATCTGTCAACGATCGGATCTTCCTTGCTAACCTCCGTTTCTATGTCTTGCAAAAGTCTCGTCGTGGAACCGCGCACAGCTCTCCGTTTTCTGAGTAGTCTTTCAAGTCTCTCCGCCATTTCGGATGTTGCTTGCAAGTTATCCTGGGTTTCGGCACCAAAGAATGTCGTGTATTTTCTTCCTTGCCCAGCAATAATGACCACTGACTACTTGAATTGAATAAACTGAACTGTTTACTGAAGTTTCTGAACTTGAATCATTATATACAGCGTTCGCACATATGTAGTCAATCTCTCTTTCACTTTTTTTCCACACTGATGCATTATTGGTAGAATTCTCTTAAAGCTGAACACCCCTATTAATGTCCAACTGTTTCTGTTATTATTAAACATAACAAATTCACGTTTCTGTTCAGATGAATTCACAACACTGACGTTGGCTGTCTAGTGGATAAACCTTGACATATAATAATTCGTCTTGTCTATAAGTCTATCTTTGGTCTCATTGAACTATAGTTTGTTCCATGGCAAAAAAAAAAAAAGTTTTTGAGGTTTCATAACTTTATGGCTATTTAACTTTAACAACATTTTTTATATTATCTTCACTATATGAGCAATAAAATAAAATGACAACCCTGTCTCTGTTTGATAAATGTCAATAAAAATCAATGTTTCATATTTTTAAAATGAAAACAAAAAGATCATGTTCATTTTGTTATAAATATATGCAGTGAAGAGAATCGCGTTGCCTGAACCACATGGCCATTATGCTAATATTTTGTTTTTTTGTTAATGAAAAGAGGCAGAGTGGTGTTTTATAACATATTTCGTTTTATTGTTTACGAAAAGATGCAGAGTTGTAGCAAATTTCATTTTGTTGCCTAAATTTAGGCTATATAAAGAGATAACCGAAATAGAGCGTGCTGCTGAGTGACGCGATCAAGTAGCTACGCTCTGTTCCATTTGCTGAAGAACCAGACTTGCGTCCTCTCGTCCTCGGGAGTTCGTTCTCCGGAGTCGAACTTGGCAAGTCTGAACTACCAAGGAAGCAAGTCCGAAGTCTGCGTACTTGGTATTGAGAAACGGCTATTCACTTCTTATCTACTCACCTATCATCAACGTCGTGAATCACATGATGCAATATAAAGACAAAAAAAAAAAAACGTAATCCCGCCCACCTACTCCACTGATTCGTTGGCTGATTCAGCATGTGACTAAACTAGATACATGATTGTCATGTGATTGGAACGCTGACACCCTCAGCTTTGAAAACATGCCTGATATATATAATCGTCATAGACCTTTTTCACAAAAACCAGAAATACGTAATCGTCGTGGAAGCGGAGTTCCCGTCAACTGTCAACACATTAGAAAAACCTACCCATGGAAGAGAAAATTGATCAGAGAGTCTTCAAAACTTCGAGAAATTGTAAACTTGTCATGGTCCAGTTGTTGATGACTTTGTAAAATGCTGTGGTGATGCTTGTCTGCAGCTGATGTATCTAAGACCAAAGATATGACTATTTCAGAACTGAAGCTCATTCTTCCCAATATAGCTACGTTCATTAAAGTTAAGAAGGTGAAGTGTGTGGAAAGTTATTAATATTTAGGGACTATTATTTACAATAAACTGCATTTTGATGTGAATACCAGAAAGAAGTCTGTCAGTTTTATTCAACAATTATCCTCTTAGGTAACGTTAGTGAATTTTTTGCACTGCTCTTGCTATAGAACGATCAAAGATGAAGAACAATTTATACAAATATTAATTTATCCCTTGTACAGTCAGATTGTTAAATACTCAGAATGGTATATATGATAATATTTTACATTTATATGTAGCCCACTGTTGTGTGTTATTATTTATCTTGTTTTATATTGTGAGGCATATTTTTATGTCTTTATTACGCTGGATACAAATATCTTAATAAAGTTGAACATGAGCTAACGTTACCTCAAAATACACAAATCATAAAACATAAAAATAAACAAACAATGACGGCTTAGTGAATGGTGACATGATAAGTACAGAAGATCACAGGATCAATAACATCCCGCCAGATTGCCTGAATCCATTTCCGTCGAACTTCATCGACAGGGAACTGACGAGGGAAGGAATGAAAATGACAGATATGGCTGCTTTTGGGAATAACAAAAAAGACTGGTATGCAACAAACTCTTACAAGTTGCCTGCGGCGCTATCTGTTATGAATGGAGCGGAAGAAGATTACTACGACAATTGCGTATTTCCGCTCACAAATACGGAAGTTGTGAGAAAGGTCTATTACTACGCTTGTGTAGCACACGTGTCAAATAATATTGCACTTGTTGCTAATATTAACTATAGGCCAGTAGGTTCGACTATGGAGGTGTAATAAAAGACAACACTGTTTAACTAATAAAGTGAATCTTTATATTCAAATGGATGATTGTTGATGTTCAAAAGAAAGAAAAAAAAATAAAATACAAATTATTAGTTCTCTTTGTTCAATGTAAAACCACAGTTAGTGATTCACTTCAATTCACAATAAGTGAACACTTGCAGTTGACCTTTGTTCTTTCACTCAGTTGAATACTGCATGAAATTCAACCCCATAAACATTGATAAATGTTCACAATTGGAAACTGGACAACTCAGTACATCACATTCAAAAACAAATAGGAAAAAAATGAACAAAATGCGAAACCGACAGTTCAGAATGAAACAATTCAAATGAATCAGTTCAAAAGACTCGTTTGACCTGTTTAGTTCAAAAGGTTGACTTGAAAAAGTTCACTTCAAATTGGTTTAGACGAATTTGATTCAAAAGATCCGATTCACTGATTCAGTTCGGAAAGTCCAAAGGTTCTTTGAATCGCGGGAAAGTGATTCAACAGTTCCAGAGATCGTTTTGCACAGGAAAGCAAAATACTCTGAGCAGTCTTTCCAAAATAAAGCTCAGTCCCGGTTAGAAAAACAAACAACCCGGCAATCAGAACATTCCTACCGAATTCCACAGGTGTTGGATTAACTCAATTCTCATATCAATCGACTTCATCTCGCTGGGAAGGCTCGCCATCTTAGATCATAACGCTGAAATGAACGCAGTTCCAGCGTAGAATAAAGACCTGACCAAATCCAAAGAAAATGTTTCGTATAAATGTCTCTTATTCAGTCCTCTCTGACGATTTTAACTCTTATACAAAGTTATGCTGCTGCTCATCTCACAGTCACGCAGAGAAAAGAAAATGGATTCCCCCATACAGCAACTAAACGTGGTGGGGCGGGACTTCAACAAATCCTCGCTTAATTGGACAAATCAGTCAAATGTCAATCATCACACTAACATGCATTTCTTCTTGATTTATAATTTTTCTTACTTTTTTACACTAATTCTGGTTAGTTTATTATTTTAATATCTCAAATTAATTAATTCCCTTTTTTAATTAATTTGTTAAATTAAATTGTACAGGGTTACATTCTCCCCTCTTAAAGGTAAGCAAGTCTCTTTGCGTTTTGTCCTTTACTTGACCCTTCAGTAACTCTTGGGCATTACAAAGTCAGTTTTAGGTAAATCAGCAAGATTCATTGAATTAATGACTGCCTCACTCAATGACTGGAACAAGTTTTGGACTACTGAGGTAAGGGGATTACCCAACTGTGGGTAATGGAATTTCTTTGGAGGTTTTGGGACCCTGGTTGATCGTCTTAGATTTTGATCTGCACTTGATCTTGCATATGCATTAACTTGTTCTGTTTCTTTTTCCAGGTCCTGAGCATCCGTGCATATATCCTTTTCCTCCTCATCACCAGTTGGATCAGACAATGGTAAGTATTCTCCAAATTCGTTTCCTGTTGATATAGTGTCTTGCACTTCAGGATCTGTAGGTTCATACATTTCTGTCAGCTTTTCTAACCCTTCATCCAGTGGCGGAATGTTAGCTGGACTGTTCACAATCTGAGGTAATCTGATTCCATGAGGTAAGTCTGGTTCCTGCGGTAAGTCTGGTTCCTTTCCATCAACATCTTTTGAATTTGTGGTGTCATCTGCATAAGTAATCTTTGTTTTTCCTGTAGGAATTCTACTGAATATGCAGATTTCATCCTCTGAATCTGATTGTTCCGCATTTAACCGTTCTCTCTGTCTTTGGCTTCGTGTTTTAGGCTTGGGGATGTTCTGGAACGCTAGGACGTTTTCCTCTGGAGAAGCAAGGAAACCACAAGGTAATAATAGATCTCTGTGCAATACTCGCACTGGAGCATCCTTATCATGTGGATGAACCTTATAAACTGGCAGGTCTTCTACCCGTTCGGCTACTACATGAATTGTAGGCTCCCATTTGTCTGCGAGTTTATGTTTCCCCCTAATTCGGACGTTCCTCACTAGGACTTTATCTCCCACTTCAAGAGTTGACTCTTTCACTCGTTTGTCAAACCTGTCCTTATTCCTCATTGCAGACTTTGAAGCGTTTTGAGTTGCAATTCGGTAACTTTCCTCAAGTCGGGCTTTGAGACTTTGGACATATTTGGAATGTGACTCATGAACAGGTTTTTCTACGGGTAGCCCAAAGGCTAAATCCACTGGTAGCCTGGGTTGCCTCCCAAACATGAGCTCATAAGGGGTGAATCCAGTGGTCTCATTTTTTGTGCAATTGTAGGCATGCACTAACGGTTTCACAAAGTCATGCCAATGTGACTTTTCCTGTTCCTTCAAGGTACCCAACATATTAAGAAGCGTCCTATTGAATCGCTCTACGGGATTTCCGCGAGGATGATAGGGGGTTGTCCGTACCTTGTGAATTTTTGCCATCTCGCAAAGCTCTCTGATGAGTTTAGATTCAAAGTCGGCTCCTTGATCGCTTAGTATCCTCTCCGGGAAACCGTAGTGAACAATGAATCCATCCCAGAGGCACTTAGCCACAGTCCTGGCTTTCTGGTTGTTGGTGGGGATGGCAACTGCATACTTGGTGTAATGATCCGTCATGACAAGTACATTCTGGATATTACTTCGGTCTGGCTCAATGGAAAGAAAGTCTATACAGAGCAACTCAAGGGCCCGTGTAACCTGGATGTTGACCAAGGGGGCAGATTTCTCTGGCAAAGCTTTCCGTTTCACGCACCGTTCGCAGGTCTTAATCTTCCTCTCAACATCAGCACTCATCTTTGGCCAATAAAAGCGAGAACGTACAAGGTCGAGGGTACGATCCACTCCCATGTGTCCCATCTGATCGTGTAGGCTCTCCAGCACCATTTCACGGAACTTGACAGGTAACACCAACTGGTAAGTTGTTTGATCATCCAACTGTCGTCGTCTGTACAGAACTCCATCCCTCAATTCTAAGCGGTTCCATTCCCTCAACAGCAGGGGAAAGTCTGGACATTCATACCTCACCGTCCGGCATGGCATTTGGCCTTCTTCTAAGTGGCTGATGACTTGGTTCAGGACAACATCTTCCCTTTGTTCACGTTGCAGGTCTATACCAGTTAACCCAGTTACGGCAGACTCCTTTTCAGTCAGGTCTTGAGCAAAACAACCAGGAATGACCTCCTGTTCCATCGCCAATGACTCCACTAGAGCAACAGCAGCTCCACATCCTTGCTGAACCAGATGCTTGTCCCACACAGCTTGTACAACAGCACAATCCATGACAACTGCTTTATCTCCATCCAGATGCTTCTCTGAGAATTGCTGTATCCGTTCCAGTTCCTTTTGTGATACCATATCATTGATCAGCTCGCCATGGGGACGTCTTGATAACCCATCCGCATCTTGGTTTTGTTTTCCTGCTCTATAGGTCAGGTCAAAAGAGAATGTGGCTAATGCTGAAAGCCAACGATAACTTATGGCATCAAGCTTCGCGGAAGTTAGGACGTAAGTAAGGGGATTACTGTCAGTTATAACAGAGAAGTGATTTCCATACAAGTAGTCAGAGAATTTCTCGGTAACTGCCCACTTTAAAGCAAGAAACTCCAACTTATGGGCGGGGTATCGAGACTCACTTCTAGAGAGACCCCTACTGGCGAAAGCTATGGCTTTTTTTTCTCCATCTTGCACCTGATATAATGCAGCGCCAAGACCTATAGTGCTCGCGTCTGTGTGGAGGATGTAAGGTAAGGTAGAGTCTGCAAAACCAAGCACAGGAGCACTGGTAAGTTTGGAGATAATGGTGTCGAATGCTTCATCACATGCTGCTGTCCATCGGCTCCCAAATGACTCTTTAGGGTTAAAATAACTTCCTTTCAACCCACTGTTCATGGTCTTACGATTCAGCGGTGCATAACCAGCAGTTAAGTCATTTAATGGTTTCACTATCTTGGAATAATCGCGGATAAACCGTCGATAGTATCCTGAAAATCCCAAGAATGATCTCAGCTCTTTTAAGTTCTTTGGTTTTGGCCAGGTCTTGAGAGCACTGATCTTTTCAGGATCCGTCCGGACTCCTGTCTCCGATATGATATGGCCTAGGTACCGGACTGAAGTTTGGAAGAACTTGCATTTCTCTGCAGATAATTTCAACCCATACTCTCTTAGTCTTCTCAGTACTTTTAGAAGCCGTTCCTCATGCTCCTCGGGAGTTTTGGAAAACACTATTATATCATCAAGGAACACCAAGACCTCGGTGAGATGCAGATCCTCCATGCATTTTTCCATTAAGCGTTGGAACGTACTTGGGGCATTGGTAATTCCTTGAGGCATCCGATTAAATTCCCAAAATCCTAAGGGACAAGAGAAAGCGGTTTTGTACTTGTCAGACTCCTCCATTTCTATCTGGTAGTAACCAGACTTCAAGTCTAGAACTGAGAACCATCGAGAACCCGTTAGGGCAGAAAAGGACTCTTCGAGGTTAGGCAAAGCATAGGAATCTTTCACAGTTTGTGAATTTAGCTTTCTGTAATCCACACATAGTCTCACGTCGCCATTCTTCTTTCGTACGACTACGATTGGGGATGCAAACGGAGACTCAGATTCCCTGATCACTCCTGACTCTTTTAACTCTTGCAAGTGGCGTCTGACAGCAGCCAGATCATGAGGGTGGATAGGTCGGGCTCTTTGTTTAATTGGAGTTTCGTCAGAAAGCTTGATGTGATGCTTGACTTTGGATGTTCGACCGAAATCAAGGTCATGTTGCGCAAACACATCAGACATATCACTGAGCTGCTTACTGATCCTATCCCTCCACTCTTTGGGCAATGGGGAGGCCCCAAAGTCAAAAGTTATCACTCCCTTGGAGCAGTTCTGACCAGCATGTACAGACTCCACCTCGTTACCTTGAGGGATGATACTATCGATGGCATGCACTTCAGCAACCACAGCATTTGGCTGCAGTACTACATCCCGATGCGACTCATTCTGTAACTGGACAGTCAACTTTTGTGTTGGAAACGATGGCACTTGAACTACACCTCTTGGGAAAAGAACACCTCCAGGGAGAGAGGAGTTTGATGGGGGCTCCAGAAGAACACATTCTTTAATGGGTAAGCAATTCACTTTAACTTTTCCACAGAGAGAAACCGTCTGCTGTGCTGGAATCACTACAGGCTCCTTGCTTTGTAGTCTCACCAGTCCAAGGCATCCATTGGCATTCTGTTTATGCCGTAATTCCAGAGTTTTAAGCACAGCACTGTACCCATACCGTGGAGAATGATGTTCAAGGATATTCAAGTTAGAACATTCAGCATACAAAGAATCAAGCGTATTCATCCCAATTAAGACTTGAGATTGTTTTTCTGGTTTAAAGTCAGGAACGACTAGTGCCAGTGTGGAAATTTCAACCTCAGATCCAACCATCTCTTCTGGAAAAGTTATTGGAATTTCAACATATCCTTTGTATGGAACTGGCTGACCGTTTGCTCCACTGACCTCAAGCAGAAGATTCAGGGGCTTGATGGGATGATTAATCAAGCAAGCTTGGTAAAAGGACCAAGGAACTGTGGTCACCTGTGACCCTGTGTCAAGTAAGCAATGACATTCAGTGCCTGAGATTTTGACTTGTGTTGTACACTTAGATCCGACCAGACGCTGAATATGGAATTTCTGGTGTGGACCTGACTTTATTCTGGGGGGACAACCTTTAGGTTCACAAGTTCCAGTTTGTCCCGCAACTGGAACTGTTAGGCGTTTAAAGAAGCCGCCCTAACATGACTGTTCTCTCTATCCCACTCCTGTTGCTTCAACCGCAGTTCATTTCGTTTCTTCTCAACTAGCCCGGGGTTCGGAGAATTTTCGCAGGTTACAGATATGTGGCCGTCTTCACCACATCTGAAACAGTAACCGGGGCGTGGTCTGGATTTTGTGACAGGATCACTGGTTGACTTAAATCGTTGTTTAGCAGCACACTCAGGAGTGGTAGGAGAGGGTGATGTCTTATGCTTGGGTTTGACAGTTTTTCTGGGCTTTGGGAGGGTCAGTGAAGTTAACTGTTCCTTTAGCTCAGCAATTTGCTGCTTCAATTCAGCGGTCTCAGACAACAGCTTTGACTCATGAGGGAGTTTGCTTGAAATGGCAGCATCTTGGCTATAAGCATGAACAGATCTAGTTGATGCTTGTGGTTTCTGCTTAGAAGCGCTGATGTGGCTTCTCATACGCAACAATTTCTGTGCACTCTTGTCTTCTCTGGTTCTAAGGGAACGCAGTAAGTCTTGGAAATCGATAGAGTCGTCTCTACGAGTTTCAAGACGAAGCTCAGAAATAAGGATGTCATCCCAGCAGCCTCTGCAAAACTGCCGTAGGAGATGATGGTTGGCCTCAGATGATTTAATTCCACCTCCCCTGACTGCCTTGCTCAGAGCCACTTGAAGCCTTTGGAGATAGCTAGATGATTTCTCTCCATCATTCTGAAATGTGTTCATGAATTTTGAGAACAACTCATCACCATCATCGATTGCACCATAAGCTGCATCAAGCACATTAAGGTAAGCTCTGGGAGAAGCACGAGGCCCTAAAGACTTGACAATATCAGTGGCAGGAGGTAAGAGACTCTCCATAATTCTCCTTACTTGTTGTAAGTCGGACACAGAAGGGTCATCAAAGAGTAATTCAACATTACCACGCCAAGTGTCATAATCTGATTCATTATTGGGCTGGGGAATTCTCCCTGAGAAAGGGCGGAGCCTAACAACAGCAGTGGATGAAATTGCTGGAGCGACTTCGCTCTTAACTATGTGCTCCACAATAACTTTTTGCACCTCAGCAGGGTTGAGCTGAACGTGACTCATGGTGGCTGACAATCGTTTTTCAGACCTTGGTAGGTCATTTTGATCAAGTGTTGGCTCATTGAGAATGGAACAAGGACTCTGGACATTCCATTTGGATGCATTCTGCTCTTTGATGGGATTGAGCTCATCAAGTGCAGGCTCATCTGAATCTGCCTCGTCTGGAATTAAGGAGCTTGAGATCTGAGAGAGTTCTTCTCTTAGCAGAGCGTTGAAGGATTTTCCACTCTGCTTAGCAATGGTTTTCAGGGTAGATAAGTAAGAGGTTGTTGCACCAAAACTCTCCTCACAAGAGTAGACACTGCTCAAGGCTCTTATTTGGTAGGTTAAGCTTGGGTCGTCTTTATCTGTGTAGCTAAGGGGTAGCAAAGGAGTTATTGATTCAATAGCTGATCCAGAGCTGTACTCTACAATAGTATGGTCATGATACTTGGACTCAGGTTTGTCAATGGGAAGGACTCTTGCGATGGAACCATGACGTTTTAGAAGATCAAGGACCTTTTCATCCTCAAGGGTGTTAATTGGTCCACTGACTAGAAGAGCATTTAAAACTTTGATACTCTCCTTCTGTACTAATTCCATGTTTTCAAAGTCAACTCACTTGTCAAACTAATAAACTGATTTAAATTTCTTGTTTGTTGATTGCGTCCTTTTTTCTTTTTTTTTTTTGCAAAGTATAAATAAAGCTATTAATTACACCTCCTGTGCTGGCTCGCCACTTTTTATGTAGCACACGTGTCAAATAATATTGCACTTGTTGCTAATATTAACTATAGGCCAGTAGGTTCGACTATGGAGGTGTAATAAAAGACAACACTGTTTAACTAATAAAGTGAATCTTTATATTCAAATGGATGATTGTTGATGTTCAAAAGAAAGAAAAAAAAATAAAATACAAATTATTAGTTCTCTTTGTTCAATGTAAAACCACAGTTAGTGATTCACTTCAATTCACAATAAGTGAACACTTGCAGTTGACCTTTGTTCTTTCACTCAGTTGAATACTGCATGAAATTCAACCCCATAAACATTGATAAATGTTCACAATTGGAAACTGGACAACTCAGTACATCACATTCAAAAACAAATAGGAAAAAAATGAACAAAATGCGAAACCGACAGTTCAGAATGAAACAATTCAAATGAATCAGTTCAAAAGACTCGTTTGACCTGTTTAGTTCAAAAGGTTGACTTGAAAAAGTTCACTTCAAATTGGTTTAGACGAATTTGATTCAAAAGATCCGATTCACTGATTCAGTTCGGAAAGTCCAAAGGTTCTTTGAATCGCGGGAAAGTGATTCAACAGTTCCAGAGATCGTTTTGCACAGGAAAGCAAAATACTCTGAGCAGTCTTTCCAAAATAAAGCTCAGTCCCGGTTAGAAAAACAAACAACCCGGCAATCAGAACATTCCTACCGAATTCCACAGGTGTTGGATTAACTCAATTCTCATATCAATCGACTTCATCTCGCTGGGAAGGCTCGCCATCTTAGATCATAACGCTGAAATGAACGCAGTTCCAGCGTAGAATAAAGACCTGACCAAATCCAAAGAAAATGTTTCGTATAAATGTCTCTTATTCAGTCCTCTCTGACGATTTTAACTCTTATACAAAGTTATGCTGCTGCTCATCTCACAGTCACGCAGAGAAAAGAAAATGGATTCCCCCATACAGCAACTAAACGTGGTGGGGCGGGACTTCAACAAATCCTCGCTTAATTGGACAAATCAGTCAAATGTCAATCATCACACTAACATGCATTTCTTCTTGATTTATAATTTTTCTTACTTTTTTACACTAATTCTGGTTAGTTTATTATTTTAATATCTCAAATTAATTAATTCCCTTTTTTAATTAATTTGTTAAATTAAATTGTACAGGGTTACACTTGCACGGTTTGATGATGATGTGTAGATCGCGTGTAGATCGCGTGTTTCTCGAGCGCGTTTCTTGTTCTGGACATCCGCGGCATAACAGTGGATTATTTACCAAGATGAGCTCACAGAAAAGTACAAATGGGCTCATTTAAAATAAAACATCCTAAGGTAAAAGATGATATAGAGTTTGTGGCCGATTTTAGCTCAGCACATGTAATAGACGTAGAAATGATGAGACGTTTGTCTTTGTTTTTTTTTTTCCACAGAAATCATATTTTACTGCCCGATTCTGTTGATAATGTAAGCTATATTAGTGTAGCACTAAGAATATAAAATGGGACCGATATCAAAGCACCCCCCTTTAAACTTAAATTTCAAACTGTTCATATTATTGTTATTTACTTGTATGACTATTTCATTGTGTTCACTTTGGTGAGACTCGGAGTCGCCAGCAGGGGGCACCCGGAAGTTGCGCGGCGCGTGAGTGGCTGACTAGTTAGCAGCGTAGAAGTAGTCCAGCACGAGATGAAGCGCGAATGTGCAGAGAAATGTGCTCCTTGTTTGAACATTGCTTTTTCGTGTGTTTCATACAGGTAAGCTGACAATAGCCTTACACTGGTATATGTCCCAGACAGCAAACAGTCATTGAAACAATGTTAAATCAATGTTAAATTATCAACATTAAATCATTGAATCAACATTGAACTCTGATGTTGATTCTACATCATTTTGCACCCTGTTTTAATATTGAAACAACATTGAAATCCTGTCCATAGATCAACAGAATTTCAATGGTATTTCAATCATAAGGAATATTGAAACAATGTTGAAATTTCAACTGAACTATGGATCAACGTGATTTCAATGAAATTTCAATCATTTTTAAATGTTAATTTTATGTTAAATGCCATAAATTAAATACCCTGCTTTATCTACAACCAGGATGTTAAAAAGTAATGGAACATCTGAAATCTCGTATAAAACACTGAACAAACCACACAAACAAATTAATTTTTATTAGCCTTTTTATTTAATTAATCTTATTTACATGTCCTCTGACGTCTGAATATTTTGCCGTCCAGTCCCTTGCCCGGTCTGGAATTGGGTGACGGCGCCTGTCCCCATCCGATGAGTAAGAGCACCTAAAACAGAAAATAAAATCACAACGCAAAAATTAGTTATAAATTAAGTTAAACATGAGATTATATTTATTTGCATTGGTACATTCGCCCTTGTCCCCCTTGACGCGAGGCCTGGTTGTTAGGCAACAGTGCGCGCAAAAATTGTGATATTGCGTAAGCATTAGTACATTCATATTTGGGATTTGCACGACGAAGTGGTCTAATCGGCATTCAGTTACAACTCGAGACAGTTCTGCATTGAAAAAAGTAAAGTAAGTCATGTCTTCTGTGCAATTCTGGCCCGCCGCGGTCACTTCTGGGGGTATACAGCGCTAGGTGGAGCACTAATATTAGGGTGCCAGCTAGTTGGTTCCGCGCCGCGTTCTCCGGCGGTCCGGGTGGCACCGTTAGACCGCCGGAGAACGCGGCGCGGAACCAACTGCACCGCTGCGGTGCTGTCTGTTAATAGATTTCACGACACAAGCAATGAGTAGCAAGGCTACAGACATGTATTTTTAGCTAAATCACACTAATAGACTGGACTCGGGAGGTTTTGCTAACTTTATAACCTAGAAGAGAACTACAAAGTAGGCACTTTTGGCAGATTTTAATACGTGGTACAACAAAAATCTATTTATCGCTACACCAAACATCCTGTTAACGAACAGCCTATTTGATTTGGTACAATTCATTAATTTCAAACAAGGTAAAGCAAGCTTACCTTTACACTTGTGCCAAGGGTCCAGAAATGAGCGTGTGTCCGCTGTCCGGTGCACGTAACACCCGTTGATCTCCCGGTCAACCAAAAATCTATTGATTTTCAATCATAATTCCCGGTCAACTATATGTCGATGCATTTTCAATCACATTTCCCGGTCAACTAAATGTCGATGATTTTTCAACAACAGTGTAGTTTCCCGGTCAACTATAAATCAATTACTTTTCAACACATTCAGCGATCGCCCGGTAAACCAAATATCAATGCTAAATCAATCATAAAGATAACTATAGATCAATGTTGTTCCAATATCGTTGCCATCAACATTAATAACATCAGGTTTTCATCGACAGGGCAATGTTGATTCAACATTAATTTTGCATTGAAATTTCGATATCAACCATAATGATGATTCAGATGGAAAAACAATGTTTATTCAATGTTGGCTTGCTGTCTGGGGTGTAACAGTGTTATATTCTTATAGAGCCATAGTTTGTGCCTGAAACGTTAAGAAAAGTGAAGTTTTAACGGTGATTGGGAGTTATGTCGTGAAATGGCGGACGGGAGTGTTAACTATTCAATTAGTAGAAAACTAGTAACTCTTAACGTGAGCAAAACGGAGTAATAAAGGTTTAAAAAGATATATACTCGACGTGAGTGTGGGATGAGGCATAATTAACTGAATATATGTGTATGGTCATTGATTAAAATGCGTGTAGAGACAAATCTGGGCAATTGGAGTTAACGAGGCACACGTGACTGTTCTTAGCCCTCGTATATGCACGTGACCCTCATTTAGCATTGCTTTGTCAGCCATTACATGTAAAAATTAAGGACATTAATACTGTTAAATTAAGAACCACAGTCAGAGTGAGAGGTAAAACAGTTTATTAATAATTTTATGAGTTCATTGTGATTACACAGTAACTGTTAAATGGTTAAAACTTAGTTCATAATGTAGTCAGGTCATTAGCATATTTCATGGGAGTGTAAAACAGATTAAAGACAAGTTAAACAGTAATATGAAAGAGTATTAGGAATACATGTGCAGTTATCAATGTTAGAGTAATGTGAATATAGACTAAGCTATTGCTGATACCTGAAAATCTATTTTAATTCCAAATACTATGCACATGCTTACTTGTTTGAGTTTAAATGTATGACTCATAGAGTTTATTGTACTTTAAAGGTGTTATTGGTCAGAACTTTTCCTTTTATATCAGTTTAATAACGGGCATAGCACATGTTTGGATCCATGTTGGTGTGTTTGTGTATAAAACATGTATTTCCTGAGAATGGAATATTGTATAAAGAGTCTAGATAGTGTGATGTATCAGCCTAGACATCAGACGTGATTTGTTGAGATAATTTGTGAATGTATCACAGGAAAAGAGTGTAGAAGTAGTCCAGCACAAGATGAAGCGCGAATGTGCAGAGAAATGTGCTCCTTGTTTGAACATTGCTTTTTCGTGTGTTTCATACAGAAAAATAAATGTGTTGCACCCGGAAGTGACGTCGCTTCATTCCAAGAAGTGTAACATATTTTGGCGAGCCAGCCAGGAGGAGGCGATAGAGTGACCAACACCATTAACCCCCTCCTTCCCAACGAGTCGATCCTGAAACAAGATGGACGCCAGTCAGATCCTGCGTGATCAAGTGAGTGCAGCTCTGTGGCAGCTAAGGGAAGAGTCTCTCTGGGATGTCTGCAGGTACATGAAATGTGATGGCCTGGACAGTGAAGAGTCCCGCAGCAAGACACGGAGGGCGCTCATCAAGATGGCTGAGTGCGTATTGGATGATCTAGAGGAGAGCGAAGAAGGTGATCAAGTTAAACAGTACTGTGTTGATTTATTGACATACATTGAAAGACAAAGTAAAGAAGGTCGTCAACCAGATGCAGTGAAGCCATCAGAGAAGCCAGCTCCAAAGGGAGAAGAAAAAAAACCTTTTGCACCACCCAGCCCTCCTGTAAAGAAGACAGAGTCCTCACTCAAGAGCCGACTAGAGCCAACTCACCCATTGCCTGAGGTAACCATGCGAAGGGAGTTTAAGATCTGTGGTCAAATTGGAGAGGGTGGTCAGAGGGATAAATTGTCGTACCCCAGTTTAGTTCGCCAGATTGAGATGGGAATAGAAAAAGGGCACACACAGACTGAAGTAGTCGAAGCTGTGATCAGGGCTGTCAGCAGTGATGCCGGTAACGCGTTACTAAGTAACGCGTTATTGTAATTTGACCCCTTTTTTCAGTAACGAGTAATATAACGTGTTACTATTTCGAAACCAGTAATCAGATTAAAGTTACTTATCCAAGTCACTGTACGTTACTATTTTTGTAATTTTCTTTAGTAAATATATATATTTATTTCTTCTTGCATCTCCGGGAGTGTGCGCGACAAGTCACGTTTTCAGCATGAGGTTCACGTCACGTGTACTACGCACACAGATATTATTGCGCGCACAGCGACACAAACGTAACGATAAACAACAATGGAAGGAGGAGAGAGATGCGCTTTTTCCAGCTGGAAATACCGTCACTATTTTGAGTTTGTCTCAGCTAAAGATGACAACATTAAGGTCCGTTGTAAACTTTGTGCTGGCGGCGACAAAGTGTTATCTACCTACAGAAACACTTCGTCAAATTTGAAAAAACATTTGGATTCGCAGCACCACACAGTCAAACTTTGGTGCTCACTCCTAGAAGAAATAGACTTTCTGACAAAAGGTTTGAGAAGCTTCTGTTAATGAGGTACAATCATTGGTTTACTCGCCTCTCTCCACTGTTTAACTCATATGGGATTAAAACATAAGATCAGGCCAAAGAAACAAAAGTAGACATGACATAAGCCTAAATGTGGTTTTATACACTTGTTTTGTTTTGTAATACCACTCCTTGCTGCGCTAATGCTGTGAGCAACAGGTTCAATGTTGACGTGTTAAAAAAAGTTCAATTTGTAAAAAATGTAGATTATAAATAGCAAGTTTTATCATTACAGTGTTAACTGTTAAATATGTCAGGTCAAGAAATTGTATAGTCTTTATTTTTATATTTTTATAAAAATAAGTATTTATGTTAAGTGAAGTCAAGAAAGGCTGTCTTTATTTTATTTTTTATAAAAACAAGTATGTTATGTGAGGTGAAGAGAGATATTCTTTTTTTATTTAAATGAGTATTTATATTGTTAAGTCAAGAAAGACTGTTTTTTTGTAAAAACATTTTTTTTTTCAGGAAATAGTTTTTAAGTTCAACTTTAAATGACAAGAGATAGATTGTTGATGTTACTGTTAAAAATACACTTCCAATAAAGTGAGTGTTGGCAAAACCGGTTATTATTTTTTTGTTGAGGTGGCGGGTGTGTTGTTGGCAACTGCTGAATGTAACTAATAAAAGTAACTTGTAAAGTAACTTAGTTACTTTTAAAATCAAGTAACTTGTAAAGTAACTTAGTTACTTTAAAAATCAAGTAACTTGTAAAGTAACTTAGTTACTTTTTCAAATTAACTGTGGCAACACTGGCTGTCAGTCCAGGGCTGCCTTTGAGAGACATGCTAGAGATTAAACGTGGTCTGACCCTCAGTTCACTTCTCACCATCCTGAAAGGCCACTATCGTGTAGATAGCTCCACTGAACTTTACCATCAGCTACTTAACATCTCTCAAGAGCCCAAAGAAACTGTCCTGAACTTTGTATTCCGTGCAATCGAGCTGAAAGAGAAGCTGTTATGGAAAGCAGCAAATGAGGACACAGATGAACAGTACAGCCGAGCCGTCATTCAACACAAGTTCCTCCGCTCAATTGAAACTGGACTGTTAAGTGATTCTGTGAAATTCCAAATTCTGCCCTACCTCAGTGATTTGAGTATTTCAGATGAAGAACTTATACAGAGAGTGGATGAGGCGGCCAAAGTCGAAAGTGAGAGACAAGAAAAACGCAAGAGATCCACAGCTGGTAAGACGCCCAAAGTACAGGAGCTTCAAGCAGATACCCAGGTAAAATCCAAGCCTGTACAGAGCCCCTCTAAACTTAAGGAGTCCAACCCAGCAGCAGCAATCACAACAGTAAAAGGGAACGAGACTAAACCTGACAGCATGAATGTGCATCAGATGATGGAAGAACTTCGCAAAGAGATGAAGCAGATGTTTCTGGCTGTAATGGAAGCGAACTCCCGTTCTCCTGAACAAAGGCCGAGAGAAAAAGGTTGCAAGAAATGTAGGGATGAGAGAACAGGTGAGCACTGTTCACACTGTTTCAAATGTGGGAAGGAAGGCCACTTCTCTCGTGAATGCAGAGCGTCGTCGGGAAACGGGCAGGGGCTACTGAGATGGGGCCAGCAGTAGTCCAAGTAACAGCGCCCCAAAATGAGCAGCCACCACCCAGCTCAGTCATTCAACCGACAACAGCCCTTGGAAAGAGAGCATCGAGCACCTCACCTGCTGTAAGTGTAGTTCACTATATACCACCTCGACACCAGCCACAGTTAGTAAGCCTTGTAGGAAGCCGATGTATGGTGGACTGTTTCATGGACAATCCACCAGTCAGAGCCCTGTGGGACACGGGAGCACAGTCCAGTATAGTGAATGAGCCCTGGCGACTGAGCTGCCTTCCTCACACTATTGTCAAACCCATTTCAGAGTTGTTGGGGGATGAGACACTGACAGTATTTGCCGCCAATGATACGCCCATTCCATATATTGGCTGGATTGAAGTCAGTTTCCAATTAGGCAGTGACCCCACCAAGATGAATGAACTCCAAGTACCAATGCTCGTGTCAAGCGACCCAGCAGTTGCCAGTGACCCCATCATTGGCTACAACGTCATTGAGGCGATCATTAACCGCAACGAGGAAAAGACGAAAAGTGAAAGAAAGCAGTTGGCACAGAAAGTGAGTAGAGCCCTTGCAATAACAGTGAAAACTGCTCATCAGGTGGTCAAGTTGATGCAGAACGGTGATTCAGATTCGGAGATTGGTGTAGTTCGTACCTGTGGGAAAAAAGTGCCCTTACCAGCTAATCAAGTCACCACAGTCTACATAAGAGCACATGTGAGTTCACGAACCCAAGGTCAACATATGTTCTTTTCACCTGACTTACTTAATCCTCCTCCAGAAGGCGTTATTTACAATGATGTACTGGTCCAGATCCCAGAAAGGAGAGTTCCATACATACCCATCTCCATGACCAACACGACTGATCACACCATCTGTCTGGACCGTCACAGGGTGATTGGATATCTGGAACCGGTCAAGACCGTGTATACAGCGCCTATAAAGATTAATGAGAACGAGACAAGGGCTGAAATGAAGGACAGCACAGTGACAAAGGCCAGTGAAGCAAGTAGCACACCACAACCAGATAACACTCAGGCGGGTAGGCCAACTTCATGGGATCCTCCTGTGGATCTCTCCCATCTCTCGGAAGGACAGCAGGAGGTGGTAACGAGGATGTTGCGGGAGGAATGTGAAGCGTTTTCCTTTGACAGTGATGATGTGGGTTGTATACCATCGCTCAAGATGCATATCACCCTCCACGATACGAGCCCTGTACAAAAGACCTACATGTCCGTACCCAAGCCTCTGCACAATGAAGTTAAGGAGTACCTACAGGATCTGTTGAGAAGAGGGTGGATCACACCTTCTCGATCCCCTTATTCATCCCCAGTGGTGTGCGTCCGTAAGAAGGACGGAAGTCTTCGTCTTTGTGTTGACTTCAGAGAACTTAACCGTAAGTCAGTCCCCGACCGTCATCCGATACCGAGGATTCAAGACATGTTGGATGCTCTAGGTGGGAGCTCGTGGTTCTCGGTCTTAGACCAGGGTAAAGCGTACCACCAGGGTTATCTGGATGAGGAGAGCCGCCCGCTCACAGCTTTCATCACACCCTGGGGACTCTATGAATGGGTGCGCATACCCTTTGGCCTGAGCTCGGCACCCGCAGAGTTTCAGAGGAGCATGGAGCATTGTCTGACTGGGCTGAGGGACACAAGTTGCCTTCCGTACTTGGATGACAACCTGGTACACAGTTGTAGCTTTGAGGAACATGTGGAGCACATCCGTTTTGTTCTGCAGCGCTATAAGGAACACGGTGTGAAGCTGACCCCAAAGAAATGTGAGCTGTTTAAATCGAGTGTGAGGTTTCTTGGCAAGTTGGTGACTGGAGAGGGGTACACAATGGACCCTGCAGAGGTGGCCCCGGTGCAGGCGTTAAAAGAGAAGACCCCTGCCACAGTGGGTGATGTGCGCCAGATTCTTGGGTTTCTTTCTTACTACCGACCCTTTATCCCCAATTTCTCCCGCGTGGCCCACCCACTGTATGACTTGCTCACCGTCCCCAACCCTGAGAAGTGCACTCCAGACACAACCGTGAAGAAGCCTGGTAAAACAGGAAAGAAAAACAAGGGTCACTTACCATCGCAGACACCTATACAGTGGAACAGCTCCCATCAGGAAGTATTGAATCAGCTGGTAGATGCACTCACAAAGCCGCCTGTCCTCGGATATCCAGATTTCACCCAACAATTTGTATTGCATTGCGATGCATCCCAAGTTGGTCTGGGTGCGGTGTTATACCAGAGACAGCAGGGGAGGATGAGAGTGATTGCCTATGGCTCCCGCACCTTGAGTCCAGCAGAGAAGAGGTACCATCTGCACTCTGGAAAACTGGAGTTTTTAGCATTGAAGTGGGCCATCTGCGAACGTTTTCGGGATTATCTTTATCACGCCCCATCATTTGTGGTATACACAGATAATAACCCACTAACGTATGTGCTCACAACCGCAAAACTCAACGCAACAGGACACAGATGGGTGGCGGAGCTGGCCGATTATAACTTCATAATCAGGTACCGCCCAGGCAAAAACAACTCCGATGCAGATGGTTTATCAAGGATGCCGTTGGACTTTGAGGACTACATGTGTAGCTGTACGGCTGAGGCCAGTCAAGATGTCATCAGTGCATCTATGGAGAGAGTTACAGCGGAAAAGACGAGCCCTTGCCAGGGTGTTGGGTGGATCCAGGTCAGTGCTTTGAGCTTAGTGAAGGACCGGGAGACCAGCAAACCTCTTACCACAGATCAAATCCGCAAAGCGCAGGAAGAGGATGAAATCCTGTCCAGAGTCCTCTGGTACAAGTCACAGAACAAGAGACCAAGTAGACCTGAAGTGAAAGCCGAGAACCCCGCAGTGGCCATATTGCTGAAGCAATGGCTCAAGGTTCAAGTTGGTCCAGATGGTGTCTTGCGCCGCAGAACTTTCCGTCGAGAGCAACTGCTGCTCCCCAAAGTTTATCATCCGCTGGTCTTTAAAGAACTGCATCAGGACATGGGTCACTTGGGGGTCGAAAGGACACTCGACCTGGTACGAGAGCGATTTTATTGGCCACAGATGAGCAAGGATGTTGAACATTTTGTCAGTAAGGTGTGCGAATGCCTCAAGAAGAAGAAGCCGAGTAAGCAGAGCCGTGCACCTCTGGTACCCATTCAGACCACTTATCCATTCCAGCTCGTCTCGATAGACTTCTTGCATTTGGAAAAATGCAAGCATGGCTATGAGTATATACTGGTGGTCATGGACCATTTTACGAGGTTTGCGCAGGCCTACGCAACAAGGAATAAGTCGTCCAAGACAGTAGCTGACAAGATTTTCAACGATTTTGCACTCAAGTTCGGGTTCCCAAGCAGACTACATCACGACATGGGCAAAGAGTTTGAGAACAGACTGATGGCGAGCCTAAAGAAACTCTCTGGCATCCAGGGCTCACACACAACACCATACCACCCCCAAGGTAACGGGCAGGTGGAAAGGTTTAACCGTACCCTGTTGTCCATGCTGCGCACCTTGGAGGACGAGGAGAAGGAGGATTTGAAGGAGTCACTCGCGAAAGTTGTCCACGCGTACAACTGCACAAAGAACGAGGCAACGGGTTACGCGCCTTATTTCCTTGTCTTTGGACGTTCTCCTCGCCTGCCCATTGATCTGTTCTTTAGTCTTGGAAAAGATGAGGCCCACGACACCTATGATGACTACGTGAGTAAATGGAAGACAAGAATGCGAGAGGCATACGAGATTGCGGCTAAAACAGTGGACAAAGGAGCAGTTCGTGGAAAAGTCCTCTATGACCGGAAAGTGCAGGGAAGAGACCTCCAGCCAGGTGATAGAGTCCTTCTCAGAAATCTCACTCCCAGAGGCGGGCCTGGAAAAATTCAGTCTTACTGGGAAGGTCAGGTGTACAGAGTGAAGGAGAGGAAAGCTGATGGGAGTCCCGTTTATGAGATCAGTCCAGAAAATGGCAAAGGAAGGGACAGAGTGGTTCACAGAAATCTTCTGTTGCCCTGTGATATCCTACCCCTTGATCAGCCTCCAGCAGGGCTTCGTCAGCCATGGAAAGACTCCCGGAGCTCCTCAAAGAAAAGAACCAAACCACAACGACAGCAGCAACCAGAGCCAAGTGACACCTCTGACGATGAAGGCAGTGGTCTCTACCAGTGGAATCTGAGATCTGGCAGCGGGAGACAGCAGAGACCCACTCCACTGAATCCTCTGGCAGAACCCTTTCACCCACTACATAGCGAAGAGGATGTGCCACTACATAGCGAAGAGGATGTGCCACTACATAGCGAAGAGGATGTGCCACTACAAAGCGAAGAGGATGTGCCACTACAAAGCGAAGAGGACGTGCCACTACAATCTCAGAGACCTGATTTGAGTTCTGACAGGTCTGAGAATGTTGAATCAGAGACCGACCCGCTGGTTCGGACGCTAGGAGAGCGACATGCGGTAGGACCGCGACCCCAGAGACTAAGACGTCAGCCTGTTGTACTGAGTTATGACACATTGGGTCAACCGTCCTTGGTAAATCGAGACTGTAAGATAACAGATAATCAGGTAACACAGACTAAGGGTTACTGGAGGCCTTGGATGGCTGAGGTTTTCTAAAGTAATGTTCCCTTGTTCTGGGAAATGTCAGGAGACATTTAATTTTGTGGGGGAGAGTGTAGCACTAAGAATATAAAATGGGACCGATATCAAAGCACCCCCCTTTAAACTTAAATTTCAAACTGTTCATATTATTGTTATTTACTTGTATGACTATTTCATTGTGTTCACTTTGGTGAGACTCGGAGTCGCCAGCAGGGGGCACCCGGAAGTTGCGCGGCGCGTGAGTGGCTGACTAGTTAGCAGCGTAGAAGTAGTCCAGCACGAGATGAAGCGCGAATGTGCAGAGAAATGTGCTCCTTGTTTGAACATTGCTTTTTCGTGTGTTTCATACAGGTAAGCTGACAATAACCTTACACTGGTATATGTGTAACAGTGTTATATTCTTATAGAGCCATAGTTTGTGCCTGAAACGTTAAGAAAAGTGAAGTTTTAACGGTGATTGGGAGTTATGTCGTGAAATGGCGGACGGGAGTGTTAACTATTCAATTAGTAGAAAACTAGTAACTCTTAACGTGAGCAAAACGGAGTAATAAAGGTTTAAAAAGATATATACTTGACGTGAGTGTGGGATGAGGCATAATTAACTGAATATATGTGTATGGTCATTGATTAAAATGCGTGTAGAGACAAATCTGGGCAATTGGAGTTAACGAGGCACACGTGACTGTTCTTAGCCCTCGTATATGCACGTGACCCTCATTTAGCATTGCTTTGTCAGCCATTACATGTAAAAATTAAGGACATTAATACCGTTAAATTAAGAACCACAGTCAGAGTGAGAGGTAAAACAGTTTATTAATAATTTTATGAGTTCATTGTGATTACACAGTAACTGTTAAATGGTTAAAACTTAGTTCATAATGTAGTCAGGTCATTAGCATATTTCATGGGAGTGTAAAACAGATTAAAGACAAGTTAAACAGTAATATGAAAGAGTATTAGGAATACATGTGCAGTTATCAATGTTAGAGTAATGTGAATATAGAATATTGCTGATACCTGAAAATCTATTTTAATTCCAAATACTATGCACATGCTTACTTGTTTGAGTTTAAATGTATGACTCATAGAGTTTATTGTACTTTAAAGGTGTTATTGGTCAGAACTTTTCCTTTTATATCAGTTTAATAACGGGCATAGCACATGTTTGGATCCATGTTGGTGTGTTTGTGTATAAAACATGTATTTCCTGAGAATGGAATATTGTATAAAGAGTCTAGATAGTGTGATGTACCAGCCTAGACATCAGACGTGATTTGTTGAGATAATTTGTGAATGTATCACAGGAAAAGAGTGTAGAAGTAGTCCAGCACGAGATGAAGCGCGAATGTGCAGAGAAATGTGCTCCTTGTTTGAACATTGCTTTTTCGTGTGTTTCATACAGAAAAATAAATGTGTTGCACCCGGAAGTGACGTCGCTTCATTCCAAGAAGTGTAACATTAGCTCAGATAATTTGAACTGTGATGTTAAAACAATAAAACAAACTACACAGTCACATAATGAGAGCTTTCTTTTGATATAGGATTTTTCTGTTTTGTGAGATGCATAAGACATGTATATTAATATTTACATTTCTGCATTGACATTTTGGGGGAGGAGCGATTTTGTGACGATTGTTTTTTAAAGCTTAATATATTCATTATTTTTTCCATATACACAAATATCATTATATTTCTGTGTAAAGATGAGATTTTAAAATTTAAAATTATACTACATGGGGTGATAGCATCTCCAGAAACACAAAAAAATAAGTTTAAATATAATGACGTAGCTCTTTTGCCCGCCCATGGGCGATCAGAGTGGAGGAGGTTAAAGGAATCAATAAATAGATATATATTCAATAATGCACATTCAAAATAAATCTATGTGCCCATAGATGATTCATTGAGTAATTGAATGCTCCTCGGCACAAATGATGTACTGTAATATGTCGTTTAGTTTTTGTTTGGGGCATTCTAAATCTACATCCAGAGGGGAGGAGGGAAAATTCTGTGAAGTGGGTGTAATGGATCCTCCAGTATCCTCAGTGCCAAATTGAGGGTATACTGGTCAATAAGATTTGTGATGCTTTTCACATCAGATCTAGTGATTTTCCTACCCATTTTTGTCACCTTATCCAGCATGTTCCTGTTCTGGATAGAAAGACCTCCCCCCCAACACTGGATGGCAAAAGTCACCACACTCTGAATAAAAGTCAAATAAAACAATGTCAGGGTGCTAGTCTCTGCATTAAAACTGCACAATTTTATTAAAAAAAGAGCTGTTGCTGTGCGTTGCTGTGACTTAAAGCTTCTTTACATGAAGATTTTGCTGCTGGTTGCATTGGCCTCTGTCGGGGGTAGGAGACCTGCAAGCATTTTCGGTCGACTAATTGTGCCTAGAGTTCGGGCCAGGTGACAGCCCATGGGTTTTAAGACCCCGGCCTGCCTATGTGACCAAAGTTCCTACCACTCCCTTTAGAGACCAGGTAGTGAACCTGCAAGCACTGCCCTTGGAGGAGGCAGACCCAGCCCTGGCTTTGCTCTGTCCTGTTCGCTCTCTGCGTATTTACATGGACAGAACTCAAAGCATGGACCTCAGGACCTCAGACCGGCTCTTTGTCTGTTACGGAGGCCAACAGAAGGGAAAGGCTATCTCCAAGCAGAGGATGGCCCACTGGATAGTGGATGCCATCGCCTTGGCTTACCAAGCTCAAGGCGTGCCCTGCCCACTCAGATTGCATGCACACTGCTCGAGAGGCGTTGCATCCTCCTGGGCGCTGGCGCATGGCGCCTCACTAACAGATATCTTTAGAGCTGCGGGCTGGGCAACACCTAACACATTCGCTAGATACTATAGCCTACATGTAGAGCCGGTCTCCTTACGTGTTCTCACCCTGGATGGGTAGAAGCACTGAGAGGCCAGGTTCCGTTGGCTTGCTGCAACCTACAGTGCAACCTTATTGCTCCAGAGTGAAAAACCTGTCGAGTCCTCCAACACCCCTCGGCCCGGACATGGCGGTGCGTCCGAAGCCAGGCCCCTGTCCGCAGTATCCTTGAGAGCTGGACTCGGGCTGGGTTCCATATGTGCGACCCTTTGGGGATCCCATATGTGTAAATGTTCCACGGTTGATCCTAAGACGGAAGCCTGTGTCTTTCCCTTGAGCTAAGTCACCCACTATATCATGTGCAGTACAGTCTTCGAGTTAGTCCATGTATTTTTCCCATAATTCTCTGCAGAAAGTGGGTTCCGCAGCGTTCCCCTCCCTCTAAAAAAGGGTACGCTTTCCCAGTGTTATCCAAAGTCTCACTGTGTGGGTTATAAAGGAACAACAGTGTCAGACACTCTCTGTGTAACCCTCCTCCTATCTTCCTTCCAGGCAAGAAGGTGTAGAGGTTTGCATGGGGCGCTGGATGAGGTGAAGCGACTGTGGCACTTTGGTAGGGATTCCTATTGGTCAGTCTCGGTTACGTCTCGGTTACATACGGTAACCCTCGTTCCCTGAGGGAGGGAATGGAGACACAGGTCCCGTCGCCACATCTGCTGCTGCCCACCGGGGGGCCAGCTTCCCAAGTTTGGCTCCTCAGCAAAAAACTGAAGTCCAATCACACAGCAGCTCGTTTATACCTGCGCTGACAAGGACACGCAGCTGTGACAAATGACTGCACGCAATTGTGCATTGGCTTGTTTTAGGCCCTGTTTACATGAGAACGCTCGCGGGTGAAAACGTAAAAATATTTTATCGGATGTGCCTTTCGTTTACACGGCGACGGCGTTTTTGAGGCTTAAACGCAAAAAAGTGAAACCACCCTCCAGAGTGGAAATCTTAAAAACGCTCCACCGTCGCGTTCCCGTGTAAACGGTAAAAACGCAAAAGTCTGCTTGACTGTGAAGTTTGTACGCAGGCACGTGCACTTGGTGTGGCTGTAGTATGCACTCCTAGCTGCCTGAAGTACATACTACATTGAATTTCACACACTTTTGCGTCACCGTTTGCACGCGGAATTCCCACACAAAACGCTCGTCTAAACGCAGAATAAAAAAAGATGCCGCAACGCCACTTTTGCGTTTTCTCTTCAGAATCGTTTCCTTGTAAACATAACCTTAGATTCACTCGAAGTAAATTGGCTCTCTAGCGAGATTCCTATTGGTTAGTCTGACCTACTGTACATCTCCGTTCCCTCCCTCAGGGAACGAGGGTTACTGTACCATATGTAACCGAGACGTTACTGATTGATGGTCTTCTAAATTTGTATGTTTGAATTTTTTTTTAAAGAAATATGTATATACAGACTGTGAGATCACTGTTTTTGCCTAAGAAGAATTTTGTTGTGTTTCGCTTTATGGTTTTATATATTATTTATTGTAAATTAAAAGAACTTAAAAGTCAAGTCTCTCTCTCTTTCGACTGCGTTTGTTGCTCTTTTTCATAATTACAATGAATGGAGACTTAGATGCAAAGGCATTATGACATTTTTGAAAGCTTAGGGCAGGTAAAGCATGCAGGACAACTCTATTCACATGCAAGAAAACACTGATGTGTTGTAGGAGGGGATGCCATCACTCATTTGTTATCTTGCTTGATTGTGCAAGATTATTCCATGTCACTTGCTGGCCATGAGCTGGTTTTTGTGAGATTGCCCGGCCAACACAGGTATGTGCTTGGAGGATTTTGTGCCCTCTCTGTTTAACTCTCCGTCGCTTATTCTATCTCGATATTCATTAGTACTCCGAACAGCTGGAACCAGACTATATTGTTATGATTTCTATTAAACTTATTTTTAAACTTTTTCAAAGCTTAATAAAGTATCAAAATATGGTAACTGAATATTTGTAGTTATTGTTTATTTTAAAATTTATGTTCATTAACAGACACATTAAAATGATCAACTTCAACTTCCTATATTTAAATCAATATGCATGTAAAAAAACATTCAGACACCTGTGCCTCCATGACACGGAAACTAGCAAAGTGTGGAGAGATTAGTCAGAGCACAAAGGTGCCGTTGTTTGATCAAACATCCTCACCATTATAGAACACAGCAGCACACATCGATGCAGATAGAGAGATGAGCAACACATGTAAGTTTACCTTTATTTCTTATCATGAGACATTAACTTGTTCAGTTGTTTGTTGTTCAGTTAATTTACTACTGGAATTTCAAAAATGTGTTGTAAATGTCTGTTACTTACAAGATTTGCTTTATCTGGAGATATTTTAAATAATAATAAAAAAATGTTATAACAAATTGTTTTCAAAACTGGAATCTACATCTTAAATAGATTTAACTTTATCTTAAATTGTAGAAATGAGCGACATATTAGTTGAATACTTTCATAAAATATACATTTTAACTAGATCAAGCTTATTTAAATTTAAATAAACTGGACAAGTACATTAAATAAATAAATAAATAAATGCGAGTAGTGCTTTCCATGCCAACACTTGGCATTGGACAGTTGCAAGAGTGTTCCGAGTGATTACAATGGTGACCCTGATTTCAAGTACATGTTTCTGGACCAACATCTTGTTTGACCCTGGAACAACATTCCAATCAATTAATCAGATTTAAGGGGTCAAGTTTACCGTTTATGTCAAGTTCAGGCTTAAAACCAGGGTCAAGTGTTTCTACATCAGTATTATTCACCTATCATTTCCCTCTGATTTTAGGGAAGTTGTGGGTAGGGATAGGTTTATGAGTAGTTATAGGGTTAAGACTAAATTTTTGGACAGGAATGTTGTTCCAGGATCACCAAAATGTTGCGGTGACCTGGGGTCTCATTTATAAAGCGTGCGTACGCACAAAACAGGGCTGGAAACGTACGTACGCCAGTTTCCACGCAAAGGTTGTGATCTATAAAAAACAAACTTGACGGGAGAAAGTGCGCACCAATAAGCAAACTTTGAGCCGTGCGTACGCACATTCTGGAGACAAAGGGAATTGGCGACACCGATGGTGAGGTGTAGTTAAATGTCTTTTTGGTCACTTTTAGACCGAAAATCTAAAGAAAATTATAGCCTATCTATAGACTACAAAAATAAAATAGCCTACAAATAAAATTTCACTCACCAAGCGAATCACTTGAAGCCAATATCCATCCCTTCTTAAGTGTCTGCGCCAGCACGCGCACTGGGCTGTTTAGTGAAACTGACGCGCATAATCTGCATAAGACGCTGCAGATGAACCGTATATCTTCATGAGTAAGCTAATAAATACAGTGCACGTTCTCAATAACAGTTTAAATAAATGAAATAATGATTTAAACTATGTTTTACTTCTGATATAAACATTTAGATTAAATATGCCATTCAATATATATTATACAATAGAAGTTACAATATATATATATATATATATATATATATATATGTACATATATATATATATATATATATATATATATATATATATATATATATATATATATATATATATATTCAATAAATACAAATATATATTTGTTGTGGATGCAATGCTTTTGAACACTTTCCCTCTGGCATGCAGTGTTTTAATGTTTTATCAGATAATTGCTAATCATGATAATAGCAGATTGTCTGAGAAAATAATTCCATGCAAATAATGCACAACCATGTCTTTCCATTAAAAATATAAATTCATTAAAAATACTATTTGGCCAGTGGAAAAGATTGAGAAGATCTTTCTCTGAGATGTATTTGACAATATTTGATTTATACATTCAAAAACAAGGCAAGGATATAGGCAACGAAAAAAAAAAAATTTATTGTGACACGGCACATCTGTATTTCATATTTTCCTAACGTCTTGTACGTTAACATGGTATCACGTGGATGAATAATCACATGCAAATGATATGTAGATGAGGATATGCATATTTAAACTAGCCGTTGTAAGCTCCATTTATGGTTATTTCGGGGAGGAGACGCGTGTGCGCACAATCTTCGGCTGACTGGGATTTATAAAGTGAATTCTGCGCAGGTTCTGGCGTACGCACGGTTTTATAAATCTGAATATTTTTTGGCGTACGCCATTTTTGGCTTTCGGGCGCACGTACACTTTTAGTAAGGATCCTACGCACAGTTTTATAAATGAGACCCCTGATTACAATAGAGCCAATTCCCATGTCCAGTTCTGTTGCCAAGATATGACTTTTGCATGTTGCTAAGGTGTGGCTAGACAGTTGTCCAGGTGATATTTCCAGATCGGTGGGCTGCCTGAATCAAACAAGCCAACCCCCATGTCTCTATAAACTTTGTACTCTCCATGGATTATAAAAGCCATAGCACAACTCTCCTCTCTAAGTCAAAATATTTGGCACCTCATTCATGGTTGTATGACAGAATTTACGAGAAGTATGCATGAAAATAGTAATATGCTTTGTTTCACAAACTATTGATGCATATTTTATTGACACCATCTTTTTTAGCGCAAGATCTCCTGATCATCTATGAGGCGGAAGCAGAGCAGTGGGCATCGTACCTGCGCTTCCAGCTGACAGGCCCAATCCCTGAGACTGGTATTTGTTGTTATGATATTGCAATGGTGACCAGTCGCCAGGATGACTTCTTGAGATTGGGAGAGTACAAATGTAAGCTGCTTATCCTGTCGCGTGGCATGCTGGAGGGTCTATGCCAGCTCCGGCGGTTCTTTCTTGCTCGTGTCTTGCGACCGGAGACTCGTGTGGTAATTCTCCTGTGTGGGGTGGAGAGCCTGGATCCTCTGCTGGAGCTAGTTCCAGTGAAGGGGGAGGAGTGCCTCCAGATCTCCAGCGAACAGGACCCCCAGGACTATCGACTGCTTGTAGCAGAGATTGTACACAAAGGTGAGGTAAAGGTTTGGAGTCTTTTTGGAAGTTGCGGGGTCTGTCCCTGTAGTAAAAAGTAGCATAAGTCACTCTGAATAATTAATAGGAAGTGAATAAATGTTTCCTTCAAAGGACCTCAATCATCTCAAAGGAAAATCTTAAAAGGTAATGCTCTGCTATTGAAACTCTCACTAGTAAATCTACTGTGACTTTGTGGCACTTTGTGGCATTTTGAGGCATTCAGATGTCAGCCTGATGCGTGACATAAGGAGGTCTGATTTAGTAAGGGGTTAATCAGGTTTACATTTTGCTGCTATAATTGGTGGTCCTGGAGACCGTAATTTTGGAGTAGTTTGTGGATAGGGCCAGAGATAGACCTGTTCTTGGCACATGTGAGACTATCCCTCTTTGATTATCCCTCCTCTGAAAGGGAATTACTATCATCCCTTAACTACACCATAATCTGCAGTTTTTTTATTTTATTTTATTTTATTTATTTGGTTACACTTTATTCGTTTTCAACTACATGTCAACTAACTCTCATTAGAGTATTAGTAGACTATAGTAGACTGTCAGTAGACTGTTAGGTTATGGTTAGGTGTTAGGGTTTGGGTTAGGAGAATAAGTTTACTTGTAGTCGCCAAGTTACTTATAGTCAGTTGAATGTCTGTTGGGGGATCAACAAAATAAAGTGTTAGCAGATATTAAGCTACTAAGACAGTCTACTAATACTCTAATGACAGTTAGTTAACATGTAGTTGAAAAGTTACTTATAGTTAGTATAATGTCTAAAGTGGACTATCGAAATAAAGTGTTACCTATTTATTTATTTATTTTTTTTTTTTTTTTAGAATAATAGTTGACACAATTACGAACTGGGGATATATACAGTACAGACAGCCCATGGTTGTTTAATGTACATTTTTACTTTTGTCTAGCTAAGCCAATTTGAATGTACTGCTAGAGTATGAAATTTCAGACACTGAGATTAGATTTAAACTATCTTTATGACTAGGAATTGCAGGGCGTGTTACACACAGTTCCTTACTTGATAGTATACCCAAGTGGAACACATCTCTCAGGAGGTTACTATTCATGAACCTCAACCGATTTTGTTAATAAATCCTCTGAAATCCCTTCTCCAGCAGTGAAAAGTTTGCCACGTGTTGATATGAAAACACTGTACTGCAGTACATGTACTATCCACTGAGTGAGAAGCGGTGAGAGCAATTATAGTGTATTTGCTACATCAGTTTTGAGACTTAAACCCTTTTTTAAATCAGTGTTTCTTGTGTAAAGAAGACAAGAGTTTCACCACATGTAATGCCGGCACAGCTGCTTGAAGCTCCATCTTAAAACAGCTATCTAATAAAGAATAAAGTGGTTGGTTTCAACATATTACTCATAAAATAATGTATAGCCTTAAACATCTTTCAGATTATAATGACAGAAATGCAGCGATGTGCCCGTTCACTGTTCGTTTGATGCTGATGGATGCTTCAGCACAGGACAAACAATATGCAAATGTGTGCACTTCCTCATGCGTCAAACTCAGTAGTTATCACTAAATATGTAAATCTTGATCACCACCTCTGGGAGTAATTTACCTTGCTGTTAAAATGGTCCCTTTGCAATGAGGTAAACATTCTCTTTAGCAGTTCTTATTGTTAGATCCATTTAAAAGTGATAGTAACAGTAGCAACAAATGCTTTTGAAAAAATATGTAAATTTTACATTTTAAAATTTTAAAATAATTCCTCTGATAACAGGGATGGCACATCAAGTTTACAAATGTACTGTACTTGAAAGTACATGCAAGTTTTCAATGGTTAGTAAGTAAAAAATATAGATTTATAGATGGGTAACACTTTATAATAAGTATATACAGTAATAAAGTACTCACAAATTAATAATTTGTAAATTATTAGTTTAATTAATTCATAGTTTATATTTTGTATACTCTAAATTGTAAATATAATCATATAATTATCATATATATAAATTGTCACATTTGGTTTTTGAATTTGTTTCATATCCATGTTTTCATGTCAAACTTGCCTCCAGTGGAATCCTTACACAAATAGCTCAGAGGTGCTGTTGCCTCAAAGCAAGAATGTCCGCCAGGCATTCTTTCTGTGGAGTTTGCTTGTTTTGCCTGTGTCATCGTGGGTTACCCCACAGTCGAAAATAGAAATGTATGTACGTTACTGTAGGAGAGCCCTGTGATGGGTGCTTTCCCCTGCCTCTAGCCTAGAAAATCTAAGATGGGCTCCAGCCCTATGACCCCTAGGTATACCTATAAGGGATAGATAGATAGATATGTAAAGAGTTAAATAGTTTTTTTCCCTAACAGTAACCCTAACTGATGCCAAATTATAACAATGAGATATCATTGTATTTGTATGTATTTTTTCTGCCACACATACATTTACTTACAGTACATTTCCAAAGTCACAAAACTGACAGCATTATTAGGGCTGTCAAGCAATTAACATTCTTCAAAATAAATGTAAAAAACAAAAAAAACAAAAAAAAAAACAGAATTTACAATTTGGGAGAAACTATCCTCAAAATATGAAATTATTATTCTTGTTTTTAATAAAATTATACTCTTAATAAGAAATTAAAACTGCCAGTAGGTGGCATAAAATGTCTAAATGAGGAAGTTATTGATTTTTTTTTTCACAGTGGCAGATTAAGGCCACGTTTACACAAAGCCGGGTATTTAGAAAAACAAATATTTTCCCCCTCTCCGTTTTCAATAACAACACCGTGCACACACCCGCATAAATACGCAGTCGAGCGCCATCATATCTATGCCAAACCTATGGGCGGCAGTGTAAGGAGAAGTATAGCTTAAAGCCATGCAAGCCAATCAGAATCGACAAGAGAGAACCTAAAACGCTGTTTCTCCCAGTTGACATGACAACACACCGGCATTTTCAGAAATCTCCACTTTGGAGTTTTCAAAAATAATCGTTTTCTGTGATAAAAACTAATTAGACCACAGCTGAACTAGATGAATAATCAAATGACTAACTACAGTGACAAATTAATGAACTAAGTTACTGTAGGTGGGGAGGCTGTGAAAACAGAAATCAAATACAGAAGGTCTGTATTGTATGCGCCTCGAACACCACATGTATCCGGCGCTGGGTTATTTCTGTTTGATGCTCATTTTAGCAGATCGATCTTGCTGTAAAGCATTTCGTTGCATCACACGACCTGATATCACGTGGCACTTCCTGATGCTGTGGCCGGTTGCAAGTGTGTTTTTTTCCACTCACAGGGAACGGGGGGTGAGACGCCCAATTCAACTCGAAAATAGTCATATAACCATTAAAAAAAAAAAACCATAAAAAAACTGCATCCCAACCACCTTGATAGGACACAAATTTTTGATGAAGCTTAATTTTTCAGTGAACTATCCCAATTGTTACATTTTAGCAGGAACATGGATATTGGCAGCAGTTTTAAATAAACAACGTAAAACACAACACAGATAATGATTAACAAACAACTAACTGAGTGTAACCTTTGGCTAAATATTAAAGAAACCTGACTACACCACCAAGGTTATTTCTCCACCCAGGAAAATAAAATAAATACTCCAAAAAATTAAACCAAAAGGAGTTGCATGCAACAAGGACCCTGCTGCTTCGGAGTGTATTAAAGACAGAGATGTAACTTTCCAAAAGTATACAAAAATTATTTCACAAACACACACACACACACACACACACACACACACACACACACACACAAAATTAATTCTAAAACGTCCTAAAAATGGATCTCTTACACTGTTTACAAATTAAATACCTGCAGTTGATAAGAGTCCATAATAAACCCACTTTAACAGAAGGGACAAACCACACATTAAATCAGTGAATTAAGCGTAAAGCAAGTGATAAACAAAATTAAAAAAAAAACAATGCCAAAAGAAAAACAAACACTCTCCCCTTCTGTTTTATTTATTTATTTATTATTATTACTATTATTTAACCAGGAAAAGTCTCATTCAGTTAAAGTAACTCTTCTCCCAGGGAGTCCTGGCCAAGACTGGCGGCCAAAAGTTTTCAAAAATATATTAAAGACAGGACAAAGGTTATATACTACACCACAAATATATATACACTATTCCTATTAAACACAAATAAGACATTATACTTAACATAAGCAAATACAACTTAAAAGGCACCTAGCTAAAAGCAATTACACTATTCAGTCAGAGTTGGCTTTAAAAGGTTTTAAAAGTATTAATAGGTGGAAGTGATTCTATATGTAAAGTGTTTTGGAGTTCATTCCAGAACTTTGGTGCATATGATGAGAAAGATTTTTTATCTAGTTCTGTTCATGTTGATGGAATAAATAATATATATTTTTTTGTCAACCTTTTCCTTTTAAACACTTTTATGGTAAGTAATGTATGGCAAGTAAAGTATGGTAACAAAAGACAATTTATCATCCAACCAAATACCTACAGTAGGTATTTGTAGGAAGTCACTCTCTCTATTTGAGTACCACTTTTTGTTGAAATAGTGAAATCCATATGAGAATGTTAGTCTAGGGTTAAGCTTCAGTATCACAGTTCACAAAAGCATTCACATGTGGATATATACTGGCAAAGAAACTTTCCATACTAACAAAAGAACCAAGAAAAAAAGAAACCAACAAAAAAAAGGGAAACGATTAAATGAACAATCAAAATGGGACAATTATTTAAATCACAACTAATATTATTTAAAATCGTTCAAGTTGCTTGGACCAGACTACCGGAGTGTTAGTTTAATATAATAGCCCAAAAGACAAAAATGTCCACATTTCATACAGACTGATAGGGCAGACATCTTAAAGCAGCACAACTTTTTTCAACCTTTATAATATTTTTTCCAAAACCCTTGAGATGGTACATCAACTTACAATAGGTTGAATGACAGGTTTGCCATAGCCTGACAGTGTCTGTATCGCTTTTACTGGCACTTTGGGGTGCGGGTAGGAACCTGAGCACAAAAAAAAAAACAACAAAAAAAATTTGACTGCTTTACGGCATACATCACTTCACCCACTTCCTCAAATTCTGACGCGAGAGCCCAACGAGCATTTTTTTTAATTTTTTTTTTTTACCTCTGTATGTTGTCATGGCTGAAGCAGCAAGTAAAACCCAATGCTAAGTGCGTCAGAAACAGAGCAAGCGTGATCATTTTACTGTTAGTAATGTGTTGTGTAGCTTCGCTCCTCGCTGCATCCAATGTAGACTGCATTGCTTTCTTTTGAAAGAAAGGTTCTTTTGAAAGAGGGTGTTTAACACACTCAAGCATCCCCGTAGAGCTGAGGCGGGCAGCTAGCGCCAGCTCAAGACGGGAAAATATACTGATTACTGAGTTTGGTAGGGGGTACATTCTTGCAAGTAAATTATACATGATTAGATGGACAAAATAATCGGTCAGGATAATGTAAGTTATGACCATAACTATGGATCTATGAGACCGAACGATGACCGTCACCACAGTCTTACCTTGAATGACGCCATTCTTCCGCCTATCCTCGAGACCTAATATCAACAATGTCAGATGACTGACCCTAGGGGTTGTCTATATCAGTGTTTCTCAACCCTGTTCCTGGCGGCACACCAGCACTGCACGTATTCTTTGTCTCCCTAATCAAACACACCTGATTCAACTCATCAGCTCATTAACCCATCTGATTATGAGCTGATGAGTTGAATCAGGTAAGGGAGACAAAGAATACGCGCAGTGTTGGTGTGCCGCCAGGAACAGGGTTGGGAAACACTGGTCTATATAACATCCAGATGAACCAACCACTTCCTCTTGCCTGGAACGCCCAGTTCGTCCCGAGTGACAAGGGATGGTGACGGTCATCGTTCGGTCTCATAGATCCATAGTTATGGTCATAACTTACGATCTATTTCGACCTCACTCAGACCGTCACCACGGTCTTACCTTGGATGACTTTTACCACCAGGGTCACGAGGGATTTATTTAGTCACAGATAATACAGTAGACCCCAAAGAATTCGAATTTGCCACATTAATCCTATAAAATCTAGTGAATGTGTATTGGCTGCTCCAAGAGGCTGCTGCACAGATGTCTGAGAGCGCTACCCCCTTAAGTGCCGCCCAGGAAGTAGCCATGCTCCTGGTAGAGTGAGCCACCAGATCGCCAGGGATAGGTAGATTCTGATTGACATAAGCTTGTGAAATTGTATCCACTACCCAATGAGACAATCGTTGCTTAGACACCGGTTTGCCTGCACACCTCTTGTCAAAGCATACGAATAGCTGCATGTGTGACTGCCGTAATTGATGAGTACGCTCAATGTATGTGTGCAAAGCTCTAATAGGACACAGAGAAAAATTATCTAATTCAGCGCCCGAACAAAGTGGATCTGGACGAAAAGCATCAAGCTCAATCACCTGATGTATTGTACTAGGTTTAAGGACTTTGGGTGGAAATGATGGGTTTGGCCAAAGAAAAAAAAACATTTTTTTCCGCCTTGCATCTTAAGCATTCTTCACTGACTGACAAAGAGTGTAATTCACCAACTCTTTTTGCTGAACATATCGCCAATAGGAAGACTGTCTTCCATGTCAAGAACTTGAGATCGGCTTGCTCCAGAGGTTCAAAAGGTGCTTTGGTCAGGGAGTGTAAGACAATAGAAAGGTCCCAAGCAGGTGCTCTCATACTCCTTGGATGTAAACGGTGTGCACCCTTAAGAAATTGAGAGACCAAAGGGTGTTTGCCAATATTTGCACCATCTACTGACACATGAAAGTGGGAGATGGCTGCAATGTAGACCTTTATGGTATTAACTGACTTCCCCGAATCCATCAATGATTGAAGAAAACAAAGAACCAAACTGGTGTCACACTTGGCTGGATCTAGTTGTTGGTCTTGACACCACGTTGAGAATATCCGCCATTTGCTAGAATAGTTGCCCCACGTAGATGGTGCCTTAGAACTATTTATTGTCCTCAATACAGCTTCGTCTAAGTCTTTAGAGACGGGCTGAGTAAGGGCCATACACACAGTTGTAGTATCTCTGGTTGTGGGTGCCAGATTTGGCCCTCCGCTTGGGAGAGAAGATCGGCTCTCTTTGGTAACTGCCAAGTTTGACCTTGGACCAAACGTACAAGCTTCGGAAACCAATGCTTTTTTGGCCACCTGGGGACCACAAGTAAAACTGTGTGATGACCCAATGCTACCCTGTTGAGCACCAGGTGAATCAGAGGTAGCGGGGGGAAAGCGTACAACAATTCCTCCGGCCATTCCTGAGATAGTGCATCTATCCCCAAGGGACCTCCTTGGTTGTTCAGGGAATACCATAGATCGCAATGAGTTGTCTCTGTAGTCGCAAACAGATCGACCCTCACCATTCCGAACTGATTCCAAATGATCCTCACCACTTCGGGATGGAGACGCCATTCTCCCGGGAGAGGTCCAGTTCGAGACAGTAGGTCTGCTGCTGTGTTTGCTACTCCTGGTATGTATACTGCTCTGAGTGATGAGAGCTTCAGAAATGCCCAAGAAAGTAGTTCCTTTGTCACCTGGAGACATCGTACCGATCTGGTGCCGCCTTGGTGATTGAAACCAAACATGCTCACCAAAACATGTTTGTTCTGCAACAATGGGAGAAAAGCCCTCAAGGAGAGATGGACTGCCTTGAGTTCCAGCACATTGATGTGCTCCGAGGTCCAAGGGGATTCCCAGAGTTCTCTGATTGACCTGCCTTCCCAAACTGCTCCCCACCCCGTTAGAGAAGCATCTGTCGTTATCACAGATCGCCTTGCCGGGATGTTGCCTAGAGGAACCCCTTGAGATGGTAACCTCCTCGTATTTCAGGGACGTAACATTTGGATACATCTTCGTGTAACCCTTATCTTCACATTCCTTTGTAGTTTGGGGTGCAGGTGGAAGTTGTTCAACCAACGTTGTAGTGGACGGGCTCTGAGAAGGCCGAGTGGGACCACAGTCACTGCCGCTGCAATCATGCCCAATAATCGCTGAAATTGAATTAACTTCATTCTCTTGTTTAGACGAAATGACTGAGCTAGACTGACCAACTGTTCCACCCTCTGGGGTGACAAAGATGCAGTCATCAGTTGTTCCAAAATAGCATGCTTCAAGTTAAATAATCATTAACAAACTTGAAGTATACAGATGATTAGTCTGGCTTTAAGTATGCTCAAGTATGCTAAGATTTAATATGCTTAACATACTTATTTTTCACCTGGGTAGTTTTCCCAAGTGTTTCAGTTTAACCACGCCCCCTTGTGTTCGCTAGTGTTTAAGTCCTGTGTTTTAGGCTATGTGTACACGGAAACGATTCTGAAGAGAAAACACAAAAGTGGCATTGCGTTATCACTTTTTATTCTGCGTTTAGACGATCGAGCGTTTGGGATGGGAAATCCGCGTGCATACAGTGACGCAAAAGTGCGTGAAATTCAATGTAGAATGCACTCCAGGCGGCTTGGTGGCAACGTGAAGCACTGACACACAACAACATCAAGTCCACGTGCCTGCGAAGCCAAGCATACTTCTGTGTTTTTACCCTTACGGGAACGCGGCTGGGGAGCGTTTTTAAGATTTCCACTCTGGAGGGTGGTTTCACTTTTTTTGCGTTTTTAAGCCCCCAAAACACCGTCGCCGTGTAAACACAAGGAACATCCGATCAAATATTTTTATGTTTTCACCCGCGAGTGATCTCGTGTAAACATGGCCTTAGTTCAGTCCTTGTGAGTTCTTGATGTTGTAATGTTTGTAATGTTTCCCGTCCTGAGTTCCCTGTTCCTGTCCTGAGTGTTCTGTCATTTACCCTGGTTTACCTGTTTGTTTGTTTATTAAAGTGCTTGCGATCGGATTCACTCTCTGCTTCCTTCCTACCTGCATCGTTACAGAATGTCCATGTTCTCAATATATATTGATATATGTACAATTATGCACATATATTTCGATATAAACAATATATGTACATATATTTCGATACAATTGTACATATATTTAAAATATATTCCACAATATATTGAACACATATCTACACATATATTTTATTTATATATTTCCATATTTAAAATATATTCCACAATATGTTGAACACATATCTATACATATATTTTATTCATATATTTCCATATAATTGTACATATATTTAAAATATATTCCACAATATACTGAACACATATCTATACATATAAGTATGCATATATTTCCATATAATTGTACATATATTTAAAATATATTCCACAATATATTGAACACATATCTATACATATATTTTATTGATTTATTTCCATATAATTTCATATATATATATATATATTGCAATGTATTCTACCATATATTGAACATACATGTGACCTTATATCTTTACATGTATTACCAACACATTATCCCATACAAATTGTAATACATTACGGTGGATATTAATAAATATAAAATTGCATATATTTTCAGATATATAATTACATATATTATATATTCATTTACCATATATTTCAATATATTGAAAGCGGCAATCATTTGTATATTTTGCAATATATTTAATATTTTGTATAATATATGTGTCATCAATATATTACTCCATGTATTTCAATATATAATACAGTATATTGGAAAATAGAAAGGAAAATAATATATTACAATATATTACAATATATTTCAAGTAATATATTGGTAAATATATTTTTCTTTCATAAGGGACTTTTGCCTGCTTTGTTGACTTCAAAAAGGCGTTTGATTGTGTTAATTGTAAAGACACAAGGCGGTCTGATCGAGGGGGAATTTGCATATCATAATTAATAATTGATAATTAATAATTATTCATACAGATTTGGATCAGACCAGTCTTACATGTTAATAAATCCCTCAATGAGGGGTTCCTGTTAACTTTACTTGTATGCATACATGTGTGTCTCTGCAATTTATCACAAGTTAATTGTAATCAATTACCCGGACCACGTTTTACAAGACAAGTAAAGTTAATTAGCTCAATTAATTTATAGAGTTGGGAAAACAAATTATGTGGCCACAAGAATTAGCTTTCCTGCTCTATAAAACATACCCTTTAGGTATTTCTAGTTCTGTAAAGCTTGCAGCGTTCGATCGGCACTTCAGGGACTTTATTATGAGCAGACAGTAAATCAGTCAGAAATGAGCATAATTGCATTTAATATATATGGCATTCAATTAGGCAACTACTTAAGTGAGTGAGTGAGTGAGTTGGAGAGAAAGGGAGAGTTACATTCACCAAAACAGTCAGTTAACCTTTCTGAACACCACGGAAACACTTTCTTAATGCTTCTTAAAAACTCTAAAAGGTATACTTGCAGAGCATATTTGGTCTGTGTGAGTCGCGGGCTCGTTGCTCGGCCCATGCGGGCCGCGTGTCGGCGGGAGGTGCTGTTCTGCGTGCACGCGCCACGTGGAGTGCGGCCGCAACGTTTTTGCACGGCCCGTCCCGGCGCGTGCATAGTTGGTCGCTTGCACGTGGCTCCTTTGTTCCGTGGAGAGTCACGTGGCGTTCATTGGCATTCAGCGCGAGTGTTTGAAAGGCTTAAAGTCTTTGAGGTGACGTTACCCGAGGAAATGGTTCGGCGAAGTCCATTTCCTTTCCTGGGAGGCGAACTTGGTAGTCCATTTGAGGAAAAGACGAGACTTTTAGACGAACAAAAGAAAAGATCCATGGTCGGATCAGATTCCCATGAGGTTTACATGCTGAACGAGCGCTGGAAAGTTCAGAAGAGAGAGAGGGCGGATCTGCGCTCTCACATTTATCACCTTGGAGAAATCCATCCCCTTCCTGTTGGCTTGAGCCTATCGGAGAGTGGATGTTGCACGCGGGAAGCCTTCTTTTATTGTCCTTTGTTCCTCATGAGAGGGGGGGTATGGGGGGGTATGGGGGGGGTTGGGGTGGTGGTGGTGTTCCAGGAGGTTAATAGTAAAAACCATTTGATCTTCATTGTCAGTAAAACATATTAAAAATACACTTTACTTTACATCTCTTTGCATATTCGAGTGTTTCATTCAATAAGCATTCTAGAGGTATCAAGGAACATTATGTTACATTAACGGAATATACACTTATGTTTAAAATGCATATCGAAGGTATGTCCAATTTCTATTTATGCTGCAACCAAACGAAGTTATTTCACTGTGATATGGGAAACACACATACATAGAAACACATTGAATATATTTCGTTAAATATCTTCAAAACACGAAAAGGAATGCCAACCTCGTTGTTCAGAGGTTTTGCAACATTTCAAAGTCTTGTAACTTGATACTCACTGGAGTGAGTGAATGAGTGTGTGTGTGTGTGTGTCTCTCTGTGTGTGTGTGTGTGTGGGGGGGGGGGGGGGGGGGGTGTTCACGTCCTTGGAGGACGGTTGATTTGCCTGGCAAAAATCCTTACATAATTGAGACCTTTTATTGTTTAAATTAATTTCATTTGGTATTAATGGGAAATTTTATAATGCTATAAAACTCCTTTATAGAGACCCCATTGCTTGTGTACAAATAAATAATTTGAGAGCGGATTGGTTCCCAACACCTTTTGGGATGAAGCAGGGAGATTTACTCTCCCCTTCCCTGTTTGCTTTCTATATAAATGATTTAGCTCAAGAAATTAAGCAGGGAAATCTGGGTATGCAAATTGAGGACATGAATCTAAGTATTCTGCTTTATGCAGATGACATTGTTTTGATAGCTGAAAATGAAGTAAATTTACAAAATATGTTGAATATTATGAGTTCCTGGTGTAGGAAATGGCATCTTACTATTAATAATGAAAAAACACAAGTTGTTCAATTTAGGGAAAAAAGTGAATTACAGAGTACTCATATATTTCAGTTTGGGCTTGTGTCCTTAAAATATACTTGTCATTACAAATACCTTGGTTTTGTTTTTGATGAAAATATGAAGTTTACAGAGGGAAGGAAAATACTAGCAGAGTCTGCTGGAAGGGCATTAGGTTCTGTTTTGAGCAAAATGAAACTATGTACAGATCTTGGTTTTTCGACATTTACACAACTATAAATCTTTGGTTCACTCAGTTTTGTTTTATGCTGCAGGAGTTTGGGGATTTGAAGAGGTTTTTGATTGTAATTCTGTTCAAAATCGTGCTTTAAGATGTTTTCCTGTGGTACATTAATATGCAGCGAAGGTAGCTATGAATGGAGATGCAGGATAAGATCCATGTATTGTAAAACAAAGGTGTGAAATGGTGCGATTGTGGAACCGTCTTGTTAGTTTGCCAGAGGAAAGGCTAACTAAGAAAATTTTTAACTGGGACAGAGCAAACCATCACCCCTGGTCTGGAGAAGTTTTGACAATATTGTCTGTGTCTGACTTGCATATAAAGTATTATAATAAGCTTCAATGTAACATAAAGGTTGTCAGACAAAGACTGTTAAGTAAATATGAAAATCAGTGGAAACGAGAAATAAAAACTTTAAAATAAAAAGCCAAAACTTAGAAATTATGTTCAGTTCAAGAATGATTTTGTTACAGAACCTTATATTTTCCTCAATTTAAAGAGAAGGCAGAGGTCCCTCTGTGCGAAATTGAGAACTAGTACCTTACCTCTGGCAGTGGAAATGGGGCGATTTAAGGGTATACCTGAACATCTACGTTTGTGTGAATTCTGTGATCTCAAGGTTGTGGAAGATGAATTTCACTTTGTTTTTTATTGCCCATTATACTATGATTTAAGGAACTCTCTTTTTGAATTAGTTCAGTTAAAAAATCCTGATATGTTCTGGAAATATGAAGGGGAGATTTTGGGCTGGCTGTTTGGTAATCATGTTTTTGCTTTGGCAAAATTTATAGAAAAAGCCTGGTGTTTATGGCAAAGTATTCTGTATCCCGTATGATATCCCCTATGTAATCTCTATTTGTATGTATATTTATTTTAATGGTTTAGTTATATTATGCTGGAGATTCTGCCTTATATCACGTGGCTATTTTGGTGATATGTTTGAAGCTGTTGTGTCTAATAAGCCCATGAGGGCTGGGCACCATAAAAGGTGTTTGACACGTAAATAAACAAATCAATCTTGAAAATCATATAATAAATAATATATACATCACTCTACGTGCGCACACCCAGTAACAAGATGGAAAAAACTCTCTCCAGCTGCGAACAGCTGATCCAAGAACCAATAATAAACACCTGTAAACAAGCTGAAAAGAAAAAATAAAGAAACACTCACCGACGTGCGTTCCGACGACACGCCGAGAAGTTTAAATGGGGAGAAAACCACCTCAATCCTCAGGGACGTTAAGCACCTGCATGAAAATGTGACGGATTGGAACTAGTTTTTCTGTAATCAAAATTTCGCTCTACCTTGACGGTCTCGGATGAGGCGAGAAAGGCAAGAGGAAGTGGTTGGTTCACCTGGATGTTATATAGACAACCCCTTGGGTCAGTCACCTGACATTGTTGATATTAGGTCTCGAGGATAGGCGGAAGAATGGCGTCATTCAAGGTAAGACCGTGGTGACGGTCTGAGTGAGGTCGAAATAGATCTCTCCTATGTCTCCTGGCTGATAGCCATGTTTGTTATTTATTTTTCTGGTGAAAGAGTCTTGCCTCAGGCTATAATGCAAATCGATTTTTCAAATTTGCAGATTAATCTATGGTAGCTTGATGTTATAATATTGACGACATGGATATTATACCACACAAACATTGAGTTGAATTAGCATATACATTATGTAAAACAGTAGCCAATAGCCTAATGCTACTATAAAGATGCTGGCTTGTAAACGTGAGGTACGCGATCTTTTAACGTTTAAAAAAAAATAAAGCCCATGAAACTATATTCATATGACAAGCTGAAATATGACAATGTACTTGGGATGAAGACATTTCACACACAACACTGGCAGTCTGCCCAAGATGTGAGAACTCCTTCCTTCTGGAGAGTTCGGGGGTATCGCTTGTCAACAAATGCACACGTAAATTCCCTGGTGTAACCATGACAGATTTTACGAGAGTAGTAGAAGACAATACTGTTTTCCAACTGTAGGGGGACCCTGAGAGCAAAATTTCAAAAGTAACAAAATGCTGCTTTAAAACACTTGGTAGAACAGCAGTTTAAAACGGCAACATCCATTGTAGTCTGACACAGTCAGCTGTACGAACGGGATGGTGAAACAGCAGTACTTGGGTATGTACAGTAAACAGCAGCTAGCACTCTTGGGCCACACCTGCAATAAAAGCACTAATAGTGCATAATTTTCAAATGATTTCTCCCCTCCCAAAAAGAGAAAACCCACAATAATGTTTTTTTACCTCGTAGGTGAATTTCATAGACAACCGTGAGCTTTATGCTACCTGTGCTCATCACTTTATGTACACACACATTTCTAATGACAAACATATATGTAGACCGTGATCTACGAGTGTGAGAAAGCAATAAATCAAACAACTCTCCAGGGAAAAGCAACAGGAAAGATAAACAGAGAGCCTTTTACTACACACCGCACAGAGAAGAATGACAACACCGCATATAGACATGCTTTTTATAAGGCCACTTAAACCTACCACACCTCCATGATTGAGCCGCAGAGGTGTGCTCAATGTCAAGCTGTGGCTCAATGCCAGTGGGCGTGTCCTCCCATTTGAGATATACGTAACCATTAAGAATAGTTAAAAAAAAAAACTACTTTTAATGAGCCAAGAGCCAAAACAATTATTACAGATAATCAAACTGTCACATGAGGAAACTGATAAGTATAAATACACAGGGTAAAAATGAACTAAATAAGAGACAGGTAAAATCCAAATAAGTAACTATAGCAATGGACACATAATTAGTTACCAAGGTAACAATAAAAAATAAACAAGATGCTGGAACTTTGATATTACAGGAACAGAAAACTTCAACATAAGCGTCTCTGGACAGAAATAGCTAAACATAAGAGATGAGTGCCCTATTGACTGAGCTAAATTGAAGGATTCAGAAGAGTCCTCATGCCTAAGGTGCACACCAGCAGCACAATCATAGGCCAAAGTTTCTCATGAGCGAGGCTCTCAACAGGATGACTATAAAGAGAGGAGGCCTAACTTTGTTCATATTCAGGCCAGCGTCCAAGGAGGATCACAGAAAACCTAACACTCAGGGGGCTTTCACACTGGCAGTTTAGTTCGGAACGGGGCACGGTTCGCATGAAAAATCGCTAATGTGAACGCTGTCATGGGACCCGGGTGCGCACTGGGGTACCGAACCCGAGACTACCTGGAGGAGGTGGTCTGAGTTCAGTTGCTTCCGAACCGTGCCGCGGTTCGCGTGAATGTGAAATCAACACGGATTTGGGCGCGCACTTGTTCAGGAAGTAAAGTATCCTGCGCATGCGTTTTAGCTTATTGTGATGTATTCAGTTAAATAAAACACTTGTACGGGATGAAAATATTGATGATTTACCTTGAATACGAACGAGAGTGAGCCTGCAGTGTATTCGTGCATTGCACATGGAATCAGAGCAACACATTTGGAAATCCACTGTCTCCTCAAAAGAGTCCATTTGCAAGCAGCAGAAGTCCACCTTATGTGACACACGCACAGTAAACCTGTATTGTTCACTCAACTGCTCATAATAGCAGCACATTAATAAAAAAACACAATATTTACCCACGTTCTGCTTTCTATCATGCGACGCGCACGTTCGCGATGACGTAAGGTGCACGCAAAAGCACCAGGCAGGGTTCGGTTGAGTGTGAAACCAGACCAAAGCTGAACAAACGCGCCCGGGCTCAGACCACAGCAAACGAGCCCAGTGTAAAAGCCCCCTCAGACATTCCAAGACAGACCTAAAGAGTGTAGGCCTCAAACAAGAGGCATTGCAATGCTCTAACCCAAGGGCGGAACAGAGAAAGCTCAGAAAGAGCTAAAGAACTAAGACTAACTGACCCGAAGCAGAGACCTATATAAAGTGTCTCCATAGTGAGAGGAGGCCTAAAAATGCTCCATAGTACAGGCAGTAACCGAGGAGGCTAAGGGGGAGCCTAACGACTCAATAGTACCACCTGGTCGAGCTTCAAAAAATGGAGGCCTCAGCATCACAAGTCTCTAAAGTGAGAGGAGGCCTACTATATTCCACACTCAGGACAGCTTTCAAGGAGGCTCTCCTAGAGCCTAACAGCTCAGGACTGCTATACAGGTGGAGGTACTCTGAGGAACAGAGACCTCAGCAAGATAACATTCTATAGCGAGAGGAGGCCTAGCAAACGCTCTGGTTTAGGTGCATTAGCCAAGCCTGTCAAGGCAGCTTCATAATAGGGCCAGCAGCTTGACACAATATCGAGTAGAACTCAATAGAGCGAGAGGAGGCCTAACTAAGTTTCCTATGATCAATGCTAAGACTAGCCATCAAGGAGGTGCAAAGAGTGCTTAGAAACTTGATACTACTTCCCAGACTTATTGTCTGGGCAGAGCTCTAGGGAGTGGAAGCCTCAGAAGAACTCTCTAAATCGAGAGGCGGCTTTACAACGTCCTACGCTCAGGACAGAAACTTTGTGTTCCCTCACAAAACTTGTGCATTCCTTCACAAAGATATTTGCATTCCCATGCAAAACTTTTCCATTCCCTCGTAAAGGTATTTGCGTTCCCACGTTATTTTGAATAATGAGGGCACATGAATTTTAAAATAATAATGTGCAAAAACAAATCCTTTATAATAAATATTCCATAAAATCCAACTTTTTATTTTTCATAGAAACTTTAAATTATGGAATAATTTGATTCTGCTGTGTAGAAGAAGTCAGCATTCTATATGGCTCAATTAAGTCTGAAAAGTCTGCAACGCAGTAAGTCTGGATGTGATTAACAGAAATTAATTTCATAACCTGCCACAGAGGGAAAAAAATTGCTGTAAATATGTTAAAGATATCAAGCCTTTCTCTGTAATATTTTCTCACAGTTTATATCATCAGTTGTTCAGTAATATGGCATGCTTCTACAGGTATACAGACAGCAGCAGTGGATGGAAGATCAGTCCAGGAGTTGAAAGTAGAGAAGAAACTGTCTAGTTGTACTCTTGGAGCTAATAAGACTTTATTGGTCCTACCCAGCCGTGTGCCATGTGAGGTAAGACACAACACAAATATGTTTTTGTTTCTTTTTTTCACCTTCTTATGGACTGTTTTCTGAATCCTGAAATGTTTTCATATACTTAAAGGGATGGTTCACCCAATAAAGAAAATTTTACCCTCAAGTACTAACCCTCTGTCACGGGTGTGGTTCAGGCAAGGAGCACGAGGAGACCGGAGTATCGGATATAGATTACCTTTTAATCACAAACAGGCAGGAAGACAGGAGTACAGGGCCACACGGGCTAACAACAAACATGCGTTTACATCGACCGACAAAGACAGACTGGAACAGAGGAGGCTAAATACACAGAGAAATCAAACATAATGAGGTGCAAACAGGTGAAGACGATGAATAGACGAGGAACAGGTGGTTGATGAGGGAGTGAGTTCATGAAGGGAAGCAAGAGGATCCTGGGTAGTGTAGTGCTGAAGACGAGACAGACTGGTGCAGACGAGGGCTGTGACAGAACTCCCCCCTCCCGGAAGGCGTGACCTCACGCCGTAGCACAGAGGAAGGAGGGGGGAAGAACTGAGGGCAGGGTAGGGCGTGGCCAGGGCGGAGCAGGTTGAGGGCGTGGCGGAGCAGGCTGAAGGCGTGGCCAGGGCGGAGCAGGCTGAGGGCGTGGTGGAGCAGGCTGAAGGCGTGGCCACGGTGGTGAAGACCCTTCAGGCAGCCACGGTGGAGAAGACCCTTCAGGCGGCCACGGTGGAGAAGACCCCTCAGGCGGCCACGGCGGAGAAGACCCCTCAGGCGGCCACGGCGGAGCAGGCTGACAGCGAGACCAGGGCAGAGCAGGCTGAGAGTGAGACCAGGGCAGAGCAGGTTGAGGATGCGACCAGGGGAGAGCAGATGGAGGATGAGACCAGGGCGGAGCAGATGGAGGGAGGACCCCTGGTGGCGGCGATGGAAGCTTGGCTAACGCCACCAGGGGGCCGACTGACAGGGGCGGAGCAGATGGGAGAGGAGACCAGGGTGAAGCAGAGGGACTGACGACATCAGGTGCTGAGGAGGGACCGAGGGACCATGGGGACACCGCAGGCTCAGGTGACTGAAGTGACGACAGGGGTACAGAGGGACACGGTGAGGCCAAGGGGAGTGAGGGCTGACGGGTGACTGGAGGGAGTGAGGAGTCCGACTGAACCGGGGGGGTGGAATGACGGGACGAAGGCAGAGGATGGAAGTCCAGAGGTGAAGGGAGGATGGCGAGGGAGCGAAGGGAATCCGGAGGGGCGAGGGAGCCTGGTCGAGCTGGTGGACTGAGGGACCATGGAGGAACTGAGGGAGGTAAGAGCCAGGGGGAAGCCGATGGGACCGGAGGCCGAGGAAGTGTCCAGGTGGAGGAGGAGTGAGGCGTGAACCGGGGATCCAGTGACCAGGCTGGGTCGGGGAAACAGGCAGACGGGAACACAGACGGATGACTGATGAGAGGAGGCGGGAGAGGGAGGCTGGGTGGGATCCAGGTCACGGGTTCTAGTTGGACGGTCTCGGGCTCTGGCTGGACGGTCTCGGGCTCTGGCTGGACGGTCTCGGGCTCAGGCTGGACGGTCTCGGGCTCTGGCTGGACGGTCTCGGGCTCTGGCTGGACGGTCTCGGGCTCTGGCTGGACGGTCTCGGGCTCAGGCTGGACGGTCTCGGGCTCTGGCTGGACGGTCTCGGGCTCTGGCTGGACGGTCTCGGGCTCTGGCTGGACGGTCTCGGGCTCTGGCTGGACGGTCTCGGGCTCTGGCTGGACGGTCTCGGGCGCAGGCTGGACGGTCTCGGGCGCAGGCTGGACGGTCTCGGGCGCAGGCTGGACGGTCTCGGGCTCAGGCTGGACGGTCTCGGGCTCAGGCTGGACGGTCTCGGGCTCGGGCTGGACGGTCTCGGGCTCGGGCTGGACGGTCTTGGGCTCAGGAGGGCTGGGCGGGACCAGCGATGAGGTGGGTTCGGGCTCAGGAGGGCTGGACGGGACCAGCGATGAGGAAAGTTCAGGCTCAGGAGGGCTGGACGGGACCAGCGATGAGGAGAGTTCGGGCTCTTGAGGGCTGGACGGGACCAGCGATGAGGTGGGTTCGGGCTCAGGAGGGCTGGACGGGACCAGCGATGAGGTGGGTTCGGGCTCAGGAGGGCTGGACGGGACCAGCGATGAGGAGAGTTCGGGCTCTTGAGGGCTGGACGGGACCAGCGATGAGGAGAGTTCGGGCTCAGGAGGGCTGGACGGGACCAGCGATGAGGAGAGTTCGGGCTCAGGAGGGCTGGACGGGACCAGCGATGAGGAGAGTTCGGGTTTTGGAGTGGTGCTGGTGACTTCCTCCACGGTGAATGGAGATTCACAGCACACCAGCACCCACTCCACACAGGCGGCTAAATTATCTTCTGGACCGCTCCCTGGGAGGCGTGCCCGGGACCGCTCGCTGAGGCTGGCGATGTAGAAATCACACAGCGAGCGGTCCGAATAGTGTGTGAGGCACGCCAGCTCCAGAAAATCCCTGGTATGGGACTCCAGGGAGCGGTCTTCCTGGTCCAAACAAAGGAGAATCACTGCTGGAAGATCCATCTTACTAGACTTTGCGGTCGGTCGATCTGTCACGGGTGTGGTTCAGGCAAGGAGCACGAGGAGACCGGAGTATCGGATATAGATTACCTTTTAATCACAAACAGGCAGGAAGACAGGAGTACAGGGCCACACGGGCTAACAACAAACATGCGTTTACATCGACCGACAAAGACAGACTGGAACAGAGGAGGCTAAATACACAGAGAAATCAAACATAATGAGGTGCAAACAGGTGAAGACGATGAATAGACGAGGAACAGGTGGTTGATGAGGGAGTGAGTTCATGAAGGGAAGCAAGAGGATCCTGGGTAGTGTAGTGCTGAAGACGAGACAGACTGGTGCAGACGAGGGCTGTGACACCCTCATTTTGTCCATACCTATAATTCTTTCATCTCTCATCAAAACAGAAATAAAGACATTTATTATGAAACCTGAGATATTTTATTTATCTTCAGCTTCATAAATTAATTAAGACATTTGCAGCATATGAAGTCACAAACTTCATAATAAGTGCTACATTTGGTTTGAAGGTTACTTTGTGACCATTAAAAAGGCATGTTCTATTATGAATGTGTGTAGTATGAATGAATTTTGGACATACTTCATCTGCCATGTTTTCATTGAGATGTGACCTGCTGCGTCATTTGTTTCGCTTCAGCTCCATTCACATATCCTCTCCCGTGGCCTCATGGGATAGTAATGTGTACATTGAATGAACACTCAGAATCTTACTGCTAGTAATTGGTCATCTGGATACTTTTCACCTTCTGTTTTATGAACTTTGGACATACTGCTGTTTTTCACCTACTTTATATTATGGAAGTAAGCATATTTGGACACAGTTTTTGTATTTTTTGTGCTCTATGTATTTGTGTTGATGAATATATGTGAATGAAAGGCTAAATTAAACACTTTAATTAAACAAAGTGATTGTATCTCTTCAGGAGAAAATGTATTTCTTCACAAAGTCTTTATGCACTTTTTGAAGCTTGAAAGTTTGGATGGAATGGACTTTTAAAATACAGAAATCTCTCAGGTTTCTTTAAAAAATAGCTATTTTTGTTTCAAAGATGAAAGTCTTGTGAGTTTTGAATGACATGAGGGTGATTAAATTAAATGATGATAGAATTTGAATTTTTGGGTGAACTATCATTTTAAGCATTTACATTTAGCAGGTAACCAATGCTTGGTTGTGATTTTCGAGAAATGTTGCTATTATGTATCTTACAAGTCATTCATAGCGCTCTGTTTGCGAATGCTTAACACTGCGATCTAACTGAGATAGACCTTTTCAAAAAGTAGGTTAGACTGAACACTGCCATGCTCTGTGTCTTAACAGAATCCAGGAAAGATATTCATTCTTCTGCAGGAGATCATGGCCAGCAAAGATGCTGAGGTTGAGTTCAGTGGGAACAAGCAGAGAGTGAGAGTGAAGCCTGCGAATTGGAATGAGAGCACTCTGAGTGTCACTGCACCTGGTAAAATGGCCTACATCAATGTTTAAGGCATTTTTTAATGAAAGGGTGTATAAAATATGATGGTTGCTATGCTACTTGGAAAAAATCATATATTATAAATTTAACATGATTTTCTGTAAAGCCGCTTTGAAACAACGAGTACTGTAGAAAACGCTATAAATAATTTTGACTTGGCATTTTAAAGCAATGGATGACCTGAATGAAACCTGGCAGTATTTACAGACTTGTATGACTTTATTGTTCTCGTACTATTCCGTGCAATTACAATAAATTGGAAATAAAGCTTTCAAGCTTTGGGGGGAAAAAATAGTAGACAGTCATTTGACTCACAAGGCACAAAGGCAATTCCTATTCATTATGATTTTACTGAAAAGAATGACCAATATGTTAATTACATAACAATGTAAATTACTTTTCATGTTTTGATGAATTTTTGATCATTAATGAAACACTATAGTATTCATAATATTATTCTTTGGTGGTAAAATAACCTGTGTTGTCTCCACCAGATTTTACTGCTGGAGAGGTGATTATGACACTTTACAGTAAAGGCCAGTTTAAAGGCAATGCCTGCTTACAATACTACACTATCATGGGAGACATTGCCCAATTCCTACAGCAGGCTGCAGATCCTGTGAAGTTTATGTGCCAGGTAACCACATGTCTGTTGTGTCTTGGTGTAAAGTATTGTAAAAAGCTGTAAAAAGCTCCTAGATCATTTATAATTTTACACGTTGATAGTCTTTTTGTCTACTGCAGAACAATCCAAAACTGTACAACCGACTGACGAGATGCATGTCTATTCCTCACAGCCTCGCTTTCATTACCATTAAAAAATAAAAAAAAGGGTGCTGCTATGAACAAGGTCTATTGCCTGCAAAGTTAAGAGCAAGAACCAAAACAAGGCAAGGCAAGGCACATTTATTTCTAAAGCACATTTAAAATCAGGCAGTCCTGACCAAAGTGCTATACAATATGACAAAATAAAACAATAAAATACATACAACTTTCAACATCAGAAGACGTCAGAATTCAGGCTACTTGCAAATCATTCCACAGGCGTGGAGCAGCAACAGAAAAGGCACAATTACCTTTTAACTTCAAACGAGACCTGGGCACGGTCAGCATCAACCTATTGAAGATCTTAAGGAAGGTGGAGAAGGAAATCTGTAATATATTGTGGGGCTGAGCCATTTATACCACTTATACATATAATAAAACCTTAAATTTAACATATTCAGCTGGCAAATCGTGTAATGAAGTCAGAACAGGATAAATGTGTTTCATTTCTCTAATTCCAATAAGAAGCCTAGTAGAAGCATTTTGTACCATTTGAAGGCGAATTGGAGGACTACCACATTAAAGTACAGTGAGTTACAGCCTAGAGCAAACAAAAGCAAGATTCACTATCTCCAAATCCTTTACTGATAAAAAAACACTTTAAATTTTGTAATGGAGATGATTAAAGCCACCACTGAACTGATTTGTTTTTATCAAGTTCTGGCCGTTATCAAATATCACTCCCAAATTTCTAGCATGAGCATGAGAATTCATAGATGCAGGACACAGATTGTTGATTATCTGTATAATATATGCTGGTGGCCCAAAAACAAACAAATCTGTTTAAGATTCATTCAGCGAATAGGAAAATTAGCTGCCAGCCAGCATTTACCCTCTGCAAGACAAAAGAGTGCATGTCATAATTTTCAAAGGGAGGTAGCTGGGTATCAAACAAAAACGATGGAGAAGGATCTGTTTACTGTTCTTGGAACAGCGTATTTGGGCAGGCTTAACACGGGCATTCGCAGACCTTCCAAATTAAAGAAATGACATAATGTTGGACATTGTGCGGACCGCCGCGGAACACAAACTGGAGAAGTACTTTGGACAGATGTGAATGAATTAGGTATAAAAAAAACCTCTGGCTTTTTATGGCCGTCTCGCACTGAAGACTTGGAAGTAAACGCCCACTGCTGTGAGTGGATAACAGTTTTGCATATTATAATGAGTTTAAACTCACCCGCCGTCGGTGCACTTGGGGGAAATTGTTTTGAAAAAGTCCAATGTTGTAAAATGGTAACCGGAATGATTCGACACAGATTCCGTGTGTTGCACAATTTCTGTCAGATCCAATATAGACGGCACAGCACCGTTCTTTACTGTTAATCGGTTTGCAAATCTAGTCTTGTTTACAAAATATTCCTCAGTGAAATGAAGCGAACAGACGAACGGATGATGTTTCACCTTCATCAGCTAAAGTGGAAAATCATTAAAAATAAAGTTTATCTATGCAGTCTGATTGGAATCCAGAGGTAGCATATGTAGCGACTGTCTTCTTCCACAACCAGGCACTGCACAATATTTTGTATTGCTCGCTTGGTAGCTCGATCCGGTCATCAGGAGGTAGGCATCTATGTTATTTAGCTATGCGTGTAATGCGCGAATCGGTGCGCGGGGCTAAACCGGCCATGTTGAAGCAGGCGTTGATCTTCGTCTGTGGGGGTGGTGTTGTATCCTCTTTAACGTCATAGTTCCCCACTTTTAAAAACGAGTCATTTGCTGAGGCTGGTGTCAATAAAAGCTTTTATTGGACTAACAAGGACGTTTTCAGTTCTGAAACTTTCAGAATATTCTTATAATATCATGACCTCTTTGTCAAAAGCTCAAGGAAATTTTGATTTCTCAGTTCATCACCCCTTTAAGCAAAGGTGACAAATAATTAATAAAGCTGAAACACTTCACACTTTCAGCTTGATTACCATCCACTGCTGGTTTTCAGGCATTACTGTTGCTACAGTCTGCAGTCATTGGCCAATGAGGCAATTTCCTTAACAAATTAAAATAAACATTTACTATTGCTGGCAAGACAATATACAATTTTATAGTCATGCAAATGGTTTATTGTGCCCCGTGGCCACATATATTTTGTACAAATTCTTATACAAAGTGCTAAATGACAGCTCTAATGCTTTATTACATTTTCTTTTTCTTTTTTTTTAGAAAACAGTTTAATATCTAAGAAATATTGAACACTATCCATCATCAATCGTTTCTTTTATCAGTCCTGTATTATATTTTCTGCTCTAATCCCTTAAAGCTCTAATCTTATGTGAGTTTCTCTAGTGTGTATTTACAAGTGGTTATCCTCCCTTTTTACTTTTGCAGTCTTCAAGATATTAGGGGTTAAGCCATACACTTTTTCAATGTTCCTAATTGACTGCATGTTAGTATATAGTATGAAATATCTAACATAAGATATAGTCTTATGTTAGAAAAAAAGAAGGAAACAATACAGACACATTCTAAATAGTTTTAAAGGGTGGTAAAACATGTTAGACTTTATTGGTTTATTTATTATTACTTTATTGAAGTAACTTTATTATAGATGGCTGTCATTAACTATATTTTTTATTTTATGTTTGTTGGCATTCTGGGTTGATTTTTTTATTTTTTATTCTGTATTCTGATTCTGTATATACTGTATTTCTAACAGTTTAACTGATTTAATTTAAAAGTGTATCTTTTTAAAAAAGTGTATTTTAACGGTTTATCACTTTTCAATTTCAACATACGTCCTTTTATCCCAGCTGAAAATGTAGAAACAACTGTAAATGAGACATTTGTACTACATGTTGATTCCCCTGAAAAGTGGGCATGTGGTGCTATCAAAACTTCTTGTTTGTTTGAGCAGCCAATGTGTCAGCTTTGGTTCAATTACTGGAGTGACTTTGCGACAGGGCCATCTGTTTATTTGACCAATGGAAAATGGGATATTGTTTGGGAATTATATTTGCACTAATGCTAGTGTCACACTCTTCGGCTTTCAAGAATTGTAAATGATTTATAATGTTTCTTATGTTTATATTAAGGCCTTTCAGGTGTCTTCCTTGGAAAAGCTGGATCAAATTCTAGCTTCTTGTCTGGTCCAGAAAATGCCGACAGGAGGTTTCCATGGCCTACAGTGTGATCAGTCTCCTACTGCGGGTAAGGGCTTCTATAGTTCTGTTTAGCGCTTTTAACCCATTTTAGGTCTTCAGTCTCACCCACTGCTTGCTGAAAGCCATTTCTAGATCAGCATGAAAAGGCTAATGCTACTAGCACTTTATTTTACAGTCTGTTATAGACATGAATAAATTATGAGGGGAAGTGACCTCAGCCCACTGAAGTGCATTACTGTGCACTTGTTTCTTCGTCATGTGCCTCCCTGCCCACATAAATACAGCATGACCCAGATCCACTGCAGTTTAACATGGAGCAATTGGCAGTGTTATTGTGTGTGCACAAAAATGTCTGTAAAACAGTGCACAATAAAAGCTGAAAAGCCAATGGGTTGAACTAAGTATAAGACATAAAAAATAAGGGTAACACTTTATAATAACTACATGCTATTAATCATTATTTAAGCATGAGTAAACAGTTAATTCATCATTTATAAAACATTAATAGACATTAAGAAGCAGTTTATAAATATAGCTATAAATGCTTTTTTTCTTGATTTATAAGCATATCTATAATGCGTTTAATAATTGTATTTTCATACTTTGTTAATGATCAATTAATAATTTCTAAATGAAGTATAGCATTATTTATAAAACAGTTGTTTAAGAGTTGTCAGTCATTCATAAGATCACTTAGAAAGTGTAAGTAAATGTAGTAAATACAGGTAGTTATAAAGCATTTCGTAGTGGTTAGTTAACTATTTTTGTGAGCTAATCTAAAGTGAGGACTATTCATGATTTATAAAGGAGATTTAAAGACTCGTCAATCTTCTAAACAGTCAAATTTAACAAACACAACGCAGTGATACAGAACATAAAAATATTTAACAGCCTTTATAAATGCTTTACAAGGCATGAATAGTCCTCACTTTAGATGAGCTCACGAACATAGTCAACTGACCACTACTAAATGCTTCATAACTACCCAAATTAACCCTGAATTACAGCATTAATACATGTTAATAAAGCATTTAACCATCACATGTCTGAATGATAAGCTGTATGAATGTACATTTAAATAGTTATTAATCATTTACTTACACGCTCTGAGTAATCTTATGAACCATTGACAACTCTCAAATAACTGGTTCATAAAAAATGCAATTCTTCATTTAGAAATGATAAATTGATCATTAATAAAGGTTGAAAATACAAATATTTAACAAATTATAGATATGCTTTTAAATCAAGAAGAAAGCATTTATAGCTGCATTTATAAACTGCTTATTAATGTCTATTAATGCTTTATGAATGATGAATTAATAGTTTACTCATACTTAACTAATTATTATTAGTGTGTAGTAAAGTGTTACCGAAATAAGTAACTTCTTCTGCAACCTTCTTAGGATTTATCAAAGGTGCATTCACATTTACAGAAGCAAAATTGTGCAGGCAAGGGTGTTTCAATAGAAATAAAGGCATTTTAATAAAAATCTGCATGATACGGCAAACAGAAAGCTGCTTGGTTTCAAAGTGAGTTTTGTGATAGTAGTGCTTCTTGCATCATTACACTATTGATAATGGACTTTTTTGTCTCTCAATTTTTGCCAAAATTTTACTCATGTAATTGCACCTTTACTGATGACACACATTCCTATTACTTTTTAACTCTTCCCCCCAACCACCTCTATCCATTTTGGATGTTACACCCTATTTGAATGATTCACTCAGTGAATTCCTGATAGATAAAATCAGGTCCCAACCTACATGTTTTCTAACTGGCCATTTAGATTAGGGAATTAAAATGGGATGTGACCTGCGATGCATGATCCTACTCGCATGTTGATGCTATAGTGACAGAGGTCTACTGTTGCTGTAGTGACGAACAATTTGTTGTCTGTTTGCTTCACTTCATTTATTACATTTAACAGCTGTTAACTGCGTGCATATATTTTTGACACTTAAATGATGTTCTTAAATATGAATTTATGAATTAACGGCCAGAATCAGAATTTAAAATGGACTGAATAAAGCTGTCTCTACTGTAATGTATTGTTGTCATGCGATATGTCTATATCATGCATTACGGTAGTTTCTCAGTGTGTGTGGAGAATGGTGGTTAGAGCAGCTTGTCTGTGACAAGAGAGCGGAAGTTGAAGCACACAGAAGTAAAGCCTCTGCAGTGAAATGGTTGTTGTTGGATGGTCATTCCTCTTAATAGTAAAGCATAATAGTAATAGCATAATAGCTTAATAGTAAAGCATTATATATATATATATATATATATATATATATATATATAATGAGAAAATAAAAGGAAAAGGAACATCAATAATAAAACAAGGAAAATGGCCACAATAGGACAAGCACCAGATTTTGACAGTACCAAAGAGGATTTTGATACCTGTTTGGAGAGATTTGAGTGATGGCTGTCAACAAATGAAATTGACAGTGAAAAAAACCTGAATGTTTTGAGACCCGTTGAAAATGGCCTTTTGAAAAGTTTAGTTGAGCCAGGAAAAGTGATTGAATTATCATACTTGGAAATTTCTCAGACCCTTTCTGATCAAAAGCCCAAGCCAATTCTGATTGCAGAACGTTTCAGAAAAAAAAATCTGATTACATTTCTGGCATTAAAACGTCTGGCAAGTTCATGTGAGTTTGGAACATTTCTGGATGATGCTCTCAGAGACAAATTTGTCTGTGGACTTTCTGGAGAAGTTTATCACAGAAGGTTACTGTCAGAGAAGGACCTGTCTTTCAAGAAAGCCTGTGATGTTGCTTGTGCATTAGAACTATCACAAAAGGCTGAGTGCCCAGGTGCATAAGGTGCAAAATGTCACTGGGTGCAGAGAGAATACAGAGAATGGGGGAAATTCTCAGTACAGTTCAAAAAGGGCCCAGCAGCAACTTTTCCCAAGCATAGAAGCATCTTTTACCACTGTGGGAGAGGCAACCCCCATCCCACAGAATATCGCTTGAGAATGAGAAATGCCACAACTGTGGAAAAGCCGGACACTTACAGTGTGTATGTGAGAATCACAAAACACAGCGGCTAGACAATACTCAATATGTGTCAGTGGACATATCCGACAATCAGTGTGCAGTGGATGATGACCTGTTTGAGCTCTACACTGTCTACTCTGCACAAGGCAGGGCTGATGGTATTTATATTGATCTTCATCTTAATGGCATATCAGTTATCATGCAACCAGACACATGAGCCTCTTTGTCTGTAATTCCAAAACATATCTATACTGAAAAATGTAACAACTGTTTATTGAGCCCAACCTCCATTCATCTGGCCTCGTATACTGGAGACAAAATCCCTGTTAGGTGAGATCAAGGTTCCAGTCACATATAAGGGACAACAGTGTTCACTTCCATGATTGGTCAAAGGAGACAAACCACCATTTCTGGGACGTAACTGGCTCCAGAGCATTTCCTTAAACTGGAGTGAGATCTTCAGCTTGAGACGTGACACCTGTGAGTGTTCCTTCCCTCTCATGTACATGAAAAACACAAAAAGCTTTTCAAGATGGGTACGAAAAACTTTACTTTAAAGTAAAGGTGACAGTGCAAGAAGGATCTCAACCTATCTTTCATAAGCCAAGACCTGTTCCGTATGCTTTTAAGAAGCAGTAGAAAGGAAACTTGATCGCCTGGAGAGGAACGGAATTATCTCTCAGGTTGGAAGGAGCAATTGGGCAGCACCCGTTGTGGTTGTCCCAAAGACAAGTTAGTTTGGCTGTGTGGCGATTATAAAGTCACAGTGAACAAATAAATTCTTGCAGGGGAATATCCTTTACCTAACGTGGATGATCTTTTTGCCACATTGGCTGGGGGAAAGTTTTCAGTTAAATTGATCTGTCTTTTGCATATCAGCAGCTGCAGGTGAATGCTGAATCTGAGCAGTACCTTACCATAAACACGCTCAAGGGTCTGTTTAAGTACACCTGCAATTTTCCAACACACAATGGACCAAATCCTACAGGGACTTCAAAATGTAGTGTGTTTCATGGATGATATTCTGGTCTCTGTGCCATCTGGAAGTACTGGACAAAGTGCTCTTTTGACAACAGCAGCATGGAATAAGAGTGAAGAAATCAAAATGTGAATTCCTCTGTAAGTCCGTGGAATACTTGGGATTCAAGATTGATGAAAAAGGAGTTCATCCAAACAGAGAGCAAGGTGGAAGCGATCATGAAGAACCTGCTCCAACTAATGTCTCAGAATTACATTCCTTTCAGGGACTTCTGAACTTCTATGGGAAGTTTGTTGCAAATCTTTCCACGCTGTTACACCTACTCCACCGATTGTTGCAGACCAATGTAAATTGGCAATGGTCTTTGCAGTGTGCTCAAGCTTTCAATGCCTGTAAACAACACCTTTTGTCAAGCACGTGGTTAGCTCACTATGATCCCAAAAAGCCATTAAGACTCGCCTGTGACGCCTCACCCAATGGCGTCGGTGCAGTTATCTCACATGTGCTACCTTCAGGGGACGAACACCCCATTGTATTTGCATCAAGGACTCTGATAGCAAGTGAAAAAAAACTATGTGCAGTTTGAGAAAGAGGCTCTGAGCATAGTCTTTGGTGTGAAAAAGTTTCCCAAATATCTATATTGCCGTAAGTTCTGCTAGCTGATCATAAACCCCTCCTTGCAATCCTAGGCCCTAAGTCTGCCATTCCAACATTTGCTGCCCTCCGTATGCAACGGTAGGCTTGTTGGTCTATGATTATGAAATTGAGTACAGACGCTCTTCTGATCATGCAAAGATGCGTTGTCCAGATTACCGTCCGAGGGGGGAGAGGGTATGGTGTTTCAAGTCTCAAACCTAGATGAATTGCCCATCTGTGCAAGAGATATTTCCACTGAAACTAGGAGAAATCCTTTGCTATCAAAAGTGTTGGGCCTAACTTTGTCCGGATGGCCCAATCATTTCACAGTTGAACACTTGAGCCCCACAGGATACAGCCCTGGTCTGTTGAGAGACAAAGAACGGTTTCAAGAGTAATCATTCCTCCGAATTATAGGGAAAGATAGTTGTCTGAGTTGCATGAGGGTCACCCAGGCATAATAAGAATGAAAGCATTGGCAAGAGGATACCTCTGGTGGCTGGAGCTCGACCAAGACATTCAGCGAAAATAAACCACCATGTGCTGGGAGTGCATGCACGTAGACTTAACTGAAAAAGACAAGCAACACTTCTTAGTGGTTGTGGATGTTCATTCAAAATGAGTGGAAATCGTCTCGGGTTATGACTATAACCATTGTTCCCTGAGAAGGGAACGAGACACTGCGTTGAGAATCGACACGGACGCTCCCTAAGCGTGTGCCTTTTGAAGTATGAATGAAACTAATCCAATCCTGATTGGTGTTGCGTCGTGACGTAACATGTGACGGCATACCCGGAAGTATAAAAGTGACGCTGTCACAACACACACTAGCCTCGCGATGAAGCAAGACGCTCTAAGGCCTCAAGGGGCGTGGCAGAACGACGCAGTGTCTCGTTACCTTCTCAGGGAACAAGGGTTATAGTCATAACTCGAGACGTTCCCTTTCGAGGGAACTCTACACTGCGTAGAGAATCGACACTTTGGGGAACGAGTGCCCTCTAGGCCACGCACCGAATAGGCCTGTCCCGGAGTGAAACTGTTTAGGCACTCAGCAAGGACCGAGGACGTGTGCTCCAGGTGTACTAGGAAGGTGAAGACTGTAGAACCTGATAAAAGTATGTGGAGTAGCCAGCTGGCTGCTTCACAGATATCTTGTAGAGGTACTCCCAAAAGGAGGGCCCTAGAGGAAGCCATGCCTCTAGTTGAATGAGCCCTCACGGCTAAAGGTGAAGGCAAGTCGCGCACCTTGTAAGCCTCAGTACTAATCTGAACAATCCAATTACCAATGGTTTGCTTGGATGGCGGGAGCCCCTTTTTAGGTGACCCAAAACATACTAATAATTGGTGGAGGATGGAATGCCTGAAGGACTGTAGATTGAGCTGTATTAGATGGAACTTTAGGCACGTAGCCTGGACTCGGGTGCAAAAAGGCTTTTACTCTGCCAGGGGCAAACTCCAAGCAAGCTGGTGTCACTGCCAGGGCTTGGAGATCTGAGACACAATTGACCGAACTCTACACTGCGTAGAGAATCGACACTTTAGGGAACGAGTGCCCACTAGGCCACGCACCGAATAGGCCGGTCCCGGAGTGAAACTGTTTAGGCACTCAGCAAGGACCGAGGACGTGTGCTCCAGGTGTACTAGGAAGGTGAAGACTGTAGAACCTGATAAAAGTATGTGGAGTAGCCAGCTGGCTGCCTCACAGATCTCCTGTAGAGGTACTCCCAAAAGGAGGGCCCTAGAGAAAGCCATGCCTCTAGTTGAATGAGCTCTCACGGCTAAAGGTGAAGGCAAGTCGCGTACCTTGTAAGCCTCAGTACTAGTCTGAACAATCCAATTACCAATGGTTTGCTTGGATGGCGGGAGCCCCTTTTTAGGTGACCCAAAACATGCTAATAATTGGTGGAGGATGGAATGGAAGAAACCTTGGTTCCTATCCCAAGGGCCAGTGCTGGGAGCGTCATGTCGCCGGAAAACTGTCTCGACAGTCGCCTCCCTCACTGGTTGGGGCGCGGTCATGGACAGCCGCTTTGCCAGGGGTCTGTGGCAGGACCATCATCATTCTTGGCACATAAATTGTCTAGAAATGATGGCTGTGTTCAGGGCTCTGAGGAGCTTCCTTCCAGACATCAACGGTTATCATGTCTTGATACGCAGATGTCTTGAAATTTTCCTCCGCAGAAAAATTTTGTGACCATAGTCGGTGCCCGGTTGCAAGCCCTTGGGGTGAACACCACGGTGTGCGTTCGCTGGAAATCGATGTAGCCCGAAACGTTCAAAAAGGCGGGACAACATATATATATATATATATATATATATGTATATATATATATATAATTTATTTATTTATAAACCTGTCGACGATTGAAGTTACAGCGTTGGAGAACAGGCCAGTTTTATTTTTTGCAAAGTAGACTCGTAATCTTCACGCTGCCTCGACAAACGCAAGATCCGAGTCACTATAGTTTCTGTATTGTTGCAACCCAGACCTTAAATCTACGCGCTGCCTCGGCAAACGCGAGATCCGAGCCACTATAGATTCTGTATTGCAATGCAAACCTTAAATCTATGCGCTGCCTCGGCAAACGCGAGATCTCAGTCACAGAATCCTTGTTGCAAAAATTTAGGACACTGGGTTTGGAGAAACGGGACGAATGCGTTTCATCCCACGATCTCGTGATCTTTTTTGTGGAGATCGGAAAAAATGGCAAACCCTGGCGCTGAGGCTGTGACCCGTGCCGCATGAAATGCTCATCTAATTTACTTTGAACTTGAGTTCCCTGCTCATCTTGTGGCCAGCTGATGTTAAGTCTGGCCACAGCACGAGTCACAACCTCACCAGTTCCTCATATGCTTGGCCGTGAACTGGCATGCCTAACTTACAGTCATCCGCATCAATACTGAGCACGTCTACTTCCTTGGAAGCAGAGAGCTCGAGTATCAGAACCTGATCGTGGTCAGAAGAAGCGGCGGCACGGACTTCTGCACCACTCAAAGGGGCTCCGGGATCATCAGACGATGAATGAGAAAGTGCCTCAGCAGTCTCTCGTCTGCAAGATCCCGCTGCGAACCCAACGATCTCAGTCGCCGCGCCGCCTCAACGGACGTGGGACCAGAACCGTGGGGAACGCGAGCCTGACCGTGCTCATCAAAGCACACCAGCTGGGAGCGCAGCACTCTAATAGGAAGTGCTTCACAGTCTGCACAAGCAGCTCCCTCGAGAGCTGCTCGTGCATGCTGCGCTCCCAAACAATTTACACATAAAGCATGTGCGTCCCCACCAGTGATATAACGAGGGCAGGGATGCACACATCTTTTAAATTGTTCGCTGGCCATTTCTAGCTCAAACTGAGTGACAAACAACACCAAATAAGACAGACAGTTTTCCAACACATAGCGCTTGCTGAAGAGCGAAAGCTAGGGTGTGTTGTGACAGCGTCACTTTTATACTTCCGGGTATCCCGTCACATGTTACGTCACGACGCAACACCAATCAGGATTGGATTAGTTTCATTCATACTTCAGAGGCGCACACTTAGGGAGCGTCCCCAAAGTGTCGATTCTCGACGCAGTGTAGAGTTCCCTCGAAAGGGAACTTTCCTACTCAGCTGACCAATGCAGAGAAGACTATTAACCTCTTGCGTCATCTCTGGGCTATCTACGGATTCCCAAAGGAGCTGGTATCGGACAATGGCCCACCATTCACCTCTAGGGAGTTCAAAGAGTTCCTAAGGAATAATGGTGTGTGTCACATTCTGTTTCCTCCATATCATCCAGCCGCAAACAGTCAAGCCGAGCGAGTGGTACAAACCTTCAAAAAAGTTGAAATGGGAAAGGTTACGAACAAAATCTGTAGCACTTCATCTTCGCCTGGTTCGTTTTCTTTTGACCTACCGCAACACTCCCCATACAGTAACAGAGCGATGACTTTGCTGATGTGAGTGACGAGCAATTCCAGTGTTGCCCAGCCCCGATTTGGAAGATATCCACTTCGAGAGAGAAAAGCACCTAACATATTTGATCTGTAGTTATGGACTGATTAGTGGTTCCTATTAATAAGAAGTTCTAGGTAACGCTTCCTTTTACAGTACAGTACTTACAGTGTATTTACAGTGTACTTACCTAGAAAGTACTGGCTGATATAAGGTAAGTACATGAAATAGGGGTAGGTTTAGGGGTAGGTACAGGGTTAGTACTAGTTATTACCCAGTAATTGTAGTTACTAAATATAGTTACATGGTTGCAAATTGTTTACCATGTTAAGGAGTTCAAATCTATGGGGGAGAAAATGTAATTGTGATGAAGATGATGATGGTTCAGTGTAGGTGATGGAAGAAGACAAGGGGTCTGCAAATACTGGGACTCGTGCACGTTTATTTGGTCTCAAAATACACAGTGTCGCGCTGGGCACTCTCACTCTCAATAACTCAGTTCAAAGAACACTCCTTCCACAATAAACATGACACTCGCTGTAACAGCTTCTCGTTCCAGTTTAAAGGTCCTCTCTCTTAGCAGGGCGTTGTGCATGAGTTCTCCAGGCTCTCTCTCTCCGCGTCCAGCTTTCATGCGGTCACCCCACGCCAATTACTGCAATCACAGACAGGTGTTTGTCATTTGCACTTGTCCCACTTACTCACCAATCGGTTCTGTCCCCACTCTCCCGCTACAGACTTCGCTGAACCACGCCTCCCTCGCCAAAGTAATGTAATGTATTGTTCATGCGAATCTATATCATGCATTACGGTAGTTTCTCTGTGTGTGTGGAGAACGCTGGTTGGAGCAGCTTGTGTGTAGCAAGAGAGCGAAAGTTAAAGCACACAGCAGTAAAGCCTCTGCAGTGAAATGGTTGTCCGTGTTGTTCCTCTTAATAGTAAAACATAATATCTATGAACTTGATGTGCAATGCCGTGCTGACTGACATATACGCATTAATCACTTTCAAACGCCCGGAGGACTCACCATGATGCTGATGGAATTGGTCGATGAGAGCGCAATCCAGAATTGCACGAGCTGGAACCCAGCATCTCTCATTCGGACCATAGCCCTCCCAGTCTACCAGGTATTGATGACCTCTACCCCTTCGTCTGACATCAGATAGCCACAGTCCCATATAAACTGGTGACCTCTCGATGAGTCAGGGCAGTGGCGGTTCTACTTTCGGTTCTACCCCCCCCACCCCCCCCCCTCAAAAAAAATTATTATTAGATAATATAGTGACCGTAATGATCACATAGACAGAATATTGTTCAAAAAGCCTAATACACAGTGAAAAAAATTCACCAAGTTAATAACAATAAAGATTTGTTTTAAAGAAGTGTCTTTTATGTTACCTACTAAACTTTAAAAAAGGTTAACACAAAAAAGGTTTTATAAAAAGATAAACCTCATATTTCAGCATTTAAATCATCTCTATAAAAAGAATGCGTCAATAAAGATACATTCCTGACATTTATAATGCACAGTAGCTTATCTTTTATTATTAATAGTAAAATTCGTACCGATTTTCCCATGGCTGTCGTTGCTATAGAACCATGCACTCATTACACTGCGCTCTACACAACGACAAAGACGTTTTAGTAGCTAATGTATTTCCACCACAGAAAAACGCTTGCTGTAGTTCTGCTAAAAGATTTATTTACGGAGAAGAGAAAAAACACCCAAGTGTTTGGGTGCACGTGCACTCCCATACTGAAAAGTTTATGAGCGCGCTTCCGTGAGCGCATAATGAGCGCGCTTCCCGTGCGCCTATTTGAAACATAGAGGATTTGAGATAATGACCTCGAGCGCGCAAAAGACGCGATACGTGAACTAATCAGGAGATCCCCTTGACATCGCTTCTGTGCACGGCACCTTCTCAGCAAGCAGGGCGCCATTGCCAATAATTGAATCGAAATGATAAAAAATAGAAAAACTTCGCGGCACAGAGGTTTAACTGCTCGTGCCGCCCCCCATGTGACATGAAGAAATGCCGCCCCGGGCGACTGCCTGGTTCGCCTGTGCCTAGAACCGCTACTGAGTCAGGGACAGAGGTCTGGGGCTAAACGGCAAGTCAAGTCAAATGGTCCTATAAATTTGGACTCCAGTTTACATGAGGAAAGCCTAAGAGGAATGTCCTGGGAAGATAACCAGACCATATTACCACACATGTGGGGCTTAGTACCGTGATGGTCAGCCGATGCCTTGTTCCTGTTGCCTGTCCGAATAACTGCTTCTCTGGCGGTCCTCCATGTACAGAGGCAAATCTGAATAAATGCATCCACGGACAGAACAATGCCGTCAAATTTTTGTGAGGGGAATAATGGTGGCAGGTAGCCTAAACAGAACTGGAAGGGAGACAAACCCATAGATAAAACCAGGAGGGATTTATGCGGGCACTCGACCATTGTTAATCTGGATCTCCAAGATGCTCCAGTGCAAGACCCTCTCCAGATCCTGGTTAGCACAATGGGCCTGAACGTTAATCTGTGGGTGATACCTGGAGGATAAGACTCGCAGTTGCCCCAAGCTGTCGACAGAGATCTGTCCAAAACTTAGATCATATTCACAGGGACACCATGAATACAGAAAACATGAAGCTGTCTACCTCGCTGTGACAAATTATTTAAAGTCAACTCATTTAAATGGAACACTCTTAATGAGATCTACACTGTTAAACTTGGAAATGTGTTCCATGGAAATTATTTTATTTGGTATAACCTAAAACAATAGTTTAGACTCAACGAAAAAATAAAGTATTTTTTTAAATAAAACCAGTAAAATAAAATGTTAAAACATGAAGCACATTTCTTAGGTCGCCTGACAAAACGGGATTGATTTTCTTTACCAGAGTGTAGCTCAGAGGACATCCCTACTCTCCTGCATTTTGCTGCCCAGCATGGATTACGAGATCTGGCCTGTGCTCTGCTGCAGTGTCCTGGATCCCGGCAAGCCCTAAAGATCTCCAACAGTCATGGAAATACGCCGTTGGATCTTGCACATGTACATGGACATGACCTCTACATCCTCCTGCAGGAGTCATTGGTAGGTGAAACTTCTGAAACTAGTAATTATTTTTTTTTTAAATAAAAAATAATATTGTCTGAAGACAATAGCGTAATTTTTCAGTGCAGTTCAAGTTTTTTTTCTTTTCTCATCCGATAGTTTCAGTATAATCTTATCAATAATATTATTAAGTGTCCCCCACAAAGCAAGCCAAAGGTGACAGTGGCATGGAACCCAAACTCTATCAGGTGATAGAAATAGAGAATAAGCCGTGGAAACCAGGCTCAGCCAGGGGACCAGTTTTCTTGCCTAGAGTAGATAAATGGACATGTCCTTCTTGTTAAAACTCCATTTAGGTCCCAGCTGGTCTAGCATGATGCATTCATAGCTGGGGATCTGTGCCAAGGAATCTAAGTGTGCTATTTGAAAGCAATCTATTATTTGAAAGCCACATTTCTAGCGTTTGTTAACAAGACAATTCCTCGGAACAGATCTTCAGCAAAGACCTCTGTGAGGTCTCTCTCGAGGCTCGCCTATGGTGTACTTAATCCTCTGGGGTCGGCTATCGTGCCAGTGCAATGAGCTCACTTTTTTTCTTATAAGTGCAAAAGAATTACTTTGCTGATTTTGATATTACATATAAGTGTTATACATCATTCGATCCTGTTAAGTGTCTATTTTTTGTGTATACTCACAATAAAAAAGTGTTGTGCTTGCGCGTTTTGCCTTCTATCTGTCAGTGAAGTTCATTCTGAAACACCTCTGAAAAATGAACTGTAACTCAGCAAATACTTGTCAGACACAAAAGATTTCTCTTTACGAAGCTGAAATTCTATATATAAATATATATTAAAAAAACTAGTCTCAGTTGGTGTAATCTGCATGAAAAGAGAGAGATGTCAGTCTTTTCCTTTCACCTAATTATTTCATATGACGTGCTAATATGACCATGCCCACTGAGAGCACGAGCTATTCAAACGCTAATGTTGAGGCAAGCCATGAAAACGCCCACATCAGCTGGATTAAACATCCAGTAAAAATCTTACCTCGTCCTTACCTTTACCCTTGTCTTGCTGTGCAGTGAGGAATAATGCTATCTAATAATCCTGGAAAAGTTACCTCAGAAGTGCTGGTACTAGTTTCATTTCGAGGAGCACGGATTCAGCTGATGTAGCAAGTCATTTATACTTAAGTGCTTTGTTCAAATTGTATTATTGAATAGTGTCTGTAAACTGCACAAAGACTGTTTAAATATGAATTGCGTTTCTGTGTGTGAATGAATGAATGGCACAGACTTGTACGCTGTGCCGTTCATTCACTCTCGCTCCTACATTATTTTTCATGAACACATCCAAACTATATTGTGATGGCCTACTGAGATTTGTTCTAAATCTGATATAGACAAGTATCTGTAAAAGCAAAAAGACTGTTTAAATAGGTAACACTTTAGAATACGGTTCCTTCGTTAATGAATAACTACACAAGAACTAATGAGTAACACAATATTAACAATCTAGTAACTATTATTAACTAACAAGAAACTCTGATTAACGAACTAGTAATTATTAGCGCACAGACCGAAGTGGTAGTTCACTATTAAGTAATCAATAAGTACTATTTTTTTAATACTTCCCAGAAACCTACCGAAAAAGTTTATTAACAATCTAGTAACTACTATTAACTAAAAGAAACTCTTATTAACAAATTAGTAAGTAATAGCTCACAGATGAAAGTGTTACTAGATACTTCTGTGGGAATTACTAATTATTTGGATTCGTATTATAAAGTGAAGATCACTGGAACTAACTAGTAATTACTCAAGTGTTACTAAAGACATTTTCTAAAAGTATACTAAAGTTCACCAAAAATCTCAAACGTTTGTACAAATCATGACTAGATCATGTAGTAACACTTGAGTAATTACTAGTTAGTTCCAATGATCTTCACTTTATAATACGAATCCAAATAATTTGTAATTCCCACAGAAGTATCTAGTAGCACTTTCATCTGTGAGCTATTACTTACTAATTATTTGGATCCGTATTATAAAGTGAAGATCATTGGAACTAACTAGTAATTACTCAAGTGTTACTACATGATCTAGTCATGATTTGTGCAAACGTTTGAGATTTTTGGTGAACTTTAGTATACTTTTAGAAAATGTCTTTAGTAACACTTGAGTAATTACTAGTTAGTTCCAATGATCTTCACTTTATAATACGAATCCAAATAATTAGTAATTCCCACAGAAGTATCTAGTAACACTTTCATCTGTGAGCTATTACTTACTAATTCGTTAATAAGAGTTTCTTTTAGTTAATAGTAGTTACTAGATTGTTAATAAACTTTTTCAGTAGTTCCTGGGAAGTATTAAAAAAATAGTAGTTATTGATTACTTAAGAGTGAACTACCACTTTCGTCTGTGCGCTATTACTTACTAGTTCGTTAATCAGAGTTTCTTGTTAGTTAATAATAGTTAATAGATTGTTAATATTGTGTTACTCATTAGTTCTTGTGTAGTTATTCATTAACAAAGGAACCGTATTCTAAAGTGTTACCTTTAAATATAAATTGAGTGTCTGGGTGTGTGAATGAATGAACACACAGATGCACACTGACGAAATAGATTATAAAGTTGTTACCAGTGGTGGGCCGTCAGGGCCAGCAAGGCCTTCTCTGCTGGCCTAAACATTATCAGAATCACTGACTTGCACTTTAATATATTTTTTCCATGAATGAGTATTAAATTATTCCCAATAGTTCGTTATTTTAATATCATAGCTTTTCTCTTGGTTGCGCTGCTTCCAGTAGTGTGTTTTTATGTTAGAGCTTGTATCCAATCATATTTCAGCCATCATGCATTGCCGGGTAAATAAATCTGCCTGGAGGCCTTCAGAATCGACAGAGCGGGCGTCTGTAACTTAAAATGAATGCCGTTGCTTTAACCAATCAGATAATCCGTCAGATTTAATCAGCCAATCAGATTTCGCTTTGACTGGAGCGGGGCCATCTAGCTGGCATTTGATAACGTCTGTATTTTCTCGTTCTTTGATTGGATGCTCAGAGCGCGTAACGTTAGAGCCATATCTGCGTACTATTACTAGTATGTGCATCTGTAGCGAACTGCTTAATCTAAATATTCCTGTAGATGTAATAGTTTTTCAACCCACAAATTAATGTTTCTTTCCCTCCTCGACCCTCAGCAGAAAAAAATCCCTTTATTCAGCCCGAGCTAAACGCAGATACGGAACTCTATTCGATCTCTCCGGGTAAAAACAGAACTGACTAATGTTAAGTTACACCACGAATGGTTCTAAAGGCAAAAGTCCCGCTGATCGCGTTGACTTTGTTCAAAACTCTGTGCGAGAGCATGGGGCAGCTGTAAACATCGTCATGTTTTGCGGTGACTGCGTGTACTTCTGTCGAGCAGGCAGTCTCAGCCATAAAGTGAATTAAAACTGCTAGAAATATGACGAGACAGACACGACATTGTTGGAACTGAAACGCAGATAGAACCTGCAGTCTTCTTGAGGAAAGAAATAAGGATGGATTTTGTGTAAAAATAATCTTGGTGAGTAATATGCTTTTTTTCTTAATTTTTCTTATAAATTTACGATCGAAACTTATTTATTTTTTTTTTCAAACATGCATACAATTGTAACGTCTGAAAAGGGACTATTGTACATTAACCCTTGAACGACAAGATAAGGGAGGCTCCGTTTCTGAATTTATAATCTGATTCGGAACGCAAGAACTACTGTACAAATGCACCACGCGCTCGTTTCTCGCGGCCTTTCCCGAACTTACCGCATTAATCCAACAAATGCCGGTGCAAAATAAAAACAACAATTATAGAGAGTCTTTGCGCTGATACACTATTGAAAGTTATTAATTCAGGTAGGACAGAAGGCCTAAGTGTGAAATGCACGGCCCGCCACTTGTTACTATATTGTTAATATATTGTCTGTTGTCAAAAATAAACTAATCAACTGTTAAAGCAAGCTATAGCAAAATAATGAATCCTTAACTTTGAATTATGTATGACAAAATGTATTAGCCTACTTTAATAACTAATACTTTATATGGAAAAAAATATTTTCTTTTCAAAATGTTTCCAACTCTAACTTTGAACCAGTAACGTGCGGTGAAGTCTTATCATGGGTAGGCTGTGACATTGGCATATTGTGGCAACTGGCAATATTGTGAATGTGGCATATTATCAGGGGCGAAATTTGCCGCTGCGATCGGTGGCGCGGTTACAGCGTATCTCATTACAGCGTGTATTACAGCGTGGCTCATGCAGTCTTCACATGCATGCGCGCTTCAGTCGGAGACTCTTTGTTCGTTCCGGTGAAATCACAAAACAAAAATGCACACAAACGTCCCTGCTTAATATAATACAACCATTGATGAACATATTCGGTTTTGATGAAAAAACAAAACAAAAACTATTTGATTGTGGATTAGAACCCTGAACCCCTGACATGCTCGACATAAGTTCTACCACTGGACCACTCAAGGACTCACGTCAGAGTGTGGGATATAATCGGTAATATTTATTCACATGATTCATACATTTATAGACACATACGCGCACACAAACCTGTCCCACCCACTTTTTAAAACAAAGTTAAGCCACTATATATTCATTCAGGTAATTTAGGAACCCAAGTTAATATCAGGCATCATCACATCGCTGCCTGCATTCAGAGTAAAGTCAGAATCGCGGATTGAGTGAGAATGAGTGCATCACCTGATATGAAGCAGTCTCGGTCTCTGCCTCAATGTTGATAATTCAAGACAACATGAGAACTGACTGCCCATGCGCAAATCTCCGTAAACTACGGTCTATGGACCAAAGAGGCACTGCGAACCTCTGCCTCAATGGCCGTGGCCTTGAATTTCCTGCATGAAACAAAGGTTTTTGGGAGCAAACTATGGCTAAAGGAGTATTATATGAGTATTCCTGATTTTTTTTTTTGTTACAAAAATTAATATTTGGAATAAAATAAATGTCTTTGGTGAGGCACTGCCTACCCTGCCTACCCTGACCGCACGTGACCCTGCTTTGAACCAATTCCCAAATTGAACCCATTCGCATATTGCCTTTTCAAAAAAAAAAAAAAAAAAGTTTTTAAAACGATTCACAGTTTTATGTGAATGATTAGGCAGGATGATTTTCAGATCATTTTAAATTTAGAATGTGTTTTGTAGCCTTATTTCAGAAACTTTCATTTTTATTTTTTTCAATAATCATGCATAAACAATATTTTCTCAAAGATAATAACATTACATGTTGCTCATATATTCTGTAAGAATCCAACTACTAACATGGCCAAGACCAAAGAGTTGTCCAAAGACACTAGAGACAAAATTCCACTGTTGGAGCAATCATTAGAAAATGGAAGAAGCTAAACATGACTGTCAATCTCCCTCGGACTGGGGCTCCATGCAAGATCTCACCTCATGGGGTCTCAATGATCCTCTAAGAAAGGTGAGAAATCAGCACAGAACTACACAGGAGCAGCTGCTCAATGACCTGAAAAGAGCTGGGACGACTATTTCCAAGGTAATACACTAAGACGTCATAGTTTGAAATCATGCATGGCACGGAAGGTTGGCCTGCTTAAACCAGCACATGTCAAGGCCTGTCTTAAGTTTACCAGTGACCATTTGGATGATCCAGAGGAGTCATGGGAGAAAGTCATGTGGTCAGATGAGACCAAAATAGAACTTTTTGGTCATAATTTCACTTACCGTGTTTGGAGGAAGAATGATGAGTACCATCCCAAGAACACTATTCCTACTGTGAAGCATGGGGGTGGTAGCATCATGCTTTGGTTAGAGTATTGAAGATGGGTCGAGGTTGGGTCTTCCAACATGACAATGACCCGAAGCACACAGTCAGGATAACCAAGGAGTGGCTCTGTAAGAAGCTTATCAAGGTTCTGGAATGGCCTAGCCAGTCTCCAGACCTAAACCCAAAATATAATCTTTGGAGGTAGCTCAAACTCTGTATTTCTCAGCGACAGCCCAGAAACCTGACTGATCTAGGGAAGATCTGTGTGGAGGAGTGGGCCAAAATCCCTCCTGCAGTGTGTGCAAACCTGGTGAAAATCTACACGAAACGTTTGACCTCTGTAATTGCAAACAAAGGCTACTTTTTTAAAATTATGTCTCTCACAGATTGGACATGCACCTACAGTACGATGATAATTTCAGACCCCTCCATTATTTATAAGTGGGAGAACTTGCAAAATAGCAGGCTATTGTTATATAATACTAACTATAGCCTATGTCAGGTGGCCTATACATCGTTGTAAAGGAACACTTCAGTAACACTACTGTCAATGGTTGTGTTGGCAAAGGGAGAGGATGAGGCAAATGGTTCCACTACAAATTCTTATAAATTGGAAAACAACTAACAGGTACAGGCAGTCACGAAACACAGAAGTTGTAACATAGACAAGAACCGACCAAGACAGACTGAAAGAGAGAGAACTAAATACAGACACTAATGAACACTAATGTGGTCACAGGTCACATAGATGATGACGACGATGAACAGGTGGGTAATTGTTGAGGGAGTGAGTTCAGGTATGGAGACGGAGAAGGATTCTGGGAAGAGCAGTGAAGACGAAGACAGACAGGTGGAGACGATGACTGTGACATTACTCCTCCCAGTAGGCGTGACCTCATGCCGTGGAGCAACAGGGGAGGTGCGCTCTGAAGGCTGATCAGGGCGTAGCAGGAAACCTCCAGGGCGGAGCCGGCTGTGCAGGCTGAGATGCCCCTTCAGGTGGCCATGGCGGAGACGCCCCTTCAGGTGGCCATTGCGGAGACCTACCTTCGGGCGGTGGCCTATAGACCCCAGGGCCAGAGGTGAAGGCTCTGGACTGGACAGGACCAGTGCTGAAGGCTCTGTGAAAAAGTCTTTTAAATTAGAGCTGGATGGGACCAGCAGTGGAGGCTCTGGGCAGGACAGGACCAGCGGTGAATGGTCTGTGCTGGACGGGACCAGCGGTGAAATCTGTGTGCTGGACAGGCTCTGTGCACCTCTAGAACATTACACCCCACACTAATACAAATCCCAGTGTTGATAGACCCAAAATACCAAGAACAACGCAAATCAATTTTAAGTTTAATGCTGCCATTAAAGGGCACCTATTATGCCCCTTATTACAAGATGTAATATTGGTCTCGGGTGTCCCAAGAATGTATTTGTGAATTTTCTGCTCAAAATACCCCACAGTTAATTTATTATAACCATTTGAAAATGTCATTTTTGGGGCCTGTTAATGCAAATGAGCTGCATGAGGGCGTAACTTGATACCTATGGCAGTCAGTAAGCAGAAGGGCTGAGATTGAGAGACTCGCTGTTTGAATGTCATTCAGCCGTACGTTTGAATCATAATAAATAGTCTCTGTTCAGAGATGACAAAGAGACTCCGGCAGAATAAACACAAATGAGAATGGACTGGTATGGTTATTTGATACATTTATGGTCTTAAAGAGTTGCAATCGCGTCCCCTTTGAAATTATGGAAGTGCAACACACACACACACACACACACACACAAACACTAACGTTTGCGCAATTTTTTGAAACTACTTACACATACTGTAATAAAGTTTGCTACGTACTTATGCAGTGTTGTAGTACTCTAGACTCGGACTCGTCTCGGACTCGGTCTCGAGACCATATTTTAATGGTCTTGGTCTTGTCATGGACTTGTGTGCATTTGGACTCGGAATTGACTCGTACTCGAACATTTTTTTTTTTTAGGACTCGGACTTATTCCCGAGTCCACTCGAGTTCAATTCAAAATATTTTTCATGATTATTAATGTATGTTAATAAAATATTTCTTTAAATTGATTGACACGCCCAGTGATTGGTGATTTTCTAGTGTGCAACTGCGCATGACAAATTGTAATAAAATTACTTTTAACACCACCTACTATGTGGTCTTTTTACCCTAAACTGATCATATTTTTTAAAGGAGACATATCATGCAAAATCCACTTTTTTAGCCCTTAAATGCATTTTGTTGTATATTTGGAGTGTTTATAAGTACAGAAAAGATGAAATTATTCTCTTCAGGTGCTTCGTTTATATCTTTATATTCTGTTTTGGTCATATTTTTCAACCTGTTCGGATTTTCCTGTTGTCTATTACGTTTTTTGAACAATTACGTCACAGTATTTGCAGCGGAACTGACAAATAAGGACATTGACTACCGGTCCAACACTTCGAGCAATCCGCCATTATTATTTCTCGCTCCGATTTTGTAGTCCAAGCTCAATGATGCAGAAGTTACGGGAGGGCTAGTCAAAATGTTCGGTTGTTGGATGTAGTGACCTGAAGCACTTCAAGGATTCCCAATCCAACAACCTCCGCCAGTATACAGAAGGGTTTGCCCATCGACTTCGTTTGAATGAGGTGTAAATTCCTTCTATCATTTAGCTGCTGTGTTTGCTGATGCTTTTCTAAACGTAAGTTATCATATTATTATCAATACAGATTTTTAGTGGTAAGATTAGACTGTAGTCATTTATCTTGTCAGAGTGCTTGTTTTAACAAGAGAAATAGTCGACTTTCACTAATAACACAACATAGTTAACTTAACTTTACATACCACTGCATCTATATGAAGACGTTGTTCTGCAGGTTTGTCGTCGTCTTTTTCAAATCGCTCGCTCTGGCTCGAATATGTAACGCTTGATGGACAAGTCTTCCGTTGTTGACATTTTGTTAACGTGTGAATAAAAATGTTCTTTGAAACTATAGTAATCGTTTATCTCTTATCAAACTACAATAATGGCTGAACGCGGGGAGTTGAACCGACCGTGAACTCAGCGACCTGGAGAGCGGGCGGGGAAAGACGCAACTCCTTTTTATTTAAAGGAGACGCTTCGAATCGGGTTGCTCACAGAAGCACATCAGAAAAGAGGTAGAAAAGGGGCCTGTTGAGCTATAATAATGAGGAATTCAGACCCAAGCATTGCAGTTATGCTTTATATAGACCACAAATGTATGATTTATAAGTATAAATGAATGATTTAAAAGCACGATATGTACCCTTTAAACTCTAAGTAAATTCAGTAAAAAAAAAAAAAGGATTTCTGTAAGTAAATAAAAGTAAATTAGGTAATCAACCCTCACTTGTCTCGGTGTCGACTCGGACTCGACCGTCTCTGGTCTCGGACTCGACTCGGACTCGACTCTCTATGGACTCGGTCTTGACTCGGACTCGACTCTCTCTGGTCTCGGTCTCGACTCTGACTCGAGTGAGGTGGTCTCGACTACAACTGTTACTGTTGCGTTATGTTTACATTACTTGTCATACAGGTGCTTCTGTGGCAAATGTGAGAAGATTGCTAACTTACTGAACAAGAACATACTGTATATGCATTTTTTAATACAATATCTTTAAAAATATAACGTTATATATTTATAAACGTGTAGTTACACACTGTACAAACAAGGTTTAAATTATGTATACAGACATCCTACGACGACAACAACTTTAGAAGCATTTGTTGTTGAATTGGCTGACATTTACTGAAATGACTATTTTCTCAAAAATCATACACTTACTGGAGGTGATGGTGGATCACAAACAGTAGACGACGATCCACACTTGAGGATTAACTTTTAACAGCATATTAACCCACAACAGAACACTTATGTTTCCAAGAGACATTACCGGCTGTAGTTGAAACAATGGAGGATGGTGTACAAATCACTGAGGGCGGGGTCTATGCCACAACCACACTGTCAATCAAACCCCTTGCTCAATTCTACGTCACAAAGCTCTGAATCTTAGAACAGCTCATTCTGAAACAGTGCTTATGATATATTGAGATTGTAAAAAAAACACTGGGTGGATTTTTATCATTCTAGGGTGGTTTTGCTCACACACTGCCAACACACATTTATGTTCAAACACCATGTAAAAGTGAATTTTCCATAATAGGTGCCCTTTAAAAGAATATTATAAATTTTATAAGGTAGACATGTTTTACAGGAGTCCAGGATAGCTTGGGTTGACATGCACTCAGAATGTTGGCTGAATCCTGAATGGAGAGGAGTGGAATTGCTTAATGTTTGTAGTGTATTGATCCAAGGGGTGGATTGATTTCTATAGGGGTACTTCAATGTGTAAGTTTGCCCATATTGTCTTTAAGGTATTAGGTTAAACTTATTTGCTGTCCACTGATGAGGGGCTCAATGAAGCAGCTTCAGCTCGACCTCTGATATACTGATTATACAGAATGTGAAAAAGCCTAAATTAAATCTGTTCATCATATAAAGTGACCAAGTCTCTTCAGAAAATTTGGACAAAACCACTCAATTCTTATGGATTATTTTCTGACCTTTTTGAAGAATCAAAATGTTAGTTGCAAAGCTTTCAATGGAAGGACTGAAATCACTCAGATTTCATTAAAAGTATCTTCATTTGTGTTCTGAAGATGAGCAAGTAAGCAAGGTTGAGTAAATGACAGAATTTTCATTTATGAGGGAATAAATCCCTAAGAAGATCAAGAAGAGGAGGCAGGTACAAAAGAACAGAAAAAAAGATCCCCGCCTCTACTTTCTCTGAGAGAGAACAGTCTCCATTTACATTTAAACATCTATGGTTTGTTGCATCTTTACTAATGATCCTTCATCAAACAGCCATTAAATTGTATTGCGATTTTAGTCCAACTGGAGCACAGTCATTGAATGAATGCATTATTTCCAGCAGGATACTGGCATGGCACTGAGATTTGTTTGAAATTTGAATAAAAGCCTCACAGCATCTTTCTCTGTAATGTTTAACAGAGGAGGCTTTCAGTTAGTGGTCAAATCAACTTTTTCACACATTTCCTCTATAAGACATTTAGCTTGCTTTAAAGAGTAACTAAACACTTAACCAACTTTTTTTAGTTAATGATCTGTAAGAATGTATCTTTATTAATACCAGTCATTCGAGTAACTTTTTTGACATTTGTTTATAAAGTGTTTTATTTCTACAATATATGGTGTAAAAACGTCTTAGTGCTGCCCTCTTCAGGTTGAATGGTGGCTACTGCACTTGAATTTTCCTATTGGATGTTCCGCACTTCGTGACGTACGCACGTTTCAGCTCACCACGCGAGCTACGCCCTTGGCAGTATAAAAACTATCTTGTGTCATCAAAACCACTGTAGGGAGTCAGGAATTGGGATTGTGAGTATTGAAAACGATCAGGATAGAGTGTTTTAGCATTTATTTCATCCCCTCTGTCTCCGTTGGGGTCTGCCCACTTTTTCAGCATTTTCAAATATTGCCAGTGGGTGAAGTCAGGCTCTGACCAGGGGTTTAGTTACCCTTTAAAGTATATCACTGTTGTCGCTTTCTGACTCAAATTACATATTCACAAAATATATGATTAACATGGACTTATCACAATTCAGCTGTGGGCTTTTTGATGAATTTGTATCTCAATATGACAATTTTTGCATGCTAATAATATTATTATATTACTGTCAATAATAACATTACTGTGATTTTATTGAGGTACATTCATTCTCAGTCACTCAAACTGCATTCACAGAAAATCTTTGTGTCACGTGGTGTGATGTGATGCCACAATGAGGTCTTAAATATAGGTTTCCATATGGCAGAATCCCTATTAATGTAAATTAATTTTATGGTTACACTTTATTTCGATAGTCACTTTAGACGTTCTACTAATTATAAGTAACTTTTCAACTACATGTCAAATAAATGTCATTAGACTATTAGTATATTATAGTAGACTGTCAGTAGACTGTTAGGTTATGGTTTAGGTATTTGGCTTTTTGGGTTAGGAGAATAAGTTTACTTGTAGTCACCAAGTTACTTATGGTCAGTTGAATGTCTGTTGGGGGACCAGCAAAATAAAGTGTTAGCAGATATTAAAGAGTACCTATTATGGCATTTAAAATGTTCCTAATATTGTTCTGGGAGTCCTCAACAACAGTTTTACAAGCATGCAATGACAAAAAACACTTTTGTTTTCTTATAATATGCATTTATTTTTACCTGAATTGCCCACCGACTCCCATATGAATCGTTTTAGCGAGTCATTTTCCAAAACCCGCCTTTGCGTGACGCTAATCTGCGGTGATTGGTCAAATGACCTAGTCAGTTGTGATTGGTATTCTCTGTGCAGAAAAACGGAACTCTTATTACCTTAAATGGGTTCTCAACTCCGGTCCTCGAGACCCACTGCTCTGCATATATGTCTCCCTCATTTAACACACCTCAGATCCTCAGCTCGTTAGGATAGAGCCGGCTCGCGAATCCATACTTTATAGCGTTTAGGTTTGTGAAGCAATCATCTTCAAAATGACGCGAACACAGAACAAGGTTTGGGCTATACTTGTGTGGTATAGCAGTACTTGTATATATGAACTGCAGCCACTTAGTCTTCAAATACTCCTCACTTGGCAGGTGAAAAAAGTTCGCTTTTGCGTCACACTTCAAAACACAGCGTCTCGTCGACATGATTGTTTTCCGAAGCCCAGATCTCGAAAATGACAGAGTCCAAAAAGGTGCGGTGGGTCCAAACCTCCTTGCTCTCAGACCTCCCTGGCCAGCCCAGGCAGGGTGGCCCGTCCTGGGCCAGTTTCAGATTTGCCCGCCACCCCTGGAGCTCCGGTTTTCCCTAGCGTCTCCGAGCGCAATAAGTGGGCGTTTCTTATTCAAATAACTTGTCAAGTTGACGTCAACCATGAAAGCATCGTTCTTCTAACGATTCATATCAGCGACTCAGAGTCGACTCTTGTATTTGAGAGACAATAACTTTGTATACGATGAACTTTCATGTTTAAAACTTTGCAGGATGTTTTCATTCACTTAGATCTATGTTAAACACTAAGGGCAATTTTCAAAAATCCAAAATAGGTACCCTTTAAGCTGACAGTCTACTAATACTCTAATGACAGTTAGTTGACATGTAGTTGAAAAGTTACTTATAGTTATCAGAATGCCTAAAGTGGACTATCGAAATAAAGTGTTACCAATTTTATTTTCATTGGTTATTAATGACAGTAAATAAATAAATTGTTTTGATTTAAAAATCACAAATTACCCACTCTGGGGGTAAAATAAGCCCCAGCCTGAAGGATGAGTTAGTTAGGGTAAAAGTTTTGACGTTTTGGCAATGCCAACTTAATTGCTCCTTGACTGAAGAGAAATTAAGCTTAAACAACATTTGTTTTACGTAGAATCACACACACTCCAATTATATATATATACACACACACACACACACACACACACACACACACGCACACACACACAGCTGGGTCTTTTTTAATGCCTGTCTGTCAATCAGTTTGATGACATGTCAGATTATTTCAGATTATCTGACAACAGAAAAATATTTAAATTATTCATCACAACAAGAGAGCACTTGTGGATAAATGATAATGTTACACTCTTGTCCAACATCAAAGCAGCTGTCTTTCACAACCCCTCAACTTGTGATGTGTAATTAGCTTGTCTTGTTTATCTGTTAATTCTCCCTTTCTACTCTAATGAATATATTCATAACACTGAATGCATAATGTGCATAATCAATATTGAAGGGAAAGAAGTGGAGGCTATTATCACAAGTGAATAGTAGCAGGTTGCTAAGAAACAGTAGACAGAGAGCGGCAGTAAGAAAGAAGTGTGCATTACACTGAAGTCAACACTTTGTAGTGTGCCTGCTATCATCATTTTGTATTTATTGTTTGAACTGTTTAAATTTGTTTGAACTGACTAACTTTTACACTCTGTCAGTAAATGACATATTTTCTTGTCTTTTCTAATACTATCATATTCAAGCTATTTTCAATTCAGGTCTGTAGAAGACCTGATGTTCATCAGCAGTTTAACCAAACATTTTTCTCTTTTCTAAAGCACTTGCAAAAATGCATGTTACTTTGATGTTTAAACATTTAATAAATATTGTGTTGATCTTTTTTGTCACATATGCTATTTTAAAATGTTGTCATTTGTCATTCATGTGTCATTAACAATGTTCTCATAGGTTTTTGATGACAATGATGGCAACACTGACACCAGTGTATATGAGTTGATGGGCAGAGCAGGTATGTCAGTCTAAATATGATGAATATTTTGTATATTTAAGCAATATCATGAGCAAGAGTGTGATTCTTTTGAATTTCAGCTGATACTCAGACCGGTAGCGAGTGTAACATTGCTTATACAATTCCATAAATAAAAAGTTACAGGTTTTCTTAATTGCTTTGGCTCATTTTCTAAACAGTCTCAACATTCTCAATGGAAGTAAAATAATGTATTTGAAATAAATAAATAAAAAAAAATCCAAAAATTCCCCAAAGGGCTCTAATCTTGCACTCAACGCAATTGACTTTGTACACTGACGGAAGTATCATTCCTATTTTGCACCTGATGCACAGCAGACTTTTCCCTACACAGACGCACATTGGTAAATTAGGTAATGAACTTGCGCTCCGGGGGCGGTTCAGCGAAAAGAGGAGGCACGCAAACGTTCCCTGATGCTATTTTGCAGTTTCAGAAACCAATTCCTCCACAGACCAGGAAAAATCTATTTTAAGGGTGCATGCTTGGCCATAATGTAGTGTGTGCACAACGTGCATACTTCTCTCATTAACAGACGCACCAGTTCCCATTTTTGCAAACCATACATATTTACAAGGAAAAATATTACCACACAAGGTAAATCATAGTGTTGTCCATGAAGATGTGGACAAAATAGCCATAAATCTATTTTAAACATTTACCCAAATTATTATATTCCTGTATAATAACCAAAGCTAATTTGGGTGGGTTTCTCCCATCCCCAGACCATGTCACTTCTCTGTCTTTTATGGCCCTGACGAGAACGTCGGGCTTCTCAGCTGTAAAGCGCTCCTGGCATGCGCCTGGAAAATACACCAGTATAATAGCAATCCACCATGGAACAAGTGCCCCTGCTTTTAAAGGGAATGTGAGATTACACTCTAAATGGTTTATTTCACATTATGCCCAAAACACACCTATGAGTACTGTAGCTACTTCAGACCAACCCATTTTAGATTTGCGTTAGGCACAAGAGTCATTTGTGACCTGATCCAGCAAAATGAGTCACAGTGACCCAAATTTAAAAATTGAGATTTTGATATTAATGGAAAGAGCACAGTGTAAGCTTTCAAATGACACCTTGGTCAAAGTCATACCTTGAATGGTTGTAAAGATATACACATTTGAATTCTGGTCGTCTGCCCTTTTTTTTCCAATCGAAAACCTGAGAAAATCGCTTTTAAAGTTTTTTTTGCCCGTATTTTTGTTGATATCTTTCAAAATCCATAGCATTTTAAGGGATAAACTATTTATTTTATAGCTTACAGTAATTTGACCAAATACATTAATATATATATAAATGCGATTTAACCAGGCTGAAGCTCAAATTATTTTTAAGTTTTTTGGAATAAATAATTAAAAAGGCACTTTTACAAAAATGTTCTAAAATCAGAAAGATTAAAGAGGAGTCAGAGAGAAATTCACTTTTCATACGGATTAGCCTACATAAGCAGAGAGCAGTCTGTTTTCTTTCATTTTGAATGGTTTTGTTTAAAAGTAGACATTTCAATATATATATATTTCTCAGGTCTTTGAGGCTAGGATACCTTATACGCTGACTTTCGGTTCATGAGACGAGCTTCATTTCACGTGCCGCTGCCTCCGCGTCGTGATTAGGCCTAGCCTATCCATTGTCTGCAATTTATTTCTTATTATTAAATCCTAATTGGTTGATTATATTAAAGTTTTAGTGCTGCTTCCAGAGAACGGTCATGTTCGTATTGTTTTTTCCTCATAAAAGCGAACACGGAAAATAAAATAAAATGAAGATTTTATGTTCTGGAGAGATTCAACCCTTCTTCATCCGGTGAGTTTTGGTTTGTGCAGTGTGGTTCACATAGGCCAATTTATTAAAAGATTTAATTATCTGGGAATTATGGATCTCCTCCATAACGCTGAAATTGCCCAATTTTAAACAATTTAGAAACAATTTAACTAGTTTTGTGGTGTAAGTCTACGTATTTTATAATGTTAACTTCAAATAATACTAATAGTAATTTAAAGATGAAGCATTGGGTCTGGACGTGAAGGATAATGGGAGTTGAAGGGACGTGTCGGTGTCGTGATTCTGTCTTCTCACACCGCGACACAGGTTCGTGCATCTGAGTGTCGCGATCTTTACATCCTTACATATATTCTTCTTGCAGATAAATATACTCACACAACTTAGAAGCATCCAGTTCAACGTTTCAGGGGATACCCGAGAAATGCTCAGAGGTGAGGAGGGGAGTTGAGAAGAGCAATGTTTATTTCAGCGAATTTAAAGCTTTGACAACTTTAATCGTCATTTAAATACCTTTACTCAATTATCTGGACTACGAATCTTTGGAAGATTATTTTTGAATGTATGTTCTTTGAAATTAGCAACAATTTTTTTTTTTCGTTATTTCATTGTTTTTCCACATAATCGGCCCATATCTTAAAATGGGACGTTGCCACTTCCGACTCATTTCGCCAGAGCGGGTCACATTTATCCCGACGGTTTAGTACAGTAGCAACAGTGCCTGTTACGCTATCTCACGACCAATTCGTACGAATTCGTACGAGTGATTAAACAGTGGCTAATTCGTACTAATTCATGCGACCTCACTCGTACAAATTCGTACGATTTGTCCAAACCCACGTGATGGGTAGGTTTAGGGGCGGGGTCAGGGGTAGGTCATTCGTACGAATTCATACGAATTGTACGATTTAGCAAAAACGTACTAATTCGTACGAGTGAGGTCGTACAAATGGTTACGAATTAGCCACCTTGTAAAATTTGTACGAATTCTCGTGAGATCAGGTTGGATCCACCCACAAAGTTACTTGCGTTTAGCGTTTGATATTTGCGTTTCAGAGACTAATACAAGACCAAACTTAGTATAAACATTATTAATGGTGCATACTAGATTTAGATAAGCAGAAGTCTGAAAGGTGAATATGGATTATTGAATTTTTAATACTGAAAAAATGTGTCTGAAATGTTTTGAATTGAAATATTCACAGTTTAACTATACAACCATTTACAGCCCTAAAAATACAACACAATACAATACTTAAATATTTAATATTTAAATATTTAAAATGTAATATTTAAATATTAAATATTTAAATACTTAAATACAATACAATACAATACTTAAAATACAAGTATGGTTATTGCAGTTATTAGGGCCCAAGCCCTGAAAGGGTGAAGGCCCTATTGTTTTCCTTAGGGTTATTCTTTTCTATTATTATTATTAGGGCCCAAGCCCTGAAAGGGCGAAGTTTGGCAGACGGTTTGGCTGTGGCGAGGAAACAAAATTATGGCGAGAAACGTGAAACAGGAAGTGTGTCATAACTTCAGCATACATTAACTGATCTTGATGAAACTTCAGCAGTGTGTTTGCTGTAAGAGGACCATCACATGGATGTGACTATTTTGAGTCAAAGTTATAGCGCCACCAACTGACAGCAGGAAGTGTGTCACTTTTAAAATGCTTTGAAATCACCCTCTTATTTTAACCCGATTTGCTTCAATCTTCATCTGTATAATGTAAATACTTGGCAGATGAAGACCTGTGAATGGATTCTTGATATCTTTGAAACTGTTTCCGTGGCAACGCATTAAACTTTACCATTCTTTTAGGATGCCTTTGAGACTCTTAGCATGCTTGGAATTGCATGAAACTCGACAGACATCACATTTATTAGCCAGTAGACATGTGCAAAGTTTCAGAAACGGGCGTGGTGAGGGCTCAGTAGCGCCACCTTTTGACAAAAGTGGGGTTGTTAGTTTTATCTACAGTTACAAAAATCGGTATGTATATTGTACTCCTCGAGCCGGACAACTTTCTAATTCACACTCAATAGCTAGGACCCACAGAAAGTCAGATATTTTTGTTTGAATGTAGTCATATTCCCTCTGAGCCTACGTCTCTATGTCTGAGCCTTTGCCTGTCTGTGTCTGTGTGTGTGTGTGTGTGTGTGTTTGCAGGGGGAGGGGGCTTAACCATTTCACTGCTGTGTGTCTGGCCAGCATAAAGAAAATACATTTCTTAAGCCTGGGATTTTTTAAATAAGTTTTTATTTTAGTGTTTTATAAGTAAAGGCATAATTGTAAACAGTTTAATTGTACTGCATTGACAATAGTTTTATATAATTAGTTTATTAATTAAATTAACTTGGTCCATAAACTTGGTCTGAAAATTTGGTCCATAAATCAAACACACTTGCATGTAATAATATTAAACTTGGTACACATATAGATCTCATTAGCCCAAACAACTTTAAGCCAGCCCAACAGGAAGTCGGTTGTTTCGGTCTGCATGTGAATGTTTTGCAAAACCAGCCTTTACATTTTTATTTCCTCCCTCTTAAGTAATTTTTAATTATTCCCACCAAACTTCTTCAAAATTATGAAAATACATTAAAGATACTAAATTGTGAACGGATATCGAATGTGTCAAACAGTTTTGCTATGGTGAGGGATTATGTAAAAAAAAAAAGAATCAGGAAACGTCTCATATCTTCTAAAAATTTTATTATTCACCATTTATTTTCTATAAGACTATACCAATATTGGAACTATAGCCATTTTTTTTTCCTTTTTTTAAATATAAGAATTATGTTTAAGTTTAAAAACAGCCAGAATGGTTTAGTCAAAAGAGAAAAAAGTCATTCATAGTGCTATACTGCCCTCTTGTGTTCAAAATTAGGTAGAACTATTGGATCAATATCCACACATTAGGTAATACAGTAGGATTGGGGCCTTAAAAATCGCTAACTTAAAAAGTGAAAGTAACAAACGTCCACACAAGACCAGGCTTGGGAGGGTTACTTTAAAAATGTATTCCGATACAGTTACAAATTATTTAATAAAAAAGGGTCCCACTTTATATTATGTGGCTTTAAGTACTATATACTTTTTCAAAAAGTAACTACAATCTGATTACTACTTTTTTGATGTAACTCACTGTAACAAATTACAGTTACTGGATTTTTGTATCCTGATTACATAATGCCGTTACATGTATTCTGTTGCTCCCAGACATTAGTCTGAATATTTTCCTGTATGAACAAAATGGAGTTTCCATTGTTCACACACAAACACACACAGAGTTCGATCGCGCCTCTCTCGTGACTGAGTGTGTGTGTGTGTCATGTGTTCTAAGCTGTGTGCGTGCACTTCTGAAGCTGCGCAGAAAATAATAAAATGCCATGCAGAGGACTAATGCAAAATGTGTGGGAAAATCCATTTGATTGTAGTTTAAGTGAGAAATAATTCCAGTGCTCTGGTCAACAGCTGTAGAGTGAAAACTGGTGAATGCAGTATACAGCTTTCACAGAAAGAGAATGATGTGAGCACGTACGATTGGCAGTAAGTCCTGTGTGCAGACAAAATAGCTCAATAAGAGTAACAAAATACATGTGAAAAAAATCACATCATAATGTTTTAAAGAAGAGAGGTTTGATTAAAGTGGTGGAAATATACCCGATCCGGCAAAGATGGCAGTATCGGAGCTGATAACGATCCTGAGTATCGGCTCGGCGCATCCCTAAATACTATAATGTAAACACAGTACAGATGTAGACCTGGATGTACACCTGACCTTTCAGAAGGTTGCTCATGCATACTTTGTGGTTAAAATGTGTCCTCAATGCGCACTTTTGCAGAGCCTTCACTGCTGCAAGCTCTTCAGCACACTTCTTTTTGACAGTCAAAGCGGGGGTTACGTTTTTGCACATCATGTAGAATAACCTTAAAAGCACCAAGGTGGCGGTGCCACCGGCTTTATATATATATATATATATATATATAAATATAGCTGCGAGCAGCGATTGCGGGCCAAAGCCGGCGGTACCGCCATCCCAGTGCCTTTAGGTAACTAAAGGCACCGGGGTTGCGGTGCCACCGGCTTGGTGAAACTCGGTACACATGTTGATCTCATCGTTTCATATATACTTCGCACTTTTACTTTTTAACCCAGCCCAACATGAAGTCGGCTATTTAGGGTTTTTTGTAAAACACACGCAATGGTATTTGAAATACTCCTCCTAGAGCTTTCATCCAAATTCGACGAAACTCGGTCAGCACTAAGTCAAGACATTGATGTCTTTCGAAAGAGTAGGGGTGTAACCCCGGCATCCTGGCCAAATTTGCCCAGTGGCCTCTGTCCATCATGGCCTCCTAATCATCCCCATATACCAATTGGCTTCATCACTCTGTCTCCTCTCCACCAGTAAGCTGGTGTGTGGTGAGCGTTCTGGCGCAATATGGCTGCCGTCACATCATCCAGGTGGATGCTGCACACTGGTGGTGGTTGAGGAGATTCCCCTCACTATGTGAAGCGCTTTGAGTACCGAGAAAAGCGCTATATAAAAATTTAATTAATTATTATTATTATTATTATATTAATGTAAACATACAGCAGATGTGGACCTGTGAATGGATTCTTGATATCTTTGAAACTATTGCCGTGGCAACGCATCAAACTTTACCATTCTTTTAGGATGCTTTTGAGACCCTTAGCATGCTTCAAATTGCATGAAACTCGTCAGACACATGACATTTATTAGCCAGTAGACATGTGCAAAGTTTCAGAAACGGGCGTGGTGAGGGCTCAGTAGCACCACCTTTTGACAAAAATGGGGTTGTTAGTTTTATCTACAGTTACAAAAATTGGCATGTATATTGTACTCCTCACGCCGGACAACTTTCTAATTTACACTTATTAGCAAGGACCAACAGAAAGTCAGATATATTTGCTTGAATGTGGTCATGCTCTCTCTGAGCCTACATCTCTGTCTCTGCCTCTGCCTGTCTGGGTGTGTGAGGGTTTGTAGGGGGAGGGGGAGAGCTTCATAGCCAGAAGTTCTCGGTCACCTACGTCATAATTTCTCTCGGCTGAGGTCAGTTTACGTGAGTAATATGCGCAGGGAAAGAGCTTAGCTGGATTACCCTGACGTTGTGACAATACAGCCCCAATGCCTGTATCTGATGCGTCTACTTCTACAATAAATTCCCATTCAGGGTCTAGATGGTGCAGAATGGGGGCTGTCGTGAACTTCTCCTTTAATTGTTGAAATATGGTGATACTTCTGGATAACCATTTAAGCTGATGTCCACCTTCCTGTAGTAGAGATGTAAGTGGTGATGCGATGATGCTGAAGTTTCTAATGAACCGGCGATAAAAGTTAGCAAATCCCAGGAAACGTTGCAACTGCTTTACGTTGGTGGGTTGTGGCCAATTCACCCCTGCTTGCACCTTGCCGCTATCCATGGAGACCCCCTCAGCGCTGATGATGTAACCTAGGAAGGTAATCTGTGTCTGATGAAACTCACATTTGGGTAGTTTGGCATACAGTTGGTTATCAATGAGGCGTTGCAAGACAGCTCTCACATCTCTCACATGATCGTCAAAAGTCTCTGAATAAATCAATATGTCATCAATGTAGACGATGAGGTTTCGATTGAGCATGTCATGGAAGATCTCATTAACAAAGGACTGGAGAACCGAGGGACTGTTGGCCAAACCGAAGGGCCCCGTAGTGGTTGAAAAGGCTGTCTTCCACTCATCCCCCTCTCTGATCCGAATTAAATTATAGGCATTTCTCAAATCCAATTTCGTGAAATACTTAGCAGAACGGAGCTGTTCCAGGGCAGCAGGAACTAGGGGCAATGGGTAACGAAATTTGACGGTGACCTCATTCAGACTGCGATAGTCAATGCACGGACGTAATCTTTCATCCTTCTTCTTTACGAAAAAGAACCCAGCTGATGCGGGAGAAGTAGAAGGTCTTATGAAGCCTTTAGAAAGCTGTTCCTCGATGTAGGATTTCATAGATTCTGATTCAGGCTGAGAGAGAGGAAAAATCCTTCCTCTGGTTGGAGAAGCACCGAGTATCAGATCTATGGCACAGTCGTAAGGGTGGTGAGGAGGAAGTTTGGTTGCTTGGCGCTCACTGAAGGCTAGGGAAAGATCGTGGTATTGTGCAGGAATTGTTGTCAGATCGGCGTTTTCGTTGTGACAGACTGTTGAAGGTACCTTGGTGAGTGAACGTAGACAATTATCCTGACAGGCAGTGGACCACTGGATTATCTGTTTCTCTGACCAGGAAATGACGGGATTGTGTTTCTCCAGCCAGGGTAACCCCAGAATAATGGGATGTCGTGGAGATTCGATGGTATACAGTTGAATGAGTTCTGAGTGAAGAGTGCTGGTTCGTAATGTTACTTCTTGAGAGATATAGTGAATCTCTCCTGACCCCAACAGGCATCCATCTAGGGCTGCCACCGCCATCCAGGATGTACATGGAATGAGAGAAAGGTGATGAGTCTTTGCGAAGGATAAATCAATGAAATTCCCTGCCGCTCCAGAGTCTATTAACGCTGTAGTGTTAACCCTTTCCTCTCCATAGCAAAGCGTGACTTCAAGTTCAAGTAATTTTAGGGAATTTAGATGGTAACTCACCGCTGTAGGATTTCGAGAGCTGGGTCTCTTGGAACAGGTAGCCCCATATGACCAGGTTCTCCACAGTACAGGCACAATCTATTGCGTACTCTTCTCTCTCTCTCCTCAGGTGTTAAACGGGTATAGCCGATCTGCATGGGTTCGCTCTCTTGACCAATAGCTGACTGTTCGTTGAATCTGTGTACCTGAGAATTTCGCCGAGCCCATATTAGGTTGTCCAGACAGAATGCATAGATCTTTTCCTCCGGCGGGATGTTGAAACACCTCTTTAAATTGTTGAAGGAAATCGTGATAGCTAGGAAATGACAGATTACCTCCCTCCCAGAGCGCTGTTGCCCTCTCCAAAGCTCTGCCAGTCAACAATGAGCAAATGAACGAGACGCGACTCTCGTCGGTGTGATAGAACTGGGGTTGCTGATTGATGAAAATGGAGCATTGCAACAGAAATCCTTTGCATTTAGAGGGACTACCATCGTACTTATCAGGGAGATAAAGACGAGGATTGCTGGATGAATTACCCACGAAAGAAATGGGAGGATCGGAAGCTGCCGAGGGAGTAGCAGATGCACCCGAACGAGGCGTGAGTGTTTGGACGGACTTCACCAGCTGTTCGCTAAGTGCTGAGGCGTTCAGATCCATATGCAGTATATTTATTAAGAATAGTCAAACAGGCAAGGGTCAGAGAACAGCAGCAAACACAGAGCAGGTAATCCAATAACATAAACGATACCAGGCTGGGGTCAGGGCAGGCAGCAATGTTCGAAGTCCAAAGAGAGCAGGCAAGGGTCGTGGCAGGCGGCAAACAGGGAATCGAGGTAGTAAACAGTCACAGGTCAATACACGGGTAATCCAGAGACCAGTAGATAAACGCTCAGAAAAGTCGCCGGGGCAAAACAAGACTTCGCACTGATTGAGAGTCAGCGGGCTGTTTATATAGGGAGGTTGATGAGGAACACCTGTGCCGGTGATTAGACCGAGGTACGGGGCTTATGGGAAATGCAGTTCAGTACTCAGGAGACGGAGCTCTAGGATGAGTGAAGAGAGCCACAGAAGCGCGATTCCTGACAGATGTGCTTCATTTAGTGACTTCTTAATTAACTGCTTGTTTTTCACAAATATGATTTAATACCAATACGTTACATTAAAGGTCAAATAAAATATAAATGGCACATTCAAGTTAAAAGTTACAACTGAATGTTGAAACCATTGTGTTTCTACGTATGCTGTACAGATCAGGTATAAAGAATATTTTTGCTCAGGTGGCGAAAAATGTGCGCCAAATAGAAAAAAGCTCAGCAATAAAAAAATTAAAGGGAACATTGAACTGTGTTCACGATCATAGGCCCTGTCCCAAATGGCACACTTCATGTGAATTTTCAGTCTTGTGTACGTATATTATGTGTCCGTTAAATCCGTGACGTCTGTAGGGCATCTCATTTTTCATTTTAGGTTTCAGAAGGTTACTCACGCATACTTTGTGGTTTATATATGCCCTCGATGTGCACTTTTGCACCCAAACTGTCGAAAAGAACTGTGCTGTCGAGCTTGCATCAGTCAAAGCAGGGTTGCGTTTTGCATGTCGTGAACAATAACCCTAAAGGCACCATCGTGGCAGTCCCACCAGCTTTATATATATATCGTCGCTGTCCGATGAAAACCGCGTATGTCCATTTTGCCGATTTTGAGATTTTTTGACGGATAGAATGTCCAGGTTCATTTCCGTATACAGCATGCTTCACATTATCTAAATGACCAATGAAAAGTTGTAAAATCATGTCATCTGATTTCCACGTATTTCCATTTGCTGTCAAAGCTGTCAATCACGCAGCGTATCTCCCATAGACAGTATGGTATCTCCCCGCCCTTTGGAGGTATCTCGCTGGTCTCGTGAAGTTTCTCGCCGGTCTCGTCTCTGAGACCCACCTGGTATTAAAATGCGATCTGTATCTAGATAAGTTATCTGAATAATAAAAAAAGGCATGTCAATGCAAGGTATAAATTGTGATCGGATTGTGATCGGATCTGCCTGACCATCAGTCTGGCTCGCATTGTGTTCGGATCTTTACTAGTAAACGCAATCTGGTTGTTGAAACCACATATGTAGGCCTATATTTTACTTTTCCCAAAAATGCTAAAAAAAATAAACGAGTGAGAGCGTGTTATATTGGCTATGACACGTTATAGTCAGATATGACGGCGTTACTGCGACACGCATCACCGCAGATAAGCAGCTGATCGAGCGTCAAAACTGAAAGTAAGTCACAGACGCAATCATCTTCACAATCACACAATCATCTCACACACACACAATCATCTTCAAGTAAAGAAACGAAGTGATCTTACCAGGGCAGGCTGTTGCCGAGCTCTTATTGTCTTTGATTTTGAAATTAGCTGATGATAATATGCAGCTCATATCTGTAATAAAAAGCTGCTCATATCCGAAAAAATTACGGTAGGATTGTATAAATAAAGTATCAGTCTAGAATCGCCATGTCAGTGTATGATTCGTTGTCTCTTCATAGTTTGCAAGAGACATTTAATAAACTGAGCGTAGCCTATTCATCTGTCAATATGAAACGCGATTTGGTCATTCTAATTAATGATCGGAAGAACGCGTATCGACCACTGTTACTATACAATATGCGCGTCAGTGGCGTAGGCAGAAATTGTATTTTGGGTGGGCCAGTGAAAATGTGAGTGGGCCTATAGGTTTTCATAGAAAAAAACTTTAGAGAGTAGAAAAATTAATACAAACTGCAAAAACAGTAACACCTTTATAATATTCGGCAAATCATCATGTTCAACCAACAGAGCTCAATAAAGGCTGGACAAATCAGTGTGTAGACAATAACTTGTCAATTTTAATCAGGCTAGTCAGCAGTGCAAAGACAGTTCACCCGAAAATAAAGTAAGCTAAAATAATAATATCGCAGTTAGATTGGCGGGTAAACCCGCGTCAGGCTGACCGGGAGAGAGGGAGAGAGAAGCGGCCGCACCAGCACCTGACTAGCCTTCTTATGGGTAAATAATGAGTCTGAAGAACTGGCTGGGTGGACTCGAGGGATGAAGGCAGTGGCGTGTCTTCTTCCTCAACTCTCGCTTTTTCCAAATAGCACATTAAAGAAAGTTGTTTAGCCATTATTATCGCGCCGCCGCCGAGAGTTTTCCTATCGGAACCCCCCGCAACCATAGCAACCAATAACGTTCCGGAGGGGGAGGCTTTCTACAACTTGCTTCGACAGTTGCATTTTATTCGGCAAAACTAATTAAACATACACAGCAGTCAACAATAAATCAGGTATATATTAATATATTTTCTTAAATACATTTGAATTATAAAAATAAACTAAAAATGTATTTTTATCAAACTTGCCTGGGCGGACCATTGAGTAGTGCGGGTGGGCCAGTGCCGGCCGCCCTGGCCCAATACTGGCTACGCCCCTGATGCGCGTATGTCCATTTAAACTCGATTTTGGGTCAAATATGGATTATATCATGACACTGGCAAGAATATGGTTACATTTAAAGATGTTGTGCCAAGCATGACAACGCTAGCTGCTTTTGAAATTACATGTTTTTTTTTCACTTCCTGAAAAGTAACCGTTTTGGACATACGTGAGTTTCATCGGGCAGCGACGATATATAATAGCTGCGAGCAGTGATGAGGGCCAAAGCCGGCGGCTTGGGCATGCAAACGCAATCAAAGCCAGTGGCTTGGGCCACCGGCTTGGGCCCGCAATCGCTGCTCGCAGCTATATTTATTATTTATTTCACAATTACTGCAATTCAGCAAGCTTTTTTGTTTCAAATTCATTTGTCATTAGTTTTAGTCATTAGTTTTGTGCAACATCACAACACTGTTTATGAATAACTTTCCCTAAACATTTAATTTCATGTAGCTGATTGATATTGTGTATCACAACAGTAAGTAAAAGTTTATGGGAAAATTCAATACTGTAGTACACATAAAAATAATATGCACATTTCTATGTATACAGTAAACATTCCAATTTGCATGTCAATTTTACAGAATCAACTCGTCGGTTTTGATTAGACAGTCATTTGCATAGTTCTCTATTTTATGCCAAAACACATGCAACACACAAGAAACGAATTGTTAAAAACAAGAGATATATTGTTTTGATTTTGACATTTCATTTGAGAATTGAGTCAAAGCAATTGTTGTGAAACACAGTAATTTATTAACTTTTTAGACACAATATTGCCAGCTACTTTGTTTATTTTTCCTTATATTGACAAAAAAAGCCACAGCCACTGCTGTTCCTCTGAGTAATACACAGAATGTTTCACCATGAATGAGTGGTTTATCGAATGATTCAATGGCTCACTTATTAAAGGGGGGGTTGACTGCTTTTTTTCTTTGCATGATTGTGTTTATGGGGTGCAATATAACATGTATTTGTGGTTTTTCTTTTTTAAAAAGTCTTATTTTTCATAAACTTCACCTTTAATGTAAGCCGCGCTCTCCTCTGTCCCCTGAACGAGCGGTTCACTTCCTGATTCTATGAAACCACTCCCTCAGAAATACGTAGTGGGCTCAGATTGGTTCGTTTGGGCGGGTGTGTTGTGATTGGCTAAACTGTCGCTCACGCTGTCCGGAAGGTTAACGCCCATAACCTTTACGGGCGAAACGGGCATGCCAAAGATACCATAGACGGTGGATACATGTAAATTTAATGATGTCGAGACTGCAGTATCAGTGAGGCAGAATCAGACCGAGAAACTAAACCCGCGATGAAGAAAGTCAAGCAGAACCTCACCACCACGGTTCTTACTAAACGTTTCTGAATGATAATTTGCCACATTTTTTAACCATATACACATTTGTTTTACACAATAGCATCTGACTGGCAACGATAGCAACTGACTGGCTACTAATGTTAAACACAAACAGCGTTGGCAAGTTTACATTCTTGATCAAATCGAAAATAACGTCATAAAGCATATACACATGAAAAATACGTTTACAACATTAGTAACGTTACTTATACAAAATTCAGGTCCATAATGTTTGTACGCGTTTGTCGTAGACACAAAATACTAGCATAACTAGTAGCCTTGTGGCTATAAAGCCAGCGCTGGCATTTGAAAATAAATAAATAAATAAAACACAGGCTAATGTTACGTCTGGAATTATACATGCAAATACATTTAAAATGATTAAGTCTTACTTACAGGTTGTGGGCCAACAACTGCTGCCTCTGGTTTTAAACTTGGATCTGCTTCATGGTTTTATTAACAGTTTCTTGCAGAAAATGGTGTTGAACTCGTGGAGATTCTGGAAGCTGTCTTCCGTAAAATGCGCAGCACAGAGAGCTAGATTACGATCATCACTTTCAGGAATATAATCAAACATAAATTGTGTCCATTGTTGACAAAGTAACATCCGTGGGAAGCTCGAACACAGAAGACCTGACAGCTGGGTGAACACAACTCACTCGACGTGCTGCAGAAATATGCACATGCCATTTCCTGCATATTCCGAAGGGAGTGGTTGATGCAAATGTGCGGATTAGTGACGTACCATAACCCGTTGTAGTCCCAATTGAGTCGTTTTTGTAGGCGTTTACACTTCCTGGTTTTTAAAAGACGATATCTCTGCTTACATTGAACTTTCAGCGCTGCAACTTTGCAGATACTGTTCATGCACCATCAGCAACATTACACACTATTTAAAAAGAAAAAAGTGAAATCGCAGTCAACCCCCCCTTTAAGATGGCATATCTCAGTTCGAACATCATCAAGCATCTTAGAAGGCCTTCTCAATTTGTAGTATCCTTGAAAGGAAGCCTTCATTTCACTTCCTTCATTGAGCATATTTTAAAGTATATCCTTCACATTCTCATGTAAATCCTTTACCACATTTCAGCCACGTAACATAATATGCGGAATCAGCAAACAGCTTACCCAAGTTCATTATGAAATTCCAAACATTTTTATTTTGCTGTGCTGTAAATTAATCATAATGCAAAGCTCCCCACGTTGTAAGTGTCTGGAAGACAACAAAGGATTGTCATTGACTGTATCTTATTAATAAAAGTAAGATCATATAAAGATATTTTTTATATATATAAAGCATTTTTCTAAATGTATTTTTAATAGTATTTTTAATATATTGACCGTCAGTCTGGAACATGCAAACACAGACAAGAAATTTCCCCCTGCTGTTCTTTACACAGATAATCTTCGGGTGAGTGATCGTAATGAGGAACATCAAGACAATTACGATGAGAATCTCTATACTCCTCTGGGTAGAAATGAGGAAGAATATGACACCATCCTTACATCCAGCAGCCCTGTGGTAATAGTGAACCGCCCCCCTGCACCGACCCCACGGCCTGATTCACTTCCCACCCCGGAGAACAAGACTCCGTTCATTGCACAAGGTTTGAATTTTCTATTAAGATTAAAAAAATAATAATGAATATTTTTGCAGTGTTTGTTTTTGTCTTTGGCCAATTGAGGACCTTTAATGGATTGGTGACACTGACAGCAAATTCACTTATTCAATACCTGTTGTGACATTAGAACATATATATATATATATATATATATATATATAAACTCCTGATGCTTGGGAAAAAAATAACTCCTGATGAGCTGATGCTTGTCTAAATGATTCCTTCAATTTTGCCAATGGATGGTGCCGCTGTGCTGGCCCAGTTCAGTCAGTTAGTTCTCAGTGTTTATAAATACTTAATAATATTTCAGACTGTTATTTCTCCTATAATCCTTTAATAGACTGGGAGAAAAGAGACCATAATATGGGCCGTTCATCACAGGCAGCATTCTTAAATGTTCAATTTCAGTTTCATTAATAATTCATTTAGATGAAGGTGCCAAGTGACTTGTATTGTTAGAGCTTTATAAATAATTTACACAGTTCTTGAGCTGTATTCATAAAGCATAAAAGAAGCATACTCTTCCTTATGTAGATCACAATCATTTTAGCTTCTGATGACCGAGAGATCTTGTGAACAACAGTATTCAACCCTTGTTAGACATTCCTTGCAAATTCAGAGCATGATTCCAGATAGAACTTACAGTATGTCTTATTTTTGTGAAACAATAAGACGCGCAATTCCTGCATCACCCTTGACCACCACTCACAGAGGAACAATTGCTTAGCAACTAAAAGTTACAACACATCAAACTTCCAACTAGTGTCCACATCCATGTCTCTAGCTAATTGTCACTGTTTCTTTGGAGCTTTGGAGGCACACAGCATTTAATAACCTTATATTTGTCACCATTCTCATATTTAAAGGGATACTTCACTTTTTTTTGGAAATAGGCTCATTTAACCACTCCCCCAGAGATAAACAGTTGGGTTTTACCGTTTTCGAATATATTCAGTTGTTCCCAGTCGCTCTAGTGTCATCCCTTTAACACTAGAGTCTGAGCAGGAAAGCCTAGTGTTTGTGAGTATGAGCCAGTTTCTGTCAGGACCACTATCATACGATTGATAATTAGCATACCGTTTGGATTGGCGATATGGTTCTGTTCTGGGCAAGAACTCCCTGCGCATCCATGCAGCCTAGCATGGATAAGAACAGGCAGAGGAGCAATAACCTCCCTTAGGGTGAACGGAACAGATGGATGTGTTGCAGATATCATTAATTAATTGTATTGTACAACATTATTAGAGAATTTTAGTCTGATTCACGAAGAATCAGAATGCCAAATGGGTGGGATGGAGGGGGGTAATTAGAGAAATGAGACAGCTGCTGATAATACTGAAGGAGCTTACATATAGCCTACAGTGATATGCTTCGTATTGCTGTAGATGTGGATCAGTTGATGCGAGCTTGACTAATGTGACAAGCCAGAACTGATGCTTGATAGATACTTTGGATGACACTGTAAGGCAAAGCAACAAGATATATTTACAACACTATCTGAAGCTATTTTGCATTAACAGGTAGTAACTAGCTAGTGTTGCTATGGTCACCTTGTAATTGCCGCATTTTTTAATGCAGAGTAGATGAAAACATATGCACTGCAATGACTCACATTCTCCCTCTCTCTCTCTCTCTCTCTCTCTCTCTCTCTCTCTGTGTGTGTGTGTGTGTGTGTCTATCTGTCTGTCTGTTTATCTATCTATATGTCTATATTTCTGTCTGTCTGTACAACACAGTCTCATGAAAGTGCGTATCTATACCACGATCAGACTGATCTCATGAAGTATCGTGTGTATGACACGCCAATTCGTATTTCCATTTTTGGCGTGCTATCAAGACGCATAATCACTTTTCAGCGTGTTTATGAACGCCGTCGACTTAACGTTATATAAATATATGACTTACCTCAACCCCATCCCTAAACTTAACCGTCACTGGGGTTAATGGCATTTATGACGGGACATTTGACGGCGTGTACGGACACGCGGAATGACGCGAACGTTAATGGCGTAGACATACACGCATACACGCGCATACACGCGGATAGCTCAAAATGCGTAGAGATAACACGCCATTTGACTCGAAAGTGGCGTGTATGTTTACGCAAAAGTCATGTTGCCACGATTGTCATTTCTCGTGGCATTTATATGCCAAAAATATTTTTGCGTGCATATGCTACGCACTGAAAACCCCCTGGGTAGGTTTAGGGGGAAGAGGAGTGGGGAGTTCGTACTTATTATACGCCAAAAAGTGAGTATCATATGCACGCAAAAAACGCGTACCAAATGGCACGAGAAATGACATTCGTGCTATAGATACGAACTTTCATGAGATCGGGCTCGTCTGTAATAGTGTCACTATCTGCTTGTCTGTCAACAGTTATCTTGACTATCTGTCTGTATTTTTTCAGATTTGAAAACTTCGGTTGTGCAATTTCAGTTTTGAAGACTATTTTTTTTTTGACAATCAAAATCTTAAAAATCAAAATCAAATCAAAATCTAAGTTTTCTTATTGGACTGAAATATGAGGAGAAGAAAAACGATGAACGATGATGAATGATGGGCAAAAAGAAGGCCAAAGATATGTGCTATTTTTCCGGATTAGTTATTGTCAGCTTCTCTCTGAAATCCCCTCCTCCTGATATACACACCTCTTTTGTATATATTTCTGTATTACATACAGACATCACAACAGGCTTACATCAAATTCATATTAACAGGTCATTTGTATTTAAATCATGGAGGGAGTCTACATGGTTAATTTTCACTGATTACCACTAATCAGCTGACATTTAGTGAAAGTTTTAAAAAGAATAACATGGACCAGTTAAAATTACCTTGTATATATTTCACATACATCATCAGATCACATTAAATATAGTGTGCACAATGTTCAAAGTAAGAAAAATGTGATACATGTTATTTTCCATGAGCCATTTTTATTAAATTTGTTACATGAGTGGTTGAAACTGAGGAAACCAAGTATATCATACATCATCACTCTCTTCACAGATTGTTGAACAAGTCTTCAGGGTGTAGGGACCGCTACTGTTTTAGAGTCATATTTCCCTGTCATTATACTGTGTCTGTGTGTGTCACGGGGTGGTTCAAGGAAGACGGAAATGAAAGTAGAAATTACAATTTCTTTAATAAAGCAAACTCAGGAACAGGCAAACGGACACGAACAATAACAAACACTGAACTGAAGACTGGCAGGAATTAAATACACAATGATGATTAACACAAACGACAGGCAGCTGTGAGGAAGGTGATCAGTGTCCATGGATACAGATTAGTGGCGGGAAACTCAGACAGGGGAACACATGTGAGAGCTGAAAGCCAAAAGAGCATAATGGTCACAGTGTGGCAGTGCTTCAGTTATCAACATGAATGTGTGTACTGTATGCGTGTGTTGGGTTCAGAGGGGTTGGGAAGAGTTTATCAGTCTCACTGCCGGGAATACTGTGAGTCATAATGTGCTGATCTTTACATTGGGAGCCGGGATTTGGGACGATGTTATGTGGACTTTCCATAGACATAATGATATGTACAAACTGCATATTCTATCCTCTAACCCTACCCCCTAAACCCTTGCACCCTTTCACACGTTAAAAAAAATAATTACAACCTCACGTTTTGTCAATCACGCTTATACACTGCCTCAGAAACTTTCGTCTATCATGAAAAAATTCAGATCAGTTTCAATTTTCTCTGTTTTTCGCACCCGTAGCAAGCGTTTTGAATGGTGTTTTGACAATTCAGAGCCACCGAATGATGAATACGAAAAAACGCATAAGAAAATTTCGGACTCGGATTTCGGACTTAAACATGATTGACACAACATGAGGTCATATTTATTTTTTAACGAATGAATATTTCGGATGAGAATTTTGGACAGAAAATTTTCTGCACTTTTACATTGTCAAAAAACAAAAACAACAAAAAACACATTCAGTATGATTTATAATCTGTGTTCCTAATTTAGACCTAAAAATGTCCATTTTGTCCCCACAACTTAGGGTTTACCACACACACACACACTCACACACACACACACACACACACACACACACACACACACACACACGCACACACACACACACACACACACACCATTTAGACCACTATGACAACATCTGCAACCATTTAGAGCAGGGGCCAAGTAGGGTCAGCATTGCGCATTACATATGTTTTCCATCTCTCTTATTCCACAACATGAAAATACTAAGTGCAAGAAAGCAAGCTTTTTCCATCCATTCCTACAGAGGGTCTTTCGCCTACACACTGATCAGATTTCTTCGCCTACACACGAGGTAGAAAGCCTCCGTGGGAGGGGCCAATGTGTGGTGTGCCAATGTGTGCTGTGCCTTTGGACTCAAACTACGGCAACTTGGACTTCACAAGTTAAACAAAACCCTTGATAACTGAGAACGAAAGCCAGCACCGTTGATTTTCTCTGGGGACTAGGACAGAATGAAAGAGGATTCCCAAGTATGCAGGATTGCCACATACAATTCCCCATTATTGCAGCTTTTGAAATCTATGTTGAATTGAATGCTGGGACATTGTGGTGCTCTTCGTGAGTATGTTATAGGCAGTGACTCTCAACTTCTTTCAACTCACTGTTTCCCTTATATGACACACTCAGTTCAGTTCATAGAGCTCTTTCCTAAAGAGCTGAGGATCTGAATCAGGTGTGTTAAATAAAGAAGACAAAATGTGCAGAGCAGTGTGTCCCTATCCACAAGTTTCCTACGCCCCATGAGGCCTTGCGTCAAAAGTGGGCACGACTTCCAGTTCGAAGTAAACAAAGCGACTTGACATGCTTAACACTCTCATTCAACAGTTGACAGTCATTCAAGTTATAGCAATCCAAACTAGCTAACCATGTGGGAACACAACCTCAACGAAATTAAAAAGGGTGAAATAACAGTACCTTTACCCTCCGCAGTAGTTGGTTGGGAGTATTATAATAACATTATTAATAATCAATACTCATAAAGGCATGGTGACCAACAGTTGTGCGAGCTGACAAACAATTAAAGGTCCTCTAAGCGATCCTGGGGGTGTTGACGTTCGCAATATTTTCAAACAAATCGGAGGCTAGCTAGACCCTACCTCCTCCGCATCTCATTTCATCTCCTCCCCCTCCCTTCCGTGCTTCCTGAAATAATTGTAACCGTCGGACTGGAAGCCCTTCTGCCGCCGGAGTTCTCGCCATCGTTCAAAAGCTTTGCTACCGATATAAATTCGGAACTTCGCACGTTCTTTATCCGACTCCTTCTTCCTTTCAATTTGTTCTTCAGAACGACGTCTTTTTGGTCATGTGTCGGGCATTTTTCAAACTTCCCTCTGACGCTTGTCTCTCCTTCACACACACACACCCCCTTCATGTGCACGCACATTAACCCCCAGACCCACCCTCAAATACTTCTTGCCAGTGATTGGCTGGAACACTGTTTGTTAGGTTTCGTGGTCCGGGTATGACATGATTGTTTTTGTTGCCGTTTGTGGAGCCTGTGGTGTCTACAGAGACCGCGTTTTTTTACAGTGTGTTTAGGGGACAGGCAGCTAGCCGATAGTGAGGAGACGTTTGATGTATGTGACAAAAAATGTTTTGCTTCCACATCGCTTAAAAAATACACACTTAGTCATTGTGCTTTGGAGTTTATTTAAAATTATAAATGAATGTGCTACTCAAATACATTAACTGGCACATTTGGTATTATTTCAACACAGGCTTTGATCCTGAGTTTAGGTGTAACATCAGTAGCGAACAGCCAATCACATGCTGATAGAGTTTATAAAATATTAAGAATTTAAACAAATGTACACAGTAAGATTCATCGTCTTTTGGGAGGTGATGGAAACTACAGTCGTTGGCAGGATCAGAGACGGGCTCTGACAGGATCACTCTGATTTTGTTTTCAGCTTATGTTCAAAACAATCACGTTTAAGCCACTGAATTAGTTTAGTCCGGTTATACAACCGTGAACAGCACATGTTGTCCCCAACCCAGGCTCATTGGAAATACGTTACTCTGCCTACATTTTTGCAAAACCTGAAATACGTACCTCCAGTACGTTTCCCTGCACTTTTCGGGTGAAATGTCCACTAGAGGCGCAAGATGCGTGTTTATAATACGTAGGTATTAATACGTTATTTTCAAAGATATAAAACGTACGTTTTTGTACGTTTGGATAGATGCTGAAACGTATAGTATGGATGTATTTGCAACATTTAAACGTAACATTATTACGTTTTTACAGCTACAAAACGTTAACTGTTTACGTTTGTTTCATATCATAACGATATCTGTATACTTTCACTTTTAAAGATAAATGTAACAAGATCCCTTAATCCTACTCCCAAAATCGAAACATATCCATTTTATACAGAATATAAAAAGGATAAAACGTAAGTTAATGGACAGAAATGTGTAGGTAAATGAGTTTTAGTATTAAAATATATTTTGAGCCACTAATCCTACTCCTATCTATCCCTAAACCTAACCATTCCTTAAAACTACGTAGGCTAACACAATTATGAAGAAAAGAAAAACATAACAGACAAGTAAACATTTCACAATAATTTATTTATTTTGAAAATGTCAAAAACGGTAACGTTAACATTACCAAAAGTCGTTCACATGATGATGCATTGCAGTCGCAGTCCTCTGGCAGTATTATAGTAGTTGTGTATGAGGTACAGATCAGAATTAAAGTTATTAACGCTAATCCATGAAAATGTTCATCTGATTTTGGTTCACTCTCTGAAGGTGCGCGCTCTTCTCCATTTCAAATGTACTACACCGACTGAAACACGGCATGTCGCATATCTGTGACGAAGCAGGCGAGAGCCAATGAGCGTTTGATATCACTGCCGTAAAACCTGTCGTAACGCTTCTTGAAGGCGCATTATTTGAATTTGAATTCATCACCAGCGCGGATTTGACGTTTGCGGTGACGGTTGCTGCTGAGAAATGAATGAAGATGAAGTTCCATGGATAAAAGGCTGAATTTGGATCTGTTTCTTGCAAACAACGTATGGATGCTAGGATTTGGTTTACATCAAGCTAATAAAATGTATGTATTTTGTGAATGTATCAGTATTGTGTTTTATTGGAGAAAATGCTTTTTGTGTAAACACTAAATACTACAAAATGGTTAAACAAGGTATTTTTAAGGTTAAAAGTGTATTCCTTTTTAACACCACGCAGGCTAACCCTCCGAAACGACTTTGCTGCAGAATGCACGAACAGAGCGAAATGTTAATATTTATGAGTAACGTTGGCCTATTATATTAATAAATGCGACTGAAAACTTAATTGATAAGACAGTTGAATGCAATAGAGTCAAAACATTAACGCCACGATTATGAATAAATAGTGAAGAAACCTGCTTTGGATGTAGCAGCTATTATGTTCAGGACAAACGTAATAGCACTGCAATAGAAAAAAAAAAATACACTTAGCGTCTCTAGTGGACATTTCACCCGAAAAGTGCAGGGAAACGTACCTGGAGGTACGTATTTCAGGTTTTGCAAAAATGTAGGCAGAGTAACGTATTTCCAATGAGTCTAGGTTGGTTGTCCCTGAGCTCCGTAACAAGATCTCTCATAAAGATTTGCGTCTTAACATAGTAAAATAATTCTCCGAAAAACAGCTAGCCTCTTTGCTAACTAACACACAAAATACCATTGGAATGCTACTTCCGCCGCGTCACCGGAAGTTTCACCCACTTTATTTTTTACAGGAGCGCCCCTCGGAAACTTGTGGATAGACCTTTTGTAGCCCCACCCCTTTTCAGCGTTGCGCTCGTTGTCTTTTGACTTCTGGTCTGTATTTCCACAGCGACCAGAGTTGAGAACTGTTCTCAACTGCCTCAAACAATGACAAAAGGATCAGGTTCAAAGTCGTATGGCAGTGGATATGTTTATGCTATAATATGGATATAGTGGATAAAAGGAAATGTCCATGTAGTGGATATCTATATGCTCAAAGAGCATGCAGCATATCATTTAAAGCATGATCTGTTTTTATCATTGACTGCATGCTTCACTTTAAATCCATTTGCTCTCCCTCATTGATCTCATTGGGCCTTATATTTCATTCAATTATATCAATGATGATTGTGAAACTGTTTCATATAGGCCTATATATATATATATATATATATATATATATATATATATTGTGTGTGTGTGTGTGTAATTAAACATTTTATTATTATCCAATATTGACACGCCTCATATCTTGAAACAGAATTCATGGAATTTGATGTGAGACTGGGAGAGTTGAATGTTTGTGAATACATGCCTCCACCTTGTGGACTTTTCAGGATAATGCAGTCTCAGATGTGTTTGGTATACTGATACAGTGTGAAAGCAACAAACACAACTATGACAACCACAACTATATAGTGCTGTATTCATGTGATTTATTTTAACAGTATTCCAAAAGAAAAAGTCCCAAGGAGATGCTGAAACACTATACTCTTTTCCTGCTAGACAGGGTAAGATTTGTTTGTCTGAAAATTGCATAGTTTTATAAAGTATGCACTATGAAATGACATGAGTTCCATGTTTTAGATCTGCTGTAAGCCTTTAATATTCTTACTGTGTTTAAATAATAATTACATATTGATAAATCATACGTCCAACATTTTAACTACTTTGTGGTCTCCATTGTGACAGCGAGGCAGAGGGATAGCATCTCGTCCACGTATGACACCTTTGTGCCCAGTCAGCCGCCAGGACTGGACGAGCTCATCAAACTTCAGGAGGAGGTGAAGATGGGCACTCTAAGTATAGATGATGCCCTGGATCGATTCAATGACTGGCAAAGGCTTCAGAAGGGAATGGACAGCATCCAACAGGTAAGGAAAGCAAACCTATTTCAAAAACATGTTTATGTGTTTCTTCAAGTATCTCTTTAAAATATCAAAATCCTAGCTTGTGTATTATAATAATATTTTAACAAGTCATTTTAATCACATATTAAATATTGCATTGTGTTTAATAGCATTCTGTGGTGGAAATTATATTGTAAACATCTTTGGAAATAAAAATGGACTGTTTTATCATGAAACAAATCACGTTTTGCCAGACTTTTAATGAGATTATGTGTTTTTTGGTGGGCAAATTGTCAGGCTCCACAAGTGTGGGACTGATATAATTTGGTAATAATGATAATAATTATATATATATATATATACACACACACACACACACACACACAGACACACACGCATTATTTTAAAAGATTCACAAGTGGAAAACATTCAAGACAGTTGCCAGTCTTCCCAGGCTTGTATGTCCCAGAAAATTCCCCTCAAGGTCAGACCATGCAAGGCTCAGAGTAATTGTAAAACGCCCAAGATCTCAGACTCTACAGGCCTCAGTTCCCATGTTAAATGTTAAAGTTCATGGCAGTACAACTAGAAAAAGACGTGGCACGTACTGTATGACATGTTTGGAAGGGCTTCTTTTCTCTAAAAATAACATTGCAGCACAGTTGCATCTGAACAAACCTCAATATTTCTGGAACATTGTCCTTTGGACATTTGAAACCAAAATGGAGATGTTTGCCCATAAGCGCCACGTTAGGCAAAAACTAAACACAGCATATCAGCCCAAACACCATACCAACTGTTGGAGGGTTGATGATTTTTTGGCTTTTTTGTAGCCACAGGGCCTGCCTTGCAGTCATTGAGTCGAACACAAACTCCACTGTATACCAAAGTATTCTAGAGTCAAATGTAAGGCCATCTGTCTAAACCTTTGCTCAAATGATCCCAAGCACACCAGCAAATCTACAACAGAATGGCTGCAAGAGAAAAGAATCAAGATGTTGCACTAGCCCAGTCAAAGTTCAGACCTCAACCCGACTAAAATAAAAGGGCTGTGCATATCAGATGCCAACAAAATCCTCAATGAACTGAAGCAACAAGAAGAGTGTTTAAATATTAAAATAAAATAAACTGTACATAACATGCTGTACAGAGGATAAAAAAAAATAAAAAAATAAAAAATAAAATCAGTGAATCACAGTTAAATTCTACGCCTTTCTATGGACATCACAACCTCTCAATAAAAACCGATTTCACCAATACGTACTCATCGACCATTACAACAAAACACATACTCATGGACAGTCGACAGTCTACTTTAGACATTCTACTAAATATAAGTAACTTTGCAACTATATGTCAACTTATTCTACTAACCCTAACCCAACAGTCTACTAATACTCTAATGAGAGTTGACATGTAGTTGCAAAGTTACTCATAGTTGGTAGGTTGCCTAAAGTGGACTGTCAAAATAAAGTGTAATTAAACTGTGTATAAACTGTGTATATATTTTACATAATATTCACAAAAAATATTTATACTCATAGTATAATATATTATGTGTATATATTATAATTAATAATTAATTTATATATATATATATATATATATATATATATACACACACACACATACATACATTGATAGGATGTGTGCGTGTGTGTGTGCTGTATAAACTACCAACAAATACATGTTTGAATCCTCTTGGTATGCTTCTAAAAAGTGCACATTAAAGCCTATTCAACAAATTGTTTTCTACAGGAGAAAATACAGCAGTTGAGGGCAACAATCATCAGCAACAGAGAGGATGATGAAAGTGTTTATGGTAGGTTTATTCTACGCTATCTCATGACCAATTCGTACAAATTCGTACGAGTGATTAACCCCCCCCCCCCCCCCCCCCAAATAATTGATATTTAAATACACAGTGAAATCAATTCACCAAGTTAATAACATTAATAATTTGTTTAAAAGGAGTGTCTTTTATCTTACCTAGCCTACTAAACTTAAAAAAGGTTAACACACACAAAAAAAAGGTTTTATAAAAAGATAAACCTCATATTTCAGGATTTAAATCATCTCTATAAAAAGAATGAGTCAATAAAGATACATTCCTGACATTTATAATGCACAGTAGCTTATCTTTTATTATTAATAGTAAAATTCGTAGGCTACCGATTTCCCCATGGCTGTCGTTGCTATAGAACCATGCATTAATTACACTACGCTATCCACAACGACAAAGAAGTTTTAGTAACTAATGTATTTCCACCACAGAAAAACGCTTGCTGTAGCTCTGCTAAAAGATTTATTTACGGAGAAGAGAAAAAACACCCAAGTGTTTGGGCGCACGTGCAGGATCCCATACTGAAAAGTTTATGAGCGCGCTTCCCGTGTGCGCATAATGAGCGCGCTTCCCGTGCGCCTATTTAACATTTGAAATAACCAAAAATAACGACCTCGACGAGCGCGCAAAAGACACGGTACGTGAACTAATCAGGAGATCCCCTTGACATCGCTTCTGCGCACGGCACCTTCTCAGCAAGCAGGGCGCCATTGCCAATAATTGAATCGAAATGATAAAAAATAGAAAAACTTTTTTGTGCGAATTGAACTGCGATTTGTTGACATGAAGAAATGCCGCCCCGGGCGACTGCTCGGTTCGCCTGTGCCTAGAACCGCTACTGCTTGTGAGATCAGATTGATTTATTGCATCTGTTCAATAAATTTGAGATACATCGCTCATAAAAAGTCTATTAAGGCCCTAAATTTCAATTTGGACAAGAGTTTACAAAAAGGTGTTTTTATAAGTTCTGATTGGATAGACATCAAAAGACTGTTTCTCTGCTTGTGTTGTTCATTCTGCACAATGATTAATCAATCTCAAAACATCTCATGGATCAGCGACATATAATCCTTGCTATAAAGATTACAGCGAGAATATGACAGATAAAATAAAGTCACCGTGGGTGAGCAAGACGAAATGAAAATATGTAGTATGTCAGTTAACAGGCCTCTTTTCTCTCCATCAGATAAAATAAGCATTATTCATCACACGCCAAGTAAGTGCCCTGTCATGAAAGCAAGAAAAATTTCTCTGTTGCTTTTACTCTGTATCTGTCTCCTTCAAATCTGTGGCAATGCAGCTTTTTTGTTTGTCTCAGGGGAACTGTTAGCGAGAAGAATGGCTTTTACATAAGGGTTTCAGACTCTGTCAGGGTAAAATAGAAGTCTTTGAGAAGACGTAGTACCTTTTATACACTTCTGTAAGAGTGTCTCTGCGATTTATGTGACTGTCAACGTACCATCTAGAGCCATCCAGCTACCCTTTATTAAGCTCTGTATACTCGTGAAAATATTATTGAAGGGCTGAGGTGAGGAAGTTTCCCTGTGGTGCTAAATGTGTACATGTATTCTGTGTAGCTGCACCTGCAAATGAGTGTCGAAGAGCAAGCCAGCAACTGGACACAGAGTTCTACAGTAAACCACTTAAAGGACAGAATGTGAGTTTATGAGGGACATTTTGTACAAGTACTGTTCCTCAAGAATTCTATAGTACTTGGCCAGCAGATTGTTTTACCCAGTTTGTAGTCTTATTTATTATCTATTCTTTTTTAATAGTCAAATTTCTTGAAGAAGGCAGACAAGCACTAAAAGTAAGTAACAAACCATTTATCATTTTCTTTAAATAAAAATGCACAGTGATTTTGTAAGTTGTAATGATTGAGCCAAAACATAAAACACCTGTAATGCAGTAAGTGCCACAATATGTTGTCACCATTATGTCAAATGAATGAATGAATTTATTTTGTCTTATTTCAGTCATCCTGTTTGAGGATTTAAATGCTGCTCTGAAGAAAAGCACTACACAGGAACTGATACATTGTAGGTTATATTAGTACAGTATATCGCTGCAATTTGTAGCCAAACTGTGTTTATGTTTTAGCGAAGTGGTGGCTAATTTGTATGAATTCGTACAATCCCAAATTTGTTAGGGTTAGGGGTGGAACTTCATGCTTCCTTTATTCATTTACTTTTTTAAAGAATCATGTTTTCAGATGAATCACTTCACATTCATACGAAAGTGTCATCAAGTAAAATATTTTTCCTGTGAGATTAGGTTAGTCAGCAATTTAAAAACAATGACTAATGACTCTTATCATATCCCACTATTCACTATTTTACTATCCCATTATTTGTTTCTTGTTTATATTTTACTTAATGCTTCATAACATGAACTGTGATTGACTTCTGGACTTTAGTAGATCTTTTTGTAGTCTTCACAACCACTGCTTACTTTTACTTTTATTACAAATATATATTATTTGGACAACACATTTATCATTTCTTTAAAATGTTGTCAAATGTATTATTTATATCCAATAAAGAACATCAAATCTGAGATTCCACTATAATTTGATGTCTTCTGTTTCATTGTTTTAAGGGAATTTTAGTTACATTGCATGTTCTGGTCCTAAGGGGGTGCTGTGCTACTAAGCATGGCGATTGGATTTCTGGTTTACGCAGATTTCTCATGTTGTATGGACAGGCATTTTGATAGATGAAAACAAAGCCATTGCACATCCCATTGTCCCAGTGGACCTCTCAGTACCATACGGATCACTGATTATAAGTAAGGACACAAACAAGCGTCTGGGAGAAAGCATCTACAGAAGTGAGGTCTTCCCACACGGTACTTCTGTGTCAGGGGACACAGATCTAATGCGGATCTGCAATTCGAGGCAAAACCCCGGGAGCGGCGCTGCTAACCCGCTCTGCCTGCCAACCCTAGCAGCTGGACACATTTGCATTATCAATCATGCTCTTTGTGAATAATATGTATTAAAGCCTCGCTGCTCTGTAGTGCTTGGATGAGCCAGTTCTGCCTCCAGAGATGATTCGGCTCCTGCAGCCTTGGTGGCATTTGTGCCGTGTGTTTGCCTGTCACCTGCTGCTCTGGGAAAGAGATGGGCTTTCTGATCTTGGGCTGGATCAGTCTTCGACATTCCTTCTTCAACTATGAGAGTGTTGAATCCAGTATGAAAGAAGCAGCACCAGCCTGAACAGGATAGGGAAGCACACAGGCCCTCCATCTTATATGATCATTCAGTTCACATGCAAGAGAAATATCAATCGGCAGCATCTAATCACCACTGTTAGTTGCCAAAATAAATATGATCATTTATATCACTAGTCCTTTGCCTCTTATGGAAATTAACATCAGGAGCTCTCACTTTTCTCAAGCTGGAAGAGAGATGATAAACCCTACACAAAGGATTAAGTCTTCCCTGAAGTATAGAGCTTTATCAGGGGGAGTGAAGGGCAGGATTAGGATTCAAATGCACCAACAATACTCTCATAATACCACAAACTGATAGAGATCCAACCAAGCTGAGGCTAACAGTCGACTGCAAAACCAATGGTAAACCCAGACAAAAACTCTGCCATTTATCAGACATTTCATTTTTATGATTTAGACTTTATTTGATTTTATTTTATCTAAACTAACCTTTCCAAATTTCTGTGGTAAAAAAAGCACTTGCGCAGATATGTAAAATTATAGTTCCCACAGTTTTTTTTTTTTTTTTTTTTTTTTTTGTATAACGGATGCCCACGGGTCTACGAAAACACAATTGCACACAAAAATGTATTCTAGTCCCTGTCCCTGGGATTAATACCCAGAATTATACACAGCTGCTTCCCCTTTGCACCCTAATAAAAATCACGCAATTTCACAGCCAGTGGCATTCTCTCATCCCATAATCCCCCTGCATGTATACAGTACATGTGGCCCTCCTCAACAAGGGCCAAGGTCACTGTCGGGGTACCTCCGGTTGATAAGAAGAGCTTTGATTTGGGGTTCCTGCCTGGGAAGAACCAGGCCGTTAAATTGAGTCCACCACAGTAGGATGGAGCCCCCCATTCTGCCTTTACGCTCACCAGTGTCCTCATGAGCAGCCTGAAGCAATGCCAAAGTGTTTGAGATTAACTGAAATGCATTGAAATGAGTCGCATGGAAATATGTTTTCAGAGTTAAACCTGGCTTTAAATGAGCCACAAACCTTGCACCGATTCTCAGTCACCACGCAGCTCTTATTAGTGTAAATGGCACTCTTCATTAACATGTTGCTAATGGCTTGTCCTCTTAATGCTGAGTGTTTGTAATGCTAAGGACAATGCATGGAGTGATTGCAAATCAGCAGATACAAGAGCCAGGTGTCCTCTGAGTGTGTTAGTGCTGACTGCACCTCAACAGATGTTTAACAAAAGACTTTGCTGGAATACTGGCAGGAGAAAATCATCAAGCATGAGGCACTGACCTAACTTTTCACTTGTTATTTTAATGCAATGCGTATAATGTATTTGATATTTACGAACTCCCACAAGGGCTTGTTATAACAGCTATGTTATTAAGTGCCTAGTCATCTGTTATGTAAAAGACCTGCAAATCACCTTTTTTCAAAGTAAACTAGAGGTGCTTAAGACGTACACTTGGTAAAATAAAGACAGCGTTAATCAAGCATAAAAAAGGAGAAATCAAAATCCCAGTGGCTGAATGTGTTTAGGGAGATACTGGAAAACTCAGATGTTCAAATACAGCTGGGCACAACTGTCTCTCCTCCTAAAAATAATATCTGGCTAAAGAAGAAAAACAAGATAACCATCAATTTACATATTCTGGAGATAGAAGTAGTTCTGAACAGAATTCTGATTTAATCCCTCAACCTTTCCCCTGGGTGTTCCAGCTGGGCTTTTAATCTCTGCCTGTGCTTTCTTTTGTAAACCTTTCACAGGCACAGCAGAAGTAGGGACTATAATTCAGTAAGTCCCTCGCAAGCACTTTCTAAAATGCCATCCGCCCCCCAGCGGAACGTTTCAATCCTCCATCTCCTCTCGCCTTGGTTCTGGTGTTTTGGTGCCCCCTTCCAGAGCTACTTCATTCCCCAAAGGGCAAAACAGCATCTGGTGCAAGGGCAAAGGTACACAGGACAGCACAGCCCCTGCCGACCCCTCGCCTGTCTGATCAGGGGCCAAAAGAGACCCCTGGAGTGTGGCTGTACCCCTGAGTCTGTGGCTAAAAGCCCCTGTGCTGGAGCTTTGGGTAGATTAACAGCACTGTTCCCCAATGCAGGGCCTTTGTGCAGCAGCGCCCAGGCGAGGCCAAGCTGTCTGCGGCCACAGGGATGCAGTAATTCCACCGCAGGTCAGCGGCTCTGCATTTTTAAGCAGCCCCTAAAAAGGTCACTTCCGCTGAGGCAAAGCCAGAAGACTGTCTCTATGGAAGCCCGGTAACTTGCGTTCCCCACCAAAGTCGCTCACAGATTGAATCAAAGGCTACGATGATAAACAGGGATGGCTAAAGGCTTTATCTTTTATTTGCGCTCCGGTTCTTCTAAGAGGGAGTTGAGTCTTTGAAGCTGATGGTTGTGTTTTTGCAAGGATGTTTTGGCTGCTTGATGTCCTCATGAAGGGCTGTGGTATGTTGGGGGAGGTTTGATTTAGTATGTTTTTATAAGAGTTTTAGTGATTGAACAAATACTGTACAGCATGAAAGGACTGATTGCAGAACATATTTATATTTAATAAATGCTTGGACCATTTCCAGACCTCGTGGATGCATTCTGCATGCAATGAATGTAGACTTAAAGTTTACTTGGCTTAGTAATATTTATACTCTTTTCAAGAGAGCTTACCCTACCCAAATGTCAAGGTGCTACAGACTATTCTTATACCTAGAGTGTGCAGTTCCGTAGAGGCTAGCAATAGCAAGCTAGTTTTGAAAGCAAAAGCTCACACCCTCTCACATGAACGTCAGAGCAGAGTCTGCAAAGTGTCACAAGACGCGGCATTAAATTATCTCATGTCTCATTTATATATATATGAATAGTGTTGAAGATAAGCTAAGCCCCAAATCAAAGCTAAGCTATCTGTTGCTATCTGTTTTTTTGGATGGTTCAGTGCAAAGATGTAGAGGGGGGGAAAAAATACAAGGAATTGTAGAATTGTTTTCCTGCATCAAACTAAACCTTTGTGAAAGAGAAGTACTATTTATCATACTGCATGTAATGTTTCGGACGCTTAATTGCATTTTAATTGAATTTAAATTTATATCAGCTGCAATTATTTGAACTTTAGAGTATTTGCCCCACTTAGGGTACATCTTAATATGTATTTTCATAATTATTCATTATTGAAATATGGTTAAAATTCCTGCTGAATGAACTGACAAGCATGTGTGGTAAACATACTTTAATGAAACTTTTATGTCATGTGTTTAAATAGTAGGTAACACTTTAAAATAATGGTCCGTAGTTAACAAGTAGCTATGCAGGAAGTAATAGGTAGTACTGCATTAACACCGAACTTAATACTATTAACTAATATGGAAGCAATATTAACTAAGCATTAAGTAATAGGTAATTTAGTACAAAGGTAGTTCCTTGGTAGGTATTTGATTATTACTAAAGAAATATATCCTCATTGAGAACTACTTGTGAACTAAGACATAATAACCAATTAATTACTAATCACAAAAGTAACATGTCTAAAAAGTGAACAATTGTGGGGGTTTTATACTCATAACATTTCAGAAGCATGTGCCTCAAATGGGTTCTTTGTGGAAAAAAGTTTATGAATATTACATCCCCCCAAATACATTAGCTAGGTTGAGATTGTGACTACTATTCTTGCCAGGATGGACACATGTTCTCTGTTTATTTAAAACTTAAACATAAAATAATACTAATAATGACAGTTTTTAAAAAATAAACTTTAAATAATTGGGAAGTGATGCTGACACATGATTAGATTAGTTCACTATTATGAGCTTATCAATAGAGCATCATTCAATAGAGCTCATAATAGTGAACTAATCCAATCATGAGAGTGTCAGCATCACTTCCTAATTATTTAAGGTTTATTTTTAAAAACTGTCTTTATTAGGATTTTAAGTTTAAGTTTTAAATAAACAGAGAACATGCGTCCATCCTGGCAAGAGTAGTAGTCACAATCTCAACCTAGCTAATGTATTTGGGGGGATGTATAAACTTCATAAACTTGTTTCCACAAAGAACCCATTTGAGGCACATATGCTTCTGAAATGTTATGACCATGTTAAGAGTATAAAACCCCCACAATTGTTCACTTTTTAGACATGTTACTTTTGTGATTAGCAATTAATTGGTTATTAATTCTTAGTTCACAAGTAGTTCTCAATGAGGATATATTTCTTTAGTAACAATCAAATACCTACCAAGGAACTACCTTTGTACTAAATTACCTATTAGCTACTTACTGCTTAGTTAATATTGCTTCCATATTAGTCAATAGTATTAAGTTCGGTGTTAATGCAGTACTACCTATTACTTCCTGCATAGCTACTTGTTAACAACGGACCATTATTTTAAAGTGTTACCAAATATATTTGTAATTGCACAGTTGTAATGATGCAATTTAGTGCATTTAAAATATGTTTACGATAAATATAATTTTTAATAACACAATAAAATGCTAGTGCCTTACAGTACATGTGCTTTAGTATTTTAGTCAACATCAAAAGTAAGTGTACTTCTTTAAAACAGGAGTAAAGATGATTTACTTAAACTTACTTAATGAACTTACTTATAAGTGTACCATCGCGTTCTTTAAGATCACTAAATTCAAGGCTTCTGGTCATTCTTAGGATATCTAAGTCCACTAAAGGAGGGAGGGCGTTCTCACATTTAGCTCCAAAACTCTGGAATAGCCTTCCTGATATGTCCGAGCCTCTGACTCGCTGTACCAGTTTAAAACTAGATTAAAGACGCATCTCTTTAGCCAAGCATAATGCTTACCTTTTATTCCTCTGTTGAATCAGATCAAATGGATTTAATCCTATAAAAACTTGAAGAGTCTGTAGGTTATGTGTATAGGTTGCATAGTATTTACAGTCATTACGTTCCTGTGTGTATTGTGTGAATGATGGGTGGTTGGGCAGATATTGTTTTGCGGTATGTGCCATACCGAACCGTTGCCACTGACCCTGCATTACCGCGACAGTGGGGCTTGACAGCCTTCCTCAAACGGGTTGGCGGGTATGGTTGGGTGGCGGAGAGTTTGTGAGATTGTGGTTTTTAACATCTACTCCCGTGTAATGGAAATCATTATGAACATCAGCTATGCTAATTATTTCCCATCTGCCTTTCTGCTGTTATCTTGGGACGCTAGGCCCGAGAAAAATTGGTGTTTGTCAGCTCTAGTTTGTATCCAGCCTCACATGGATGACCCAACGCCTGCGATGAGACGACTAAACGCCTGCGAAGAGACGACTCAAAGCCTGTGAAGAGACGACTCAACACCAGCAAAATGTTATGCCCTAAATATTAGATGATTAACTAAATGTATTTTTTCCATGTACTTTTCTGTAATGCACTTTCTGTAAAGCTGCTTTGAAACAATATGTATTGTGAAAAGCTCTTATATCTTAAGTACTGTACCCCCAAAATATTTACTTTTAAAGGGACACTATGCAGTTATTTTAGCTTAATTTAACAGCTTCAGAGTTATTGAAATGGTTATATGACTTTTTTCGGGTTGAATGGGGGGCGTCTTGGCCCCCCCTGGTGCCTGTGAGCGGAAAAATCGCACTTGCAGTTTCAGGCCGCCGGCTCGCCGCCCGGAAGTATCGCGTGATATCACCTCTCGCGATATAACATATTCCTTTGCGGTAACACTGCACAAATCCAGGAACAAAGTCGAGAAGGATGGAGTTTGTCACACTATCGTCATGGCGGAGCCTGCATATAAGATATAGAAAGCTAGGAAAGTATTGTCGGAGGAACAGAGAATGAGGAAAGAGCATTCTGACCGAGCGAGGAGTCAGACGCGAGCATAGCCGTAATTTGCGGGTGTGATATGTCCCCATTGAAACATCTCGCAGCACGGATGTACCAATACAAACAAATAAAACATCTCCAGGTAACTCTAGTAGATTCATTTATTTCATTTGTTAAATAAGAGGCGATCTGAAATGTGTCGTTTTTGAAATCAAGTGACCAAAGTGCTCGTTGCCGCTGCAATCAGTTTCAGTGGATTCAGTGTTCTGTTGTGATCTTCAAACGGACGCGCGCTCATTGCTCAATCCGTTGCGGGGACTGAGAGACTCATTATGGTGAAATCACAAAACCCAATGCACAAAAAACATGTCCCTGCTTGAAATACAGCCACTAATAAACAATCGGTGTTGATGAGGAAAATAAACTATACTATTAGTAAGGATTAGAACCCAGAACCTGTGACAAACATGGCAAAAGTTCTTCCTCTGGACCATTAAAGTTCATGGGGATATGTATTTAATCATGGGAAAATTCTCACCACTAACAACATATAATAGATCTCATTAAACAACAAATTAAATACGATGTACTATTGTATACTATGTAACACGTCATGCCCTCCGTGAGTGGTATTTCCGACAGTAATGTTAAAAACAAGTACTCCACAGTTACTCTAGGGGTCGCTGTCTGACAAAAACAGTATTCTTGTCTTGTGCCCCTTTAAGGTTTAAAATGCACAACAAGTGCACATTCAAAAGAATTATGTGCATTTATTTTTCTCAGAGAGATACTGTAGCATGCAGAGAATATTTGTGAATATTTATGGAATTTATGGAAAAACTCAAGACTTAATTTATTCACAAAATGAAGGTTATATTGAGTATTGTATATATGCAACTCTTCAAATTATGGAAACTTTCTTCCACCACTGAATTAGAAAAAAAAATAATAATTGAGACTTTTTGTCCTCCAATTCTGACTTTTTTCTCTCGCAATTGCAAGATAACATCTCACAATTTATATCTCGTAATTCTGAATTCAGATTTGTGGGAACTCAACTGCAAAAAAGTCAGAATTGCGAAATATAAACTTAACAAAAGAAGTCTGGATTGTGAGAAAGTCGCAATTATCTTTTAAACTGTTTTATTCTGTAGCGGAAACAAGCTTCCATATCCATCACAATCTCATAGTAATTCTGAACTATTTTTACATTTTGATGAATTGGTGGCCAGTTCATATAAATTTGCATAATCTCATTTGTACATTTGCGCAAAATCCGCTTAGGCCTATGCCTCGTTGACGATGGTTTATGGATGGACCTTCATGCTTTTTCATACAAATTCATAAGAAATCTGCATCTCGTAAAATAGTTAGGCTTTGCACTAAATTAACTGCTTTTGTTCAGAAAATAAGTTCAAATGATCATGGAATGAGATTACGACAGAAGCAGTCTTGCATTGGCATACTGTAGTGAGGTGTTTAATAAATAGCATCAACATCATCACAACAAAAGCTTGCTTTATGTATACTGTATATACACATATATATTTATTTTTATATTATGACCATATAAACTACATTTATATGTCAAGTAGTCCTCATAACTTAAACAACCAATAATTTACAGAGTGAGGTAGGGTAGGAGGGGGGTGGGTTGTGATGTCATGAGCAGAACAGAAAAGGGCTGGTTCTCGGATCACCAGTATGGATGTTGTCATTGACAGTGTTGACATGTAAACCAATGCAAAAACCAAGCATCAGCCTTAAGTGCTTGGGACATGGCAGAAGGTTCCACACAAGCCCGATACTTGTGGCAGCCCGGGAAAGTATAGCTGTGAACTCTAGATCAAACTTGTTATGCTAGCACATCCGGGGACAGCAGCACAGATGAGCCATCATATCTAGAAGACTCCAGCTCACCTTGTGATGCGGCGATATACATGATTTCATCAGCCGGGGGGCCGAATGAGGCCACGGGCCAGCGGGCGGGCCGGCGAACTCACTCAGGACCATGCGGGTTGCAATGTGAAAGACAGGGTGTGGACCGTCTTAGGTCACCCTAGCCAACAGCCGAAGTATTATCTCACGTGGATAGATGGGGGTGTGGATGAGGGGACTCTCACTCTATTGAGCTCATCGAGTCTTGACTATTACATTGATGGTCACATTCCCCTGGGAGAAAAGTTCTCCGCAAAATACCCTGCTTTTTTTTTTTTTTGTCACAATCCATAAATTTGTATAATTGTGAATTGGGGAAAAAATGAAAAACTTTCTGATTTTGTTTGTAACTTTATTTATAAACGTTTTAGCAACACAAAATATCTTTCAAACTGACATTTATACATGTACCTAAACACTTCAGACAGGTTTTGGTGGATTATATACTCAATATTGAACCATGAAATGTGGCACATTTGTAGAAAAAACTTCACGGATTGGCAGTAAAAAAAAATTGAACATAAAAATTATAAATATAAAATCAAAATTTTCAGTTGGTACTGTGCAATTACAGAAATATACAAATATAAGCACACTTTGGCCCAAGTTGGCTGAAATGACTCGAAATGCTATACTGTCCATTTATTTTTGAATGCTGCCAAAAAAATTACAACTCTACAACATATTTTTTTTACAGCTCAAAATCACCTTAAATTATAAAACAGTGGATATTTACTACCATAATCAGTATCATCTCTATCACTATCAGAGGCATCATCCCATGTAGGTCTTTCTTCTGTTTCCTGTGAAACATTTGCACAATTTTGGCACCAACATAAATCAGTACAAGACTGTCTTTCAGACATACAGGAACATCTTCCAGTCTCACATTTACTAGACAGTCTTGCAGACATACAGGAACATCGTCCAGTCTCACTCACATTTGCTATGCTTGCAACTGCAGTGGACTGCCTGCAACACATTTTCAGGGACAGGATTTCTAGTCATACAGGTCACTGTTAACTCTCCATCCTCAAGGTGCCATCAATTGCCAACGGGTGAAGGGGCACACATAGCTTTCAGAGAATGTCTCATTATGGCTGCTTGATAGTTTGCCCTTTTGCAGTGTTGGTACAGGGCGTCACTTCTCGGGGGCATGGATAGTTCTGGATGACGTCATGCAAAATGTATCTTGTGTATTTTGTGTATCTTGTGTAGTAAAGTGTATCTTGCATCGTTCACATTTTCGGCAGATGACTGGCCATACAGGTGGGACACATATGTGCAAAGTAGCTTAAAGGTAACTGGTCTAGGTTACCCAGCTTTGTAAATGCAATCAGATATTCCTCTTTCTCACAAGCAACAGAAAATGCCTTTCTTTTGCCTTTGCCATAAAAGGCACTTGTAGAGTCACAACCTGAGAAGGTATGGATCCCAATAAGTGCCAAACACACACGTGTGCCAAGAGCTGACGACACCTTAGCCAAGTCAATAAGCCTTGTTTTGTTGCCAACCCCTGTGGAAAAAAAAATACAACATGGTAAATCTGGCTGCAGACAAAGGGGTCATGAACTGGCTTTTTAAATTTTATTATATTGTTGTCTGAGGTCAACTTATGACGCATTCAAAAACATCAAAATGAATAAGTAATAGGTTATTTTGTAGCCTAGTTTTGAGCCTAGCTGAAAAATGTTTTTTATGGGCGTCTCACACTGAAGACTTGGAATAAAGACGTGGATAAAAGTTTTGCATATTATAATGAGTTTTAACTCACCCGATGCACTTGGGGGAAATTGTTTTTAAAAAACATCCAATGTTGTAAAATGGCAACTGGAATGATTCGCCCATGCATGTTCAACCCAGAGTCCGTGTGTTGCACAATTCCTGTCAGATCCAATATAGACGGCACAGCACCGTTTTTTAATCTTAATCAGTCTGCAAATCCAGTCTTGTTTACAAAACAAACCTCAGTGAACTGAAGCGAACAGACGGACAATGTCTTTCCTCATCTGCTGGAACGTCAATAAAAATAAAGTTGATCCATGCAGTCCTATTGGAATCCAGAGGAAGCATAGCGACTGTCTTCTTCCACAACCAGGCACTGCACAATATTTTTTTATTGCTATGTAGCTCGATCCGGTTTGTCATCACAAGGTAGGCCTATGTTTTTGCGTGTAGCTATGCATGTAATGGGTGGGCGGGGCTAAACTGGCCATGTTGAAGTAGCCGTTGATCTTCTTCTGCGGGGGTGGAGTTTTATCCTCTTTGACGTCAGACTTTCCCACTTTGAAAAACAAGCGTCCCAGCCAACATTTGTATGTGGGGCCCATATGGGTATGAAATGGGCTGAAAAATGGGCCCCATGTAGGATTGTCCGCGGGTTACGTAATGGCCCCATGTTCATTGCCCAGATAAATTCCATGTAGGATTGCACTTGGTACTAGGCCGGACCCAAGTGGGCAACATGCACAAGACCCATCTCGGGCCCAGCTTTAATTCTGAGGCTGGTGTCAATAAAAGCTGTGTTTGATTTCTCAGTTCATCACCCCTTTAAAGCAATCACTGCCACATCAGTATCAGGGCTCTTGATGACTACAGTTTGATGTTCCTGTGCAGTATGTTGTGCATGTAAAAACAGCCTGGTGTCACATTCCTCATGGTCACATGTCAGACGTCAACAGCACTGGGAGTTTGTAAACTCTCTATTACAGGTCTCCATGTGCTATGTACAAGCTTAAGTCGTTGTCCACAGTGGTAAGATCAGCCTCTCAACACACAACATAGAGGAACTCTGTCAGTGCTTCTTTGTTTGTTCCATCTGATAGAACCTTTTTCCATTGTGTTGGTGTCTTCTGATCCCGTCCATAAATTTTCACCAGTTGTGTACCACCACCAGCTCTATGTGACCTTTCTAGGTTTTCAATACTCATTTTCGTATACTGGTCAATCACAAAGCCTACCTGTGTACAGTTGTGTTTCAGATCAAGCTTGACTATGTACTTCAGTATGGTGTCTGCAAGCTCTCCAAAGGTACTTGGTATGGACCGAATAGTTTGAATGACTGCCATGCCATCGAAGAGAAAGCTCCATCTTCCGGAACTTTGTCATCTAAACAGTCTCCACCTTTGATTTCCAATAAAACCAAAAGAGCTAACAACGTTTCTACCTGTAAAAGATGGTCCTTCTGGCATTTGCCTCCCAAAGAAATGTACTTGTCCGTTTTCTTACAAATTAAACACGAGGCAGGAAGCAAAGGACCAGCAAAGGCTACTGGCAGGCTGGTCCTGGACCTAAATTTCTTTGTCGGACATTCAACTGTAGTGATACTAACGTTACTACCTGATGTCACAGACTGGCCTTGATCTTGAGGGATGCTGTGTAGCGCCGCATCCAAGGGCTTTTTGTCAATGGAACGTCTGAAGCAAGTAGAGTGAAACCCAGTGTCTTCAGGAACATTGTCAAACTCGATTTCTAGACAATGTTTGTATGTTTCTGCTATTCTCTGATTCTCACTTTGCAAACCAAGCCACCATTTGACACAGTTCCTGAATGTATCACACTGTGTGCATGTAAAATCCTTTGTTTCTTCTTCTTTATGGACATGAGATGCATGTACTGTAACATTGTTTAAAATACTTTTTATGGACTTTTGAAGGAGGTCTGGGCATAATTTCCTCTTCTTCGCTACTCGATATTGACAATAAGCCTTACACTGACAACACGACCACCTTATTGGTCTAGCGGGAAGCATGTGATGATTTTTCCCCGAAGCCAGAATATGATTACGTGAGCAAAGAACTACCGATTTAAACAGTAATAAAAAATAAACTGCAGGATTACACATGGAGAACTTGTATTTTCTCACCCAGAAAAAATAGACCTTATTATTAGAATTAAAACAATTTAGTGCCCCATATATGGGAATGAGATTAAATGTAAAACGTCTTCACCTTATGGCCTAGAAGGAAAGATAGAAAATAGAGATTGAAAACAAACCTATAGCCTACGGAGCAACAAATACAACCCAATCAGGCAAATGCTCAGAGCAGAGAGCATCCATTCTACTGGTGTGTTTATTTTAATGTCTGTATATTAATATGGTTTAGGAGAAAATATTGTGAAACTGAAAAAAATGACACACATTACCTTAATAAGAATAAATTAAAAAAGAAAAACAACTCTTCTCATGTTAATTCATCAATTTCATCATTGCTAATCTTGGATGAAAAATAGGAAAAATAGGAAAGAGGCCGCACTATGCATATGTTCTTTTATTTTATTTGCACAGACGTGTTTCGGTGCACTGTGAACATACAATGCACATATTAGTGTTCCGTTTATAAGAAACAACTTACTCTTGGATGAAACAATGAAGCACTGCAATGCAAAAATTACTACAACACAAAAGCCTCTTAACAAAATGGTGGCAAAATCACTCATATTTCAAAACCAGACCCCCACTACTATTGGGTCTCATCAGAATTAGCTGCTCTCCTCAGCAACGAAAGAGATTAATTGTCCCACCACATGTGCAATAATAGCTTGACTCTATGCCCAACCAATCGAGTGCGCAATGGCAGTCCACAGAGTAATTGAGGTGATTTGGCAAGCTCTGCCTCGCATACATCGTTCCATAAAGACATCCTATGTCACATGAGGACTGCCCACATATCGCCTCAAGGAGACCTGTGCCAAGGATGCGGTGTAAACATGAACTGGGGTATTGGGAAACCAATGTGTACAAAACAAATGTGTATGTGAATGGTCTCCATCAGCATTGTGACTCTGACTGGCCTGTAGGCAATGTGCTGATTCTCAGTGCTGATTCTCAGTGGAATCTGTTAGGGGTAAATATTGCCTCTGGTCTAAAATTAGACATTTGTCCATAAGAGATTGCAACAATGTCCTTACACCTGCCCGAAACAGTTTCAGAAGGCACATATTCATTTTTTATCTCATATGATACTCGTGCTGTCAATACAGTAAATGAAACTTGAATAGGGAACCATAGGAAACTTGATACTTAATATTCCCTCAATCTAATTTTATGCCTTGGAATAAATGAAAGGAATAAAATGACTGGGAAATTTTCCCAGTTTCTCTCAGCCTGAGGCAGCTTTAATGGCTTTTCTCCACTTGGATGCAGGTGAGGGGGATTTGATTCCAGCTGAATCATGTAAGAGCCTCCCCCCTGCCTCTCTTCATCCAGGTGTTCAGCCAATCCCTTTGCTTCCTGCCACTGGACGGTCGCCATATTCTTATTAAATCCTGCAGGCAGGCTGAGCACAGCCTTGACACGCTGCCCTCCATTTACAGAACCACTGCACAGCGTTTGTACATGCTCATCTGAAAAGCAGGGAGGAACGGAGGTGAACATGCATATCAACGTGCATATGGATCGTTATTTATGCATTTGGGAAACATTTTGTGAAATTTAGGAAAGGGAAAATTAATTCCTTCAAATGAATTCGTATCAAATGCTCTAGCTGCTTAATATGCACTTAATTTGACAAACTTTTAGACTTTTAGACTAGTTATCAATGAATATTAAATTTCTGCCCCACAGCATTAGGACAGGTCCCTCTTCCCATCTCATGACCACCCAGAGCAGTGTCTAGCTTCAAGCAGTCAGACTCCACAACAACTGACAATGTCCAAACTAAAGTGTAATTGTTGAGGCATTGACTTTACGATCTTTACAAACTCTTTAAACTGCGACATTTTGTAGACATCCCCTTGAGTTTTACAATATATGGTTTAGAGCTGCATTTATTGTTTCCTAACTGCCAAAAACACGTTTGGCTGGTTTCTCTGGAGAAACTATAATTTGTCCTTTTTCTCACACTTAGCCTGTACTATAATTTGTCCTTTTTCTCACACTTAGCCTGTTTGTCTCTATTTAGATTCTATCACCATGCTTATACACCCGGGGTGCCAGCTTTACTGCATTAGTTTTGATAAGCTGAGCTTTTCTTACCTGCAGTCAGTGACACCACACACTTCCACCAGGCCCCATATGCAAATTATTATTAATGGTGATTAATTTACTTGGCATCTTGTGCTAAGCCTGGTTATTAGAAAAAGAGAGTGAGAAGAGCGAAAAATACTCCCAGGTTGCGGATTTTAAGTCCCACCCCCAACCCAGCTTCCAGCGTTGCTATAGAAACTCCCAATCAGTGACTGTTTTGCCCATGCGCTTGGCGTGGGTTTCGGTGGCGCAGGTGGAATGCATATGGAACAATGGCCCATCTGGGTGTGCCAGTGGCGCCCATTTTAATCACACCGTTTCCACTGTGCTGGCTGATGGAGACATTGAGTGGGCTGTTGGGAAGCCGCCAGAGCTCATCTACGGTGGGCAGAAATGGACCATAGAAGGAAGGTTGCTTCAGATTTGCTCACATGCAGGCTTTTGAAGGATTAAGTCCATTGGTCAGCCAACAAATCATCTTATACTTGATTATTGTAGTTTGTCTGCTCTCTGTATTTATTTCTGCTTTAACATATGACTCTGCTATAGTTTTCTTCTTTGAAGGTGTACTGTAGGCAAACATCTATTTTCAAACGATAAGTATGCTCACCCAAACCATTATAACCAAACTGTAATGCAAATGCTAAATATTGCAGTGGACATGGGGGTGTGTGCTTAATGATTCATTCAGAGCACCTTATCAATTGAAGCACATTTAGAACACTGAGCATAACTAGCGCAGGTTAATTAAAAGACAAAAGCCAAGGGGGTGCCTGGCAACTCTCCTGGTCCAAACCTATTTATGCCGTGCTGGGCGGATGGGGATTTTGGGGCTAGGAATTTAATATTGAGTCTCTCAATATTGAAACCCAGCAACATTGCTTTTACAGATACATAAATAACTCAAGACTACACCATTCTTTGTACCTGTCCTATTTAAAATGGTGCTGTCAAAGACGCAGGAGACATAAAACTTGATTGCTAAATCGCATAGTGCAAATGTTTTTGTAAGAAATCAGAGAGCGTATAATCTGTGTGATATGATGAAACTAATTCACCATTTTCATGAGCTTTCTTTTGAGATTTAAAGTGCTCTCAACAATTAAAAAAAAGTTTCACAGATGGCCTCCAAATGTTTGAAACTGAAGGGGCTTAATGCTTTGAGACTGCAGAGTTTAGTTTATTTTAGTTTAGTTTAGTTTAGTTAGTTTAGTTTAGTTTAGTTTAGTTTAGTTTAGTTTAGTTTAGTTTAGTTTAGTTTAGTTTAGTTGTTTGGTTTAGTTTAGTTTGATTTTTGGTGCCCTAGGATTTAAAATTGAATTTATCTTGGCATAATTAAATAACAAGAGTTTAGTACATGGACATGGCATACAGTGAGTCTCAAACCCCATTGTTTTCGCCTTCTTATTTAAATCTCGTATTTGAAAAACACTCCTGAAAAACTGGCAAATCTCCACACGACACTGACTGTGACACAACAGTCAGGATCATTAATATGTGCGCCTCCAAAAATTTGCATCCCAGCCCATGTTCAATGACAGGCAGAACTGAACTGACCAGAAGAGGTCAATATGATGACCTCTTAGATGTCAAAAGCTCAAGGAAAATTTGATTTTTCAGTTCATCACCCCTTTAAAATGTTTTTTTTTTTTTTTTTTGAAAACTGAGGTATGATTATTTTTCACACTTGTATTTCAGAATGTGTGAAGTGTGAAACAGTCAATCAGAGCTGAACTCATTACTATTCATGACCCTTCCAAATAAGGTAAAACAGACCATTTCATTCTAGGACCAATTTCTAGAGTTGAAAATGGACCTGTAAAGCAGTATCACCATTTGCCTCACGTAGTGCAACACACAACACGTAGTGCAACAAATCTCCTTCGCATAGAGTTTATCAGGTTGTTGATTGTGGCTTGTGGAATGTTGGTCCACTCCTCTTCAATGGCTGTGCGAAGTTGCTGGATATTGGCAGGACCTGGAACACGTTGTAGTATACACCAATCCAGAGCATCCCAAACATGTTTAATGGGTGACATGTCTGGTGAGTATGCTGGCCATGCAAGAGCTGGGATGTTTTCAGCCTCCAGGAATTGTGTACAGATCCTTGCAAGATGGGGCCTTGTATTATCATGCTGCAACATGAGGTGATGGTCACAGATGAATGGCACACGGGATCTCCGTGCATTCAAAATGCCATCAATAAAATGCACCTGTGTTCATTGTCCATAACATAAGCCTGCCTATACCATAACCCCACAGCCACCATGGGCCAATCGATTCACAACGTTGACCTACATGACGCTATACATGCAATCTGCCATCTGCTCTGTACAGAGAAACCGGGATTCATCTGTGAAGAGAACACCTCTCCAAAGTGCCAGACACCATTGAATGTGGGCATTTGCCCACTCTAGTCGGTTACAGCAACGAACTGCAGTAATGGTCGAGACCCCGATGAGGACAATGAGCATGCAGATGAGCTTCCCTGAGATGGTTTCTGACAGTTTGTACAGAAAATCTTTGGTAATGCAAACCAATTGTTGCTGCAGCTGTTGAGGTGGCTGGTCTCAGACGATCTTGGAGGTGATCTGCGGTTGTAAGGTCGGTTGGATGTATTGGCAAATTCTCTTAAAAGCCTTTGGAGATGGCTTAGAGAAATGAACATCTCTGGTGGACATTCCTGCAGTCAGCATGTCAATTGCACGCTCCCTCAAAACTTGCAACATCAGTGGCATTGTGCTGTGTGATAAAACTGCACATTTTAGATTGGCCTTTTATTGTGGCCAGCCTAAGGCACACATAGGGTTGTGTATCGTTTGAATTTGAACGATTCTGGTTCCGATTCCGATTCCTTGTTTCGATTCGGGTTCCTAACGATTCTCGATTCCGATTCTTTTAAGAGGCAGGGTCAAAAAAGTTTAGCTAACCTTGCTAACCAACGGTCTTTCTGAAGGAAATACTCAAGGGAAATACTCCTTTTTGTCACAAATTTTGCATTTTGCCAAGATTTTGTTATTTTTAGAAAAGTGAAGCCACACTTTGGACCGCCGACGTAAGCTACTCATGTTCGACTCGCGCGGTTATGCCAACACTTCCGGTAGACGCTTCTTCGTTGGTGTTGTTCAGCGGTTTCTTCTTCTGGTCGGCGGACTGTGAATATCGAAACTAGGAATCGAAATTTTAACTTTTGAACGATTCCGGGAAAAATGAAAAGTCAGTCCCGGTTCCAATCGATACTCGATTCTCAATACCCAACCCTAGGCACACATGTGCAATAATCATGCTGTGTAGTCAGATCTGGATTATCTCGACAAAGGAAGTGCTCATTAACACAGATTTAGACAGATTTGTGAAATATATTTGAGAGAAATAGGTCTTTTGTGTACATAGAAAAAGTCTTAGATTTTTGAGTTCATCTCATGAAAAATAAGGGCAAAAACAAAAGTGTTGCGTTTATAATTTTGTTCAGTGTATATATAGTGTATATTATTATTATTATTATTATTAGTAGTAGTAGTAGTAGTAGTAAGTGCTGTAAAACTATTCCACTGCATTAACTAATGTTAACACATATAGACCCTTACTGTAAAGTAATTGTTGACATTTTATGTTAATGTAGTCAAGCATGTACACTTTTATCCCAAGCAGGATTATCTTTACAGACAGTTGTTAGTAGTTATTTTTCATTTCATCCAGAGACTTTGACTGCGTCCATTTCAATCCAACTGGAAATCACTATGATAAAATTATCTTTTGGTACTGTTTGACTAAGCAGTTTATGTTAACAGTACCAAATGCAAGATGCAAGAGACGTACTGTATACACATAAGCATGTAAAAAGACGCATTTAATCCAGCAAGAAACCATATGTAGAAACTCTGATGTGTGTGCATAAGAGTCCCTGGAGACACTGTTGTGTGTGTTTAGACACAGGGGGTTGCAAACTGCTCAAGTTTTAATTAAGTCGCTACTCTTGGCACAGCATAGTGGGACAACCACTGAGCTTCATCAGACATAAGCAATTACATAAAAAAAACCCAGAAAATTTTAGCTGCTAATATCACTACCTGAAGGCCATAAAGATATGCTGCTTAGAACAAACTATTAAAAAAAAAAAAAATCAGTAGAAAAATGTAAAAGGTTCTGGTAATGTTTAGCCAGTAGATTACCCGCTAAGTTTGCGGACATTATTTTAATGCTGGAACACAACACAATTCAAAATATTCAAAATAAGGGTAAACATTTGTGAAAAATTCTTTCATATTCCATCATAATGGGAAAAGCACTGAGCTTCATCGAACATAAGCAAATAAACCCTCGAAGATTTCAACTGGTAATATCACTACCCAAACAATAGGGTTTAATAAAATGTCTGTAAAAAATCAGAATGGAAAATTTCTTATATTAAAGGGTTAGTTCACCCAAAAATGAAAATTAAGTCATTATTTACTCACCCCCATGCTGTTCCAACCCCGTAAGACCTTTGTTCATCTTCGGAACACAAATAAAGATATTTTTGATTTAATCTGAGAGCTGGATCAATCTTCCATAGACTGCCTAAGGGACTGGCTCTTGACGGCCCATAAAGTCATTAAAGAAAAGGTTTATTCCATGTGTCTACAGCGGCTCAATTATAAGTTTATCAAGCGACGAGAATACTATTTTTGCGAAAAAACATAAATAACGACTTTATTTGACTATCCCATTACTTCCTTATTGGCGCATGCGCGAGAACTGAGAGGAGGACATTCTCCTTCGCTTACTTCTTGTGACTGGCGGCTGCTCACCGCTTAGGAGTTTTATCGCCACCTACTGTATAAGATGATGTGCTGATTTAGCTGGAAGTGCAAAACTTTCTGTTTACAAGCAGAGGAAGATGCGCGCTGTACATACGCTTTTCAATTAGCGTATTTTCCGCACTACAAGGTGCACTTAAAAGCCTTTAATCTTCTCAATAAACGACAGTGTGCCTTATCATCATCTTATACGGTAGGTGGCAATAATACTCCTAAGTGGTGAGCAGCCGGTAAAAAGAAGTACTCAAAAGAGAACGTCCTCCTCTCAGTTCTCATGCATGCGCCCATAAGGAAGTAATGGAATAGTCGAATAAAGTCGTTATTTATGTTTTTTCGCACAAAAAGTATTCTCGTCGCTCGATAAACATATAATTGAGCCGCTATAGGCACATGGAATATTTAAACCTTTTCTTTAATGACTTTATGGGCCGTCAAGAGCCAGTCCCTTAAGCAGTCTATGGAAGACTGATCCAGCTCTCAGATTAAATCAAAAACATCTTTATTTGTGTTCCGAAGATGAACGAAGGTCTCACGGGGTTGGAACAGCATGGGGGTGAGTAAATAATGACTTAATTTTCATTTTTGGGTGAACTAACCCTTTAACAGGACATTGTGCCCTATTTTTCGTTGTTAAAGTGAATGCAGCTAAAAAGTGAATTGTCTCAATAACCTCTAACAATTCTGTCAAGATTAACATGTTAAACCCACACTGCCCGTATGAATAATAACTGTGTGATGGATGCTAATGTGTTAGGTGAGATGGACTGAGAATGTATGTTCTCATGCCACTGTGATCTCAGTGTGTGTACGGTTATGCCCCGTTTGCCATCTGCAGCGGAGGGGTGGAGGGCGCAGCAGTACAGTTAAGGTATTGTGTGTTCCCTGACAAGAAGGGGGATGAATCTTTTTCTTGTCTGAAATAGAGGAATGGGAGATGAGGTGAGAGCCAAGTCAAGAACAACTCAAGAGCTTAAGAACTGTTTTTATTTTCAAAGGTGTCATGAAGTACATTGAAACTGTTGCTGAGAGAAGAATTTTAAAAGTAATTGTGTTTAAATTTAAGTTTAAAATTGTCTAAAATCCCTACGCAGTCAAGACTGACTGCCAGCGAGGCTCATTTGTTACAATCTTGGCTCAACATTAGACAGATCCACCTACGGATTTGCTGTCACAAAGAAAAGAACATTCCGGAAATATGGGTGAAAAAAATGACATTGCCGCCAAAGGTTTAGGATTAATATTAAGAATCTGGTTTCTCCCTGCCTTCAGACATTAGGGAGTCATATTAATCATTCGTTACTGATAAACTGATCTTCATTCAATGAAACTACACTAATTATTTAGTATTATTCATTTTCTTGAAACAAACTTCATCATGCTTGTCTCGTGACATGAAGGAAATATGATTAGCTTCTAATCAAGGGAAGAGTTACTACATTTTAGCTACATATTCTTGGGATTTTGGACAATAGTTAATAAATATACTTCACATATAGCGCTCCTAATTGTTCATAGGCTGTAAACAAAATTAGCATGAGATAAGATACCTAACTTCAATCTTTATTAGCTGTACAGTAAACACACAATGCAGAGTTTTTCTTTTAAACAACTTTTGGTTGGAGTGGTGAAGAGAGCCCACTGTTGGCTGGGAATGAGCTTTTAAAGCCATTTCCTGTGAGCTACGTCCATCATTGCTCTCCATTTCGCTGCGTTCCCCTTGTCAGCCATTATTCATCACTGTAATGTTGTGATGGGCAGAGCCCCAAAACCTCAACTCACAATGGGGAAAGAAATGGAGAGAGACCAAACACCCGACACAAACGCATATAATACTAAACGTTGCCCTGGATGGGATACTGATACTACTGAGTGCAGGTTGAGCCACATTCATAGGTTTTGCCATCTTTGGAAAGTTTCAATATGTTCAGTGCTGGTTTCGATGAAAGGTCAATGCATACATTGGGTTAAAAACTAAATGCTGCTTATACTCCATTAGACATAACATATTTGTTTTAATAACAGTTTAAGTGTGATTCTGAATCCCTCTAAAGTATTTGGCAAAAACTACAAAAGGCAAAAAGTTGGGTTTTAATTGGGAAACATATATGTAGTTTTAAAACTCTTCACCATTCCACTCCAGATTTTCTCAGCAGCCATATGCCGGTTCTGTATGGGCCTCTGGGGCTCGGGAAGGGAGAGGTCCTGTTGGGATGGAGATATGGGATTGATGTTGATTGTTTTAGCATGTGAGACTGCAGGGGAGGACAGGCACTGCTGCAGACTGCCTGCTTGTACTGAGGTTAGATAAGGTGAGAGCTCAAGGGCTGGAATGGTTCTGCTGGCCTCACGCCCACCTGTAAATAAAGTCATACTCACACAGGATCCTCTGTACGAGACCTTGTTTTGCAGTATTTAGAAAGTGTGAGAGCAAAATTTACTCTTGCAGACTGGATATAAATTTTTTTTTCATTTAATATTATTAGGGTTTTTCGTACATCAGAATGAAAACTTCTGCTGCCTAAACCTTGTAAACAAAGAGATATTAAGCAAAGCACAACGCGTGTGCCTTCACCATAAACCACAAGTCTGTCTTATCTGCCGCTGAACTGCTGCCAGTGATTCCATTCACATAATTGATATGCGCCACAAACCCATCCAAATGAATTTTTGTCCCCTCACAATGCACTCTTTCCTCATTATTCATAATTAGCCATATAGTCTTTCTGTTACAATTGAAGAGGTACTAATAATGATTATGGCAATGATTATGTGTTTTTGCTTTTGTTGTTTGGTGTGTTTCAAAATGAGTTGTTGAACCCAGAATAGATGCAAATCAGCTGTATTGTTGTTCAGCATCAAAACTGCCCAAAACCCTCATAAATTGATGTTCACACATATAATTATATATCATTTGCTCATAATATCTCATGTGCTCACTGTGTGCTGCTTATAAACACTTTGTGTATGCATCTGAAACTGGTTTGACTATGAAGTATTTTGACACATTTAAAAATATCTGATTTTAGTCCTAGACTAAAATGGCAATTGAGCTGAAAGCAACTTGCACCGATATATCTTAAAATATGTCAGTGCCATTGTTTTGTCTCGATGCACAGGAATGTTTTTTTTTTTTTTTTTTTTTGCGGAGGCATGTTTATAAACGCCAATTACAAATCCTAATTAAACTAAGGTCTATCTCTTGAAGGTAATTTTTGTGAATGTTTAAAGTCAGATTTAAGACTACTTAAGTTTGACAAAGACAAAAAAAAAACACATCAGTAAGTTAGAACATTTTTATAAATATCCATAAAATCCTGGGTAGTGATGCCAGAAAGTTGCTAACTTTTGCACAGATATGATAATTATTTGCGTTGACTGATATTTAATTGATATTTCAATTTGCATTTATTGTTACAGCACTTCTTTTATTTGTTATCAGATGTGACTGTCAAAGTGATGCCCTGTATGTCAGAAATGTGCAGTTCTAAGTTATTACAAATCATGCAGTTAGCACACATTATGTATTCATTTTCAGCATAAAAAAATGTAGCAGTTGTGAACATATTGATTAAAATATAAAGAAAAAAGTCCAGTTTTGTGTGTTGATTCAGAGTTGGCATCAGTTAGCATATGAGAATAGTGCATTTAAAGGGATAGTTCACCCAAAAACAAAAATTTAAGTCATTAATTACTCACCCCCATGCTGTACCAACCCCGTAAGACCTTCGTTCATCTTCGGAACACATATGAAGATATTTTTGATTAAATTTGAGAGCTGTATCTCTACCACATTGGCACCCTAAGGGATTGAAACTTGACGGCACAGAAAGTCAACGAAGAAAATGTTTAAATATTCCATGTGATTACAGTGGCTCAACTTTAGGTTTATCAAGTGACGAGAATACTTTTTGTCCAAAAAAACAACAACAACAACAACAAATATAACGACTTTATTTGACTATTCCTTTTCTTTCTTCTGGGCCTGAGACAAGAGTTCAAGAGATTTCCACGACGCATGCGCGAGAACTGAACAAGAAGTAGTAGAAAAATATTGTAGTTCTCGCGCATGAGTGATTAATGACTTAATTTTCATTTTTGGGTGAACTAACCCTTTAAATAGATGAAGAATTTTAAAGTATAGAGCACTTATAAAAGCAACATGTCTGACATCTTTGATGTAAAATGAACATAATGCAACTAATTTCTGTATTCTGCTTTAGTTGTGTATGCACATGTCACTCTCTGACTTTATAGTATATCACCCTCAAATCCCACTTTTCCCTGGTGAGCTTCCTTGGGTGAAAAAAAATCTCTGTCTGGTTACAGACGCTCACACAAACTCTCCCCCAACCTTTGCTTTCTCATCTGATAATCCACCGGTCATGACAAGATTTCCACATTACAATGGAGACCAGCTGAATCGGAGATGCCCCTCAGGTTTTCTATGCTAATCTGAATATGCAAGATGAGGAAGACTGGCACTACTGCCAGTTTGACAGATGGACAATTAATCTGAGCTAATATGGCATCTTAGCCTGAATAAGAATTGCAGGATTGAGAGCTGGACCAGCAACAAACCACAGCTATGTTTCCCAAGGAAACCTAGCTTTAAGAAATGAGGCAGAGAGATGAAATGGCCATGGCTGTTCAATCATATGGGTAGTTTTAATCACTCTCAGATCAAGTCCAGTAATCACATTAATATCATACATAATAACCTGCGATTTACTGCTTGATTTCCAAATATTAGATTACAGATTGTCACACTTTATGGTATACGCTTCAGGCTTTAATTGTACAATTGACCCAAAGGAATGTTCTTTTGAGAATTAAAAAAATCAATAGCTTTATAACTAGGAAGTACAATGAATAAATGCACAATTAGTACTATTTGATTAAAAATGCACAATGACTCATTAAGATCATTAAAAGTTCATGACCTCCATCTGTTCATTTTTAAAACGGTTGGGAATGCGTCAACTACACATAGGCTGCACCCAATACTTGTACTACAGACACAAATCCCACATCCAAAAGAGTTGAAAAAAATTGGTGGTTATTAAAAGTGTTCTCTAATTATAACTAGAGTTTAGAAAGCACTGGAAGCAAGGAAACACCAATATCAGTAGAAACAGATTATCCGAAACAAAGACTGATTGACAACCAAAGACAATCTATGGAATTGCTGTAGTAGTGAAAATAATGCATTTCTGAATTTACAAAATTATTTCCTGAAGGGAATATAAGTTGTTTGAATATTGCTTTTTCTCACATCTGGAGGGCATATACTGGAATATACTGGAAGGGATGATTTCAATCACTTCAGTGTGGTTATGGTGTGATTCAGCCACTAGAAGGCGATGGTTTGATCAGCCTTGTGAGCCTGCAGGCATGTTCTGTAACAGTGACTCACCTGCACTGCATTCTGCATCGTTTAATTTTCATTAGCCCTTATGCATCCTCATCTCATTTTAGAGAATTCCAAAGCTTAAATTTAACATGTTTTTAAATAAAACACCTTTCTGCTTTCCTCCCACAACATTTCTCTACAGCATTAGCCTAAAAAGATGTGGGAATGCACTATATCTTTTACTTTGAAAAAACTGAAATTGAGACTGACATAATTTCCTTTGAATACGATGGTATATATTTGAAATCACTGACCCTTTTTTATTGAGAATGTAATAGATGAGATCACTATTAGTAAAGCCTAGCAAACACAGATGCAGAATTCTCTGCTTCCCACCCCATTTTTTTTTAAAGTTAATTAGCGATTTGTTCTATGGATATGACAAAAGGATTATTCTCACTTGCCCTGCTGTTAATCAGGACTTTCAAAGCATATTTTTACTCCAAATTCGAGTTATTTTTCCAAACCCTAATCTCGCCTTCCAGATGGTCCGAGTCTGTCTCTAATATAATTGGCTATAAATCTGGTGTGAGTTACAGCCTAACACATTGGAAAGACAGGTGCACGTTTCTATTTTCCCTTTTTTTCTAGAGGCCCTGAGTTTCTGTGAAACTACTATGATAACACATGTCCATTGAGAAGTGAGAACGTACAAAAAATCAATTGAAACATTCTCTCCCTGTCCAGATCCCCGTTTTGAGGAAGCTCTAGCCTTGAATCATGAAATTCTCAATGGCTTGAGTAATGCAGTAGACACATGTGTCCTTGTACGTGTGTTATAGCACCAGAGTTTTCCACATTTTCTGATAACATATGTCAGGACCTATAAGGAGGTGAAAGCAAAGCAACGTGACATGTTCGAGGTGTCTGTAGTGTTTGGAGAGATCTGCAAAGAAAAAAGAGGGCAAGCAAGCAAGGCTACTTGAAGGGATGGAATGAGATAGCTCAGGGGAACGCTGAACATCAAGCTTGACCCCAGTACTCGTTCTCCACACTTGCTTCGCTCAGTGTGTGATTCCTCGCCGAAGCCATCTGGCCCTCTCTCTCCCATTCCCACTCAACATATTGTCATTCCCTCCCCCCGTTCCACTCATACACACCCTCACACCAATCTGTCCATTACCTACGCCAGCCTCGCAAGTGAGCCCACGCTCCTCCATTTAAGATCCCTTAAACGCTCCCAGTTGCCCTTTTCCCTCTTCAGTCGCTTCAAGGCTGATATCTTCCCTTCAGCTCTGAATGGCCAAGGACCGCATCCAGCAATCATACGGAGACGTCGGGAGGGGGGCTTCTTCTCAATAGTAGCCCCCCACTGGGGATAAAGGTCCTCTCCTGTCTACACATGAAAGAGCGTGTGAAATACTTGTGAGTTCCAAGACGTCCTAACATGCGTTGAGGTGGGAGGAAAGGGATCATAGTCCTTAAATTCTCACTTTCCTTTTCAGCTAGTTTGACCGTTGACTCTCACTGCGTGCGGTGCGCACATCTTTGTGATAGTTACTGTTTGGTGTCTAGATTGATTTGATATGGAGAATTATACCTAAACACGGAAAGGATTTACCTCTGTAGCCCTATTGTTGACACAGAAAATACCACAGATGCATTTTTAAGGACCAAATGTTGTCCTTCAAGAGGTCAAGTACATTCAATGATCTCACTTTTCCTAAATAATCAGCTTTCAATGGTAATGTGTATTTAAGAATGCATATCATGAATGACAATAGGTCCTCGCTGGGACTCATATCTGATGGACCTTAGCAAAGGTCCACTGCTAAGCTATTCATTTCCCTCTTCCACATTTGCCTGTCCCTCCTTTAATCTCTTATCATTTGGTAATGAATGGCCTATCACATCCTATCAGAAGTGTAGGAAAGCAGCCAATCGGAGGAAAGTGTTTCATGTGCCCTCTTGCACCAGTTCACCCACATGGACAGCCTGTGCCACCTTCTGTCTTTTTGTGTATGAGTGAGAGACATTCAGGTATCGCTGGCCAGCAGCTGTGGAAAAAAAAAGAAAGTGTTTGCCAAGAACAAGAATGCATGTAAATGAAACCCACAGACAGGCCAGATGAAACAGCAATGCATAATATCTCATCACATGCCATGTGGTGGTGAGGGTTATAAGCTGTATTTGGGATAAAACATATTCGGAGCTAAAGTCTTTGGTTAATTAATAAGCTTTGTTTGTAAATAAATAGCACATTATGGTGAAACATGGACTACATTTGAATTTTATTTTTAAGTAAGAATCAAAAGGACAATTATATATATTTTTCCTTAGCTTGGTTTACTGAAATATTTCTCTATGCAAAGGGAATAATATATTTAATATTATATAGTATAATTTATAGAATAATACAGTAGTATAATGTATGTGGGTCAGTAACATGAAGCTCATCTTTATAATTTATTGAAGCTTTCCTTATTGTTTGTATTGTTTGTATGTAACTGCTGACTCAACAAAACATGATTTTAGTTGGATCTGTTTGTCTGTCTTTAATTTTGCAGTGTTACTGTGATATATGTATGAATTATCATGTTTGGCTTTTAATGTAATAATGTAATGTAATGTTGCCAATGTTAGCAGTGAAGCATCTGGACAGGGGACAGCCCGATTTAGCTTTTATAGCTTTTATTTGCTTGTTTTAAGGGGGGGGGGGGTGGTTTGGGGGGGTTGACTACGATTTCACTTTTTTCATTTTAAATAGTGTGTAATGTTGCTGTTGGTGCATGGACAGTATCTGCAAAGTTGCAGCGCTGAAAGTTCAATGTAAGCAGAGATATCTTTTAAAAACCAGGAAGTATAATTGCCTACAAAAACGACTCGATTGGGACTACAGCTGGGTTATGGTACATCACTAACCCGATGCAGAAAATGGCATGTGCATCGAGTGTATTGTTCACGCAGCTGTCAGGTCTTCTGTGTTTCGGGCTTCCCATGGACGCTGTACTTCCTCAACAATGGATAAAATTTATGTTTATGTTCCTGAAATTATGTTCCTGAAAATGATGATCGTAATCTAGCTCTCAGTGCTGCGCATTTTACGGAAGACAGCTTCCAGAATCTCCACGAGTTCAACTCCAGATTCAACACGAAACTAAAACATGAAGCAGTTCCGACTTTAAAACAAGAGGCAGCAGTGTTGGGCCACAATCTGTAAGTAGGCTAAGATTTCATCATTTTAAATGTATTTGCATGTAATTCCAGACGTAACGTTAGCCTTGTGTTTTATTATTTTTTTTTCAAATGCCAGCGCTGGCTTTATAGCCACTACTAGTTAGCCTATGCTATTTTGTGTCCACGACAAACTCGTACAAACATTATGGATCTTAATTTTCTATAAGTACTAATGTTTTAAACGTACTTTTCATGTATATATGCTTTATGACTTTATTTTCGATTTGATCAAGAATGTAAACTAATTCCACCGCTGTTTGAGTTTAACATTAGTAGCCAGTTGCTATTGTTGCCAGTCAGATGCTATCGTGTAAAACAAACATGCATAAAGTTAAAAATTGTAGCAAATTATCATTCAAAAACGTTTAGTAAGAGCCGTGTGTGGTGAGGTTCTGTTTGACTCTCTTCATCGCTGCTTTCTCTGTCTGATTCTGCCTCAAACTGATGCAGTTCGACGCATATTTACATCTGGACCGGAGCTGACGTTCCGCCCGTAAAGGTAATGGGCGTTAAACCTTCCGGACAACGTAAGCGACAGTTTAGCCAATCACAACACACCGGGCCAAACTAACCAATCTGAGCCCACAACGTGTTTCTGAGGGAGTGTTTTCATAGAATCAGGAAGTGAACCGCTCGTTCAGGGGACAGAGGAGAGCGCGGCTGACAATAAAGCTGAAGTTTATGAAAAATAAGACTTTTTAAAAAAGAAAAACCACGAATACATGTTATATTGCACCCCATAAATACAATTATGCAAAGAAAAAAAGCAGTCACCCCCCCCCCCCCCCCCCCTTTAAGTTACAGACACCACCACTATGCTAGCCTACTATGACGTTGCAGAGAAATCCATGTATACAACATGCCATTTCATAATTATTCCACTCCTATATTTAACACTGCTATTTTTAAGTCACTTGTTTGTATGCTATGGTCCAAAAGCCTTTGGAAACTGCTTGTGCTGTCACACATGCATACACCATAGTGACAAAATATATACTAAAATGTATTTGAAATACATTTATTTTGTGCAAAGTGTACTACAAATACATTTAAATATTTATGTAGGCCTACTTAATATAAATACCATGCAATTGTCCTTTTAGTATACTAAATTGGGTAAGTTTGCTAAATTGGAACAACTAATTTTGTACTTAATGCACTTTAGTTTTCCAGAAATGTGCATTGTGCAATAAAGACGTACACCAAGTCAGCAAATCAATAACTTTCAAGTGATATGCTGTAAATATGTGAATGGATTTGTGGTATTAGTATGAAATAAATGTGTGTTAATTACATTTTGGTATAGACTTTTTTCCCCCTAGGGCATTTAGCCCATGGATGTGCTAAAGTTGATTAGCAAATATGGCCAAATCAAAAGAGCTCTCACAAAAGAGCCCTCCTCTTGTTATAGAGGACAAATTGTTTTATTTCATTAGAAACTCTATGGCTACAAGAAGATTTCCAAAATATTAAAAGTTCCCAGAGACACAGCTGGCACCCTTATTCATAAGTTTAAAATTCATCCCAGAAAACCTTTGAGGGTGTTGAAGAAAAAGCTCTGTATCATTAAGGGGAATAAAATGTTTGATCAGAGCAACTGAGACCCTCAATTTACCGCCAAAAGACTTGTAAGATGACCTGATGAAATTAGGAAAAACAGAGTAAAAAAAAAAAAAAAAAAAAAAAACAGTCAGAGAATAAGAAGATTACTAAACATAATGACCTTCATGTTGGGACATCTTTCCGAATGCCACTCTTGGCCAAGTAGAATATTAAAGACTGAATATACTAAAATTATATGGAATAGACCTGCGGAGGTCTGAAAGAATGTTTTATCGAGTGATATGACTAAACAGGAATGTTTGCACCAATGGACCAGTGGTACACAAAAGGTAGAGGTATATATATATATATATATGAAAAGGTATATATGTAACGCTGGTGCCGTTGTGGAAGCAGTGAAGAGGCTGGATCCAAGTGCAGCACACTTTATTACATAAACTACAAATAATACAGACTAGATACCAGACTAAGAATAAACTCAGGAACAACCACATGAAACAAGGAATCACAAAGACAAGGCAGAAACACAGGGCTTAAATAATCAAGGACAAACGAGCGAGCAAGTTAGGATAACAAGGGGGCGTGGTTAACAGGAAACACCTGTTAACACTAATAGACAGACAGGGAAACACAAAACATGACAAACCCACACCGTGACATAGCCCCCCCATCTTGTCTGTAGACACTGGCTCGGAGGAACAGACTCTGGATCGGCCATCTTGTCCATAGACACTGGCTTGGAGGCAGCCATCTTGTCTTTAGACACTGGCTTGGAGGCGGTGACATGAACAGTCTCTAAATTGGCAGAAGTAACATGAACAGTCTCTGAATGGGCCATCTTGTCCGTAGACACCGTTTTGGCAGAAGTGACGTGAAGCGTCTCTGGCTCGGCAGAAGTGACGTGAAGCGTCTCAGGCTCGGCAGAAGTGACGTGAAGCGTCTCAGGCTCGGCAGAAGTGACGTGAAGAGTCTCAGGATCGGCAGAAGTGACGGTGAGCGCAGGCTCGGCAGGGCTGACGGTGAGATCCGACAGGGTGCGGAGATACTTCGACCAATTAGGCATGGCGGCAGCCCTCCTAGGAATTAGGATTAGCCGTGGATGTTTGGGCGGAGATCTCCTAGTGCTGCTGGATCCATATTTTGGTGATTCCTTCTGTAACGCTGGTGCAGTTGTGGAAGCAGTGAAGAGGCTGGATCCAAGTGCAGCACACTTTATTACATAAACTACAAATAATACAGACTAGATACCAGACTAAGAACAAGACTAAGAATAAACTCAGGAACAACCAACACAAGCATTAACAGCCACACATGAAACAAGGAATCACAAAGACAAGGCAAAAACACAGGGCTTAAATAATCAAGGACAAACGAGCTAACAAGTTAGGATAACAAGGGGGCGTGGTTAACAGGAAACACCTGTGAACACTAATAGACAAACAGGGAACCACTAAACATGACAAGACTAACCCACACCGTGACAATATATATATATATATATATATATATATATATATATATATATATATATATATATACATATGAAACATTTTTTGATTAAGATGAGAACACAGTATTCATGGTATTCATGATTTTGTTTTGTTTTTCATATAACACCAACAAAAACACAAAGAGTATATTTCTAAGAACTTGGCACAGTTTTTTTTTAATTTTTATTTTTCATGGTCATACTTCTGTGTCATTAAGCCAAATTAACTGTGCTGTGTTATTCCTGTAGACTTTTATTTGAACACATTCAACTTCTCCCCTCCACTCTTGGAGAGCCAAAACACCATGCTAGCGCCTCTTTCAATGTCATCAGCCACTGAGCTGGGAAGGGGTGCCCGCTCTGCCCACTCTGGAGAGTCTGTATGTGACTTTCAATGTTGCCAAGCAACGATTTTGAACATTAATTATAAACAGAAAGCTGGACTAGACACAATAGTGACCCCTCTTGGGCAGAAGTCATTTCAGTCGAGGATTATTTAATATTTGCATACAGTATATCAGGTTTGTTTCAGCACTTGGTTTTAAAGCTGTAAGTCTCAATTATTTGCTTTAATCACACAGACAAAACAAATTAACCTCTGTGGCTCACTGTACCCGGGTCCAGGCATTACTTAAAGGGATACTTCACCTCTGTAAAGATGAATGTGTATTTAAAATGGGTAATTTATATAGAAGAAATATGAAATTATTTTTGAATTTTGAGCTTTCTAGACTGAGAAAAGCCAGAAAATGTATTTTTGGCTTATGTGGATGAAAGACAACAACTCCCAGAATGCACTTGCTTCGCTGCCCTAGGAGGCCATGCTTACCGGCAAAAAACTGCAGTAGTTAAGCAATTTTTTGTAAAACAAACCGGGATTTCGAGATCCCAAAATGTCAGGGATTCGGCTTTTGCGCTCTACAGTCGCCATTCATTATGTTTACTGTGGCGAGCAGGAAGAGTGAGGGCCGCGGGAGAACAGTGCGAGGCCAGTGGCGTGATTATGAGAGACACCTGTGAGACACACTGGTCTCGTTTCTCACGGAGGTGCGGGAATTTTCTTAGCAATAATAAAACGCACAACAACCAATCACTTGTTTAGCGTTCATGTAAAGACTACATTCAGATTCACCAATCGGAATGAATTCAGTTAGATTGAAACAAAAGCAGTACATGTAAAGAATGGCGACTGGAGAAAGCAAAAGCTGAATCCTGGACATTTTGTACAATCTCGATGGCCGGACATGTCAAGGAAAAAGACAATGGTCACCCCACTACTCAGCTTTCTCTTCCAAATTTACTCAACTTTCTCCACAGAACAAGAGCCTGCTACCTTAGCCTCCAAAAAAAGATGTCTGACACTATGTGTTCCTTCTGTGAGTGAGATCCCACCCTCTTGAAAACATGCGGAACAGCTCCTTCTACTGGCTGTAGTCTTTAGCCTCTGGCCAAAGAATCCTCCGATGACGCAAAATGATGACTAGATGCCACTTTTATCAATTTCCACAGAATCCGTAGAACTCCTGAAGCACTCTTGTACACTCTGTACAGAACTCCATTAGGCCCTGGAGATGATGAAGCCCTTGCCTTTCTCACAGCCTGCTCTACCTCTGTCCACTCAAGCTGCGTTCACACTACACGTGACCAAGCAAAAAGATACAGTACCATTCATTTTCAGTGGTGAGCAGGTGACTTCCGGCAAAACGCGCGGTCACGACCGTTGGCAATTGGATGGGGCGTGTCTTACGAGGCGACAAAGTTGAGAAATTTTTAACTTTATCCAAATGAAGAGCGATTTTCGTGAGCGACAACCAATGGGAGTGAAGTCAATGGAGCGCGTCTCTCTTCAGTGCTGAGTCTGACTGAGGCAAGTTGAACGAGAAGCTAATTTTAGCATTCAGAAACTGTCCTATAATTTATGATATATCTCCGTGTACATACAGTGTTGTTCACCGTACTGACTCTGTGACTGACTAGTTTCATGAACCCAGATAGACCAGTATTTGCCCATTTGCTGGAGTTAAATAGCCACGATGGCAAAGAGCACTCACTGTTTCTCGTTCATCTTTAATATTATGCATTTTATGTGATTCGAATTATATTTAGACTTTTCCTTCCAAAATATTTGTTTGTAGCGGCAATAAAACGTATTTGTTGTCTAACATAGAGTAACATCCGTGAATGTCACTCACAAACACTACTAGACAACCAGTTATGGGAACGCCCTCCAGCGCAGCCACTGGCGACCTGTAGCGGCAAAGTCGCATGTAGTGTGAACTAAGCTTTAGGTGCACAGACCTCTATTTGATATTCTGGTGGATTGATAGGTGGGATGTCTGATGGAACTGACATAGGCTCATGCCTTTTTGCATCTGTATGCGTTTCCTCCAAATATCTCTCTTGCTCAACCCTAAATGCTTTTAAAATGCCATTCTTCTCACTGGTGAATAACTTCTTTACGAATTTTAATGGGTCTTTATTGAAATTAGCCCTCGCACGTTTCTTCATTTTGTAGCATTTCCGTAGGCGCTCAGCTCTGCTTAATGTTGCAAGCTTATCTTTTAAGGTCCTTTCTGAGAGATTGAGTCCCTCTTTCTGACTTTGTGTTGCTCTTTACTGTTGCTTCCTCAGCTGTCTCCTTTCTCTAACTAACCCTTCAATTTTCTGCTGCCATCAAGACATTTTTAGGAGTAGTATGTACTTTTTCCTTCCTTTTTTCCACACCGAACCTCTTACTTCCACATTCGTAAATGATGTCCCCAAATTTATCCAGCTTCTTTTCAACTGTACCAGTTAATCTTTCCAATGCAAAGCACTGATTTGTAATTACCGTGTCCCATGCAGTTTTCCCACAAGCTCTTGGCCATCTCCAGGCCTATGCCCATTGAGGTTCTTTTCTCTCTTATGCTGGTTAGTCTGAACGGTATCAATATGTTCATCACTAACTGTGTAAACACTTCTATCCTCTATGACAGGGGGGCTGATATCCTGCGAGCTTTGGTTTGCTTCCTGTCGCTGTATTTCATTTGACTGACTTGACTGACTTCGTAATGTGAGGCCCTTGTCCTTTCTTCCTCAAGCATTTAAACCAGTAACCAGTAAGACAGACAAGAAAGTACCTACCATTTAAGAGTAAGAAACTACCATTTGTCGTTTCTTTCATATAGTTCATGAACGATCTGTACGATTCCATATGAATCGAGCATTTTAGTCCAAATTTTCTGAAGAGAAACTATCACTTTGTATGATGAACAGATTGAATGTAGGCCTAATAAACATAAACACATGTAAACATTGATCCGCAAACGTTAAAAGAAGCTCATACTTGCTTGATGCACAAGAACAAACCTCATTGGTTCTTGCGGAAGCTCAAATGCTGCATAACAAAAGAATGAATATCATTGGTTCTCGCACAACAACCAAGCATGCTTGATCTGTTTAGCATATCTGATGTGTTCATTGATTGATGTTTAAATGTGAATAAATGCCTCAATTAAATCTCTTCATCATATGCGATCAAGTCTCTTCAGAAAATTTCTACTAACCTTGATTCATGTGGTTTAGTTTTACGACCTCTTTATGAACTTTTTGAATGCGTCAAAGTTGAAAATTCAGTTATTATTAATATTTTAATTTGTGTTTCGATGATGAACGAATGAAATGGGTTTGGAATGACATGAGGGTACGTAAACAATGACAGAATTTTCATTTTTAAGGCACTAAACCGTGAATTCAATTTATTCTCCAGGTTGGGTAGATGACAGCTGGTGGGAATATTGGGTATCATTATGAGTTCCGAGCTGTACCCGTGCGCTCCCAGGCTTTGAGGTCCAAGACTAATCACTCAACCTTGTGAGAGTCAAAATTCCCAGGCCTTCAAGAGTCCCAAACGCAGCCGCTGTCCCACACACACAGATACTCCCCCTTGGTCCTCCCCTCTGTGCGAACGCACTCTCATCTTAATGAGCGTAGAATTGGAAATCAGGCCTGATTGTTCTTCGAGCGCCTGCCTGGAGGCACGTTAGCGCTAGATGGAGGACTTGGGCCCTGAGAAGTCATACGTTTCTCCCTTGTTTTATTGTGAGTAGATCAGGCTCCACAAAGGGCTCGTTAGCTGGTCCCCCTCCTCTTCTGTCTCTCTCTCTTTCCTCTTCACCAAGCGGCAGCTGATTATGAATATGGGCTTTGGGTTCTAATTGAAGAGCTCTTTGGTGATGGGACGTGCTATGCCATGGGTTGGAGTTTTAGTGCTTCCAGTGGCTCGTCCCTTCACCATGGTTCAGGATCAAATGCTTAATAATACAATGGCGTCTAGGAGGGTTTGGTTAAGGGGTGGGAATCTGCAGGCACCTGATATCAATGTTATATTTATCTCTGGGTCATGATACAAAAATATAGTGATTCTTTATTGGATCTGCATTATACAAATAATTTTGTCTGCAATGACGTAATGTCCCGATGCGTTTTGTCTTCTTGTTCTGTATGCTAGTTAACCTCCTCTTTCTCAAAGGTATTAATGTAAAAATGAACCTCAAATATTTATCTTATTTTACTATATACTGATACAGTATATTGAAGTAAAATATTGCAGCAATATGTTAAAATATAGATTTTCCCCCCACACCTCATTTAGTCAATGGTGTTTAAAAGGATTGTTTACCCAAAAAGTAAAAGTCTGTATTAATTACCCTCATGTAGTTCCAAACATATTCATTATCACTTCATTTCTTTAGTGGAAAATATGAATATTTGAATCCTGGCTCATTTTTTAATATAATGGATGTGAATGAATACTGGGTCTGTAAAAAAAAAAAAAAAAAAAAAAAAAAAAAACTAGTTAAAATTCACTAAATTCCAAGTATTCTGAAACCATGATTTGGTATGTTTTGTGTGATGAACAGACAAAACTAGTCACTATTCAAAACACTGCATTGTGACCTAATTAGGAGTCAGTTGACCTCAGTGACAGGATCAAAATTATAAGTAACTAAATCATTCATGGTAAAGATTTGACTCAAATAAAGGATTTGCTGACAAATCTAGTTCCGTGTGCTTTCTAGAGTGGAAGTAAATATTTTCTGCAAATACCGGTAGTCAATAAATAAAGTCATAACGGTGAGTAAATGAAGACAGAATTTTATTTTTGGGGGGAACTACTCACTTGTAAAGGTCAAGAAATTGATTCAATTTATACAATTAATTAAAAGGTCTCTGAGATGGATCTGCATTGAGGCACAGTTATTCAACTATGTAATTTAAAATGTGCCATTCATTTTAGAGGAGAGAGAGGTGTAGAGACCTCAATGGCTAGATTTATGCCAGTTCTAATGTGTCTGTCCTTTCTGTCCTTGAGAAGTGCTCAGTCACACTGTCAGCATCTCTAACACTGCGCTCAGGAGCCAAACCCCAGCATGCCAAAATCTGAGCTCACCGCATGAATATCACCAACTCACTGCGTGTACAGTCGCAGTGCTGGAAAAATGAACAATGTTTGGAGCAATGCATTCAATTAAAGACTGTGGAAGACGTATGAACATGATATGACATAAAATAAATACTTCCTGCACAGTTTTATATGCACAGTTACATTAAAAATGGAATACTTCTGTTGACGAATAGGCTACTTCTCATCAGAGTAAATCAGCTTAATGTTGTGTAATAGATTGAGATTTCCCAGTTGTGTTTGTGGCACGGTAGAGATTAGTGTACAAATGCAAAAATATCCCAGAACCTCACAAAGTCTCTCTGAACTGTATTATTAGATAAGCCTCTTTAAATACCCAGTGCAGACATCACAAGTCTACATACTTTATTCCAGCAGAGGGCAGTCCCCATCTCTACATACAAAGTACCTACACTTGACACTGCTACTCGCACAACTCACTGACGTTGTTTTTGTGTCCAGTGAGTAGGTGAGACGCGGATAAATTTAAATACTAAGAGCTAATAAGCTAATCTGAGACCTGCCGCTGTCTTTTGCTGCCCTGTTCTCAAGCTCTCACTGGCGCTTCAGCACAGCTTGTGTGTGCCGTTGTTTAAGGTGTTTGATTTATGAGCTGATAATGTTATGAGGTCAGAACATCATTTATTTTTTGACACTATGGTCCTTTTCTAATTGCCAGAATTAGACGTGTCAGATTGTTTATTTTTGTCTATAGACATTTTTGTGCTAAGGAATGTAGCGAGTTACAGTAATTTTGTGCTCAAAAGTATGCCTAGACATTTGATTATTACTCATACAGCACTTGATTATGATCCCAAAGGGGGATTTTGTCCTTACACTTTGGAGAACCACTAGTTCAACTCATTTAAGCATTTATGCACTGTAATATATATATATATATATATATATATATATATATATATATATATATATATATATATATATATATATTCATGATTCTTAATCACAACATTTTTTCTTTTGTCAAATCAATTTAAATAACTTATGTAGTTCAGATGACATAATATTTTGAGTTTCTGAAGATTAAATCAATCTCCTTCATTGTATTAACTCAATTTTTCCATTTCAATGAACTTAAAATTTTAAGGCAACCAGGTTACTCAATTTTTTAAGTTAAACCAACAATTTTTACAGTGTGGATGTATTCCTTTTGTAAATACAGGTTAGAAGAGAAACAAAAAATACAAAAACTTTTATGTTTGGTTTCGAGACATCAGCTTGTAAGCTCTCAGCAGAACAGGAATTCTTATAAATACCAGTTGTTAACATTTAAACGTTTTTGTTTTGTTGTTTGAGGGTGGTCTGACAAATAAAAACACAACCTTGTTTAGGATTACATGAATACAAATAAATAAACATGTTTATTTGTTCACTCTGCAGACATATCACTCATAAACAGTTTAATAAAAGCCTTTCAGCGCAATATAGCAGGACCCACTGACCACAAAAATTCAAAATATGAAAAAGGTGCTATTTGAAATTGTATAACTTTTGTTATGCAGTTTTTCAAGCAGGACCGCGCAAAAACGCCTCGGAAAGCTCTGCAGATTCATACGGAAGTGAAACAGCCAGCATTAATGAAGTACTACACGTATTTTTAAGTTTTTTTTTAAATTTTATTTTATTTTGACTAATTTGGTTATGATTTTAGCTAAGAATATCTCTCATCTCCATTTAACACATTTCACCACGTTTAAATCCATTCCTCTGATTTCCCCAAAAATCAGTCATAGGTTTCATCTGGACCTGCTTACACAAAGCGGGAAATAGGCTCCATCAAAACTTTGAAACACAAAAAGATGTCCCCACACGTCTCTGAGTTTGTGTAGGTCTCTCGGTCTCTCTCTTTCTCAAGGGGATAGTAGCAGTGGTGGGGGGGTTTAGGTAGGTCAGAGTTCGGCATCACTGGAAGCCTTCTACGTTCAGTAATGAATTCCCCAGGTCGGAATCCTGGGCTCTCCCGTTAAGATAAACAATGATTACACCTGGAGGGGAGAGTGTGGGAGCGGGTCTGTGAGTGTATGTATGTGTGCTTGTGAGTGTGTTTAAATCAGTGGCAGGTGCAGCAGCAGATCAGGCCTCATTAGCAGCACCTTCTGCCACAACAGGCCTTCAGCAGATGGGAGTTCCACCCTCGTACACTACCTCACCTCATATGGCATGGGCGTTTGTGTGCGTGTAGGGAGGGGGTATTAAAATCAGCCTTTATAATAGTTGCGTTACAGAAACGCAGTGGATCTGCTTGCTGATCCTGACTTTCATGTGTGCGTGATCTGTTTTTACTCAACGCTTGTGTTGCGGCATTTAAATCAGAACGCCTGAAAGGAGAGAGAACATTCCATCTGTTGACATGTGGAACGACCAAACAGCTGATCTTCTTAAAGACCTTCACAAAAAGATCAGCATGTACAGGAGCAACAGCATGAAAAACCACAAGCACACAGAAGCTTAAATATATTTGTCTGAATTTTATTTGCAATTTAGGATTAATAATCTATTGCAAACAATAGGAAATCCCAGGCTGTTTAAATTTATGGTTAAAATAGCAAATGTCTTGATCATTTATTTTCTGTGAGAGATTAGTTTCATGAGTCCTTATTGTAATACATAAATCCTCCTCCCTGGATTCATATATGTTTCAACATCAGCCATTCATACTGCATCTAATACCTTCTTGCAAAGCGACATTGAGCGTGTATTAAATAGAAAGATTATCTTTCGTAATTATAATAATTTTAACCAGAAATTGGACAGTTGTTGATTCGCTCTGATGTCTATACTTCTGGCCAGTGATTAAACAAGAACAAGAACAAGAAATGTAAATGTGAGTCGGCTCATGAGATGTACATAAATGAAGGAAGATTAAAAAAATAAAATAAAAAATGTTTACAGAGAATCCCAACCCACATAGATCACCTGCCTTGGTGATGGAGCATCAAAGAGGGGCCAAAAATGTACAAACAGGCACAATAAATATTACTTGTTAATATGTTTTTTAAAGGGACTATGAGTAACTTTTTATGTAATTTATTATTTAAAATCAATATTTTTGTTCATAAATATGTCCTCAATGGTGTACAAATACCTCTTATCTCTGACTTATCATCGTAAACGAAGAATTCATTATCTTTATATATCATGGGAGACTTCCATGTTGTTCCGCCATCTTGAAAAACCATAATAGCAGAGATGGACAAAAAGTACTAGGCCAACGCGTTTCCACAACGAGTTTTTGTTCAGAGCCAGCATGACGTGACTGAACGCAGCAGAAGCGGAGGAGCAGAGCAGTGAGAGAGTGAGAGGCGCTTGTCACTGCCCCGGCAAGTTCAAAAGGCTGCATTGCAAATCCTCGTCGCCAGAAAAGTCCAAAAATTGATCGTAAATGGAAACGTGACCGGAGATTACAAAAAACATCAGTTAATGTCGGAATTGCTTTATCCAGGTGGATAGAGCTAGTGCAGGAGAAAGAGTTAAAAAAAAGTCCTGGTTTTTGGTACATAATGGTTACCGTAGATGCACATTTGAAAAAGGAGGCGTTGGAGAGCACAATTTCGTTTGAATGCAAAATACATTTTCACCGTTAAATGGCAGCAATTCCTACACAATGACCCTTTAAAAGTGAATTCAAGATGTCATAATTATTACTTTCTTTTTAAAGGGTTAGTTCACCCAAAAATGAAAATTAAGTCATTATTTACTCACCCCCATGCTGTTCCAACCCCGAAAGTTTTTCGCACAAAAAATAGTCTCGTCGCTTGATAAACTTATAATTGAGCTGCTGTAGGCACATGGAATATTTAAACCTTTTCTTTAATGACTTTATGGGCCGTCAAGAGCCAGTCCCTTAGGCAGTCTATGGAAGAGTGATCCAGCTCTAAGATTAAATCAAAAATATCTTTATTTGTGTTCCGAAGATGAACGAAGGTCTTACGGGGTTGGAACAGCATGGGGGTGAGTAAATAATGACTTAATTTTCATTTTTGGGTGAACTAATGAGTTTAAGAAAGACAAGGGTGACAAACTCAAACGGTAGTCAACTAAATTATATAACAAAATACAAAAAATCCTACAATTGAATTTCTCTTTATTAGCTTGTGTGTGTGAGTCAGTTCATTGTGCTCAGCCTCAGAGCTAAAACACACTGACAGTTGTACCCGTTGGAATGGAAGGTCTCATCGCATACGGCCATACTACACACATATTTTCTCCAGTGTCATTGTGCACTTGATAGTGTTTTTTTTTTAATTATTTAGAACTGGTTTAAATTAGCCTGGCTAACGCCAGACTAGAAAACCACATTAACATTTTCTCGAATTTGAGGCGTGGTTTATGAATGCCCAGAGACGTATTATTGGGTGCTACGAATGTCTATCAAATGTGCCTGTGCTCCCTCCCCGTTCTGTGATTGGTTCCCTATTTCAGGGGACAATTTGGTTCATGGTATCCAGTATAATAGAATAAAATCGTGCTGCGGCAAGGCAGAATGGGGAAACCCAGGCTAGGTTTAAATACCTTTCTAGTGGAAAGTTCTATTAGCAATAACAAAATACTTTCCTCACATGCTAATTTTCTAAAATCATATTGCATTGGATGATCAGCAGCAGATTTTTTTTTAATTGAAACATGTATAGGCTATTCAAAGATTGTTTGTTATCTTCTGTTCAGAGAACACTGTTTCAATATGGATGTAAAGCTAAAATGTTTTGCTGAAAGAAAATGAAGAGTTCAATGATTTCCACTTCAATGTCACAAAACAACAGAATACATTAAGAATCAACACATTGTTAAATTGCACCTGCAAAGCTGAATAACATGAAACAGATTGCATGTTATCAGTAGCTATAGCAATCTTTCTGGCAATTACCACTTTTATGTGATTTTGCAGTGCAATGAGCTTTGGAGGCCATTAGTTTCAGCACAACAAAATCATTTTATGTATAAGAATCTGAAGAAATGACAGCACAAAAAAAGACAACGCCTTTTTTTGAGTTTTAAAGACAAAACTCAAAAAAACATACATACATAGACAAAAAATACATCAACAAAAAGGAACAGTAGATGCAATATGATCTTACTAATTTTTCATTAATTTCTCAAATAACTATTTGTCTTAAAGGGATAGTTTTACTTTTCACTGTGAAGATCTAAATATATTTAGATATATCGAAATTGGCTTCTATTGCAATTTCCTGTATATCCATAAATGTGTTTAGTGAAAGGTAAAACTTCCGAAATCTCTGTGTAAACAATGAGTGACGTACGCATGCAAGCGATCACTTCCGGCACATGTGCAGACTGAAGCCCCTGTGCCTTCAGATCAGTTGGACATGGATGTGGTTACACGAGGTAAAAATGATTTAAATACTGTTCGTTTTCTCACACAAACCACTCGTTTTCGTGTCTTTTCTCACACAAACCACTCGTTTCGTGTCTCACCTGCCCTGCTCACCTTCCATACTCACCTGCCATACTCACCTCCCCTACTCACCTACCATACTCACCAGCCCTACTCACCAGCCCTACTCCTCACCTGTCTTACTCACCTGTCCTGCTCACCTGCCCTGCTCACTAGCCCTAGTCCCCTGCACTACTCACCTGCCCTGCTCACCAGACCTACTCACTTGCCTTACTCACCTGTCCTACTCACCTGCCCTACTCACCTGCCCTGCTCACCTGCCATGCTCACCTGCCCTACTCACCTGTCCTGCTGACCACCCCTACTCACCTCCCCTACTCACCTGCAATACTCACCTGCCCTACTCATCTGCCATACTCACCTGCCATACCTGCCATACTCGCCTGCCATACTCACCTGATGTCGCCACTTCACGTGTTGTCATCCTCTGTCCAGATCCTGCTCGTCAACTTTCGAATATCTTCCTCCATCTGCAAAGAGACAATCATCCATTAGCATCCAGCTAAGACACCATTTGATAATTCCTGCTGTCATAGACTCACCATTACCTGGTTTCAGCTATCGTTCTATCCTCTACTAAAATAAACATCCCATAATCCATCTGTCTGTATCTTTTATATTATTTTAAATATGTACTTTATTTCATTGTTGTTATAAATTAATGATTAGTTTTATATTTTAGCAGGATTATAAGAAACAGGAGTGCCACATGGTAACCAGGCACCTGCATTCAAATATAATAGTGTTTGGCTTTGTCTCTAAAACATTCTCTCTATATTGGTTTAATAAAAAAACTGCATTTTGACACTAGCCATGCCAACATAGTTTAATGTCAGAAAAATGGCAATAATGTTAATACTGATGTTTAACATCCTTGTGGGTACCCCATTGGTATGTTGAAGAAACCAAATCCTATTTTCTATGTGAGGAACTTTATTTTATATCATAAACTGTCAGATTCAGTCAAGCAAAAGTTTAATTATTTGTGGATAAACAAACCTTTTTGAAATGGAAACCTGTGCTTGGTAATTGTAAACACGGCTGGTTGCACCGACTGAAAACCTATTAGTTACTCTGTTGATAATCTGTCCTTTGCGAGTATGGCCAGGGCATTTTTCTAATCCAGCCCTACTCACAGCTCAGATCTGGCCATGTGATGCAACAGTGTGGAATTGTTCAAATGAATCAGCTCTATATGGCTCGAACCATTGGTTTTAGCACAACTCCTGTAGATTTTGGCTTAAAGACGGCCATTCCTGACTGAGTCAGAGATTTTGTGTGTAAATGTGCTTCTTAGTGTGCAATTGCTGAGCCCAGGGGTTCCCTTTAATCAAAGATGACCGACATTTCCACAAAATACTTGGAACACACCGCAGGCACAACCTTCTAAATGTGGCCAGACATGTTTGTTTGAGTCTTTTTAACCTTATTTATTTAATTTCTTTTCCTTATTTTGTGCAGTTCATTCGTGCATTGATTAAAATAGTGTTTGAATCATAATTAATTTATCTTCTTTAATGGAAATGTATACTTACTCTGCATCTGAAAAAAACCCTCCTTGGCTGATGCAACATCACTTTTTGAACCCCTCCTTTCCAATCACCTGCCTCAGAGTGGTATGTTATGTAAAGCCAACCTTTTATGATTCAATCAGTTCCCATTGTATAAAAGTAATGTATGCTATACATTTTACATTCTACATTCTTACAAAATATCTCTGAAATACATTTGTTCTTGAAGTCCCCTCCAGTTGTATGTATTCATGCCATGTCAGCACAATGAAAGCACCAGCTACGTAAGTAGTGCTAAAAGGTCTGCTGGAAAATATGAGTGAAACAAATTTATTTTAGGCGCTTAAAACATTAATTAAATGTTAAAAAGTAATTTTTAAATTCACACACATTTTTTTTTATTCTTTATCCTGATTTCTAAAGTGGTAAAATAAAAATAATGAGATTAAAAAGATAATCTGATTAAATAATTGTGATTTATTTTATTGTATTGACAGAAAAAAATGTCAATGTCGTTTTTCTCCTTACTTTCTACTTATGTGTTTCAAGAATAGTTGCTTTTGTAGTATTTATATAGTTTATATTTCACCATTGTCTTTACCTACCTTAGGGTTGTAAGTGTAAATATTAACAAAAAAAATGTTGTAAGCTCAAATAGCATTAAATTTACACTAAGTAAAATTAGCAGTATTTTTGTACAAAAAAAGTGTAAATACTTATTATGAGTTTTCCTGCTCTGTAAACAAAGTCCAAAAGAGGAGCGAGGGTGGGGGCTCTCAAGGCAGAGCCGTATGGACAAGGGAGCCCGGTGGAGCCCCAAGAATGGTGGTATCTGGTGGAGCAGAGGGAAGGAGCAGCCAAAGTGAAGCCGTCAGGTCGACAGACCGAGTTGGAATGATGGGATCAGCAGGGGATCCTCATGGCTATGTGAAGACTGGTAGACTTGAGGCAAATCCACACAATATTGTTGCGTTAGAGGAGTAGACAAGGGGTTGAAGTGAACTAGCAGTGACGGGCTGACGGATTTGCTGGTTTTGAAGAGGGGGTGGGAGAGGGAGGCTGGGTGGGAACTCTGGAGAAACAGAAGACATCAGGCTGGGCAGAACCAGCAGGGAAACAGTAGATTGGCTTCAGAACTGAACCGGGGACGTATGGTAAGCATATTCTTCTAAGTCATAAAGAAAGTTTACAGAAGTCAGCTTCAGCTCTCCCTCAGTGGTGGGAGGTTGGATGGGATCTTCCTCCATTCCATCGTACTCCACTAGCTGTCCCATGCTGACACACGGTGTTGACGGTGTTGTGCTGAATTTTACTTCCCTGACAAATTATAACCCCCCTCGTTGTGGCTGCGACCTGGTTGCCTAATCTTAACCCCACACCTAATCCTAAATCCTATTAATTTTGGCAGCGGTCAAAATTCACACACCTGGGCAGTGAGGGATAATCCACCATGCCGGTGCATCCAACACCAATACTCCAGCTACGGCCTATGTTTGGGGAGGAGGAGGAGGAGATGTACTACTACTGAGTCCATTCTTTCCTTTGTTATTCTTAATTAGAGTGTCTAATATTCTATAATAGTTGGTCTCACAGAGAATGCGCAGATACTATTTGCACTTCAGAGTATAGTACATTTTAAAATGATATCCAATATTATCACATACAATGTAAATTCAATTTATAAAGATCATAAATGGATGCTGCCTTAGGACCCCAAAGCCCTCCCCTAAACTTTTACCCATTAAACATTTTGTTCCTACTATTATATACCAGTTTGGCAATTTATTTCCACTTTTCTTTTTTAAATAAATGCTGCTTCTAGCTGATATGCTAATGGGAAAATGGAGAATAATGAGAAGGGAAAAAGGTGGATTTGAACTTGGGTCGGTAGCACCAAAAGCTGAAACCTGTTACCAACGAGATTTCTTTTGTAATTTTGGTAGGCGGAGCCAGGCGCCAACACAATGGGCTATTTGTACTTAATGTAAATAGACCCTCAATAAACAAACAAATTCTAATAATTTTTTACTCATGTGTTTAAACCCATAGGTTTCTGTCACAGATGTGTACATGAAAACATGAAATCATATTTCATGATATGAAATCATATTTCCCCCCCCATCCCCCCCCCCCCCCCCCCCCAAAAAAAAATGATTGTTTAACCTATTTAACCTATAGTGCTCAAAAAAAGAAGAAAACAAAAAATCATAGCTGCACCAAAGGCATGGACGAGGCTATTTGTACTTAATGTAAATAGACCCTCAATAAACAAACAAATTCTAATAATTTTTTACTCATGTGTTTAAACCCATAGGTTTCTGTCACAGATGTGTACATGAAAACATGAAATCATATTTCATGATATGAAATCATATTTGCCCCCCCCCCCATCCCCCCCCCCCCCCCAAAAAAAAATAATGATTGTTTAACCTATTTAAAAAGGTGAAAACAAAAAAAGAAGAAAACAAAAAATCATAGCTGCACCAAAGGCATGGACGAGACTGAGGAAGTGTGAGTAAATTCTTTCCTTTTACTGTTTTACTTTCTTATTCTATCATTTTCTCTTACCATGACCACATTGGCCAGGGCCTTGGGCTGACAGGATCAATGTATAATCTGCACAACCTCCACATTATAGTGCTACTTAGAGCTTGAATCCAACAGTCTTTTCCTCCAGAGTTATATACAATGAGCAGGACAAAATGTCTGCTAGCACTTTGGAAGTTCCACTTGAATTTTAGCCTTCTATTAGTAAATTTATGAGCCTCCCGACCACAGAGCTCTTTCAGTAAGTGCACGGTGACAGATTGAGCAGTGCCTTTTGTCCTCCACTGTGTGGTTTTCAAAGAGCCCCTTAAGGGTTTTCCAGAATGTGATTGGAGATGTGGTCATATGAGGATTGGCTAATTGATTGTAGTCTGGCACCGGACAGAGGGCATATCTAACTATTTATGGATTAAGTGTTATGGTAGGGAGAAAAGGTCAAACTGTACAGTTCAGTGAATATCTTAAAGGGTTAGTTCACCCAAAAATGAAAATTATGTCATTAATGACTCACCTTCATGTCGTTCCAAGCCAGTAAGACCTCTGTTCATCTTCGGAACAGAGTTTAGATTTAGTCCGAGAGTTTTCTGTCCCTCCATTGAAAATGTATGTACGGTATACAGAGGCGGACAGAGTACACAGCTTTATTACTTGCTTTATTACAGCTTTGATACCCCTTGCTAAATTTTACTCAAGTACAAGTAAAAGTACTACAGTCAGATGTCTACTTGAGTAAAAGTACTGAAGTACTTGTTTTTAAAAGTACTTGAGTATCAAGAGTACAAGAGTATATTTTCTAAATATTGCATTACAACTGCCACAGTGCTTACATTTGTGGGCAGAAACGTCCTACATGGAGTTATGAAAAATGTTAAAGTCAATACCTTGGAGAATGTTAAAGAAATTAAAAGTAAAATCAAGTCGTATTCATCTTTTTACCATGTTGCTTTATTTAACATTTAAGAAAATTTCAGAAAATTCAGAAAATTGAAATAGTCTGGCGAGGTGGGGCCACAGGCTGGCACATTCCCGGGATGGACCTGGTGCGTCTTCATCCATTGGTTTCGTCCATGGTTTGGTCTCTTATCTAAATCTGACCATGGAGTTGACTTTGGCGAAAAGCTGAAGGTGATTGCTGATAGGTTGTCCCAATCAGTGGATCCTGCACAATCCAATCACGTTTGAGAGGGAAACAACAATTTGAGGGTTTCCGAGATTTTTCTTATTTCCATTTTTTTTTTTTTTTTTTTTTTTTAGAAGTAGTTACTTTTTACTCACGGTTATGGATAGAAATGTATTGGAGTAAAGAGTACAATATTTCACTCTCAAATATACTTGAGTAAAGTCATGAGTACTCCCCAAAAATGATACTCGAGTAAAGTACAGATCCTTCAAAATTGTACTTAAGTACTGTATGTACTCCAATTCTGTCCGGCTCTGACGGTCTGACTTGTCCAGAATGGAAATAAAGACATCATCGAAGTACTCCATGTGACATCGGTGGGTTAGTTAGAATGTTTTTAAGCATCGAAAATACATTTAGGTCCAAAAACAACAAAAACTTTGATTTTATTAAACATTGTATTGTCTTCCGGTTTTGTCCGTACAGAGAGATAAACGGAGAGACTAATATTAGCGTAGCTGTCATTCTTCTTATGATGTAACAAGTACATCAAGCTTCATGGGGAGTGTTCCTGGTTTCGGCTGACCTAATCTATGCTGCCTAACATTGAATTATATAAGTTTATGTGTATGCTAGGTCAACTAGATGTGTTTTTAGTCTAGATTTGAACTGACAGAGTGTTTCTGATTCCCGGACAATGTTAGGGAGATTTTTCTAGAGTTTGGTGATAAATAGGAAAAGGATCTACCGCCATGAGTCAATTTTGATAATCTAGGTATTATCAACTGGCCAGAATTTTGAGATCGCAATTGACGCGAAGGGCTACAATGCGTTAAGAGTTCGCTCAAATACTGGGGTGCTAAACCATTTAGTACCATTTAGGCAGCCAATGCAGTATTGACAGAACCGGGCTAATATGGTCAAACTTCTTGGTTATAGTAAGAACTCGAGCTGCTGTGTTTTGGACCAGCTGTAGTTTATTTATTAAGTGTGTAGGGAAGTGTGCAGGGCAACCACCCATAAGAGCATTATAATAATAGCCTTGATGACATGAATGCATGAACTAATTGTTCTGCATTTGTCATTGCGCAAATTATGTAATTTCAATATTTTTTTCAAGATGGAAGAATGAGGTTTTACAGATACTAGAAACGTGACTTTCAAATGAAAGATTAGTATCAAAGAGCACACCCAGGTTCCTAACCAACAACAAATGTTCACTCCACATCGCCAGAAATTGAGTAATTACTGTCCCAATGTGTAGTGAACCAGGGTTCTTGTCAGTGCCTTTGTGTATCTGTCTCAAATCAGCTCTCTAGCTTCGGAGGTTGTGAATCAGACTATCGTGTACACTAATTCGGGCACTGGTAAGGACAGTGAGGACAAAAAGTCATGAGGGTCCCTCTTTTCCAGTAAGGAAAAAGCGTCATCAGTGCCCTAAAGTGTAGTGGGCCAATCACTACACCTTGGGACACTGATGACTCTCTTTCACAATGTCCACATAGTACAACATCACTGTTAGCTAGATTATGTTCATTAGATGTATAGCGATGTACTGTATGTTTATGCTGAAATATAATTAAATAATAGTTTGTATTAAAAAAAAACATCTACCATATGTCATTCTGTGTAGTGAGTTGGCTCACATGGTTTCGTGCCTCAGCACTTCCATAGAGAACATAGTGAGCATAGTAAGCTGGTTTTCATTGTGTAATGGGGGACATTTTAAGGAGCAAACGTATCAGTGCACTTGAAGGATTTTGCTATTGAGGCAACCCTTAAATGTCCGACTCCCTGTTCAGTTCCCTGACTGAACCAGGGTGCAGATTTAGTTTGAGACGTACCCAAAACTCATGCACTTGCACTGAGCTTCTTCTTTTCTTTTTAATGTTGGTTGGTAAACCCATTTGAGCGTGCATACACAGCTTATGTAATAATAAATAAATAAATAAATAAATAAAAGAATCAGGCTTAGGATCAGTTCAGTTAAAAAAATAGCCCAATACAGATTTATATTTAGGTAATTTGAATTTGTTTAAATTAGGCCACTTACCTTAATTCACTCTACTTTATATACAAATATATTATTATGTAAAACACTGCATGCATGTTCGTTAATTGTGTCTACAAGATATAGAAGGCATGGAATCTATTTGATAAAATTTCTCTAATCTATATTTTCTTTATGGTAATACATGAGAGGAAACACAAGACGTTAAATTCACAGAAGATGGGCTTCTGTTGGGTTTGGAAGCAAATGAAAAGAAACAGACACACATATGGGAGGTTTTTTTAGTTCTCAAACATGCGCTTAGGCCAGATTCGCACACCATATGGGAGTGGGTGAGAGTGTGGAAGCTCCTAACGCATTCTGAACACTCTGTCCAAGAGCCCAGGAGTGAGCCAAGATCCCACTGGTCTGGCTCCGGTTCTGCCGTGAGCTCATGAAAGCCAAGGTTACACTCCACAGCTGCCTCAGAACACTGCTGTGTTGCTTTATCTTTTTTTAGGGATTGCATCTTGAGTGGGTATACGCTCAGCTGTCCACAAGGAAGATGGAACATAGACTCGAAATGTTATGAAAAACCTGAGTGTAATATACAATATGGCTTGCGTTATTGCTGTTACGAGGCATAATATATTATGTTGCTTAAGTGTATATTTCGATGGCTGTTAAAGTTAAATTCAAAGGGAAAGTCGGGATATTCTCCAGAATCACTGAAGCCTGATATAGCTAAGTGAACAGGACAAGAGATGGGTCGTCACACATCACTCTGAAGCTGAACTTGTCTCCGTCCCCCTCCTAAAACTTTTTTGGGGGGTTGCAAAGAGTATTTAAATGATGGAGTCATTTAAAGTCAGTCGTCTGAAGGGAGGGACCACAGACCTTCACAATGTTATGATGCAGCGCAGCTCGCTGGAGACCGTTCCAGGTTTCTGGAACCAATTATGAGCCAATGTGAAAGAGAGAACGAGAGAGAGAGAGAGAGTTGGTTTAAGGTGAACTGTGATAGATAAGAATAACTTTGCAGCACAGAGAATTATGGGAATTGTCTAAGGTGGATCTAAGCGGTAAGACTTCCTTTAGTAGAGGTATGCTGCCTGCGAATTAGTCCACAGCACACTTAAGTACAGAAGAAATGCTGAGAAAGAGTCCCTAACACTTCCAACAAGACTGAACACAGTGATACCTATCTTTCCCCCAGAGGTTTCTTTTGGAGAGTAGGCTATGTAATCAGTGTTTTTTTTATTTGTGGTTTTCTAGGCATGGGTGTGCAGCCGTTCTAACGCCTCGACCCCTCAGTATTAATATCACATGCATGGTGCCGAATGAACCTCTGCAGGCATCTCTCATCCTCTATCACGCTGTGGGAACAAGACGCCATCCTGTGAACCCCACAACCTGACAGCCGCAATGAGGGGGCCTTCGAGGTCCAACATGTGGCTACGTTTGCAGGCGTGCTCCATTCCCTCTTTTTCGTTTCCTTTCTCCATTCTTCTCTCTCCCTACGCCCATATGCAGAATTAATGCAGACCATTATGAAATAACTTACGCTATAGGGGGAAGCAAAGTGAAGCTTAGCTACATGGGATTTGTTGAAGTTCCCCAGAGGAAAGTAGGAAATAAGACACAAGAATGGTTTCCATTCTGGTCTACGGCTTCACATCTCCAGAGAAGCATGATATGTAAGTGTATGGCCTCTCTTGTGCTGTTACACAAATTTACTGTAATCCAAAGGGTATCCAGTAACATAGTGTTTCACATCCATAAAATGAAAGAACTGATCTTTAAAATTCAATACAGTCATCATGTTATTATGCGTGCTTGGGTTGTTTCATTTGAGAGGGGAATCAAAGAGATGACGTGGTATGCAGCAGAAGTTTGTGCATATAAGAGCAATATGTGTTTACACCCACATCTTTTCAGTCACGGGCAGAGTGATGGATGACACCACGCAGCAGGGCCGTGATGGGAACGGACAGCCAACACTAGAGGCGAGCCAGAGAGGCCTGACTGCTGGCTACCACACTCACTGTCTTTGTGCCATGTGTTTCACTCTCTGCTCCCTGCTTTCAATTACGACACAGACAAAACAAGCATGGAACAAATGTCATTTCTCACGGTAGACCGAAAACAGAAGTTTTTAGCACTGGCAGTCTATCTTTTTACCTTGGTTCATGTGGTACAGTATGAGTTTTTTGTTCTATTTCAGTATTGAACATCTTTATATGCTTATGGTCATTAAGGGACTGGTTCAAGTGTGGTTCAGGATAATTAACCATGAAATATCTAAACATGAAACGAGGGTAAAATAATACGAAAAACAAGGTGATAAAGCATGCATGCATGAAACTGTAAACATTACAGCAGCTAAATCAGGTACGTGTCCTAATATGTGAACAATTTTTCCATAGTTTTGCATTTTTTGAAGTGAAGCTAATGCCTTATGTCATTAATGACTCACCCTCATATCGTTCCAAGCCCTTAAGACCTCCGTTCATCTTTGGAACACAGTTTAAGATATTTTAGATTTAGTACAAGAGTTTTCTGTCCCTCCATTGAAAATGTAGACAATGTATACTGTCCTTGTCCAGAAAGGAAATACAGACATCGTCAAAGTAGTCCATGTGACATCAGTGGGTTAGTTAGAATGTTTTGAAGCATCGAAAATACATTTTGGTCCAAAAATAACAAAAACTTTGACTTTATTCAGCATTGTATTCTCTTCCGGTTCTGTTGTCAAGCCGTGTTCAGTGATGCTGCTGACGTAAGACGCTGCTGACGTGTTATCTGGTGCGCCCGAGTTTCGTTTACATTCTGAGGGAGACGCACGCTGTAAAAAAAACAATCTGCGCAAACACGTCAAAGATGCATTTTTTTCCCCAGCCATATTTATTTGAACCCAAATACGCGGACACACCAGAACACGCCTGCAGCGTCTTACGTCATCACTGCGGACTCGTGAACACGGCTTGACAACAGAACCGGAAGTGAATACAATGCTGAATAAAGTCGTAGTTTTTGTTATTTTTGGACTAAAATGTATTTTCGATGCTTCACATTCTAACTAACCCACTGATGTCACATGGACTACTTTGATGATGTCTTTATTTCTTTTCGGGACAAGGACAGTATACCGTACATACATTTTCAATGAAGGGACAGAAAGCTCTCGGACTAAATCTAAAATATTGTGTTCCGAAGATGAACGGAAATCTTGGGATGACATTAGGGTGAGTCATTAATGATATCATTTTCATTTTTGGGTGAACTAACCCTGTGTTAAATTTTCTGACAAAGTTTTGAATTCACTTCACTTCAGTTTTTCCCTATAAAGCTTGTAGTATTTATTACCATCTTGACATAATTTGTAAAGTACAAATTGACCTTTCTTCTTCATTTTTTTAAAATTTTTTTCATGAATGAAAAAGGGTAATAACATTAACAAATCAACACATATGACAAATTCTCATAAAATGTAATCATACAATTCTGTCAATATCATCATAAAACAAAGTCTAAAATGAAAATATATTTTATGAATATAATTCTAAAATAAAATGTGTTATTAATATGTATATGTGTGAAAAGACTCTTCTTGATCTAAACTTGACCTTTTAGAGTGTGTAATTTCAAAATGCCACTTTTTAACATTGACAATACTAATAATAGATGTTGTCACTCATCAACATCATCGTTTTCATACTTTTTACATCAATATATGCTTTCATCAATGCTTTCATCATCGTGCCAAAACCAAACGAGGTGTTTCTAAAACCTCTAATAAATGTTGATCACCATATTAATTAATTTCTCTGTATACCTTAGCTCCAGCAGTGACTCCATTGAGATGAACATGTCTAGGTGCACATGTGCACACTGACAATCTTTCTGCTCTGACCACAGATGTATTGTTGAGCTTTATAATAAACGTCTGTTTAAACCTGCTAGAAAGGGTCCTTTTATACTTTCTGCTTCATGGATGGCCATAAGGACACCAATTTCCTTCAATTTACATGGTATAGAAATTATTACAGGCATTTGACAGATGATTGGACAGGGCCAAAGTTATTAAGTTGGTGCATGTCTTTAGTCATTTTCGGCTAAAATGACAGAAAATGACATTAATAAAATACTGTCTGGAGGTTTATCACACTGGAGAACTTACAGGTTGCTCAGCATGTGCATTTAACCTCTCTTAACACTTTGAGATACACTAAAAATATTACTAATTTCACCTCTAAACATAATTAATGATAGTACTAATTGGTTTATTTGCTTAATCTGTGGCAAGACCAACAATTACTCTTCAATTATTTCACACAGCACCATGACAATGTCAGTCGACAGATAGAGACCGATCACAGGTGCGTGTTTTGCCCCTCAATTGAATGGGTGAATGAATGAAGACATCTGGCACAGGGTTGTAGTATTAGAGCCAGAGGCACCTGTGTATGCGTCAGGGACACCGGAGCAGCAATCATGTGTCAGTGTCTCTTCAGAGACAAAGATTTTTGTGGTGAAAGGCAGAGAACCGGAAAACTGTCAAGTGTTTTCACATGTGGGCTTCCAATCGGGTATTGAAAAATATTCAAAAGTACCAGCAGATTCACCCTAAACTTTCAGCCTCCATATTGGCTCACACTTGCAGAACTACATGGGTAATGGGTATTTTGCTAAAGACATACAAGGACTACTGAAGATACACAATGATCATTTATTTTTTCATGTCAAGCATCAAATGTATTCTTAAATTCCCACAGGCTTATTACCTATCAAGGTCAAAAGAGGCAAATAAGTTCTAGTCCATTGTGGTTCTTTAAAGGGTGCCGCACGCACACAGCTACAAAAGGAGACATGGTTTTGGAATATATAATGATGGTGATAGTCATTATTATCTAATTTACAATTCTGGTCCTTTTTGTAAAGTAAATCCATTCTCAAATGTATTCAACTTCTGGAGCTCAATTAATATTTAGGGGCTGTTTACACAACAACGTTTTTAACTTAAAATGGTTAGGGTATCAGACTTTTGTAGTGGTGGCCTTTTTTCTAGGATGATAAACATGAAGGAAATACACTTGATGTGCATCATTTTGGAGTTTCTCTGGCTGTTTAAAGAAACCAAATGGTGTTTCGTATCTGTAATAATTCTTACTGTGATGAAAACAGGCTTAAGCTTCAATTTTCAGTCTAAAATCCAGTACTTCAGCACAAGCGATTATAATTGTCCATAACGCAACACCCCAGTTTATCTTCTGAAAGGCTTAATTGTATGAAAGCAGAAGTTGGCCGCCTAACATAAACCATAATTACTGAACAGATTCTTCACCATCGAGGCAATCAGAGGTAAACGCAATATGTGGGTGACAGTGTCTATAACTCGAGTTATTCATCAAGCAATTTGGTGGACGTGAATGTCAATTTCCTCTTTATCAACTGTCACATTTTACATCTCTTACTGTGTTCCGTCTAAAGTGCGTCTCCTAATCATTTTCCTGCTGCGAAACGCCAGTGCGGTAATTAAAGCAGAATAATAAAAAATAAGCAGTACGCCAGCCAATCAACGAAAGAAAAGAGAAAAGTTTAGGGTGGAATCATTTTTATTTATTTATTTATTTTTTTCCCACGGGGATCTTAATGTTTTGGAGGAAAGGGAGTAAACGCGCGTCAAGCGCTGAGCTGTTTTTAACAGTTTTTTGTTGTTTTTTTTTTAACTCGCGCGCTCTCGCTGACGCCAAGCAACACACAGCAGGTGACCCTCGCGCCACTCAGCTCTGACCGGCGCGAGCACCTGCTCATTATGCTGCCTGAGGTAGCCTACTTAATTCATCGCAGGTGGGAAAGAGTTGCAGGCTGGGGCTTGGGAGACAACATGAATTCACATAACAAATCCAAACACGCACCTGTCGACACGTAGATATGGATTAATTGAAACACTCTTCGTCATCTTTAAATGCACACCTTCATGACAAATATGCTCAGAACACAAATAAACGCACAGCCATAAACACATGACAGGCTATCTCTCCTTTCACTTCAGTTAGACTACGTAGTGATGGTTTTAAGCTATGTCCAAAGTGGCCCAATTGACAAACAGAGGTTAACCAATGATGTGCTCCTCATTCAAATAATAGCTCCCACATACTCACACATTCAATGCAGCTTGTTCTCCCCATGTCTCACTACAGACCCGGGCAGAGTTCAACTAGATCTAGGAGTGCATTTAGCACTTATGCAGCCTGCAATCTCAGTTGGAGCACCTAAAGCACATTTGACAACGGTAAAGTAGAAAACAATTAGTTGATCTATTGTTTCTTTTCACCAGTAGACAATGATTTGTGCTTAAATATTACGTTTATTATTATTATTATTATTATTATTAGGTTTAGGGGTGGAATTATTTTTTAAGCATACATTTCTGAATGAATCCCATTATATGAATTCATACAGTTTACCAGGTCATAAAGTAATTACGTTTTCTCATGAAATTAGGTTGGTGGAGCTATCAAAATATTAATTTGCCTACAACTGTTCATTGTCTATGTGCTATGTTTTACTGTAGCACTATTGTACAACATCCTTGAGCTTTGGAAAGGTGCTATAAGCACTGAACCACAACATGAAGTGAAAATTTTTTTTTTTTTTTTTTTGGTAATACTTATTTCACTACAATGGCACCTTTCAAAGGGTGGGGTATACTGTATGGGTTCTATGCACGGCGGTATTTCCGGTGAAGGTGTAAGGATGCTCGATAACTTCCGCCGATCGTAGAGTCCAATGCAATACCGATAATTTATATTGAATTTTATACTCCATGGTCCATACTCCAAACAGATAAAACAGACACCCCTCGTTGTGTTTATGCTTCTTTTTAAAATTATATTAAATAAACATAACTATAAATAAAATTACATCTAAACGTATGTACATTTCGTTTCAAAGACGGGAGGACAGTAAATTTTGAAGACTCTGCCATAATCCCGTTTTCCTCGGTTTTCCTCCGCTTAAATCTCCACAACCGGAAATGGGCGAGCATCCTTGCGTCAAATGCGGAACTTATGCGTGCATATAGCGCATTAGACAACAAGTGAACAGTCAGTTCTTGAATTCCTTGTGTTGAAATCAGGAAAAATGGGCAAGAGAAAGATCTAAGAAAATTTGACAAGGGTCAAATAGTAATGGCTGGACCAACAAATCCAATCCAATCCATGGAGGCCCCAGCTTATTTCAGTTAATTTCACTACACTTCAACAAATGAACCTATATGAGTCGACTTTTCACTTGTTTTTACTCCAAGAACTCTATAACACATATTTATGATTTACATTATAGAAACTCTGTACTCTGTATCATGGAATAATCAAACATTTAATGATCCATATTTTTTCTTTTTAAATTTAATTTTGAATTCTTTAATTTTTATATACATTTGCACATTTACTTACATTTGTGGAGCCTGGGTTGTCTGCGTAGACTGCATTTTTTTTTACAGTTTGTTTTAGGGGACAGGCAGCTACCGGATAGTGAGGTGTTTGCTGTATGTGACAAACAAAAAAAAATGTTTGGGCCTAAAAAAACATGTGACATTGCTTGGAGCACATTTAAAGTGTGATTAATCATGCAGCCCCATCTTTGACCTAGCATACACATAACACATTATAGACTTCTATAATTCAATTTTAGGCAGCATAGATTAGGTCAGGCCGGAACATGGAACACTTCCCATAAATCCTGATATACTTGTTACATCATAAGAAGAATGGCATCTACGCTAATATTAATCTCTTTGTTTATCCTGAGGTATACCGCATTCCGCCGGATCCAGGCCGTATCCCGATCTGATGAAGGACCTGCGTCTGGAAGCGGCGACAACACAATCCTGAAGTGTCAACAAGTCTCTCCCCTGTGAAGGCCTTCTTCCCTTTTACCTCTGTACAGATAATCGTGGTCAGGATAATTCAGTTCGTGGCTAAGCTAAAGCTATACAATTCTTTATTATAAATTCTACGCTATCTCACGACCAATTCGTACGAATTCGTACGAGTGATTAAAAAGTGGCTAATTCGCACCTCGAATCCGTACGATTTGTCCAAACCTACGTGATGGATAGGTTTAGGGCAGGGGTCAGGGGTAGGTCATTCGTACGAATTCTTACGAATTGGCCAATTCGTAAAATATGTATGATTTAGCAAAAACTAACTAATTCGTACGAGTGAGGTCGTACAAATTGTTACGAATTAGCCACCTCGTAAAATTCGTACGAATTCTCGTGAGATCAGGTTGGCCCGACAAGTAGTTTGTTGAGGGTTGTTTTTTTAGGGAATGAATACATACCTGCACACATGTATTCAAACACGCATACCTATAGAATTAACTCTTAATACAAATGTGCACGCTGTCAGCAGCCCCTAAGTTATTATCGAATGATCGTTTCGATGGAAGTGAGTCAATTAAAACTAACTTGAACTGGAAGATAACTTTATTCTGGAGCTGACATAAAGCCAAAACGATGTGTTACTTTAATGTCCTATTATCACCGTGAAGCAGCTTTGGAACAATCTACATCGTTAAAAGTATTATATAAATGAAGGTGACTTGAAATCGCTGGTGTTCCTTGCGTCACAAACTACCTTGTGGTAGTTCAACCCATGATGGCATTTGAATTAACTCAGGGTTGCAGGATTAGTTTCGAGTTGACAAAATCAAACTAGTCCAACCACGCTTTGTTGATACCATAATGCTGATCAACTTTTTCTGTCAACTCAGGCTTTGATCCTGAGTTTAGAAGTTTAGTTGTGACATCAGTAGAGAACAGCCAATCACCTGCAGAGAAAGAGTGAAACTGCAATTCATTTCTTGCGAGAGAAGCAGCACAAGTCACTCAGAAAAGTATTAAAATATTAAGAATTTAAACAAATTTACATAGGAAGAAGAAAATAGCTGTCTATGAAAGAGGACAACTAAAAGAAAGTCTCGCTGTATATCAAGGATATGCTCATAGATTTTAGGAGAAAACAACCTGGTTCTCCTCTACCCACCTATATAAAAGAAATCAGCATGGAGGTGCTAGAGCAGTATAAATATCTGGGTACTGTGATAGACAGTAAACTCAAATTTGACATAAACACAGAGATCATCTGCAAAAAGGGACAACAATGATTGTACTTCATAAGAAAGCTTAACTCTTTTAATATTGATAAGGTTATCCTGTCTTTATTTTATAAATCTTTTATTGAAACCGTCCTTAATTTTGCTTTTATTGCCTGGAATGGGGGCATTAGCCTGAGGGGAGGAAATAAATAACCTCAGCCATATTGTGAAGGTGGCTGGTAAGTTAATAGGCTGTCCACAGTTGTGCCTGACAAATATTAATGAGAGACAAGTTATGAGGAAAGAAGATGCCATATTTCACTATGTAAATTACCAGCCTGGTCTCATCGTTAAAGGGGCAAAATCCACTTTTTAAGCCCTTAAATGCATTTTGTTGTATATTTGGAGTTTTTATAAGTACAGAAAAGATGAAATTATTCTCTCCAGGTGCTTCGTTTATATCTTTATATTCTGTTTTGGTCATATTTTTCAACCTGTTAAGATTTTTCCGTTTTCTATGACGTTTTTTGAACAATAACGTCACAGGATTTGCAGCGGAACTGCCAAATAAGGACATCGACTACCGGTCCAACACTTCGAGCAATCCGCCATTATTATTTCTCGCTCCGATTTTGTTGTCCAAGCTCAATGATGCAGAAGTTACGAGAGGGCAAGTCAAAATGTTCGGTTGTTGGATGTAGTGACCTGAAGCACTTCAAGGATTCCCACTTCAACAACCTCCGCCAGTATAAAGAATGGTTTGCCGATCGACTTCGTCTGAATGAGGGGTAAATTCCTTCTATCATTTAGCTGCTGTGTTTGCTGATGCTTTTCTAAACGTAAGTTATCATATTATTATCAATACAGATTTTTAGTGGTAAGATTAGACTAGTCATTTATCTTGTCAGAGTGCTTGTTTTAACAAGAGAAATAGTCGACTTTCACTAATAACACAACATAGTTAACTTAACTTTACATACCACTGCATCCATATGAAGACGTTGTTCTGCAGGTTTGTCGTCGTCTTTTTCAAATCGCTCGCTCTGGCTCGAATACGTAACGCTTGATGGACAAGTCTTTTGTTGACATTTTGTTAACGTGTGAATAAAAATGTTCTTTGAAACTATAGTAATCGTTTATCTCTTATCAAACTACAATAATGGCCGAACGCGGGGAGTTGAGCTGAACGTGAACTCAGCGACCTGGAGAGTGGGCGGGGAAAGACGCAACTCCTTTTTATTTAAAGGGGACGCTTCGAAACGGGTTGCTCACAGAAGCACATCAGAAAAGAGGTAGAAAAGGGGCCTGTTGAGCTATAATAATGTGGAATTCAGACCCAAGCATTGCAGTTATGCTTTATATAGACCACAAATGTATTATTTATAAGTAAAATTTAATGATTTAAAAGCATGATATGTACCCTTTAATACGTTTTTCAAAGATAGAAAACGTACTTTCTCGTACGTTTGGATAGATGCTGAAACGTATAATATCGACGTATCTGCAGCATTTAAACGTAACATGATTACGTTTTTACAGCTAAAAAAAGTAAACTATTTACATATATTCCATATCATATAGATATCTGTATAATTTCCCTTTTAACCATTTTATAGATAAATGTAAGATCCCGTAACTCTGATCCCGTAACCCTAATCCCAAACCTAAGCATAACCATTTTATACATAATATAAAAAAGAATAAAAAGTAATGGACAGATGTGTTGAGAAAGGGCAGTTTTAGCATTAAAATATATTTTGAGCAACAAATCCTTCTCCTACCCCTAAATCTAACGTTACCCATAACAATTCCTTAAAACAACGTAACAAACTACAATTAATTATGAAGAAAAACATAACTAACAGACAAGTAATAATCACAATAATTTATTTATTGCGAATGTCAAAACCGATATCAAAAGCCGTTCACAAGATGAAGCGTTGCAGTCGCAGTCTTCTCTGGCAGTATTGTAATAGTTTTATATGAAGTACAGAGCAGAAATTAATTTACAAACATTAATCAATGAAAATGTTGTTACCCCGGCTTCGGTTCGCGCTTCTCCATTTCAAATGAACTAAAAGCCAACCGTCTCACAGTCCTTCATGGCGCAATCTGTGACGAAGCAGGGAAGAGCCAATGAACGTTTGATATTACTGCCGTAAAACATGACGTATCGACGTATTTTGAATTTGAATCATCACCAGCGCGGGGTTTGACCAAGGGGGTAATCCATCAGCCGGAAGCTGAAGGTGCCTCTGGGGGCCGTCATTGTAGCCCATCACCTGCTGTTAGCATCCCATTGACTCCCATTCATTTTAGCGTCACTTTGACAGCGAATAACTTTACATCTGAGGCGTCCAAAGACTCCATTTATCCATTATTTATTTCTAAAGAAACACGACAATGCATAAAAGGCTCCATTACGTTGTATGTTACGTTATGGCCACGTAGAAGCCGTTCTTGTAAAAATAGGCTAAAAATTGCATCATAACCACTCGACTGTCAGTCGCACAGTAAAAAAATACCGTATAGACAGGAAGAGAAGCTCGCAAAGCCTCGCAGGCAATCTTTTACTGTCTAAAGTCAGCCCATGGCATAAATAGAAGCAAAATGACAAAATAACTAATCAGAATACTTACCAAAAGTTGCTCCAGGTCGCGCTTCGCCGTCTCTGTGCACGATTAAAATTTCTCTTGGCACAGCTACTATAAGTCGGTCAGTTTGCACAACTACGTCGTCAAGCTCAGTTGGAGCCTGCGCAGAACGCTCTGCTATCAGGAAGTGAGTGCCCATGTTGAGCTTCAGCTCTCTCCGTTGAAATCAACGGGGTCGCTGTGTCCATTTCTTTTACTGTCTATGGGTTTGACATGTACGGTCGCTGCTGAGAATGGAGACGATCACGACTGGATAAAAGGCTGAATTAGGAGTTGTTTCTTGCAAACAACTATGGATTCTAAACATTTGGATTACATTAACCCTGTAAGACCCGTGGTTGTAATATTACATCACTTTTAGCTCTTCAAAAAACAGATCTGCAAATTAGTTTTTTTCCAAAGACCACATTTACATAGTTAATGGGTCCTAATGTTTAGTCTTGCAATGTCATTGGATAGTAAATGTGTATGTAGGTCTTGCCATAATGTCATGAGCTCATGCAACCTGCAAACTTTACTGGAAGCGCATCTCCTTGTTCCATTGAACTGGATATTTCAACATTGAAGTAAGTAAAACCCCAGAAATATTTTTTTTTGTCATTGTTAGAATGTCTAGTTCATGTAAATACTTGGTTATTGTGGAATGCATGCATCAAATTAGATTTGTAGCTTGTTATGTCTTTGTTGTAATTTTACAACGTTGGGATAGAATGGTAGTCAAAATAGCATGTGCACCTTGCACATTACATGGAGGCACTGCACTTCTCAAATGTTCATATACAGGAGAAATATTTAAAGAAATATAATGTATTTGATTATTCACAATATCTAATGTGTTATTTGTTATAATTTCCAGTTTAGATCAGATTTGAGTCATTTTAAATGAATAAATTATTTATGGTTGGAGTTTCCTGTCAGTACCAGTACTTGAAATTGTTTCTGTATGTTAGCAGTTTTTTATAAAGGCTTTGTTTGTTTGCCCAAATATCTGCTTGTAGCAAGGCAGACAGTGTTTGTAGACTGCTGTGGAGGATGGTTATTCAAGGTGTGGATGTCCAGACATAGGGGGTTGCGTGGTCCATTGTTCAGGGACAGGTGTTAATGTTCTGGAATGTGGGGATGTAAGAGGTCTGGGGATTTGTATATTCCTTTTAGAATTGTGTGACTTCAGTAGGGCTGGGACGGTATAGATTTTTTTTAACCGGGGTTGAAAAGCCCGAGCATCTCTAATACGAAAGGAATATTATGTCATCGGCTCCCCAACTCGCGAAACGTCGGATCTGCTCCATCTTTTGATAAGTTTTGGTTAGACAATCTTGAATCCATGTAAGACACAATGTCATTAGACATAATTCATGTCATTAGAATCAATGAATCCATGTCATTAGACACAACGTGCACACATTGGCAGGCCAATGTTTTTTTGAGTAACACAGTCTCATCCCAATTCGTCATATAACTGACGTTTTGGGACGTCTTTTGACCATTCGTCAATATACGACTTTTTAGGGCCCCCTTAAACGTCGGTAGATGACGATCCCGGGTCGTCATACAACTGACGCTTTACCTTTAACGTCAGTTAGGTGACGAGTTGGGTTTAGGGTTAGGTTTAGGTATGGGGTAGAGTTAGGATCCCATAACGTCATCTACCGACGTTTAGGGGGGCCCTAAAAAGTCGTATATTGACGAATGGTCAAAAGACGTCCCAAAACGTCAGTTATATGACGAATTGGGATGAGACCGGGTTGTTTTGAGGTGATGACCAGAGCGGCTCTGGTGATGACGTGACGAACTCAGACCCGCGGTAGGCGTCATGTGACCACGGTATTGCAGTAACTGTCCCAGTCATAGACTTCAGTGGAATGTATCACATAAATAGGATTAATTTCATTAAAATGATTTATACTTGAACATACTCTAACTCTTACAACTATTATCTTCATTTCAGAAAGGACGCTGCAGACACTGCAAAAAGGGATATTCGAATACGCTCTGCAAGAAGTGCAATCTCCGTCTCTGCTTTTCAGAGGAAAGGAACTGCTTTTAGGACTATCATTGCAAGTGAACACTGGACACTGTTTATTTTACAGATTTCAATCTGTTTTGTATTTAATATTTATATTTTATGTTTATTTTTAATAAATTCTAATTAATAAAAATATGACTATTGGGTGATTATTATTATTATTCATATTATTTACTCTTATATGTAAGCAAGCCACACTTCAAATAAGCCCTTAGTTGTTCTGTATATTTGTTCTGACAGCCTGAGTGCAAAAGCTGAAATTCTGCTCCCCCATAGGCCCAACGTTGCAATATTACATTTCCTTAAAAACTTACTAAAACATATTTAAAAAAAAAAAAATCATTCATTATTTGCATCAGAGACCTCCTACAACAACATCTGATAGGTGAAAACCTTTTTTTTCTATATTTGGGTCTTACAGGGTTAAACTAATAAAATTGATGTCTTTTGTGAATTTTGTTGTGTTTTACAGGAGAAAACGTTTTATGTGTCTCAAGGTAAATAAACTATTACAAAACGGTTAAACGAGTAACGTTAAAGAATGTATTTTTAAGGTTTTATATTGTATTGTTTAAGACCATGCTGGCGAAACGAGATGTTAATATTTATGAGTATTATATCAATAAATGCGACTGAAAACTTAATAAGACAGTGGAATGCAATAGAGTCAAAACATAATGCTACGATATTAATGTGCATAAATTGTGATACGTACAAATGTGTACATAGGTGGATTTGTTCATACGTAAATAAATTACGTTTTTGTGCTGTCAATACGTAAATATTTTACGTTTTAGAACTGTAAATACGTCTGTATATTATACGTTTCTGTGAATATAAAACGTAATTATTTATACGTATAATAGAACGACACTTTACGTATACAAACGTATTCTCATGAGATCACTTTGAAATTACCCCTTCATTGTTTTTTTGAGGTCCTCCCTTCAGGTTGGAGATTTAGAGTCCCTGGTTTGAAGTCCGACAAAGAACTCTTTTATACCAAGTGCATTCGGTTGCTAAATTTGCTCAATTTTTTGAGTTAGATGAGTAGTTGTGTAATTTGTGTTGTTCATTGTATTTGTATGTGGTGTTTACCTATTGTGTTACCTGTATGTTTAACTGTAGAACAGTTATGTGGTGTTATCTGTTGTGTTTACCTGTCAAACATTTAAGCTCACATGTAGTCATTTTATAGCTTCACCTATTGATTCTAAAGTATATTTATATTACCTTTTATATATTTATTCATTAAACTCTGCATAATAATAATTGATGAATTAAAATTGTACAGGTGTGGTTGGTTATGATTTCACTTTTCTAAGAAAACGGTGCATTTTTGCTAACCCTCAAAAAGTGACAACTTTAACATGCTATTTAAAAAAAAATCTGTGGGGTATTTTGACTGTGGGGACACCTGCAGATGATTAAATTAATCTCCTTCATTGCATTAACTCACTTTTTCCAGTTCAATCAACTTAAAATTTTAAGGCAACTAGGTTACTTACTTTTTTAAGTTAAACCAACAATATTATTTTACAGTGTATGATTTAAGTATTATGTAATTATTATACCTTAAAGGACTGGTATAATGCCCTTTTCACAAAACGTAAAATAAATCTCTGGGCCCATATTCATAAAGAATCTTAATGCAAAGAGTTGCTCCTAGTGACAAAATTCTAAGAAAATTCTTAGAAATGGCCGTTTACTCTTAAAATTAAAGAAAAGTAATTTCCTAGTAAAATTGTTAGGAGTACAGATGAGGACTTTTAAGAGACATAAAAGTTTCTTTAGCAGAGGAGAAAATGGCAGTAAGATGAAGAGGGAGAAAAAAATGTGTTGCAGACAATAGATTACAGTTAGAGTAGATTACAGTTAGAGTTTATAAGATGTTATAGTTGAGATTGTGCAGGGGTCATGTTTGTGACTGATCTTATTAGAGACACGTACGCTAATGTCTCAGACACTGCGCAGGAATGCCATAACGCCAGAAATTTAATTAATCACTTAATATATTAATATATTTGGCAAATGGGAAAATAAAGCAGAATAAAGGATAAAGCAGCTGTGATTTTGGTCTGTCACAACCTTCTATAAGCAGTGATCATACAAACAATAACAACACTTTCAAAACCTCTTATTGTGTCGCTGTTCATTTAGTTTCCACTGGACAGTCCCACCTTGCAAGCTTAAAAAACTGCATTTATGAATATAGCAGGCTTCCCTGGTGCGCACAAGCAGGGCAATGAACCATTAATAACTTGCGCTATATAAGTTCCCACATCCAACGTCCGCTTCTTGTCCCGTGCTGTGACACCCGACCTGAATTTTCCTTTAATGATGGCCTAGTGTTCATCACTAACTGGGCTAACAATAAACACTGTTCCTCTGTCCAGTCGGGCTTTCTCGTCTTTCTCATTTTTTTATCCCATGTTTGCTATATTAAAACCAACATTCAAATCACCACTTAAATAGTCAGCAATCAATGTAACTGCAAAGAGCAGAACAATTTTTGTCATTCTAAGTCAATCAAATACCTTAGGAAATTAACAGCATGGTAAAAAAAATGATTTATATATATATATATATATATATATATATATATATGTGTGTGTGTGTGTGTGTGTGTGTGTGAGTAAACTCTATACTTAAAATTGTTATTTTTTTCCTGGACAACCAACCAATCACTGTCTTCAAAAGATTATGTCACACATAGCAACGGCGTCAACCCCTCCTCCTGACTAAGATGAAAGTTTTTGTCTTTTCCTTTCTCAGAGTTGCTCTCAGATCGGTCTCGAATCGCTCTTAAGCTAAGACTCCTTCGTAAAAGTTTTTAAGCTAAATTAAAAGTTTTCTGAGAGGATTCTTAGGGGGCTTTTACACTGGGCTCGTTTGCTGCGGTCCAAGCCCGAACGCGGTTGTTTCCGGCGCCCCCCGCAGCGTTGGTCTGGTTTCACACTCAACTTGATTCTATCGAACCCTGGTGCGTTTGCGTGCATCTTACGTCATCGCGAACATGCGCGTCGCATGATAGAAAGCAGAACGTGGTTAAATATTGTGGGGTTTTTTATTAATTTGCTAGCCTACTATTATGAGCAGCTGAGTGAACAATACAGGTTTACTATGCATGTGTCACAAGGTGGACTTCTGCTGCTTGCAAATGGACTCTTTTGAGGAGACGGTAGATTTCCAAATGTGTTGCTCTAATTCCACGCGCAATGCACAAATTCACTGCAGGCTCACACTCGCTCGTATCCAAGGTAAATCAACACTATCATCCCTTACAAGTGTTTTATTTAACTGAATACATCACAATTAGCTAAAACGCATGCGCAGGTTACTTTACTTCCTGAACAAGTGCGCACCCGAGTCTTGTGTTGCTTGCACATTCACGCGAACCGCGGCATGGTTCAGGAGCAACCGAACTCAGACCACTTCTTCCAGGCAGTCTCGGGTTCGGTACCCCAGTGCGCACCCGGGTCCGATGACGGCGTTCACATTAACGATTTTTCTCACGAACCGTGCCCCGTTCCGAACTAAACTGCCAGTGTGAAAGCCCCCTTAGAATCTTTATGAATACGGGTCCAGATGATTTTGTCTTTAAAGGGGTCATGAACTGGCTTTTTAATTTTTTTTATATTGTTATCTGAGGTCAACTTATGACGTTCGCTTGGTTTTTACATAAAAAACAAAACAAAACAAAAAAAACATAAAAATGAATAAGTAATAGGCTATTTTCTACCATAGTTTTGAGCCCTGCTCAAAACCGCTTGTTTTTTATGGGCTTCTCACACTGAGGCCCCGTCCACACTACTGCGTTTTCGTTTAAAAACGGATAATTAAAACGAATACGATCTCCGTCCACACCAGCGTTTTATCTGCGTATTAGAAATGATCTCCGTCCACATTAAAACGATTGAAAACGCGGATCACGTGACCATTCACCAACACTGGGCATGCGCGCGCCGGTGTAAACAGTAGTTGTCGAATCAGGGAAAGACACGTCATGACTGATGACACCCAATCATAGAGCCGAGCGTGAGCCTCTGCGTCATCGTTTGTAAACTCCTCCGTTTTGTCTCGTCCACACTAAAACGCCCTCCGGAGATTCAAAACGCAAAACCCAGCTGCAGCGTTTCTAAACTTCTCCGTTTTAGGTCTTCGTTTTTCCCGTTTTAGTGTGGACGGGAGGTGCAAACGTAGCAAAAGGTCCCCGTTTTTAAACGAAAACGCAGTAGTGTGGACGGGGCCTGAAGATTTGGAAGTAAACACCCACTGCTGTGAGTGGACAACAGTTTTGCATATTATAATAAGTTTCACTCTCGACCATCGTTTGTCATCACGAGGTAGGCAGGCCTAGGTTATTTAGCTATGTGTGTAATGCGCGAATCGGTGGGCGGGGCTAAACCGGCCATGTTGAAGCAGGCGTTGATCTTCTTCTGCGGGGATGGTGTTTTATCCTCTTTGACGTCATAGTTCCCCACTTTGGAAAACGAGTCGTTTGCTGAGGCTGGTGTCAATAAAAACTTTTATTGGACTAACAAGGACGTTTTCAGTTCTGAAACTTACAGGATATTCTTATAGTATGATGACCTCTTAGATGTCAAAAGCTCAAGGAAAATTTGATTTCTCAGTTCATCACCCCTTTAAAATCATTTGCTATGTATAGTGACCTTTAATTTGGAGTAGAAATAGGTGGAATGACTTTATCGTATCAGACATGTCACTTTGCTCACAGCTGATTGGTCCAAGTTCGGTTTGCAACCTCTTACCTGGAACATAACCTGCCCCGGACCAGGTTAGTTGTGGAATGTAAGTTATTATGGCGATGAACACTGCTAAAAGCCAAACCACTTTCATGGGTGCCTAAAACCCAGGGTTGGCGCAAAACACTGAAACATACCTGGCTAGCCCAAACCGGCTTCATGGTATAGGCATGTGAGTCAGTGGAGGTGTGGCTTATTTGGAGATTCATTGATCTGAAGCCAAGGTAGTTGCATTCAAGCTATTTTAAGCAGCCCAGCCTGTGTTGATGTTAAGGCATTTAAAACAAAATCACTGTAAAATAAAACCTTTAAAAAAATGTCATTTTGCTGAAGCTGACAAAGTCTGAATACTTGTCGATGACACACAGTCGTGCCAATAAAATGCAACTTCCACCACAGCGAAGTTAATGTGTGTGTTTGCAGAAGTGGTCATCACGTCAGCCTTACAATGATAAACTGAAATCATCCACTGCATGCCTCCATATTTTTCCACTAAAGACGCAGTGAGCCATGCAAAGCCAGGACAATAAGCTTCCAGAGAATTGCTGCTCTTCAGCACTGTAATAACAGACTTTATGGTGACATCTGCTTTAACTTAGACCCCAAAAGCCCATCACTTAATAAAACAGTATCAGTAGTGTTGTATTGGGGAAGAGAAAATAAATGTCTGTTGGAAGGAGTGGGGGAGGAATTTCTTCACCATGTGAACCGCCTTCGAGAAGATCTCTCAGATGTGGGAAAGAAGAGTGAGAGTCACAACACTGCCTGTTTTACATTTGTTAATGGATGAAAATCTACAACAAATCTAACAGCCAAAAATCCCTAAAGCCCTATCCTACTCATCGCATACACAAACATAATTGATAGATCAGCTACGTATGTCTGTCACTGCAGACACAAGTAGACGGTTGTCTGGTTTTGGCTCTCACATACATTTGTCTTGGAGGTCTAAACATAGCCTCACTGATCTAGTCAAGTCAAGTCAAGTCATGTTTATTTATAAAGCACATTTAAAAACAGCTTCAGCTGACCAAAGTGCTGTACATATAAAATCAGTTAATCAAAAAACTGATCTAGTTTTATTTAGCCCATTGAGTGGCTAAGATGTACTGTATACAGATGTACTGTATAAGGTCAGAGCTACACAGAGGGCAATGGCCATTTTGGCTAACACCAGTCACCCACTACACTCAGAGTTCTGCCTCCTACCATCAGGAAGGAGGTGCACCTACCGAAAACGTGCCAGATCCAATAGATATTTGAAATCATTTGTACCATTAGCTGTTGGGTTTCTCAACAAACTATAGGACATGTTATTTTTATTTATGTTTTTATCTATTTATTATCTCATGTTTTTATCTGTTTTTGTTGTGTATGTGTTGGCTACCTGTTGTGAACTAAATTGCCCCTTGGGGACATTAAAGATATTTCAACTTCAACTGTTGCAATATATGGTTGGAACTTGACAAGACCCGGCTTGTTCTGTGCCTATTGTGTTGTGATTCCATTATAATGTCTCAATCGATTCAATTCAGCCCAACTGCCCTGTCTCTGAGGTGGATTAGTCATGTCTGAGGAAGATAAAGATAGTGTGTGAAGAAAATAAATTGTGAAAAAGAAATTGAACCGTTACAGCAATACACCTGTCTGCAACACTAGAAGATAAAAAAAAAATGTAAATATGAACATTATTGTTATAAATTCATATTAAGAACATTGGTATTATCATACACTAAAATAAATACCACCCCCAATCTTTTGAACTGTAATGGTTTTGAAAGAAGTTCTTTATGGTCATTAAGGCTGCATTTATTTGATCAAAAATACAAACAGTAATATTACAGTTGAACCCTTTTCTATTTTAATATAAAACATTTAAACATTCATATGAAACACAACTTTTATAGCATTATACATGTATTTACTATAACTTTTGATCAATAAATTCACCCTTGTAGAATAAAAATACATTTCACAACAGTATACTTATACTGTATTTTGAAGATTAGGTAACACTTTATTTTAAGGATCAGAAACTACAAACTAATTAATGACTAACAACTGCATTTGTAAGTACTTATGTACTTGTATGCCATTACAAGCTATTTATAAGGCCTTAATTGGCTGTTGTCTTATTTTTGTCTTATAGCCCCTTTATACTTGTTTCTGTCCTAATAATGTACTAATTAGCTAAAAATAAAACAAACAAGTAGCTTGTACTGTGCCAAGTACACACTTTATAAGTTGCCAGTACACTGTGTGAATGTGTAGCTTATAAGTATGAAATAAATATAGAATGGGAATTTCAACATTTTAATTTGCTGAAAAACGCTGTCTTTCAAGCAGTTGTTCTATACAAACAAATAATTTATAACTAAAATATTCCCTTTATTAATAGGTAACAAGCACATTTATCATTAATAAGTGCAATATTACTTCAGATTATGTTCCCTATTCTAAAGTAAACATTCTATATTTATTTCATATTTATAAGCTACACATTCACACAGTGTACTGGCAACTTATAAAGTGTGTACTTGGCACAGTACAAGCTAGTTTGTTTTATTTTTTTAGCTAATTAGTACATTGTTAGGACAGAAACAAGTATAAAGGGGCTATAAGACAAAAATAAGACAACAGTCAATAAAGGCCTTATAAATAGCTTATAATGGCATACAAGTACATAACTAGTTACTTACAAATGCAGTTGTTAGTCATTAATTAGTGTGTAGTTTCTGATCCTTAAAATAAAGTGTTACCGAAGAGGGTATATACAATGAAAGTCAGTTGTATATATATGTACAAAAAAATATCTTCATGTTTCAAAGAAGCAAATGAAAGGGTGAATGAAAGATGACAATCCTATTATTCTTTCCTCTCCTAAGTGATGTCTTCATGCCAAAAATGAGGATGTTTCCCTGAAGAAGAGAGGAACAGTGCTGTCTGGCTGGAAACTTGTGTTTCTGGTTTTGAATTGAATTCATTATTGGTTAGAATACTAATTTGCATTGAAATTCAATATTCCTTTTTCCGCAAAGAGTCCTAATCCTTATGCGCCAAGACATAAACTCCTTACTTGAGACATCACCCTGACTCCACGCAGGTAACCTAATCCAGAGCCATTTCCCAGCACACCCCAGCTGCTTGCTTTCTCCTTCCCTGTCATCACAGTGAGCTCAGTCAGGGGCCATTTACAATGTGATTTATGGGCTAAAATGGCTGCTCTGATTTGCGACTGTAAATCTGGCATGTCTTGGTTGTTTTTTTTTTTTTTTTTTTTTTGTGATTAGCAAAGTATTGATGGGACAGTGAACGTGGGCTGCAGAAATCTAACTCCACCACTGTGTATTTAATTTATTATTAAGCAATGCTCTTTTAATTAAAGGGACAGTTCACCCTAAAAAGGAAAGTATGTCACTATTTACTCACCTCATGACTTACTTTCTTCTGTGCAACATAAAAGGAGATATTTTAAGAAAGGTATACCTGTGCTTTTTTTTGTCCATACAATGGAAGTAGTCAACAAAACATGTTTTGGGATAAAACATTTTTTTTTTAAACTGCAGTCCGTAGTTTTTCCTCTTTGTCGCCACCTTTGTTCGAAATGTGCAATTGCAGTTATATTGCAGAGCCCTCACTGATGCAAGCTCTTCAGCACACTTCTCTTCGACAGTCAAAGCGGGGGTTAAGTTTTTGCACGTCGTGCAGAAAAACCCTAAAGGCAATGCCACCGGCTTTTATATATATATATACACATATATATATATATATATATATATATATATATATATATATATATATATATATATATATATAGCTGCAAGCAGCGATAAAGGGCCAAAGCCGGTGGTACTGCCACCCCGGTGCCTTTAGGCCCCGGTGCCCGGAGCCTTTTATTTATTAGGGCCCAAGCCCTGAAAGGGCGAAGGCCCTATTGTTTTCCTTCCGATAATTTTTTTTTTAGGGCCCAAGCCCTGAAAGGGCGAAGGCCCTATTATTTTCCTTAGGATTATTATTATTAGGGCCCAAGCCCTGAAAGGGCGAAGGCCCTATTGTTTTCCTTAGGATTCTTATTATTAGGGCCCAAGCCCTGAAAGGGCGAAGGCCCTATTGTTTTCCTTAGGATTATTAGGGCCCAAGCCCTGAAAGGGCGAAGGCCCTAATGTTTTCCTTAGGGTTATTAGGGCCCAAGCCCTGAAAGGGCGAAGGCCCTATTGTTTTCCTTAGGGTTATTCTTTTCTATTATTATTATTTTTCTTACGACTATTCGGGCACTTTTGGGGCCCTTAACATGCTCGAAAACTCTTGAAACTTTGCACACGGGTCAGAACCCGCGGCCATCAGAGTCGGGCTGAAGATGGTACCCGGGCGTGTGGCAGGGCGGCTCGTCAGCGCCCCCTGGAACGGGGTCCGAACACTTGGTCCATAACTCAAACACGCTTGTATGTAATAATATGAAACTCGATACACATGTTGATCTCATCGTTGTATCTATACCTCACACTCTTCCTTTTTACCCAAGCCACACAGGAAGTCTGCTATTGAGGTTTGTTTGTAAAACGCTCGCAATGGAATGTGAAATACTCCTCCTAGAGCTCTAATCCAAATTCTACGAAACTCGGTCAGCATGAAGTCAAGACATTGAGGATGAAAGTTTGCGAGGGGATTTTTGATATCTCGAACGGTTTGGCCGTGGCGAGGAAACGAAATCATGGCGAGAAATGTGAAACAGGAAGTGTGTCATAACTTCAGCATACATTAACTGATCCTGATGAAACTTCAGCAGTGTGTTCGCTGTAAGAGGCCGATCACATGGATGTGACTATTGTGAGTCAAAGTTATAGCGCCACCAACTGGCAGCAGGAAGTGTGTCACTTTCAAAATGCTTTGAAATCACCCTCTTATTTTAACTCGATTTGCTTCAAACTTCATCTGTATAATGTAAATACACGGCATATGAAGACATGTGAATGGATTCTTGATATCTTTGAAACTGTTGCCGTGGCAACGCATCAAACTTTATCATTCTTTTAGGATGCTTTTGAGACTCTTAGCATGCTTGAAACTGCATGAAACTTATCAGACACATCACATTTATTAGCCAGTAGACATGTGCAAAGTTTCAGAAACTGGCGTGGTGAGGGCTCAGTAGCGCCACCTTTTGACAAAAGTGGGGTTGTTAGTTTTATCAACAGTTACAAAAATCAGTATGTATATTGTACTCCTCGAGCCGGACAACTTTCTAATTGACACTCATTAGCTAGGACCCACAGAAAGTCAGATATTTTTGTTTGAAAGTGATCATGCTCTCTCTGAGCCTACGTCTCTGTCTCTGTCTCTGTCTGTGTGTGTGTTTGTAGGGGGAGGGGCTTAACCATTTCACTGCTGTGTGTCTGGCCTGCATAAAAAAAATACATTTCTTAAGCCTGGTATGTTTTAAATAAGTTTTTATTTATTTTTTTATATATATAAGTAAAGGCATAATATAATCAGTTTAATTGTAGTGCATTGACAATAGTTTTATATAATTAGTTTATTAATTAAATTAACTTGGTCCATAAACTAGATCTGAAAATTTGGTCCATAAATCAAAAACACTTGCATGTAATAATATGAAACTCGGTACACTTATAGATTACATCAGGCCAAACAACTTTTGTGCTCTAAGTCGATGAAGGGCCAAAGCTGGCGGTACCGCCACCTTGGTAACTAACTAAAGGCACCGGGGTTGCAGTGCCACAGGCTTGGGCCCGCAATTGCTGCTCGCAGCTATATTTACCTTTTGTAATCACCGTCATGTCCAAGTACTCTGAGGGTGAGGGCGTGTCGGCGCAAACACCGGAAAGTCCCAGAAGTAATCTCTCTCGCGTGTACGTCACTCATTGTTTATGTACGCAGAGATTTCAGAAGTGTTATCCTTCACTGTGAAGATCTAAACATATTTAGATATACAGTAAATTGCAATGGAAGAGGATTTCGATATATCAACACACAACGTTGATTTTTTTTTCGCAACCATGCAAGAGAGATCACTTCTGGCGCTTGTGCAGACTAAAGCGCCTTTGCCGTCAGATCACTTGGACGTGGCTATGGTTACAAGAGGTAAAAATTATATAAATACTGTTAGTTTTCTCACACAAACCGCTCGTTCCGTGTCTTAGGCCATCAATGTGCACTTACATTTACGAGTCATTAAATCATGTTTAATTTGGACTTCTCTGTGCATGCTCTTTGAGGGACCCCATATACCTCCATTATATGACTGACAGACAACAACGGTTTGACCTAAAAAGATCAAAATTGAAAATACTTTGGAAACAAAGACACCTACATCTTGGATGTCCTTGAGGTAAGCTAAACATATCAAAAATTAATTTCAAAGTGAACTATCCCTTTAAATCTAACGATCACTTATCATTTTATCAGCTTATCGCTTATCAAACAAATTATAATTTGTTCTCAATTTTTTTATGTTAACAATATCAGCATTGCGTGACTACATTTAATGTGTATTAGGGCTACTGTAGTTCAGTTTCCATTTCTGTGAAGTCTAATTTAACTGTCATACCAACAAAATAATGTTCCTTAGAACTGGTTCTCTTTAAAATACAAACACACATATCTGTAACCAGATACATATTTAATATAATCTAATTTCAGTCGCATACATGTGTCATGATCATCATTACCGTGTCTGTCTCTTTAACCTCTTCAAAACACAGTTCACTTTCAAAAGCCCTTCTGATATTATCATTGTTTTCACATGGATCCGGTTGCAGTCTCTTTTTTTCTGTAGCTACTCCGAAGTCTTGTGCATTTTACAGTGGGTGAAACTCATGATGTCACTGGTGATTATCATTTGAACCTTTCTGGATCCGCCATCAAATTGATAAGTTTAATTATATCAATAAGTGCTATGAGAAAATGCTATAGATCTCCACCTCTAGCATCCTCACACGCAATATGACTGACTAGCCGAGACTCCTTCTTTATGTGTACAGATATGATGTAATGACACAAATACATGCTTGATCTCCCGTGGAAATTCACCGTTACCACTGGAATTAAAAACATTATTTCAAGCTTATCGTTTTGAATCGAGCTAAGTCGAGCAGATAGTTTTAAACACTGGCTGGTTATGTATTTGGTCAAATATTTATTTTGGATAATTTTTAACCCAAAAAAAGGCATGGACAGCAGCTTTAAATATTATTTAAAATAAGATTTTGGGTTAACTATTACTTTAAAAGAGAAAATAAAGTTTCAGAAACACAAATATGCACACAAAAGCTACAACAAGAGGCCTATCTTATTTTATTGTGTCCTACATGTATTTTCTATAGTAATAACAGTTTATTTTGCATAATTACAAACAACTAACACTGAAACAAACGCTAACCCTAGAATGTGCATGTTGTTACTCAATATTGCTCAGTACTTATTTGTGTAATTACACTGTATCAAGGAAACTTTCGAATAAAGTGTGAACGGCTCAACAATATAAACATTTAATATGTCCTCAGGTTTAGTTTCCATGCGGATGTTTACCTCAATCCATCTGTTTCCGCTGAAAGGAATGTCTTTGAGTTTTGTAAGAATGGAAGGTTATATTTAATTGATCTGAATTAAATTGACGTTTGCGTGTACTTAAATTTCTTAATAGCGACAAAACATGCCAGTAACAACAAAACAAGGTGTGCATCCCAACAGATGTATTAATCTTCTATTTTCCACTGCAGATGTCGCAAGGTACTGTAGACAGCCTGTCACAGCCAATACAATTATCAGGTAAAACCTCAAAATCCATTTAATTTACCTCAATTTACTCTCCTCCTTCCCTCATACAACTTGATGGTAATTCATCCATTTTGAGTGGGAATTATTCCCTCATCCCATTGCACAGTTTCTTCAAGGGGGCTCTGATGAAAGCTCTTAGAGGTCTGGATCAGCATAAGGCCCCTTGTATATTTACAGGGGCTCATGACAGCTGCATTAGCGAATCGAGCAGTTGCTATCAAGAGCAATACCCTTGCCATCTCCTTGCTCCACTAACAACTAAACGTTCTTGACTGACGCTGTGGAATATCTTAGGAATCATAAATCAAGGCCTTGATAGAAACTTGGCCGCCACAGCAGTGATCCGTTGTCATGTTACAGTAGATTGGACTGTTTAAAAGTTACTAAACAGTTCAGGGATTAAGCACGGAGGGACAATTTGGTTTAATTATAATTTGAGAACGGCCCTCCTTGTCACGGCGACCACTGTGAAAGCCCAATCCAGAGAGGTCCACATTCCTGAAGTAGATAATTACTGTCATCATTGTGGGGATGCGCACATCTTACCATGTCTATGATCTATAAGTCACTTGCTGTGCTACACCTCAAGCAGACACACACCATATACAGAAATCCCCTTCCCAACAAAGCATCCCTGCTTGATCCAAGGCTGTGTGAGAATGATGCTGTGGGAGTGGGTGAGATCTATTGAACAGCCAGTCACGGCTCAATATGAAGTTTGTTTGTTGCCTCCCTTGTCTGTGGCATATGCAAATCAGTCGGGTGGGAGGGGTGTGTGTGTGTGTATGTGTGTTTAGCGGGGTCAGTCTGTGGGAAAGTGAAGGAGCTAATCCTGAGTGTTTCACAGGGGAGGAGAGGACCATTCAGTCGCCCTCCCCTCCCGTGAGCCCACCCCACCACTACAACTCATTGCATGCCACTTCTCAAGACAAGGACGTTGTGTTTTCTCTTTGTATCAAAGTCCCCTCTCACCCACCCACCCCCCCGGACACACAAACACTTTAATGCTGAACACCTGTTTCTGTACACACACATCCCGCTGAAGCAGAGACATGATAAAATCCCACGCTCCCATCTACCGTGGATCACAAAAAGACCTTAAGCATACAAACTGTGGTATATCACAGAATTTGATATCAAATGGTATCAATCTTAACTGTCAATCTTTTTATTCATTTTTCAAGTTTAAAATACATTAATTGCTCAGTACGAATATTTGCAAGTAAATCCGGCACCCATAAGTTATCCCATACTTGCAATCAAGTGTTACACAATCGATTCTTACATACTTCTAAAATGATTGCATAACTATTTTCCTAACTGCCTTCAAGTGTGAATGGGAAGCTCCTGCTTCTGAGTAATGGAATCACACATTCAAGTCATTACATTTCATTGTCCCACATACTGAGCCTGGTTTCTCCCAAGGTTTTTTTTTTCTCCATTCTGTCACCCAATGAAGTGTCGGTTCCTTGCCTCTGACGAGTTGGGGACGCTTAAAATTCATTAATATTATTGACTTGACTGTATTTACAACATTATAAGAACTGAACTGAGCTGGACAATGACATCACAGTTTTGCTTCAGAAATGCTTTATAGATGAAATTAATTTAATTATGTATAATCTGTAAACTGGAACTGAATTAATACTGAACTGACTTCAGCTAAACAATGACACAACTTTCTTTGAGAGCTGTTGTATCTGTTTGCATCTTTGAATCATTTTCCTGTTATCACAGTAAAGCTGCTTTGAAATGCTGTATTGTATAAAGCACTATACAAATAAAAGTGACATATTTGTATAAAGCTATTGTCAAAGTGAGTGATCAACTTTTTATTAGTGGTCTAAGTTATTCATACAAAGCGCCTTAATATTACAGTACATAAAATGAAAATAATAGTATTTGATCAAAACAGTTTTCTATTGTTTTTTAACTGTTAACTGTCACCCCATTTTTTTGAATAGACATGGAAATGCACATTTCAAACTTAAATGGTTGTAATTCAAGAATGTAGAGGTGAAAAAAAGTTATAGAAGTTTGAGTTTATGGAAATGTAAAATGTAAAAAAAAAATTATTATTCATATTTTATATATATATTTTCAAAACCTGGGCTATTCTAAAACTGCAGAAAAATCAAAACCAAAAATCTGAACAAGTTGTGTTTAAAATTTCAGGTTGATATCTCAAAAAATTAGCTTTCAGTAAGATTTTGTTTGGGCGCAGTACCAAACTTTTTCACTAGGGCACAATCAGACTCCATTACTGCCCATATAAGGGCGTCTCAATTTCCATGTGTTTCTGAGTGATATGAACCATTATTTCCACAATTTTCATACAATTTATGAAGTAGACATCCTATTCAGAAGTAGTCGGGGAAGTTTGGCAGATTTTGATAAGAATTCAACCTCTAAGAAACACATACAAAGAACACGCATGTGCGTTATAGCTTCCTGCCACATCACAAATAGTGAATTTCATTTTTTTTTCTTTATTTAAAAGTAATTGAATGGATGCAATCTTTTGAACTCTTGGCATGAAAACAGACTGAGGTCTGAGGTTTCTAGCTTTTTTTTCATGAGTTTTCATGTTCATCACAATTTCAAAATAAAGGTCCTTATACACAGCGTGTTAAACTATTCTTGTTGCAAATTGATAAATCATGGCTCCTCTGTAATTTATTTTGAAAAACAGAAACTAGAGTTTGTAATCTTTCAAATTATATATAGTTTGTCAATATTACTTAAGGTATTTGATATTATTGTTTTAAAAAAATATAATGGCAAGCATCCCACCTGTGGGATGGTGACAGTTAAGGGTATGTCTCTTATGATACAAAAATACAGTACCAGGAATATTCATTAAAAAGCTTTGAATGGCAAAATCTGCAGTGTAGGATAGTTTTATCAATACAATATTGTCCGCTTGAAGACCTCCCGATCCCCACTTGCGTGTCACAGGCCGTTCCATACCTTTAGTGTTTCATGATGGTGTTCACTTCACCCAACCGTCTGCTGCCCCTTTCTCTGAAAACAAAGCCAATAACCCAGAACCCTGCTGTGCCTCTGCCCCACCAAACATTATCGGTCTTCAACGTCATCAAATCACCAACAGCAGTCATTGATAGAAAAAAGAAAGCCTTGGAAAATATGTGGGACACTCCAAGAGCCAAAACCCAATACAAACTTTAGCCGCAGTATTGAAGCCAGATGTTTACTTAACTGGCCAATTTTGATAAATGGTGTAATGATAACCATTATGCATTGGGGTAATTTTATATCTGCACAGCACCACATTGTTTTTGTTTCGCAGCCAAACAAACTGTTTGTGCCCACGGCCAGGTGCTGGTTTCGACCTAATTGATAAGCAGACAGCAGGACTGTGGTTTTCATGTTCTTCCAACATGGCATCCACAAAGACCTAATCTGCCTTATTCTCCACCCTTACTGAACTATAGCATTAGAGATGCTTTGCTATGACAAAAAAAAAAAAAAAGTGTAGTCAGTGCTTATGGCTTATCAAATGGACACAGTCGTGGGTATTTGCTGTTGTTGTGTAAGACATTTGAGCGACAAGATATCCATAAAACTCTATAAAAAGAATTTTTCCACATTATATTATAGTCTTTGCCCAACATACCAAGATTTGCCTCTGGCATAACTCATGTTTCGTCGACGTATTTGCTTGTGGGGAGAGTGTAGAAAACCACACAATTAACGTTTTTCCTCAAAACGTTATTATATCAAAACGAGATTCAGTGTGATTACATTTCCCACTCGAAGCAATATGCAATTTTACTAACCTACAAACAATAAGCAATGGAAAAGCAATGAGTCCAAACAACAGTTGCTTTGTAGCATAGCTCATTTTATTGTTTAAACAGTTTTGCATAGGAAATATATCCACTTCCAGTAATTGACTGCAGTAAAAACAGCTGCTAGCAGTATAGGCTGGATATAACAGTAACAATCACAAAAAAGTCAAGCGTTATTTACACTCATTTGTAATCTTGTGGCATTTTTAGCCCCCACACCAAATTCAACCAACTCGAAGGCAAGGCAATGCCTACTGTTATAGCTGTGAAAATGAAAAAAGTCAAAATCGACACTAAATAAAACAAGGCCTTTACTATACAGCTTCTTTAACTGTGAGTAAAAACACAAAAACTTGATAAAGTGATTCTATAATGTACATTCAGAACATAAAGTAATATTTGCATACAACTGCTGTTTCCACAATCACTACTAAAAACTGTTACGACTTAATAACATTTGTTGGTGTTAGTGTTGTTGTTGTCATGTTATAAACCCACTGAACACAATACCACTGAATTTGTAACGGGCATAAAAGTGCCACAAGACCCCCTCCCCCCTTTAAAAAAGCAAAGGAAAAAAAAAATAAACAACTTTGCTGTGGAGCTGGCTTTTTTTTTTTTTTTTGACCTGACATTTTTTGTCATCTATTGTAGTACTAAGTGTAGCCTAGAGAAACACACTGCCCAACTATTACTTGATCTCTGTGAAATAGAGACTGGGGTATCCCATTTGACTAAATTATCCAAAATTGAAGAAAGCACAAAAGCACAAAACACAGAACCAGGACAAAAAAAAAAAGAAAAAAAAAGAAAAAAAAAAGAAACATTTGAGGGATAAAAAACATGGGAAGAGGCATCCCATAGAATTTATTTTGATTGAAGATTTTTTTTTGTATTCCCTAAAGAAAATTCCTTGTTTTTATATATTTACAAGGGAAAGTCCACTGAGACTTTGAGCTGAAACAGGCACTGCTTGAAATATTTTTCTTTTTTTTTTTTTTTTTTTGGTAAACGTCTCATAATATGCTGGTTTTTATGTTCCTATTTATGTCAATGATCACTCATGCTGTTGTAAATGCCCTAGAAATGGAAATATGAGAGTAGATGTCCTGCCGTTTCTCTGCTTTGACACACAGAAGAGCTGAAAATAGACATTGCATGAGTTCCACTGGTCCTCCTTGCATAAGTTATAAACATGTGGCTTCTCTAGGGCCATGGACCATGGCTTTCGCAACTTGACCAGGCCATCATCTTACTGCTTTCAATATCGGAATTCTGCAACAAAAAACTATTTTCAAAAAGATCAGCCCTTTGAAAAAAGAAACTACTCTATACAACTACTTCTAGCCAGAAATAAGGTTTAATCTGATCCTTGTATAAGCCTGGTGACATTGTATGCTGTGGTGAGCGGAAGTGCTCTGAGCTCCCGTGACAACATTCGGTCCGACTAGATACGAACACTATCTAATTGTAGCTCCGAGGCTAATCGGAGCATCATCGCTAGCTAGACGTAATCCAACCAACAAACAAATGTGCCAATGAAAGGGGTAGTGGGAACTGCAGAAAGTGCAAATGCTCAGCTGTTTTCCTCTGTGATGGCAACATGAAAAAGACATCTGTGGGTGCACACAAAGGCTTCTGGGAGTACCGAGCCTGCCCTGAAAACTATGCAGCATTCATCCCTGCCCATGGCGGGCACATGTAAACACTGCAGAATGGAGGTGCCTACGTGCAGCAGAAAAATCTCATGACTTTCAGATGGCAAATTCTGTACATGGTGTGGTGGGTCAGCCTCTATTGACGTGGGGGAAATAATGCATGCTTTATTTTTTCACAAGACACCAGAACAATCTGTGATGTCGTGTAGCGACATTACCCTGGTAGTTGTTGTTGGGAGACTCAAATCTGGTGCCTTGCTTCTAAAGTGACTAGGAGTTCCCAAACGGTTCAAAAGAACAAATAATGACCCTATTTAGCACAAATTTGAACATTATTTCTCGTCTCGTTTTCAATATCACATAATCACATCATACACACACACACACACACACACTCTATGGCCACACTAACAAACCAACACTTCAAACATTTATGAAATGTCTCAAGGATCCAAGTTAATCAACACGACATACAACAAAAGAACTTCATCATTTTGTTTAAAACATTTACAGTCCCATACAGGAATTCACTCCACTTTATAAGTACAGGAAAATAAAAATAAACAATTACATATTCAACCTCTTATGTATCGGACAGCCGTTGAGTCGTAACACGAATCTGAACTCAAGACAGGTTCGAATTTTTTTTTTGTTTTTTTTTGTTTGTTTGTTTCACTAAAAAATATGGACATCACTAAAATTCACGAATACACGTCAAAAGTTTTTCTTTTTTACAAACGGGGAGAAGAAATAAATTTACAGTGTACACACTTTTGTCAACAAGGCAGGCATTTCAATAGAAGACCCTCATGTACTTTCCTCTCGTAGTGTCAGAGTCATCTTGAAACACACACTCTGACGTATTCATCCACACACACGCACACACACACACACAGTTCACATAGCTGCCAGAGCAGATTTTAACCCATAATGACTACTACCAAAAACTATTGCTATTACGATGGCCTTCGAGATGACCCCTACCTACGTCCTCCTTCACGGTTTCGAACACAAGAATGACTCTATGACCCTGACACTCCCACCACTTCAGGAGGAAATGCACAATGCACTTCAGTGGCATCGCCAATGGTCAGAAGGCTGCAAAGCACCTTTTTTTTTTTTTTTTTGCAAATCAAAAACAACAAAAAGACTTAACAGTGCACATTGAACGGGGTGACTCTGGCTTACTGTATATATAAACATCTTGGATGGAGGAGGAGAGTTCAGCTTGACTTGAGGTCTCAGAAAAAGACTGAATAGTGATTAACGCAAGAGCTACCATACTTAACCATGCTGATGTGAGGGGGATTTAATTGTTATTATTAATTGCTGGTAATGCCCTGTGAAGCAAAACGCCTGAGTTTTTGTTGTTCTGTATTTAATTGAAAGACACTATGGGTGGATGATTGCCTATATGCTGTAGGTGCAAACCCATTTTTTCCCCCTTGATCCTCAAGACCATAAGAGCATTAAATTATTCCCTTTCACCGAAGTCTATAACAACTCGAACATAATTATAAAAACATGAGATAACTATAAAAACCGATTCTCCCCATGGGGGTTTTTGTTTTACAGACTACAACCTCAATAAGGCTGTAAATTTGAGCACTTCAAAAGGGAAGAATAAGAAACACTGATATTTACTGATTGTGACAGATTTAACACGCAGCAACTTGCGTGACCGTGATTGTAGCGCATTTTATAACAAGTCACTTGTTTGTAAAAATTTAAGGCATCTACTTGGGAATTGCATATAGCTATGTTTTTTTACTGGACGGGGGGAACGGGGTGGTGAACATAAAGGATGCCAGCATTTAATACTTTTCCTTAGTGTGCGTAATTCGCCTGTGATTGTCACTCCCAAGTCAAGCTGTCTCCTCTATGAACGTTGTCTTCTACTAAAGGTCAAACTAGCACCCCAGGTGGGAAGTTTAGAAGGAGATTTTTAGTCACAGTAGACAAATCAGTGACTTTGCAGCCGTATTAGACCAAATGGTGCCTTCTTTGCAGACATGCTTCAATGTGTGGGGAAAAAGTCCTCCCTTTATAGAGAATACGAAACAAAGGTTTCTCGCGCGGACTTCTCTGCCTTTAGGTACACTCAAGGGAAATAAGACCTTGTCGCACACTGCATAGAAAGCAGTTCCCACTTTGGTCAAATACGAAAAAAAGGAAAATAACAACAACAACGTCAGCAACAGCAACAACAACAACATCAACAAAATAAATGTTTACACTATTTGTATTTCTGTACTAGCTTCTAATAATCCACATAGCTAAAAGCACTACCTACATAGGCAAAACTTGGTATTGCATAATTCTTAAAAGTCTGGACCCGCCCTCCCCAATAATGACTGGAAGATGGAGAAACAAATAAACAAATGATTAAAACAGAATCAAAAAAATGACAACCACCAAAAGTACGGAAAACAAAAAAATGCTGGTTGATTATAAACTTTAGAACGCCAACTATACACAGCCTTGATACGCACTGTAAATGTGAGATAAAGTAGTAAATGAAGCTAAAAATCAACAATGTCACAATTTCATCCAGAGTACAAAATATTTCTTATCATAAAAATGTTACTTTTTTTCCCCAAAAACGATAATAAATGCAGCAAAAACAAGTGTAGTGATGTTTTCTCTAAAGTCGAAGGCAAGGCACGTAATGTGGACTATATATTTTCGTGCAAATTAAGATTATTGGAAAGATTGATTATATAAATATGTCTGATTGGAGAGGCAATGGCATTGTGAATGCCGGGAGCAATCGACGATTTCTGGGACCGCGTCTGTTGGGAACTACCAAAGTGGGTTTGAAATAAGCACCTTGAGACCTCGCCTCAACCTGCAGGTTAGTGTTGAAATGAGTACAGCTTTTCACACATACACAATTCGTTTACATTAAATTACTCAGCGTTCCTCTTGTTTCTCGTGATATCAAAGTGTAAACAGTAGCTTTACAAGCTAACGGCCGACTAAACATGCATACTAGATCTGTGAGTATTATGTCAAAATACGCCATTTAACACACGCTGTGTCTGAGAATTTTTTCCCCCAAAGTTTAACTTTAAGTTTTCATTTTAATAAATTAAAAAAAAAAAAAACTACCCGCATGTCTGGGTACGGCTCAAAATAAGTGCTGTCTTGTTCGTGTTCACGTAAACGTTCACTGTTAATCCCACTCTTCTCTTCCACCCTTAGTTTTCCCTAGTTTCCCAAATCAAGGATGTGATTTTTATTTCATTTTTCTTTTTTTATGTTTTAAAGTTCACCTAAAAACATTTACTCCCCATTCCTTTAGAGTCTTAGGGCAGACAGACTATGATAGCTTCCCTTCAGTAAAATCATTTAAATTGCACTTGCCTCTTATGAGATATTGTCTTATTTTTCTCAAAATCCTTTTCAAAGGAAATATATATAAAAAAAATGAAAATGAAAAAAAGGGGTTGTATTTCTTAACTAGTATTATAGGTTTTTTCTTTCATTGAAGGAAAAAAAAAAGGTTTTCAGAGTTCTCAACTCTGGAGAGTAAATTCCAACCTTTACCTTTAAAGGAAATTAGTACAGGACTGACAAGATTACAGATTCAAAAGATTTTTCACCGTAGGTACATTACATGTTGAGGGTAATATGAAAATAGAAACATTCAGTTCATTGAAAATTGTTCCTATGTTTACGTTACGAGTACGATAAACCTCTGTTCGATGAAAGTTTGTTCGAAATGCAGCCCGCTTTACAAACCATCCAGCCAGCCAGCCCTTGTGTGGCCAGCCCCCTCTAAAATCGTTTCGTAAACCAAGACTAGCAATCGTGACGTAAGAACAAGAGAAACACTAACAAGAGAGACTAGCATGTCATGCATATACAGTAAGGCATCTAAAGTTTGTATGGTAAAGATCACAGTATCTCAGTTCAGGGGCCTCCTTACACAATGACTGACTGGTGTGGAGAGGCTCATGTCAGAAGAGAACACTTTGACCCGACTCACTCTACTGCTCTAAGCCAATGTCCTTGAGAGGGTGGGACAAAGGTCCATGTCGATTGTATAAGTGCTGTTAGCTGGTTTGTCCGAGGACCTGTCTCTCCGGGGTCCAGTTCAATTGCTTGATTCTGCCTGGAGGAGAGGCTCACCAATGATGTTTATGCTGTAATTCTGGACATTTGTTGGCAGAATCGGAGTCCCGTTCGACACTTGGAATGGAATTAAGCTCGCCCAAGTACCAGGACTGCAGAAACACAGGGGAAAGATAGATGGTGGGAGATATTATAATCCCGTTACATACACATAAATAAATAATTGATAACACCTGATATTAAGGTATACTTAAAGCATTAGATATAACGAAAGAGTCATGAACACTACTTTTATAGCATTTACTATTCTTGGTTCATGTTAAATTCTACAATTTAAAACATTTATCAAGTTGTATTAATGGTTCCAAAGGTATTGTGCACAATATCAAGAGTACTACATCTATAAATAGAGAGAGAGACATTCAGTAATATATTACGTTTTAAAAGATTGTATTGATACATTTTAGTTTTAATTCAAGTTAGAACATCTTTAAATTCTTTAAATCTAAATCAGTTAATGAAAGAGACATATCAGGTCTAGACTTTCTCCCACCCTCTTTTGAAAACTACCCCTTTGCTTCCCATTTAAATACACACACACAAAGAGACACACACACACAATAATGGGTTCGGCATAGTGTCAGGGAACAGGATATCCCAGAGAAACAAAGCACCCTTAGTGCACATGCACGGGGGAAGTTTCCCCAAGAGCACGCATCCATCTCAGCCCCCTGCAGCTGACACCCACTTTTGGATCAATGGGGTTAAGTCAGCGGGACCGTCTACAGACCTTTCCTATCTGCATTCAGCACATGTTAACGGCACTACAACATGAGACTGTTAATTGCGAGCTGTGGTGCGAATCTCACATGCAAACGCACCAGGGTACACAAACAGCATGTTGTTCCCTTGGGGGAGGACAGGGGGGCTGAATGGTGCGTACATGTGTCGAATAATTAGGCAGGCCAGAAACCAGAGCCCTGGTATGCCCCCCCGCCTCCCTTCTCCCGCCTCCGTCTGAAATACCTGTCTCACCCAATCGCCGAACACAATCTTTCTGCTCACAGATTACAGGCCGTACTCCTGCTCTGTCAACAGTGCCTGGCGCACACAGCCACCTCTTTGTTTTTCCCCCCCTCTCGTTTCTTTTTTTTTTTGGCCCCTAAAAAGAAAGGGGACATGCTCGAGGAGGGGTCAAGGGTGGTGGGCTGATTGAAGGAGAAGGAAAGACACTGTTGTGTGCAAAGACATTTCCATGGGTTCACTGCTTTGGATGCAGGTGCAAAGCTTTAGAGGGCTTTTCTTCTGGAGTTTGTTGTTTGTTTTCCGAGGGGGAGACGAGGGCTAAAGCCAGTGGCTGGTGAAGGACAGGGACCCAGCGGATGTGGAACAGTGACTTTATTCTTCCCGAGGTAGCCCGGGGTGATACGGCTGCCTGTCGCCCTGAATGCAGCTAATGATTCAGTCTGAGTTGTATACAAATCACCCGGAGCCAAAGCCTGAAATCTTGTTTGAAAAAAAAAGAAAGAAAAAAAAGGTTGTATTTTATGATTCCAGTGCGCACTTTAAGGAGGAACAGTCAGAAAGAGAGTCACAAAGTTGTGTGAATAGAAACTAAATCAAATGTGCACTAAATTCTCTTTAAAATGGTTTTAATATATCACATGAAGAACTAACTGGGCTCTGTCTCTCCTCCCTCCTGCTGCCCCTTTTCATCTCTCTCTCTCTCTGCTGTTCTAGCCTGCTAGAAATCATCTAACAGGAAATGAGGGATTAAGTGTTTCAGAGATGTGGACTGGAGACTTTGGGGCTCACATCAGACTCAAGTCACTGTTTGGCGGATTTACGACTTGATAAATATTAAAGTACTTGAGCCTTGATTTTGACTTTGTTGCAATTACCTGTGAGTTGAGCTGATGACAAGAGACCTGTCATTTCCTACGAAAATCCAATTGCATAACAAATGTTCCCTGAATTCATTTTATTTTATTTTTTTTCGGTTCTACCAGACTGAAAAATCAAGCAGTAGATATTAAGTAGAGATATCATCTACAAATATAGACTGGAGTAATGGCTCCTGGAAATTCAGGAACCATCACAGGAATAATTTACATTTTAAAATATATTCAAACTGAACAAATTGTAACAATTGTCACGGTATTACTGGATATAATGTATTTTTGATCAAATAAATGCAGCCATGGTGAGACCTCATTAAAAAAAAATCAAAAAAAGATTTCATTTGTTAATATTAAATAACTGCTTTATTTAACAAGAACACTGTAAAAATGAATATGCTTTATCTAATCAAAAAAAAAAATGTGGCAACAGATTACAAGCAATATTATTAATTAAATTTAACAAATTAGAATTGAGTAATAATTAATCAAATTAATTCCTTAAAAGTTAACCATTTAAAATGAGTAAAACTTACAACAACAACAACAAAAAAACATAAATTTAAGTCACCATTATGGTGATCGGTGTTTGTTTTAGGTTTGTTTTAAAATTACGGTTTTCTCCTTCCTTGATTCTGCTTGTTAACATCAGGCGTCTTCAATGTTGGCAATATAAAATAAATAGTTCTTAATTAATATTTGACGTCTGTCTGTTAATTTTTTTACTCATTTTAAATGGTTAACTTTTAAGGAATAATTTGATCAATTATTACTCAATTCTAATTTGTTCAGTTTAATTAATAATATTTCTTGTAATCTGTTGCCACAATTCTATTGATTAGATAAAGCATATTCATTTTTACAGTGAACTAACAATGAACAATACTTCTACATCATTCAATAATCTTTGTTAAAAATAATTTCAACATGGGGGAAAAATACATTTTTCTAATTAACCCTGCTAAAAAGAGTAAATTACTTTTATTTTTATCAACCACTATGGTATTTCTTTAAAAGATCAAGAGCATAGAAATCTTGCTGGTTACATTAGTTAAGAAGTTCATTAAGAATCTAGCTAAGATGCTATGTTGGAGACCAGGATCCAAAACAACATAATGTATCCTGGTGTCTTTAACAGGGAAATGGAGCACAAAGGAACTGAGATGTAGTTCTTCTCTTGCTTTCTGCTTCTTTCCCTGAACACGTACATCGATCAGCTCCAATAAAGGATTACTAATGGGACAGCAAAAACAGACTACCACCCATCAAGCTCGTAAACTGTCTCATGTACCGCTGCCCTAAACTTTGCCTTTGCAGAGCATCAATAAACAATATCTGATTGATTGCCATGGGGTGGGGTATTACCCCTTGTTTCCCAAGTTCAAGGTTCAGTGTGGTGTTTCCTATGGCCTGGTTTCCACAGTTACCAGACAAGAGCAGATGTGACGGCCCCCTTCACAGGGGAGATTGGTGTTATGTGGGATAAAAGGGAAATAAACACAACTCTGCTCCCTTATCAGATTCTTGCTTTTTCATGAGCCACTTACAGGTCTTTCATTCTAAACATCCACCCTTTTGCAGAAGCAAGCACGGGCCTGTTTCGTTTTGGAATCAGACGCTAAATTAAACCATCTAATGCCATCGTAATTGATTGCTGACCCATTTCCTAAAGGATGGCAACAAACAAGCCTGGCTTCAATTCAATTTGGGTTGAGCAGTGGACTGGCATGCATCACATTGCGGCACTGCAGCTTTGCAAGTGCATGCAAGCAACAAATCACATTTCCATGTCAGTGACCTGAAGTCAACTCTTCAGCTGCATCAGCCATCATCTGCAGCACATTGCCTTGCTTTCAAATCACGTTCTGTCAGACTGCAAGCTTATTTTTTTGCAGTTGACAGAATCATGGTAATTAGTAAACGTTTAATGAATATTTTAAATGTAACACCTGGGCTTGTTTTTTAAATGCTCAATAATATTCAAGCCCGTGCCCCTATTTTATGTCGATTACAAAATCTCTGTAAGTAATTGTTGGAAAAACAATAAAGGGTGAGCCGCTGCTTGAGAACCTATTTCCCCTCATACTCCGTGTGGTCAAGCCAGAAAAGGGACTGAAATGAAAGCAGAGGCCTGTAGCACTGATGCCTACAGAAGGAAGTGAGAGTGTGTTCAGTGCGACTCCACTTTTCCACACATTTACTGCAGTGAGGAAGTGCTGAGTATGGCCTTTCCCACTGCAGGGAGCTGGAAAGACTAAATAAGTGGATGAGAGAGAGGATATAGCTCAAGGACATTTAGCACACACTTAGCCCAGCTTACACAGGGATTCGGTCAAACATGCCAGCAGTGACTGCTCTAAGAATATAGAAGCACAGCTTTACCTTAAAATGCCATATGATGTTTATGTACATATGAAGAGTTCAGATGCAAAAGCCTCTAAATGCCATTTGAAATTTTCTTCTAAAATGATCATTTTTATCAAGCTTGTATATTTAAGTTCAGTAATTTCACTTAAATGACAATTAATAGGTAATCTTCATTGCCATTTAAGTGAAATTACTGAACTTAAATATACAAGCTTGATAAAAATGATCATTTTAGAAGAAAATTTCAAATGGCACTTAGAGGCTTTTGCATCTGAACTCTTCATATAAACAATTTGTATGTTATTATATAACATATAATATAGAATTTAACTATAATAACAACAAAAATAAGATTATAAGATAACTTTAGTATAAGATAACTTTTAATAAAAGTATTGAAATCTAAAAGATGCATTATATTGTTTTATCATCTTTGAGATGTTTCTTAAAGGGTACCTATTATGGATTTTTGAAAATTGCCCTTCATGTAGTGTTTAACATAGATCTAAGTGAACGAAAACATCCTGCAAAGTTTTAAACATGAAAGTTCATCGTATACAAATTTATTGTCTCTCAAAAGTAAGAGTCGACTCTGAGTCGCTGATATGAATCGTTCGAAGAACGATGCTTTTCCTTTGTCTGGTTGACGTCAACTTGACAAGTTATTTGAATAAGAAACGCCCACTTATTGCGCTCGGAGACGCCAGGGAAAACCGGAGCTCCAGGGGTGGCGGGCAAATCTGAAACTGGCCCAGGACGGGCCACCCTGCCTGGGCTAGCCAGGGAGGTCTGAGAGCATGGAGGTTTGGACCCACCGCACCTTTTTGGACTCTGTCGTTTTTCGAGATCTGGGCTTCGGAAAACAATCATGTCGACAAGACGCTGTGTTTTGAAGTGCGACGCAAAAACAAACTTTTTTCACCTGCCAAGTAAGGAGTATTTGAAGACTAAGTGGCTGCAGTTCATATATACAAGTACTGCTATACCACACAAGTATAGCCCAAACCTTGTTCTGTGTTCACGTCATTTTGAAGATGATTGCTTCACAAACCTAAACGCTATAAAGTATGGATTCGCGAGCCGGCTCTATCCTAACGAGCTGAGGATCTGAGGTGTGTTAAATAAGGGAGACATACACAATATGCAGAGCAGTGGGTCGCGAGGACTGGAGTTGAGAACCCATTTAAGGTGATAAGAGTTCTGTTTTCGACAATATCTGCACAGAGATCACAACTGACTAGGTCATCTGACCAATCACCACAGATTAGCGTCACGCAAAGGCGGGTTTTGGAAAAGGGACTCGCTAAACGATTTATATGGGACTCGGTGAGCAAATCAGGTAAAAATAAATGCATATTATAAGACAACAAAAGTGTTTTTTGTCATTGCATGCTTGTAAAACTGTTGTTGGGGACTCCCAGAACAATATTAGGAACATTTTAAATGCCATAATAGGTACCCTTTAACATTCATTTGAGTAATTATGATTTAGAAAGACACGTGTCATGTAAGTTCTAAGAGCTGAAAATGCATATCAGAGCAAAAGCCAAGCCATGAGGTCAAATTAACTGCCTGCAGAGCTCAGAAACAAATCTGAGGAAGGCTACAAAATAAAAATCTGTTGCATTGAAGGGTCCCAAGAGCTCAGGATGGAAGACGTTTGGAACGGCCAGGAGTCTTCTAAGAACTGGCCTACTGGCCAAACTGAGTCATCGGGGAGAAGTGTTTTTGTGAGAGAGGTGACCAAGAACCTTAAGGTCACTCTGCCAGTCACATCATCTCTGGAGCTCAACCAGAGCTTGCAGATGGACAAACAGCACTGCATGACATATGAAAGTCTGCTTAAAATGAGCAAAAAAAAGCTCCTAAAGGACTCTCAGACTGTGAGAATACCATCCCAATGGTATGGTGGTGGTGGTAGCATCATGCTGTCGGGTGTGTTTCCATCGACATGGACTTGGGAATTGGTCAGGGTACACAGAAAACTGAAAGTAACAAAATACAGGGATGCGCTTCAGGAAAACCTGGTCAAGAGCACTCAGGACATCAGACTGGGTCAAAAGTTCACTTAGAGTGGCTTAGGGTGGACTCTGTGCATGTCATTGAGTGGCCCAACAAGAGTCGGACTTGAACCCAATCAAACATCTCTGGAAAGACATGAAAATGGCTGTCCTTTGACAGAGCCCAGCCAACCTGACAAAGCTTGAGAGAATCTGCGGAGAAGAATGGCAGAAAATCCACAAATCCAGGAGTGCAAAGCTTGTCACTTCATACCTGCAGCTAAAGATGTTTCAGCTAAGGGTCTGAATATTTATGTGATGTGATGTTTATTTTATTTTGTATAAAGTTGCAAAATTAAATTATAATTCTGTTTTTCATCATGGGGTATGGAATGTAGATTTGTGTGAACAAAAAGATATTTTAAATTACTTTGCATAAGGCTGCAGTTTAACACAATATGTAAAAATGAAAGGTTCTGCATTTTTTAAAACCATATTGCATAAATTGTGTTGGTTTTGTTACTATGGAAAAATGCATTTTTGAACTTGTTCGAGAGAGAGAGAGAGAGAGAGAGAGAGAGAGAGAGAGAGAGAGAGAGAGAGAGAGAGAGAGAGAGAGAGAGAGGGTTTTTTTTTTTTTTTCAGAGAACAGTGTAAAGCTTTAATGCTGAGGGGAAGGTGAGGGGCTTAAAAAGAGCAAACAGTCTTGACTGCCTCAGCTCTGAAACCCCAAGCTTAGCGATGACCTTTGTAAATATGCAGCTCTCAGTGAGCCTCAGACAGGAGTTCTTCTCTTTCCCAGCAGTAATCATCTTCCTAACTTCAATTCGTTCGTTCAGGGAGATAAGGATGTTAACCATTAATTGCTCTGATTTTCTTTACGGAAAAATTATCAGAGGCCATTTTGTGCTGAGACTCCTAAAGTCTCATTCCAGAGGTCTAACTGACCATGAATATCAAGGGAGGCTGACCAAGTTTGACTAGTCATGTACTGTATATTGAAACAAAGTCTTAGAACAACATTCATGGGGAAATCATAAACACTGTTGTCTCCAAGATGGGCAGAAGCTCTTATGACTATTTCAATCTGGTAACGATAGATCAGTATGATTGTCTAAAATCATCCAACATCCGTTAGTCAATCTTTTTTTCTCAGATATGTTTAGCAGCATTGATTGTAAGTGAATGAATCAAGAGATTCAACTTCTTGGAGATGGTTCAAGAGTGGTATGCTAACATTAAAAAATAATTGCTGGATGCCAGTATATCAAAACCTCTAAGAAGTTGCATAATTTCATCCAAATGTGGCACCTACAACCAACAAATCCACCACTTTCAACGTTAAAGAGATAGTTCACCCAAAAATGAAAATCAGCCCATGATTTACTCACCCTCAAGTCATTCTTTGCATTAGCATATGACATTGTTCTTTCAGACGAATACAATCAAGAGTTATATTAAAAAAAAAGCTTACAAGCTTTATAATGGCAGTAAATGTCTGTTTCTGTTTTGAAGTCCATAAAAGTGCATCCATCCATTTTAAAAGTTCTTCACACAGCTCCAGGGGGTTAATAAAGGCCTTCTGAAGTGAAGCGATGAGTTTGTGTAAGAAAAATATTCATTTATAACTAGGGCTGTCAAACGATTAATCGCGATTAATCACATCCAAAATAAAAGTTTGTGTTTACATAATATATGCGGGTGCACTGTGTATAATTATTTTTGTATATATACAAATACACAGACATGCGTGTATATTTAAGAAAAAAAATATTATTTTCTATATATAATATTAATTATTAAATTATATCAAAGATAAAAGATTAATCGTGATAGCCATACACAGATCTACTTATGCCTAATGCGCAACTTGTGACATCGGAAGTTGCGCAGTGGTCATGGCGTAGCGTAAATATCAGCAGTACACTTAGACTTAAGTCGAATCCGTATGTTCTTTTGGCCAGAAGCTAGTTATTTTACTTTATAAAGTTTTAAATATGGATATTTTTCTTACACAAGCGCATCACTTTGTTTCAAGGCCTTTATTAACTCCCTGGAGCTGTGTGTAGGACTTTTATGATGGCTATATGATGATACAATTTTTAATATAACTCCGATTGTAATCATCAGAAAGAGTAATGTCATGTACACCTAGGATGACTTGAGGGTTAGTAAATCATAGGCACATTTTCATTTTTGTGTGAACTATTCCTTTAAATTTTCTCAAGCTAATGCACTGTAATGAGAGAAGATTGTATGCATTTGGCCACAGATTGCTCATCCAGATGTGCACAGAAACAGGTTTGTGAAGTTCCACTTATTACACTTTGAGAAACCAAAGTTTATTGAACATCAAAGGAGATGGACCTAAAACATTTGGAAATATAGTTAGAAGTCAAAATGCAACTTAAAACATAAAATGTTCTATCATGTTGTTTGTTATCTTTATCTTTCATGATATAGTTAGCCATTACATGAATGAGTGATGGCCTTAAACACGAATACATCAACACAATTCATCACAAATACACTTTTGCGATGAGTGCAAAAACACAGAAAAGGGGGGCTTGATCTGGACTGGGTTGGAGGGGTGTTGTACTATTGCAGATATAAGTTGTACATAGTAATATTTAATGGAGAGGTGGGTTAAAAATAAAGGAAACGTTTACCTTTGCCAAGAAATCCCCAAAGCCTCCTCTGAGCCATATGACCTGATGTTTTGATTCACGGGCCAGTCACAAATCCTCAGCTGTCAATCAAACACCTCTCAGTCAGACAACTGGGCTAGCACAACGGCACTAACACACATTTAGCATGCAACAAGACCTGGAGCAAGACCTAAGCTTATCTCAGCACATATTCTTACATTTATCTGATGTTAATCTTACATTACTAGAATAGGAAAACACCATCACTAATGGTCATATTAGGTCTTAAATCTTCTGTTCTAGGCCTAAAATTATGCCTAATTTAAATTACAATTCAATTGAAAGAAAATTGCCATAAAAAATGTACACAAACAAAAGGCAATTGTCACATGTGGCATGCAATACCATTAGGGTTCTAATAACCGTCCTGAAAGCAAAAGAAGAGGTTAGTATACAAAAATGGGAGCTGGGTTACATGGAGGTTATTCATCTATCCCAGAATGCACTCGAATGGGAGGAAGCACATGCATTCCAAATGGTGCATGCAGTTACGGTCACTTCACTGCTGTTAGATATTGTAAAAGCAGCCTGTTTTCACTGAAGCATAACATGAAACATGCTATGTGAGAGACTAATCTTGTCCTTGGTCACAATTTACAAAGCACCATTTTTTTTTTTAAATGTCAGTATACATGAGAGGGAAAAATAAACAACTGGTCACATTTACACACAAACATGCAACAAATTGTATGCATGAAAGTGTGAGAAGCCATCAACAAACAACAACATAAGAGAAAATCATGACACTTTTGCTAATGAAAGACACTGCCCTGTCAGACACACAAGTGCTATATGAGCCTTCATCAGGTCTCTCTGAATATTCAATGCTACTCTGTCAATAGTTCCCGCTATAACTGGAAAGGACCCCAAATCAAATCCATTTCCATCGCAATAAATCTACGAGGGTGAATAATTGATTTTCTATAGACCTTATGTAGCCCCGCCCCTTTTCAGCGTTTTGCCCGTTGTCTTTTGGCTTCCGGTCTGTATTTTCGCAGCGATCTTAGGTATGAATGAACATGAACTGCTCGTAAAAATAATCCCGTTCGACATTTGTTAAGACATCTGCTTTAGAATGCTTATGATAAACATTACAATGCTCATGATAACTTATGTTAACTCTACAATAAGTAAATCCACTTCACCAGCTAACAGCGATGGCATAGAAATACACAGAACCGGAAGTTCAAAGACAATTTTCTAAAGATGACGGCGCCCACATTTCTCTGGTGCATAAGGTCTATTTACTTCAAAGATGCTTTAGTGCTCACCCCGGAGACTTTTGGGTGGCTCAAACACACATTTCCCAGAGTGAAAGCCACATAAATTAGGTGAGAAAAGCTAACACGGAACAGGTACTTCACCAGAAGCATGGAGGTCCTGTCACGGGTGCTGTGGATATATATTAAATTTTATATATTCAGAAAGGAAAAAAAAAATATATAATGTTGTGTAAATACACTATTCATATTATACACTGCTGCTCAAAAGTTTTGGGACAGTGAGATTTTTTTTAAGGTTTATGAAAAATTCTTTAAGCATTAATTTGATCAAGTAACGTCAATCTTGAAAATAGTTGTGCTGTTAAATAGTTTTTGTGGAAAAAATGGAAACTACTTTTGTGGAGAATCTTTTTTCAGGATTCTCTGATGAATAAATAGAACAAACCTATTTTTTTTTTGTAACAATGTAGAGGTCTGTAATTTTTTTGATAATTTAATGCTTCCTTACCGAATAAAAGTTAACTTATTCAAATTGTTTTTTTATATATAAAAAATCGGACACATTTTGAGGGAAAAATAAAATGCCAAAAGGGCCATTTAGCTGAACATGCTCTGAAGAGTGACTAATAGTGAAATATGTGAGGTATTTTCACATTGCTATGTGCGGATATCCACAGAGAGAGAGAGAGAGAGAGAGAGAGAGAGAGAGAGAGAGAGAGAGAGAGAGAGAGAGAGAGAGAGAGAGAGAGAGAGAGAGAGAGAGAGAGAGAGAGAGAGAGAGAGAGAGTGTGTGTGTGTGTGTTCTCGAGTGACCTGAAGCCAGAAAACAATGGCACTGGGGCAAAGTCTGAGGTCAGCTATCAGACTGTTTTGGTAGTGCACATTCATTCATCCTGTTTTGGTCGACCCCACACATGAAAAAACACACACTCATACAATATGCTGATGAGGGGTTGCACTGCATGTATCTTTAGTGTCTAATATCTCTGGAATTAAGAGAGGGGATTTCAGGTGTTCAGATTTGGTTAATTAAACAGACCAAAAACACAAACCACACAATACACTAGAATATATCAAAAAAAAAAAGTACTGTAGTTGTTAAAAAAATGTTTCTTAAAATGTCGGCACTTAGGTCTCTAGCTCAAAAAAATAAAAAAGGAAGAAGAAAAATAAAAAAAAATAAATAAAATATCAAAATAAATAATTAAAATTCTCCCTACCTTGAATTGTAATCAAAGCACAAGTGCTATTTTAGTGCTGAATAAAACGGTCTTATTTACAATGAAACAATTAAAGTGCCACAATGAGGTATGTAATGCCACGGTATATTGGCTTCAAAAACATAATAGCGAGACACAAGCTCTAGGCTAGAGGTCGACAGTTATCCGATCACGGGTGCCATCTGTCACTGGCACCAGTGGATCACAGAGTTACGCTACAGCAGCGCTAGCACCTTCACAGCTGTGAGTGGTGGTTGCTTTAACATGTTTGCATTAGATAAAGCCAAATAAGATTGTGATCACCGGTCGAGAGAGAGAGAGAACGGAGGGAGAACAGAAATGCTGAAAGAGAGAGGGAAGAACCCCTGGGGAAGGCGGCTAATGAAATCTTCTCATCACTGGTGTTTTCACAAACAAATTACTCAGGGGTATCAGTCTAGAGCAGGTGCTGTTGGATTGTGTGCAAGAATGCTCATCTGTCATTCTCCCCTGTGTGTTTTGAGTGTTTTGAGTAAGTTGTGAATGAGCTTGATTTAACAACAGGGTCATTGTGATACTTTAAGGCAGGTGGGGAAATCTCTGGCCCTCAAGATCCACTCGGATGGATAGATCCGAGGGCCAGAACTGCCTACCGCTGCTATAAGGAAATCCGTCAATAACTGGTCATCTATTGTCTGTCTGATGCATTAAATATAGAAATAAGCACAGTATATAGCTCTACAAATGTAATACCAACAAACTGTTAGACAAATCATTAAACTGCAACATTTATACTTTCAATATATATTATATTCATGCTTGCATTTCAGAAAATTTAAACATTTAAAAAAAAAGTCTCTGATTTTTTTACGCTACCGCTTATGCTCGCCAAGGCCGCATTTATTTGGTCAAAAATAGTCAAAACTATTGTAATATATTTAAAAATGTAATTTGATGGCTATACTGCAACATTGCTGATTAAAAATATTAATTCATGCAAAAATCTTTTTTTCTGACCCTAATGGTTTGTACACAAAACAGTGTACAAATAATAGTATTTAAAGATAAACTTTAAGTGTGCATCAGAAGAACATGTCAAAGGTAATCTAAATGACCCTTAAGGCACTTAAATGAGCATGAACAATAGAATCTCTAAAATAAGTCAATAATGGATTGTGAATATCCTACACTATCTCACGACCAATTCGACGAATGATTAAAAAGTGTCTAATTCGTACAACCTCACTCGTATGAATTCGTACGATTTGTCCAAACCCACGTGATGGGTGGGTTTAGGGGCGGGGTAAGGGGTAGGTCATTCGTACGAATTCATACGAATTGGCCAATTCGTAAAATATGTACGATTTAGCAAAATCGTACTAATTCGTACGAGTGAGGTCGTAGGAATTGTTATGAATTAGCCACTTTTTAATCATTTGTCGAATTCGTACGATTTGGACGTGAGATCGGGTTGGAATACCCAACCCTTATGTTGATCCGAAGCAGATATTCTCAAAATGACCAAACAATAGTTTATAACTAACTCAATTATTGTGTTCATTTAATGTGTAGATGCATCAGCATTATTCTGGCTATAGACAGGACTGCTTTCTAGATAACACTGACAGCCTTTGAAACACCAATGCAGATGACCAGTAAAGTTTTCTTTTACTGTTCCAATAAACACACGTCCAGGGCTCTATGCGACACTGTCTGTGCTCCAGATGAATCGTCTCTATGGCTTATCACAGGAAACTGTCCATTACTCTAATGGTTGCCATCCCAAAGCTGCCACTATCATACAATGAATGCGTGCTGCGACAACGGACGACAAGCATATTATCTGAAGGACCCGGGGCCACAAATCACAAGCAGCTACGTCTCAACATCTTACGTAGGGGTTATAAGCATACAGATGGTTCTTGTAAATGAAATAAACTATAACATTTGCTATGGGACCAATAGGAGGAGTGATTATGTATGTATGGACACACCCGCTTGATTTACTGACTCCAGTAAACGGAGACTAAAGACACGGCATGAATGCTTATGTAATGGAGTCATTATAGCGAGGGTGTGTTTGAGCCTACACAGAGACCCTCTCGACGCTAGGCCCTACGAGAGGGATAGAAAGAGAGAAAAAGAAAGAAACACAAAATGAGGTAAAGAGAGAGGGGGAAAAAGCTTAGATTTGAGTGAACAGTGAAAGAATGAGAGGAGGCATTAAGGAACAGAGAGAGAAAGAAAGCGTCCCGCTGAGCGTCTGGAGCTTTCTCAGTTTCCAGACGGCCTGGCTGAGCTGAAGGCAGCACCCTGCCCCACAGCACGCTGGGAAAGGAGCGCTAAGGGTCTGTAAGGTGACGCCACGGCGACGGCTGTAATCCATACGCCCCACGCGTCACACCGCATGCTCGTACAAAAGCTCAGCAGGGGAACACAGGTGTCAATACATCTCATAATATCCTATGATAAATCACTCAGAATAAAGGCTGCTGTGTACGGAAGACATTATTTACCCAGCAAAAGCGCCAGCTCAATGGCCGCAGGTTAACTCGGGTCAGGACTGGCTATGCAATTCTCACTTCTGAAGACAAACAAAAGCTCCGGCTCATATAAACATGATAGATGGTTGATATATTATCCTGTCTACATCTGATCCCTCTCCCTGTTAAGTGAACTACAGCTAAAACAAAAGGCATTAAGCCGTATGCGACACTACAGCAGCTGCGGTGCCTGCATGCGATACCTGCTAAAAGATAATATAATCACTCATTCATCCAGCTCACACACTGAATCGCTGTTATCAATATCAGTCCTTTCATTATATCCAGTTACACCATCTAGCCGTCCGTTCAACTTCTGCATCTTTATACAATAATTCCCATGTTTTTTAAATAAGGCCTGCAGCACTGTCCCTGCTGGTGAGCTGTACATTTCTTGGCCCCGTCCAAGTATGCAAAACCAGAGAGCAATAAAAGCGAGGCTTGGCATTACTGTAACTCAGGAGCAGGGCAAGAGAAAACCACTAATTATGATGTCGCCACGTGCAGATGAATTCAATTAGAGGAGGGTGGAAAATACTGGCCTCGGACCAGCCCTTTCATGCTGCAGAGGGCCATCGCACACACGCACTAGACTATTACTCTTTATACAATACTGAGTGTTTTGCCAAAAATGATCATTTCACTAAATAACTTTCTAAGTACTGAGGTCTGACATAAATCAATATCGATCATGTTAAGTACTGCATTTAGTCATACATCATTTTGTCCATCTGCAGACAATGCTAGCTTTTGTTGCACAGTAGTTTTAACACTAAGACAAGATGTGGGATGTGATAGCAATAAAAAAATCAGGTCCAACAAACATCCCCTGCTGTGTATAAATGCATCAATTACTTTTTAACATGAACATAAACCAAATGATAGAAAAACAGAATTAAATTGGACAGTTTGAAACTACTTGATTTCAATAAGTCTAAATATTATGTACTAATGTCTGTCTAAATTGTACAGTGGCCCCAACAATTATTTTGACACTTAAAGCACACTTAAAATGTAGGACCATCACTGTGTAGAAATAAAACATCAAACTTAGAGTCTTATATTTTAAAGAAAGATTTTTTTGGGGGAAAAGTGAATGTTTAAACAGCAGAATGTTTTAAACTGTTTAAAAAAGTGAAGTGTGTTTGAACACTTGCTGGTTGTCAAATGTTAATCGGACATGTTCATAGATAATGTGAGGATATACACCTGTGGTCACTCTGCTAGGACAGCTAGGTGTAATCACACTGAAATCAGTGTTAACTGCAAAAATTAAAAAAAAAAAAAAGTATTCTGAGAATTGGTTTGATGTTTTGCAAAGATATGTATACACAAGTATGGCTTAGTTGTCCACCTAACATTTGGGGGCCACTGTATTTATTTTCAGGGTACTTAACAGAAAATTCATTGGTTTAGTCTTAGCTTATTTATAAAAATGTGGACTCTGTATGTATGAATTTATGGAATTCAACAGATTCTTCATCAAAGTGACATTCACCCACACTTGCAAAAACCATAAACCTCTAAACGTGACTGTGCTTATAAAGCAAGTGGAAAGATGTGCTCAATAACTGTGAGCAACAGAAGAGAACTTGCCAGGAATGTCAATGGCATTAAACGCTTTATAAATATAAATATCCTGCACAGTGTCTTACTCAAATCAAACTACACAGTATATGTCACTTGTGCCCAATAGGTGCATTCAATTAACAAATATTGACACAAACAAATGTCAAAAGTTTCCTCCTCATTTTGTCTCAATGGCCCCCTATCTCCACAACAGTGCCTACAATTCATGACCAGATTATTTGATTTGCTACCTGCCTGACACCTGTTGGGAATATAGAACAGCTGGATGGGGATTTGAGAGAGAACAGGGGGAAAAAAGAGAATGGTAAAAAGGGTGGGTCATATCTCACCTGTTGCTGGTGAAGAAAGGCTGGGTCTCTGGAGCTCAGTCCCACAAAACGGTTGGCAGTGGGGGTGCCTGGAGCCGAATAACCTAAATATACATTCAAGTATATTAATACAGCTGGTGTAGACACAAGTAATACACTACACTGTTCTAAAGTTTGGGTACAGTTGCAGTTTTTTTTATTATTAATTAATTAATTAATAATTGTTTTCATCAAGGACACACATTTAGTTGATCAAAAGGGACAGTAAGGACATGTATGATGTTAAAGATTTCTATTTCAAACAAATGCTGTACTTTTGAACTTTCTATTCATCAAAGAATTCTGAGAAAAAAGGTATAGGGGAGCGCGGGGCACAACCTAACGCGGGGTTAAATGTAACACGGACCGTTTACATAGTTCGTCAGGATCAAGCAGGTTGTCTTTCAGCTATTTTTCTCTTGCTGCCAGAAGACGATCTCCCGCAAATTTGCGGAAAGTTTTGATTATATTTCGTGAAGATACTGGACAAAGAGTGTTTTGACACCACGAAAGTAATTTTTTCATCATAGGTTTTTTTCGGTTTCTGAGTTGGGTGTATACGTTTCCAAATCTAACTTTATATTGCCTTAATCACTGTCTTGTTGGCTCAAACATAGCACCGTTTTGAAACATGTCAGCAATTCCTAGCGACTGTTAGCTAGGTTTAAAATATGTAATACACAGTGGGGTTAGTTCTAACAGAGCGGTACAACTAAGCCGCCAAGTGTACAATGATAATCAAATGAAAACGGAGCCACACAACTTTTCATGTTTGAGTATACATTTAACTTTGTTAGACTTTCACAAACAATGTTGGAATTTAAAATGTTTAAAATTTAGTGTACTATGAATGATAACTTGTTTATTTATTAAAAATATGGCCTGTTATTAATGCAATAAACCCTTTAAATTTTTAATTTAAGCTCATTTGTATTATTATTACTGTTAATAATAATAATAATTGTACATCATGCAGCTGCAACACACAAATCTAATTTAATTGCAATTACAATATTTATAATTTTATTTATTATTATTTATTGCAAAACTGTGCACCCCTTTTCTACATCTCTATCCATGATATTGATCCATAATAGAATGATTGAATGAGGGATGGATGTATGGATATCTTTCTACACAGATGCACAAACAATATCAAACTATATATAGTACTGAATTATGTGTGTTACACACAAGTGTTACAACTAACCCCTCTGTCTGTTACAATTAACCCCGCATATGGGGTAAGTTGTAACATTTGCACTTCTGTCACTTTCAGTGCAACTGTACAAAAATGGTAAGTCCTAGAAAAAAACTTTAAGTGTTCATTTGTAGCAGAGATGTGTATGTTGCTTCTGTAAAAAAAGTATTAATCTAACCTAATTATTTTTTAACTAATTGAGCCAAAACCAAAAAGTGTTAGGTTGTGCCCCGCTCTCCCCTAACCATTTCCACAAAAATATTAACGGTTTTCAACTGTGATAATAAAAATGTTTCTTAAGGACCATATCAGTGTAACAAATTATTTCTGAAACATCACGCAACACTAAAGACATAAAGGCATAAAGGCTGCTGAAAATACAGCTTTGCCAACTATTAAAATATATTACAAAAGAAGACAGAATTTTGTAATAAAATTTACTATAGTTTTTTTTTTTAACCAAATTAGATGTAGCCTTTTGACAGTGGTAGTGTAGAGATGGGAGTAACTCACCTTCTGATGATGTGGTGATTGGCTTGGTGTCAGCCATCGAGAGAGAAACTGGTCTGACCGTGCCGTGGTGGGGCGAGGGGGCCAGTACTGGCGTGAAGTGACCGGGCACTTTCCCCAGTACCTGACCACTGCTGTTCGGCTGTGACATACAGAGAAAAAAAAGGTAGTCTGTTAGAATATCAGGCCACATGGCTACATTTTTTTTTTGTTTTTTTAATGATGCTAATGATCATGGTCATTTGTTTTTGTGGTCTGTGATTATGGGCAGATTAACACATCTTTTGATGTTCCCCCATCTTCTTCTGGCATTGGCGCTAGACAGCTGAGTGTGCACTTTTCATGATTTAGTTGATACACAAACCAGAAAAAGAGGGGGTTGAGGGAACACAGGATTCAGACGCAGACACGGAGCGAGCGTCTACCTCCTTATACTCGGGACTGCAGGAGACAGACTCAACTGAATTCACATAGCGGGGCCCTAAGTTCAAAACTCAAACAGGCCTTTATGAAAGAGAATGGTGTCCATGGGGTTCCCCAATGTGAATAGAATGTTTAATTAGGGTGTAATATAATCTGCGTTAAAGCAAGCATAAAAACATCCTGGCTCCCATCCACCCGATTATATGCCCCATGTTATTTGCAGAGCGATCTCCCCTCACCAAGCTGCAGACCCCGGCAACGGCAAATATTTACGACCTTTATCGTTCCCTGCGGTTTCTCCCAAGTAACAGTTCCAGCGTGCTATGCCTCGTCCAGTCTAAGAGCCCTTTGTTTACTGTTTGAGCGGCGGGGATATAAAACTCTGTCATATCGAGACCTCGCTTCAATCACACAGAAAAAGAAGAAATCCCTCAGACAATCAGCGCTGTGTTTCCCCACGTATCAAATCACAACAGCTTTTTTAAATTCTTAATACATTGTTTTAAACAAAACTGATTTACCCCAATCAGGTTAAAAAAATGAGGGAGATTGTGTTAATGGTTATACCACTGTATTACCCACTCTAACTTTACCTCTTTTTTTGTTGTTGTTATTGACTTTCCACACTTCCGCATAGTTTAAGCAACACAAGAGAGGAATCAAATATCTTCAAGCAAAAGGGAACTGTAAGCGTTAACCAACCTCAATATAATCCAAAATAAAGTTTAAATTTCCCCTTATCAAAATGTTTTAAGAAGCTTGGGCTTTAAAAAAAATGGTGGTACTAATCAAGATGAGTGGGACAGTCTGACCTGCTTGAAAGTTCTATTCAACAAAAGCCCCATCCATCACCTGCTAAGGAGGAGGAGTCAAAACATTCAAGTCCTTCAAATAACAGGAATGAGTTGTTGTTGTTTTTTTGTTTTGTTTTTTTCATATAACAATGAAGACATAACGGCCTATATTAAATTATATGATAAATCGTAATTCATACTTTAGGGAATCTCAAGTAGTTTTCATTGAGTCGGAGACACATTGAGTGCATGTGTGTTTGTGCTAACGCGCAGTGGCTGCCATGGTTGGAGTGTTTATTGACTTGCTTTTGTTGTTGCGTTTTTTTCCTCTCTCTCTCTTCATTCCCTTTCGCTTCATTTAGGCCGCTGCTGGTAAACAGTCGCCACAGCGATGGAGAAGCCGTCGTTTGGCTTCGCACTCGGCTTTGAGCTGATTTAGACAAGGCGCCGACAGAGAAAACCACTAATGATTTTGTGTTCGTTAGCTAAACTGGGTCAATTACCGTGCTGAAACAATGTGGCCTGTTAATCAAACTTGAGTCCGATGCACTGGGAACAAGCGGAGACACCAAGACAGACAGGCAACGAGAGGTAGAGGCGGAAAAAGAAGAAAACTGCGCTAAAGCACCTTTGTGTTTGCAGCATGTGCTCTTACAATGAGGGTCTCATTAGTTTTAGGGGGTAGAGCGCCTTTAGCTCACGGTATGGTTAACATGTGTGACAACATGATGACTATGATTGGAGAATTTACGGTACACGTGATGCGTGTTATTTCAAGTATTTTATAAATGTGAATCTGTTCTTGTGTGTCTCAGGAAAGGGAATATTTCAACTGAGACGTTAAACCAACACCCTATTTTTACAGCTGGCATCTATTATGTATTGTGGACAATGCACACACAGTCATGAGATTTAAAGGCTCTGTTCTAGTACAGATGAACTGTACTAATTATGTATGATTGCATTAGGGTCTGGGTTAATGCGCGTGTACGTTAGTCTTTGTGCGTGTACGTGATTACTCCACACATACCTGGCTGCTCTGTGGGCTGGACGGGTCGTAAGACTGCATGTAGTTCTTGAGAGAGTCGGGTGGGTTGAGGTGCGGTGGGTAGCGGATGGCGCCATGAGAGATGTAGGGCGAGGGGGCTGGGGGGTGGATGCCAGGGCCGGAAAACTGCAGCGGAGAATGCGGAGGTGGACTCCTAGTGGAAATTACTGCACATGCAGAGAAAACAACTACTTTACTAATAGATTTTAATTTGACAACATGTAAACTCAATAAAAGTTTTGCTCATGGGTAATTATCAAGAAGCCATACCACACATTTTCATAAAACCCATGTAAAAACGTTTAAAATACTATGTTCAAGTCATGTCGGAAATGAATATATTTAAGGGCTGAGAGAGCACGAACATCACCCATAAAGTCATGTCTATCAGTGAACAATTTGTAATTTTGTTTAAGCCCCAAATTTCCCGAAGTCGTGTCATTTAAAGAATTATGGTGAAAACAAAACTGTATTCGTCATAAACAGTTACAGTGGTACCGATGATAATCAAATACTATTTTGTCTCACATATATAAAATGAATATAAATATCAAGTTAATACTTAACATGCAAAATCTTGTAAATCATGCAGCATATACACTCCAACATAGCAGGGGGTGATATTTCACCGTAACCTGGTTGTTGTGATAAAAATAACAGATGTACATACAGATAGCGTAACATTTGCGCCTGAAAAAAGTTAGCTCGCCAGTTTGGGAGTTTTGTGGATTCCTTTAAACGACGGCCTGTTAGAGAGCTCAGTCTAAAGGAAGTGCAGATCATCAGTTAGATATGGCTCATTGTAAATATGTTACAATTTCTCTCTGCCTTGCATTTTGAGTTTGATTCATGCTTGTATTTTACTAGGCCTAACATTATTTTAGGACAAATTGAAACAGAAAGAAATTGCCTATTTAAGATCACAATAAAAATACAACAATCGAAAAATTTTGAGGAGTGCTCAAAGGCACCAATAGCGTTCAAAATGTTCAGTGGTTTTAAGAATGTTTGCTTGAATCAGGGAAGTATTGTGAGAAGTATTTTAGAAAAGTAATACCACTATGGCCAACGGTGGTCAGTCCTGGGTGGTGGTGCTGGGGGAAGGTGCTGAGCCGAGGTGAAGAGTCCTGTGGAGATGTGGGACTGAATAATGTCTTCTCTGGCTTCTTCATGCTGGGAGAGGACATGTCTGCTGGAGAAAAAAAAATAAAGAAATAGACAGGGGATGTCAGATATTAACAATGTAAGAAATCAAAATCTGGGATGAACAGAAAAAAAAATAAAAATAAAGAAAAGAAAAGTCTTAATCGACTAGGCGACTAAATCTTTGCCAAAATTATTGAACTGAGCATTCAAAGAAAGTCAACAACATAAGAACACACTCTTTTGACATTTTCATGTTTTCTTATGCTGTTTCTCTTTCACGTCCCCTCTCAGTAGTGCGATGCAGTGTATCATCTATCTTGTTGGATTGTTTAAGAAAGAAAGATTAACTTCATATCTAATTCCAAGAGACAAAAAAACAAAAGTCTCTTCATCAGCAGACATGGAGGAGACAGTGCTTGGCCTGTGTGTCTATGGCGCTCCTCCCTGACAATCATAGATGAGATGAGAAAACGGAAAAGAAAGGGAGGCAGACGCAATAAAAAATGAAATTAGGAAAAGTGAGGGAGGTGGAAGAAAAGAGAATAGCTAGCTAATGACATATCTGCAAACACTTCTCATGATGTGTATTCTGTCTTGAGATTGTGTTTGGATATGCACAGATGCTTTAGATGAATAAATCAATCACGACTACGTCTCTATATTTAACTTCATAAATGCTCTCTCTCTCTCGCTCTCTCTCTCTCTCTCTCTCTCTCTCTCTCTCTCTCTCTCTCTCTCTCGAAGGCAGGAAAAAGGTAAATGATCTTGACTCAAATAACACAAAGGCATTGGAATGTAGGGGGATTCCATGTGTCTGTGTGTCCTATTCAGGGTCCCAAATTTCCTAAATGTCTGTTTACCGCTACTGCCAATGACAAGACAATTGAGAACATTTTGCTGCCAAAGATTTCCTAACCATACAATGTTATTTTGCAGTATTTTTTAATCTATTTAATTTGCATTTTACTGTTGAACAAGGCACTCATAAATCATTTTTATAAACCGATATGATCAAAAAATAAAGTTTACACAGAAAAACCTAACATGATTGCACAACTATAAATAGGTATTGCAATAGTTTGATAGACAGAATCTACAAATAAACAGTAACAGCAGTCTAGCTTTATTCGCTATGGTTTTGAAACATGAATTATTTTTCTTAAAACACATTTTTGACTGCATTTTCCTGTTTCAACATGTCCGAATTTAGCATATGGCTTTCGAATAATATTTTGTCATCACACCTGTTGCAACAGAACATTGAAAAAGAGGAAGAAAAAAAGCTGTTAGAAGGCAAGATTGTTCTCTCTCAGGAAAATCTATGCGTGTGTTTAAGGAAAGAGGGAAGGAAGGAAGAAGAGAATGAAGGTGGGTGGGATATAGAGAGTAAGAAGGTGACACGAGGAGAATTTGCTCTCCCAAAAGCCTTAAAAAAGTACATAAAAACAAGCATGTTTTGTATGTATGCAGGACCAGGGAATGACTACACATGCATCTGAAGAACACAGATTGGGAAAACTGATATATTCATTTTTTTCAAGCATACCAGAGAAAAAGAAATGGAGAGAGTGAGAGACTTGCAACTTTATCGAGGCAGTGGCCATACAATGACATTGTCTTTTCACAAAGTTGATTTGATATGAAATTAGAAAGGTATTTTACAAGCGAGCATGTGTGTGTGTGTGTGTGTGTGTGTGTGTGTGTGTGTGTTTCTGAGCACATGAGGAGTAGGCTTTGGCTGAGACAGTTTCCTTTTGTCAAGACCTCATATGGCTTTAATATTCATGCTTCGCTCCTTCTGATATGGCTTTTACAAAACAAACCACTTTCTCATGAGCTCTATTCTATCCCATCCCCCTCTTCACTCCTCCCTCCATCTTTCACAACAGCACATCAGCAAAAGTCCAGGGGGGAATAGTAATAAAAAATCGACCAGAAAATCGACCAAATTAAGATAATTTTTTAGACATTATTTTATCAGATGAGTAAATCTTTAAAGGGTTAGTTCACCCAAAAATGAAAATTCTGTCAGTATTTACTCACCCCGATGTTGTTCCAAACCTCTATGTGTTTATTTGTTCTGCTGAACACAAAGGAAGATATTTGGAAGAATGTTTTAATCAAACAGATCTCATTCCCCATTGACTACCATAGTAGGAAAAAATACATACTATGGTAGTCAATGGGGAATGAGATCTGTTTGATTAAAACATTCTTCCAAATATCTTCCTTTGTGTTCATCAGAACAAATAAACACTGTAAAAAGGGCCACGAAATCGATCCAAATTGCGGGGTACGATTCGTGGTGAAGGTTTCAAGCGTGTTCCGTCTTTCCCAGGGCAAAGTGATGTTTAATGAAATGCAACACATTTAATCATATGAATTAACTCGTTTCATCTGACTCAATAAAATGAAAAGGGTTTATCAATGATATCTGTGCATCATTAAATACGTTAATGCTTGACTATTCCTTTTAACTCTAATGAAAATAAAGTCAAAGTCTGTTAGAATAGCCAAATATAACAATTTATTATGTCAGGTAAATGTATCATTAGAATTCCACAAGACAATCAATGCAAACCAAAATGTTTCAAAGAACAAAGAACTTTACCCAACATATTACATGAGCTGAGTCTAGAAGACACAACATCATGGGCTGATCTGAATACAGAATGGCAGCCACGAACTCTTGTTACATCTCCCTTTATAACCAGACCTCCTTTCATATGCAAGTTCCAGTGGAAATTTACTGTATTCCCAGCCATGCTTACTGGGGGAAGGAGCTTAGAACAGTGGAAATTAGCATTTACACCTTTGGAGTCCCCACACCCTTTGTGTAACAATTTTTCCTAAACTTCTTAAAAAACCTTATTACCTTTTCTTTTATTACTTTGGGAATGAGACATTATTACCAGTCACACTGAGACCATCAAAATGACTCCAAACACTCCTAAAAGATTATCACATTCACATTAAAAGCCATATTCTTGTGAGTTTTCAGTGTCATTGACTGACTGAGAGGGAGAGAGAGAGAGAGAGAAAGGATGTAAATTCTCAGAGAAAGGGGGTAGGGTGTCAATGTTAATTTGCAAGCAATGCCATTTGTCTTCAGAGGGCATTGGTCAGATATTTTCTTGGTCAGATATTTTCTCTTTAATCAGTTTTCCAGTCTTACAACACATAGAGGTTTGGAACAACATGAGGGTGAGTAAATACTGACAGAATTTTCATTTTTGGGTGAACTAACCCTTTAAATAGACACAGACTTGAGGCTCTAATTTTGTATCATCTTATTTGTTTCTAAAATAATCAAACTAAATTAACCTATTAAATTGACAGCCCTAACACAAGAAACAAAAACGAGTGCATGACACGAAAATAAGACATAACATTTATGTACATTGGAATGTGTCCAACTGAATGAGTATGGAACTTGAATCAATTACAATTAAAGACTTTTTTGTTGTTGTTGTTGTTGAAATAGCTGAGTGTTGTATTTTTTAGTGCTCAAATTCTCCCTTTCCCTTTTATACTGGCCACCTGTTGGTCGTCAAGGGACAAGTTCAAACAGACGCTGTCACACCTGCCTGTTTCTATGTCTCTAACACACACACACACAAACATCTCTCTTGACTACATGCTAAAATCTACATTTTTCACACAAAGTTTTTTTTAAAATCTATTAAAACTAAAATATTTTAGAACTGATCAGAACCAAATGCTACAGAACTGGGTGACAGTCATGTGAGCGAATGAGTAACAGGGGTAACTAATGGTGCAAACTCATTGTTAGAACAGAAGATCTCTCCTTTCATTCCTTGACACACACCCCTCCCCCTCCATCCCATCTGGGTCTGGTGTCTGAACTGAAAGGTCACAACCCTGCTCTGACCTTTGACACACCCATTTTAGAGATCAGGTCAAGTTCAATAGTTGCCACACGCCAGACAAATCCCTCTTTCTGAAGGAGGAAACATGCCTAATCAAATACCAATGCAGACAGGAAACCAGGCTAATCTAATCTACATCTGACAGATTTAAAGAGATTTATTGTTTTGTTTCTTTGCTAAAATTATGAAAACTATTTTGGGGATTTTGTTTAAAAACATTTGTAAAATGAATTTAAAGTACTTTATGTTGTTAATAGATTTGATGTTGACAATATATTTTGTTTAAACTAGGCTTAAATTAGACTAAAAACAGTCCTTTAGATGTAGCCATTAAACTACAAAAGAATGAAACCAGACGGTCCCAATACTAACATACACATTTTCCCACACAAAACAAGACTGAACAGTTCCACCCTGTGAAAATGTGACACTTCTTCTTAATAAATGATGTCTTATCGAAGGTTTCAATCAAAATATACAGCAGGACAACCTGCTCTTTCTTTCTAGTTATGTTAAACTGCATAGCGCACAGGAATGAAAATCCTTCACCAAAACCTAAAATTTCTGGACACATGAGGCTCAACTAATGCAAAAAGTTCAGATTAAATTCTATTTATTCATTGTATGACTTTACAAAAAAAAAAAAAAAAAAAAAAAAAACAGGCCCTAATTTGCAATTGCGTTGTACTTCCATAAATTAAAGGAGAAAAATAAATAAATGCCAGTGAAGTGAAATTTTATACCACTAAAATGTTCATTTCAGAACATCATTATTGTTGCAGAAGTGTTAGAAGGACAGCCGAGGTTATGAGAATGCCACAGGCTGATGCTGACTGATGTGTTTTGTTCAGTTTTGCATGAAGACTGGAGTTCACGAAGTGCTGCAAGAACGAAGACCAGTTTATCAACATCACACTTTACTGAGAACTGAAGAAAGGGGAAAATCACACAGAAAAGATCTTCACACAGAGGACATAGAGAGAGAGAGGGTTAAAAGAGAGAAACCGTGCTGAATAGCTCTTAGTAGTGCATAAATGAAGGAAATGAGCTTAAAGGGTCACGAAACCCCAAACCAAATTTTCTGAGATTATAACAGAGGTATGTGTGTTGAACACCATTGAAGACAATGTTAGCATCTGTTAGATTTAATAATAAGGTTAAAATGGTTAAATTTGAGTTTTTTTCCGCTTTTTTCGTCTTCCGGGTTTAAAATCTTCATTGTAGCGGGTGACGTGGCAGTGCCCTACATAGTGCCTTGATGACTCATCGGTCTTATCCTATGAGAAGACACGGCCTCTTAATTATTCATGACCCCACGTGGATCTTTCCAACGACAGACATGACAAACTGTGATATCGCGTAATAACATTTGATGAGAGAGGCAATCATGGGACGCAAACTACTTGTTTGTTTTCATGGTGCAAAGTCCAAGTGCGTTGAATATGTTCCCCGCGATGCTGCCAGGGCTAGACGGTTGGTTTGCCATCAAACACGGACACGGCTAAACCTGATTTGTGTGCCGCGAACATTTTCGCGAGAGAGATCGACAAGTGGAGAATGATGGACTTCGCTTTGTTGACAACTAATCCAAATTGCTTCTTGCGAGTGATGCGGTATCCCGAGGACTTTCTATCCCTTCAGAAGTGTGTCTGCGCTGGTGTGTGTGTGTGTGTGTGTGTGTGTCTAAAAGGAGAAGTCATTTATTATGAGAGTTCAGAGGCCGCGTAGACTGCACTTTCTTTTACTGTCTTTCCTTTACTTTCTTTTCTTATGACTATGCACGGAACGATTTTTTTAAGCGGAAAATTAATATTTTTTTTCTGAAATGTATTTATAGTGTCTATATAAACCACCATATATTTTATAATGACATTATAATTATACATGTAGCCTAGATTAATATGTTTTAATTAGAATTACGATTACTGTGGGCTAATATTTGTAGCAGGACATTCAGTTACTTTTGAAAGGACTATAATAAAGTGTCAGTGTACTTCATAAGACTTTAACTTTGACAGCTATATACAAATCTAGCATTTCCTCACGTTTTACCATTGCTTTTTAGTGACAGTCGAAATGCATGTGACAGTGACAGTTATGGTCATATAACACCCACTCCCCCCCTTCTTCTCAAAGCTAGCCACGCCCATTTAAGTTGCATTTTTCAAAAAGATTTTGAGCTAGACTTGAGCTGAAAGAGGGGGGTTTCATGGCCCTTTAATGCTCACATGATAATGAAATGAGAGCAAGTCTTGTCCATGAACAGTCTCTCTCACCTTGGTCTCTCTCATGCCAGGGTCTGCTGGCCGGTGAACTGGGGGATGGGTAGAAGTCTGGCCCGGTGGGACTAGTCTCCATACTGTCCTCTTGGATCGTCTTAGGCCGCTTACTGCAGAGGACAGAAGAACATGCATTCACCTGACTTCTGACTACACCAATCTGTGCTTTGACATTGAAAATCATTTTTAAAACATAACCAATATTTTTATTATTGGTTATAAAAGGGATATTTTAATGAACGTTGACCCAAACTAACTCTAAATGTAATATATTGTGGGGCAAAATTTAATTAATACATTTAAACATACACAGAAAAAAACAACAATTTTAATTTAGCTTTAGAACAGTGTTTTCTTCAAATATGGGTTACATTTTGATAATAAAAAAAATTGTCTTTGTTTAGCTGATCTTTTGTGAAGCTGATCTTACACTGAAGACAACAAACAGGTTTAATAATGAATGTGTTTGAACATGCATGCTAACCTGCCAGGAGGAGATGAGAGGGACCGGTGTAAACTCACTCCTGAGTTCAGTTCTTGATAATATGGCTGACTTGGCATGTCAGCCATAGGGAAGTTCACTCCTGAACCCTGTGTGATAGGAGCTGGTGAGACGTAAAAGGAAGAGAGATGAGACAGTGTTTAGGGATAGGTAGAAATGCCGAGTAACTAACATCATTTTGGCATAAAGAGTCAATCGACTAAATCACGTTTAACACACTCTTTATGGCTCTCAGTTAGAAGCTGTTATTCAAGGCAGAATTTGCATGAAGGCAAACCCAAACATGTAGCTGTAACTCAATCTAAGAGAGAACAGCCGTAGGGGCTGTAACAGTATGAAGTGTGTCAGAGATATCATATCTACAGAGAAACCACAAGAGCCAGAGCACCGTTCAGTGGTCTAACCTCTGTCACTAGCCTCTTTGTTTACATACAATAGCATGACAATGCTAGTTTGGTCTTTCATGAACAGATAGCTCTAAACCTACCATTCCTCAAAAATATATACATATCTTTCGTAATATGCTGGTGATTTATAAGCTGGCTAATGTACACTGTAGCACTGAAGCACACATTTCATTGGCGGTATCTGTGTTTATAAGGCAGTGGTTTTGGTTTCAAGGGAGCACATGTGCTGATAACATAGTTGCTCTGAATACAACTATTTGCCAAATGCAAAACAAGTACATTTTATATTACATTACATTATTAATTATATTATATTATTATATTTAAGTTTAGAACTGTGATATTATAGTGTTAGGAGATAGAAAATATAATTAAATTTGTAAAAAAAAAAAAAAAAAAAAAAAAAAAAAAAAACAGTCCTGTGTAGTCCTGATAAGAATAGGTGACAAACAACTGGGTGTTGTACAACACATGTATGTATATAAAACCACAAACACATGGCTAAAAAAGATTCTTACTGAATTACTATGCAAGGCTTGTGTTTAGCGTTAACATTTCATATACTGTATTTAAAAAATGTCTCTTTTGCAGTAGTTTAAGGAGATGTGTCATGAAGTTTTAGCAGAGTTTGTCTTTTCATGTATGACATGAAATGACCTGAGGCTCTGAGGTGCAGGAAACACATACAAATGATTGTCAGTCTCTGCTGGCACTGAGCCAAAGACCTGCTGCCACCACATGAATGCAGGTGAGCAGGTATGACATTTTGTTCTAGTTAATATGAGCACCCACAACAATATACACAGTGTTCACTATAACCTCATCTGAACTGCATTACAGAGCAACACAATGCTCATTAAATTATCCATTTAAAACCTTAAGAGTGCAATAAACTGTCAGTTTGTTCAGGTGTTGACAGACCTTCCATTGTTCTGCTGTTTTTTGGTACATACCATTTTCTTTAGGTAAGTCGTATATACTGCATGGCTGTAGTGCCTTTAAGTGTTTGAATGCCTTTCCAAAGAGCAGAGGATCATAGAGGCCACAATGATGGCAGTATATGTGTGTGTGTATGTGGGACAGATCAAGAGCGTCGTGTTACATTTAGGTGTGACATGGATCAGTTACAGCGTCACCAAGTGCACCATACACCCTTATGGTGAATATGTGTGTCTTTGTGTGTGTGGAGGGTAAATGTGAGTGTGTGTGTGTGTTTTAAGGCCCTGATAAACCCTATGGCAATTAGTACAAATCTTGCCTGAGGGCAACATCATCCTCAGCTATCAAAGAGATTCTTTTTGGAACATCTGTCATCCTCTCTGATGAGAACAGGCATGTCTACACAAACTACTGTATGCTTGTGCACCAAAACTTGTGAACACACACACAAGACCCACTAGACTGGATTTTCCACAGATGTTCTGGGCAAGTCCCTCCCTTGCTAAATAAGGAATGCCTCAGCATAGAGCATGCTGGTTTTGTTGCTCTGTATGTTTACTTAGCTATACTTGTGGGTTGAAGCTGTCGCAAGAAGTTAGAAAAAAAAAATCCCCTTGGAGACAACCTCCCTAAATTCATTTGTAGATTAAATATAAATGTAATGAAATATAATCCTAACATTCATTTAAACATTCAGATCCCTTCTTAAAATGCTAAATATTTTATTTTTTAAACTAGGGTATGGGTTTTACCAGATCCATATTCATTTAGCAAGATAAATGTGTTTTTAGGTTTAGCTATATTTTAAGACTCAAATTTTTTACAATATCCCAACACATTTAGTGAAACTTCTCAAAAAAATGTACTTGCCAGGTGAAGTGGTTCACACTATTTGAAGGCCATGTTTACATAAAATCTACTGATTTCAACAGATTTATCTAATGAGTAGGTTCAGGGGCAGATCTACAGAGGTGGCATGGGATGGCAACTAGCATCCTAAAAAAAAGCATTGTCACCCAATCTGGCACCCAATATAAAATATTCAAAATATAAAGTAAGCAATTTCCTGTACCGCTTTTCAGTAGTGCAGCAGCATTTGATGAAAAAAAGAAAGAACTGTACCACAAAATAATTGGAAGAAAACATATTTTTCTATAAACTGTCCCTGTGGGTTGCACACACATGGACCATTCCCTGTGTAGTCAGCTTCATTAAAAAAGACTCCTATGAATCAGTTCTTAGTGAGTCAGAAACACACATCGCAACCAGTGTAGCCCAGTTTATCCATTTGTTCGTGAATCTGAAAATGTATGCTTCTTGGCAGAGGTATTCTGAGAAATCTAATCTTGTCCGTATAGGACGTGAGCGAATTATATGAACGCCTGTTTCACTTTCATAATGAATATAGACTTTTTTGTCATCTGATAATAAAATTAAATTAAATCAATGAGGAGATCCCGATCATGGAAACTGACAGCAGAGTTGGGTAAGAATCTAATCTTAATTAACTAGATTGAAAAAGTCAGTTTAGTTTAAAAGACAAATTTGATGTTGGCTTGTCTTTTTTTTAAATTAAAAATAGTTTGAAGTTAGGTCAGAAAAGATATAGATGATCTGAGTGTTCAAGTGTTGCTGTTGTTTAATAGCATCCACATACTGACAATTTGACCTAAATAACTTTTAGACAGAATAGATTTTACATAGCAACCCTTTCACATATTCATGAACATAAATGTCTATGTCAGGCCAAAAATCTACAATAACTATGCAAGGATATTTGCTTTGGTGTTGCTGCCTAATAGTCCTCATGCTACCCATAAATATTTTTTCTAGATCCTTCCCGAGTAGGTTTATGCATTTGCAGTATCTTTACCTGTATAAAATATAAATGGTAACACTTTACAATAAGGTTCAGTAGTTAACATTAGTAAATGCATTAACTAACATGAACTAACGATGAGCAATGCATTAGTTACAGTGTTTATTAATCTTTGTTAATGTTAGTTAATACAAATACAGCTGTTCATTGTGCGTTCATGTTAGTTCACAGTCCATTAACTAATGTTAACTAATACAACCTTTGATTTTAATAATGTATTAGTAAATGTTGGAATCAATATTAACTAAGATTAATAAATGCTGAAGAAGTATTGTTCACATATTGTACATGTTAATAAATAATGTTAATGTTAACTAATAACTAATGTTAACTAATGAACCTTATTGTAAAGTGTTACCATATAAATCCATGTACTCGTTTAAAATTGTATAAATCCCTGCGTCTACGAGATGCCCTCACTAACATACAGTAGTGAAACCAGTTTGTGTATGTGTGTGTGAGTGTGTGCGTGTGTGTGTGTGTGCATGTTTAGAGAGAGAGAGACTTACTTCTGGATACTCTCACCAGCTCCGAAACACTAAAGACCCCTGATTTAATAAAGCTCTCTTCCAAGTAAACTGTGGGAGACAAAAGCATTTTCTTCAGACACGTGTCCTTACTTAACACATACACATGAGGACATTTCAAATGCTCTGTGTTTGGTAAGCAGGCATCAGAAAACAGTTTCCACATAGATTAAACAAATCTTTCGTCCTCGTCTCAATCTAATTTTTACTTTCAGGGACTGTAACAAAACTAACAGTGACTTGTATTATGTACAGACTAGAGATAGGGTCAGAGAAGGCCAACTAGTATGTAACACTGCATTCCAGACTTGTGCCAAAAAAAAAGGCCAGCCCCACAGGGTCAGCCTCCTACAGCATGCCAGGAAAATTCAAATCTTTCCCACAATGCACCGCAAAGCCCAACAGGACAGCTTGTTTTATATCAATGGCCATTTCTGCTTTTTTCTTGCAAAAATCACAGACATGACATGGTTGGCTTTCATTTTCTTATCAAGTATAAACCTGTTTTGGTATAATTTCTCTAAAAAAGCAAAAGAGTTCAACTGGAAGACAGGGAATGTTTTTTTTTTTTTTGTGGAACTGGAAAGGAAAATTAAAAAATAAAGGAAAGTTTAGCTTTAATTCACAGCTGCTAATTAATTACATGACATATATTTATAGTATAGTTTATTTGAGACCTGGTTTGGTTTGAGTGACCAACTGATCAGTAGTTGTAAGTTGTTTTAGTGGCAAATGACGAGATAAATATCTGTTTCTCTTCTCTGAAAATGAGTTATTATAGGCCTGCAAGTACAGCTTATATCCATTTACAAATATATGTACACAAAAACACATACATCTCACAAACTCAGGGGTCCCACACTTTTTGATAATTTAATTTTCATTATGTTTTTTTCTAGTCATTTGTGAATGATTACTAGATTAGATTTTTTATTTAAATAAAATAAAACGTTTTTATCATTGTATAATTACTACTCAACATTTCTAGCTGATGAAATAATTCAAAGGTGCCCTAGAATTTGAAATTGAATTTATTTTGGCATAGTTAATAACTAGAATTCAGTACATGGACATGACATACAGTGAGTGTCAAACACCATTGTTTTCTCCTTCTTATTTAAATCTCGAAAAACACCCCTGAAAAAAAGGCGAATCTCAAAACAACACTGACTGTGATGCAACAGTCGGGATCATTAATATTTGCATGCCAGCCCATGTTCAATGCCAGGCGGAACTGCGCAGCCGAAGTATAGCAGTTGCTCAGTGTTTGTCACATTTATTTATATAGCGCTTTTTACAATACAGATTGCATCAAAATCATGTGTTCACGTGTTTGGATGTACACATGAACACAAAATTATTTTTTAATTCCTTCATCGGAGCCTCTGATGAAACAATGACTTAATTTTATTTTCTCTGGAAATGCGCCGACACAACTTCCCAAAGTTGTGCATGGTCCAATTTCACAGACGACTGTTTCCTCAACTTGGGCCAACACAGAGCTGGCCTCGATGAACGTCTGAAAATAAATCAATCGAGCTACCAAGCAACAATTTCTGATATGTAAATGTGCAGATAAGTAATCTTTCTCTCAAAATCGTTCAATACCGTTTTTGCACCAGTAAGTCAAGCCAGTGACTAAAATATCAACTTCACATCGTTTCTTTTAGTAGGAAGAAAAAAACATATTTTAATTGTGAATAAATTACATAAAGAAAGTGTTCAAAGAACAATCTTTCCACACAGCGTGAGTTTATCTGGACACTTGCCAAATCAATGACGCACGTTACACTGCACAACGAAGCTCTTACTGTATGTGCATCATCGTGTTTGCATTGGTTAAAGTATTAGAGAGAGTGCAGAACTGTATTGCAATGATAAGATCTTCTGCTGTCGTCTGCTTGATCAATGGCCATCACAGCAACATTTTGTGTGATGGCAATAGATCTAAATACTTTAAAAACGTCTCACGATTCGTTAATCTTGATAGCTGTAATAGTAAAAACGTATAATAGCTGTAAAAAAAGTATTCGAGAGAGTTTCACATTTGCAAGCATGTCAGCCAATCACAGCCGTGGCCGGTTACACTGAATCCCACAGCAGACACGCCCCTTTAATAAACAGAGCCTTCAAATCAGAGACTAAAATCAGGCTGGAAAAATCCCTTTTATTTCTCAATTATGACTATTTTTGCATTATAAACTACATTTTGCATTAAACTACATTATAAAATAATAAAATAGCCCCATTCTAAGGCACCTTTAAGAAGTGAGCATAACTCAAACTATTTTTAGATTGTCCATGTATTTGGGAACCCTAAAACAATATAATCAAAATGAAATAAACAACCATCTAACATTGAAGTCATACAGGATTTATCTGTCTTTATGGGGTGACATTATTATGGGTACACCAGAACCTGGTAATAGTTTTATGTGCATTTGTGCATTAATGTATTACGTTGACATACCTGGAGGGTTCTTGCCAGGCTCATTGTTGCTTGGACTTCCTGACTGTTGAGAGTCTGAAAAAACAAATAAAGTTCGTGGATTAAAACACAAAACCCAGAAAGAACAGTAGGTCTACAGATGACAGTACTGCACTTCACTCGAATTTATCATCCACTTGGCCGTGTTTTCCAATGTTTGTTTAGCTGCTATGGTTTTGTTGACATTAGGAAATGAGGAAAATTCAGAAAAAAAAAATCAAACAACAAACAATAGGATCCAAAACACCACATTTTACATTTTAATCTGGAAAAAAATGGGAAACTTTAAGATTTTTCAACATGGAACATCAATGGTATAAACTGAAAAAGAATTATTTCCGTTTCTGCAAATTTGTGACTGATCATGTGTGAACTCTTTGTAAAAAATGGTCAGGTGCTCTTTGGATCATCACAAAGCATGCTGAAGAACATGATCATCAGGTTTTATACATCTTGCAGTTTGATTAAAGCAAATAGGCAACAAACCCAACACAAAGAAATAACTTGGTACAGGAAACACCCTGAAAAGGAAACTACAGTTTCTGGGTCCTGACAGGACAGGCCAGATGTGTACAGTTACATGCTTGTTTCTTTCAGTGAGGGGGGACGGGAGAAGAAAAGGGGAAGGAAAAAAGAAGGATGTAGGAACAGGTAAAGGCAAAGCTGAAACGTGCCTCAAAAGTAAAATGGAGATACAATACACACCCCACCTTGAGGAGCATGAGCAAAGTAGAGGAGTAGGGGAGGAAAAGATGGGAAAATGAGAAGAATCCTTCCTGCAATTGATGTGTGGTTTAAGTGTTGACATGATTAATGACGTTACCTTACAAAACCTTTAGGAAGACCCTTCCTTGATCCTACAGTGCTAATGATAGCGCTAGTATCCTAGTCTTTTCAGGAACTCATTTAATAATCTGCTTATTTCAAGATCACAAGCAACATATTAGGGATTCGTTGATATAAAAATTCTGGACGATAGCAATAAACCGATAAATATATTCCTGTTATAGACGATTTTAAAATCCTATGCGATTTAATTAATAAAACACAATGAAATCAATAGCTTTAAATTGAATTTAGGTATTGCAACATTCTGTTGTATAGGAGGAAAATGCTTTTTTATATTACATTTAGATTGCTTTTGCTGTGATCTAACATTTATTTAAATGTAAAAAAAGACTAAATGAGGTTGTGCAAATAAATCTGCCAGATGATCTATACATCAAATATGGATTGATATTTATAATAATCAAGCAATCAAATAGGCCGATAACCAATATAATACTAAACATCCCATATGGTTAAATAATAAGGTATTTCTGTGTTTTTGTTTTGTTTTGTTTTGTTTTTTACCTAAAAGGAGCAATGAAACTCCTTTTAGTTAACCGACCAACTCAACACTGAAATCGGACAATGCAATTATGATGCCTAAATATTGGCTTTTAGTAAATAATTGTGGAGAAAAAGAGAGAAAATGAGCTGGAACATTACTCTTATTCCTTCCTAAGCTTCATTTCAGAAGTGAAAGTTAAAAGAGGAGAGTAAGAGATAGAGAGGTGGGAATAAATCCCACCCCCCTCAGAAATGACCATTAAACAGAGCTGCAAAAATGGAATGTTCTTGGCTTCAACTCAACAATGACAAAGAAAGGGAGGGAACACCATATATTAAGAAGAAAAAAGTCTGGAGAAAATTAAGATACAGCCAGAGGAGGAGAAAAATCCCCACTCATGGTTTGTCCTGTGCATTTGTTAGAAATTAAGAGTTATTTCTGCATTAAGCTCCGACTATTTTTTGTTCCCACATAATAAATAACATCTTAAGTAGTGTTTGAATCATGAAAGCCTATTGGACCATTGGCCAACAGCTGAGACTTTGATTGGACAGAAGCAGGTTGGCATTGTGACAGTGCCCGTTCCTATGCCAACTACCCTCCCCCTACAATTTACAAGCAAGTTCTACACCATCCATCAGTCTGCTTACAGACATCTCGTACTATGCCGATGCTTCAAGAGAGAAAACAGAAATGGAGAGAGGTAAAGGAATAGTTTGTATCTCTAAGTACAATCTTGCATGGATGTTGAGTGATTAAACACAGGGCACATCAATAGAGCAGATAGCAGACACTTTTAAACAGCTCCAGACACACTGCTATGACACACAAAGAAATAAAGAAACCATGGCAATTTCAGCAGGATATTCGACATTTTGTAATAAATATAAAATAAAGTTTGCGTTTTTCCATAATAAGTAATATCACATCTACAAGCGCCAGCTCATTTGTAAAGTTTAATATGGCATACACTCACTTACTACTTTATTTACACTCACTGGTATACCTTGTTCAACTGCTCATTAATCATGGCAGCAACTCAATTCATTTAGGCATGTAGACAAGATGATAGGTCAAGACTACCTGCTGAAGTTCAAACTAAGCATCACAATGGAGAAGAAAGGTGATTTAAGTGACTTTCAACGTGGCATGGTTGTTGGTGCCAGACGAAAATGCCTTCTTGATGCCAGAGACTGTCCAGACTAAGCTGATAGAAAGACAATTGTAACTAAAATAGCCACTCGTTACAAACGAGGTATGCAGAAGAGCATATCTGAACACACAACATGTCGAAACCTTTAAGTGGATGTGCTACAGAAGCCACTCTAGGGGGAAAAAAACAGGAAACTGAAGCTACAATTAGCATGGGTTCTCCAAAACTGGATAATAGAGGAGTGTAAAAACATCGACTGGTCTGATGAGTCTCGATTTCTGCTGCGACATTCAGATGGTAGGATCACAATTAAACAACATAAAAGCATGGAGTAAACGATATAAAACCATAGATCCAACCTGCCTTGTATCAACGGTTCAGGCTGCTGCTGGTGGTGTAATGGTGTAGAGCATATTTTCTTGGCATACTTTGGGCTCCTTAGTACCAATTATTGAGCATCGTTTAAACGCAACAGCTTACTTGAGTATTGTTGCTGACCATGTCTATCTCTTTATGACCACAGTGTCAAAGCTCAAATGATCTCAAACTGGTTTCTTGAAGATGACAATGAGTTCACTATACTCAAATGGCCTCCAAAGTCACCTGGGGCCTGATGTATAAACGTTGCGTACGCACAAAATGGGCATAGAAATATGCGTACGCATTTTTCCACGCACATATCGGGATTCATAAAAAATAAACTTGGCGTAAATAAGTGCGCACCGTAAGGATGCTCTTGACCGTGCGTACGCACTCTTTTAGAAGAGTGTGTGTTTTGGCGACACCGATGTTTAGCTGGAGTTAAGTGTCTTTTTGGTCACTATTAGACAGAGAATCTAAAGAAAATTATACATTTACAGAAATATAATTCAAATATAATTTCACAAGCCTATCATCACTTGAAGCAAACATCCATCCCTTCTAAATGACCGCGGCACCACGCGCGTTGGGCCGTTTGGTGAAACTGACGCACATAGCCTATCATCTAACGGCAGATGGAGTAAAACCATAAATCTTCATTATCAGTCCAAATCATAAATAGAGTGCATGTTCAAAATAACAGTTTAAATAAATAAAAGAATGATTTAAACTAAGTTTTACTTATAAACATTTAGCCTATTAAATATGTCATTCTCATTAATGGAGTTAAACACTTAAACTACATGAAATCATTACTGAGAAGTTACAAAAAAATATATATTCAATACATAGAAATAGACCTATTTGTTATGGATGCAATGCTTTTGAACACTTTTCTTCTGGCATGCTGTGTTTTAATGTTTTAACTAGAGATAGGCCTAATTGCTAATCATGATAATAGCAGATTGTCTGAGAAAATTGTTTCGTGCAAATAATGCACAACCATGTCTATATGTTTCCATTAAAATATAAATCAATTAAAAAAATTATTTGGCCAGTGGCAAAGATTGAGAAAATCTTTCTCTGAAATGTATTTAACACTAGCCTATTTGATTTATTTATTCAAAAACAAGGCAAGGATAGGCTACTAAAAAAATATTTTTGTAGTAATGTGACGGTACATCCGCATTTCATATTTTCCTAACGTCTTGTACCTTTAAACTTGGTATCACGTGGATATATAATCATATGCAAATGTATGCAGATGAGAATATGCATAGTAAAACTAGGCGTTGTAATCTCCATATATGGTTATTTCGGGGTGGAGACACAGGTGCGCACAATCTCCCGCTGACTGGGATTTATAAAGTGAATTTTGCGCAGGTTCTGGCGTACGAACGGTTTTATAAATCTGAAAACTTTTGTGCGTACGCAAATTCTGCCTTATGTGCGTACGCACACTTTAAGGATGAAATCTACGCAAAGTTTTATACATGAGGCCCCTGATCTCAATCCAGTAGAGCACCTTTGTGATATGGTGTAATGGAAGATTTGCATCATAAACCGTTTTTCTACCATTGGGCCGAATGGTTCTAAAAACAGTAAGGAACGGCTCCAGTTATGTTTCCACTTGAACCTGGTAGGGCACGATTACAAACCATTCTCCGTCTGAAATTCTCTGTTACCTAACCATGCTGGTAGAATGCGTGTAGTGATGTCACCACTCAGGATTGGTCACATGTCTGTTTTTTTTTTGGCAACCAGTTTCTCTGACTATTTGAGCGACATAAACACAAATTAATAAATTAAAAGACATATCTGATCATCTTCCATGACGTGATAGTTTTCTCATATCATCAGTAAACCGTTGCATTACCAAGGCAACGACTGACACATTTGTATTACAACCCAAAGAGCTCCGTTATCAGCCCCACAGTGGAAAATGAAACAATATCCGTGCCGGCAGTGCCGGATCGGCACGGAATGGAATGGTTAAGCAAAGAGAAAGGTTTCACCCGACAGTAGAAAAGTGGCAAAAGATGTACAGATGACAAATCTGCAGGTACTGAATGATGCTGTCATAATCTCCGAGGAATGTTTCCAGCATCTTATTGAATCTATGCCACAAAGAATTAAGGCAGTTCTGAAGGCAAAAGAGGGCCCAACCCAGAACTAGCAAGATGATAATAATATGTCTGTGTGCGTGTGTGCGTGTGTGTGTGCGTGTGTGTGTGTGTGTGACTGTTTATGTGCGGCTGTGCTTTACACATGGTGGGGCGTTTGAATAAGCAACCGATGGTTCACTCTGAAAATAAATATCTACAGTATAAGCCACACATTTAAACAGTTTGGCCAGGGCAGTGCTGTGTATGTGTGCGCGCGCTAGTGTATAAGAGAGAGACAGCTCCCAGAAACACTCTGAGCTTCTCCAAACACAACAACCCTTGGCACCCAACAGCCCTGCCACTTGTTTAAACAAACAAACTGTCCGAGGAGAGAACATGGAAGAGAGAGGGCAGACTGAGGAGGGGAAAATGAATCTTTCCTTTCTTTGTGCAGTTGCCCATGAAGAAAGTATGGTATAACTATTTTTTTCTGAAGAAAATGTAGACTGTGTGCCCATCATGATAGGGTGCTCTTGAGTAGATGCTAGAGCATTCCAATACAGTTTCTAAGGTCTTCTGAGTGGTCTGTAGCATGTTAATATACTGTTGTTAAGGTATTCTTAGTGATTGCTAGCACATTTCTATCTGGCCCCCTAAGAGTCCACTCCCAAATCCAATGACATTCTGCACTCTAAAACCCTCTGGGATATTTAAACCGATTTTATCATTCGCCAGGTGAGAATCGAAAGTCTGATGGGTAAGAAAAGCAGTAGCAGAGTTCTCCTTAAAGGCTGAGACACACAGAGCCAACATCAACAAACTAGTGGCAACAAAAGCCATCTGTGTTGTCGCTTTGTGTAGTCTGTTTTTGGGCCAAAAAAATCATTTTCGAATACACCACAAAGACTACAGTACAGTCAACGGCCAACTAGCACATGTTCTGCACCTGCGTTAAAAGAAATTTTCCATAACAGTAGGTGGCGGTAGTCTATATACGTTATTCAAAAAGTGAAACTAGGACGGTGGATTTTGAATATGAAACATGTCGTTCAATTGGTCTTCACTTTCTTCATTCTGGCACCTATTCAACATGCTCAATTGGCCGAAAAGTTGCCGACGGTGAACGACTAGTGCCAATGCTGCGGGACACACTGCAAAAACTGGGCCGACAGACCATAAATGATGGCACTGGCTGGTGACCGACTGTTAGATTGGTGTGTCACGACCATAAAAGGCCACACAATCTGATTCTGAGCAATCTCATGTAACTTCATATAGGGACCGTTCACCCCCCAAAAATTAAATTCTGTCAAGATTCACTCACCCTCAAGTCATTCCAAATGTGTATGTCATTCTGTCTGCTGTGGAATATAAGATGATATATAAAAAATGGCTCTTTTTTTCATATACAATGGAAGTCAAAGGGCACATTTTAATAATGTAAATGATGACAGAATTTTCATTTTAGGGGTGAACTACATTAAGCAACATTAAGGTATAAGCAACAGTAATAGAGATGCTTTTCTTGGTGACTAAAAATCTAAGATGAAGACATTCGATCTAGGATCATATCCACATGAATAAAAGCAAGATGAGCTCATGGCGGATCGCTTGAATTTCATAAATACGATGCCCTAATGTATCCTCGTGCCACCTAAGCTACTGGATAGCATCCATACAGCTGTCACAATTATACCCTCAGCACTTCTTCCACCTGCGATGTAACGTCATGTTATTCTGCGGGAAGAATACCTCCAATACCTGAATCTGGGATCTATGAACCCAAGCGCACAAGCACACACACTCACACTTGGCTCCGTCCCCATGTAACCCAAGCAGCCTCTTGTCTTTGTTTTGAGCGTGGTTGAGAGCTATCACATACTTCAGCAACTTTAATTCACTGTATCACACCCCCACCCCGCACGCGCAAATGCACACGCAAACAGACCTGCCGCGTGCACACCGTCGACATTTCAGGAGGAGGCGTCTGGCAGCCATTTTAGAAAGCTGCACACATATACTGTCATGCTTGCCAAAGAAACCAGGCCCGAGCCAAGAACGCTCTCTCTCTCTTTCACTCTATCCTGAATCCTGAGCCAAGCAGAGGGAGGGAGAGCGAGAAAAAGAGGAGAGAGAGAGAGAGAGAGATAGGCAGCAGAGAGAACCAGAGAGGTAGAAATATCTTCTAATTATGGGCAGTCCTGGCCCAAATGTTTTGAACTGTACAGCTGCAATTGAGTAAATATTGTGTGTGGTTGAGTGACACCCAGCAATTGAGTGTTTGTGTGTGCTAGTCACTGACCCGCTCTTATGACCTCACGCTATGGCTGACGTGTATACTTCTACGTATACTCAACACTTCTCTTCTGTTTTTTTTCTTAATGTTTACGTCTTTAAATCAATCTAAGAGATGCATATCTCTCACTACTTGTTTCACTTTTCCCTCTATTCATTATGGCAATTGTTGATAAATCACAGCTCTTTATCAAAGTTTGTTGTAACCCAAACATAGATATAGTGAGCAGCGTGCCAGCTCTAGAGATAGAGAGTGAATGTCAGATGAGGCTTGTGTAAATAGGCATCTCTTCTCTGAAAGGACATCAGTATATGAGCATATATACTGAATTTAATTAACAAATATCAACTCAATGAAAATATTGAAATATCATAAAAATATGCTAAGTATGCATGCTAAACATAATGTGTTTATGCCAAAGTATTTTGTTAATCAATGCTACATATATTATTAGATGCTACAATGATTCATATTAAGCAAAAATCTTAAAAGTAACTACAATTAATAATAAAGAAACAAATAAATAGCTCAAATATTGATTATTGCACACTGGGATACTTAAGTCTGATTGGTCAACCACATCATTCTGTGATCTTTATGACTGCAAAACTGTACATTTAACTTTGAGCCACTAATTTCCCACAACTTTTTCAGCAGTCTTCAGAGAGAAAGTAGATTGATATGCTGATCTGGTGTGCAAGAAACATTGCTTATCATTATCATAGTGAAAAAGATTGTGCTTGTTGTGGAAACTTGTATCTTTTGAAATTGAAAATGGTGGTAGTGTATATTACACAAATAAACATTTATTTAAATATTTGTTTAAATATTCAAAATTCAGGTTAAGTAAATATAATATACTCATTGCTTAATGGTTGAACATGGTTTGATGATGTTGGTTTTCTGTATTGGACAATCTTTAGATCTCTAATTGTGCCAAGACTGTTTTTATTAAGGACACTGATTAGATTACAACTCCAGTGTTCTTCTATCGAGTATCCTAAGGGGCTGCATGTCACAGATCAGACTACACACAGACTGAGACAAACACTGACCCTCTCTGAGACACAGTCTATCCACACATACACAGACAGAAAGAGTGTGAAAATGGGACTAAAGCTCCTAGTGACAGACACTTACCATACCCCCAATCCCCTATCCCCCCTCACCAAAAAAAAAAAAAAAGTTTCTCCCCAGCCACACATCCTCACATTAAACACTGGCCTCAGTTTCCAGCCTGATTTCAAGCACTTGATTGCAGACATGAAGAGGGGAGGCTAAAGTCAGAATCTCCAGGAATGAATTAGAGATTGAGCAGAAAAAGAAAGGGGGTGGGAAAGAGAGATAGAGTTGAAAAGAGGAACCAAACAATGGTAGAGACAGGACGGGGCTATTAAAAAGGAGTGGGGTGTATAGGAGAGAGAGAGAGAGAGAGAGAGAGAGAGAGAGAGAGAGAGAGAGAGAGAGAGAGAGAGAGAGAGAGAGAGAGAGAGAGCAAGACTGAAACAAAAGAGAAAGTCTGTGTGATTCAGACTGCCTTCTGTGGCTAAAAAAGTGCAAATAAAAGAAGTGTCTGGGAAAACAAGTCACTCAGGGCATCACACACACACACAATGTGTAACTTCAGGCACACGTCTTCACAATATCACACTGTGTTAATAAAGACATACAAGCATATAGCGCACACAATGGCTGAGACGCACACTGCATCACGCAGTGAGCACCGATGTACACATGTTCCCATGTCGGCACAACACTGAACCCAGGGTGGCTCATCTGTCAAATTAAAAATGACTGGACCACTGTGACAGCACTTTGTGTGTGTGTGTGTGTGTGTGTGTGCGTCTGTTTTCCACCTCAGTAACAAAAGGAAGCCTATAGAGAGCACATCAAAAAACTCGCTCACAACTGCTCCGTCTGGCCTTACAAACTTTAGTCACACGTTCGTTCCAAAAGGGCCTCAGATCCTAGTCGTCATAACACACGTCAATAAGTTGACAAGTGTAGACCAAACCTCTCCAAAATCTCCCCCTGACAGCGTATCGCTTCTGCTCGTATTGTTGTTTGATTGGCCGAGTGAACGGGTACATTTGCATGAGTGTGCGTGGAGTCGTGGGATGCCACCATCAGCCTGATCCATCCATGGCTGTGGCAAATGTCCAAGCCTTTTTGTACCCGTCAGACGTGAGGAAAGGACGAATGAAGAGAAAGAGGGAGAGGGATGAAGAGACTGAGACTATAGATTCAATTATGCATGCACATTTCCCCATTCATGGAGGCTTCTACGGACCAGGACGGGGGAGGCGGAAGGGGGGAACCAATGACATTCTGCCGTATGTAGCTCCTGTCGAGAGGAACACTAATGAGGTGACACTCAGTGGCTGGAACCAAGCCAAAACAGTCCATTAACTCCGCACAAGTAGTTAAGAGGAGGAGAGATGGGGAGGCGAATGGATTGAGAGAAATGGAGGAGAAATGGAGAGAGAGAGAGAGAGAGAGAGAGAGAGAGAGAGAGAGAGAGAGAGAGAGAGAGAGAGAGAGAGAGAGAGAGAGAGAGAGAGAGAGAGAGAGCATTGTGAGTTGTGAATGACACGCCAGGAGGCCAGTTCCTGTGTGGAGTATGTTGATCAGTAGCAGTATGCAGTGTGTGTGAAAATTAGCAATGTATGTGCAAAACGACGTATTTTCAAAGTTGACAAAATGTATGTGTGCAATGGAAGGTGTCTCGAGATTCAGGTTAACAAAACTATTCTTTCAGAATGTGTTGTCTAACTCAGTGCAAGGATTAACCTATCACATGATAACAATTCTCAATGTCTTATCTTCAGACTCCAAAAAACACCTAAAGCAATATTTTATGCTTATCCTTTTAGTTGCATGCTCACCAGAGTACTGCTATCACAAGTTAAAGACTTGTAAAGTCAATATAGCATTGCATCTAAGCATGCATACTTGCACACTTACAGAAATCCTTCCAGTGTCAGGACATGTCATAATAAGTGTATATTTCTTGTATACAATGTAAAGTTCTTCTCCTTCAAGCTAGATTTACATAAATAAAATAATAAGTATGTCCAGAAATGCCAATGCAGACAGAAGTTATGGAGCAGGAATGTTAGGAATGAGCTCCAACAATTATTCTATAGCTAAACTGACTTCAGCTGAACAACAGCCAAAATACATTTTCCTGTTATCATTGTAAATCTGCTTTGAAACAGCCGGTCTCATAAAGTGCTATACAAATAAAGGTTCAGTTTAAGATAGCAGTGTAGATGACGTGGTGACATTTGCATATTGTAGCAATAAAGCAGGTTAGTCAGAATCTACACCAGTATGCCTAAAAGATTTCAGTATTCTTTAGATTTGTAAAAAAGTGAGAAACATGTGTGGCTTTGACTTTAGTAAAATAATCTTAAATTCCTTCATGAACAGAATGGAGTGTAACTCAACAACTAGTATTATTTCTTTATGATTGACAATGATTCCAATTATTTATAAGCGTATATATATATATTTTTAAGTTACTTTACCAAGGTTACCAAGTTGCATCATGTATCAAACCCAATATTCAAGAACTGACTGCTAATGAAAAAGTTTATTGTGAATATTCGTACAGAAAATTGGTAAAGAAAATTGGTAAAGATAGTGTCTTGCTAACACAAACCCAATTCTTATGTACTGATTGCGTTGACATGTAGCTAGGCCTGTCACGATAACAAATTTTGCTGGACGATAAATTGTCCAAGAAATTATTGTGATAAACGATAATATTTACATCTAAAATAATGTTAATGGCTTAATAACGCAGGTACACCTTTTCAAAGATCAATAAACCTTTTTAATTTAACACTGAAAATGGAAAACATTTTAAATATCCACAATAAATGAACAAAACAACCAAAAACAATAAAAGCAATGGACTCCGTCTCTGAACAAAAAAATGCAGAAAGCGGTGAGGGGAGTGGCTTCTGATTGGCCATTGCATTCAAGAAATCAACACTGTGATTGGCTACATTGCTCAATACTGAAAACATATGAATGAAATAGAATTTAATATTGTTAATATCCTTACTGCCACTCTAAGTGAGCCCAAACTTGGTGGTAGTGTATAGAAAATGATGAATAGAAATGAATAGAAAATGAATAGTTTTCTATTCATATGAATAGAAAATCTGGAAACTCTGTTTTATTTGTTCATGTTGCTTTTCTGCAACAGATGAATAAAAACCTATTTATTTATAAATGTTTTATTCATAGATATTTCTAGTTTGTGGGAGTCCCACAAATCATTTTATTCTATCTAATATCTATTAGGATTACATCTAACCCTAACCCTAACCCTGACCCAAAGCACTACCACCTTTCACATACCATGACATTTCCCTTTTTATGGTATCAATTACCTGTTTATGGTATCAGGGCCTAACGTTACTGCCTACATGATGCAAGAGTTCAGAAGCTTAAGTCTCTAGAAGCTTATGAACAATTCAACTGCAGCTAGGTGCAAGACTTAGAAACCCCCAAACCTGTAACGTTAAACTGCGAGTGTTCAGTCATACCTGAACACCTCATTCATATGTCTAAATAAATCTGATATGAATCAGATACGTGCATTTGCACCTGCCGTGCAAAGTTAAACCTACAGATCGGGCATTCCCCTGTCAATGTGAGGCATACGTCATTAACAAAAGTGTCTTTTTAAAACATTTCACGGTACAGATATATCTATAACAAAATAAACAATTTTAGTTGAATAACAGAGTATACATTTCGTTCATTTGTGTTAAATAAAAGGCGAACTGTGCTGAAATGTGTTCCTTTTGAAAACATGCTTTGCTCGCCGTTGCTGCTGTAAGTTTATTGACAAGCTGTTTCTCTAAATAAAGCTGGCTAGCATTGTTATTTAGTCTCTCCCGATAGAACCCCTTTCATTTTTCTTCCTTCTCCATATCATCCAAAGAAACTGTGGCGGATTGCTAAAATGTAAACAAATACTAAGCTGCGCTGTCTCTCTTTCGCTATTTCTGGAATGTTTAGTCGTACCTCGGGGAAGTTCTGAAGGTGTTGCTCCTGGCAACCGATAGCGTCACCTACCATCATGGCCGACCGGCTCAGACCCCGCCCATATCAACCCAAATCGGCACATGACTCTTCACTCTCAATTGTGTTGGCAGTGCACGTCTCTCAAGGGCCCGGCACGAGGATAGTGTCGGGAAATGTCGGGAAATATCGGGTCAAGGTCGGGTCAAGTTAGGGCTCGGGCAGAGAATCTAAGCTCAAGTTCACTCCTCCTATGCTAACGAACCGAGAGTTGACATCCAGTCTCTTTGGTAAGGTGAGAGAAGAGGAAAACAAACAAGCATGCAAATGGAAATTATCACGGCCAGAAAAATTACCAAGCTATTTTTTTTTTTTTTGTGCGATTAATTGATTTATTGACTATTGCGACAGCCTACATGTAGCTAAATTGGTTATCTTAAAAACCTGTCACGACTTTAATCGATTGATCACTGACATTCAAGGGGTTGCAGACAATATTAGCACATACTATGATCCAGGTCGTGCTAATTCTAATCTCACATACTATTTAGAATGGACAATACGTAGATTGTGATGCAGAATGGAAAAAAAAAAGTCTACAGATCAAAATCCCTTATGCAACTGTATTTCCTTCAGCTGGAAGACATCACAGTGCCAACCTAAGTTGATAGCCAAGCTTCCATTTGTGGTGAGGGCCAATGGGGTGTCAGCTCAAGCATGAGGAGGCGGGGCAATGTGCCAACACAGTAGAGAAGTAGTACCCAAGTATGGCCTCACTCCAGCTGGGCCAGAGGCGACAGACAGCCACTGTTTAGCACCCATATACACACACACACAACCTAATTAGGATGTTGAGGGAATTATTGGATCATATAATGCCACATCTAAGACGAGATCTTGGCCTGAAACAGACAAAGGAACAAAGCACACACTCATTTAGACAGCTCCACTGGCACACACTTCTGGAACAAGATGGGGGGGAACACTGAGTTTAATGTGTCATTACAAACATAAAAACTGACTCCCGACATAGCCAACAGATGTCTGAGCACTTTTATAGTGCTATGACACCACTAATTTCAGTGCACACAGAAAAAAAAAAAACTCAGCCAGGGCTAAAATAGATGCTGCAGGTGTCTCACAGCATTACCTACTAGTACTTCCTCTATTGCCATTCTGTGCCTTGTCCCACCTTCATAAATTGCTGAATTATGAGTCCTTGCTAGTCTAGTCAGATGGTCTCTTAATTAATGGGCAACATGATTCTGGTGTTCGAAGCCAATATAAATTGAGGGATAGAATTCATAAAAGAAAATGTATCAAGAATTAGTCAGCTGTGCCTATAAAAGGTGAGTCCTTGAAAATAAGTAATCCCACCAAGTTCATCATGTCATCTATTGTTTCAAGGTTTGAATTGCTTTTCATTAATATGCCTCATCATGATATCCCAGTTTTCTCTGTAATAGTCTTTAGACGCCTAAATCTATCGGAAGTGGACTAGAGAGAGAGAGCGGATCTCCTTGCAGCAGATGTTGATTTTCACTTACACCTTAGAAGAAGACAGTCCTTCTACTAGACCCTCTCCATCCCAAACACTCTCCTGCCTTCTATCAGGTATCAATCACTCTTACATCTACATCATGCAGTATTAATATGTATCTGAACTCGCTATGGCAGGGGTGTCCAATCCTGTTCCTGGAGGGCCAACGTCCTACAGAGTTTGCCCTGTCATATTTACAACAAAAAGCTACAGTTTTCTTTTTTTGGCAAATGTAGCAAGTGTGTAAAACCGCTTGCAGAGGCAGGATGGTATTCCCCAGACAAAGGCTTTCCTTTAAAGTGTGTCAAAAAGCCAGTGATGATTAATCCAAGCGGCGGTCCTTTCACTCTGAAGAGTGCTCACGACCACTGCAAGGTCAACAAACAGGCCAATTGACATGTCTTGCCGCAGCAACTGTCCAACTGCCTCAAAGAACTCAAGCTAGCCCACCAGAATGGAGTGATGCAACCCATAATTCACGTGGCAGGATCCCTCGTCCCTGGCAGATGCTCAGGCAGGGAAATCCTCCATGTGCTTCTTTGGCTTGCCGGGGTGGCCTTGGGCTTCAACAGTAACATGTGGTTTGGCTCCAGCGCTCAGTTTATATGGCCGATTGTAAGAGGAGGAACCGCTAAATGAATTTCAGATTCTGTTGTTCTAAAACCATAAACAATTTTACACAAAGACTGGCATTAAGAAACGGGGTCCTGGCGCAAAATGAGAAATGCTACCAATAACAAACAGCTTTGTCTTCATTCTTCCCTACCCTGTAAATCTCTCCTAAAAAAAATAAGGACACATCTACTTGTAGTGAAATGTCTTAATGGACGTCTCACTGAAAGTATGTTCAGCAGATTATTTGACAGCACCATTTGAGAAATTTCAATAAAGAAAAGATTTTGCATTAATATCATGAATAATGATAACTGTCGTCTTTCGTGTAATTGCAATTCTAAGCAAACATAAAAGTACGCCTTGTGAAGAAGATACAAGACCATCAAGAAGTGCAAACAGTGTCACTTTTTTTCTAAATCATATGTGGTAGTATAAGAGTTACAGCAGGCATTCCTGCACAGTTTGGCAACAACCACCCTCCCTCGCTTTAGGGGCTAGAATGCAAAAGGTCTTTGTGTGCGGTTCCGTTTTTTTTGTTTGTTTGTTTGTTTGTTTTTTTTGGGGGGGGGGCAGGCTGCCAAAACACTAAAATGATATGAAGAACAATGCCAAGCTGTCATGCAGCTGAATTTAGGAGGCCTGTTAATACGCCTTCACCTACAAAGGTGGCATTTCTTAACAAGTCTCCAAGTAGACACACTCTCAGAGGTAAAGGAAGCTGAGGAAGGCTTAGGAGAAAGGAAGGAGGGTGCAAGCCAGCGTTGGGAGGCCTGAGATGTTAGTTCACCGTTTTTGTTCTCTTGACCTCAAAAGGCAAGTTCACATGTTAATCACATAAGAGCTCTTTTGTGCAAATGATGTAGCCTCTCCTTTATAAGAATGAAGTGGCGGATGGAACTCTTAGTCCCAACAGTCAGCTTTTCCAAGAGCCAACTCAGGAATTTCCCGTCCGACATTATTTCTTCTCCTGTTGTTTTTTTCTGTCACTTCCTCTGTTTTTTTGCAACTGTCTACTTGACCTAACCTCAGGGGACTTTGTGCCTTGACAGCCAAACCTGTCACCTTCCATCGTCTGAGTTTCTGTTTGTTTACAAGGCTGATTAATTGGTCAAAGGCGAGAGATTCGTCACACATGGGAAGTGGCGTATACTTCTCATGGATAGCTCAGAAAGACAAACAACATGAAAGAGAGTGGGGCCTTCTTGTTTGTGTTTTGTGGGACAAGTTTCTCAGAGGCAAGGCTTAAGGAAATAAGTTAAGGAAGGGAAGGAGATGGAAGAAACAACCCCTTTCTCTCACTGTACGTGATGTGATCTGATCTAGTTTTTCAACAAATAGCAACCACCCCTCCAGCGCACCCCAAAGACCTTCAGTGCACAAACACATTGCCACTGTTCTAGACAACACACACATTGTTTCCATTCAGTCACTGCAGCACATTGGGAGATCAGGCCTAAGAGGCACACCCTGTCTTCTTTACCTCAAGAAGAATTCTAAGCACCAGAACACTTTTAAGCTCTTTTTACAGCCCAGGTATGCTACCATCGTGAGCATTAATTATTATTGCCTGCAGCAATTTTCCATCGTCTGAGGAAAAACCCAGCTACATTTTTACTGCCCTTTTTTTTTTTTGCCCTGTATGGCGCTGCCATAAACATGTAAACGTTTGATCATCTACCTTTTCATTTCATTATAGAGTAAAACTGCATACTGCACAAACATATTGACATGGTCAGGGTTGGATAGATCATTTTAACATTAATACAGTGCTATAAGGTATAGATGCTTCCCAATCAAAATATAAAAATATAATGACTTGCTCAAAGTATCAATTATAATCCAGAAATCAAATGCATGTTTATAGATGTGAATTTTAGATTATGTATGAATCACATTTATTTATTTATTTTTTATTAAATTATTAGATTCAGACAAAAAAAATAATAATAATAAATTAGGCTACATCTTGTCGTTGACCCAAAAGACAATCTTCTTTAGTTTGTGGTGACATCAATAAATCTGGGACCAAAGCAAGAATGAAAAGTTTTACAAAGACAGCGGCAAGTTCTCAAACTCATGATGCTTTCCTAACTTATAATGTGTGGGAATAAACTGTCCATTTGTTTCTAACCAATTAGCATGACTTTTGCTAACAGAAATAGACGGTAACCAATGATCAACAGTCCAGAAATGTGTTTCCCTCAAAATAAATTGTGTTGCTTTACAACATTAGAGGCCTATGCTAAAGTGATACTTCCCTAGCACTTGGATAGGCTTCCCTGCCAATGCTTCAAAATTGTATCCGCATCGGGCCTGGATATGCTATTGCATAATGGGAACTGGAGAGGATATCAAAGAGCCACCATTAGATCGACACACTAATCCACACTCTTGGTAACTGTTTGCATGTACGTATGCCCCCAACCTTCAATACTGGAGTACTTTTCTCAGAGAGGGACTTTTTCCAAATGCTCTCTAGAAGTAAGGTCAATCTCATTGCTGACACCAGTGGCGGGCGTAAGGCAGCAGGGCTTCGGCCGCAGTCCCAGGCGGTTGGCAGAGGTGCTGCAACATTTCCCATCCGTGGCCTGGGGCCCCAATCCAAGCCACTCGAATTTTGGCATGCCTCACCTGGAACACCCCAAGCTTTCATTTGTAAACATTGGCTATGGCAAACCAAGGCGGCCATATTTTCACACTGCTAAAAGTACAGTAAAACAGATCCTCCGCAATGCAAAAGCAGAGACGGAAGAAAACGCTGGGGGAAGGGCCTTTATAGATGCTTTTCATGCTGAGCACACCAAAAGCAGGGCATGCAAGGTGGGTTTTTTATCATTTGAAGGAATTATACAGATCGTATGTCATCATATGGAATTCCTTTTACACATAATGCATTTCCTTCATGGAGACAGTCTGTGAGAGGCCATATAGCATGTCTACAGGGAGAACTTTTTTAGGGCAGAGAAAAAACTTCAGTGACTTTCAGTGCACGTGGGGTGGGGGTGGGGGTGGGGGCCTCCAGCGGGGGCGGTCTCTACTCGCTGAAGAGAAATATGCCATATGCACTCGATGAACTGGGGCCTGTGCAGGCTCCTCTCAAGGTTAGTAGAAAATCCTGCACACAAAGTAGCCAGTGCAAAAACAAACAGAACAGAAGCGAACTTCAATAAAGTTGCTGGGAACTTTCAAGTAGTCCTATAGAGTCAACCAAACATTTCTATGATGATTTGCGTAGAATTAATTATACACTAGTTTGTTTTATCGGACACCTCGTAATGGCAGTGATTTGTCTCTGCCCTAGATAGCAGAGCTGCTGCCTTTGACATTGAGCTTCCTTCCCCCTCAAAGCGGCAAGCGCCAGGGCTGTGCATCCGCTGCCGCACCCCTGGGCCCTCGTCCACACAAAGGTAGGAAACGACAGCCACAGCGGTTTGCATTGTGACCAGGTCTCTAAATCACATCTTGTTTCATGCACCGCTCTTCATGCATGTTTCAAATGAGGACATTATAAATACAACAGTGGCTTATAAAAGTTTCTGCCCACAGTCATTAGAGCACTCTAAAAAAAAACAAACAGGCAACTAATTGAGTAACGCCATGGCTTATTGCGGTGGCATTGAGTTACAGTGTGCTGTAAACAAAGACGGCAGATCTACAGAAAAAAAAAAGTCTCTAGAAAAAGTAAATGGATACTGTCAGGGATAAGACAGCAGAATCACAGACAAATTTAGACAGTGCTACAGAGTGTGCAACAGCTAAAAGTTTATTAAGGATTAATCATTGGTTAAAACAGAAATGTCTAAGATAAAAGAATGTGGTAGAAATCATTTGATGATATTCCCAGCTTACATGTATTGGTAAGCAGGAAAGTATATGAACTGCTGGGGGATTTCTGTCAGCCTGCTCTCCTTAGGGGGTGGTTAACCTGTCAACATTCCTCTCGTGGTCTGAATAGAGGCCTACCTCGATAGGCAGTAAATAAACAAGCAGGTAGATGAATTGGTTCCTTTGCATTAACAGACCATTAGCACCTCGTAAAGAAGCTATTTTCTGTTTTACTACAGATTAACCCCCGTCTTCATAAAACTAGGCCCAGGAACTCATCTGCCGCAGGTATCTAGACCTCACAGTGGGAGAAGGGCTTGATGACATCAGCTTAAGGAATCTCTGATTTCTCCAGAACTACAGATACTAAAAGAGTTGGACGAACATGACGGGTCATTTGTCTTTACACATTCATGGATCATGTCGTTACACCGTGTCATAAATTCTTGTACGGAGCAGAACAATAGAGAAGCGAGAACCCCTGGTCCCTGGTACAGGTCTTTGGCTCACATGGTCTTGAGGTAAGAGCACACAACTGAACAAAGCTGCTGCCTTTCAGGTGCCTTTATCAGAGACTGTTAGAAGATACACTAGGTCATAAATAAGATGACGTAACACAAATGCATTCCAATTACAGTATAGGAACCTCGGTCTGCAACACAGAAGCGAATATGGATTATATGTCATGGGATGAATGTTTACACAAACTGGTCAATATCACAAGAGAGCCTTTTTTAAGGCAATGTGGGTGACTGCTAACTCCTTGGATAGGCTCTGGTTTTATTAACTGCCATCTCTGGCTGCTCTTTGACAAATTTGCCGTTGTTATTAAAAGTTTGTGAGTGCTTTTGCTGAAAGGGGAGAGTTGAAACAAAGGCAATAACTAATCTTTTTTTATTGGAAGTTGTAATCACTCCATTCGCTGGACTGACTGATAATATGCCACTAACATAACTTACACAACTATCTGAAGTGGGCAGACTTAATGACAAACCTGCCAAACTTGATGGAGCATTTCAGCAAGTAAACGATTTGCTATCACCTTATTTAACCTTGGCAGCTGCAAGTAAAGCTCAGTGGAAGACGTCTGGAGTGTTAACCCTTAGTGCACATGAGGTAAAATCCCTGACCTGCTGTATACTCTAATCAGCACTTCATAAAACCCCAGCCAGGGTTATGGGAATGAGCACTGAGTGCTTTAAAAGACCAAAATAGTTTCACTTAAAAAAACATGACTACAGGACTGAAATAATGATATTTCAAATAGTATTTACCAGTGCTCAATAGAGCTCCTTTGAGGGATTTTGTTGTTGTTGTTGTTGTGTGTGCAAATAACAGAAAAATGACTTTAGAAGATAAGTCACATCCCCCAGAGTAGTTAACAGGTATTTAGGGGCCTCAACACTATACACATGCAAGTAAGTTTTTTTTTTTTTTTTTTTTACTGTGGTATTTGGCCTGTGACATACTAACTGTTTCCTGTCATGTTGAAAAGTGACAGTGGTAGCAAGAACATTTTATGCTGAGCTGTATATTTTTGACCTCCCTGTGACCTCCCTCTGCTTTGTCTCTAACCATACACCTGCACAACATAGATAACTTCGTTTTCTTTTTAACTAGGGCTGCTGCTATCAATTATTCTAATTATTGATTATTAAATAAATTAGATAAAGAAAAAATACTTCACTGCTGTGTATATCTTTGTCTGAGGTGACTGTATAATGCAAAATGACATTATGTGGTTTAGGGGTGGGCAAAATACCGGTGTACACACGATAAACCATAAGAAATTCTCCTCCTCGTCTTATATTTAGAACAATATGGTTATATCGCCTATCTCTAAAAAGAGCTTAAACCAAATAGGGCTCAAACACTTCTAACGATTGTACACTGTCCTTTCCCACACATCACAATAAATTAAAACCAAAAAATAGAAAATGTTTCCTAATAGTATGACAATTTCAAAGTTCTTTGGCAAAACAAGCAGTTTCACTTTTTACTGGTGCAAGAGGGTAATAGGAGCAGTCAAGATCTAACACTAACCTAACTCTCAAAAGCTGTCGATCATGTCTAAATAGGAAAAATGCTAATGGAGGACATGGAAGTCACTATAGGCTTGGTTTACATTCTGTCTTAGTGGTTTCTACTGTGTGGAAAGAGGATAAGCATCACCCTTGCTTTATCTCTTCAGCAACAATCTATAGAAGACATAAACATTTGTGTAATCTGGCCTTAGAGGCCTCTGTTGGAAAAGGGGTGAAGATATGCCATCAAGAAAAAAGGTCATTACAGGAGGCTCCACTCCAAGCTAATAAAAAAAGGTTCACATTTATAGCAATTTCTCTAAAAATGTTAACCTCCGCTTATTCCACATTCTCTCCACAAAAAACAACAACAAACAAACACAGTTTTAAAATGATGACCAATTCAGATTCAGTAAGCATCATATATCCCAAACAATGCTGTGCCTCTTTCAGGGGATGGGGGAAATGAAAGACCTCTCTGTTATACCTGGCAGATGACAGAGGTATGCATGCGAGATATGTCTACTCATTCAAGTGTAACGCCCAGCACAGCTCTCAATGTAATGCTTATTACAGTGCAACTGTACAAGTAACTTTAAAAAGCAATCAAAATATAATAAGCATCGTGACCGAAACTACAAAAAATACAATACAGAAGCACAGCTGGTAATACTTTACAGCTAGTTTAATTGTTAATATTAATGCATATCATAAACAATGAAAAGCAATATACAATTGCTCATTGTTGAACAATAGTATATTGCTTTCCATAGTATATTGGTTTAAATATTCTTAATGGTATCAATACACAATCTGTGATGCAGCGTGGAATCATAATCACACCACATACATTAATTTACCCCAACTGAGCCCGATTTCTCCATTTTTGTCACCTGATTTGCCCGTCACCTTTGGCTGTGAGTTGGGGACACCTAGTAATATTATTGATTTTACTGCACTGACAATGCTGGATGAGAACAAGACACAAACTGGAATGAGCTAGACGATGACACCACGGTTTTCTGAGGAGCTATAGATTATTCAATTATTCAATGTTGCAAAATTTGCCTGTTCTGAAACTGTCATTGAGCTGAACTGAAACAACATTGAACTGACCCTGATTGAATAGCAACATTGTCTACTAGAGCTGTTTATAGCTGAACTGAACTCAACATTTATTTCAATTCAAGAACTTTACACAATTATAGAAATGAATTGTATCAGCACTATTGATAATGAATAATGGCACTATTGTCTTTTTTACACCTGCTTTACAGAAGAATTGAAGTTTTTTGCATCATCTTCCTGATTATCACTGTAAATTAAATAATTTAAATTAAATTAATGCATTTATAAATTAATTTATAAAATTTGCTAAAAAATTAAAGCTACACTGTGTAACTCTTTTAGTTTATTCTTAGCTAAAAACACTTAGTTCTTTCAAAAATACATGTAGTCATTAATGTATATTTACTTCATTCAAGTAATAAAGTTTTCTCGTGAGTGTATAATATGCCATTGAAAATACAAACGGGTAAGGGGTTCTAATGTCGGTCGCCATGTTGCCCCTAAATCTTGAAAGTACATTAGCCAAAGAGGGAGATACCCGTTAATTCAAGCTTCGTCTTTCGCGTTTACGTTTGAGTTAACACTCATGGACGAGGTCGAACTGGAAGCCATGTTAATCTTGGACTATATTGGCCACCGTATGCGTTAAAACGAAATCGTAATTGAGAGGAACAGAAACTAATATTCACTGGATGGTCATATACCTTTTCACCGCTAGATGGGGGTAAAAATCACACAGTGTAGCTTTAAGAAATAAATGTTCAAATGTATTTGTAGTAAATAACATTAAATAATATGAATAAATTCTGTAAAGGTATTGATCATTGTTAGTTAATACCTGATGCATTTACTAACTTTTACAAATTAAACCATATTATTTTTGTTACCACAGAACTTTATTTAAAACAATGCTGTGATTACCTGCAGCACTTGGCCTACAGAATATTCAATAAAACAGCCCACTTTCTTGTGTAATGTTGTTTAATTATGTCATGCATGTTTCGCATGTCCTTAAACAATCACGATTTGCCAGCATAAACACACTGACTCCTAACCAAATTCCTGAGTATATGTATGCTGACTAACATAAGACATCAACAGTGCCTCAAATGGGGCTAAACAAGTCACCATGTTCTCAATCATCTCATTACCAACAGAGCGAACACAGCCAAGAATCACATCATGCACGCTGTAGTCTATGTAATGCAATAACTTGAACTAATAGGTTCAGTACATGCTCTTCTACATGCTGGGTCTTATTGGGTACAGACAGTAAGAAACCACTAAAAAATGGTTAAAAAAAACAAAAAGCCAGATGAATCGTGTATACAGTAGAAGCTAATCCTACACTCCTCCCCTTATGTAACAAAAATATATGGGAATATATTGCAAAATATAATGAAATATATTATATAAAACATTTCCATATATAGGAAACTACTGCTTCTATTTTTCAACATACTGCAATATATGCGTTGACCATGTATGGCTATATTTTTATATAAAAATATTTATAAAGGAAGACAAAAATAGCATTACATGCAATATTCACAAAGTTATATAGCCTATTTATTATGCACATATATTGCACATACATGTTCCCATATAAATGTGAACATATACATACACACGTATATACACATTCACATAATGAATTACAGCAGATGTTCACAGTATGCTTTGCTTGTGACTGTTAAAGGACAGTTTCTGGTATGTCTGAGTTTTTGGGGTTACCATTGTGCATAAGAGTAGAGCTGTGGTAGAGATGTGGTAAGGTTCACAATTGGCCAAACACCATTAAGACTATGGGCCCTATTTTAACGATCTGAAACGCAAGTGTCAAAGCGCAAAGCGCAAGTAACTTTGTGGGCGGATCCCGGCGCTGTTGCTATTTTCCCGGTGGGATAAATGCCTCTTGCGCCTGGCGCAAATCTAAAAGGGGTTGGTCTGGAGTAGCTTCATTATTCATAGGTGTGGTTTGGGCGTAATGGAAATAAACCAATAAGAGCGTCATATCACATTCCCTTTAAAGAGCAACATGCAGGTTGGACACCCCTATATAGCATAGTGTATGTTGACGATAAAACAACACGATTTTCTGAACTGGAGTAATATATATTTAGCCATTAACGATATTTTGAGAAAAATTGTGATAAAATAACTCCCGCGTCTATGACGCACTAACCGGAAGTGACGATTGGCGAGGGAGTCTGTTCAAGTTCAGGCTCAGGTTACAATGGATGCGAACGACGAAACCGCGTTCTGTGATGTTGACGAATATGCCTATGATGACCCACAGGCAAATAATTATGAGCCTTCTAGGCGAGATAGAAGTCAGGGGGAGATCGGGAGACGAACAATGGGCAGAGGAAAGAAGTAACGTTAGAGTTGTGGTGTCGAGAAAACCAGTGGCGAATAGGGCAAGTGAGTTCATGTAAGTTGGCACCGCGGCTAACGCTGGTTCATCTACTGTATGGCTATACCTTGGTGTTTTGCAATAAATCTGCTTTAGCAAACATACATTTGACTTTGTTCTTGATTAAACATCTATTTAGATTGTCTTAATTTAAGCCAGCAACATTTTGTCTTCTCATATTCTATGCTGACAGTGATGCAGTCCATCCAAGCTGGTTAGCACTATCCACATTGATCATGCCATAACAACAAATAAATAATGCTTTTCAAATGCAGTTTGTGATACCATTTAAAGCGAGTTAAATGTGCGCCACAAATGACCACACATATCACAAATGATATGTGTGGTAACAGACGCGGCAGTGAAGTCTGCTCTATTCACCTGCACATAACGCACCCAAGACCGAAAAGCCTTGTTTTTCCTAGAAGGAAAATGATGGATATGATGTCCTGACAGGCTGGAATTCGTGCAACAACCACAAACACAATAATTTACCATTATGGCATCTCTAAAACTCGATCTAAAACTATATGTCTCTCACTACTGCTCTAACTACATCAACACCCAGCAATGAGAAAGCGGCCGCGAGCTCATTTGTTTTCCCTCGGGCTACGTCATATGACGCGTTGCTTGCGGGAGAGGCGTATTCCAGAGCCTAAGCGCATTTTCATCAAAATCTCTACATCAAATGAGATTTCATTAGTAATTTTTACATAAGTGTTTTTAACCTGCATGTTGCTCTTTAAGAGCGTGATGAACGAGGTGCGCTTGTTACATGGCGCAATTCTATTTTAATGGCGCATTTACCAGGCGCGCTTCAGCATCGGTTCACAGCCGAGGAGATCGATGTTCTCGTCAGGGCCATAAAAGAAAGAGAAGGGACATTTGGGATGGGACAAACCCACCCAAATTAACTTCGGTTAAACATGCATATAATAACTTGGGTAAATGTGTAAGTTTTATGCCTATTTTTCCCATCATCATGGACACAACAATGATTTCCCTCATGTTTATATATTTTTTCTTATAATAATGTATCATTTGCAAAAAGTAAAATGCATCTGTGTAGATGAGAGAATCATCTACAGTGTATGCGTGTTGTTCACTCTCTGTATTATGGCCAAAAATGCACGCTTAAAATAGCATCTGAATGTACGCGCAACGCGCCACTGACTTTAGACCAGGTTTTTTTCTGGTCATTGGCGCAATTGTTTTCTGGAACTTCAAAATAGCACCAGGGATTGTTTGCGCCGACACACGCCTCCTTTTTGCGCCAACCCGCCCAGGGAGCGCAAGTTCATTTCCTAGTTTACCGACGTGCGTCTGTGGAGGAAAAAACCCCGCTTTGCGCGCGTGCAAAATAGGAATGATAAATGCGTCAGTGTATAAAGTCATTTGCGCTGGGTGCAAGATAGAGCCATATGTTACTTTATTTAAAAGTAATGGTTGTGCATTTTTCAGCTCAGTGATAAGTCTCTTTACTAAATACTTTAATACATGCAAGTGTGCTTGCACTACTGTATGCAACCAGTCCCATGTCTTGCAAACATGAGTAAGTGGACGTTTGTTGGAGTATTTAGTTCATTGTTCCAACACATGGTTGGTACATGGTACCAACAATAAAAAGAGAGGGCAGAAAGAGTTAAACGCTGCGAGTCTCTGAAGCTTGACAGTCATGTATACAGTGCAGCTTACAGCTATTCAGCAGGTGACTCTCAACCCCTGAGCCTGGTATGCAGCTCATTTCCTGATTACAAGTACATGCAAGTGAAGCTGTAGGAGAAAGAAAGGTTGAGTGAAATGGCGGGAGAGTGTGTTTGGTTAGTGGCGGAATACATTAGCTTAGCTTTCAGTGCTTTAAAGGAACACGAGTACCAAGCCCTCTGGACACACATCCCAGCGGAGCTAGTGGGATTTAACGGCTTCTAAGAATAAACACAAGTATTACAATAGACTCTTTAGGAATCAAAAATAGGTGTGGTCACTAATTTACAGATCACGGACACGGAACTTAAACCTAACTGGAAGACTTGTGTAATTGGGCTAGTTTTAGGTTCATCTGGCCCTGATCTGACTCATTTCTTTCCTGTGGTGAAGGATGAATTGCATGGGTATGAAACCAAATGCAAGAGGCATTTAATTTTATATTTTTTTTAAAAAATCCAACTGTGGTGGTGAGATGTTAACAGTGTTGATCTATGTACCGTACAGGACCAGATTCTGTATTATAAAAGTACAACTATGTCCTCCTCTCTGCTTTTAATTTGAAGTCTGGAAAGTCATTTTTTGCGGTTGGCTGAAGCATATGGTGTGTGGTAGCGTGTGGGTTCCACGCTCGGGTGAGAGGAGAAGATTGTGAGATTTATTTCTGCAAAGTTACAACAATAGCGCTGGTTTATATTAGTGCCTGATTTGAGTAGACCAGCATCAGCCACCAGAACATGAGACATGTATCCCCTGCGGAAGGGTCACACATCACTGGGCCACATGTAAACATCATGTAGTGGAAATAATGATCTAGTAAAAATAATAATAATAATAATAGCAAATTTCACTAATGTTTATTGCTAGTTTAACTGGTAAAAATGCAACAGACTTTTCACACTATTGCTAGTTCCTTGTCTGGGCTTAGAGATACACAAAATATCAGGTTATCATATGACTACTGGCCAATACTTTTGTTATTTTAATCTCTGATTTGTTAGTCATTCGTATTCTGACCAGGCCAAGACTGAAAGTAGATACTATTGTTATTGTTTCCAAATTAAATAGTGTACTTCTTTTCTGGAACAGTAGCCTACAGATTTATTATTTAAAGTTGTGATAAAACCAAAGTAGTGACAGATTTTCTTCTGTATTGTGATGCACATCCAAATTAATCGATAATCAATAAAGAAAAAAAACATTCACAGTTTAAATTATTGATCTGTCTGTGCCCTATCAATTGTAAAAGTAATATTCCTGATCATTATTTCTCCCACACTTTCTGTAATATAACTGCAGACCACCTTCTGTATGCAACTACAAACCTGTTCCTGTTCCAATTACTCAGATTAGACCGAATATAAGCACTGCTCTTTCCCATCAGAGCAATTTTCACTCGAATAAGGAGTGTAATTACTATCCTTTACTATCCTATTACTATCTGAAATATGTTCTCTGCAACACATGCCGTTTCACCTGTGTTCAGACTGTGCTTGACTGCCTGTAGAACTTATAGGTTGCTTTTGCTTGGCTTCTCCCTTATCAATCCCCCTTGTGAGCTAATCTCTCCTCGGAAAGCTCTCCATTTTGTGTTCCTTTCTAGAGATACAGTTACATGCTGCCCAGAAACAACTTGCAGGACCAGGGTGGGGTGGAGAAACAGAGCAGGGCTGATTAGCTCACTTCCGCCCTCCTCAGTGTGCGATACATGTGCACTCCGTTTACTCCCTCAGTGTGCGTTTTCTGCCGTACCACCGGAAGTGTGGAATGAGCGAACAGCCGTTGGAGGAGATGATGTCATTTGGCGGGAATGCAGATGGCCGGATTAGTGGAACATGGAGTCGCACAGGGTGGACACAAGCTCTTGTGGACTCATAAAATATATATTTTCTCTTTTTTTGCTAAATGGTTGTTTATAGTATACCTTGCAAAGCAGGCCAATATGCAAAAGCAATGCTTGTAGTATAAATGGCCAGTGGTCAGTGTAGATAGATGTTGCTCCTATATGGTTTTTATATTAGCAAAAACATCAAAGGCCCACACAGTAATAGCTCAATAAATATGATGTTTTACTGTAAACACAAAAATCTTGCCGAGATCCAATCTGGACATTCGACCTACATTATTAAAAATTACTGTTATTTTCCGGGCTATATCCATTCAGTCAGATATTGTGCTGCAAAAACCACCTATTATGTTGTCCATGCTGGCAAATAAGTTTACTGAAGTGCTTACTGTCGTTTAACAATAGAAAGCACGGCCATTCAAAACCAGAGGGTCTACCCTGTGCATAGTAGAGCAATCACAGACAATCATTTTGGGCGGGAATTACAGTTTGTTTTTTGTTTTTTTTGTTCAACGACTGAAAAGCACAACTGGAGCTACATGTGCAAAACTCTACAAGTCTACAGTCTACAAAACTACAGTCTGCACTACCAACAGTCACCTGAGCTGAACAGTTCACATCACCTGCAAAACTCATTATAACCAACACAACTCTTAACACATGGCTTAAAACAGGCTCGTGCAGACAAACACTGTGCACAATCCCCACTAAGATAACACACAGTCACTCAGAACACACTGAGAGGAAAACACTAGCATCAAACACCAATACAGAAAATACAAACGTTTCATCTTTCAACATGACATCATGACTTTTGCGTAAACATAAACCCCACTTTCGAGTCAAATGGCGTGTTATCTCTACGCATTTTGAGCTATCCGCGTGTATGCGCGTGTACGCGTGTATGTCTACGCCATTAACGTTCGCGTCATTCCGCGTGTCCGTACACGCCGTCACATGTCCAGTCATAAATGCCATTAACCCCAGTGACGGTTAAGTTTAGGGATAGGGTTGAGGTAAGTCATATCTTTTTTTTACCTAGGATGGTAAGGGAACAGTCATGAATGCCATTAACCCCAGTGACGGTTAAGTTTAGGGATTCGGTTGAGGTAAGTCATATATTTATATAACGTTAAGTCGACGGCGTTCATAAACACGCTGAAAAGTGATTATGCGTCTTGATAGCACGCCAAAAATGGAAATACGAATTGGCGTGTCATACACACGCTACTTCATGAGATCAGTCTGCAACTTTACAGATTGAACAATTTCAGTGACTTCATACAAAGTAATATTTTCTTCAAATACTGTAAAAGAGTGGCATTCTTTCACATGATTTATTACATTTTTTAGAACATAATTCTTTAAGGTAAATGAAAATGAGCAGTTTAGTTCAATAGTCTGTAGTAATTTACGGGGAATTACAGTAATGAGAAAAAAAGGTAGAAACAAAAAGTACATACTGTAATTCGAACAAATAATTGAGGGGCTAATCCTGCCTCTCTCAACCATCAGGCCAAAGGTGTCCAGCCTTTCAGCTGAAATTGCAATCAGCAGTGTGTGAAAGGCACAAGGCTGAAATCTATTCTGTTTTGAATTTGTGGTTCAGTTTTGACAGCAGTGGGTTAGCATTTGAACAAAGTGCTATAAATCCACAGTGTTGTGCAGGTTGTGGTTAAAGTCATGGGATAAGTGTTTAGACTTTTGAAAATTGTGATCAAGTAATGAAAACCAAACTAGAGATTGTTCTACATGAACTGCAGCTTTGCAGAGTTTTGCACATGTAGCTCCAGTTGTGCTCACTGTCATTTAGCAAACTAAAATTTAATGTAAACACAGATATCGGATATACCAGTCATGTCTAAAATAAATGTAAACTGGCAGGCCAAAAAAAAAAATCGGATATGGTCAAAAGATTGGATCTTTCCATTACATACAGTAAGACTTGCAGTGTAAATGCAGCCAAAGTGAATCGGAAGTATCTACAAGCATTCAATTCATTTCCCACATACGCAGCCCTCTGTATGTGTACAGTTCCAGTAGATGGTTATCAACTAGACTGAGGGGACTTATCTCAAACACAATTGTGCTATGATCTTATCTGGCCTATGTGTGTTGTTTATCATTGTTGACATGGAGGCCTGGAGTGGAGTGTGAGGGTTTGGAGTTCCCCTGCACTAAAAATCTCTTGAAGTAAAACGGCCAAATGTGTGTGTGTGTTAGCTGGAGATGGGTTGTGTCGAGGAGCTTGATTTGACACAACATTTAGTCACACACACACACACACACACACACACACACACACACACACATACTTCCCAGAGAACATGTGCGCACATGTATGATCCTTCTAGACAACCTCTCAGGTGACCACTGGCCTCAGGGTCATTCTGCGTATCTTCATGCTTCTTTCTTAGAAAAAGACAAGGGGGAAGAAAGGGGAAATTTTCTCATGCGCAAGGAAGGGAGAGACGAGAGAGACCCCCACACAGCGAGCTAGTATGGAAGACGGCACAAAAGAGCGAGTGAGAAAGGGAGAGCAGACAGAATCTTTTCCTCAGAGGAGAGAAGTGATAGGCCCTGTGTTTACACAGGTGTTTTACGAGCCTGGCAGGTTGAGCCGCGCGTTCCGTAGCATCTTACTATAAATACTGCAGTGCACAGACATGTACTGCAGATCCAAATCACAAAACAAATGTTCAGAAACTGAATCTGTTTGACTTTAAAATGGAAAAATAATGACCTCTGAAAACAAAATGGCTATTGTTATTGGGCTTATGACACCTCTTTCAATCGTTTTACTGTAGTTGAGAGTGTACATTGTAAAATCACCTAAAAGAAAGAAGAGGCACTTTTATATTCTTTGACTAACGCTAAGAAAAAAAGTACACTGTAAATGATTTCTGTTGTTTTCACAGGATTATACTGTTTTTCTCATCAGTTTCTTACTGTATAATCTATGTACAGTAAATTACAGTAGATTTAGTTGTTTTCACAGTATTAAACTGTTTTTTCAACAGATATGTACTGTGCACACAGTTGACAGTATGTTACTGTAGAATTCCAATGCATTCTGGGAAATTATCAGTTACTGTTAATCTAAATACAGCAGTGCAAATTGACCGCGAAAAACACCACACACAGTTCCACGGGTAAATTTGCTAGCCTACTAATGTTATTCTTACATTTAAAATAAAAATGTAGCACTGGTTGACCATTAACAGTCATAATTTATGACATAATTTATGTCAGTTGGGTGTGCATGAGAGCATATTTGACTTTGGAAGAGTTTCTCTGTCGTGTCAGTGGTGCTGCTGTCGACGTGTTCTGCCGACCTGGAACTTCTTCATCTGGTAAGTAATAATTCTTATAATGTGTATGCATACGGATTCTAGCTAATAACTTTAAAGTAGAATAGCTGACCACGATTTCTATATTCAATTTACGTAATCTATTCTAGACATTTTAATATAATATGTATATGATAGGCTACTCTTCAATGTAACGTTAGCCATACTGTAAATTCAAATACATTAGTACGCAATGACCGTGAAAAATAACCACAACAGCTGCCATTTTATAAAGAACTCTTCAGTTCTCTTCCCTCTGTAAGAACGCGAAGGCAGTGCATAGCGTCGCTGTCGGCAACGTTTTCGCCATACATATCTGGTTAGTAATTCATATTTTTATGCAAACCATATCAGTTACTTACGTTATCAGATTAACGTTAGAAAGAACTGGCCGCGGAATGTTCTATAACGTCTGTATAAGTCAGACACGGATAGCCTAACTTACTTGATTAAATGTGATTTTATTAACATATATTTCATATGTAACCTCTTATAAGGTCAAAATGGTCTAATCATTTTGTTATTTACCACGTTAAGTCGGTGGAACGGCCTGCACGTTCATTATTAGGCTATATAACTTATAGGGTTAGGAATTGAAAATCGATGTATCCTGAAGTCGGATATCCAAGGTTAGGATTCGGATTTATTGTTATAAAATTAAAGTGTCGATTCCTCTTATTGATTTTTTCACGCTTATTTTCGTGTAAATCCTGACCTGGCGTTCTGCCATTTAACCTCAATAATAACTGATGGACCGCGGAAAGCGCCCAAGGTGCATTTTTGTCCAAAATACAAAGCTATGTGTAACATTTACAGTATTGTCTGCTATAATATCATTGTTTTTTTTTTTACTATGTGTAAACTGACCTGCCTTGTCAAGCTTTATTTAATTCATGTAACTTAGTATCACACAAGCAAGATTTAGCCTACGTTTTCACGTGATCGTAAATGAATTGATTTTAACAACAGTCCAACAAACAAGATTTTAGTATTAATTGAATTACACTTTAGACATCATTTTGTCTGTTTTTGCTGTTTAGCCAAAACAACAACAACAAAAACGTACTGTATTTTAACTGTCTTGTCTGTTCTCCTTTTCCACAGGTGTGAGATGTGCATGTTAAGAAGACCCCTATCCATCTTGACGACCGATGAATTGTAAATCAAATCTAATTTAATTATTCTATTTATCTAACTACTAATACTATACCTTGGTCCAATACTGACCCACTGAGAACATTTTAAACAGATTATTATCCATCCGTGAATTTTGTCTATCTGCAAGTTGTTAAGAATTGTTGTGTGAAAATACACAATAAACGTTGTTGTACAGTTTAAGGTTCAATTGCATAAAAGCTTGGATAGAAAACTTCCTATTGCAAATGTTAGAACATAAGTCTGCAAATAAATGATTATTAATACCATAATGCAAGTTTTTCATGGCACATGTGCATGATGAGGTTGTTTTGTGTTTAGTTTTTTTTTAAAGGACACTGGATAACTTGTCATTTTGTAATACTCATCTGGATTGGTGGTTTACTCGTCAAAGCTAGTTTATACATGTCTCCCAGCCCTGCAAATCTGGTCCTTTAGATAGAAAGCAGCCAAAACCCTTTAAAATCAGCAACTGACCAGTTAGACAGTCTATCTCAAACCAATAGACAATCTTAGACTAGTTTAAGCTGTTTTACCCCAGCAGGGAGTGGGTGGATGAGTTGTTATGAACTGTCTTTCTAATAGATTGATCAGATAGCACCCCTTTAATCTTTTCTATTTTACCTGTTCATGATAATTTTTTGCATGTATTTATGCATAATTGTTCATGATTGTCATGCATGATTTTTATTGTATTATATTACATTTTTATTATTTATGTATTTAATTGTATTAATGTATTTAAATGTATATTATGTAAATGTACTAATGTGTTTGAAAATACACAATAAACCTTGTGCAGTTAAAGCTTCAATTGTTTTTTTCTATTTCCCATTAACAGTTAAAATAATATTTCTACGGATTTTCTACAGGTTACACAGTAGCACTATAAAATAAATATGATGACATTTCATAACTGTAAAATACTACACAGCATTATTAAAAATTAACAGTGTAATACTGTACTTTAATATGGTAAGAAATTACAGTAAAATAATGTTATTTAATTTACAGTATGCTTAACAGTACTGTAGTTAGTGTTACGGTAATTTTACTGTTAAATGAAATACAGCAAGTACTAGATAATTGTTGCCAGTAAGTTACTGTTAATTTGACAAGAAATTTTTTACAGTGTAAATGAGAATGTTTGAATGCACTGTTATTTATTATTTTAACTCTTTAGATGACAAAACCAACACAACCAAAGCTTTATAATCTCATAACACACCATTATAACCTCTGAATCTCTTACAGTTTTTTTCGATTGCTAAATGACAGTGAGCACGACTGGAGCTAAATGTGCAAAACTCTAACTACAGTCTGCATTACCAACAGTCACCTGAGCACAACTCTTAACACATGGCTCAAAACAGGCTCAGTGTGCACAACACTATGCACAATCCTCACTGAGATAACACACACTGTCACTCAGAACACACTGAGAGGAAAAACAGTAGCATCAAACACCAATGCAGAAAATCCAAAACTTTTCATCTTTACAGTTTAAACAATTTCAGTGACTTCATACAAAGTAATATTTTCTTCAAAGAGTAGAGTGACATTCTTTCATTTGATATATTTACATTTTTAGAACATAACAATTGAAAATTAGCAGTTTGCTTCAATAGTCTGTAATTTACAGAATTACAGTAATGAGAAAAAAAGGTAGAAACTAAAAGTACATACTGTAATACTGTAACCCTGCCTCTCTCAAGCATTAGGCCACAAGTTTTCAGCCTTTCAGCTGACATTGTTTGAAAATCAGCAGTGTGTGTGAAAGGCACAAGGCTGAAATTTATTCTGTTTTGAATGAGTGATTCACAGTTTTGACAGCAGTGTGTTAGCATTTGAACAAAGTGTTGTAAATCCACAGAGTTGTGCAGGTTGTGGTTAAAGTCATGGGATAAGTGTGTAGAGTTTTGAAAACTGTTTTCAAGCAATGAAAAACGATCTAGAGTTTAGTCCACATGAACTGCTGCTGTGCAGACTGGAGTTAGAGTTTTGCACATGTAGCTCCAGTTGTGCTCCACTGTGGTTTAGCAATCGAAAAAAACTGTAATATATGGCATATTTGATGTTACCAGACCCTGTTTACACAATATACTGTATGTATTGCTTATAAACCATGTTAGCGGTCTGTTACTCAGAGGTGTTTGATATATATGTGTGTGTGTGTGTGTGTGGGCCAGGGTTTCCGTTGTCCGTTAATTACGGGAAGAAAATTAAATGTCCGACCAAAATCTCTTTGGTCAACTTGTCCGATTAAAATTGCGTAATAATCCCGCGCCCCCGTAAGACAATATGAATTTGAGAATAAGACTAAACTCAAAACGTATATATCAAAAATACACCGTCCTTTGGCTATGTTATAAAGGAACAGGCTCTACCATTTGAAAGTTATGAAACAACATCGCATGCTGTCTTTCAAATAAAGCGCATGCCTAAAACGGCTGTATTATAGACCTAAACAACGAACGATTGAGTGAGACATTTAAATATGGAAAGGCCCAGAAAGGCTAGCCTTAAAAGCTTTTTCCAGAGGCCAGACGAGACAGACGATAGCGAATCAGGAACATCTCATTATACAGATCAGTGGTTTTAATCCGTGCATTCGTAGGTTATGTATGTTCATCTACGGTGGCCGAGAGAGCTCACCGCGCTGCAACCTGATGAAGACGCATGCAAATACAAAAAAACTTGTGCAAATATAAAAACGCATGCAAATACAAAAAACATCCGCAAATTAAGAAAAACATCTTCATCAGTTCCACAACACACATGTGCTCCAAGTACTCACAACACAACCAAATATACAAAACGCGCTGCAAAACCTCACAACACAACCAAATACAGAAACGCAGCAAGTAACACAGAGCACAACGGAAATGTTTCCGGGGAACCAAATAAGTGACGGACCCAACTTGGACTTGCTTATTGCTCGTGAGCTTCCCTATGCCCTACTCCCTTCAAAGGGCAGACGGCAAAGCTCTTCAAGTGGGAATTTGGCGTGAGCATGACACTAGTGTGTCATTTATGTAGCCGTTTGGAACTTGATGAAGGGAGCAACAACAGACAACGTAATGTAATTATTTTTACCTAGGATGTTCCTATGACAACGCAGCACTTTGTCCATCAGCTGTATAGCTGTTCTGACGACAGAAATAAAATGATTAACATAACGGTTGCAAATAAATTATTTAGTTTTTATTTTTACTTTATAAAAATCTGTTAAAATATCCGTTTTATATATCTGTATGTCAGTGCCATACATTACCTAACATTTTTAGGAAACTTTTCTTATGAAAATTTAAACATAAAATGAAACTCTTTGTATAGTGTAACTGATGTATAGATTAATATCTTGCCTTCATGTTCTTCTAGATCTTTTTTTATTATTTATTTAGTTTTCAGATCATTGTTCTTTTCTCATTTGTATTGTGATGACATTGAGCATATTGTTAACACATGTTGTATATTGTACACAAGTTGTATGTCATAATAATTTGAATCTCTGTGTTTTGCAGGGGAAAAGTCAAAAGAAATTAAATAAAATAAAGTAGAATTTTGAGTAAGCAAGGAGTATAGACAAACTATAAAAAATTATAATATTATAATATTATTTATATATACAATATTATTTTAATAGTATAGTTTATTTATAAAAAAATATAGGCTTTGACTTCTTATCAATAAAGTTTTTTTGCTGTAAGCACGTCCTGTGTATGATATGACCACGTCTCAGTCGGGTCCGTCACTTATTTGGTTCCCTGGAAACATTTCCATTGTAGACCGTGTTATTTGCAGCGCATTTCTGTATTTGGTTGTGTTGTGAGTACTTGGAGCACACGTGTGTTGTGGAACTGATGAAGATGTTTTTCTTAAAGGGTCACTTCACCCATTTGCATTAAGCTTTGTATCTTTAGAAACCCAGTCATATTTTTGAATGGTCATGGTTTATTCCCTTATTTTCCCCTGAGATGGGAGAAATAAGGATTTAAGTGTTTTACTTCCTGCTTATCGTGACGTAAATATCGTCATTTTGCGTCACGATAAGCAGGAAGTCATATTTCATTAAAATCTTTAGAACTACATATATATAAGCTCATTATTATGCCAGGATGTGGGACCCACTCACCCTACAAGCCTATTACAGATCAGTGGGTGGGACTTCACTTGCAGAAACTGAAATTAATATCCGCCATCTTGTTTGGAAGCTAAGCTAACAAGTGCTGTGGAGATATGACGGAAGAAACTAAACATGATATGGAAGAAGAGGATTTTTAAGTTCTGCTGCTCGAATCCGACGTTCGTGGCTGTCTTTACGAGCCGCAGTATAGTTTAGAGCAGCTGAGGCTGATGGAGGAGCAGGAGACGCCGAGGCAGCGGCCTGTCGCGTTCGAGTAGCCCGGACTGACTCTGGCGCTGGGCGGATTGCTGGTGCCCGTGCTCTCGCTGCGTGCTACGGCTTACAGACACAGAGTCCGTCTGCTGCAGAGAATTTCAACGATGGCAATTTCTCCTGAAGGAAATCTCTGAATCAGACGAGTACACACGGATGTTTGTGTTGTGATAGTTTCGCCTGACTTAACATCCAGGTAACATGCAGTAATTCACCAAACAGAAATAAATACAAACGAGGAGTAATTCACTTAAAGTTTGCCAATGTAACATGAACGGGGTTTGTTGTTGTGGAAAGAAGGAGGCAGGAACCGGCGAACATTTAAACATTTTAATAGTAAAATGAACAAATACAAAACGAAAGTATAAGCCAAAGCCAGCAGCCCCTCATTGACGACTGCTGTAACGTTACACACAACAGAAACAAAACTTCATAAAATCAGGCCTGTTTCTCTCTCGATCTGCCGTCGTCGCTCCCCGTTTTATGCTTTCACTTCTCCGTGAGAGACGCGGAACCGGCGCGCGCCTCACAGGTGTCTGTTTAGTCTGTTATCACTCACGCCACCAACCTCGCGCAGCGCGCCGTCCTCTTATGAGCCTCGCGCGGCGTCCTGGGGACCGGCGCTTGCCTCACAGATGTCTTTCATTATCACCAAATAGTCTCTGTTTAACGTTAGTCTATCACTCACGCCACCAGCCTCGCACAGCGCCCCGTCCTCTTATGTGCCTCGCCCTCGATCATCCTGCTCGCCACAGCCAACTAGACATTTTGTGTGAAATGAATTTCAAACTCTGGTGATAGCTAATGTTAGCCTTGTAGACCGAAGAGTGTTGTGGAAGAGTGTTGTCTGCGCTATTTGCGCGGTTCCGGAGAGGGTGTGGCTTGCGGAGCTGTACAAAGCAGGGCATTCTGGGACCTGTAGTTTATTCATATATATGCGCCCCTTGGTTATTTTCTGTCTTTTCTCGGTCAAGAGGGCACCAACTTAAAAAATTCTTTTACATTTCGACTACATATATTATCCACTTTCAATAAAGATTTATGTTGTAATGGGTGAAATGCTCCTTTAATTTGCGGATGTTTTTTGTATTCGCATGCGTTTTTATATTTGCACACGTTTTTTTTGTATTTACATGCGTCTTCATCAGGTTGCAGCGCGGTGAGCTCTCTCAGCCACCGTATTCATCAGTATAGTTACAGCCTATGTCAAGCAGGGACACATTTATGTGCATTTTATTTTGTGATTTCACAGGAATGAATAGAGTCTCCGCAACGGCGATAGATTGAAACGCGTGTCCGAGTAGCAACTAAGAGCAGTGGACATGAGCGCTCCGCTTGATTTTAAAAACAACAGGTTTTAGCGCTTGATCTCTTATTTAATAGCGAACTAAATGAATGATCTGCTAGTTCACTGGAGAAGTATTATTTATTTGTATTAGGTACATCCATGCCTCAATGTTTCAAAAAGTGAATGTGTGTGAAACCATAGTAAAAACAATTGGTGTTGATTGACGCCAATCGGACGTTCATGTTTTTTCCGTCTATTTGAAAGTCAGGCTAATAATAACATGTTTCATTCTATACGGCCTGATTATGTCATTTTTAAGTTACATGGCCTGCCTCCAGTTTTCCTCAACTTGACTAATTAAGAGCCGATATTTGACCGGCATATATCAAAATGTCCGTAAAACAAAACCTCTGCCAGTCACTATGACTGGCACCATTTTTTCTAGCGGGAACTCAGGTGTGGTCACTGTGTGGGGCTTGAGGTCAGACTGAAGGAGCGTTATCTTGGCAGTCAGGGTTTGTAATCAGGGTTGATGGGGAGAGGATTAGTGAAAAATCATCCAATCAGCTGCCTTCACTGCTCAGTTAAAGCAGATTGCTCCAAAAACTTTAACCTCCAAGTCACTATGAAACCCACACTACAAACAACCATTGAGAGGGCTCTGAAAATGATTTACAGTGCTACTTAAGACTAGGGCTGTAAAGGTACATGTATTCATCCCAAACCATATGGTATTCGCTGCATGCAGTCACACGACGAATACAGTCAGTCACAGTAAAATCCAGAAGGCGCAGTGTAACACTGTTTTCTACCAGTAAAAAGCTCTAAAGAAGGAAAAAAATAGATGATCAATCTATCTCCTAACATCTCTCAACCAGTGTTTCAGCTGCAGAAAGTTATCAATAAAACAGCTTGAGAATAATTTCTCACGTAGCATTACATTTACCTCAGGCTAGCTCGCAAGATAAATTAACTCTAGAGAGGAGCATTTTGTATAATGCACTATATTAGCCTATTCATTATTTTTTATCATTATTTATATGAAAACAAGTTATGACAGGCACTGTGTAAATTATTATATTTCAAAAATGTATTAGAGTATAAAATTTACTTTATAATTAGGTTTAGAAGTTAATACAAACCCTGACTTATGTGCAATTTACAAAATAATAATAATAATAATAATAATAATAATATATAAAATATTTTTTTCTAAAGTAACATCTGATAATAAATAGCAACTGAATTTAATAATTTGGGCTCTGTTGTTAATTGTAACCTTTAATATTATAGTAACATTTAAGTAAGGGTTGTCTATATAGTTTACAGCATTAGCCAAGATAGAATTTTTTAATTATAATAGATTATATTTAAACACAGACACATTTGTAAAAAATAAATAAATAAACTGTTACATTGCACCCCTATTTAATATTCTTTAAGAGACTGCAAGAGACTGTCCTAGAATCCAGGTCACCAGGTCTTTCTACAAAAACCTCCTCATTACATGGCTTGGGACTCATTCACAATTCACAAAAATTCTATAGACAATTTTTAGTGTCTCCAATTCAAAAACACCAATACAGCATGTTTTTTGAATTGTGAGTAAAACCTGAACACCCGGAGGAAACCCACACAGACACAGGGAGAACATGCAAACTTCAGACAAAAATGCCTCCAGGCTCAGCACACACACACACAATATATATAATTACATTTAAATATTGATATTAACAATTGAATGTATTCTATTTATACTTCAATTTTTAATTGTATATTGATTATATAAAATGTTGCATTATTCAAAAAAGACATTAATAAATCTAAAATATCCCAAGTTAATTTAGGTCAGGTTGACTCCACTGGTTGACAGCAAAGCTCCTTTTTTAGTACTGAATTTCAGAGGAATTTCAAAGGCTTCCCGCCATTTTGCAGGCATGGCATTCAGCGTCAGCAGCTCACCTCGCAGCCAGAGGAATGCAGCTGTGGCTTCACCCACCGTATGATTCTGCCGCCTGCGAGACGAACCGAAGGCACATAGTGGCAGTGACCACGTTCACCTCGACAACAAGCCAAACTACAACTGTGAGTAAACTCACTGAGGTAATTGTTCCAAACACTTGGCACTGACATAGATTACAACAAAATAAAGCATCAATGCCAAGCGAAACACATCCTTTAGACTTGAGCTGGAGTTTGTGTGTAACAAGTGAAAGCATTTGGAACAAACAAAGTTATAAATGTCAACTAATAAACTTGTCACTGTTCTCTTATGTACAAGAAATAACAGTGTGGGTGTGTGAATGTTAAAAGTGGAGTCTTTTAAGGTAAATGAAATGATTTTAGGTCACTACAGCTAAGATGTTTGAGCAGCTCATTCAACTCCTTGGTGGAAAGAGCATCGGAGGCCCCAAGCAGGGTGAATGTGTCCTTCTACAACCTAAACAAGCTTAGGCTCACACACACAGTCATAACACACACTCCATAAATACACATAGAACAGCCCTTAAAGTCTGTATCTTAACTGCACAGAGCTTTACCTTACTCAAACACGCTGCAAATACAATTGTAACACTCCCACAAGCAGTAGGAGACTAGTAGAAGATGACTGAAGACAGAGCTATAAGTTTCCAAGTTTCCTTTGGTCTTGTACACACTGCAAAGAGTTGGCACTGGTAGTGACCGCCACTTTTAAATAACACTAGGGCTGGGTATCGAATCGATACAGATTCCCTGAATTGATTAGATTCTAATTCACAACTGATTCAATTATGATTCAGCTGGGAGTAAGAGTATATTTTAATTATGTCTTTATTTGGCTTACATATGAAAGCAGTTCTTTCTCTGTTCATTCTGTAAAAAATAAATAATAAATAAAAAATACAGGGCAATGATTTCAGAATGATTCAAACCTGAAATTCCTCTACAAGCTACACTGCTTAAGTGGGATGTTTTTGATTCACTAAACGAACTGCTCAAAAGAATAATTTGTTTGTGAACTGAACCATTTTGATCTTGTTGTGTTTTTGTGTGCATTCCCAAAAGACATATCTCTGTTTGCATCCCTGTGTTGACTAATTTGAATGGAATCACAGTTGGATCACAGATCTACAAATTTGAAATGCATTTTCTGTCCCTCTCTTTCATTCTCAATCCTCTTTAGTGGCTCTGCATACCTATAAGTACCGGCGGGCCGACAGACAAGTGCCTGGCACTCGAGCTGTTTCAGATACACACACCCACACACAGACAGACTGTAAACAGCCTTTAAGGGGACATGAGGCCCTATACAAACACAGCGAGCCTCTATTGAGCTCTCTATTGAGACGACTGCTGAACAATAGCAGGCCAGAATGTCCAGCCGCAGATGTGTGTGTGTTTCTTGCAGACAGTGTGAGTAAAATCCAATTATCAAGGCTACGGCATTAACATTCCTGCAGTCTGGCAGGTGACGGCAGAGCCTTTTCAGGCAGTAGGGCCGCCACACCCTGACAAAGGCCGGCGATGAAGATGTATAGATGCAGTGCCGAGGTCCCGCAGGGGTGCTCTCACAAACACAAGGCCATTGTTAAGGAATTCATAGCTTTTGTTGGTGGAGTAAAACAAGACTGTCTGTGTCATTTGACTACATGACAGCTTAGGGTGAGAGATGGAGTTTCCCTGTGAAGACACCGTGGACCAGACAGGGGAGGACTTTTAGTACTGGGAAGTCAAATTCCATTACAAAAATAAACGACTGCCAACCCATAGGGGGAAATCACAACTGAGATCTTAAAACTTAAAGTCCCCCTGTAGTCAGTAATTTATCCTTAACTCATCTTTGAGCTCCAAAATTACATATTTAAAGTTTTATCTTGTGATTTTTTTTAATAGCTTGACTGTAACTCTACTCTACACCCTTGCATCATTTAGTAAACACGGATCATGAATATGCAAATTAGCTCCGCCGCCACTCACTCAAACCAGCTCAGAATTCCTGATCCACTCGGTCAACTTTACTGTAGTAAATGCTGCACAGTGGCAATACTGGTTTAATTAAGCCATATATGTTTAAATCAGAAACTGATTCAGAAGAAGTGGAAGAGTTAATTGGTAATGCGTTTTATGTATCACCCAAACTATGTTCCCATTTGCCATTTCAGATTTATACAGCTGCCTTCTAAAAATCAGCATCCAAACGCTTAAATGTAGACCGTCAGTGGATAAAGGCATATAGTTCATCATAACGTTGTAATATACATTATAATTCATAATATTGCTAAATATTTTTTATATCATGAAATATAACAGGATAACCTGGCTTCTTTTGAGATTCCCCTGCTTCACAGTATAGTAATGATGTAAAGCCCGCCGGCACGTTGCCGAGATTGGTAGTTTGTGATGTAAGGAATTTTTTGAGAGAGTCTTTTTTCACTGCAGTTTTAAAGGAGTAGTTCACTTAAAAAAAAAAAAAAAAAAAAAAAAAACTTTTGCTGATAATTTACTCACCCCCATGTCATCCAAGTCTATGTCTTTCTTTCTTCAGTTGAAAAGAAATTAAGGTTTTTGATGAAAACATTCCAGGATTTTTCTCCATATAATGGACTTCAATGGGAACCAAACGGTTCAAGGTCCAAAAGACAGTTTCAGTGCAAACTGCAAACTGTTCAAAGGGCATTAAACGATTCCAGACGATGAATAAGGGTCTTATCAAGCGAAACAATCGCTCATTAAAAAAAAAAAATAACAAAGTTGAAGTTTTATAAGCTCAAATGGTCGCCTTCTGTGATGCGCGTTCGTGACTCTCCTGTTCGAACTCGTTCATCAAAATGAACGAATCTTTTTCCGAGTCAATTCGTTCATTTCGTTCGTTGAATCAACCAATAACATGAAAAAAGATTTGTTCATTTTATAGAAAATACTCAGCATGGTGTTGACTTGTGAAATTGTACATGATTTGTCTTAAAGCACATTAAAAACACAACACAGACATATAAACACCATTAAAAACTTGATTTTCACCACAAGGGGTCTTTAACTGTTTCTCCTAGACAGTAACTAGATAAAATGGAGTAAATTAGCAAGTGTTCTGCTTCTCAGATAGTCTCTAGAGAACAAGACCCTCAAAATCACACAATAATTTTTGTATATTAAATAAAATTAAAAAATTATACATAATTACAAACTGTGCTCAGCTAATGCCTGCAATTTAAAGTCAGATTTCAATATAGAATTAAAGATTTTAACAACAAAACCAAATTATCGGAACATGCTATTCAAATTAATTACTGTAAACAAATTTTTAGACATGCATAATATAAGTTATAGACTGGTTTTTTTTTTTTTTGCTCTTTTCCCAATTTTTTACACCTATATCTTTACCATTTTCTAATGCACACTTAAAAGGTAATCATTATAAACATACTGTATAGTGCATTATAAAGTTGTAATGTGTTTCACTTTAAAAGACTGACTTTATGTTAATTTAGAATGAATACTACAAAATTTTAATATTAGTTTATCAGTTATCGGCTTAACAACATATGTTTGAGGGACAAGTTAACAGTTTATGTCCAGTTTACGCTTGAACCAGGGTGAAGTACTTAAACATCAGTGTTATTCACCTTAACCTCTGATTTTAGGAAAAAGTTATGGGTAGGGTTAGGTTTAGGGATAGAGATTGGGTAAGGACTACATTTTGGGACAGCAATGCTGAACCAGGATCAACAAAATCACGGTGACCCAGAGAACACACAATATACTTTATAGCACAAGCATCTCAGAGCTGATACTTAAATTAAACAAAAACATTATATTTTCTGAGCTTTGAAAAAATATTTCCCCGCCCAGAGAAACATTTTAGATTTTATTAAAAATTTCGGTAACACTTTATTTGAAGGGGTGTGCATAAGACTGACATGACACTGTCATAAACATGACATTAACACCTCTCATGAACATGAAGTAGTCTTTATGAATGTTTATGACTGTTGTCATTAAGTGTCATTCTGTAAATTATGACACTTTTAATGCAAAGTTGACATTGTTTAAAATGTCTTGATTATGACAACTTGACATTAACCAAGAAATCATAAACTGTCAACCTGACATCTTTATAACTTGTCCAACATGTTCCACTTTACTTGAGGTAAGGGGAAATATTAATGACACTGTTTTTTGACAGCATTTGACAGTGTAATAACCCTTAATGACATCTTTATAACTAGTACAATGTGTTCCACTTTACTTGAGGAAAAGTAAAATATTCATGACAGAGTTATGGTGTCATGACACCCAAAGTCAAAACCAACCACATATGACAGGGTAATGTAATGTTAACGCAAAGCTAAATAACTTCTTTAAGTTTGATAATTAGACCTGTTATGACATATTTGTGACAGGTTTTGATTTCTTGGTTAATGTCAAGTTGTCATAACAAAGACATATTAAACACTGTCAACTTTGCATTAGAAGTGTCATAATTTACCGAATGACACTTAATGACAAAAGTCATAAACATTCATAAAGACTCCTTCATGTTCATGACAGGTGTTATGTCATGTTTATGACAGTCTCATGTCAGTCTTATGCACACCCCTGATGACTTTTTATTAAAAGTTTCATAAAATGTCGTGTTCCCTATATGGTGGACATAAGTTTAGTGGGCTGTGTAACTAATGTTAATTATACTGAGGTTGTCAGAGTGGGTGTGCGTGACTAACGGTGTCACATGCAACATGTCAGTCTGTGTCCTGCCCTGAACTCAAGTAGGCCTAGCCCTATATATATATATATACACACCGTATATAATATATAAACAGAAACACACTCTCTATCAGCATGCTTAATATTTTAAAGAGATTTTGTGTTACACATGCAAGCAATGTCATAACTGTAATATTCTGTGATTTAGCAGTTGCTGACACACACACTCACACACACACTCACACAGACACACTCTTTCAGGGTGATCTGATCTCCTTGGGAGATGCCAGACAAGCACAGTAGCAGAATGATTGGCGGTGGCCCTTTGTACTTTGTGAATCCGCAGGTGCAGCGGATCCCTTACTGAGAAGAGCGAGTGTGTGTGTGTGTGTCGTCACAAAGCCCTGTGCTGTTCTGCTTTCTGCACGCACACATAAGCTCATATAAGATCAGATCCTCCTTTAAGAGCACCAGCCTTACCAGCTTCCAGCCAAACCGCAGCATTAAGGAGAGCTGACTGTCCAAATCCCACAAGATAACACGAGTGAAAGAGAGAAACAACAAGTGCGAGAGCTTTCTTCACAATGCTGAGGACTAGAAGTTGCACTGAATCAGCACTGCTCTCTTGAAAAGGTGAATAAGATAAAAACGGATGCAAGGATATCCTTGTGTAAATGTTATTCAAAACCTTTAACTAGTCCAATTCACTTCAATTCAGTGGGATCACTTTTCAAAACACAAGCCAAATAGATTTGTATGCTTTCTAGAGAAAATGTAAGCGGTGTTCAGAGTAAATGTAAGTGGTGTTTGCTTGTGTAGTATTCGCCGCCACAGGTTGTTTAGGTGGTTTCCAGGGCAGTGCTATGTGGTTGCTAAGCTGTGTAAGGAGTGTCTTTTAATGCATTGCTAAGGAGTTGCTAAGTGATTGCTTACAAGTCAATCCCAAAGAAAAGTAGCAAACCTCTCCTTAATCAATCGAACGTTTTGGAGAGTCATTCATGTGTGACACACACAACGCAGCACAATTTATATGAAAAAGTTTATATTACTAGTGTCATGATTCTGCCTTTATGTCCTTGATATTCCCTAGTCGTGAGGCAGGATCATGACAGAATCATGTTTTATGTACAAGTGCATGGTCTGTTGTTTGGGCCATGTGCTTGTGTTGTCTTGTTACGTTACCCCGCCCCCTTGTTATCCTAGTCTTGTCATTATTGTCTAGTCAGTCTCACCTGTCCTCGTCATTAGTGTTCCCTATTTAATCCCCTTGTGTTTGCTGTCCTGTGCCGGTTCATTGTGAGTCTTTGAGATTCATGTTGTAAGGGTCGTCTAAACATTGTCTTCCTAGTGAGTATCTTGTCAAGTGTATTGGTTTCATAGAAGTTCTGATTCTTCGTTTGCTGTTTTGTTTTCTATCTAGTCATTATATAGTTTTTGTCTATCCTGTACTAGTCCTGTTTTACTCCCTCGTGGGTTTTGTTTTCCCTGTTTTTTGTCTGTTAATAAATCTTGTGTGAACGCACTCTGTCTGCACTTGGGTTCATCCTGAAATTCATGACAACTAGAGTATTTGAACGGGATTTGATTTAGCACAAGTAACATGATTCTAGCCTTATCAAGTACTGACACAGCTTATCTATTCTCTGTACAGCCTCTGATCTGTATATTGTGTGCATCATGAGGGCTTTGCACTAGTAATGCACCGAGCATGTTTTTTTATTGCAGATTTGCAGATTCCAATTCATTTAAAAGCAAATTAGCTGATTCTGATACCGACTGCAGATTTTTTTTCTTTAAGCACATTTTTGTTGTTGTTTATTTGCTCTATAACATGCCAAACTGACCCTAAAAATGTTAAATAAATAAATACATACATACATACATACATATACACACACATTTTAAATTAGAGACAACCATTTAATCATGATTCAAAACAAACATGCTACACACAGCATGAGCAGTTGTTTTCGATTAGATTGTATAATTTCAAGATTTAAAGAAAAAACAAAATGGTGTGACTTTAGATTTGTGGAATTTTCTTAGATAAGATACACCTGCACAAAACGAAAACAGCAGATAGACTAAATAAAAATGCAAATTCACTCTCCATTAGTAAGTGGCACTTACTGAACAGCAGTGATATAGTTTTCCCTTAGTTACCGCTGTAACTGTTCCATTTTTCCATTGGCCACAGGATTGTTAAACTTGAGTGCAAAGGACACAAGTGTGTGATTGTTACTGATGCAGGTATCTTGTTACATGGCTTATCTGTATTGCCCAAAACAAATTTCCCTTTAGAGGGACAAATAAAGTATTATCATCATACACCAAGCAGTACACTTATAAACAGGCATTATACAGAGGTAAGAGGAACCTGTAATGCCATCGAAACTTTTCTGATGAATGTCGGTTCCATTTAGGAACCCAATTCAATATTTATATTTTCTTTCAATATTTCTGGCTTCGCAAACAGTGAGCTTCCTGTTCTTCTTTTTTCATCAGAGTGTTCCGTCTCTGGCTTGTGTTAACATGTTTACAAATTACATTTTGGGAAATTATTGCAATTACGCAAGTCCAGAATAGAGATAGGCCAAAATAAAACAAAAAAAGCTATTATGTATTTGAAGCAAAATCCGGTTCCGATTTAGGGCCGCTCGACTGGTGAATCTCTACTTTTCACACTTCATTTAATGGTTAACCCTAGGTCATTCTAAACCCTTGGTAAATGGAATCCTCAGTTATCTGGCTTCATGTTTCACACTGCTCATAATTTACCTGGGGTTAAAGGGTTAGTTGTCAGTAATTATTCACCCTCATGTTGTTCTGAACCCGTAAGTCCTTCGTTCATCTTTGGAACACAAATTAAGATATTTTTGATGAAATTTGAGAGCTGGATCACTCCTGCATACTAGTCCATAGGCTTCTTGAATGGTATTGAAACTTGCTGGCCTCGAAAAATTATTAAAGACATTGTTAAAATAGTCCAAGTGACTACAGTAGCTCAATCTTAACTTTATCAACCGATGAGAATACTATTTGCACACAAAAACAAACAAAAATAACAACTTTATTTCAACTATTCATTTACTCCTCTCTGCCTCAAGTCTGTGATTGGCTGCCGGGGCTGGAGTGCACGATTCTACGTCATCCGCTTCTGAGCGCTTCTCTACATTTCTTTTACGAGAAAGAGCTTATCAATCCAATCACTGTGCCGTAGTATTCATGAGATCGCATTACAGTGGAGAATTCAAACATCACGAAAGACCATTTCAGCACTGTTCCTTTAGCCCTGCCTGTCCAGCGTTGCGTTAAAATAAGGACACTGATACAGCGGTACATCTGATCATGAATGCGCTGACACGATGGATTATTCTGATACACAGAAGATGTAGGCCGAAAAATAGAAGAACAATGGACAAAAAAAGTAACTGTTCTGTGTTAAAATGAAATGTGTCGTTTGTTGAGAGACTGTATTGCTCTTAAATGTAATGAAAACATGATAAGACCTTTTTAATGTCCTTCCGTGTTTCTCCCTTGTTTTTGGAAATTAGTTGTCTTGTTATATTTTTAAAATGCATCAAGGTGCACTCAACTCTGTGTTGACGGTCTTCTTTTTGTTTTCTCTGTGGTCATATTTTAATAATGTCTGTATAATGAGAGTGTTGCAGGTCTGCGTTTTACTGGTTACCCTCTCCCCTTTTCCAGCTTCTACAGAGCTGTGCACGCCCATTTCTGGAGACCTTTTCAACCCAGATGTGTGAATGACCAGGCTAAAACAGGAGGGGTTTCATGACACTTTAATGTAGTTCTGAGGAAATGGCAGCAAAAAAGGTTAAGTAACATCTAACTGGTAAGTTGTCTTACAATGGGAAATGTTCATAACCACAATACCATGCATTAAAATGTGACCCATCAAATAAGGCTGGTGTTTATCCTAATCCTTTAACACGAAGGATAATGTTTTAATCTCTAAAACACGCTTGACATGAAGGCTTAAAAGTGTGTGAGTGTGTGTGTGTGTGTGTGTGTGTATGGGTTAGCATGGGGCTGGTCACCACTCTTGCCAGTTCTGGTTACATCTTCCCCACACTCTTACAAACCTTCCCTCTCACTTCAATAGCTCTGTGGCTTTGTCCACAGCCAGAGGGACTGAGCTTAATTATTCTTGGATTTAGCATAGGAAAAAAAAGTCAACCCTTTTTCTCATTCAGTTTTTCATTCATGCTCTCTGATACTACTCAGCCATTTCAAGCCTGGTATAGTGGAACACCTTTTCCTTATAATCGGTCCGCCGTTCATTTTCTATTCTGACCAACTTTCCATGCACGATTGTCCAAACTAAAAGGTCTCAACAAAACGGTGACCCTCTTATTCTATAGTTTCCAAATGGCTCAATTCCAAAACCTAGAGTAACTCTTAGTTAGGATCCATTTCAGTGATGCTCCCTTAGAAGTAAGCAAGGCAAAACTGAAATGGATCCTAACTAAGTAAGATTTATGTTTTGGAATATTCCATTTTTATTAGATACAGCTATTTTATCACAATTTTTTGGCATTTAATTACATGTGTTGTTTTTAAATAAAATCTCATATGCCATCTTGAATGAATTTTTGCTTATCGCTGTGATTGCTGATCCTGATTGTGGAATGGTAAGACACTGGTCTCCTGAAGGGTTTGTTGAGTCGAGCCGACAGTGACCACTGCAACATACACTTCATCATTACAAACCCAGTGGGAATGTAGCCCTTGACAAGCCACTTCCCGCCACACGTACACACAAGCAAACTCCAGCAGCTGTGTAAGTGTGCGTGCATGCACAAGCGTATTTGGCCACATATAGTGACCTAAATACCTTAACTATTTCTATTCATAAACACTGTACATCTGTGAATGCTATATGCACAAAAGCACACTCATATTGACCTACACAAACCCACATTTGATTGACCTGGTCACGCCAAGCTAACGTCAGCTCAATAAAAACACATCAAGCACTTTAAGACATTTCTCCACACATACACATGCGGAGGTTTGCTAGGCCAGCGGGAGTAGGGGCAGGTTGGCGAGCTGTGGATTACAGTCTGACAGTGGCCCATTGTTAATTGAATGCCATGTGTGAAAGCTACAGAGAGATTAGTTTGTACAGCTGCTGCCATTTGTCATAACTGCCCTTAACAAGACACACATGGTGGGTTTTGGTTCAAGTCATAAGAGTCCTGGCTTCTCCCCTGTTCACTGCCCAATACCTTCGGCATTAGCTCATGAAGATGTACCAAATATCAAAACACATTATTGTCCTTGAAAAATGGTTGTTGTTTTACTCTTTATTGCTGGGTTTAAATAATCAACTTACTTGAATAATTCATTGACAACCACACAAATTAGGCTGGTTGGGATTCACCTGACACTGATAGAACAAACATGAGATGTGCTTGTGTTATTATTCCCACATTGTAAAAAAATATATATTTTCATGATTTGTAATCACAACATTTTTTCTTTTGTCAAATTAACTTAATTTATGTGGTTCAGATAACATAATATTTTGAGTTTCTGAAGATTAAATCAAGCATTGTATTAACTCAATTTTTCCATTTCAACTTAAAATTTTAAGGCAACCAGGTTACTTCAAGTTTTTTTGTTTTTTTTTATAGTGCATGTTATAATCTCCCTTCATTATACACAAAAATGCATTATTAAGAAACTGAAGTTTAGCAATCCTGCATTTGCCAATGTAAGGGAAAGGCTAAATATGATACATCCTCTCTGGAGAACAATGGTCAACTTTCCTCTAATCCTTCTTAACGCAGAATTAAAAGTTCAAGTCTGTGTCTGAGCAAAGGTGGCATTGTTCTGGTGCTCGGAAAGACACTACAAAACATTGTAATGCAGCTCCACTGATGGCAAATGAATGAGCTGGAGGAAATTCCAGCTGGCAGTTATGGATTGGGATGTTTTCAGTTTAGGGGTAAATGTGGTCAAGTGGGTATCACAAAACAATGGCCACAGTGAAGCCAGGACTAGTTTCCAACCCAGTAATCAAAAAAAAAATCCTACTTTGACCTATAAAGTGTCCCTTTCCTTGCCTTTTTGTCACGTCACCACAATCCGTTCATTTTTAATTGTTCGTACATTGCCACACTGACCATGGGTGAAAAGTAAAAGTGCAATGTGTACACTTTTGACCAAGCACAGCTGTCGTAATATGCATTCTCTATCATAGAAAACTTTATTGGACCGCATAATTACTTTATTATTTTGGGGAAAGCATACATGTAGTGTGGGTTAAGGGCCTATGCACATGTAACATCCTTAATTACAAACTTCCACGGCTGACCTCGGGAACCAAATCTGAAGTTCTTGCGTACAAAAATATACTGGCAGTGCTGACAAATGCCATGGCAGAGCTGCGGTTATCAAAGCTGTATGCCTGATTTTGTCTAAGTGCAGGCTTTAGGAACTGAAGTGTGGGCGAGCGTGTGCGTTTCTGCATGTGTGTGTGAGAGTATGTGTGTGGGTGGGTGCATGTTCTACAAAAGTCAGAGAGGCACATCGGGGGAGAAGGAGAGAGGGAAAAAAAACAGCAGCTAGATTCCTGGGCCAGCAGAAAGGCAGGCCAATTTAAGAAAAATTCCAGTAATCCGGAGCCAATGCGTATATCCTTTCAGTGCAGGCTCACATAATGAGGCACATACGTAGCTGTTAAAGCCCTGTATTCATTAGCGGCCCCGTTACCGGCAGAGTGCGTTTAATCACAGCAGCCCAACTGCTAGTTCCGCAGCCCTCTGAGTTTAACACACCAACTTCCCAGAACCCTCAGCCCTGAACTGTCACCGGATAGGGCAAGTTACAGGAAAAGACTTCTTCAGAAACGAAGAGCTGAAAGCAGCAACAAGTTCACTATCGGTGACAGGTGGATCCACATTGAGGATGTCAAAAATAGCAGTATTTCATTGACGAGTTTTAAACCAAGATAAATTATGGAACGATAAAAGTCTTTCTACAATCAAAATATGAAAACTGTAGTACAGTTTTAAAACAAATAGCCTAAAAGAGCAATTACATTGAAACTCATTCATTGCTCTTAATTTAATATTTTATGTTTCAAACTGGAATTGAGAATTGTGAAAATCACACTTGTATTAGTTTTGACAATTGAAAAAGTGGTATCATACAAACACTAATACACAAACTACTAGTGTCTGTTTAATTTTACTTACATTGCTTTTATAACAAACCAAGTAATAAAGTTACTCAGAATCACTAATCTAATATAACTCTTTAGAATATATCTCAGCTCATCTTGTTAGATTGCAAACCTCCGTAAAGATTCCCTTAAAAAATAGTCTTTGTGGTATCTGAACTCACTAGCTATAACTGATTAGACAACTTCGTTATCTGTACTATCAGGTCTATCAACTATAATTAAACTAATTCAACTCACTCGTCTTGCTCTCTCCGGCTTTTTCTTTCTTTTTTTTACCGAAATCTGCCCTTATACAATGAAGCCGTGTGAAAACAGGATGCTATTATCACTGGGGGAAAGCGACTGGAGAAGTATGTTTTGACATCTGTCGTTCCCATGATTGCCGCAGGTTAGTTTTTATGTTGACCCACCACACAGGATGTCCATACAGGATTCACTGGTCACTCAGCTACAGAGAAATAGCACTTGAGGGACTAGAACCAAATGCAGATCTAGACAGAAGCGAACTTATTGTTCCAAACTTATTCATAGGTTGGTAAAGTGTTGCTCTAGACTCTAGCTTGATATAACTTGTTCTCTTCTTCAAAGTAAGTAGATGCAGTTTTTTTAACTGTTTACTACCATTCAGGTTACAACTGTCAACTTCATTGAATAGTAAAATAATTGTAAAAGTAGGCATGACTGATTAAAGAAGCAGTTTCCTCTAAGCAACCAATCAGTGCTAAGACCAGACAAAATGTCTTTAAGGAAAAGTTAGGGCAGATAAAGAGCGTGTGACATGCTGCACTATAGATGATGCTTCTGCAGAAACTTAACCCCATACAAAGTCATTCATAATGTGTTTTACGTCTTGGGGGTCATCTTTTTGACAGACTTGACCCCATTGTTGCTTCCCGACCCTTCCACACTGTTACCTCTGGGTTGTCTGTCTCAGCAACGGGAGGTACTGTAGCAGACAACACAAAAGAAGAGACGGCCATCACTCTGAATCCTGTCTGCCATGAAAAGACTTTAACTGTGGGCCGAGGGGGGAGAAGTCACTGTCTCCCATGGCAACCTCCTCGATTGTCTCTGGCCTTCTCTGCCAGCTATTCATCGGGCCGGTCCGCCTAATGAAGGACGCCCATCAGCATAGAGATGTGAAAGACACTGACTGTCCCACCACGGAGGAATCCAGACTCTCACTCTCCACGTCTGTCTTGTGCCCTCTTCAGCTCCCCAGGTCTCAATATGGGTTTCTCAGCTACCTTAACCCTAAGCCCCCTCTGTCTTTCCCTTTTGTCTGCTTCTCTCTGGATGATCTCCATTGACATAGATGCATGATTAGCACGTTTGCTTGATGGCAGAAGAGGCCATTATGGGGAGGTGCTGGTCCAGTCTGGGGGGAAAGACCCAGACACCCCATACAGTGAGATACTGTAAGGGAGGATTGAAGCCATCCTTCTTCATTTTGAGGGAAGGAGAGGTCGGTGCTGGTCCTCTTGTAAGAGGGCCCCAGGGATCACCGATCCATTATGGGTTCTCACAAAGCCTCCGTCTACACCAATGATGTGAGGTTGTGTGGAAGCGGCTTTGAGTAACACAAGATAAGTCTTTAGAAGAAAAAAAAAGCCAAGAGGCAAAGCAGGAAAGTCTGTGACCCCTGAAAAGAGAGTTCATTTTCCAACATACTTTCCCATTTTTTCATGATAGTAGACTCTGGCATTTAAGTCAACATTGATGATAGGCTGAGCTTTTGATACAACATTCCAAAGGGAATATCCCTTCTCCCGACCACACACTCAGACACCCACTCAAACACGGGGTGAAGCAGCACCCACACTAAAGCAAAGACCCATTCACACTCCTCATAACTACAAACATTTATGTACACATTACAGAGTGTGAAAGAAGGCGAGGGAGGTTGTAGTGTGCTTGAGCCTGAGGGTATTCAGTCAACAAAGAGTCCCGGAGATAGCGTACACAAACACACTCTCCAACACATACATAAACTCACGAGGCCTGTTTATAAAATCTAGAACGCGGCACCTAAGAGGGAAATTGTGTGCTGTAGAAGCAATGAACAGCAAATAAATAAATAAATAAAAAGCAAGAAAAGAAAGAAATTTCTTTCTTCGAAAGAAAGAAAGAAAGAAAGAAAGAAAGAAAGAAAGAAAGAAAGAAAGAAAGAAAGAAAGAAAGAAAGAAAGAAAGAAAGAAAGAAAGAAAGAAAGAAAGAAAGAAAGAAAGAAAGAAAGAAAGAAAGAAAGAAAGAAAGAAAGAAAGAAAGAAAGAATCAACAGGCAGCAAGGTAGAAGAGAAACAAAGTCCAGAATGAAAGACAGCACGACAGAAAGTAGAGAGGGAGAGAGAGAGAACAAATGAAAGGGTGGGGGAGATTTCCTTTGCGGCAGCATGTGGAGTAACAGTACACCACTGAATTGAACCAACAGCGGGCTAAGAGGAGAGACTGAGGACAGGGGAGGGGGGGGATCAATAAGGGAGGCCAGAGAGCTGGAGGGAGCTCTAAATGGATTAGACTAAGGGAATGTGTTCGATAGGTTATGGCTTTTGCATGAGCTAGTCACCGCGGGCCATGCAGAATACTAATCAGCACTGCAGCCTCTGCTTCAGAGACCTCACTGCATGCTCAGCATAAATGCACTGCGACCTCATCCCACTCTCCGCTCCAGCTCAGAGATCACAGACGCATCTGTAGATTCGTACGGCAGATTTGTCCGCAGTATTGCTGTGGATCTGAATGTTTTCCAGTGACATTCCTGTTATGCTTACATCATAAACTGATCCAGTGGGATGCGATCAGATGGCCTTGTAACATAGAAGGGGATCATGTTCCTCCACAGAAAACCAAATGGATGGAGGAGGTTAAATAAGGCCAGCGTATGACTGTCTTTACCTCTGCTCTGGTATTCAACAGACTGCACAAACTGATATATGCCACCATAAAATTGCAGCTTAAATACTATCAAATGCACTAGTAGCTGAAGCAAAGGGAGTTTCTGGAGTAAAAAAAAACGTTTATTATGCCTTTTAGTACCGATTTCTTTTAAAAGCTAAAATAAACAGAGATGCAAGGAAATGTTTGAATGTGTGTTTTAGTCAATCAGACTCTTTAATCGGAGGAAACTCAGCAGAAAAGCACTCACAACACCCACAGGCCACTAAGATTATCGTCTAGATTGAAGTCGTAGTGGCAAATCCTTTCACTGCTCCTCCGCCGCCCCCCTCCTTCATTTTCTTTCCCTCTTTATGTTTAATGTGGCGGTACACCAGTGTACTAAAACATCAAACAGAAGCTATTGCCTTTCATTTCCACAACTGAAACCAAGTCGTGCGTTGTAGTTCTTTTTTGAAAGCAAAGCACCAACAAATGCGTGGTTCAGAGAAGAAACCGAGAGCAAGGGAGAGAGAAAGAGGTAGCGGAAAAATGAACCATCTGTACTGATTTTTGGGAGCGAGTCAGTAGCTGCGGGCCATCAAGTGGATGTGCTGAACACTTTATGTCTCTCTCCCAAGGACAAACTCATGACTGCCTCCGCCACAAAGGCTCACTGGAAACAATTAGCAAATAAATAAATAAATGGCTAAACAAAAACAAATGCTGTGGCCCTGTTGCATTCCATGCACTTGTAAATTCTGTTTTGGTTTTCCTTCAAGTTTCTGTTATGGTCCCAAATTGTGAATGGGGTTGTGTGTGTTTCGTCCCAGCCAGCTGTCCTTTTAATTCACATTAATACAGCACACTGGAGTTTACAGTATATTGCATCAGTAAACGCTCCCAATGAGGATAATGTGTCCGTCCCATAAAGGAAAATCGCAAGGGTTTGGAAATGCTTCGTACGGAAAACAAAAGTTGAGAATAGGGATGATGATGATCGTAAAAGAAATTAATAGTCTCAGTTAATTATATTAATGATTCATTTCATCTGTTTTTTTTGTGACAGTTGAATTTCTTTTTAATTATAAAAGGTTTAAATCATAAAAAGTGCGTTTATCCAGACGATTCACAGTCTCTTTAGATGTGGCATAAATGCAAGCCAATTACAGGCCTTAACTATATACTAAACAATACTAAAACAAAAATGTGGTAAAATATATTTTTTTAACTTATTCTTAATAAAATATTTCTCATGATGTCCGCATTTAAGGGTGTACTCACACTAGCCACTCTGAACCGTGGCCGAGCGTGTTGCCCCCCAAGACTGGTTTGTTTGACTAATGTGATCGCTCCGTACGTTTAGCCGACCCTGGCCTGCTTGGAAGAGGTGGGCCAGGGCACAGTTCGATTACGCATGCAATCTGACCGTTAACTGCGCCAGAGCAAGGAACAACAGCGGTGCACCACTGTCATAGCTATACGACAGCAAACACCCGAATCCAATCAGCTATATTTCGGCTTTAATTCAAATCTTTCCATAACCCTAACCCCTTACGCTTATAGAATAAAATTACACAATCCGTCCATCATTGTTTTCTCTAGTGCCCATAATCAGGAAGAGCAATCACACGGTGGTTTCAAGAATACTTCTGGTCTAACTTCCCATGTATGTGGACATCAGGGACAGTGTGAATTGGATAGGAGGAGACAGACAGGAAGAAAAAAGTGAAAGTGGAGAAACCACAAGCTGTACTTAGTCACTGACGGGGTGATGACCTCTAGGTCACGCTGGCTAGTCCTGACCCTGTCGTATACTCAGTCAGCTGGAAAACTAGCCACAAACAGCTCCTCTACAGAGCACACACACACACACTGCTAATAAAGGCCCAATAGGGAACTCAGTGTGTGTGTGTGTGTTGGGGGTTTTGGCAAGTTGAGAGAGGGAGTTTGATGAATGACCAGCTCTTCTGAAGGAGTTGGCAACCGCTCCGCTGACCCAGACATCCAGAGGTCATGAGTCAGCTGGGGGTCCAGGTGCCCCCCGAAACGACACCCTGGTATGCCCCCACGCGCCACAGGTCGCCACCTTGTTTTCAAAGATTTGTTGTGCTCAATTAAACTTCACATGACACCTTCCACATCTTTAGTGAGGTCTTGACACGGGGGCAAAAGCTAAGTCCTGCAGTCGTAAAACAGACCTCTTTAACATGCTAGAACAAATGAGAAATAATCCATCCAACACCAGAAAAGCGGCCAATAAAACACAGTCTACTTCACAGGGAACCAAAATAAACTAGGGAGTTTGGGCAGGAAATCACAACACCTTCACACTGTAACTGATATGTTGAGCTCTTGCGATTGTGTAACACCTTCTAGTTGTTGAGTAACGCTGGCTGTTCCTGCACAATACACGACGTTTCTTGTTGGCGTTTGACGACTTAGGTGAAATTGTGTTATTAATTGATAATTCATTTTATTTAGCTTTACACAAGGACAGCTAGATATTTGAAACAAACCAACTGCCAGATAAAAGTAAATATTTATGAAAGGCTTGAACCGGCACTTAATTTGCACTAGCATTTTGGGGGTTTTTTGTTTATTTGAAAAATTATGTCATGTGTTTAGGATAATGTAAACCCTGAGATAAAGGTTGTGAACATATTCCAAATAAATATCTTGGGTTAAAATGAAAAATGCCCTTTTGATATAAACCGGCTGGTCCAATCTATTTCTGCTTAGTCACTGTTCTAGTATAAAAAGCCTATACCAATATTTCCCTCACAGTTTAAAATGCAGCAGACACACACACACACACACAAACATTAATGAAACATGTCATCAACCACACAATACAAATTATTAGCATACTTCCCTTGACTGAAAGAGGGCCTGGCAATTGAGAGTCATGATTTATGAGTTCTGAAGTAAAATGAGCATCAATTCACATGTACAGACTTGACTTACATGTACAAAGCCAATGTGGAATCAGAAAGTTGCAACAGCTGAAACAGTCCAAGCAACTTTAGCTGAAAAAGTTTCAAAGCATGGATAATTACAGCTAATTAAAATAGATCTTCAAAAAATATATTTATTTGAAAAATGTATAAAGTACTTTAAAAAAAGACTACAAAACAGAAATCTAAGTATCTTGTCTTTTGTTTTCTCATTTGCTGGAAATGTGATTGTTCTGAATTCTGTTTTCATACAGAATAACTGTGATCTAGATGATGTTATAATCATTTTACGAGAGAATGAAGCAGAACAGCGCACGCACAGACACAGGCACTGGCGGCCGGCATGGCCAGGCTTGGTGAAGTGCAGAGGCAGGGCATGGCACGATGCCCACCAACAAGCTTGCCGCCCCTCATTCTTGTCCTCTTCACCACTTTTCAATGGGGATACAGCTGGGCATTTACTAAGGTGCTATCGAAAACACTGACAAGTCTGCTAAGCCTTCTTCCAGAAACCCGAAGCAAACTGTTTGATGCCCCTATGGATGCCAGGTGCTGCGGACAGCGATTAAAACACCTTTAAATTTAAACCAGACCATGAGATGAAATACAAAGAGTGCACACACAACACTGTGTGAAAATACTTACAATTATACTGTGAGCATAAAAAGTACAATTTTTTATGAAATGAATAGAAAAAAATTGGTAATGGCTTCCAGTCATTTTACAAAGGACCCTTTGCTGGCATTTGGGCGTCAAAATCAGCTGAGCGCTGAACACGATTTACCTGTTCAATTCACAGCCACAAACCACAACCACAATTTCCTTATGATGCGAGTAAAGATTCCCTTTTGCTTTACATTTGGTTTTATTTAGCTGGAAGTGAATAAATCCCATTCCACCGCTTTCAGGAAACTTTCCTCCATGCCCACTGCATTGCGGATGCCAATTAACGAATCAAAGGCATGCAGTAAGCAGACAAAGAGGGTTTGATATCAATGGCCATCCTCAGTCACTGGCACTCTTCCTACCACTCTCCTGGCACAACGCTAACAAAATGGCCGCCCTGGGTGCACTGGCATAATGCGAGGGCATTGTCTAGAAATGGGCACTGGATACTAAAGGAAAAGCACTCCGCACTGCCACGGTAAGCCCTTAACAGAGAACCCTATACCCTATATTTGGTGGCAATACTGTCAGCTGTCTTTTTTTTTTCAGTATATATAAAGGTCAGAAATATCTTTTGAGAATAACATTTATAACAAGAGTCAGCCACTCCGATTATGCTACACAGACATTAAAATAGTTTGAAAATACATCAAATTACTGTTAGAATTTGTATACATATTATTTCATATGTTATTTGTAAATAACAGTGGAAACCACGGTCAATTCAGAGAGGTAAACGAGAGATTTAGGCTGCCGTGTGAGTGCCAACAGGCGAATGCACGCCATCTTACAAAGACACAAAAGAGAGTCTGATGCCAACCATGGTGCCAGTGGCAACCATTATTGTCCCTCCGCTCTGCCTTCTGCTTACCCTGGCACTTCAGTTTCACAAAATGGAGGTGCCATGCCTGACGTTAATGAAAACATTTACATACTCACAAAAGCAATGCTTCTATAAAATTATTTTTGTCGTGTAGTGATTCTTATACATAACCTGAATTGTTGCAGCCTGGAAAATATGGATAATGTCCAAATTTATACTTTTCAAACAGAAAACTTAAAATGGAAATAAAAAGGAATAGTTTATGTTGTAGCTTTCCTTGTTTTTAAGTCATTTTGGATAAAAGAGCATGTTAAATGAATAAATGTGAAGGTACATGTAAGTGTGCAGAGAAGTTTAGACCTTTTTCCTTAACTTTGCTAAAAAGAAAATTTGCACAAATAACTAAAAATAACTGAAAATTAGCAGACCCTATCTAGTCATTAAAACAAATGTAAGGGGAGAAATTTTAAAAATACAAAATATAATTATAATAGAATAGTACTCTGTAATTGTGCCATTCGCACAAATTCTCATTATGTAACATATTTTTTGCACGTATTTATATAATGATGTAATGAGTATTTGTTTGTCTTTATACTATTATACTATTATTATAAATTTATACAATTATTCTTTTGATTTTCTGATGTCAATTTTGAATTGTATTCTGATACTGACCTCATCGTAAAAAAAAATGCTGCTTGAGAATTCTCCTGAAATATCTGTATCTAGCTCATTTTTACAAATGCATGTGATTCCAGCACAAGCAACACACTTTTGTCACTCATTCTCTTTTTTTTGTATGCGACTAATCTGTAAAATGCATTTTTTTACAAAAATACAAATCATTTTAATACTACTTAAATGTACCAAAAAAGATCAGTTTGAAACTTTTTGTGTGTAAAACAAGAAATGTATGTCCTTACTCTTATATCCATAACAATTGGAAATTACATTCATTTTATTTTGGCTACATCCTTGAGCCTGCCAGTTAAAGTAGAACACTTAAATCAAGTCAAGAAATGTCCCAACCTTCCCTCACACTTACCTTGGTCCTGGACATAGTATGCCAGAAACAAGTCCAGCTCTTTCACAGAGACAGTGATGTGGTGGGGCTGGACGCAGAGTCCCGGGTTGGTGCAGTGCGGGGACTTGACAAGACGCTCCCCATCTGTGCTCTCCAGCGGAATACCTTTGAACAGGATGACCATCACCAGGTCCAGCCGCCACACTTTATCAGCCTGCCTCAGGCAGTCGATTCGGCGGATCTTGCCCTTCTGGTCGGGGTTGGAGAGAACACAGCACGGGTGCTTCTTGCCCGTTACGCTGAGCACAAAGTCCTCCCGGTACTCCTGCCGGATGTCCTTGCGCAGCTTGGCCAGGAGACGAGATGCCCACTTCTGCTTGATTTCAGGCTTCTCGCTGAGAAGCTCGTCTTTCACAGCCCGTTCCTCGTCCTTGGACATTCGCTTTTCATGCTTCTTAAAGTACTTGCGCTTTCGCGCCTGCAGGTTGAACCAGGTGTAGGCTATGGCACGGACATGAGGGAGCAGCGCCTCGATGAAGGGATGAAACTCATCCTGAGAGAAGAGAGAGAGGGGAAAAGGAGAAAAATTGAGCAGGAGCAGAAGTGACCTTTTGGCTTGGGTTCTTGTCTGAATTAGCCAAGAACCCGTGCAGCCAAAAAAAAAAAAAGCCGGTTTAGAAAACATTGCAGATAAAGACCATTTATAAGACGCAAAAGTTATACAAATGACTATTTAATGGTCCAGAAAAGCATTACAGAGTTACAGTTACAAATATCAGTCATCAGTAACAAATCTAGTCTTCGGTTTCCTGCTTTTAGAGAACTTTTAAGCACTTAAGTTGTTTAAAAGGATATTTTAAAGCATCAGCATGAAACATTCATCTACCATTTCCACTGCGACTGCAGGCAGCGTTGGCCTGCCTGCAGGTGTCGGAGGCACGCAGAAAAAGGATGCCACTGTTTACCGCGTCTGCCCGCGCCGTGCCAGTGAAGAGCCGACAGTTCCAGAATCACCAATCTCTCACTCCCCTTCTCTCTCTCTCTACCCCCCTTCTCTCGCTCGCTCGCTCGCTCTCCGTCTCCAGCAACGCTCAAAGCACCAGTCTGTGTGTTGGCACAAGAGAGCAAGCACCCCCCATACTTCCAGATCTCTTATCAAAGCGCCCTGCATTCCTGAAACAGCCCTTACCACAGAGACCCACAGAAACTCACGGAATCCTGGAAAACTCAAAAGATAGTCTCTAAATGCCTTGGACAAGGACAGCTGAGGGCATGATTATCAACCACACTTGCAAAGAAAGCAAGACAAATGTGGACATGTCTAAAATGACAGTGCAAACCTTCACAAGACCAAAAGTACTAGGTAAGGCTTTTAACTAAACATGGAAGAGTGAAGAAAAGCAGGGAGTGAGAAATTAATTCTACACTTTGAGCTTTTACTCTTGACCATGAGGAGGTGTTTGCGGTCTTTGGGCATCACTTCATTTGTTAGCATTAATGTACCGCAATTATTCCAAGGCCCTTCGAAAATCAAATCTAGATGGACAATGAAAATGACATCTTGGCACAATAGCCACATTCTTCGGGCCTCAGAGCAGTTTGGTAAGGGTGGCATTAAAATGCCAAACCAAAACTAAAGCGCACTGACTCCTCAAATAAGCGGCACGGTTAATTCACATTTGTGAATTATTGAGCGCAAGGCTTTTTTTTTAAATTTGTTTTTTACACTACAAACTTAAACTGAGTAAACTCAGTTGCCAATTTTACAGACCTCTAAGTGACATTTTTCCCCACACATCTAATCTCATCACCTCAGCAAGTGAAATTGATTCAATATTGTCAAGCAAATTCAATTATGTTTTAAAACATAAAATAGAACAGCAGGAGAATGTGTGGCACTATTTACTAAAAGACAAACGCTACCACTATCTGAAGCCTCCCTTTATAATTTTTCAGTTCAACAAAATATAATTATATTCTTTTTAGTCAAAAGATCAATAAGCACTGCAAATTCTTAGCAATGGATGAGGTTTATGAAAATAACAAGTAAAAAGTAAAAAGACAATGAAAGCAAGAGTGCGAGAATCTTAACACAATGAAAAAGACCATCTTATACACACACACACACTGACTCTTCAAACTTCTATGCAATTTTTTTTCACCGCCACATTGAAAAATGAACAAGGACTGCAGCGAATTGATCAGAGAAGAGTTAAACCACATATTGTTCTGTGTGCAGGCGGGCGGCAGCTCTTTAGGAAACCACAACCAGCGCACCACTGCTGCCTATATTTCTGTGACAGCCCCCCACACACAGCCCACACTCCAGCACTGTATAAATACCATACAAACTACACAACTTAGGAATGCAAGTGCAATCCTTCATGCGACAATGTTGCACAAGAAATATATAACTCGCAAAAGAGTGTGAGTTTTCGCACTATGCGGTGTAGTCTTGGAATGTATAAAAACTTAAGTACATTCAAAGTGCTGATTTTCAAGAAAAAATCACATCAGATGATAGATGATTTAATTATTTTTAAATTATAGCTAGCGTCATATTTTCTTTAGTCACAACTACATGCAACCTATAATGTATATGTCCACAACTGTCCACAAATTATGCATTGATATCGAAATTACTATACAGATAGTATACAAAAAGTATCTCTATCAAATACATTTTTTCTGCTATAAATTTAATGAGCCTATTGAACACAAAGAAGGTGATTCTTGCCATAATGAATTTAAATAAATACATGTCTAAAGCCTTGCAAGATCACACATTGTTGTATCCCTACAACATCAAATTTAAATAAATGTAAATGTATTGTAACAAAAAAAACATGATTTTGATATTTTGTCTCAGCAGCTGTTATGCAAATTTATTTAATATCACAATGTTAAGGAATGTCCTTGAACAAAAAAAAAATAAAAATAAAAATAAAAATCACACAAATTTCTATTTTTAATAGTTCAAAGTGTAACACGAGGTTGTTGGCTGCGCAGGCTCGAGGTCCTCTTGTAGGCTACTCACCATATCTCAGTCAATCACTCTCTGATGCCAAGGAAAATATAAACAGTAAAATTGTGTCAGCCAAAGCCGGCGGACTCTGTCCAACCGCTGAATCAACCTTATCATTGTTTTCATCTTAATTCACTCTGTGAGAGAATCTCCAAGTACAAACTAAAGCAAGTTTCCTCAAAGAAAAGTTAGGAGCTCTAAAAAAAGGGAACTCAAAGTCACTGCCTTAACCTCGCGCTTGAAATTGCAAAGAGATGAACTTCTCCCTGTTGTTAACCTCATAAATATTGCCTTGTTTAATCGGGTTTTACATTTACAGAGGCCATGAAATTGGATTTAAGTAAACACTTCATTGATTAGGAACATCTTCGCTCATGTGATGAGCGCAGTGAGTTGACTACATTCTATCACATAGCCTATCTATGCATCGAGTTAGATGTCCGTCGGATTTTTATAAATCCTAACTCCTTAAAAAACGCTTTAAAATTAAGATCGATTGCAGTCTTTAAAAAATGGTTATTCATGTATCTTCAAAGAAACAACTTATTAAGAACCATTTATATTTCTACACAGTCCTTGAGTTGGTCATATTTCTTTGAAGATTAAAAAAGTTACCAGCCATATAGTTTTGTCAGATTAAGGTATTTGGTTTTGGGTACTATAAAGTACTAGTAAATCGATGGTTTTCTAAAGAACTAGAGAATAAAAGGTAATTTGATTAATTTAATACGACTTCTTCCTTCTAATTTGAATATTTTGGTGATTTTAAAGGTGGCAGTTAAGTTTAAATGAATCGATTTTCTCACATGCCTTTTGTAAGACACGACGTCGTAGAAGTTATTCAAATACGATATTGAACTTTAAAATGCTAATGACAAGAGGGAAGTGTAGGCTACAATAAATGCGTAATAGCCTATCTACAGCAATTTTTAAATGAACCAAAAGCACATGCAGTGAATGTAGCTACACAAACAAGTAATGAATTACCTAACAGCCTACTGTGATAATTCAAACAAATATAAAATATACCTGTGTGAGACAAATCGGCGAATACATCGTAGATCGCGCGGTTATCAAAGTCCTGAAGGGTATCAGATGATTGATATTATCGCTTCATTCTTCAGAGCCCGTGCTGCTCCGTGCACGTTTGAGTAAGACCTGATATCCTCATTCAAAAAAACACGCTCTTATCCGGCAACAAAGAACAACTGGAGATCCCACACTTTGCATTTAACCGATCCCGACGTCTATATAAGAGCACAAAAGATTGTAAACGGAGTGAATCTAGACGCATCCACAGCGCGTGAGGTGAACCCACCGCTGAGTAAAAAGCTAAGGAATCTGAGTCCAGTTTCAAATAGGAATCTTGAATAATATAGCCTATCGCACGTGCAATAAGAAAACTTGAAGGCGCCTAATTTCTGATCATGTGTTTGCTTTTCAAACTTGATATAATATGGGCCGGTAACACCCTCTAGTCTGCTGGAGCCTAACAAATCAGTCTGAAGATTTTTTTTTCGCCTTTAATTACACAGTCATACTCCTCCTCTTCCAGCAAGCGCATATCCCATATATCCAGCCCACCTCGATTGCACCTCCGTGACATTGACAAAGATTTAAACAATTTCCTACTTTTTATCCAAATGTCATTTTTATGTGGTGAGGACTTTGGGAAGGCATGTAAAACTATGAAACACGATGAAGCGAGCCCAATATAGTCTTTTGCTGGCTTCTTCAATTGCAAATGAAAACAATGCATGAATTGATTTTGACTTTGATTAAACAAAGTATCGTCTTTGTCAGGCGTCGTCTTAATAAAAACAAAATATGATGCTTGGATATAAACACATTTTGACTAGCCTACTTTGTCTACTTTTGTTGGTTAAGTTTACTTTCACTATCAGCTATTAGGCTACAAATCAATACTGAGATATGGCATTAGCCTACTTATAAAACATAAAGGCTTTAGTGTTTTATCAGACGCTTGGAAAAGCACGATTTATTAGCTAATGATGCAAGTGTGGGCCTGTAGCGTTTATTATGCAAAATATCTCCAAACTGAATAAATGAATTAGTTGATTTCTGTGCTTTTTAAAAGAGCAGTAGCCAACATAACAACGGTTTAAATTTTTCGAGAAAAGAGAGAAATCAACAGTAAAATACTGCATACGGTGCTATCACGTATCCCAGTGAGAGAAGAGCACAGGGCCAGTCTGTGGACAGATAGCCTAATGATTCCCTTCGCGTTACATCGGCATGACGGCATCTTGTGTCGAAGTCAAAGCCCACCCCCTCCGTCCAACTCATACGTCCACAAGGCTCAACAAAGACTTTATGAAGGACAACGAGTCCATTACTGAAATGTAATTACAATAGACCGCAAGAAAAGCGCAACGCAACAAAGTTCAATGTTCATGGTAAAACAATGAACCGGTGTATGGACGTGCAAACAAACATCTACGCGTGCATAACGCAATGTTTTAAAGTATGAAAGAACAAAGTTACAGAGTGAAAGTATCAATGCAAGTGTCGCTACGCAAAACAGCCTCAGACAAGCATTTAAATGACAGTGAGAGTAAATATCAACACGGCTTGTCCAGGTATTCACGCCGCTGCTCCGTGCCAGAAGCGCACGGCTATTCAATAGGGGAGAGTTTGAGCTAACACAGGATGCATGCCAAGAGGCACAAACTCGACTTCTGACACAATATGACCCATATAGGACGTCTGCCAATGCATGACACAAACAATCCAACATTACGATATTTTTTTCTGCAGTTTTAAAGTGTCGTGTTCAGTTGACGTTACATTCGCGCAACACAGCAACTCGAGACAAATATTCACAAATGTTAGTAAGACAGTGTTTTCCATCATAACGTACCATTGCACTGTATTGCATGGAATTGAAGGGGATTCCTGGAGGCCGGATGAAACTGAAGCCGGTACGCTCACATGTCTCAAGTTCAAAAATTTGTGTTTTTTATTTTTTTTCTCTTTTCGTTTCACGTTGTAGTGCTTACAAAAATGAACACCGGAAGCGAATTCTTGGCATACAGGCGGCAAAATCAAGTCAGCGAGCACCTCAGATATTTTTTTTTTTATCTTCCTTCCTCTGCAAGTCAGTCTTTTGGATAGATTTTGGTGGTTGAGTTGAACGCGGTCCAGAATAGGCTGAGTTATTTGGAAGTGGGTAGGTCTGCGCCTTCACGTTCTCTGTCTGTCGTCGCTGTTGCTCGCTGGCAGCAGCCAAACGTAGCTGCGCATTTGGAATTACATCCTCGTTTCTGATTGGCTGGCGCACCGGTGGAGCTCCGCTCGCCGTTCCATGCCCTAGGCCCCTCACTTCCGCTCGGCAGACAGTGTCACTATTTGCATATTAACATTGGACAATTCCAATCAAAGCGAGACCGAGCGCAATTTAGACTAGTGGCTGAAGATAGGTCAAATTCCTCTATGCATTTTGCCCTTGGGGATTAAGAATCTTTCCTTAAGTACAGGCATGAAAGCAATTAAATCCCTACTAAATGAGTATCTATCTTTTAATGAAATTAGGCCTTTATATTAAATAAATTAATAATTACAATCTTACAATAATTACAATTTTGACAATCTTAAACCACATTGTTTAGCATTGTTAAACTTTATTGACTTATTAATAATAGCTAAACGATCTTTAAATCGAAATATATAGGCCACTGTCTATAGGCTGTATTAAACCATTGTTAAGATTTTGAATGATATAGCAGAGAAAGTCACCACTGTTAGAGAGCACAATGATGGCATTGATCCAGACCAGAACACCAGAGCGCCTGGCGCGCGCGCGCGCGCGCACACACACACACACACACACACACACACACACACAGGGCTCCAACAACATGGACGAAACACGCATTAATTTGAGCGTGTTTACCGGTGCCATTAAATGAGACACTATCAAAAGTTAGTAGTAATGAAACGGTTTGTGATTATTCACGTCACCTGTAAATAAAAAAGTGTAGGCTAATCATATAACAGACAGCAATGAATCTGAATGAATTGCAATTCTGACTTATATATAATATAATATATACAACAAGACATGCTATTCAGTGATGATCTCAACAAAATAGCTTGGTCTTTTATTTAGGTCGTTACATTTTTTTTACATTTAAGTCTATCGAGCTAATTGAGAAGTAGCCTATACGCCTGACTTATCTGACTTACCTAATATGACAAATAAATTGTTTAATCGTTCGTAATTTTGTTACAGTAATAACATTTTTACCTGTTTTTTTATATAAATTCTACTGAATAAATTTCGTTAGGCTATCATACAATCTATATTTATCTTTTCGAATATAACCTTTATAACAGTTTTCGTTTTATAGCCTGGATTGTCATCTTTGCTCCTCACGACACACGTTGTCACGTAAAAAAGTTCGTTTTGGTTGTGACTGAACTCGTGGCTAACTAAATGTTTCTGTCAAGATAAACGACGTATATAGAATGAATCGTTTATTCTATGCGCTGTCACACTTGTAAAGACAAACAAACAAGCCCTGTGTTTGAAACAACAAACACAAGGGCTTGTTGGAGCATTATATCGAGTAGGTGGAGTGTGATACGAAAGCGAAAGGGCTCCAAATTCTTAGACGTAAACTTTGGCAATTTCAGTGGCGAGTGGAGGACAGGGATTCATTATTAACATGTAGAAATATCGGTGTCCTGGAGATTTGAGAGATTTGTTCACTTTTGCCTGTCAAGATTCACTTGAGTTTGGATAGCCTATGTGCCGAGTGCGCGCAGCGAGCCTCGATACTGCCTCCGTAAGTTCACTACATTTCATGAAGGCTAGATAGGCTATTCTATTCTCTCGACTCTAGAGGCTCAAAGCCAAACTTTTCTAGATATTAATTATCGATTTACTAAGTTGCGTATAGCTGGTGCACCAGGGTTGCTGTATAAGGCAATATTTCGTTTCTAATATCTCTAGAAAATATCAAAAAGATTCATTTCCTTTCGATTAAAAACGTGTTTTCATGTTTTCGCAGGTTAGGAAAGTTATATATTGGTTTTCAGTGGTAGACATTCAAGCCCTACGAGTGAATATTATTTGGTTATTACTTACTACATCGATTATATTTATTGTTTTAAAATATCGTTGCTTTAACGTGCTTTTTAAACGGTTAAGTGGCGTTTGCATTTAATGCAAAATGATGACCTGCTGCTTTTGCATAAACGACACCACCTTTTTTAAGTCGACCGTCTACAGGGTAGCAAAGAGACACAAGACCGTCTAATAACGGTTTGAAGATGACCCATATGATTCCATGATCCCATATGTCCGCTTTTTACGTCATAGTTGCAAGATATGTTCTTTTTTATTATTGTAAGGTAATATAGCCTAATAGCACATGTGATTTCCATTTTATTTCAATCCGAGACAAAACCTATAAGAGCTTCTTTCCCATGAATTAGCAGGCTTTCTAAATGTATTATAATAGTAATGAATGACACATTTATTCAAGTACTTCGATTTGTTTTAGCTATAATTAAAATGTTCTAGGCTACATTAATCAATAGGCCTAATTAATAATAATAATAATAAAAAGTTATTATTATTTTTATATATATCAATTAGATATTTTCAGGTAAGGCACATGGCAGTCTGGACATGTAGTGTTTTCTTTTTATAAGAATGAAAAACACTATTCACGTTTATTTATTGATTTAGTATTATTATTATTTAATACCTCTGTGTCATGATGGGTTTGGATGTTGGTTTTGTGTTAAAGAATTACACCTGGGTTTCACTGAGCAATAAAAAACTGCTCTAATTTGTATTTATAAAACTATATTAATGTTTTTCCATTATTGTATTAATTTTGTGAACATACTTCTCATGTCAGATTCACAGGAGTAGGCCTAACCTATAGGCTTATGAACATGAAATTAGGCTAAATCATATTTGCTCAGGCTCCTCGCCAGGTGAATAATGTAACTTTAATTTTAACAAGATTATTGTGTGGAACGAGACATATGTGAGAACTAAAAATATATATATTTTGAGAACAATTGATGACCATTCAAATGCAGGATATAATTTCATTTAGGCAAATATTTTGCATTTATCGACCAAGCTCTGCAGTGCTAAATTCAACATCATTTTTTTGGCTCGGTGCAAAATTGAAAACAAAGCGTGTGTCGAATATTCTGCTATTGGTAGCATATTTACCTACCCTAGTGTCTTTGCTTTTAAGTGGACAGATAGCCTACAAATAGGATTATTATTAGCCTATGTCGGAACACTTATTCATATTGCGCCACAACCATAGACTGTCACAAACACAAAATATGCATATACACTCTCCAAATTCACACACATTTTATTGTTGCAGCCATTAATTTAAAATAAAAATGTTGTTGGGGCATATGAATTGGAGTACCCTTAGTTATTGTGCATTTTGTCTACCTGTTACAACTGACCCCAGTATGTGTTACAACCTACCCCATGGTGGGGTAGGTTGTAACAAAAGACCATCTTGTATTCATGATCATCTCACAAAGTCTGTGATAATTTTGAAGAAATTTAAATGGTTGCAATTTGTAGTAGACAAAAATGGGTACTTAGGCTAAAAGTTTTAGACGTGTAGCTAAAAAAAAAAGGTAGTTTTAGGTAATGAGAAAAAAAGTGTTACAACCGTCCCCGGTCTCCCCTAAATTCAACATCATTTTTTTGGCTCGGTGCAAAATTGAAAACAAAGCGTGTGTCGAATATTCTGCTATTGGTAGCATATTTACCTACCCTAGTGTCTTTGCTTTTAAGTGGACAGATAGCCTACAAATAGGATTATTATTAGCCTATGTCGGAACACTTATTCATATTGCGCCACAACCATGATTGTATCAGCGGGCCTAGATTGCAAGCGGGGTGATGTGAAACAAATTATTGTGAAGGCTATTAGATGAACACTTTCTCAAGACGTATTTTGATAATGTACAAAATAACCTCTGTAGACTGAATCCTCCTCGAATGTAAGACTGCAGGAGCTGTGACACACTCACATAGGAGCACGCGCCAGTGACCTCGCTCTGCTCTGTTCAAGTTAAATTCATTCACTCGTTCCAAAAAACACTTCCTTATAATGGCGTAGAAACCTGTAACTCTTACCTTGCAACAGCTGTTTTGACAATTTATTCGCTTTATTTTTGCGGTGCTATAGGCCTATTTTAAAAACAAAATCACTGAGTGCCAACATCATAGCCAGACCTGAAACATTAAGTAAAGTCCGCACATTTTGACTTATATAATGCCGTCTCATACCGACATGTTTGTTCGGAGATATCCTAACATTCGTACTGTATTAATAACAATGTCCTTGTTCTGTTATTATAGGGTTACATCCTAATCTTAAAACGTAGTCTAGTCTGATCACTGTTAGAAATGCCACTACTGTCATAGTTCGCCGTGATCGTATAATGGTTAGTACTCTGCGTTGTGGCCGCATTAACTCCGGTTCGAATCCGGGTCACGGCAGGAACATAAATGAAATAGTGGCTTTTACACTTGCAAGTGATTTATAGTGATAGTAAAATCCGCAACGTGTCAGGTACGCCTACAACTGGCTGGTAACATATTGTTAGAGAACATTGCGATTGTCGGTCTATCTATAGCCTACACTCAAACTGACATCGTACATTAACCTGGATAACCTTCACTGAAAAGAAATTGTGGGAACTTTTAAACAGCGCTAAAAATGCTGGTTATTGTTTTTGGTTATATAAAAACGAAAACAGAATAAAATATTTGCTCTTTGTCGATTTTACAATTTGCAAATAACATCGTTTATCGAAGGTAGGATCGAGCGATTTAGGTAACCAAAGTCATAGAAGTTATATTGGGAAGTGTAGGCCATACAGCGCAGTTTCGATTCAGTCCACAAGGATGCGATAATGAACTGTCAGGGTCGAGTGGCGTACCATAACTGTGCCGTGATCGTATAGAGTTTAGTACTCTGCGTTGTGGCCGCAGCAACCCGGGTTCGAATTCGGATCACGGCAAACCTTCACTCGTCAGACTGCACTTTTAAGAGGGAAAATTATGTTCTCATGAAACCGCTAAAAAGAATCTATGTAAAACACGTAAAATGTCACATTATTTAGCCTAGCAGCCTAATGGCTTCGTCTTGGTAACATTCTACACTTCTATATATTTAAAATAATTCGAGTCCTTTCATACTTGTATCTCAAAAATAATGTCTTTTTTTTCTTTTCATTTCATAGTGATGGCAAAGTGGACAACAAAAGCATAACCAACATCTGCTTGCCCTATATGTTTTAAAATGTTTCTGCACCCGATGATTTAAGCACCAGGGGGCAGCAAACGACTATGTAACCACTGCCTACAAATGAATCAAGGAAAACTTGGCAGAGATGAAGACTGATTAATTACCTTACTGTGTTCGTTTGAGACTACTGCACCTGTAGTAATTCTAGACACTGCTATTCCGACTGTTACTGAGATGGCAGACACTAAAAGGGCCAGATAATGTTATTCAGTAGAAATGCTGTGAAAATGAATACATAACTACCCAACAATTGAAGTATTGTTGGTTAATTATTAGTTTTTAATACATTTTTTTTTCTTTTACACATTCACCTATACTGAAATGTAGTGACAATGTCCTTTGTTCCCATGTTACATTTATTTAATGTTAGTTTTCTTGTTTCCTTTCTCTTTGCCTCAAGATCCAGTCTTGAAAGAAAATCACACACTTACATATAAAAATAAATCACTCAAAAACAGCACACTCTTGCACCTGTAACCATGAAAGACTGTCCTTATTCCTCGCCACCACAAACCAGCAACCAAGAACAAGAGCAACAAAGAGATGCACACTCAAATAAACAAGGAGAAAGCTTATAGTTAACATGGAAGCCTGCCAAAACCATTGCGTTCCATTCACACTCAAACACACACACACACACACATGCATGCATTGCAAATCCTTCAGCTTTGAGAAAGAAGCAGCAGGCCTCCACAGAAGAGTCAGGCAAAACTGCTGTGTACTTGCTTTCTCTCTCTATGTGCATCTGTCTCACTCCTCACTTCAATGGGTCTTGATTGACAGGACAAGCATGCACCTATGTCGCATGAAATGTGCATCCCTGCAGGCCTTTGTCTGGTCTCTGAACACATGTTCCTGTAATAATGTGCATCTTCATTAGCCACAACTATAAAAGCTTTTGCGGTCTGACTTTTGATCTTTCATTTTCACTAAACAGGGTTTTCTCCACAAACATCCTCAAAAATAATGACTAAAGTTGTTTGCTTGTGGTCACACCACATTAAAAGTCTGAATGATAAGAGTAAGAATTATGAGTTAATTATTTATTAAGTTTATTTATTATTAATTATTTATTATTAATTACTTAATTATTAAGAGTATGAATGATAGGACTACCAATAATTTTGACATGTGTAATATCGAGTACTTTATAAGTACTCCAAGAAATTAGAGCAGAAATGTGCAATCAACATTTAATAGTAGTCCTACAGAAGTTAGATTTTCTGTAGAGGTGATGAAAATCCGACCAGTTACCATAACAATTATGGTGTTTAAAGGAGTAGTTCACTTTAAAAAAAAAAAAAAAAAAAAAAAAAAAAAACTTGCTGATAATTTACTCACCCCCATATCATCCAAGATGTCCACGTCTTTCTTTCTTCAGTCGAAAAGAAATTAAGGTTTTTGATGAAAACATTCCGGGATTTTCTCCATATAATGGACTTCATTGGGGACCAAACGGTTCAAGGTCCAAATGAGAGTTTCGGTGCTGCTTCAAAGGACTTTAAATGACACCAGACGATGAATAAGGGTCTTATCAAGGACCCTTCGAGTCATGACTTGAAAAAAGATTTGATGAACGAGTTTGAACAGGAGAGTCACGAACTCGCATCACAGAACAGAGCAAGGCGAGCATTTGAGCTTATAAAACTTAAACTTTTTCATTTTTTTTTAAATGAGCGATCGTTTCACTAGATAAGACCCTTATTCAAAGTCTGGTGTCGTTTAAAGCCCTTTGAAGCTGCACTGAAACTCTCATTTGAATCTTGAACCATTTGGTTCCTATTGAAGTACATTATATGGAGAAAATCCTGGAATGTTTTCATCAAAAACCTTAATTTCTTTTCGACTGAAGAAAGAAAGACACGGATATCTTGGATGACATGGGGGTGAGTAAATTATCAGCAAAAGTTTTTTTTTTTTTAAAGTGAACTACTCCTTTAAACGTCCACTGTAAACATACTAAACTGGACTATTGTTGTATCATTTTGTATCATTAAAATGTTTAACTCTTCTGTCTGTAGATAAGATGACTGTGTATATTTCAATATTTTATTATCAGTTGGCACTGGGTAGTTGAGTACTGAAGCATATAAATGAAGTTAAGCAGACTCATGACTCTTCTCATGTAACAGTTTAACAGTATAAACAATAAATATAATATAATCATTATATTTCCACAGGTCTCCGAAAGGCATTTATATTTGAAAGCAAGCGTAAATTTAATGAATTGGTGACTTTTTCTAATATATTTTTTTGTTGATCCTTCATCTTAACGAGCTTTAAAAAAACACTGTCTGATCTTGACCTGAACAACGTCGATGACTCCAACTCATGCGAGTTGCACCAATACTAAATTTCTAAATCATTATGTTGATAACTTCAACATAATGAAGTTCAATGAGCTCATTGTTTCTGCCTTAAATGTAAATACCTTGTTAGCTAGCTGCATGATTTGCATGAACCATGCGGAAATAACTTATTTGGACACAGTCACCTCTGATAACAGATCACTCTAAGTTGTAATGTTGACATGCAAAGCTCCTTTGAAACGATATGTAGCTATTGTGAAAAGCACTATACAAATAAATGTAAATTGAATTGAATTGATCTAACGGAAATCAAGCGTAGTGTCAGTTCTGGCAGGTTACGTTAGTCAAGCTCGCATCAGCTGACTCTCACAGCTGATCCACGTACATCTACCAATAGGAATACGACGCCTATCACTGTATTCGTAAGTAAGCTCCTTCAGTATTATCAGCAGCTGTCGCATTTCTCTGGAGCTAATTACCCTCCTTCATCCCCAGTTCCTCCTATCATCAGTCAGGATTTGGTATTCTGATTCCCCTCGAATCAGAATCAATTCTGGATTTATGTTTTACTTTAAAATCACAAAAGAATGATATCTGCATACATGGTTCTGTTGTGTTTACCCTAAGGGAGGTTATTGCTGCTCTCCCTGCTCTCATCCATGCTAGGCTGCATGGATCCGCAGGAAGTTCTCGCCCAGAACATGATCACCAGCAATCCAAACTGTATGCTATCAATATCGTATTTGACGATAGTGGTCCTAACAGAATTAAACTCTTAAAACTCTTAAAAGCCTTTAGTAAACACTTATTATTGATGACCTTAATTCATGATCTTAATTTATGCTCTGAAATAAGCGGGTAAGTTACATCTATACACCATTCCTCCATGCAGCAGTTCTGGCCCATACCTTGATGCTTCTCTTTTACTCTCTCAAGCCTTCTTTCTTTCTTAACGTCCCCTCATCGCCCCCCCAAACCCCGTTTAGAACAAAGAGGCCTTTTGTTTCCTAATTGCCCTAAGCAGATATTTGTCAGGCATGGCTACACATCGCTGTAGCAGTTAAAGAACCCTTGGTCGATCATTCTCTTCAAAATGCTCCACATCTGATCTCTAAAAGATAAGTGAACTGCTAGTGCATACCCATATAAGCCTTTTCAAAGCTTTTTAAAAATAGTCCGCACGTGTACATGCTCTTACCATATTCAATTGCCCAGTGTTCCCAAATGACTGAAAGTATGATCTCCTTAACAGTCTTAAAGGTATCATCAGGTTGCATTCTGAATATGCATAGCCTACTTTTATATAGTAGTAGAAGAAAAACAGTAAAAAGAGAATGATGTCCAAATTCACAGAATTCATAAAACAGTAAGTGAAAAATACCCATGACTTTCTACTTCTGACAAGATTCTAAAGTGCACATCCAATAGACGCTTCCCGGAAGTAAAAATCCCATTCATTTTCTCCATAAGGGAATTGATTTATTGAAGGATAACTTACTAACTTACTTAGCTATTAGTTTGTTAATCAATAAAATATGCTTTAGCCGAACCGGTCAGTAATCGTATTTAACAGTGGAAGTCCTGGGAAACTATTACGCAGTCTGCTGAAAATAAATCTCCACCAATACAAAGCAAATTGTGCCAAAATTATTTTTAGCACCTGCCCACTCCCATGAAGCACTGCAAATTATGTACATTGAAACTTATGTAACTTGAGTCAGTATATCTACACTTTTAAACTACTTAAATATTTGTGTACATAAAGATGATACAGTTGGGGGTGACATCTTCTTGCGAGATGCAGGAATTTGTTCGGCACAACCCTCACAGTGCTTTATAGGTATTCTCTAGCCATTGAGCATACATCGGTTGTACACTCATTACTGCGGTGCATTGTGGGATTGAATGAGTGCACTCAATAACATCCACTATGTTTTCGGACACCACTACAAATGGCTGTACCCTTAGGCGCTGTGGGAAGCATTTTGACCATGCTTCAATATCTGACGCATTAGGCACCCTTTAGCGTCAGTTAGATGACGCCCTAGGATCGCGTGTAACCCTACTCCTACCCCTACCCCAGACCTAAATCTACCCGCATCATCTAACTAATGCTTTTTCTTTAGCGTCAGTTAGATGACGCCGTAGGAACGCATCATGTAACTCACGCTAAAGGGCGCCTAAAGCGTCGAATATTGAAGCATGGTCAAAAGGTGATGCCTTGGGTTGAGAATGCTTTGGTTTACACGAGAACGCTCGCGGTTGAAAACGTAAAAATATTTTATCGGATGTGCCTTTCGTTTACTTGGCGAAGGCGTTTTTGAGGCTTAAAAATGGAAAAAAGTGAAACCACCCTCCAGAGTGGAAATCTTAAAAATGCTCCACGTTCCCGAGTAAAGGGTAAAAACGCAAAAGTCTGCTTGACAGTGAAGGTTGCACGCAGGAGCATGGACTTGGTGTTGTTGTAGTATGCACTCCTAGCCACCTGGAGTGCATGCTACATTGAATTTCACACACTTTTACTTCACCATTTGCACCCGGCTTTCCCACCCAAAACGCTCGTCTAAACACAGAATAAAAAGTGATAACGCAATGCCACTTTTGCGTTTTCTCTTCAGAATTGTTTCCGTGTAAACATAGCCTTAAATAGTGCGCTATTGTGTGCCTGTTTGTTACCATAGTAACCTATTGTGTTCACCTGTCCCTGGTTAATACACTAATTTAGGGTAAAACTGAGAAGTTTTTCCTTTGAGTTTTCCACGTACAGACAATTGTCCATTGTCAAACCATCGTCAAAAGGATCTTCATTCTGATGAATCTGCAAAAATGACTAAAAATGCTGTATTCTGCTGCCAGGATGGCGATGAAAACCTATAGATTGAACATAAATTTTGTAAGTCCTGTATTTGTACTAAAGCCAATGGGCTATATGCACGCATAAGTTCCGCATTTGACGCAAGGATGCTCGTCCATTTCCGGTTGTGGAGATTAAAGCGGAGGAAAACCGAGGAAAACGTGATTATGGCAGAGTCTTCAAAATTTACTGTCCTCCCGTCTTTGAAACGAAACTTTCATACGTTTAGATGCAATTTTATATATAGTTATGTTTATTTAATATAATTTTAAAAAGAAGCATAAACACAACGAGGGGTGTCTGTTTTATCTGTTTTTGTGACTAGCGTTTCTTTAGTATAACCATGGAGTATAAAATTCAATATAAATTCTCAGTATTGCATTGGACTCTACGATCGGCGGAAATTATCGAGCATCCTTAGACCTTCACCGGAAATCACTGTTCATAACTTTCTAAAGTTAGTTACATAAAAACGTACATTGGTCTAATTTGATACTGAACAGCAAGACTACCCCTAACTAACTCCTAGTTTGTCAAACTAGTTCTTAAGACACAGTCTGAACACAATGGCTATGTTTATGAAACTGGCCCCAGAGGCCTTTTTTTTCATGGATGACAATGGAGGAGAGGCTTTACTACCCTGAATAAACTGCTTTTGTGTGAAAACGGCTTACCGTTTAATTAATTGACAGCCCTTCCGCTAATCTTCAACAGCTCTTAAACATCCATTTTAGATTGATATATTTTCAGAGTTTACACCAAAAAAAGAAATGCTGTTTTATAGGAACTCACAGATAATTGTGTGATAGGTATCTTTCGTTTCTATGGGATCAACTGTCTCGCAACTCTGAATGAAAACCAAATACGTCAAGGTTGTAATGTGTTTGGTTATCAAGGCACACGATCCAAGCTGTTATGCTTCTTTAATGGTAGAGCCATGAACCCTTGTATCTCCCAATAATGAGACATTCTCTATTTATACCCCCTGTTGAGTTCAGTTGTTGGTTATTGTATATTTTATGGTGCTCTATATTAGTGTTGTTCTTGAAACCTTTGCTTTATATTATTGTAGAAGTTTAGTTTTGTAAATAAATTAAGATTTCTGCCTTTGACCGAACCCACTGTTCTTTCTGTGCTTGCATACCTTATAGTGATGGGAGAAACAAATCTTTTCAAAGCTTCTAATGAATTGAACCAATTGCTTTGCCAAATGATTCACTGTTTCAAAGCATTCTAAGGGTCAATATCACTATAAAGTGCCTTTGCTGTCCTCATCTGAATCGCTCAGTCATCATGAACATAATGCAAAATAATGAAATTCTGAGGTTTTATTATAAATGGCCCAACACTTACACACATACAAGTACAATTACAAGTCTCTTGAATGTGTTTTTCTGATTTTATACCACTTTCTTTGATTGCATGTATGTGATTTTGGCATGTCCCACACGCTACTCAGCTTACTTCATTGATTGTAAAAAGTGGTTAAATGACATAAAATTAAAATACTTTTTGAATGTTCTTATTTTCCTCAGCAAATTATTTAATAAAACAAGTAATTTTGATTATTTATATTTTATTTCCATAATAATATTAAGCATTTTGCATGTGTCCCTGAAATTGCTGTCCACCCTGTCATTATTGGGTAAACACTCCTTTAAAAAATCAGCTGATGCACTCAATGACATCCCCTACCCCATTTGGTCTTTCTTCAGTGGAGGTTAAAACATCTGCTGCACACACAGTTAGTATCTACACTTATATTTCCTAATTTTCGTCATTTTATGTTTGTAGTTGTGTGTGGTCAAGCTTAACATGTCCACCCTGTCATTGTGAAATATTAATTAATATAAAAACTTTTCAGAAATTCAAAATATATATTTTAAACAGTGCACAGTCATCTTCAACAGGGAATCACTTTGCTAACTGCTATACACCATGTGCTCATTAAATGCTAACTTTAGCCAAAAATGTCCACCCTGTCATTGTCCACCCTGTCACAAAGCCGCCCATGACAGGGTGGACATGGTACATGACAGGAAGGCCATTTGCAGGTTTATGTACATTTATTTATTTATTTTTTCACATATTATAACAGTGTATTCTATACATGAGTGGACATGAACTTTTTTGGAAATATCACTATCAGCAGGTGTTTTGATGATGATAGTTTACAAGCCTTTTTTCCCATTCTTAGAAGAAAAGGTTCCATGGAACCTTAAAAGGTTCTATCAGCGCTACGTATTTGGAACCCCTAAAAGGTTCTATGCAGAACCCTTTTAAGGGTTGAATAATAAGAACCCTTTAGGGTAAAAGGTTCTATATGGAACCTTTTGGGTTTATTCATTATCATTTGTTTCGTCCTTTCTGGATTAAATGTTTCATATTATTGACAAACATCAAGACCCTAAATGTATTTATGAATGCATGTGAATGATCACAAAATTCAAGATATGGGGGTTAGGAAATGTATATATTTATATAATTAATGCTACTGTTATTTTCTAGTTCATGCATTCAATCATTTGTCCACCCTGTCATGCCTATGTGATCTTGTTGTCCACCCTGTCATCTTGTTGTCCACCCTGTCATCATATTCAACTTGAAGATAAAACAAACAAATTATTTTAACAAGTTAACAAAACTTGTGTGTGATTTCTTAATAAACAAATGAGACCCAGTTAGATTTGCTATGAAGTTTGACTAAATATCTTTGTTGTTAGATTTTATTTAGAAAAGAATGTGCAACTATCGCATATTTTATTGGGCAAAACATATTTAGGCAGTAACTTAATTATTATCAAAAGAAGTTTACCATTAACTAAAATGTTTTGTTGGGAAAGGGACACATTATTGTTCTGCAGATCTACATTTTATAATCACTATGCAATGAAAATGTATTTATTCTACTTTGAATTTGTCCATGACAGGGTGGACATTTTTTATGGTTTGCTCGTACATTCTCGGCTTGCAGTTAATTTTTTAAAAGTGCTGGAGCTTGACCAATATGCATTTCTAACAGCCTAGGGTCTCCTTAATACAAAACATGTAAAGTTAAATGGAAAATCTCAGATTTGTTTTTTGGAAATTGTGAAGTCTCAAAGGCACTTTATGGTGATATTGACCCCTAAACACCACACGCTCGTGATGCCTGCTGGTCAAAACAGTTTAAATGCAACAAAAACCCAAACATGCATGAAAAAATATATTTATAAATTTATATTTTTGTAAATTGATTCCAAATATTTGATTGAAAGTATAATCTAGCTAATTAAACATCTTAATAAAATGTCTACAGATGTTTGAAACTTGATCAGAGATCAGGTAAAAACCATAGATTTTTTTAATGGTTCGCCGCTGGGGGCTGATCTCAGTAAATCCATATTATTTGTGGATTCACAGAGCAATGAACCATCAATGAACCATTGAAATTTTGAAACATTTTGAAACAGTTGCGATGTAATAATGCCTCATTTACTGAAATCACGTGACTTAAGTAGTTTTGTTCCAAACCACTGATTCGAAACAAAATATTTGTTAAGATTTCGAAGCTTCATGAGGCAGTGTTTTGAAAGTGCCCATCACTAACATACCATAACAGAATAACTGACCTAGAGAAGATTTAATAGATCCATCAGCAGTTCCTCTCTAAATCATAGACCTACAGGTCTCCCTCTCATGATCTCATCTCAAGATGGCTGTCCCCTGGAAGACTGACTTTTTAAAATCACATTAAAAACAACTTTTCTATGCACATGCTTTGGATGTGTTTGCAGCACAGAAAACAGTGTGAGGGTCTTCTTGCGCTTGAATGGTTTAAAATAACATTAAAATCACATTCTCCTGTGTGTGGTTTGGGTGTGTGTGTAGCATAGAAAACCATGTGCGGGTCGTCTTGCTCTTTCATGAGTTAAGACATGTTAATATCCACACAAAGCAATTGATAAGAATCAAAATGTGTCTTATCGAATCCCCGGTTTTTGGAATTTTTAATCTGGTTCTAAAATAGAACCAGTTCTCGACAGCCAGTTCCTTGTCCTGGAGGCCTAGGCGAAGCCGCGGTGAAGAGTGACCAAGGTGGAGCCAGGGTGCTGGAGGACTGAGACCCTCCCTGGTTTCCTTCAGTCCTTCGGCTCCTTCTCAGTTGGCTCCAATCTGTAACTTGGATACGGTATTATTCAGTAAATTGGGTCTCCTGCGTTTCTGCTGGTCCTGCCCAGGTCCAAGTAATCATCTTAATCTTCGTAATCTTTGTCTCCATTGCTCCCTCCCAGCTCCAAGTCTCCTGCGTCTCCACTGATCCTGCACAACTTCAAGTCTCACGCATCTCTGCTGGTCCCGCCCAGCTCCAAGTCTCCAGTGTCTCTACTTGTCCTGCCCAGCTCCAAGTGTCCATGGTCTCTGCTGGTTCCCTACAGCTCTGAATCTCCTGTATCTCTGCTGGTCCCACCCAGCTCCAAGTCTCCAGCGTCTCTGCTGGTCCCATTCAACTCCTAGTCTCCAGCGTCTCTGCTGGTCCAGCCCAGCTCCTAGTCTCCAACGTCTCTGCTGGTCCCACCCAGTTCCAAGTCTGCAGCGTCTTAGCTGGTCCCGCCCAGCTCCAAGTCTCCATTGTCTCTGCTGGTCCCGCCCAGCTCCAAGTCTCCTGCATCTCTCCTGGTCCCGTCCAGCTCCAAGTCTCCTGCGCAGAGCCGGCCCAAGGCATAAGCGAACCCTGGCCACCAGGGGGCCCCCTAATCGGGGTTATTTTTTATTTATTTATTTTTTTTAGATGACTTAAACAAGTGACATATCAATGAATGAATGAATATGACTGAATGAATCATTCAAGACTACAAAACTCTGATTTAATGATCAATATACCTGCCTTACAACTGCTGCTGTGTCTGCCAGCATTAAGTCACGCGCATAATCCTCTAGACACCTCGCGCGTGCATAGACAATTTGTTCGCAACTGCGCCTAGTCACGGTATCGGTATTGGAGAAAACAGCCCGCAGGGGAACTTAACCTTCAAGGTGTAAGGGTAGCAGTTTGAATAAATAATAAACATAGCAGTTTGAACTCTTCTTCACTTTATTTTACCACACATCAGACCTCCAAAAACCCGCGACACTCTCCAGTACCCTACCAAGTGCGCAGTCTGCACAACCCATCTACGGCAAGCCCCGAGGGGAAAAATACATTGCATACACACATACAACGAGCGCCAGAACATCATTACTGGTATTATAGTAACAGACTTTGTTGGATTATGTCATGTAATATCTAACAAAGTCTGTTACGATAATAATAATAATATTAAAGGTTCTATAAGCGATGTCGGGGCAAAACATTTTTTGTCACGTACAGCAAACGTCTCCTCACTATCGGCTAGCTGCCTGTCCCCTAAACACACTGTAAAAAAACGCGGTCTCTGTAGACACCACAGGCTCCACAAACGGCAACAAAAACAATCATGTCTCACCCGGACCACGAAACCAAACAAACAGTGTTCCAGCCAATCACTGGCAAGAAGTATTTGAGGGTGGGTCTGGGGGTTAATGTGCGTGCACATGAAGGGGGTGTGTGTGTGAAGGAGAGACAAGCGTCAGAGGGAAGTTTGAAAAATGCCCGAGACACGACCAAAGAGACGTCGTTCTGAAGAACAAATTAAGAAGAAGAAGGAGTCGGATAAAGAACGTGCGAAGTTCCGAATTTACATCGGTAGCAAAGCTTTTGAACGATGGCAAGAACTCCGGCGGCAGAAGGGCTTCCAGTCCGACGGTTACAATTATTTCAGGAAGCACGGAAGGGAGGGGGAGGAGATGAGATGCGGAGGAGGTAGGGTCTAGCTAGCCTCCGATTTGTTTGAAAATATTGCGAACGTCAACACCCCCAGGATCGCTTATAGGACCTTTAAAGCTTTTGAGGACAGTTACACTGTATTGAGACAGTTGAGAAATAGTAGGCCAAATATTTGTAGTTTTCAACAATAGGCTTGTTGAAGCCTTGCTCTTATATTTCTCAGTTTTGTCATAATTTTAGCAAATAATTTATTTTATATGTTTTGATACAGTTTTAAGACTTTTAAAACTTTTTTTTATTTAAGTAGGCATCTATTTTTTTTAAGTATTAATTTTGTTGTAGCCTAATACATAACCTAAGTGTATTCATTTATAATGTATCATTATTGCGTGACATTTGTGTCAATAATCGCCAAACACAGGTGACTTCGCGTCGTGGGAGGGGCCCCCCAATCAAATTCTGCTTAGGGCCCCCAAAAGGCTCGGGCTGGCTCTGCTCCTGCGTATCTGCTAATCCCGCCCAGCTCCGAGTCTACTCCTCAACTCAAGACAGCCAGTTCCTCGGCCCTTCCTCCGCCTATTCCTTTCTGCCTCAGTTGACTACCAGCAACTCAGATCCGCTTTAGGTCTTCCAGTCTCCATTGGCAAGGGGATCCCCTGGCTCAGCCTCGGGCCACCAACCTCATCACTTCACCTCAGCCCTATAACCAGCCCAACGCATTCTCATCCCAAGGCGTTATATTTGACACTTTTGCAAAAGTGTAAAAATACGGCGCTCATGGCACCCTTTAACATCTAATTAGACGCTTCGGTTATGGTTAAGTTTAGGTATGGGGTGGGGTGGGGTTAGGGTTAGAACACTATAGGGGGCGCTTTTGGACCTAATATTTCTGCGTCTCATTTGGCGCTAAAGGGTGCCATGTGCGTTCGATATTTACGCTTTTGCAAAAGCGTCGTATCCAACCATCTGGTCTTAAGTATAGGGTACCGTTATTATGGACTGCCCGTGCACAAAGATCTTTTATATCCTCCAGTATAGCTCTGTTAAATAAATGATCGTGATATCACTGTTGTCATTTTACATCAATGGCAGTGATTTTGCTGTTGCAAGAGGGATGTTGTTGAAAACAAAACAGCCCGCAGGGGAACTTAACCTTCAAGGTGTAAGGGTAGCAGTTTGAATAAATAATAAACATAGCAGTTTGAACTCTTCTTCACTTTATTTTACCACACATCAGACCTCCAAAAACCCGCGACACTCTCCAGTACCCTACCAAGTGCGCAGTCTGCACAACCCATCTACGGCAAGCCCCGAGGGGAAAAATACATTGCATACACATAGTTGATGTCGGTTGTGTTTTGTAAAGTACTTTTGTATTTTTGATGTTTGTTTTTATTTGTCATTTGGTGTTGGTGATGACTGAAGGGTGCCACAGACACAAAAGAATTTCCGAATGGACAATAATCTTAAAACTTAACTTAACTCCACCTTGGCTCCTCCCTCCCCCAGCTCCATCTGGGACCGTCATCCTTAAATACCCCTTTTCCTGAGAGCCTTTTCCTGAGATATCCCTTTTCCTGAGAGCCGGTTCGGAGCCGGTGCCTACTCACTAGGGCTGCACGATTAATCGCACGATGTTGTTATGCGCATCTAATCAGTAAAGCCGGTTCCTTGATTAGTAGTAAATCACCTTCACCTGCTTTCAGATGGAGCGGCATTTACTACAACGAGCCGTAGATCACTTACAAGCTGAGCCAAATCGAGTTAAAATCGAGGACAAATCGGCAACGATATTTAATGTGATTTGGCTCAGCTTGTCAGTGATCTATGGCTCGTTGTAGTAAATGCCGCTCCATCTGAAAGCAGGTGAAGGTGATTTACTATCAAGGAGCCGGCTTTATTGATTAGATGCGCATAACAACATCGTGCGATTAATCGTGCAGCCCTACTACTCACAAACTAGTTCTTTGTGTTCCGACAACCAAAGAACAGGTAGGCTACTCAGCCAGAAAAATTGGTTCCAAAGTGGCACCAACTCTTTGCTGGACTAGAACTGTTCTTTTACCACGTCATGCTTATGTCGGGGGCTAGGGGGGGCAGGTTATTGTGACCAACAACATGACGGGAATAGGAAAGCTCAGACCTATGGCAACATATACAGAGAAGGAACGTTCACTAGGCTCTCTAGTCAGTGGAAAAACAAACAGGTTCTAAGAAGGTTTACAAGTTGAACCAACTTTGAACCAGCACTAGTTCCGAACCAGTTCTTTTTAAAAGGAAACGAGGTAATAGCTTCACCGGGCTCCCTCGACCCTCTTGCTCCACATTGTCAAAACAATCCCCATTCACATGGATCCACAAAAACGACTGAAAATGCTGTAATCTGCTGCCAGGCCATTAGATGGCAGTGAAACACTAACTGATCACGTAATATGCATGTGCATGACGTCATCGATTTCAGAGATTCACGTTTTTGTAGTTTACACAGAGACCATTAATTTGCCTTTTGAAACCATTAGGCTATATGCACGCATAAGTTCCGCATTTGACGCAAGGATGCTCTTCAGTTTCCGGTTGGATAGATTAAAGTGGAGGAAAACCTAGGAAAACGGGATAATGGCAGAGTCTTCAAAATTTACCATCCTCCCGTCCTTAAAACGAAACTTTCATACGTTTAGATGTAATTTTATATATAGTTATGTTTATTTAATATAATTTTAAAAAGAAGCATAAGCACAACAAGGGGTGTCTGTTTTGTCTGTCTTTGTGACTAACGTTTCTTTAGTATAACCATGGAGTATAAAATTCAATATAAATTCTCGGTATTGCGTTGGACTCTATGATCGAGCATCCTTAGACACCGGAAATACCGTCGTGCATATAGCCCATTTTCAAAAGTTTCCGTTTTCAGCAACCCGGTCTCATCCCAATTCGTCATATAACTGACGTTTTGGGACGTCTTTTGACCATTCGTCAATATACGACTTTTTAGGGCCCCCTTAAACGTCGGTAGATGATGTTATGGGATCCGAACTCTACCCCATACCTAAACCTAACCCTAAACCCAACTCATCACCTAACTGACGTTAAAGGTAAAGCGTCAGTTGTATGACGACCCGGGATCGTCATCTATCGACGTTTAAGGGGGCCCTAAAAAGTCGTATATTGACGAATGGTCAAAAGACGTCCCAAAACGTCAGTTATATGACGAATTGGGATGAGACTGTGTTATTTTCAGGCACCCAAAACGCTGTTGTCATGTAAATCAATGGCCAAAACACATAAAAAGTTTTTAGTTGAAAATGTTGTAGTGTAAAGAGCCCCTTAGTCCTGTGTATTTATACCCCCTGTTGGGTTCAGTTACTTGTTCAGATATTGTCTATGTTATGCTGCTCTACATTCATGTCTTATTGCAGCCCATTCTCACCCCCAAGGCGTCACCTAACTGACGCTTCGGGAGCATTTTGACCATGCTTCAATGTTTGACGCTTTAGGCGCGCCCTTTAGCGTCAGTAAGATGACGCCCTAGGATCGCGTGTACCCTACCCCCACCCCACACCTAAACCTAACCGCGTCCTTCAACTGACGCTTTCCTTTAGCGTCAGTTAGATGACGCCGCGGGATCGCGTCATGAAAGTGACGCTAAAGGGCGCCTAAAACGTCAAATATTGAAGCATGGTCAAAGGTGACGCCTTGGGGTGAGAATGTGTTGCTTATTGAGATCTTTGCTTTTTATTGTTGTAGAAGTTCAGTTTTATAAATAGCAACACATTCTCACCCCAAGGCGTCACCTTTGACCATGCTTCAATATTTGACTTTTTAGGCGCCCTTTAGCGTCACTTACATGACGCGATCATACGGCGTCATCTAACTGACGCTAAAGGACAGCGTCAGTTAGAGGACTCGGATACGCGTACGCTCTCGCCGGCGGCGGTGTGAACGCACAGTAAGCGTCAAATATTGAAGCATGGTCAAAATGCTCCCAAGGCGTACAGTTAGGTGACGCCTTGGGGGTGAGAATAAAGATTGGTTACCTAGATCCAAGCCACCACTTTAGACTTTCTACTAACTATAACTTTTCAACTGCATGTCAACCACCCGTCTTTAGTAGACTGTCTGCTTAATATCAGCTAACACTTGGTCCCCCAACAGACATTCTACTGACTATGAATAACTTTGCAACTACAAGTAAACTTATTCTACTTAACTCTAACCTAACAGTCTACTAATACTCTAATGAGAGTTGGTTGTATTTGCAAATTGATGAGAGTTAACTTACATGTGGTTGTTGAATACTTGTTTAAAAATGTTTAAAATGGACTATTGAAATAAAATGTAACCTTTTTCTTCTCTGTAGTAATATAACTATCCTTAAGCTTGGGGAAGGCACTATATGAATATTAATTGTCATTAAATGTTTTACACAAGAAGAAACCAATTGAAGTGTTTAATGTAATACTATTATTATTATTACTACTACTTGATGTAGAATTTTATTTTATGTTTTTTTAGAATACTATTTGTTGCTTTATGTGTAAAACATTTTATGAGAATAAAAATCTGAGTGCACATTTAGTGGATGTTTATTGTGGTCCTACTAGAGGTAAATGGTGAGGTGATGGTGGCAGAAACTCTAAACATGCTACTCTAATAATACACAGTGTCTGCAGAAAGCATTTAGAAGAACTTGAGCTTGATCCCTATGATAATGATCAAACAAACCTGAGGTGTGCCCAAAATCCGGAATAATTTACATTGCGATTATGGAGAGAGTTTAGCTTCCAGACGAACAAAATCATTTACTAGAGAGATCGGTTTCACTTTATTTGGATGGTCCCTTTAACACATTCAGTTGACTATATGAAACGTTGCACCTACAACTCTTCTAACTCTCACTAGAGTGTTAGTAGTGTATTAGTAGACTGGTAGAGTTAAGGATAGAATACCTTGATGTAGTTGCAAAGTTACTTACAGTCAGTAGATTGTCTGTTGGAGGAGCATCACAATAAAGCGTTAGCAGATATTAAATAGGCTCATTTTACAACTCCCCCAGAATTAAACAGTCGAGTTTTACTGTTTTCGAATTCATTCAGCCGATTTTCTGATTTTTAGAAGAATATCTGTAGCCAGACAGTTTCTGGTCTCATTGACTTCCAAAGTATTATTTTCTTTCCTACTATGGAAGTCAATGAGACGAGAAACTGTCTGGTTACTGATATTCTTCTAAATATCAGAAAATCGGTTGAATGGATTCGAAAATGGTAAAACCCAACTGTTTAACTCTGGGGGAGTTGTAAAATGAACCTATTTCCAAAAAAGTGGAGTTGCCTATCCCTTTAAGCAGACAGTCTACTAATACCCTAATGACAGTTAGTTGACATATAGTTGCAAAGTTACTTATAGTCAACAGAATTTTTAAAAGGGACAATCAAAATAAAGTTTTACCAATAGATCAGTGCAGGGATTTGAGTCAAAATCAAAAGGACCAAGGTGACCCATCTAAAAGTGCAACATAACTACTGTCATACGTCAGCTGACACAAATCCCGTGTTGTGATCAGTTTACATGCTGGTCACTGAAGAATTAAACACTAAGCATCTCAAAGTTCTTTACCAAAACTTGTTTACATTTAATTAGTAGCCTACACTCTAAAAAATGCTGGGTTGTTTTAACCCAATTTTGGGTAAAATATGGACAAGCCCAGCCATTGGGTTAAAAATGTAATTTAAAAATGTAACCCAATGGCTGGGTTTGTCCATATTTTACCCAAAATTGGGTTAAAACAACCCAGCATTTTTTAGAGTGTACATATTTAGACATTCACAGAATACAGTCACATACCTGGCATAAAACAGACAATAGTTAAAGTTCTAAAATAAGCGGGGATACTTTGTCTGCCCATTATAAGCGGTCAACGAGTTCTCATCATGTGACCAACAGTCCTGACGAGCATCAGATCCCAGTGGTCATCCAATCAATATCACAAACACAGTGGTCATACAATTTCCTCATTTATTTCTTCCCCTAGTGCTAATCCTTTTAATTACTGCCTTACTCAATGCTAATGTTATTCACGATTAGTTGGTATTATGCTAATCTTCGACCCACATTCGGCAGGAGAGCAGGAGTACCGTCTGAAGGCCAGATTGCTGGGAGGCTGCATGCAGACTGACATCAGTCTCCCAGCTGCACAAAGCAAGCCAGACAGAGAGACTCTTGCAGGAAAAAAAGACCCTCAATAAACAAAAAAAGGGGGGGCCGTAGTGTATACCTTAATGAACAACTGTTGGCCGCAGGGATTAGTGATAAATGCTGCTTTCCTCTCGGCGTAGCTCACCCCAGCATCTGTGACAGTGCTGACATTTTGCACCAGTTTCTTAGTGGTTAGCATTTCAAACGGAATCATGTCTGGACCTTGTCCTTGTTTAGATGCTTATGTCCATCTGCAGGTGAGTCCATGCCAAATCCAAGGTGTTTTTTATGAATTTGTTGTGCCACATTTTTCTTTTTCTACCATTATGAAAAATATTTTGAAATGTTCCAAATTCGTGATTAAACTCAGATATTACATTGGACATTGGTTGGGAAGGCTGAAAACATCCCATCTGTTAAAATGAAACTAAAGCCAAGGAGAATGTGTGTCTGCTTTTATTATTTTCCATAAATAGAGAGAATTTTTAGTGGTAAACACATGACATGTTTTTATTCCTTATTAATGTACACATAGCTACTGTATAACATTCATGTTTACTGTAATATCTGTCCAGAAAATTATTAAACATAAAGGTAGTCCCTTATTTGTGTCTTTTTAATTTAATAATTTTCAGTAAAAAGGTGTTTTAAAAAAATCTGCATAATATAACAAATTAAGACTTAAAAAACACATAGTAAAACAGTACATTAATGAGTGTGTAACCCTAACCCTAACTTATCTCCAACCAGAACAGACAAACGTTAACTCTTGTGAAAAGCACATAAAGATGGTTATTGCAGTCGTCCTTCAAAAAACAGCTACATAAAAAGAAATACAAGTTTAAATTATGTATACTAATTATACAATTTAATCTTTATTTGTTATATTTGTTATTTAATTTTTCTGTGAGTACCCGGGTTAACATTTAATGTCTCAGGATCCACAGGTTTACACAAAAATTCTGAAAATACAGAAGTGTATATGTGAAAGTGTATTACTGACACAATTGTGTCCAAATGAGTAAGTACGTTACCACTAAATTTCTGACTTTGTCTGGAGAGAAAAAGATGATTCATTTCTAAACATCTTTGCAGTTATGAAACATCTAAAACAGTGACTTAGAGGCATCCTTTTACACCCTAATTATTGTCACTGTCCTATGAAATAACACAATGATAAATTGTTAATTCACAAGACAGCTGGCAGAAGAAAAAAGGTATGACTTTCGATGTAAAATTAACAGTCATAGCGGAGTGAGAACCAGACGTATCTGTAGCTTCATTGAAATTGATGCTCAAACAAGAGGCTTTTGTCTGCCAGGAGGAAACATAGACAAACACAGAGAAAAATGTCAACAAGTGCAGAGCAAAACCACATCTTGAGCGACAGTGTTCATAAACAGCATGGCCAAAACCAGGGAAATATCAATGGAGCAGCAGCTACAAGAAATATCATCCAGAATAATTGATTTCTTATAAGACTTTAAAACTTAATTTTCATCTGAAGGGCTCCCTGATCATCGCTGACAAACTGTCAAAATCCCAACTTAATTAAAAGCAAGCTATGACCGAGTATAGATCGGAGTATACAAACAGAATAAAAAAAAAACAAAAAAAACCTTGACCTCCTGACAGTCAAGTGCAGGCTCCTGACCTCACGTGACACCAGTGACATCCCTATACAACACACACTTTAGTCAATATCAACACATTAGAAGACTGGGTGTAAAGCAGGATTTCAAATATGCTTAAATAAATGTAAAAGAAGTACAGCAGTAAAAAAAAATATACATTTACTAGAAGATTTTACTCTTTTACACAAATCACCAAAAGTTTCTGTAAATAGCCTGTTAATATCTCAGTTAAATTTTCCAAATGATAAAACACATAATTCAAATTCAAACAACTGCTCACGCAAAACCTTTTCTCTAAGACACGCTATGAATCGCACTGAAGGAGGAGTTACGTCACTCAAAAATTGGTGGGAAAAAAAAGTGAAGAAAAAAAAAAGCTCCAAAAAGCACCAAACTTACCATCCACCAGGTCCTGGCTGTCATGTCATAACATAGCTGCCATTTGATGGAGCTGTCTGCCGTTTTCCCAGCCATTCTCCCGTCAGTAGCTTTCATCAGGAGCAGCTCAGGAGTAGATAACACACTAATCAAGCCTTCATCAGACGCCACTCTCTCAGCCCCATGTAGGCCAATCCTTATCACACTGCATTATGGGAGAAAAAAAGTACACACACACACACACACACACATGCACGCACATAGCCCTGTGCTCTAGCGATGACTCCAGCCTGCAGTGCTGCCTATAATGACAGGATCAGGATCTGAATCCCTCACACACACACACACACAGAGCCCCCCACCTCGGCCAGGGCTTTAATTTTTTAAGCTGTGCAGAACAGGAGCATGGATCTCTTCTTTTTTCTTTTTTTTTTTTTGGCATCTTGAGCTGTACAACAAGTGGGCAACCAATGAGGTGCCTGTGTGTGTGGAAGCTTTTTACTTTTTTTTTTTTTTGCATTTTCATCAGTTCTATATTGTTGATTTGTGGGTTTTGGAATCCCCCCACCCACCCTAAAGCCATAAACACACACACACACACACACACACACACACACACATTTTGCCCCCCTCCCCTGAACGCTCCTCATTCTGTGTCGATGAGGGGAGGCCCAAATGGGAATTATATTCCCCAAACAAAGACTGGGGAGTTTCATAGACATGAGAGCCGGGCACGGTTCAGATATCACAGACTTATACAGCAAATGAGGGAGGGAGGGAGAGAGAGGGAGAGGGAGAGAGAGAGAGGGGAAGCAAGAGAGAAAGAGAGGCGCAAACACTGACAGGTATTCCAAGTCCATTCACTTACTTAGCCTGCTGAACTTACTTCACCAAGCTTTGAACGACACCTACTAAGCAGCAAACTGCAAGACTGCTTTAACTGTGGTGCAGTTTATTTATTTATTTGTGTATATGTTTATTTATTTATTTTTGCTGTCAATAATAAATTCATACAAATTTAGTTACTCTCTCACATTCTCTCAAAGCATTAAGTTAAAATGATTTATAAATAACAATGATGTTGACTTGGGAGTGCAGATTAGAGGTTAATCGTTCTGACATTTTCTCAAGTATCACTGAACATTAGCATTAGCATGCTAAGAAAGTCAAAAAATAATTTGAATTCAGTCAGTTAACAGAGTTCAGTTTTGTTATGAAACCAACATGTTTTTTTTCTCTCTCATTACATTGAGTGGAGATGAAATAAACACTGAAACCAAGTTCTAATTTATAATAAAAAACACTACATGGCACTGATCTTATTTTGTTACATTTTCAACAGTTGATGAGAGTTTTAAGAAAAGATGATTTGATTCTAGAAGGTTTTAAAACATTCAAGCAATCAGAATTTCCTAGAAGCAAGTGCAAAGACATCAGCTAGCACGTAATAACTGGCTTGCATTAATAGCATTAGCACAGCTTTGGCTGTTTAAAGCAATGCAAAGCAGGATTTGATGACATTAACCAATTATAAGGATTCTCTTGCATTGGAAGGCATAAAGATGCAAGCGTCATCCAAGCCACTGGTTAACAGTTCCTCCCCAAGCACAACAACCTCATGTTTGAGGCTTGTAAAGCATGCTCACATCCCACTCCGTCAGAATTATGTTTAATACACATACATGCAAACAAATCGTGCTTTTGACATTTGCAGAATTACGCATCAACCTGACACTCGGCAGTGAGTTGTGGGGTTTAACGCTGAATGCCAGCTTTGTTCCATGTTTGGGACTCTCTTTGTAACCTATCCAGACCTTTTTCCCTCGGCAGTGCATTCCCAACCTCCACCTCCTCACAGAATGTTCCCGCCTGCAGCTGCTTCCCTCCACGTGAATTGTGGGATTGTGTGAGAACGTCCCGCGAGTCAGGGCACAGCGCGTCTGGCATTCAGGGGCCGAGGTGGCATTTCAGAAGAACCATGGCCAGAAGAATACCTAGAGTGTTGTTTATCCTCCTCGCTTTTTGCGTTGTGTATTTCCATTCATCTCCGAAACCTTTCCCACATTTCCACACAGGGTTCCAAAGAGATTATTCTCTTTTCTTACACTTTGGATTTCAGGGGTCATCTTAAATACATTCTGTTCCATATAATCACCCAATGTAAGTATTAGTTGAATAATTAAAATAATTTGCTAAATAATAATAAACCAAAGGACAAGGTTATTGATCCATAGATGCTAACTGAAAGAAAACCAAGAACAACTCCATACTTTATCAAATATTGTGAGCTGCTTTCACTGTTTTCTAAAACCGCTAAAACATTCTCTTGACATTTCACTTGATTTTCCCTCCCGTGTGCAGTATTGATTTTGACTCTGCAGATCAATACATTTTCTCGCCTTGATTGGATTAAGATTACCTTTTCAGACTAGTTTTAATTGGATTTCTACTTTCTTTCAGTCAAGTGTTTGTAAGATTTACATGAAAAAATCAATGGGCAAATCAATAATTCGAGAGGCCGGAAAGTGAAGACTGTTGAATTGATCCAAGTAATGTGAACACCTGCTACAGACACTCTGTGTATGTGCTCAGACAGTCTGTGTATGTGCTATCTACTTACTGCAAATCATAACAGTTGGAAGACATACATAATTAAGCATTTTTTGTCAACTGATGTGTGTATATATATATATATATATATATATATATATATATATTAGGGCTGTCAAAACGATTAATCGCGATTAATCACATCCAAAATAAAAGTTTGTGTTTACATAATATATGTGGGGGCACTATGTATAATTATTTTAGATATATAAATACACACACATGCTTGTATATATTTAAGAAATATTTTCATGTATATTCTGTATATGGATTTATATCTAATTTATATTATATATAAATATAAATATTTTATATATAAATAATATTTTTTTTCTTAAATATACATGGATGTGTGTTTTTATATATATACAAAATAATTGTACACAGTGCACCCACATATATTATGTAAACACAAACTTTTATTTTGGATGCGATTAATCGCGATTAATCATTTTGACAGCCCTAATATATATATATATATATATATATATATATATATATATATATATATATATATATATATATATATAATGAATTCAGGATGTAACCTCATAATGCATCTAAAAATGTCATGTGTATCTAATTGTAGTCAAATTTCACATGTAGCAAATACAGCAGTCACGGCTGAGGGTCATTTCAATTTTATTTATGTACAGACTAGTTAATGCGGACCCATATGGACTGGGATGTCAGGCAATTAGGAAAAAAGAGCACTTGTCTGTTACTAATTAATGATTAGAAAAATGTCCAGAGATGCTTCTTAATCCTTGTCCAAACAGCATTGAAATTATAATACCTTCAATCACATAGATGCGTAAAAGAGATATCATCCCAAATATCACTCCTCTAGACACCCTATTAGGTTTTAAGTTTTATTTCCATAATTCCCTCTTTTGTTTAACCAGATGTCCACTCCTAGAACAATAACAGGTGGCCATTTGTTAAATTAGGCCAGTTTACTTAGTAGGCTAGACACATGGGTAAGGAGAAAATTACAATCCCGCATAAATATGATACATTCAATATACACCATTCAAATACATTAATTTAGATTGGTTTTATTTTATTTTTTAAAGGCAATGAACATTGATTGACTAATTGGCGCCTTTTTTTTTTCAGAACAAAACAGGACATTAATAAACAGTAATTAATGCCAGAACAGACAATGATTGACAGTAATGGAGTAATCTTGGCAAAAAAAAAAAAAAAAAGTAATTACAAAACCTAGTTTAATTTGTTCACAAATGACCACCTGTTGCTCCACAGAAGAAATGATGCCTGCTTCAGGACAATGGAGAGACTTAAACCTAAGTTTAATTTAAGAGTCAGTTCTTAAATAATATAATCATTTAAATTTTGGTATCGCCTATTCATGCGGAGTTTTATCTTTATTTCTTATACTATTTCCCTGAGATAGAAAAAGATATACATAAAACAATGCATTAAAGTTATTTGCAAATGTAATTTATAGTACATTTCAGTAGACCAAAAAAACAAAGAGAATATTTCTGTTGCTCTCAAATAGTTGAGCATGGCACTAGCAACAGCAAGGGGATGGGTTTGATTCACAGGGATTGCATGAACTGATAATACGTATCAAAGTGGCTTTGGATTATAAAAGGAGAAAACAAGCAGCTTCCTATAAAAGACCCTAATGAAAAGCGATTCGATTCCAGTGGAGTTATAAATGCAATATGTCCAATGATTAATTTTGGCTGAGAGGAGCGACACATGCGAACACTTGCTCAGAGGTCATGACTCAGTTTCTCAGTGAGAGAGCGACATTAAAGAGTCCCAGCCAAGATGTTTTTTTCTCTCTGGGATGAGGTGGTCCTGCCATCACACAGGCAATCTTTTAGGATAATTCAAGGGAGGTACTATCTGCTGTCACTCAAGTGAAGAATGCCGAACGCCGGGGAGCCAGTCACAGCTGACAGGGGCCGTCATTCACACCACCACACAGTGCAGGACACACGCCGGGCCAATCAACAGAGGCCCCTACTGGGAATGGACAGCATCAGGGCAGGAGGCATCCAACCGTGGCAGGGAGAGAGAGAGGGTGGGAGCGAGTGGGCGTGGGACCTTCTGGGACAATGCCAAAGTTCAACATGAGTTAATGGAAGCAACTAAACAACCACTAGGATAAGGGGTTGAGATACAGATTAGTTAAATTAAAGGCCTTGACATTGAATCGTTCAACACATTGACTAAATAATTCTCCTATTATATGAAGAGTCTTGGGGAAAAAAAATCATCAAATTATTGTGAAAAATAAAACAAAAGCATTGCATTCAACTTATTATGCTTATTTTGACCTAAATTAACCAGAAACTGATCAAATTGCACAGGAAGTGAAAACGACTGCTTCAGGCAGAGGTTCAAACAAGGTGGGCAAAGGACGGAGTAGAGCTAGTTTTTACTGGCCTAGACGCCACCTTTCAGCAGGGCACAACACACACACACACACACACACACACACATTTCGCTGATTCAATGAATTGTTCTTTATCCGACACACCATCCAAAGCCTCTCTAAAAGACGTCTCCTCGCAACCGTCCCCTGTGCCGCAGTATTAGACCTGCCAGCCTAGAGGAAGTACATAAGGAGCCCTTTGTTAGGTTACACTGGAGGGACATTGTGTAAAATACAGTGCCTGCCTAAGATAAAAGGCTTGCCTTTCCTCTCATCTGAACTAAGTTTATCCTCCCTGAAGTCTCTCCTTTCTGCCCAGCAGACAAAGGGATGACTTTAGTCTTAGGACAAGCAACCTATCAATACGTTTATCGTTCTAAGAGAAGAAAATCATTGGAAAAACTTGCCAGAAATTGTTGAATGTGGGAATGTGGGTTTTTACACAAAAAGCGGCAAATGGCCCCTTAGTAAACTAAACAAAGTAACCACAGGAAGTAAGACCTAACTTCTCTAACTGAGAAGTTGTTTTGCTCTTTGTTTAGGGCACAAACCCCATTTCAAAACATCTCATTAGACGTTACAGGTAAATTCTTCACAGGATTAAACTCTGCAAATTGAGTCTTGGATATCAGGTGATCTGTGGAGAGCAGTTGGAAGCAGAAGTCTCCCATTCGTGACTCAGGTAACTGAGTTTTTGGTGTAACACTGAGCCCTGAAAGGAAAGGACAACGACAAACAGGAAACACACTGTGCATTTCCATGGCAACAAACTTCCATGGTAGCCAGAGACCCTGCATTGCTGAAGATCCTGACAAACAATTGGCAACAAAATTACCAGACATTAAGGATGAATTATAATACTGATTAATATAATATGATTAACGATTAACGTTATAATATGATTTGAGAATTTAAAATATAGCAACGACAGCATGTTTTGGTCTTAAAATCCGATTGTTCGTTTGGAACTGGTGTTCCAAATGGTTTGAAATTTAATCCAGAACAGAGCCTGTCGCGAACTTCTACGAGGCACAAATGTTGAGGATCCAAATGCAGTTTTATTGAAAGGGTAATCCACAATCGTAGTCGAAAACAGGCAAAGGTCATAAACACCGGGTAATCAGTCCAAACAATAACAAACACAACAAGGCAGCCAATACGGGCAAAAGAGTAATCCACGGAACAGGCAAGAAATCCAAAAACCAAGAGACATGAAACCAGGGAGAATCCTCGGAATTGCAGTGTAACACTAAATAAAACTTTGCAGTGAGTGATAGGGTGGACCAGGCTTATATGGGGTGATCTAAACAAGATAATAAGATACAGATGAACGTGATAATGGATGAAAAGTCCGGGCAGTAAGTTTTGGGAAATGTAGTTTGTGAGGGAATGACAATAATCTGATGTGGAGTGCCCTCTAGTGGCTCCTCCAGCTGGTAACCATTACATACCCCACCCTCAAAGGAGTGGCTTCCAGATGCTCCTAAAATTGTCCAGGAGGGAGGTTGAGCTGAGGCGAACCCAGGGGTGGGATGGAGGCCCAGGTCCGTGGAGCGTAAGAGGACTGGGAGACTAAGGCAGACGAGGCTGAGTGGGCGTACAGGACGGAGCAGGCCGGGAAAGTGTCCAGGGTAAAGCATGCATCCAGGGCGGAGGAGGCCATACGGCTTACCAGGGCGACGCCGACAGTGCAAGGGGCCAGGGCGGATCCGACGCTTCAGGGGGCCAGGGAGGGAGGCAGAGGCTGCCATCTTGTCCTAAGACACATGCATAGAGGTTGCCATCTTATGCGAAGATACCGCCGCAGACACATGCGTAGAGTCTGCCATTTTTCTCGAAGACACAGGCGTAGGTGCTGCCATCTTGTCCGAAGACATAGGAGTGGTGGTGGCCCACTTATTCGAAGACACAGGCGTGGCACGGCCATCTTGTCTGAAGCCACAAGCATGGCAGCGGCCATCTTGGGACGAGATTCTGGAATGGTGCCGGCCATCTTGGGTCAAGACCCTGGAATGATGGCGGTGGCCATTTTGGGACGAAACACTGGAACGGCGGCGACCATCTTGGCCAAGGGCTCATGGGCTGGAGCCGATGTGTGTGCTGTCCACACAGTCAAAATAGTCATGGCGACTATGATGAGTGCTATATCTTCCGGAGCTGACTTGGCCGAAGACACAGGCACAGCAGGCATGACGTGAACAGTCTCTGGTTCGGCAGGCATGCTGTGAAGAAGCTCAGGATCGGCAGTCATGACATGAAGAAGCTCATGCTCGGCAGGCATGATATGAAGCTCAGGCTCTGGTATAGAAACCTGAGGATGGGAAGACACTGGAGTTAACCAAAACCAGAGTTTCTGCAAGAAAGAAATGGTGCCGGTCAAAGTGACCAGCAGAGGTTTTGTTTTATGGATATTTTGATGATATGCCGATCGAATAATGTGTTTCACACACATTAACTTTTAGAAACATTGAGGCACGGATGAACCTAATAAAAATAAATTAAACAATCTTCACTCGGATGCCTGTTTCAGTCTATCGCCGTTGCGGAGACTATTCATTCTGGTGAAATCACACAAAGTGTCCCTGCTTGATATACAGTAGGCTGTAACCACTGAACATAGGCTATTCAGTTTTGATGAGAGAAATAAAAACTACAAGTGCGCAGATTAGAACCACTGATCTACTGTATATGATCATATAACACCGATTTTATCATCTCTACACTGGTTACCTATTAAGTTCCGTATCAACTACAAAGTACTACTACTGACCTATAAAACCTTAAATGGTTTAGCTCCTATGTAATTAACGGACCTTCTTTCGCCCTACAATCCACCGCGTTCCTTAAGATCACTAAATTCAAGGCTTCTGGTCATTCCTAGGATATCTAAGTCCAGTAAAGGAGGGAGGGCGTTCTCGCATTTAGCTCCAAAACTCTGGAATAGCCTTCCCGATACGGTCTGAGAAAAATGGCGTTCGTCAGGTTCAGTTTTGTATCCAGCCTCTCATGGGGATTTCGGATGCCCCACCGCCTGTGATGAGAAGACCAACGCCTGTGAAGAGACGACTCAACGCCTGTGATATGTTATGTTTTATACATAAACAATATTTATATTTAATATTTATATATAAACAATATGAATGTAAGCCAGAGGAGAACTGGCCCCCGACTGAGCCTGGGTTCTCCCAAGGTTTTTTCCCCATCCAATCTGATGGAGTTTTGGTTCCTTGCCACTGTCGCCTTGCTTTTGGCTTGCTTTTGGCTTGCTTAGTTGGGGTTATTTAATATTTAATATTTAACAATATTATCGATCTGTGTTGTACTACTTTCATGTTACCACTGTAAAGCTGCTTTGATAAATCTGTATTGTAAAAAAAAGCTATATAACTAAATGTGACTTGACTTGACTTGTATATAATGAGATGTTCGATACACCATCGTCCATCTCGTCTGTGGCCTCTGAAAAAAAGCGTTTAAGGCTAGCCTTTCTGGGCCTGGCCATATTTAAATGTCTCACTCAATAGTTTGTTGTTTAGGTCTTTATTACAGCCGTTTTAGGCGTGTGCGTTATTTGAAAGGCAGCATGTGATGTTGTTACATAACTTTCAAACAGTAGAGCCTGTTCCTTTATAATATAGCTAAAGGTCGGTGTATTTTTGCTTGATACATTTTTATTTTAGGCTTATTCTAAAATTCAGATTGTGTTAGGGGGGCGGGATTATTAGGCAATTTTAATCTGACAATTTGATAGGAGAGACTTAATTTTGTCGAACATTTCATTTTTTTTTTTTTTCGGCCAATGTAACGGTAACAATGGAAACCCTGGCCAAAACTTCTCTGGTCCTCATATAGGTCATGAACCCTGCCTCCCCATGTTATATTCAACAGCATGTGAGACCAACTTAACAATTAAATTACACTTCAAATATCATTTTTCCAAAGAATGGTTTCTGTCATTTACTGTAGGTTATTTACTATATCAAGCTGATGTAATTTCAAGTGTTTGTTTTTAAAATAAGTTTGTTTTTAGTTAGTTATTTAATGCGGTGTTGTGACATCATGACTGACAGCTGTAATTGACAGGTTCTCTGAGTGAAGTAGTCACTGAAGCACCAACAGACTTTTTGGGGGCGATCTTTGGAGGGACACTAAAACACCCTCCGGAGATTCAAAACGCAAAAAGGAGTTGCAGCGTTTCTAAACTTCTCCGTTTTAAGTCTTCGTTTTTCCGTTTTAGTCTGGACGGGAGGTGCAAACGTAGCAAAAGGTCTCAGTTTTTAAACGAAAACGCAGTAGTGTGGACGGGGGCTTAGACTGCTGCCCCCACGACCCGGCCCCGGAAAAGCGGAAGAAGATGGATGGATGGATGGATGGATGGATGGATGGATGGATGGATGGATGGATGGATGGATGGATAGATAAAAAAGGTAATGCATGTTACTTATAATGCATTATTTTACTCGTTACATCAAAAAGTTATTTGATTGCTTAATGTGTATTACTTGAAATGTATGAACTATTCCCATGTGTGTCAGGCAAACAATAGTTCCAAATGCTGCATAAACCCCCATGCACTGATAGACCATGATACCGTGTGTCCAGAGATATCATCAAACGTATCAGCTATCGATTTCAAGAGTATTTGTTTCCAATTTATTTATTATTAGGGTAGGCCTACTTTTATTGTTTAATTGATATTACAATACATTTTCCCTACAATAATTTCATAGCGCATTACTGCATAACCGACATGCTGCGAGAATAATAAAAGAATAGATAGATTGGCTAACTCCTCATTGTAAATAATTAAAAAAACATGATTAAACTGATCAAAAATATTATTAATAAAGCAATCTTTAGTGGCAGAAGTGTTGGGTCAAACATATTTGTAACACGGAGTTGGCTTTGCAACCTTGGCTAGATTGAGTATATACTCAAGACTAGATAATGATCTAGATCTAGATAGTGTTACATTAACCACTAACACTTAATGTAAATAATTATACCATAATTCCTCAAATAAAAACCAGTAGTCAATTAAAAGGCTGGGCCTCTGATAGTGGCTGGGGGCATGGTCAACACGGACAAATATAGGCCGGTCTTAAATTGAGGAGGGGGAAAAAATTGTGTGGATAATCTCCTAAGTTCCTTTCATATAATGTGCATTGAAGTTCATTGTAATGTACAGGTTCCAGTAAATGGAAGTAGCTACATTGGATGTAACACGGATCTCATTTAGTGCTAGTGACGGACTTTTAAACAACCCTATTGAAAACGAACTTGAGGAGCATGAGACCCAGACACAAATTTGATTTAAATTTAAACAAAGAGTTTTAAAGTATGGGGAGGAAAACTAGGGTGAAAAAGCTGCAAGACATTTCGACATTGAACCCAGGAGAAGTCGATACCGAAAAAACCCCCCAGAAGATTCTCACTTCGACATGGAACCACCATGGCCCAGAAAGACTGAGATCTACTAACGGAGAATCTTGTTTCATATGTTGACTATGTTAGCAAGGCTTTCAGTTCTAAAAAGATTTTAGAGAAAGACATCATTGGGTTTGATATGGTGTCTCCCACTACTGTTGACTCATGAGGAGCAAAGAGTGTGGCTGTAAAAAACACAGGACACGAGAAAAGCCATCTTACCACTCTCCTCACTGGCAAGGCCGACAACACCATACTGAAGTTTGGTTTTTTAAAGGGGCTATTCGTGAAGAGAAGGCGATACAGCAGCAGATCTCCAGTGCAGTAATCGCCACTTCTGTGAATGACTGGATGAATGACACTCTCACAGCAACTGACTGAAGTCTGTAGTAGTGGAAAAATTCAACTTAACGACTTAAATATAAATATATTGTATTTAATAAAGGAAAACTATGTATACAGGTGAACTAAAGTTAGACTGAAAAATGTATATATAACAGGTTCAAGCAATGAAAGAAAATGAGGGATAAAAGAGGTAGAAAGTGGTCAACAGTATGGAAAAATCACAGACATGAACCTTGATAGAGAGACACCAAGATATAAAATCACCCTAACTGGAGTAAACAAATCTTTGAAAGCATGATAAAAAGAATACTTGCACATATGGTTCTCTTGTGTTGCTGAGTAAGAAAGACGTGTGTGGGCGTTTCTTTTGAGCGTCTCCACGTTCTCCGTGGTTCTTCCGGTGTATGGAAGACACTGCATATTTAAAGGTCCCTTAAAAGATAAGTTTCTCAAAGAAAAATAATCGAGGCTAAGTTCATTTCACTTGTCTGTGGAAATGAAATAAATTAGAATACGGAAACAAAAGAAAACATACCTGGGTACTAACATGACCATGGTTCTCTCTAGAAAGGAAGGAGTACTCTTAGGCTAGGGGAAAATCTCTTTACCTCGAGATTTTGAAGACAAAAAATTGTATTATTGTAAAACGCGTTGTGGCAGCATGCAGACATAGGCAAGGCAGCTTAGCATGCCTATTGGCTGTCCAGCGGCAACTGCAGCAGCCTATCGAGAACTGCCCTTTGGTGACGGCCCAATGGGGGCGATTCGCGCCCATTGCATCACGCTCCTGCTGAATCAGGCGTGGCCTCGCCCTTTTAAAATTACTTGATGGACTAATATCACTGGTTTTTCATCACCAAAGCGAACCAGAGCGTGTAGCAGGCACGGCAAGATATGTAGTACTCGTTCCCTCTCTAAAGAGAACCGAGGTTACGTTATTAACCGAGTACATTTTCTTTTGTTTCCCATTCCAGTTCCATATTCTACTTCCACAGACCAAGTGAAATGAACTTAGCCTGAATTATTTTTCTCTAATGAGAAGTTCACTCGTACTGCATAATATCTTATGGTTGGGAAACACTATGGAAATACCATGTAGGGATCCAACACCAAAGTCCCAAGGGCACGTGCTCGGGGCACATATAGTGTATAATCACCATAAACTCACAGGGAGTCCGAGAAGAGAAGCTTGCAGCATCAATCTCCAATAGTTAAGCCACAGGAAAGCTATTCATTAACAGTGTCACACACAGTCAGGGTGAAGGGAGAACTTCGGCCTGTACTGAGTGACACTATGGGCATTATTTTTCCTCAGGAAAAAACCCACAGCCCGTTGAGCGATGCTCAAGCGAGTGCAGTACTCTGCGCCGTCGAGAGCAGGTGGTACTTGAACTGGTAGGGCAGACAGAGAGATAACCTGGGCCCTGAACAATGTGTTGAGGGATTTAGGCATATATCCATGTCTTGGCTTGAGTATGACCTTCGGGTCATTAGGCCCAAATTCCAGACATGTCACACTCACTGAGAGCGCCTGTAGATCCCTTATGCATTTCACTGACGCAAGAGCCATGAGAAACACTGTTTTGAAGGACAGATGTTTCATATCGACGACTGGATCGGCTCGAATGGGGCTCCCTTCAGGGCTTCTAGCACCATGGAAAGGTCCCATTTAGGGATAGAGGGGGGTCTGGGAGGATTCATCCTCTTAGCTCCTTTTAGGAAACGAATGACCAGACCATTTTTCCCCAGTGACAGGCCAGACGCAGGCTCTGCAAACGCTGCTATGGCCGCCACATAGCATGGATGGGGACCTGCCCTTATCCAGTAGCTCTTGAAGGAAGGAAAGCACTTCCATTACCCCTGTGTTTGTGGGTGGAAAACCTCGGGTTTTGCACCAGTTAACAAACACTGGCCATTTTGAGGCAGTGCTCTGGCCTGTGTGATGGTGTTTAGCAGACCCTCGGTGAGGTTTGCGGGTACCCATTGATGGCCCATGCGTGCAGGGCCCACTGTTCCGGGTGAGGATGCCAAATTGAGCCCTTGGCCTGAGAGAGGAGGTCTTTCTTCATCGGAATCAGCCATGGGGCTGTGCTCGTTAGCCGCATTACGACTGAGAACCATTCCTGGTTCGACCAGAGCGGAGCCACAAGAAGCACAGGGGATCTGGTTTCTCTGATTCGTTACAACATTTGAAGAAGGAGCGAGACTGGGGGAAAAGCATAGAGCGGTCAGCTGAGCCAGGTGTGGTCAAGTGCATCCTTGCTCTTTGAGAAGAATTTTGGGCAGTGAGCATTCTCCTGGGACGTGAATAGGTCCACCTGTGCTCTGCCGAACTTCTTCCGCAGGAGGATGATTGTCTGCCGGTGCAGAGACCAGTCCCCTGTCAGTAGTTTGTTTCTGGACAGTCTGTCTGGCCCCAAATTCTGGGAGCCAGGCATGTGTGCTGCTCTCAGTCAGCGCAGACTGTGCTGAGCCCAGACCAGGATGCGTTCCATCAGTCGGAAAAGGTTTCAAGACTAGTTGCCGCCCTGGCAATTTATATAGGATACCACTGACATGTTGTCCGAGCGGACTAAGACGTGGTGGTCCCTTATTCGGGGACAAAGGCGCCTCAGCGTGTTGTCGACTGCCAACATTTCCAGACAGTTTATATGAAGGAGCTTTTCTCATTCTGACCAATGGCCAAAGAACGGTGTGCCCTCGTGCAGCGCTCCCCATCCCGAGGCGGAGGCGTCCGTGGACACCACCTGCACACTCACAGAAGTCCCCAGGTTTACACCAGTCTGTCGCTTTCCAAGGTTTCAGGGCTGTGACGCATTACTGATTGACCCTGAGGCGAAGCAAACCGGAAGTCCAGGCTCGAGGTTGTATTCGAGCATTGAGCCAAAACTTCAGTGGGCACATGCGAAGCAGGCCCAGCTGAAGTACTGATGATGCTGAGGCCATCAAGCCCATCATTTTCTGAAACCTCCTGAGCGGGACTATAGCATCGCGGCGTAAGGTTTTTGTGAAGTGCTGATGCTCTGGCGACAGCCACACTGTCATAGGTAGTGAGTTCAGCTCAGTTCCCAGGAAAATTATTTTCTGACAGGGGACCAACAGGCTTATCACCCAACTGACTGTGAGACGCAGTTTCTCAAGGTGTTTGAGTAACATAGTCCTGTGTTCTATGAGCTCTGAATGAAATCAAGCTAGAATCAGCCAATCGCCAAGCAGATCAAAACTCCCATGCCTTGAAGTTTCAGGGGTGCAAGAGGCGCGTCCATGCACATCGTAAATGTACAGGGTGCAAGAGACAGGCCGAACAGTAGGACTGTGTATTGATATGCTCTAAGTAGGTATACTACTTCTGTTTTTACTGTTGATTTGACATGCGCCGTGCAGCGGCGAGGGCGTCGAGCTAACTGTTGTGAATAGCCTCTTTTATAATGTTCAGCACCCAATTCGAAACCCGGGAAGCTGTGCCCACGCATTTGCGTGAATGGCTAAGGGGTAGAATGGGTTTTGTGCTCTGGTTGCGACATAGTGATGACGCGGGAGCTTTGGTGCACCGTAACATTGGCACTGAGTTTACAGTGAGTGAGGCGGGGGGCGCGCCGGTAACGGTGGGTAGCTTGGCCGTGCTTGTTTTCATTACAGCAGTTTGCTGTGAGAGAGTTAGCGGGCCATGTCTGTGAGTGAATGTGGGTGTGGCGTAGTGGGCACATTCACAACACTGAAAAACACCGTCTGTCTGAGCACCAGGGACAGCGGGTAGCTTGGCGGTGCTCGCTTTCACTATAGCAGTTTGCTGTGAGAGCAAGCGGGGTGAGCCCCATGGGCTTAAAGGGTTAGTTCACCCAAAAATGAAAATTAAGTCATTAATTACTCACCCCCATGCTGTACCAACCCCGTAAGACCTTTGTTCATCTTCGGAACACAAATGAAGACATTTTTGATTAAATTTGAGATGTGGATCACTGCTATATAGGCTGCCTAAGGGATAGAAACTTGACGGCCCAGAAAGTCAATGAAGAAAATGTTTAAATATTCCATGTGACAACAGTTGCTCAACTTTAAGTTTATCAAGCGACGAGAATATTTTTGTGCGAAAAAAAAAAATAATAATAACGACTTTATTCGAATAGTCATTTTCTTCCTTGTAGGCCTGAAACGAGACTTTAAGAGATTTCCATGAAGCGAACTGAACTGAAGTAGTTGAAGGAATTCCCAATTCTCGCGCATGCGTCGTGGAAATCTCTTGAAGTCTCAGTAACACTTTACAATACGGGTGCACTAATGGGCTTCGATGTGAGGCATTTGATTAATGGTGAAAGACACTTGTGAGACACACTGGTCTCGTATCTCTCATGGAGGAGCGGCTGCATAAAGGAGGAGCAATAACTGTGAGAGATGCGAGACCGGTGAGTTTCACAGGTGTTGTTCATCATTAATCACGCCACCTGCCTCGCGCCATTTCCTTGCGTCCTCGACCTGCTCGCCACAATGATTGGGATAGCCTATATGATTTGTCTGATTTCTTTAATCAGTCATATTACTGTGTTTACAATGGTAATTTTTAGGACGCATAGACTTTTGCAGAATCAGAATCCACATTGGATCACAAACGGAAGGTATTCAAATATGAAAGTGTGTTTTTGAGATAAAATGATTTAATGTCTCTTAACCGACAGTTAAGAGTCGGTTAAAGTCTTTAATGTCAGGAAGAGGTTGTGACATGGGACACTGTCGATTTCTTTCTGCAGTTGATTGTAAAAAGGTGTCCTTAGCCGAGTCATCTGTGTCTTCAATTGGTGCATATACCTGGACCATGGTGATCTTTACGTGTCGGGCTTGTAAATGAACAGTTCCTATTCGGTCGGACACTGTCTTAAAGGCGATGCCAGTGCCATGCATTTGGTAAGAGTTGTGGCTGAAATTGATGATAGTCTGATGATTCTACCGCAGCCTCATCCAGCTAACTTCGTTAACTGAGGATGTCCATCGGATGCTGTAGTAAGTGCTATAGGCCAGGATACATATATGGAGGACCCAGTGTCAACCACCAAATCCACCACACAAGTCTGTGTCAAAAGTAGATATAGTCACTATGCTTGCAATCCTGGGAGTACGAGTGGAATATTCTGTGTTCAACATAGTTATTTCTGGTAATTCAATTTCACAGACCTCGTGCATGTTTAACGGACTGTTATGGCGCTTTTCCACTACACAGTACCGGCTCGACTTGGCTCGCCTCGCCTCGGCTCGCTTTTGGCTCCGTTTTCCATTGCAGATAGTACCGCCACAAATAGTACCCGGTCGTCATAGCGACGCCGCAGTAAACTGCCGTGACGTAATCTAATACGCGACACATATCCGTGCTACCCACACACACAGGACAATGGAGGAAATCGAGTGTATGCTGTTTTTGATCCTCGGGATGTGGCTGTTTCTCACAGCAAGAAGACAAACGTTGTTTCATGAGAGGCTGTGAAGTCCACAAACTGATCAACTCTGAACACTAATAAGGCAAGAATGGATAGCCAATGAAGATTTAGCCCAGAAGCCAGTATCCAGCATACCAGAGTGAATTGCAGTTTATGAAGCAGAAGTGTCAACACTGTAAATATCAACTCTTTGCATATATTTAATGTTTTTGTCAATAGTAAAATGTCCATTGAATGTACACTCCAAAAACTTGGTGGAAGCAACAGGTCATTCGAGTAGTTTTTGGCTATTGTTTAAATTTTAAATTTTTCACATACTATATGCTGGGAAGTAGGAATATTTCAAATGAATGCAATCACAAATATAAAACTATTAAGTTGATTTCCTAAAGCCAAAGACTACACCATTTCATGTGTCCTGTCATCTTCAAGTTCACCACCTCCCAGATCTGGGAACAATAAAATAAGAACCAACATTAATTGTATCATAAACGCATATCATATTTCATATCTTCCTATAATGCTGAAAAACTGTATATTGAATATTCAAATGTGAATGTGCAGCGAAGAGCAAAAGCAGAGTGCAGGTTTCACGCAAAGACCGTGACTATGGTGATTTTCCTTTTCATTTGGAAGGTGGGTTCAAATGTATCCCATTCATTGTAGTACCAAACTGTAAATGAAGTAGTCTTCAACTGAAATGCAACTTGCACTGGCATATCTTAAAATATGTCAGTGCCATTGTTTTGTCTCAAGATGCACACCAGTAAAGCATTTTTTTCTAAGGCAATCTTTTTCAAAATTCTTAAATGCCCTAATTAATCCCGGCTTAATTTAAGCCCTGCCTATGAAACTGGGCCAATATTATTGAACACTAATAATTTTTATTAATAACATTAACATCATACAAACGATTATACAAGCATTATTCTGTTATTCGCATTTTCATGCCTCCATATTTCAATGTAGGCTACATTTACTATAGTTATCAGTGATGCGCGGGTTGATCCGAAATGAGCGGGTGCCCGCAGTTACCCGCAGTTACGGTCATCCAAAAATGCTTTTAATGATATTCGGGTCGCAGTCGGTCGGGTCGTTTGAAAAAAGATGCCAATACGCAGATCTATGCGCATTATCAGCTGCTCGTGCTCATCACTTCTCTCAGCAGTGGCACCAACATGTCTCGGTTCAGTGAACTGTTGGAGTTACTGGAGTAAAATATAATTCAGGATATTGATTTATTTCGATTCGGAGGGACTGTCAGGCATGTCTGAAAGTGAGAAACTTTAGTAACTTGTGGATCAGCACTGACACAAGACGCGAACTGTTTCGAACGATTCAGTTCGATTTAGTGTACTGGACCGGTTCACTAAAAAGAACCGGTTCAAAAGAACGATTCGTTCACGAACCCGCCATGTCTCACTACAGTCTGCAGAGAGATGGAGGCGGCAAGAGAAAAGGTGAAGACTGGGGAGTGGAAGCTCCGCAAATACACAAATAGAAAGAGTAAAAGTGTGGGAGACATTTGCTGAAATAATGAAAGATGATGACCAAAGTGCTGGCTTTGCCTTTGTTATGTGTAGGCCTACGTCCTTGTGCGATGCTGCGTTGTTACGTCTGGCCAATAACGCTCCGATGAGCATACTACTTTTAAAAAAAATGCGGTCAGGAAGCGGGTCGGGTACAATATTTTTTTTACTTTTTTTTGCAGTCCGAGTTGCGGGCGGGTAGTTGAAAACGTCGGTCGGTCGCGGGTTGTTTATACATTGACCCGCGCATGATACTGTAGGTATCCATACCTATTGACAATTACCTATTTGAGAATAATATACTGTATTAGCCTATAAATTACTCATTAAAGACTGCTAGTATCAACAAAACAATAAAACATCCCAATAAAAAAAATGTTCATTAGAAGCAAAAACAAATATTATGGTAATGCTGTGATGTCAAAGCTCTTGAGAACACAGATCTAATCAACCAGACCTTCTGTGCTTTTCAACCACTGGTTAGAGAGATATTGACTATCAGTACATCTGTGTTGCCAGGGCTTCCAACTGGACCCCAAACTGGCACTTAACCGTCACTGTGACCGTGTGTGGAACAGTGCCTATCACCAGAGAGACCCTGGCACACACCAGGCCATGAGACACAGAGGCAGGCAGAGAGGGCATTGGGCAGCTGGCCAGGCACATAGTGGGCTGCTGAGAGGCAAAGCACCACTGCCACCAGCAACACAATCTTGCCAAAACAACACACCCCTAACAAAACCTTCAAATGCCAACATAAAGGGTTATTTTATATAAAACAATTTCAATTATCTCCAACCAAGCCAAAGATAATAAACAGGTGCTCCTCGTAAAGTATCTTTCAAGGTGGAAAGTGGACCAACATACAGATTACAGTAATATTTTGCAACTCAGAGAGACTACAGAGAGTGCTCATTGTTTGTTTTTAAGGCTTAAGGATTTTCTTTGCTATAAACAGCTTTAGGACAGGTGAGGAACTAGCTGACAACTCAGATCATGTCAATCATTAGATAGACCAATGTGTTCAAATGTCAATTGCTGTAATCTCATTCAAAGACCTCAAGAGCTAAATGTTTAAGAGTCTGAGGAAAAGCTTTTGACGCAAAAGCCAAACAAGAAACCGTGTTGTTTCAACATAATAAATCTGCCGTTACAAAGCTTCTGTCCAGGCGGTCAGCGTGTGGGTGTGGATCTAGTTAACGGGAACACTCAAACATGTACAGTACATGCACATAAACGAAATTCTTATACATATATATATATATATATATACTCACCGGCCACTTTATTAGGTACCCCATGCTAGTAACGGGTTGGACCCCCTTTTGCCTTCAGAACTGCCTTCGTGGCATAGATTCAACAAGGTGCTAGAAGCATTCCTCAGGGAGTTTGGTCCATATTGACATGATGGCATCACACAGTTGCCGCAGATTTGTCGGCTGCACATCCATGATGCGAATATCCCGTTCCACCACATCCCGAAGATGCTCTATTGGATTGAGATCTGGTGACTGTGGAGGCCATTTGAGTACAGCGAACTCATTGTCATGTTCAAGAAACCAGTCTGAGATGATTCCAGCTTTATGACATGGTGCATTATCCTGCTGAAAGTAGCCATCAGAAGTTGGGTACATTGTGGTCATAAAGGGATGGACATGGTCAGCAACAATACTCAGGTAGGCTGTGGCGTTGCAACGATGCTCAATTGGTACCAAGGGGCCCAAAGAGTGCCAAGAAAATATTCCCCACACCATGACACCACCACCAGCCTGAACCGTTGATACAAGGCAGGATGGATCCATGCTTTCATGTTGTAGACGCCAAATTCTGACCCTACCATCCGAATGTCGCAGCAGAAATCGAGACTCATCAGACCAGGCAACGTTTTTCCAATCTTCTATTGTCCAATTTCGATGAGCTTGTGCAAATTGTAGCCTCAGTTTCCTGTTCTTAGCTGAAAGGAGTGGCACCCGGTGTGGTCTTCTGCTGCTGTAGCCCATCTGCCTCAAAGTTCGACGTACTGTGCGTTCAGAGATGCTCTTCTGCCCACCTTGGTTGTAACGGGTGGTTATTTGAGTCACTGTTGCCCTTCTATCAGCTCGAACCAGTTGTGGCCATTCTCCTCTGACCTCTGGCATCAACAAGGCATTTCCGCCCACAGAACTGGCGCTCACTGGATGTTTTTTCTTTTTCGGACCATTCTCTGTAAACCCTAGAGATGGTTGTGCGTGAAAATCCCAGTAGATTAGCAGTTTCTGAAATACTCAGACCAGCCCTTCTGGCACCAACAATCATGCCACGTTCAAAGTCACTCAAATCACCTTTCTTCCCCATACTGATGCTCGGTTTGAACTGCAGGAGATTGTCTTGACCATGTCTACATGCCTAAATGCACTGAGTTGCCGCCATGTGATTGGCTGCTTAGAAATTAAGTGTTAACGACAGTTGGACAGGTGTACCTAATAAAGTGGCCGGTGAGTGTATATATAAACAATGGTTCACTACAAAGTAGAAAAGGAAAGGCATTTAATGGACTGTTAAAACTGGATGAAATATTACCAAATATATGACAACAATGGATGAAATCTGAAAATGAGTAGTAAAAGATGAGTGCACAGGTTTCAAATGAGCTGTAAGGTGAAGAGGTTGTGATGGGGAAGGATGAGTCAAGCTTTATTTGTGTAAGCATATGAAAATAATTAACATGGGAGATTGACATCCAAAATTCCTCAGCAGATGGGAGGATTTCACACTGAGGAGAAACTCTCTATTAAAGGGAAACAAATGAAGGGTGGACCTTTGCCCTTCTGTGATGGGACGCTGAGGTAACACTGATCAGTATTCCAGATCTTGGAGTGTCAGTGTCCTGTTCGTCCTGAATGAGCTTAATTTAATTTAATTATTTTAATATTATTAATTAAATTAGTAATTAAATTATAACTTAATTTAATTATTACGAAATTATTTTCATAATTTTTTTTCATATAAGGGTGTTTCTTCAACTTTAGCTACTTTTATATCCCAAGGGATGATTTTTATTAAAACCCTGGTCCAAGACCTAAATCTTTTATTTTAAATATATGAATTATTACGTTTAAAACTATGAGGATATCATAAACAAACCATTTCAATACATTTTGGGTGTAAATAAATTATAACACACTTAAAGAACAACTCCTTTGAATCTTTTGGTCTAATTACACATTGGTACCTAGTCAACCATTCTCTAAAATTTGTTTTCCTGATAATCTAATGTGAAGAGTTTAATCTCTAAAAACTGTTTAGCGTATATATGGGCACAGAGTAATGAAAAAATCAAAATAGCTAGTTAATAGCACTAACAAGGCTCAAAATAGCCCCACACTAACTCTGTAACATAATGAGGGTCCCTACATGCAAAACAAAGCATTGAGAACTCTGTAGGTGTACAGACAGTTTAATAAGAATATGTTTTATAAAGACAGTCCACTTCACGTATACAGGCCATAGACATTAAAAGAAATAGACACAGCAACTTCAGAAAGTTGAAGCCAGTTAAAAGCTGATCACCAGGCGTACTGCGCAAGCTCAAACTGAGCCTGTCACGTGATCAACCTGTATGTCTTCTAGTAGCTGTGCCGAGTGAAATCTGAATAATTCCTTTCCGAATCTCACAGAGACGGAGAGAATGAGCATAAGCTGTCCATGAGCTAGCAGCAGGATCAACTTTATGCAACCCAGGCTCATTGGAAATACGTTACTCTGCCTACGTTTTTGCAAAACCTGAAATACGTACCTCCAGGTACGTTTCCCTGCACTTTTCGGGTGAAATGTCCACTAGAGACGCAAGATGCGTGTTTATAATACGTTATTTTCAAAGATATAAAACGTACTTTTTTGTACGTTTGGATAGATGCTGAAACGTATAGTATGTATATATTTGCAACATTTAAACGTAACATTATTACGTTTTTACAGCTACAAAACGTTAACTGTTAACTGTTTACGTATGTTTCATATCATAACGATATCTGTATACTTTCACTTTTAAAGATAAATGTAACAAGATCCCTTAATCCTACTCCCAAAATCTAAACATATCCATTTTATACAGAATATAAAAAGGATAAAATGTAAGTTAACGGACAGAAATGTGTAGGTAAATGAGTTTTAGTATTAAAATATATTTTGAACCACTAATCCTACTCCTTATCCCTAAACCTAACCATTCCTTAAAACTACATAGGCTAACACAATTATGAAGAAAAGAAAAACATAACAGACAGACAAGTAAACATTTCACAATAATTTATTTATTTTGAAAATGTCAAAACCGGTAACGTTAACATTACCAAAAGTCGTTCACATGATGATGCGTTGCAGTCGCAGTCCTCTGGCAGTGTTATAGTAGTTGTGTATGAGGTACAGATCAGAATTAAAGTTATTAATATTAATCCATTAAAATGTTAATCTGATTTCGGTTCGCTCTCTGAAGGCGCGCGCTCTTACTGTTTCAAATTTACCACACCGACTGAAACACGGAATTGTCGCAATCTGTGACGAAGCAGGCGAGAGCCAATGAGCGTTTGATATGACTGCCGTAAAACCTGTCGTAACGCTTCTTGAAGGCGCATTATTTGAATTTGAATTCATCACCAGCGCGGATTTGACGTTTTTGCGGTGACGGTCGCTGCTGATAGATGAAGATAAAGATCAATTGATAAAAGGCTGAATTTGGATCTGTTTCTTGCAAACAACGTATGGATTCTAGGATTTGGTTTACATCAAGCTAATAAAATGTATGTATTTTGTGAATGTATCAGTATGTTGTGTTTTATTGGAGAAAATGCTTTTTGTGTAAACACTAAATACTACAAAATGGTTAAACAAGGTATTTTTAAGGTTAAAAGTGTAGCAGCTATTCCTTTTTAACACCACACAGGCTAAGAATGCACGAACGGAGCGAAATGTTAATATTTATGAGTAACGTTGACCTATTATAATAATAAATGCGACTGAAAACTTAATTGATAAGACAGTTGAATGCAATAGGGTCAAAACATTAATGCCACGATTATGAATAAATAGTGAAGAAACCTGCTTTGGATGTAGCAGCTATTATGTTCAGGACAAACGTAATAGCACTGTAATAGAAAAAAATTACACTTAGCGCCTCTAGTGGACATTTTACCCGAAAAGTGCAGGGAAACGTACCTGGAGGTACGTATTTCAGGTTTTGCAAAAACGTAGGCAGAGTAACGTATTTCCAATGAGCCTAGGTTGACTTTATGACACTAGATGGGCTTCTCCCTTGACTTTATCGGACTTTATGCCTCCACGTCCCCCCGATTGCCTGCGAGCTTGCGATGGAGAGTCGGCTCGTTATGTCGCAATCAGTAGTTTTTTTTTTTTTTTTTTTTTACAAAAAATGCATCTATGGGGCATAACGTAAGATACAAGGTGATGGAGCTTTTTATACATGTTGTGTTTCTTTAGAAATCAATAATGGACAAATGGAGTCTTTGGATGCCTCAGATGTAAAGTTATTCGCTATCAAAGTGACACCAAAATGAATGGGAGTCAATGGAATGCTAACAGCAGGTGAAGTTCTGCTACAATGGCGTCTCCCGTGAGGCTTTAACTTCCGGCTGATGGATTACCCCCTTGATACAGGCAGGAGCCATCTTTGGAGAACATTCTCAACCAGTTGAACCACAAACGGCGTTCACAGTTCAGAAGTCTACTGAACTTCATACATTTCAGCTCACTTACGGCGTTCGTGGTTCGACTTGTCGAGACTGTTCTCCAAAGACGGCTCCTGTCTGTACACACGAAGTGGACTGTTTTTATAAAATATATTCTTATTAATCTGTCTGTACACTTACAAAGTTCTCAATGCTTTGTTTTGCATGTAGGGACCCTCATTATGAGCCTTGTTAGTGGTAGTAACTAGTGATTTTTCATTACTCTATGCCCTATATACTAGCGTTATATTATGCAGTCTTTAGAGATATAACTCTTTACATTTGATTATCATGCAAACAAATCTCAGAGAACGGTCGACTAGGTACCAATGTGTAATTAGACCAATGGTTCATTTTGCAATGGAGTTTTGGCAGAAAGTTTTGACAATTTACAAAAAATATAGATTTTTGCCCCTAATATATACAGTATATATATATATATATACATACATACATACATACATACACACACACTGACAAATACTATTTGTCTGTGTGTTTGCTATTAAGACAAAGGAATATGCAATTTTAATCCAGAAAAATCACCAAATATTATTAAACACAAAAGATAATATTAGATGTCATGGAAATGACAGTTGTTCATGATATATTGTACAGATACCTAAATCATTAAACTGTTAGACATTGTTAGTGGATAAATTAAATAAACTTGTAAAAGTGTGAAAAGTGTTTTACTTTTATATAATAAAAAGCACAAACCAAAATAACTGCACATCAAGTAAAAGAACACCATTTATTTAAAAAAATGCTTTCATAAATAATTTGATATGCTTTAAACTCCCATGACCCATACAAAATAAATATTATGAATGACTCCACAAAAAATAAGCTGATAAACAAACTTCATAACTGACATTATTCAATCATAAACCTGAATATGGTCGTCAGGACATATTACAAGACAGCGATTACTGGTTGCTTATATTATAATATTTATGAATAGTGTATTTAAGTAAAACAATGTTCAGTGAAATATCTGTACTCACAATAGTAATATCTCCTATAATAATGAATAAATTCTAGCAGGTCTTATTGCTTCACAATGGACACATTCAGCACACACACACACACACACGAACACACTCACCCTATAAACATGAAGCTTCAGTGAGAACAGAACTTTTATAAGCTCTCTTAATAATTGATATGATGTTAATATAATTCAGTTAAATAAATGTCATTTGAATGAAGTAATGGAATCAATCCAGTAGCCCCTGCACAATATCTTCCCACATTGTGACAGTTGGGTAGAGATGAAAAGATTTAGATAATTCACAACATTGGTTTAACAGAAAAAAAAAATCAATCTTAATAAAATTTAAAACACGGCTACAGTGCGCAGAAATTCTAAAATAGATGAAACTCAGCAGTTTTTAATAACCAATAATATGACCCCCATCCGTAAAATCACAAGACACAAAATGTACTGAAAAAATAACAACCAAAAGGAAAAGATAAATAAAAAGTTAAAAAGCATGATATTCACAATACATATTCAAGTCTGTACCTCTTGTACAAAGTAAATGTTTTCAGCTTATAAATGCTGTAACAAAAAACAAAGAGCTGATTTATAACATTATTTGTGTGGAGTGTAATGCAAGACAAAGAGATTCTCTTCTGTTGACAAATTGTAACTACTTCAGGTTATGATAGTGGTACATTTGAGCTTGTTTTAAATTAAATTCATATTCTCAATCTAGCTTTTCGAATGGGATCTCAACTCAAGCTAGATTTAAGATAGAAAGGGCAACCAATCGCTATCAGAGCCATCATGACAAGAAAAATGTGTGAAAAATATTGTTTAAATGTTTAATCTAGATTGGCTTGTAAGTATAAATGTGTTAACCCCAGATATACTTGTGGATCATTACGGTGTTTTCAGGAAACTGTGAACCAACAAAAGTCACAGTAGTGTCTTTGTTCACCTAATGTATAGTAAGTTATTTTATTAGAACTGCATGTTTAGAGGCACTTCAGTCATTTGGGGATTTGCAACTTGATTTCAGGGTTTGGATTTGGAACATGTACAAATGTTACAAGGTAATTTAATGAAAAGTTATGCATTTATAGTCTTTTCCAATCCGGGCAAAAATAAAAGTATAAATCATGTTTAATCCTTTTTAGTGAATTACGTCTTTACATAAGTGAATTTAATTTAGAACATTTTTGACGTGTCATTTAAAGGGATACTCCACCGGGTTTTCATATTAAACTGTTATTCCCTTAACTAAGACGAATTGATGCATACCTCTCTCGTCTCAGTGCGTGCTCTCTATCGCTCTGTATTGCCGCAAAACTGTGTTAGCACTTAGCTTAGTCCAGTGCATTAAATATGGGCTCAAAAGAGAAGCGACCAAACACTTCCTCGTTTTCCCTATTTAAACACAGTTACTCGACTAGTGTAACTCGACCGAGGCTGGTGACACAAAATAAAACGTTGTGTTTTTCTAAGCGTTTAAAATTGATGACTATATTGTATGGCGGAATACCATAAAAAGTGCTTTAGAGCACTTCGACTTGGCGCAATAATACCTTCACCTGTGAAAAGTCCTCTTACCGGCTTCCGCTTGTCGCATGTCACGTTGGGAGAGGGAGAGGAAGCGGGAGCCGGTAAGAGGACTTTTCACGAGTGAAGGTATTATTGCGCCAAGTCGAAGTGCTCTAAAGCACTTTTTATGGTTTCCGCCATACAATATAGTCGTCAATTTTAAACGCTTAGAAAAACACGTTTTATTTTGTGTCACCAGCCTAGGTCGAGTTATACTAATCGAGTAACTGTGTTTAAAAAGGGAAAACGAGGAAGTGTTTGGTCGCTTCTCTTTTTGGCCCATATTTAATGCACTGGGCTAAGCTAAGTGCTTTTGCGGCAATACAGAGCGATAGAGAGCACGCACTGAGACGAGAGAGGTATGCATCAACTCGTCTTAGTTAAGGGAATAACATAGTTTAATATGAAAACCCGGTGGAGTATCCCTTTAAAATAAAGCATCATTGGATATTATTATTATTATTATTATTAGTTTAACAGCTCCTCAAAATAATGCACCCTATTTCCACTGTGATATAAACATAAAAATAAATGTTTAATAAGACACTAATGATTTAAAAACATATGGATTTTAAAAGGCACAAAAACATTAACAATGAAAAAAAAAAATCAAATACAGTTATAGTAGTCAAACGCTTATGCTGGGTACACACCAAAAGATAATCGGGCTGATTTTGGGCCGATTTTCCCCCTTCCGACAATCCTAGGTATGTCCCGATTATCTTGATGGTTCTACAGATTATCTTATCAGATTCTCCCTTGGTGTGAGGTGTGTTAAGAGTGCACGAACCTGCTCGGAAGAACATCTGAGCCACTCCGATCGCGAATCGTAAATATTCAACATGTTGAATATTTACGATCAGAAATCCTGATGTGTGGGGGGAACCCCGAGGACAAACGCGAGCGCGTTCTGGAGATTATCACGTGAAACGAAACAATATCCAATTGGAAAGCGAGATGATGGAAGACGGAAGCATAACAAACGCAGTCATGGCGCAGCACAACGTGAAATTGATGTGGAGAGCAGAGATGGAGGATCAGCTTGTTGATTTGTGGCTCAGAAAATGTAATAAGCTCAGTATAAAAACCATTTCATATAAGGATAGGTGTATGTGTGTGTGAGAGAGAGAGAGAGAGAGAGAGAGAGAGAGAGAGAGAGAGAGAAAGAGAGAGAGCGAGAGAGAGAGAGAGAGAGAGAAAGAGAGAGAGATGGAAAATGAACCATGGTTTTATTATTATTGTAGGCGTATTGAACATTTGTATAACCAAATAAATACTAGTTCAATTTTTTTTAGTGAAACTGTGGTTAATTTGTGGTCATTCCAAAAACGATTCTGAAGTCTCGTGAGATTTTGCGAGATTTCCTGTGTTCACAGTCTAGGTCTAGACTCTGGTTGAAAAACTTTTTGTGTGTGGTGTGCTGTCTTTGTCACATCATGGCACACCACACACTATAGGAGCAAAACGGTTAAATCTAGGATATTTTCCTCCTCATGTGTGTGGTCTATCACATTTTGAAAATCTTATAATAAGATGTAAAAAATCCTTTGGTGTGTACCCAGCATTAGCAGGCATTAGCAGTGCTTGGTGCAGAGGAATGCGTAATTATGTGCATAATAGTAAAAGGTATTGTAAACCGTGTTTTTGTACGTGTGTGTATGTGTGCGTTGTTAAACGAAACTTCAGCAGTGTCTTTCACTCATGCCAGAGGTCATGACTCACCTCGAGAGCCATCAACCCTCAGTGCCATAAAACCAGACAATCTCCGCCCACTCGTATGACAAGTGCTCACGTGATCCAGACCTGGGGGAGAGGACTGGGCAGAGGGCTCAACAAATAAGGGTTACCCTGGAGACAACAAAGCCTCACAATCAACTATTCCCTTGACCTTCCCTGACCCAGCATGTGTAGTCAAAACAGAAAAAGACTACATATTTGACACTGTTATTTCCAACTTCATTCTATATGAATATATATCAGATTATTTTCATTAGTAATGTAGAACCTGAAGAAGTCTGATCCAGTAGAGATAACAATCTAAAGTGGAGAGTGTTTTGCTGAAGACAAAGGGGGAGGGGCGATTGGGGTCGGATGGTAACCTTTCCCACTGGAGAGATGTGTGTGTGTCTCTGTCTGTCTGTCTACACATGAGAGCGTGAGGTCAGGTTGAGCCTTAGAGGCTGTCTGCTCCTAAACGGCAGGAACCACAGGATCTTCCAGCGAGTGCCAAACACCTCAGCCATTGCTTGCTGCCACGACCGCCGCGGTCCACTGGGAGAGCGGAATAAATTAAAGTATGCATCATAAGTTCATGTGAAAGAATATCACCCTTGAAATATGAACTACAGAGAGAAGCTAAGAGCTTTAGCAGAGAGCTAGTTAGGGCTAGTTGTCACACATAGACACATAATCTAAACACCTTAGAAAAAATATTAAAGTTCGTGGAAGAAAGATATGGTTTACAGAACACAATTGTGGTCAAGATTGATTGTGGTCAATAGTGGGACAAGTCACATTACATAATGGAACCTGCTATTAATTGGTTTTCAGTTAGATTTAAACAGTAAAACAATTATGAAACTCAAACAATTAAGACTAGAAGACTAAATCAGAAGAAAAACTAATTCTAAGTATACTGTTCAAAAGTTTAAGGTCAGTGATCTTTTTGAACAAATTCTCTTAAGATCACCAAGTGAAAATTTAGTTGATGGGTGGATTACAATTCAAAATAACAGTTTCCTATTTTAGCAGCCATTACTTCATTTTTCAGTGTCCTTCAGAAATCATTTTAATATGCTGATTCTCAAAGAATATGTGTACTTTAAAACCCAATTACTGCTTATTAATAGTTAGTAAAGTACTTGTTAAGTTTATATTAGTTAGGATTAAGGGATGTGAAATATGGTCATGCAGCAGAATAAGGCATTGATATGTGCTTTGTAAGTACTAATAAACAACCAATATCCTAGCAACTGTTTATGCAAGCAACTAGTTAATAGTGAGAGTTGGACCCTAAACTAAAGTGTTACAGAAATCTTTTGTATAACGTATTGATTTATATTGATACTTTTGATTAATGCAATGCTTCTTTCCTGAATAAAAGTCTTTAAGGTTTTGGGTTTGAGGCCAGTAAGATTTTTTACAGTTGAGCGGTAACAAGTAGCCTGAGGGTTTAGATGGCATTACATTATGACTGAAATGATACTGCAAGTTTCGATACTTACATGTCTTCCAATAAGTGTGACATCTTCTCTATGGTCGTTGTGTCCTGCCGTGGAAAACATGAAGGATATTGCTTAGTATCGGCAGTGAATCATGAGCAAGTTATTTCTTATGAATGTACGAGACAATACAATGACAATTCATGAAATGATTTATGACAGCGAGCCAGTGGATGCGAGGGGGTGAATTGGATCAGTTTTTGATCTTTCCCACGCTGGGAGTGCAAACCCACTACAGAATACACTGAGACAAAAGAGAGACAGTGAAGCTGACAGCAGCAACACTCCCTTGGTGCCCTCCTCACCTTGCCAAGTTGGCACAGGGGCAAAAGGGCATCTGCCTGCGGACAATGGGACCGCATGCATAGGGATGCTAAAATCCCCCCTGCTTGCCAGGTGAAGAGACGCGGCAAAGAGACAAAAAACAGACTGAATATGTAAATAAGGTGGGATTAACAGAGGCGAGACTGAAGAGCCTGTTTGTGTGAAAAATGGTGGACGTGTGATTGACAGTGGCTTTTTTAGAACAATCCGTGCTTTGTGTGCGATCCACAAGACAAATAAATAAAAAAGGGCTCCGTTAACCATCAGAGGTTATGTAAAAATCCCGACTTGAATTGCTGAAGTCAATGACTCTTCATAAATCAGATTCACATTGTGAACCGCTAGAGGACACACTCTTGGCCAGGAGCAGCAAGCGTCATGCCAATTCGACATGGCTGCACTTCAGGCCGAACTGAGCTGTACACAGAGAGCATGCGTGAGGAAAAGATCTTTGCAGGGATCAATGGTTAAGTCTGCTTCCACAGTTGGTATGACTGGCACGGGGCTATGAACAACCACCCTGTCAGCCGCTAAATCTTCCGAGACATCACAACATGGGATAGAGGGGTGAAAGAGTAGCTTGTGCGTTAAAGCATCAGGACTTTCCTGGCCTTTGGATAACGAGAAGGCTTAAGGGCAGTACAGGACACAAGATAAAGACAGCTTAACATGGGCTTTTAGCAGCACAGGTTAGATTAGCGCTGTCAAAGGAAGTCTCCTGCAAGAATGGGTTAACGTCAAAGGTCATCTAAAAGAACGGCTGGACGCAGCTTGTGCAATAATTAAGGATAACAGGATTACATTTTCAGGCTTGTGCAATTGAGCCAATGGAGGAAGGCACTGTTGTCCTAAGGGTTCGGAGAAAGATTACAGTTGGGTAAACTGACCCATAACAAGTGTACATTGCTATCTTGAACTTAGTTATTTAGTTGGAAATTTGTAATAAGACGACGGAAGACACTACTCAAACGACGGAGGATAGGATGTGAAGTGGGATGTGTTCTGTGAAACATTTCCACAGCATATGGTGGACGCGTGGGGGTCAAGTGATCATGACTGGGAACCAGAGAATAAGATTAAGGGGAGGTGTACGCTTTTTAAAGGGCTGCACTTTTTTTTGCCGAATTTAACTAGGACACTGCTAATCCTCTTTTGCATCACATGAAGTCATCAATTAAAGGATAGAATCAAATGTGATTATCTCGCTTGCCCCAATCACAGCCTTGTTTCAGGCCTAATCAACAGAGAAAGGATGGAGGACATAAAGGACGTAGGACTCATTAATATAGTATAGGGTATACACAGAGATACAGCATCTGACCACCTTTTAAAGGGATTATTTAATGCTGACATATGGTCACCAGAATATGAGGGACCATATCACTGTAAAAAAAAAATATATATATTGTTGGTTTAACTTAAAAAAGTAAGTAACCTGGCTGCCTTAAAATTTTAAGTTCATTGAACTGGAAAAAATAAGTTAATACACTGTAAACCCTAATGTTATCATAACTTGACATTACTTAAAACACCCAGTTTTTTCATCAACACTTAAACAGGTGTGTTTAACATACTCATTGGAAGCAAAAATCTTTTGAATTAAGATTTTAAGTGTTAAAAACTCAGAATTTCAATTTATTTAAATTATCCACTAAGTCTCTGTTTAAAAATGATTGGTCGCACTTGAAATTCTGCCTTGACAACAGCACTGATTGGCCAATTTAACAAAAGGCGGTTTTAATTTTTTTGTCGTGTTGAATTTGCTGAAGACACTTGCGGATGCAGAACCAACTGAAAGAAGAAACAATAAAGTTTAAAGTTCAATTGGTAAGTAAAGATAACGCCACGCATAAAAGTATCTTGATTTCCTTACACGTTTTATTGTAATGTTATTTACATGGTAGAAAAACACTTTAGCGCTACCGTTTTTCTCCCCGCAGCGGCACAGGCGGTAAAGCAGGCGGGAAGAGTCGTTGTGAAAGACTCAGAGTACGCTGGTAGGTTGAATAATGGTACAATATATATTTAAATTGGGCTTAGTTACCTTTCAAATATTTTATTTTTAGAGTATTTTCGAGTTATAAACACGCTTGAGTAACTAACTTTCTGTGACATCTAACATCTAACTTTTCTGAACATCTGAATGTCCCGTTTTCCTGCCGCAGCTGCAGTAGCAGGCAGGTGGTTATGAAGCAGACGAGGATGGGGGTGAGAGACTTTACGATGTAACGTTAGGCCACAGGGCTCAATGGTAAGTTAATCTATAATGCGTCTGTAAATTTTGCTTTATTGTCTGTGAAATATTATATTTTTTTATACGGATGGACAAGGTATACATGCGTCGAAGTTAAAATCAAGTTTCTGAGAGCACTTAGGAGTCACCCAACTTCCAAACCGAACGTTACTAAACGTAATCAATATTTTGCAGGCTAACGCTAGCGCTGTTCATTTATAATAAAGCATGATATTGCGGCTCAAACGTCGAGTAGAATCTATTTCCAGGCTCACTGAAATGTCTCCGTGAGAAATTTGTGAAATAAGACTTTTTTTTTAATTTGGTGTAAAAATGGGCTGCAGTGTGAATACTGATTTAATCATTTTAAGAATTTCTGTGACTCGTTATGTTTACAAAAAACGCAGACCTTTCCCTGCCTGCTACGCATTTATAGAGATATATTATTAATTAAAGGGGTTATGAACTGGCTTTTTAAAGTTTATTATATTGTTGTCTGAGGTCAACTTATAACGTTCGCTTGGTTTTTGCATTCAAAAACATCAAAATGAACAAGTAATAGGCTATTTTGTACCCAGGTTGTGAGCCTACCTAAAAAACAGTCGGTTTTTATGGGTGTGTCGCACTGAAGACTTGGAAGTAAACACCCACTGCTGCGAGTGGAGAACAGTTTTGCATATTATAATGAGTTTAACTCAGCCGTCTGCGGTGCACACGGGGGGGGGGGGGAACGTCCAGTGTAAAATGGCAACCGGATTCGCCCATACATGTTCGACCCAAAGTCCGTGATGTGTTGCACAATTCCTGTCAGATCCAATATAGACGGCACAGCACCGTTCTTTACTCTTAATCGTCTGTAAATCCAGTCTTGTTTACAAAATAATCTTCAGTCAAATGAAGCGAACAGACGACAATGTTTTACCTCATCAGCTGGAACGTCATTAAAAATAAAGTTTATCCATGCAGTCCTATTGGAATCCAGAGGAAGCTTATGCAATGACTGTCGTCTTTCAAAACCAGGCACTGCACAATATTCTGTGCTGCCCGGTAGATCCGGTTGGTCATCACGAGGTAAGCATGTAGCCTACATGTATGTTACTTAGCTATGTGTGTAATGCGCAAATCGGTGGGCGGGGCTAAACCTGACGTGTTGAAGTAGGTGTTGATCTTCTTCTGTGGGGGTGGTGTTTTATCCTCTTTGTCGTCATAGTCCCCACTTTTAAAAACGAGTCGTTTTCAGAGGCTGGTGTCAATAAAAGCTTTCATTGGACTAACAAGGACGTTTTCAGTTCTGAAACTTACAGGATATTATTATAATATGATAATAATAACACTCACCAAGTCTGTACACTCACCAAGTTCTCAATGTTTCGTTTTGCATAGGGACCTTAATTATGTTACTGTGTTAGTGTGGGGCTATTTTGAGCCTTGTTAGTGGTATTTTATCTTGTGTCCTGTTAGCAATTTCTTTTTACTTAGTAAATGCCCCCAGTACTAGCATTACACGCTAAACAGTTTGAGATAAAACTTTTTACAATCGATTATCATGAAAACAAATCTCAGAGAATGGTGGACTAGGTACCGATGTTTTATTAGACCAAAGGTTCATTTTGCACGGGAGTTCTCCTTTAAGACCAAGCTGAATCCTATGCCGGCTGGTCTTTCCTGCTTCACAGTGAGCGGGACGCATTTGCGGCAATTCCCTTTCCTAAGATTGTACTGATTTCAGCAAATCAGTTTGGCCAAATGCAGACAACTCAATTAGGGTTCATGAGCCCAACATCCAGCCACGCAAGAAAACATGCAATATACCTGAGGCAAGACGTAATAAAGGGAAGTCGCTTTTCACTACTGTACAGTTAATGTTGTTAAAGGGACACTATGTAGTTATTTTAGCTTAATTTAACAGCTTCAGAGTTATTGAAATGGTTATATGACTTCTTTCGGGTTGAATGGTGGGCGTCTCGACCCCCCCTGGTGCCTGTGAGCGGAAAAATCTCACTTGCAGTTTCAGGCCCGCCGGCTCGCCGGCCTCAGTATCAGGAAGTATCGCGTGATATCAGCTCTCGCGATGTAACATATTCTTTTGCGAGTCTTGCGACAACACTGCACATATCCAGGAACAAGGTCGAGAAGGATGGAGTTTGTCACACTATCGTCATGGCGGAGCCGGCATATAAGATATAGAAAGCTAGGAAAGCATTGTCGGTGGAACAGAGAAAGAGGAAAAAGCAGACTGACCGAGCGAGGAGTCAGACGCGAGCATAGCCGTAATGTGCGTGTGATATGTCCCCATTGAAACATCTCGCAGCACGGATGTACCAATACAAACAAATAAAACATCTCCAGGTAACTCTAGTAGATTCATTTATTTCGTTTGTTAAATAAGAGGCGATCTGAAATGTGTTGTTTTTGAATTCAAGTGACCAAAGTGCTCATTGCCGCTGTGATCAGTTTCAGTGGATTCAGTGTTCTGTTGTGATCTTCAAACGGACGCGCGCTCATTGCTCAATCCGTTGCGGGGACTGAGAGACTCATTACGGTGAAATCACAAAACCCAATGCACAAAAAACATGTCCCTGCTTGAAATACAGCCACTAATAAACAATCGGTGTTGATGAGGAAAATAAACTATACTATTAGTAAGGATTAGAACCCAGAACCTGTGACAAACATGGCAAAAGTTCTTCCTCTGGACCATTAAAGTTCATGGGGATATGTATTTAATCACGTGAAAATTCTCAACACTAACAACATATATTAGATCTCAATAAACGACAAATTAAACACAATGTACTATTGTATACTATGTAACACGTCATGCCCTCCGTGAGTGGTATTTACGACAGTAATGTTGAAAACAAGTACTCCACAGTTACTCTAGGGGTCCCTGTTTGACAGCATTTTTGTCTAGTGCCCCTTTAAAAGGAGAATACATTTTACATTTAAGTAACTTTTAATGTATTCCTAACCTTGGAACATCATACAGTAATTGTTATTATCAATATTATCTTTTTTTACAGAAACACAAAATGACTAAAAAGTAAATTTTAGTTCAAATTTTAAGTGTGATTGTTTAAAAATGCTGTTTTGACTGGTTTAATATTCAGTTGTTAATGCTTTCAAATTATACGCCACAGAGGTCCCCCGATCAGCATTTTTGGGGCCGGTCACCGATTACATATCACCAAAATCATGATCTGCCGATTGCCGATCACAGAATGGCAGGGGAATGGGAATCTTTCATCTATAATCTAGCAGAGTTTGCACCATATGAAGAAATGAAACTATGAATTAACTGCATTGAGAAGAAAAAAAAAACAGTAGAAATGAATAGGCTACAGTCAAGATCTTAAAGAACCAGCAAGTGTTTATTTAATTGTGTCTAGAAAATGAGATATCTTAAAGGGATACTCCACTTTTTTTGGAAATAGGTTCATTTTACAACTCCCCCAGAGTTAAACAGTTGAGTTTCACCGTTTTTGAATCCATTCATCCTACTATGGAAGTCAATGAGACCAGAAACTGTCTGGTTACTGATATTATTCTATATATCAGAAAATCGGCTGAATGGATCCGAAAACGGTGAAACTCAACGGTAACACTTTACAATAAGGTTCGTTAGTTAACATTAGTTATCTACATTAGTTAATATGAACTAATAATGAATAGCACATATACAGCATTTGTTAATCTTTGTTAATGTTATTTTCAACATTTACTAATACTTGATTAAAATCTTGTTAAGTAAGTCTTTAAGTTTTTTAAGTAAGTAAGTCCTCCGCTGCGCGTCGGCCGGTTTACGCCTCGCCGTCGTCCATTAAAACCTGACAATGGACACCTCGTCGGGCATTAACCCGCTTATACCATGGTCACTTGCCAAATAAAACATTTTTAAAACATTAGTTTATATTTTAATTAGGCTAAATCTAGTTTTTACAAATAATAACTTGCCTGACGGTCTATTTAGCAACCGGAGATATAGTCCGCTCAGCTTGTAGAACCCTTCGGGTTCAAAAATGCATTTTTTTTTCTCAGGAAACACAAAGGTAAGCATAGTTATTTTTTTATTACACATAAAACAATTAATCAAACAACAATAAAAAAACAACAAAATTAGTTCTGAGCTCCAGCGATTTGCGCTTAACGTTATAGAGAGCCTAAGTCCCTCCCCTTCCGGTCAACCACCATGGGACCTTACTTCGGAAAAATATTGAATGGTAGTCAATGGCAAGAGACAACAAATATTTTGATCTGGTTTGAATTGTGCCCTGAATTACACATATGATGTTTGTCAATTTAAAAGATACATTTTAAAGTAAAGAAAGTCGCAGTTTGATGTAAAACCGTTGAGGTATAAGACTGTGAAAATACGTAATTACAAAGACTACAAACCCCAAAGGCGCACATTTTCTCTCAATGAATGAAGCTAACTTTACTGAGGCTTTCTGTCATTGTTTCTACAGTCTTACGTTATGATCGTAACGTTACGCCGTCCTACCTGAGTGTTTTGTACCAGACTGCACACACACGAGCAGCGGATCTCGTTTCGCTTCCCGGGAGATGTAGTTCACAGAGCGATTTTCACATAAAACTAAATGTTACTCTTCTGTTGTATGACAAACTGCGACGTTTTTGACTTTGAGAATAATCTTTTAAATTGACAAACATCATATGTGTAAAAGAGGGCACAGTTCAGACGGAATAAAAAGATAAGTTGTCTCTCCCCATTGACTTCCATTCATATTTTTTCCGAAATAAGGTCCCATGAGCCGGAAGCGAAGGGGCGGGACTTAGGCTCTCTATAGAGGGCAATAAATTAATCAGATCAAAGAGACGGTCATTTGCCTCAGACTCCTTAGGCTTGAAACGCTGTAGCGTTACTCTCCTCCTGCCTTGGTTGTCTGGACAGCTGCGTAAAACTCCCGCAGGGTCTCATTCAGGGGTGCGTTTCCGAAAGCATCGTTAGCCAACTATGGTCGCAAGTTCCGTCATTACCAATAGAGTTCAATGGAGCAGAGGAGCAGCGGTGTACTTTTCAAAGCTGGAGTACATTTCTTTCTGAACAATAAAGTCTCTGAGTGAATTTACTGCCCATTTTGTATTTTTTTTTTTTTGTGTTGATCTCATCTTTTTCGTGTTATCTCCTTGGGTCGTTTCTCCGTTTTATTTACTTTTTTTCTTTCTTTCTTCAGCAGCATACCAGTCGTCAAAGTTGCCATATTCTCCATAAATGTTAAAAGAAATAGCAATAAGTCGCTCATTGTTGTATTAGGCTATAATATCTAACATTAAATGATAGAGCATGTGACTGCCTGTTGCTATGGTTACTCACAGCTGTTGTAGGCAGCGCATTTATTTATTAATTTCGAATGGTAAACAGGCAGTTTCGCCAGAACTACTTTACTAGGTGTCCTCTATCACTTTTTAACGGACACCCTGCAGCCAATCAGAATCGAGTATTCACCCAGACCATGGTATAACATTAGTTAATGTACCGTGAACTAACATGAACAAACAATGAACAGCTGTATTTTCATGAACTAACATTAACAAAGATGAACAAATGCAGTAACAAATGTATTGCTCATGGTTAGTGCATGTTAGTAAATACATTAACTAATGTTAATGTTAACTAATGAACCTTATTGTAAAGTGTTACCAACTCAACTGTTTAACTCTGGGGGAGTTGTAAAATGAGCCTATTTCCAAAAAAAGTGGAGTATCCCTTTAAGACTACTGTAGGCCATCTTCCCTAAAGTGTGGAGGTGCGCTGCGCATGCATGTGGAAAAAAGTTGCGTGAGTAATTTACATAACGTGAACAAGCTATTTTTAGCCAATATCGGCCGATCATGATCGGCGGCCGATCAATCGGAGCATCGCTTATCTTGAAAAATCATAGCGTATGGTATTTTGAAGAGAGGTTGATGATATTCAAAATGCGTCTCCCACACCTCTGGATTTAACTGAGCCTTTGTAAGAAAATATTGTATAGCTGATATTTACATATCCTGAATGGAATATAATCAGGTAAAACTATTTTGATAGTCCACTTTAGACATTCTATTGAACTAAGAAACTTTGCAGGTACCGTACATTCAAAATTTGCAGTTTTTTTTTTCTGAATGGATAATTGTCGTTTTGTTAAATGTCTTCCATTTACACTTGACCTTATAAAATCTCAGCAAAAAAAATTATAAATTGGATCTTCAATTCCTGTGCTACATGCAAATTTACCAGAGTTCATGTCAGCGAAAGCAACAGATATGAGCTGCATTTTATTTATCATCAACTAAACTCAAGATCAAAGACCGCAACAGGAGAAAGCTGTATCATGTATGGTAAAATCATTTAGTCTCAGTACTTTTAATGAAGATGAGTGTGTCTTACTTAAGCTTAAGAGTAGAGACACAAGAAACCGACGCCAAAGAACTAGCGACGATGAAAGCCGACTGTGTTGTTGCCTCGCGACAGTCAACTATCACACGCAATCTGCGCCTGCGTGTAAATGAGACAAATGTCTATTTCCACAAATATATGTGTCATTCAAAAAGGGAAACCGACGCTGCAGATACACAAACTGTAAACAAAGCAGTGCGTGCTACTGAATATCAATCCTGATGATGATCACTTTCTTTATTCCACTCCGCTCATGTAAATATTAAAATATTTGCCAAGGAACACTCAGGTAAGATGACGTAAATTATGAAAAAGGCTACTATATGTACCATTTTGACGACTTTGCTCACTGTTTTGCTATTATTCTCATGCACTGACTCATTCACTAAGCTGAACAGCCAAACAGAGTTCTCTGAGAATCAGAATTCTCAGAGTTCAGCCAATCAGAGCCCGACACCGATTCTACATGCTGAAATCCATATTTGCATGTACATTCTGGCACTACACAGTCTGAATTTGCTACTGACTATTCAAACGTGAGTTTTGAGCAGCATTTAGATCAGCGCTTGCTTGTCGTTTCTATGATCACAAATGCAGACTAGAGCCCGACCGATAAAGAATTTTGAAGGCCGATACCGATACAAATATTTTTGGGTTTTAAAATCCGATATTCCGATATATCGGCCGATATTTTTTTACTAAATATTGTTGGATTTCACACACGTGTAAAAGAAAAGCTAACTTTTCTGCACAAGATACGTTTGATACTTTTTCTCTATGTCTAAATGTTCATTCCTCGCAAGTATAACTTACATTTTACAATGCAGGGACTGTAACTAGAGATTTGCTAGTTATAAATACAGTAATCATTACTTTATTTAGGCAAAAAAAGTTCATTGTGGTTTCCAAGCTCATTAATGTTAACGTTAGCGGTCTTCCACTGATGATAGTGGCATTAGCTAGCTTTGTGGTTAGCTAGTCTATGATGAGCCATAATTTAGCAATAGATAACATTATACTGCAAATTGTAAAACATACATTTTCAATATAACAGGCCAAGGAGAGATGATTGAAGTGTGTTTCATCCGTTTTTATTTCATTTTTTAAATATTCATTTATCAGCCATTATGACTGCCGATACCGATATTTTGGAAAATGTCTAATATCGGCCGATAATATCGGTCGGCCGATATATCGGTCTGGCTCTAATGCAGACATAGTTTTATGTTAACATAGCTTGGTCATCTGCATTTTCCGGTTCAGAACGATTCGGGCTCGAATTGATAAGGTAGAACCGACATTAATATCACCTGCCATTATTACTTTGGGAACTGATGTTCCAAATATGGTAAGGGGCGTAACATTTCCGTCACACGCTTATGGTTTTTGGGCCAATCCCAATGCACATTTATTGCTGGCCAATCAGAGCACACCACGCTTTTCAGAACAATGAGCTTTGTGAAAATCGACGCGTTTCAGAAAGGAAGGCATAGAGGAGCAACAATAATGTACAGTATGTGTAACTTATTGACCTTTTTAAAGGGGGGGTTGATTGCGATTTCACTTTTTTTTCATTTTAAATAGTGTGTAATGTTGCTGTTGGTGCATGAACAGAATCTGCAAAGTTGCAGCACTGAAAGTTCAGTGTAAGCAGAGATATCGTCTTTTAAAAATCAGGAAATATATTGCCTACAAAAACGACTCGATTGGGACTACAGCTGGGTTATGGTACGTCACTACGTATTTTTTGCATCAACCCTCCCTCCGGAATATGCAAAAAAGGGCATGTGCATATTTCTGCGGCTCGTCGAGTGTGTTGTGTTCACCCAGCTGTCAGGTCTTCTGTTTTTGAGCTTCCCACGGACGCTGTACTTCGTCAACAATGGATACAATTTATGTTTGATTATGTTCCTGAAAATGACGATCGTAATCTAGCTCTCTGTGCTGCGCATTTTACGGAAGACAGCTTCCAGAATCTCCACGAATTCAACAAAAAACTGTTACTAAAACATGAAGCAGTTCCAACTTTAAAAGCAGAGGCATTGTTTAAATGTATTTGCATGTATAATTCCAGACGTAGCCTTGTGTTTTATTTTTTTCAAATGTCAGCGCTGGCTTTATAGCCACTAGGCTACTAGTAATGCTATTTTGTGTCTACGACAAACGCGTACAAACATTATGGACCTGAATTTTGTATAAGTACTTATGTTGTAAATGTATTTTTCATGTATATATGCTTTATGACGTTATTTTCGATTTGATCAAGAACGTAAACTAATGCCAACGCTGTTTAAATATGACATTATTAGCCAGTCAGTTGCTATTGTTGCCAGTCAGATGCTATTGTGTAAAACAAACGTGTATATGGTAAAAAAAAAAAATGTAGCAAATTATCATTCAGAAATGTTTAGTAAGAGCTGTGTGTGGTGAGTTTCTGCTTGACTTGGGTTGGGAACCGAGAACCAGTTCTTTTCCAGAACCGGTAGTGTTTTTCAAAAAATACCGGAACCGTGCAAAATTCCTAAATTTCGGTTCCTAAAACGGTTCTGGTGCGATATGAGGGCGAAGTAGGGTGGCCATACGTCCGGATTTTGGCCGGACAGTCCGGATTTTAAGCTCCGTGTCCAGCGCAGCCTCAAGCCGGACACTCTTTTGTCCTCCTTTTTGGAGTTGATATGAATCGGCCCAAAAAAAAAAAAAAAAAAAAAACGCTCTAGAATCTTTATTGAGACGCAGCAGCGTCTAATGCCGTAAGCTCTCTTGTCTAACAAATGATTGTCTGAAAGCGGTGTCAAATAAATATCATTGGTTTAAAAAAGTAAACAAGCCTCCATGTGCTAGCTACTACGCCTACGTCATATAACGTTAAAATGGCGAAACGTAAGACATCATTTAATCCGGAATGGACAAAAGAGCACGCATTTATTTCTAAAAGCAGAAAAGATGATTTCCATGGATTTTGCACATTGTGTCGCTGTGAAGTGGACGTTAGCAGTCAAGGGAAAGCCGCGATTGACCGACATGCCGGCACTGAAAAACATAAAAGTAACCAACGAGACGCGGGTACGTCTTCCCTTAGGTCATTTTTTCGAGAGGCAACATCACCTCAGGATGACAAAATCTCTGCTGCAGAGCTTTGTAAAGTCTATCATGCAGTCAAGCATCACCAGTCATACAGGAGTGCAGATTGTGGAGTCAAAGTTGACAGAGAGATCTTGGAAAAACCTGTGGAAAAACAAAAGCTAAGAAAAGACCTGTGGAAAAACAAAAGCTAAGGCTTTGTGTGAGAAGGTTCTAGCGCCCTACTCTGTACATATACATTCAGATTACATCAAATTAAACAAATTAAATCTGCCTTTTTGAGTGGCAACGGACGCATCAAACAAAGGTACGACCAAGTGTTTCCCGATTGTACTGAGATATTTGCACTTTGAGGAAGGTGTGCAACATGCACTGTTCGATTTTTATAGTGACAGCAACGAAACTTCAGAGGCTATAACAAACCAGCTACTGGCTAAACTGGAGATGTCTGGTCTTGATGTGAAAAACATGTCAGCATATGCAGCAGACAACGCCAGTGTCAACTATGGAAAACACAACAGTGTTTATCAGAAATTGAAACTGGCTCAGAAGGATGTGCTACCTGCAAACTGTTGAGCCCATATCCTACACAATGCAACAAGATATGCAGCAGGCAGCCTGGATTTTGATGTTGAAAATGCTGTGCTCAAGGTTTACAGCCATTTTAGCATGTCAGCAAGCAGAACAGCACAGTTGAAGGAATTCTGTGAGTTTGTAGAAGTGGAAGAATGCAACCTGCTACGACATGTCATCACAAGGTGGTTGTCCCTGCTTCCATCTATTGACAGAATACTGAATTATTGGAAGCCCCTGACCAGCTACTTTCAGAGTGAAGGTGAGGAGCAATGCTCCCAGTTTTTGTGGAAATGTTTTGGAGAGGAAAGCATGGAAGTGTCTGAGACATATTTTCTTTTCCTCAGTCACATTCTAAAAGTGTTCTCAGACACCATTGAAGCTCTCGAGGCCAAATCGTTCAGCATAACAAGTGTGTTTAAGGTAATGATTGATCTGAAACAGAAACTTGAGAGAAGGATGACTGACAGGTTCTTTGACTTTACTGTGAACACTAAACTCAAGCAGCTACCCCCTTACCTGGCAAAGAAATGTGTGGAGGATTTTCTTGGTTTCTATGAAAGAGCCAAGAAATAAATAAGTGAAAGATATGACTTCTCTGAGAACAGCTTTCAGAGCAAAGTGGCAAAGCTTGACCTCACAACTGCTGTGTCATATGAAAAATACAGTGATGCTGTCCAGGCCTGCAATCTGAAAGACATTGATATGGATGGACTGTATGAGGAATATGCCATGGTGGAGGCTTCCTTAACCTCTCCGGAAATGGAAGGTTGCCACAGTGAGGAGCGATATCTGAAACTGTTTTCCAAAGCAGACGCACCACTTGTGAATCTCAGGAAGATCACTGCCTATATTTTCTCCATCCCATGCAGCAATGCACACACAGAACGAGTCTTTTCAATGATGACATCTGCATGGAGAAACGAGAGGAATCGTCTGGATGTGGACAGCGTCAAGGCTGAGCTCCAAGTTTGTGTCAATTTTACCTTTCCCTGCACAGACATGTACAAGAAGTTCCTTGGAAACAAAAAGCTCTTGGATGCAGCCAGGAAAGGGCCGAAGTATTGCAGATAGACAATCAACTATTTGGTGACTACTGTAGTTTTATGTGTTCTATGTAGTCTTTGTGTTCACAAATCGAATGGGAATAAGAATATTATAGGAAATATGAATATGAGTATTGGGTTTAAATGTATTTATGTATTTCTCTTAATTTTATGTATTTATTTTAAGTCCAGGAATGTTATGTTTTTTTTCTGGTACTGTGCACTTTGCAAGACAGGTTTGCTCATCTCAGTGGTCAGTTTTTGAAACCAATGTCTTGAATAAATACAAATACTACTGTGAACAAAAACTTTTTTTGTTTTTTTTTTTGTAGCGCTGCATTTTGTAAACACACACACGAGTCACGTACATTCAAATCAGTTTGCGTTGAGAGTTAGAGAGCAGTTGTCGATATGAAACTGCTTTATAATCACACAGTATCAATATTTATGTTACACATATTCAAATGATTAACGTTACAGAAGTAGTGAGATTATAGTTTGAGTAAACATTGACGGTAGTAGTCAAAACAGATGCAGTCCGTAACTTGTGTTACTTGTGTCATGAGTGCATCATGAATGGTTTTTTTTCAAACCGTGTTTGTGTCTTATCTTGAATCACTACGTAAAGCCTGTAATAAGCGTTAATACTCGGACTTGTTTAGACTGGATGGCGGATCGCAGCCGTTGAGGAGTAGCCCAATGCCTGCGTGACTCGTCATGGACATAAACAGAGAGAAGTAGCTCCGGCAACTATGTTCTTCCGCAAGACGCATGCACTGCAGTTCTGTTTATTGACTGCTATTTAGGGCCGATTTATCCAGTAATAATGCAATAATTAAAGTCTTTATGAATCAATAATTCAAACCATTTTTAAAAATAATCTGTTCTACACACATATGTGTGTTAAAGCATATTCTACCCCTTCTGAGAGGGTAACTTATCACTGTTGGAGATACAATAAAGGAGAGGTCCTAAATTATTCTAGAGAATGCAGAATTTTTTTATTTCCTTTTAATTATAATTTTTTTTTTGCAAAGATTGATTAATAATATGTTGAATTTGTTTACATTATCAGTCTGTTAAACTCATTTGTCAAGCAGTGTTAATTTTGGCACCCATTTTTGATTTAGTCTTAGTCTTCATCTTCAGACGGAAATGTTTATTGGTCTTATTTACATTTCAGTCATTTTGTCTTTCATAGTTTTAGTTGACGAAAAGTCATTGCAATTTTTGTCAACTTTTAGTCATTACATTTAGTCAAACTTCAGTTACCGAGATTAATTTTGGTAGCGATTTATATGTAGTCTTTACTATTTAGGAAAAAAAAATGTATAATTATTTTTTTTCTCTCTAGGCCAATTTAATTAAGCTTATGAGAAATTGAAACGTTTTGTTGACATTGCACTCTTTAGCAGTAGCAATTCTACATATCAATTTCCCTTAGTTCAGTGGTTCTCCAATTTTTCTCTAGTCACATCTTTTCATTAAGAGACAATATTTGCACTTTTAATCGATTTTTCCTGTTATTTTTTTTTTTACCTTTATAAATATCTTTATAAAATAAGTGAGTCACAGATTCATTCATTCACTAACGAAGCAATGCTGTCCTTATGAACGGATCATTCAATCTCACGCTTCGTTCAAAGCCACAGATTCGTTCACAAATGTAGAACATCACTTATTCGTACCCTTGTTGAACTGATGTATAAAATTTCAATAATCAATTTCAATGTATACAATCGATGTTCAGAAAACATTGCATTCTTGCTCGTATAATATGATCAACATTAAAAACACAGCTGCATTTTGATCGCAGATTTAGTCGCACAGACAGCTCGAGCAGCTCGTAACAGAACCAAGACCGACATGAATGACGCTTTAAGTTGAAAATTTCAAATGAAGATCGCTGAACTAAAGTTTAACTTGTCTGTGTTTTCTGATCATCCACACACTTCTTCCGCAGTGTAGAGAGAGAGAGTGTGCGCATTGCAATGCCAGATACTATTGAAAAGACCGGCTAAAATCGTGTTTTTTTAACAGAAATCTCTGACTGGGGATTTATAGTTTTGAAATCTGGCAATCATAAGCATGAACGCTCGTAAAAACAGTCAATGTGTTGTTTTTCCTTTATTTGATAAAAAACAAGTGGTTTTAATTTTTTAAACACATTTCAGTCTCGTCTTTTTTCGTCAACAATATTGCATGTGTTGATATAGTCACATTGATTGTTTAATGACGTGGGTTTCGTCTCTCATCGTCTTGTCTTAGTCAGGGAAAAAACGGTCGTCAACGAACATTTTTCGTCATAGTTTTCGTTAACAAAATTAACACTGTTGTCAAGTACCATAAGAAATAAACACAAAAGGGATTGTGGATTTTTCTCTAACAAATATTTTAATTGAATGGGAACCGGAATCGTTTGGCGGAACCGGAATCGGAACCGAAACCAGAAAATTTCTCACGATTCCCAACCCTTTTCATCGCTGCTTTCTCGGTCTGATTCTGCCTCAAACTGATACTGCACGTATCGATCATAGACTGTAACCATTTTTTACATGATAGGACCTTTGGAATGCACGTTTCGCCCATAAAGGTAATGGGTGTTTACCTTCCGGACAACGTGAGCGACAGTTTAGCCAATCACAACATACAGGCCCAAACTAACCAATCTGAGCCCACTGCCTGTTTCTGAGGGAGAGGTTTCATAGAATCAGGAAGTCAACCAGTCATGCAGAGGACAGCGCGGCTTGCAATAAAGGTGAAATTTATGAAAAATAAGACTTTTTAAAAAAGAAAAACCACAAATACACGTTATATTGCACCCCATAAACAGAATCATGCAAAGAAAAAAAGCAGTCAACCCCCCCTTTAACTTAAAACCACGTAAACACATTGCATTAAACCAAACACACAAAATTTTCTTTTCAGAACCATCATATGACCCCTTTAGACCTGCACAATTAAACTAATTTATGTACTTACTGTGAGGATTCCTTTGACTTGTGTGTAGAAAAGGCTACTCATTCCACCAAACATAATCAGCCCCATGAAACAGGACCCACGTAGAAGAGCCAACTCATGACGTACTGCAAACTCCGCCTGAGAGAGACAAACATTTTACACACATGCTATAAACTCTCATGGACAAATCAGACCATTCCCAGGTAAGATTTTTTATGCTATACATTTTGGCACCTCAGGCCGTTATGGAGAGTGATGTGACACTGCTTGTTTTCTTTCGGTAAAGGCTTATCTGTGACTATTACAGCAAACACACAAATACACAAAATCCACAATACTTTGCTTCTTATGGGAAAGATAACGTCACTATCTCTTCCATACAGCTGTTTCTGTGTCCATACAGCATCTCTCGCTTCTCAGCTGCGTCTGTTTACTCACACACAATGCTCCACAGAATAAACAAAAACAGGAAATTGAGCGTTATGGGCTTTTATTTACAGGCACTCTAGCATTGCCATGATGGCTCAGCTGTTCAGCTGCATTCAAGTTGGAATGATGCTCCTGTGAATTTAAATGCTCTGACGGAAAAACACAGCACTATATTCCTGACTCTGAGACATGGCATAAAACTCCGCTATTAGTTTTTTTATTCACCTGCTATTAGTTTTTAAAACAGCAACATTTCCACTCAAAAATTTATCAAATGTATTTAATTTCAACTAATGTCATTTTCATTGTCAAAATTGTGAAATTGTATTAATCACCCACTACCCCTAAAACCACCAATCATCAGACCATTACATTAAAATACAAGACCAGACCATGAGACTAAATAATTAAACGCATCCAAAATAAAAGTTTGTGTTCACATAATATGTGTGTGTACTGTGTATAATTATTTTGTATATATAAAATACACACAGACACATGCATGTATATATTTAATAAAAAGGTGTTATTAATATATCAAATTTTTATATTTATATATAGAAATATATATACAGTAAATACATGCAAATATTTCTTAAATTTAAACATGCATATGTGTGTATTTATATATACAAAATAATTATACTCAGTACACACACACACACACACACACACATTTTGTAAACAAACTTTTATTTTGATCTTATGTTTTGTTTTTTAAGAAATTGTTTTCTGTAGAACAACTATGTGATCATCAAGATTTTCTTAAATCAGTCAAATAACATTATTTGAAAGCAGCAATACAATTTTTTATAAAACCATAAAGGCTTAAACTTTGGGAAATTGCTGTTTGCAGGTGTGTTTTGGGTGAAGTGATATGGCATAAGACCAGTACAAACGATCATTGCATGCAAATACAACTGGTGTTAAATTCAGTGTCTCGCATTCAAAGCTTATTTAGTACTTAACAGTAATGCTGATGCCACCTGCAGGTCCCTAATCTCAGTTAAGAGGTGCAAATCCAGTGCTAAATCTTCTGCCTCAATTGAAAAGATTCTATTAAACCACGGAATAATAAAGAGAGCTAAATGAAAAAAACATACTACATTTCAACATGACATCACGACTTTTGCGTAAACATACACGCCACTTTCGAGTCAAATGGCGTGTTATCTCTACGCATTTTGCGCTATCCGCGTGTATCCGCGTGTATGCGTGTATGTCTACGCCATTAACGTCCGCGTCATTCCGCGTGTCTGTACACGCGCGTCAAATGTCCAGTCATAAATGCCATTAACCCCAGTGACGGTTAAGTTTAGGGACAGGGTTGAGGTAAGTCATATATTTATATAACGTTAAGTCAACGGCGTTCATAAACACGCTGAAAAGCGATTATGCGTCTTGATAGCACGCCAAAAATGCAAATACGAATTGGCGTGTCATACACACGCTACTTCATGAGATCAGTCTGTACATTTAATAGTTTTTCATAACAATATGCAAATATGCATTTGACAAAATGTAACGCATAATGTGCTGTATTCCACAATGCAATGTACTTGACTTAACTATCCATATCAAATATGGCAATTGAACTGGAAACAATATCAAACAGATAAACTGACTAATATATATATATATATATATAAATATAAATATATATTTTGTTGTTGCCAAAAAAAAAAATCAAGATTTAGAAAAAGTATTATATTACCATCACTGTCATAGTACTGCCATTGTTTGTAAAGTAAAAATGTATTGCTTGTTAATGGAATATGTGTGGTGTTTTGCCATATTACATCAGTGTTGGGTATAATGCAATTACTAAGTACTTAATAACTAATTTAATTACTTTTCCATTGAAAAAAGTAAGGGATTACTCTTAACGATCTTAACGGTCTTTTTTAACGATCTAAAACGGCAAGTGTCAAGCGCGAAGTGCAAATAACTTTGTGGGTGGATCTCGGCGTTGTTACTATTTATCCAGTGGGATAAATTACTCATCCGCTCGACGCAAACCTAAAAGGGGTTGGTCTGAAGTAGCTTCATTATTCATAGGTGTGGTTTGGGAGTAACGGGAAACAAACCAATAAGAGCGTCATCTCACATTCCCTATAAGAGCGTGATGAACGAGGTGTGCTTGTTCCGTGGCGCAAAACATTTACCAGGCGCACTTCAGAATCGGTTCACAGCCGAGGAGATCGATGTTCTCGTAAGGGCCGTAAAAGAAAGAGAAGTGAAATTGGAGATGGGACTAACCCACCCAAATTAGCTTCGGTTAAACATACATATGATAATTTGGGTAAATGTGTAAGCTTTATGCCTATTTTTCCCATCGTCATGGACACAACAATGATTTCCCTCGTGTTTAAATACTTTTCCCTTATAATAATGTATCATTTGCAAAAAGTAAAATGCATCTGTGTAGATTAGAGAATCATCTACAGTGTATGCGCGTTGTTCTCACGCTGTATTATGGCCAAGCATGCGCGCTTAAAATGGCATCCGAATGTACGCGCAACACGCCACTGACTTTAGACTAGGTTTTGTTTTTTTTTTGTCAGTGGCGCAATTGTTTTCTGGAACTGCAAAATACCAGCACCAGAGATTGTTTGCGCCGAAAAACACACCTCTTTTTTGCGCCGACATGCCCAGGGAGCGAAAGTTCATTCCCTAGTTTGCTGGCGTGCGTCTGTGGAGGGAAAAGTCTGCTTTGCACGGGTGCAGAATACGAATGATACATGCGTCAGCGTACAATTCAATAGCGCTGGGTGCAAGATATGGCCCCTAATGTTAAAATGTATGTTTTTAATGTAACTGTCTCCCTTTAAATACTTTGTTAAGTTCACAAATAATTTATACAATTTTATCTAATTTATTTGAAAGAATTAAAAGAGTAGAATGTCATTCAAATGGCCAAGGTTGCTATGGTATTTAGAAAGTAGTTATAAGTACTGCAATACTTTTTAGAGAGAGTAATTAGCACAGAATTTGACTACACAGTTGAAAATGTAATTAGTAACTACTATTAATTAATTAATATTTTTAGTGTACCTTACCCCATATTGATTACGGCTCATATTTACTGTACTGTGTTTGCACACTGAATTGGAGGGAAATTATAAGCTCCACCCACATAACTTACAACTGAGCTTTAAAATAGTTATTCAATGATTTAAACCCTTACAGTGACAGACTTAAAGCACTCGGGACAGTATAAATGTAGGAGTATAAATGTAGGGGTGTAAATGTAAGATGGTCTTACCCGGTCCACCGAGGAAAGGGGCTGGAAGTAGTAGTACTGGCAAAAGTCCAGCACCAGAGTGTAAAGACTCAGAACCTGAGTGTAAAAACACAGCTGCAAAAAGAGCCAGTGGTTATCCTCCCCAACACAGTTATTAATCCTGCACAGGGAGAGGGAGAGAGAGAGAGGTGTAATATAAGAAGTGCAAATTAATATGTTATATGTATTAAAATAAACAGCTTGTCAAAATAAACAGTGGGTCAGCTTGATAAAAGAAATTGATTATAATGCAGTTTAATCATAACGTGTAGTTAAACTAAACATTATGATACTAAAAGGCATAAAAATCCACAACCGGATCACTTCTCTAAACATCCGAGCTTCACTATGCATTTGGAACTACAATCGCACGCAACAATATATGGACATAATATAAAGTCTATATGGATATTACTTTGACACAGTCATCTAATGACATATTACACGTAAATGTAAAAACATGCATTTTCTGTAAAGCTGCTTTGAAATATGTATTGTGAAAACTCTATACAAATATTGAATTGATTGAATTTAAAAATTGATGGGATAATAAAAAACTGGTTGTCATTTAAGTGTTAGATTAAAATAGTCTATAATATATAATAATATAATTTAAGTTGGATGTCCACCTTAGAGATAATCACTATATTCATTTTTGAAACCATCATATTTAATATATCTATATCTATATATATATAAATAATCTTTTACACACACAACAAATTATTAAATCATATCATAAAATAAAATATTTATTGGGATCTCCGTTAAAAGTGTAAGGTCTTTCAGAATGATATTTTTATTTAATCACATTTTTCTGCATATTTTAAATGTCCATATTTTAATGACTGCATTTATTAAATAAAAGTATATTAACTGTATTTATCAGAAAAGAATATGTTACAAACTTTGCTAAAGAGATTGTTATGGACAAGCATTAGCTTTAACATTATTTTAGCCAAAGTATCTGCACAAAATGTGTTGCATGGTCAATTTTCCTTGGCACCAAAGGTGTTCCTTTAGCACAATCCACCCTAATAACCTAATCATGATCAATTAATAGAGAGTAATTAAATAAAAGTGATTTAAATTAGAAAAAAAATATTGATTTGGCATAAATATGTAAATGCAGCATTATGGGCACAATGTCTTTTAGGTTGCGGTCTCTGTCTGACATTAATGCTATTCTCTTGCATTTTAAGACAAGTCAGAGCACATGAAGAAGCACGAGGAACACAAGAGAAGAGAGTTGAGAAAGCAGGCAGAGAAGGCCAAAAGAGAGAGAAGAGCAAGGCAAGGTTGAACTGTTAGTTAAACGAAGACGGAAAACGATATGGCCTCATTTTTTTTCCCTCCGCTTCCCTCGGCCATTACAGGCGATGACAGGGAGTCACGATTTGCTGAGTCCAGACAGACAGCAGCCTTCTTCAGCTGTACTGTAGCGCTGGACTTAACACGAGCTTCTCTGGTCACTCGATATCGCCTCTCCCTCTGTTTTACCCCTCTACAGAGACTTCATTAAACTTCCTCCATACAAAACCCACCAGGAATGTAAAGCTGTCTGGGGTACAGGGTCCTTTAAGGTTATACTGTGACCTTAGGTCAACATGCCAGATTTCAGTTTGGATCCTAAACCATCGTAAAGATCTCAGCACGTCTCACATAGACATAACAAGCCTTAGAGTACTGTATAAAATTACCTCTTTTTTTCTCAAAGTTAAACAGTTGGAAATTAATTTATTGGACAAATTATGTACAAAATACATGGATAAGATATAGATACTGAACTTTTTTAAAAGACCCCCATGTCTCAAACAAAAGCTAGAAGTGTACTGACTTTATTATTTGTATTTCTTGCAAGAGTTTTACCAGGGACAATGGTGGTCCATGCGACGGACACAGTGGCCGCAGCGGCTACAGTGGTGTGACCTCTTTGGTCTCATCATGTTGCATTTATTGCACAGTTCCCAGTCGTCTCTCTCTGAAATGACAAGGAAAACAAAATCACTAAATCATCCACTTTTCAGTGTTGAAACCCGTACAAAGCAAACTGTAATTCTAACTTTGGCAAAAACAAAAAACACACAAAAAAGGTATTCATTGCCATCTAGTGGTATTCAAAGAAAAATTTTATTTACTCAACTTTACTGAATAAAAATGTTGAAAAATAATAATAACATATATGTTCTGTCTGTTTGTTCTATTATTTATATATAATATGTTAATATGTTGATGCTTTGGCAACATTGTGTTACAGTCATGCTAATAAAGCTATATTGAATTGAATTGAATAAAAAAGGGAAGGGAAAGAAAATGAAGAAACAGGGAAGAGAGAAGATGTACAAGAGCAGGATGCTACACATTACAACAAAACATTATATTTATTGTTCTATACTTTCAATACCAAACTTATTTGATTAGAACATGATATCCTCAGAGGACATGACTTTCTGAATTTCTTAGTGGAGCCAATTCCAATATTATGATTTCATTTGGGGTCTATATATTGTACTCTTAGGATGGCTCAAAGGGGATATACATTATGAAATCGAGTCTACTAAAAGTCTAAATACTTTGGATTTTGGAATATATAATCATTGAGATCACAATAGATGATACAATAAATATCCAGAATAATGTTCCAAAATCAATATGATGTAATTTGTGACTCAATCATAATAAATTTATCTTTTCCAAAATCAATATGACGTCATGAAAGGAATGGTCAGAATGTAACAAGAGTAAATACCCCAAAATCTACAATGTGGGGACAAAAATGTCCTTACAGAAATAAGATAAGTGGCATTCCAAAAAATTGGGGTCACACGTTTAAATAAATGACTGTTAAGTTAACAGATTTCACTAGTTGGCTAATAACATTGAAAGTCTGTTGGAGCATATTTCAAGCCACTTAAAGGAGTAGTTCACTTTAAAAAAAAAACTTTTGCTGATAATTTACTCACCCCCATGTCATCCAAGATGTCCACGTCTTTCTTTCTTCAGTCGAAACGAAATTAAGGTTTTTGATGAAAACATTCCAGGATTTTCTCCATATAATGGACTTCATTGGAAACCAAACGGTTGACGATCCAAATGAGAGTTTCAGTGCAGCTTCAAAGGGCTTTAAACGACACCAGTTGATGAATAAGGGTCTTATCTAGCGAAACAATCGGTCATTTAAAAAATAAATAAAAATGTTTAAGTTTTATAAGCTCAAATGCTCGCCTTGCTCTGTTCTGTGATGCACGTTCGTGACTCTCCTGTTCGAACTCGTTCATCAAAATGAACAAATCTTTTTTCGAGTTATGACATGAAGGGTCCTAGATAAGACCCTTATTCATCATCTGGTGTCGTTTAAAGCCCTTTGAAGCTGCACTGAAACTCTCATTTGGACCTTGAACCGTTTGGTTCCCATTGAAGTCCGTTATATGGAGAAACTCCATCAAAAACCCTTACTTCTTTTCGACTGAAGAAAGAAAGATGTGGACATCTTGGATGACATGGGGGTGAGAAAATTTTCAGCAAGTTTTTTTGTTTTGTTTTTTTTTTTTAAGTGAACTACTCCTTTAACCAAGATACAGTGAGAGAAATAAGTATTCAACATGTCGCATTAAAAAAAAAATATATATATATATATATATATATATATATATATATATATGATGACATTTTGATCAGACATTGGTATTAACTCAAGAAAATAAACTAATGTTTCAACTAAAACCGTAAAACTTTTTATGCATTTCTGCCGTTCATTTACACAACAGCGGTGTTTTGGGTGCCTGAAAACGCACCTGAAAACGTTTTCAAAACAACTTTTGAAAACAGGTTACAAAGTGCAAGTTTTTAAAAACCGGTCTCCGAGTAAACAACAAATAGGTGAATCTCTGAAACTGATGACATCATGCACATGCGTACTACATGTTCATTCTATAGTGTTTCACGCCCTGGCAGCAGAATACAGCAATTTTTTTAGCTTTTTTTTTTGCGAATCTATGTAAGTGGGGATTGTTTTGACAATGGTGTCGTCTGAACATGGAAAACTCGGAGAAAATGTCTCCCTTTTAAGCATATCGTTGTCATGTAAACGTTCCCTCAATCTGTTCAATACTTTTTTTCTGTGTCATTTCACTTTATTAGATAACTTGTTTTATGGATCATAATGTTTTCTTGATCTACATGGATTGTTTGAGGTAATATCATGTGAATTGCTGCATTGGAAAGGCTTTTAATAAAAAATGTTGACGTGTTGAAAACGTGTTATTTCCTCCACTGTACATAACAGTCGGTTTGTTTCCCAGCATAAAATAACCAAAGGGACAGAATCTTGATATGAAGAAAGAGGGCCACATTTGCAGCACAATAGAATGTTCTAATAATTATAATTGCTCATTACATTTTTTTTCTGCCTAATACAACCTCAAATGCCCCCCAGACAAGTCAAACAACTCTTCTGAAGGTTGTCTTTAACATCATTAAGCCAAGCGGATATCAGGTAATCTAAGGCATGACTTGCTAAGACCGGCCATTCAGTGATAACTAGCTTAGCGACAAGCTGTTCATAGTATCAGAGTCCTAGCTGAGTCTAATTAATCTTTCGGCAAACTGCCACTAACAAATCCTTTAAGAAAGTCTAACAGCCTGTGGTGACTGGTAAAGGTTAGAGCAGGACAAATGACAGCGATCTAGAAAAAACACTCATCCATGTGATAGTGTTGCACTTAATAGGTGAATTTGAGTGCAAAAGCAAAACTGCTAAAATAATTAAAGGTACGCTGTGCCCTCTAGTGGTAAAAAAAACAACAACTTCATGCATTTCGCAGCAGAACATTGTTTTGGTTGTGCTTTGGCTCTGCGTGTGACTATGTGGATGAATATGACCCTTCGAGATGACGCTTTACAATGAACTGCAATAGAGAGTTAAAGGTATAGCGGAGGATCTTTCCGAAATTTAGAGAAGACCCGCCCTCTCCAGTTTTTAAAAAAAATTCAAATGCACAAACACAACACTCTTGCTCCCGAGAGGGAACGCCTATTACGCCTTGCACAATTTTGTTGCAAATTATAAACGAACTCAAAAACATTCATAAAAAAGACAACATGTCAAATGCCTGTCCGTGTTTTATTTACTTATTATACTGATCGGTTGAGTGACCGAGGGCTCAAGACATGATATGTGCACCCTTGTATCACACGAAATACGTTCTGAGGAAACTATTTTGCAAATCGCAAATGTTACATGGCAACATATGAGCAGTGCTATTACGTTGGTCCTTAACCTAACATGTCTCATTGTTAATATACGTAGGTATTAATACGTTATTTTTATACATAGTTGCATATGGAGAAGTAGCTTGTTGCGTTTGTGACCTTACTAAACACACACGGTTTTAGAATATGAACACATGAACACACACGGTTTTAGAATATTTCAGCGCGATACCATTTACCATTTGGTCAAAAGGCTACTTTAGACAAATTGAGATGTTTACCGTGTCTATGCGGTGCATGACTTGTGCCAGGGCTAGCATTGCTAAGTCGCTTGCATTAACTTTTACTAGTGATTTTAAATGGATTTCTCCAAATAGCATGACAAACTTTACCTGTCTAGTAGAATCTTCGCGACTGCGGCATCAGTGAGAAGCCCGACCTGTGCTTTTAGCGCACGCCAGCGTGTGATATTCACCCAAAATCACTCTGGTCTTGTTTGTTTCTATATTCTGCGGCCTTTCTCTTCTTATCATACACTTCATGTATATTTTTTCTCTTTCGACCCTCAGCCATTTTCAAAGGAATCTGAACCGTAACTCCGACATAATACACCAGAAAGTGAAAACTACATAGAGATGAGCACGTACGACGGCCTTACGTAAACATATCACCAGAATGACTGACACTTAGGTGGACCAATAGTATAGACTACCCACCCGGAAAAAGAAAATCCTCCGCTATACCTTTAAATATGGCAATGTATCTGTTCAATTACATATCTTACTCATACAACAGCTCTAATCCCTCAGGTCTCGCAATCTCTAAAAATACTGTAAAGCTTCTTTTGAAACAATATGAATGTAAGCCAGAGGAGAACTGAGCCTGGGTTCTCCCAAGGTTTTTTTCTCCATCCAATCTGATGGAGTTTTGGTTCCTTGCCACTGTCGCCTTACTTTTGGCTTGCTTAGTCGGGGATATTTATTCAACAATATATTTGATCTGTGTTGTACTACTTTCATGTTATCACTGTGAAGCTGCTTTGATGCAATTTGTATTGTGAAAAGTGCTATATAAATAAATGTGACTTGACTAAAAGCAAAGTCAATACCAAGGGGGTGTTTGCAAGACACTGTCTTTATAAAAAAAATCTTCTCATTAATCTGTCTATACACTTACAAAGTTCTCAGCAGAACATAAAGAAAAAAGAAAAGAATCAAAAGGAACAGAACACAACTAGTGGTCTAAAATCTTTGTGATATGTATGTCACATTAAAATATCAAGCATTATATTATTTTCCTGATGGATGAAAATAGAGCATGACAGAAAATGTACAGCTTGTTCAGTCAAATCGACTGATAAAGATTATTTGTAGTGCAGCCTTATTACCTGAAATGATTGTTTCAGTCTTTTTGAGTGGAAGTTCTCCAAATCAAGAGTGCCACCCATAATTTAAAATGCAGCAGGCTCGTTCAGAAAAAAGTGGATATTTACTTCTAGGTGTAACTGAGAAAAACGTCCATCATGTGTTAGTTTACTTTAATAACAACATTTAGCTTTGTAGCGTCATTTATATCATACAGCGTAATCAGCCAATGAAAATCTAATTCATAACATAATTTTATAATAAATTGAAATAATTTAGAACCAATTACTGATTACTACATCATAATACATTTTCAATCTAGATGAACATTATTAAAGGGTTTGTTCAGTACAGTCAAGTGTACTTGCAGCTAAATTACACAGACATCCTAAACCAATAACTAGCTACTAGTATATATCATCAAGCGTAGCAAAGTAACAAACGTTCGATTTCAATTATGTACAGAAACAGTTATTTATAGGAGTAAAATTAATTCTCATCAGTGCTTTATGGGAGGTATTTCATACACTTCCATACTCAAAATATACTGGCTCACCTAATATCTCAGTGTCTACAGAAACCAACAGACCCCTAAACGCCAAAAATAAAATATAATTAAAAAATATTCAAAAGTGTACCAAAGACAGTTCATCGGGGCAATTGGATATTACTGTAACATTCTGCAAATGGTCTAGCATTAAGTGAATGTATTAAAGGGGTAGTTCACTATAAAAAAAAACAAAAAAAAAAACTTTTGCTGATAATTTACTCACCCCCATGTCATCCAAGATATCTATATCATTCTTTCTTCAGTCAAAAACAAACTGTTCAAAGGGCTTTAAACGACGGATAAGGGTCTAATCAAGTGAAACGATCGCTCATTTAAAAAAAAAAAATAAATAATAAGTTTTAGAAGCTCAAATGGTCGCCTTGCTCTGTTCTGTGATGCGCGTTCGTGACTCTCCTGTTCAAACTCGTTCATCAAAATGAACAAATCTTTTTTCGTGTCATTTGGTTCATTCAGCGAACAAAATGAACAAGTTGACTCTGGAAAAGATTTGTTCATTCTGATGAATGAGTTTGAATAGGAGAGACACGAACGTGCATCACACCCTAACCCTAACCCAACCCTAACAGAGCAAGGCGACCATTTATAAAACTTAAACTTTTTTTTTTTTTTTTTTTTTAAATGAGCGATTGTTTCGCTTGATAAGACCCTTATTCATCATCTGAAATCATTTAAAGCCCTTTGAACAGTTTGCAGTTTGCACTGAAAGTGTCTTTTGGACCTTGAACCGTTTGGTTCCCATTGAAGTCCATTAAATGGAGAAAAATCCTGGAATGTTTTCATCAAAAACCTTAATTTCTTTTTGACTGAAGAAAGAAAGACATGGACATCTTGGATGGCATGGGGGTGAGTAAGTTATCAGCAAAAGTTTTTTTAAAAGTGAACTACTTCTTTAAGACAGTCACTGAACAGAGGTATGCTGCCCTCATCTGGTTAGTTAGTGGAACTTCATGAAGAGTGGAAGAGCAATCTTTGATAAATGCATTCTGAACTGAACTCCAAGGCGAAGAGTTTTAAGGCCACTTATTAAGATGTGTGAAACAAAACTATGTACTAGAATACAAGTATAGCTATGCTGTGTTAGAGGAAAAACAGAACACAAAGTATGGGTGAGCATTGTTTGTCTCATACCTCCGAGTGGAATTTTGGGGTCCTGAGCAAGTTTTCCGGGGTCGGCGGTGGAAGCCCTGAATAATGCTGAGACACACAGCAGTGATGCTAGATAGTAACCTGGAGAAATAGAAATTTCACACTTATCACACAAAGTCACTATAACTAGACATGAATTGGTGTCAAGCAGACACGTTGTGAGATTTATTACATTGCTATTTTAACATATAAGAAAACTTAAAAATTCTCTAATTAATTCACCCAAACCACTTAATGTACAGACAAATGTGGTTTTATTGATAGCACACCTAAGGATGAAGCGATCTCATTTTGGTTTTGTTACAAGAGTTTAAAGAATCCTCAAAAAAAAAAAAAAAAAAAATATATATATATATATATATATATATATATATATATATATATATATATATATATATTCTTCAGAAATATTAGGCAGCACAAACACTTTTAACATTGATAATAATATAATTTTAGAATATATTATTATTATATATATATATGTTTTTCATTAAATAAATGCTTCTGTGGTGCAAACTTTTCACTGCACTTTTTCAGTCATTGACTTCCATTCCTACGAATGCAAAATGCAAAGGACAGGAAATGAAATCTCAATTTCAGTGCGTTCCAAAGTTTAAGTTTAGTGAACTCTGACCTGTGAATTTGTATCACTCAAAGAGGTGTGACCAACAGAAGATAAGTGTTTCACGACGTGACCTCTTAGCTGAATTAAAAGAATGCACAGTTTGCACTTTGCAGTAGATATTTTTAAATTTAGGATGTACCATACTTTGAATAATGCTATTTAAAAAGACGCTGCAGAGTGCGATATTACGACCGTGTAAGTGTCCATAGAGATTTAGCACGCTTAAAGTCTAGTGCAGGGGCGGGACCCTCAAGATCCACTTTCCTTCAATCGCTCCAACCCTGAACAAACACACCTGAACAAGCTAATCAAGATCTTCAGGATTACTAGAAAGCAACAGATATGTAAATTTGGAGAAAGAAAGTGGATTTTGAGGGCCCAGAATTGACCAGCCCTGGGCTAGTGTTTGCTTAAATGTTTAGCCCCAATCTTCGTTCACAGAGTGTTATTAGTTCTCAGTGGTAGGGGAAAAAAAACTTGTTATGCATAAACCTGTCCTGCTACTCTACTTACTCTCATAGTGAACATGACCTAATTATCTCAGTTGCTATTCTCTAATCTAAGAGGAATTCAGGTTTTAACTGACTCATTTGTAGCTTTTCCTTATGACCTGCACAAACCAGATTTTTTTTTTCAGAAAACAGATTTCAGTGAAACTGAATTACAACACTTAAAGAAGTAGTTCACGTTTAAAAAAAAAAAAAAAACCTTTGCTGATAATTTATTCACCGCCATGTCATCCAAGCTGTCCACGTCTTTCTTTCTTCAGTCGAAAGAAATTCGTTTTTGATGAAAATATTCCAGGATTTTTCTCCATATAATGGACTTCAGTGGGAACCAAACGGTTCAAGGTCCAAAAGACACTTTCAGTACAAACAGCAAACTGTTCAAAGGGCTTTAAACGATTCCAGGCGATCTTTTTCCGAGTCATTTGGTTCATTCAATGAACAAAACGAATTGACTCGGAAAAAGATTTGTTCATTTTGATGAACGAGTTCGAACAGGAGAGTCACGAACGTGCATCGCAGTACAGAACAAGGCGAGCATTTGTGCTTATAAAACTTAAACATTGTTATTTATTTATTTTAAATGAGTGATCGTTTCGCTTGATAAGACCCTTATTCATCGTCTGGAATCGTTTAAAGCCCTTTGAACGGTTTGCAGTTTGTCCTGAAAGTGTCTTTTGGACCTTGAACCGTTTGGTTCCCACTGAAGTGCATTATATGGAGAAAAATGCTGGAATGTTTTCATCAAAAACTTTAATTTCTTTTCGACAGAAGAAAGAATGACATGGACATCTTGGATGACATGGGGGTGAGTAAATTATCAGCAAAAGTTTTTTTAAAAGTGAACTACTCCTTTAATAGGGGCTGCTATCAATAGAACAGGGTGAGAGCACTTACAGACCACAAGCGAAGTGGGTATATGTCCCTCCGCATAGTGTGGCAACAGCACCAATTTGGGAATAATGAAGCTGTTATAGAACCAGACAAACAGCACCATACTCATGCAGAACCAGCCCATGGGGTCCACCACAAAATGCAGTCGCAGCTTCATCCTTCCGGATAGCGTATGTGCCAGGATAACTGAAGCAGCTCCTGATCGTAAACAGAAAGGAGAGTTTGGATCAATGTTGGCCAAAAATACCATTTAATATGGAACATATTGATTTGTCCATGGCCAAAATAGGATATGAAAAATGAACCAGCTTGTACAAGAATGTCTTCACAAGCACATCAATTGAATTCATATGGAGCAAGCATACGAAGAAATTAAAATCATTCTAAAATCTACTATAATCCTACAATATTTGAAAATCAAAATCTAATTTATTACCAGAAGTACATTAAAAGTATAAAAAATATAAATGGTCATCAAAAAGAGGTTATAACGCAAAGTTGTGTGGCGGTTTGTACAGATGATCATATGTTCTTGCTTCCATTGCTTTTTGGTTCATTTCCAACCATGCTGGAGAACATGACTATGACCATCAGGTTTCTCACAAACCTGTGGAGTTTATGGAGCTCGAGAGACATACCAAATATATGGCATTCTGAAAAGTATAAAAAAAAATGCTCTTCATATTATTATCCTGATAAAATCTTTAATAATAAAAAATTCTTTCAGAAATGCTCTTAACCAACATATCGGTCTGTTAAAAAATAAAGAATTACTGCTGATTTTTTTTTTATTATTATTTTTTATGTACGGATGGTATGACACCTTTACAGCGGTGTTCACTGTGCTAAAAGTTAACACATTTTACAGGTTAAATAAATAACATTACTTAAACTATCAACCTTAACACCCCCCCCCCCCCAAAAAAAAAAAAATAAAAAAAAAGAAACACAGTCACTCTATTTTGTATTAACAATTTAACTATGTAATTCATGTTCTATTTATTAAAAACAAATATATTCTCATCAAGTTAGTGTCTTTTAGGCATTTTTACATTTGTTCCAAAATAATGGCCCAGTTCCACAGACAGGGCTTAGATTAAGCCAGGATTAGGCCTTAGTTCCATTAAGGCATTTAAGTAGCTTTTATAAATGTGCCTTAGAAAAAAAAAAACATTACTGGCGTGCTTCTTCTTGAGAGAAAACAATGGCACTGGCATATTTTAAGATACTTCAGTGCAAGTTGATTTCAGTTAAACCAGCTCAAACATGCATTTTATTCTGGGACTAGCTTAAGCCTTGTCTGTGAAACTAGAGGAATAACTAAAAGAATGCAGCACCAAATTTCAGATTAAATCTATTTTATTTGGGAACTAATATTTAGCAGTTCTTATTAATAGTTATAATAACTTGTTTTCAGATCATCAGTCATCAAGGTCTAGACTTGAAAAACTAGCGATTTATAGACTTTTTGTTGTCATGTTTTGTAATATTTGCATTGTTTTATTTTTGTGTTTTGGATTATTTTTCTCATAATCAACCCTGTACCTTTATTGACCAGACTGTAGCCTAGACCCAATTAAATAAGGTGCTACAGAAGATTTGTTAATATAAAAACTTGTATATGAAGGAAGTGGATGGATGAAGCTTACAGTACATGAATCAGGGTAGTATTACTTTAATGGTGTCAGTCCACAGAAACCAGCAGCATCACAGTGGTCCTATCCATGACAACCTGGAACACACAAAACAAATGCTGGATAGTTGTTTAGTTAGTCAACATATGCAATATATGTTCTATCTGGAATTTAAAAACAGCAAAGGTTCTCCCTAAACTGTTAGTTCAAGAATAAAGTACAGCATTTTGAGATTTTCAGTAAAGGTGATGATGAATGAGGTCACATGGGAGACACCTACTGGACTGCACTGGCTTTGTTTGTTCATGCATACGCCCATGTGATAACTGATTTTTTTTTTAGCAATTCTAATAGGCACATGAAAAACAAAATAAATAAAGATAAACGATTACATAGGTATGATTTGTCATAAAACAGGATGTCTCTGTATTTTACATAAGATCTGGGCTGACAGTCCTCTTGATATTAGAACAGCCATAGTTTAAGAACAAATCAGTTAATTTCACAAAGAGTCCAAGCTAATAAAAATAACTAATTTAAACGTGTTTCTATTTTTAGGGTATTCCTGTTCTATTTATGTATACACATATAGTCACTGTTAGTAAACATGTCCTAGCAGTGGCTCATGATGATGAGTGATGCCCACGAGGATGATACACACAGCTGAGTAAAGATCAAAAGCACAACCTGCGAAACGGAATATGACATTGGACTACCGAATCAAAATAACACTCACTGATTTCTCACACGATGATGTCTTTGTTGGGTGTCGAGGGTTTGGCGTTGGTTTCAAAGATCGAAAGATATGAGCTCTTCCTGGACTGTGATTGTACGGAAGCCGCAAAGCTTTTTTTTCATTGGGCAGCGCCACTGAAGTGTCAAAATTGCACGAGTGCGGTCTAAATGTGAGAAAACATTACAGTCTGTGGAGACTTTATTTATTTACGCATAGCCACTACTACTACTGCTATCATAATAAAATAAAAACTAAAGTAAATCAAATTAAATTAATTCATTAAAATAAAATTGACAACTACATTTCTTATGAGCCTTTTATGAAAGATTCGATACGTTTGGTGAACTATTATCCAACGTAAAATTAACCTAACATGAAAAATCGCATGTTTAAAAAGCACCAAAAAATATCCATTGAAAATATACATTTATCAATAATAACTAAACCAGCATTTCGTCCCAAACTAGTCGTCTACTCAATTTTAAACAGTGTATTAACAAAATTGATTGCAAAAACTGAAAATCACACAATGAATATCTCTGCAACAGAGATGTTTTGAAGGAGAAAATATTTAAATTCCGTTATAACACTAAATGCTGTTAAAGGTGAAAATGAACAGAATATATTCTATTTTATAAAATCATACATTAGTAAAAAAAAATATTACCATGTTGAGGACAAGATCAAGCTCAATGAGTTTATTGACTTTTATTTTGAAGCATTTCCTGCCGTCAGTCTGTTTTGTTCAGTAGCTTCCTGCAACACTTGAAATTGACGGCGTCCGCATTTATAAGCATCCTGAAGGGCTGGACAGTGAGACCTATGCGTGAGACACGGTGTGTTTTAATAAAATGAATGCTCGTGTGAAAGTCAGCGGAAGGGAGCCGATATCACTAGCGTCCAGATGTGTGGAGGCCGCGCTCGAGACGGCGCTGCGCAGGGCATTTGAGGTGGCGCTTGAGATCGCGATCAATGAGTTTAGCAGACTTCTGGATAATAGCGAGAAACATCGGGAGAACAACCATCTCACATTACCAACACAGCATCTCGAGCATGGGGAATCAAATCAGAGCAGCTCTTACAGTCTGCGAGAGGATACACCACAGAAACACGATGAAGTAGATGCATATGTGGATAAGAGAGAAGGGCTGATCAAAGGATCTTTTCACGAAATCTCTCATGATGGTCGTGTACGATCACATGAAATTAACACATCACCTATACACGGTGCGTTTAACTTGAGTAGCCTATCTCAAAATTAAAAACAGAAATCATGTGATTAGATACTGAGAGTAATCACAGTAGACAACAGTGTCACATTTAGACCCAGACCCTTTTACAGCATGATGAAAAGTCAAGAGAGTAAAGTTCATTTCTCTTGTGCTCATCAAGCTGTTTTACACTTTAAAATAATCGTTTTCTATTTTAATATACTTTAATGTAATTTTTCTGTGATTCAAAGCTGAATTTTTAGCATCATTACTTCCAGTCTTTTGTTATGTTAAATACAATTCTTACCATTACGTTAATTTAGACGAATATTTCAAATAACTGTTTTTGATTAAAAAAAAAAAATACAGGCTTGATGAGTATAAGAGACTTAAAAAAAAATTAAAACAGTAATGTTTCCAAACTTTTGATCGGTTATATATGAAGAGTTCAGATGCAAAAGCCTCTAAGTGCCATTTGAAATTTTCTTCTAAAATGACCATTTTTATCAAGCTTGTATATTTAAGTTCAGTAATTTCACCTAAATGGCAATGAAGATTACCTATTAATTGCCATTTAAGTGAAATTACTGAACTTAAATATACAAGCTTGATAAAAATGGTCATTTTAGAAGAAAATTTCAAATGGCACTTAGAGGCTTTTGCATCTGAACTCTTAATATATATACATACATATTTTTTGTCTTTACTTTTGTCGTCACTTATGTCTTCACAGAGCAAGATACATCAGACCAAAAGGAGGTCAGCAGCATAGAACTCATACAAGATGTAAATCCAAGCGATCAAGGCGTATCATTTCATCCTGCAATTGAGCAAGTTAAGGTGAAAAGTGAGAAGTCCGATCCAGAAGAACTTGCACTGAATAACAGCTCTGGATGTGGTTCTCCTTATTCCAGTCCAGACTGTAGTTTTGACTCAACTTGTAATGAGGAGTTTGTGTACAGCAGAATGACTTTAGATCCGCCAAAACTGCTAGAAGACTGGAAGCCTGCTCCGGAGAAGCCACAGAACGAGACCGAACCTTTGGATCAAGAACCCAGCCACAGTCACGGTAATGGTTTATCAATAAAAGTGTTCCGCTGTGCTGAAATCGTGTCAGTGATTTATGTGTTATTTCCTCAGGCTCCTCAAAAATCAATTTGCCATCCAGTGGCTGCATCTCTCTAGTTTCTAACCCGTTTCACGACCTCTACCTATCGGAAGACGACAGGACATCCCTCACGCAGCCAACGCAAAACTGTAATGAGCAGGTGAGGACAGACATCCATTCCAGCCTGTAAATTATGTAGCCTTGTATCACACAGTTCAAATGATCTGTGTTATCATCCCGTTCAGAATCACAGAGCCATGTTAGTGAATGTGGAAGAAGGCACTGTCGCAACCCGGCCGAGAAAGCAACAGCTTTTCCCTCCTGGGTGCAGCCCGTATCACTGCAGCATGTGCTGCCGAGACTTCAATCGCCTGGAGAACCTGAAGACTCATTTAAGGATACACACTGGTGAGCGTCCGTACAGTTGTTCATTGTGCGGGGTCCGGTTTCGGCACTCGGGGGCACTGACACGGCACTTCCGCATTCACACGGGGGAGAAGCCGTATGTGTGTGAAGAGTGTGGGAAGAGTTTTAGAAACTGTGGAGGTCTGCGCTACCACCAGAAATCACACCATCCTTGTACTGTCTTTGAAACATCACGCGCATAAAATGATTTCGTTGGTCAGTTTTGATAGAAATCTTGTTGGCGTGTTCAGTCAGGTTTGAGGTTCTCAACAGCTCGGAACTATCTGTAGGGGAGAGCCAGGCTATAGGTGTAACACACATGGTTTAAAACTTTCCACACATGCTAGTATGATGAAACTTACTAGTTGCCACAAAAAATTGCTCTAATACAGACAAATCTGATATTATTTTAATCTTAAATCTGTTATTTAAGAGTTGATATAGTTCTTTAATGCTTCGCTAACCAGCAGAAGACAATTGCAGGGTTTAAAGGGGTGGTTTAGTGCTTTTTTTCTTTGCATGATTGTGTTTATGGGGTGTAATATAACATGTATTTGTGGTTTTTCTTTTTTACAAAGTCGTATTTTTCATAAATTTCACCTTTGTTGTAAGCGGCTTTCTCCTCTATCATTTGAACGACTGGTTGACTTCCTGATTCTATGAAACCTCTCCCTCAGAAATAGGCGGTGGGCTCAGATTGGTTAGTTTGGGCTGGTGTGTTGTGATTGGCTAAACTGAGTAGTGCACATTGTCTGGAAAATTCACTCCCATTACCTTTACGGGCAAAGTTGCATGCGTTAATGTCAAAGGTACATAATAGTGTCGATACTGCAGTATCCGTATGAGCCAGAATCAGACCCAGAAAGCGGCGATGAAGAGAGTCAAGCAGAACCTCCCTAAAGACGGCTCTTACAAAACTTTTCTGAATGGTAATTTGCCTATATATATATTAGGGCTGTCAAACGATTAATCGCGATTAATCGCATTCAAAATAAAAGTTTGTGTTTACGTAATATATGTGGGCGTAGTGTGTATAATTATTTTGTATATATAAATACACACACATGCATGTATATATTTAAGAAAAATCTGAAAGTATATGCTTTATATATATTTATACATAATTAATATTATGTATAAATATAAATATTTGATATATTAACAACACATTTTTCTTAAATATATACGTGCATGTGTGTCTATTTATATATACAAAATAATTATACACACTACGCCCACATATATTATGTAAACACAAACTTTTATTTTGGATGCGATTAATCGCGATTAATCATTTGACAGCCCTAATATATATATATATATATATATATATATATTTTTTTTTAACTTTATACACAATAGCATACACAATGTTTGTTTTACACAATAGCATCGAAATGACTGGCCAATACACAAACAGCGTTGGCTTTGGTTTACGTTCTTGATCAAATCGAAAATAACTTCATAAAGCACATGAAAAATACATTTATAACAGTACATATACAAAATTCAGGTCCATAATGTTTGTACGCATTTGTCATAGACACAAAATAGCATAACTATAGCCTAGTGGCTATAAAGCCAGCGCTGGTATTTGATAAATCTAAAACATTAGGTCTGAAATTATACATGGAAATACATTTAAAATGATGAAGTCTTAGCCTACTTACAGGTTGTGGCCCAACAACTGCTGCCTCTGGTTTTAAAGTTGGAACTGCTTCATGTTTTAGTAACAGTTTCTTGTTGAATCCGGTGTTGAATTCGTGGAGATTCTGGAAGCTGTCTTTCATAAAATGCGCAGCACAGAGAGCTAAATTACGATCGTCATTTTCAGGAATATAATCAAACATAAATTGTATTCATTGTTGATGAACTACAATGTCCGTGGGAAGCCTGAACACTGAAGACCTGACAGCTGGGTGAGCACAACACACTCAACGAGCCGCAGAAGTATGTGCAAGCCTTTTTTGCATATTCCGGATGGAGGGTTGATGCAAATGTATGGGTTAGTGACGTCTAAAAACCCAGCTGTAGTCCCAATCGAGTCGTTTTTGTAGGCATTAAACTTCCTGATTTTTAAAAGACGATATCTCTGCTTACATTGAACTTTCAGTTCTGCAACTTTCAGTACTGTTCATGCACCAACAGCAACATTACACACTTTTTAAAATGTAAAATTTGAAATCGAAAACCGAACCCCCCCTTAAATCCCAGTTGCAGGTTGGAGCACTTTGTAACACTGTGTTACAATATGCCCCTATTAGAACTATGTTATTCTATTCTATAATTTTATGAATTCTATTGAGAAACCATTAGAAAAAAGTGAATAAAGATTAAGAGTCAATGTTCATGAATAATTAAAACAAAAAAACAAACATTTTTGACTGTTGTAAAGCTGTTTTCTGGGGTGTGTTTGTTGTCAAACTAAGAAATTGCATTATTTTTTATTATTAAAAAATGCCATTTTTTTTATTTGAAGTTAATAATTGTATTTTATTGACAAAAATATTTTAGTTTGTCGCATAATTTTTTGATTAGATCAGATAACGTTAAGCTGTCATATGGTCATGTTGCAACATGTCCCACCGGGGCATGTTGTCACATTTCACTTCTCTTCTTTGGGGGTATATTAAGAAAAAAAGTATATGGTGTATTAATAAAACAAAACCACATAATTGTACTAGGCATGTGGGAAATTCATGTGGGGAAAAAATACTTTCTCTGAACCCCAAGTGGATTTACACAAACTGAGAAAGTCAAAAAGTATTAGGTTGTGCCCTGCTCTCCCCTAGTTCTTCTGTTGAACCTTGCTGGGAATTTGATATTTTTAAGCTGTAGACTGTGAAACATCAACAGCTATAATAAAGTTGTGTGTTTGTGTGGAAACGTTGTTATTGTTTTATCTGGATTTTGAAATATGATCTGATCTTTGTCTAAATAATGTGAACACCTTGATTGCCATGAACTGCACTGTATTTGAAAGGCCTAATTGGAAATGTTATGATATTACAACTAGGCTGAGAATATTTTTAGGCGTGTAATTATTAAATATGCATTTAAAACATTTAGATTTCAAAAGTCATTTTGAATTAAAATGTTCAAATAATCACATGAATCCTCATTTGTCATTTATTTTTTTATATTTTAACATTTAAAATTGTGCTTGATAAATGTTAATCCAAAAACATGTTTTATTTAAATAACATTATTAAAATGTTGAACATACACTCTTGTTCAAAAGTTTGGGGTCAGTAAGATTTTTAAAAAATAAATTAATACTTTTATTTGAATGCATTAAATTGATCAAAAGTGACAGTAAATACATTTGTAATGATTTTTGTATCGAATAAATGCTGTTCTTTTGAATTTTCTTAAAAGAATCATCATGTTTTTCACAACCCTGATATTAATAAGAAATATGTATTGAGCACCAAATCAGCACATCAGAATGTGACACTGAAGACTTGAGAAGACACTGAAGGGTACTGGAAATTCAGCTTTAAATCACGAGAATAAATCACATTTTAAAATGTAGATAATATTTTATAATATTACCGTACTGTTTTTCTTATTATCAAATAAATGCAGCTATGGTGTGCATAAGAGGTATCTTTTAAAAATCATATACCAGAGGAAAATGTGGTAAAGAAATATTGAACATTTGAAATATTAGTGACAGGAATCTGCTATCCTGTTAAGTCGCATGTTAAGCCTTCCTCTCCTCCTCTGTGCTTTTTTTTAACTCAGATCTTCCTTCCATTCATCGCCACAATCCAAGATAGACTGGAACTACCATCACACACACCAGTAAAAAGCTGCTGGGTCATGATGGGTCATAGAAGAGGAACCAGAGTAGAGAACACATCTTATTTTAGTTATGCTTTCAACCTGTCCAAATCCTCACAATTCTTATGAGTCCAGTAGGTCACTGGCAGTGTTTTTTAGGGTAACGCATATCAACTAACATGAGTTATGTGGTCAGATTACTTTTTTCAAGTAATGAGTAAAGTAATGCATTACTTTTAAATATACAGCAAAATAACACGTAGTACTTTGGAAATATAGGTCACAGATTACAAGTTACTTAAAATGTAATAGACGAATCCGACGAGCGTCCTTGTGTAGGCTGCCATCTTGTGGCGACGCCATTACTGAGCTGTCACACCGGCATAGACATATGCACCGGTATGTAAACAAACCTCGGAGATAAGATGATAACGCACCCTCGATGACAGCTAGTACAGCCAGGCAGACTTGTTGGGTTGATGATGTTGGACATTAGCCTCCAGTCACAGATGAAGGTACAAACGATCTTACAGATTATTTATGAAAATAGCTTGGCAAGCTAGCTAGGCTAACGTTTGCTACCGAATAAACTAAAAAAAGATCTGTCCATTTGGCAACAATAAATAAATTAAATCAAATAAACAAATTCATGTTTTTCATTTGTGTTCATTATTTATCTCATTTTTACATTGCAACGGGCATGAGTAAGGTAACGTTACAGCTAGAAAGTATACACAATATCGACCAACTAGTGTTTTTAAACCATGGAAAGAGGTCAATATAACAGCAGGAGAACAATTATTTCACATAACGTTACATTTAGCTCAGGAAAGCCATTTATGACCATAGCATGTTAATTAAATAGAAAAAATAGCAAGAGAGGAGATGTTGCTGATCACTATATCACACATTTATTATATTTTTTTTTTACTTATGTCATTAAATAATTATTATACGCGAATGTCCGCGTCTTGTACTCGCCCAGGAAATCTTTGTAAACCGTACGGCACCTGACAGGGGCAGTCGACCCGGGGTATTCACAATGTTTTCTCTTCAAAATTGAAATTTTACTGCCACCATTGAAACAATTTATAACGGAAACTGTTTACCCACTCGACACTATACAAGGGGTAACGTTGTAACGTTAGTGACAGTCGTAAATCGCGGGCTGTTTATTCCTGTGGACGCAAGTTGCAAATAAAACAATAGAAGGCAATGGAGCAACGCTACCCAGTAACATCTCAGTAATGGCGCCCGCTTACTTCCGGTTTTTTCGCCGGATTCGTCTATAAGTAGCGTACCGATTTCAATTTGCTTATTAAAGTAATGTAACGGATTACGTTGCAGTACTTTTTGATTACTTTTCTAATTTCCAGCACTGGTACTTATTTTTATCACTTGCCTTAGTGGCAACTCTTAAACATTTGAAAGCACCAATGTGGATTGATGTAATCGCAAAATCAAACGAGAAGTAACCAAAAGCATCATTTAGCATCGCTTTTCTAAATGGCCTTTAAATAGCAGGAGCCATTGTGCAAATCAAAAACAGGCAAAGCAACAAATTAATATCATTCAACATATCCTGACTTTTTACTGAAAATATTCAGATGTAGATGTATAAGTAACTGTAATTACACCTTTTAATTACACCTTTTTTTCTCAATAACTGTCCCTGATTGCAGTTACTTTTATTAATTAAATTACGTAACTCAGTTACATGTAACTTACTTCCCAACACTGGATATATATATATATATATATATATATATATATATATATATATATATATATATATATATATATATATATATATATTCATATACATATATGACAACTATGAGATAAATCGGCTGTGTCAACATGATGCTGTACGTAAAGACTAAATGTGAGCATCTTACCTGCACAGAAACAGATGAACTATTCCTCAAAATGCTTAAAAACAGTAATTCAGAATATTAAGAAAATCTCCAATAATTAAATTGCACAAATATACTTTATGTAATTAATCTTACTTTTTTCTAATCAGTGTCTTTGCTGCTGACCTTCGATAATCCAATTTAACCTTCCCAACAGCAAAAAATTAATTTAGATGCACATCACATTTGCAGCTCTTCTTTAGCACGGCTGAAATGTTTGTTTCAGCTCTACCCCCTTTACTGTGCAGACATGAATTTTATTTTCCTTTAGCCCGAGGCTTCACTTGAAGAAAAAAAATCTACTGTTTTTCTGAATTAACAAGTTAATTATCTCAGAATTACGAGAATTTTTCATGGAGAAAAGTTTTTGCTCTGTTTTTCTGAATTAACGAGTTAATTTTTCATGAGAAAAAAAGTGTTTGCTCTGTTTTTCTGAATTAATGAGTTAATTTTTCATGAGAAAAAATTTTTGCTCTGTTTTTTCTGAATTAATTAGGTAGTTTTTCATGAGAAAAAAAGTTTTTGCTTTGTTTTTCTGAATTAATGAGTTAATTTTTCATGAGAAAAAAGTTTTTGCTCTGTTTTTCTGAATTAATGAGTTAATTCAGAAAAACAGAGAAAAAAAATCCATGAAAAATTAATACGTTAATTCAGAAAAACAGAGAAAAAAAAATCCATGAAAAACTAATACGTTAATTCAGAAAAACAGAGAAAAAAATCCATGAAAAATTAATACGTTAATTCAGAAAAACAGAGCAAAAACTTTTTTTCTCATGAAAAATTAAATCACTAATTCAGAAAAACAGAGCAAAAAAAAATTCCATGAAAAATTAACTCGTTAATTCAGAAAAACAGAGCAATTTTTTTTCTCATGAAAAATTAACTCATTAATTCAGAAAAACAGAGCAAAAAAATTGCCATGAAAAATTAACTCGTTAATTCAGTAAAAAAGAGCAAAAACTTTTTCTCATGAAAAATTAACTCATTAATTCAGAAAAACAGAGCAAATTTTTTTTTCTCATGAAAAATTTAACTCATTAATTTAGAAAAACGGAGCAATTTTTTTTCTCATGAAAAATTAACTCATTAATTCAGAAAAACAGAGCAAAAAAAAATTTTCCATGAAAAATTAACTTGTTAATTCAGAAAAAAAGAGCAAAAACTTTTTTTCTCATGAAAAATTAAATCACTAATTCAGAAAAACAGAGCAAAAAAAATTCCATGAAAAATTAACTCGTTAATTCAGAAAAACAGAGCAATTTTTTTTTCTCATGAAAAATTAACTCATTAATTAAGAAAAACAGAGCAAAAAAATTGCCATGAAAAATTAACTCGTTAATTCAGTAAAAAAGAGCAAAAACTTTTTTTCTCATGAAAAATTAACTCATTAATTCAGAAAAACAGAGCAAAAAAAAATTGCCATGAAAAATTAACTCGTTAATTCAGAAAAACGGAGCAATTTTTTTTCTCATGAAAAATTTACTTGTTAATTCAGAAAAAAAGAGCAAAAACTTTTTTTCTCATGAAAAATTAACTCATTAATTCAGAAAAACAGAGCAAAAACTTTTTTCCATGAAAAATTATCTCGTAAATCTGAGATAATTAACTTGTTAATTCAGAAAAACAGAGCAGATTTTTTTTTCTTCAAATGAATGCAATACGCCTCCGTAATACGCCTCCGTAGAAAGGGCCTTTACATTTTCCAAAAAAAAAAAAAACGTAAAAATTTACTAAGTAGTGCAATTAGTAACTTGTTTAGAAAGTAACATAATATTGTAACGCATTACATTTAAAAGTAACTTTCCCCAAAACTGGTCAGACTGGTGCCAGACCGAGTTTGGCTTAAAAATCCTTTACCCGGATTTGAGAGGAATGCCATACTGTCTGTGCTCTAGACCGAGAGAACTTTCTAGATAGGACCTCTGACTGAACTGCTGGTGAGATACCTACAAACCATGAGAAAAGGTAAAAGATGTGTATGCGCATTTATTTAGTTCATTCACTTTTATTTATCGCAGTGCAGATTTTCTCAGTTTGTGAGTGCCTGTGCGATTTAGTAAAAAAGAAAAAATGTAAACGCTGTAGATTTTATTATGAATTTAAACGTATTGTGTACGTATTGTGCTGCAGAATGTAAACAGTGGTGGTTCCCTTGGTACCTTTATGAAATCAGTTTAAACACTGGCTATAGACTAATTGTCTCAGTGTGATACATTTCCTGGACATCTGACGCTACAGACGCGAAAGACAACAAAAGAGTCGCACAGTTTATCTCACTTATTTCAGACTGACTGCTAAACTCAATAAACACTTCTGAATTCTCCACCTGTCACAATCTGAATGTTGGTGTTTCATAACCAATTTCAGTTTTCCAGTTTTCCTTCCAATAGCATGCACCTTACAAAATACATTTTCAGTTTCCTATGTATGTTATTACCTCAATCTTACAGAGAGAGAGAGAAAAAAAATGGTGTAATGCATACTGGTATATGTAAGAGGTAAGTATTATTACCTCAAATGTATAACTATACATTTGAGGTAATAACACATACGGTGTAGCACCGCGGTCAAGCCAGCCGTGGTTTGAAAATACACGGTCAAGCCAGCCGCTAAAAAAAATAAGCGTGTGCGCCTATTACTATGAATACGGTAATTTCAGTCACAGCAGAGGAAGAACGCGCTTCAGATCGCTTGAGTTGCCCAGATCGATCCTTCCGTCCGTCCGTCTGTATCTATCTCATTTCTTTCTTTCTTTCTTTCTTTCTTTCTTTCTTTCTTTCTTTCTTTCTTTCTTTCTTTCTTTCTTTCTTTCTTTCTTTCTTTATCTATCTATCTATCTATCTATCTATCTATCTATCTATCTATCTATCTATCTATCTATCTATCTATCTATCTATCTATCTTTTTCTCTTCTTTCTTTCTTTCTTTCTTTCTTTCTTTCTTTCTTTCTTTCTTTCTTTCTTTCTTTCTTTCTTTCTTTCTTTCGTTTTCTCTTTCTTTCTTTCTTTCTATCTTTCTTTCTTTCTTTTTCTCTTTCTCTCTTTTTCTCTTTCTTTCTTTCTTTCTTTCTTTCTTTCTTTCTTTCTTTCTTTCTTTCTTTCTTTCTTTCTTTCTTTCTTTCTTTCTTTCTTTCTTTCTTTCTTTCTTTCTTTCTTCCTTCCTTCCTTCCTGTCTGTCTGTCTGTCTGTCTGTCTGTCTGTCTGTCTGTCTGTCTGTCTATCTATCTATCTATCTATCTATCTATCTATCTATCTATCTATCTACCAGAGGCCTATAAATACCTCATTTCTAATGAGTAGAAAAAACTAATGGCCAATTCTTATAGGGGACATCCCATACAGTATTCACACCTCATATCAAACCATTTTACTGCAGCATTTTGGAGAAATGTTGCATTATTCGACTTCAGAGGCCTATAAATACCTCGTTTCTGATAAGTAGAAAAAACTAATGGCCAATTCTTATAGGGGACGTCCCATACAGTAGTATACGCACCACATATCAAACCATTTTACTGTAGCATTTTGGAGAAATGTCCCATTATTCGACTTCAGAGGCCCGTAAATACCTAATTTCTAATAAGTAGAAAAAAAGAATGGCCAATTCTTATACGGGACATCCCAGAGAGTACACAAACCTCATATCAAACCATTTTACTGCAGCATTTTGGAGAAATGGCCCATTATTCGACTTCAGAGGCCCATAAATACCTCATTTCTAATAAGTAGAAAAAAATAATGGTCAGTTCTTACACGGGACATCCCATACAGTATACGCACCACATGTCAAACCATTTTACTGTAGCATTTTGGAGAAATGTCCCATTATTCGACTTCAGAGGCCCGTAAATACCTCATTTCTAATAAGTAGAAAAAAAGAATGGCCAATTCTTATACGGGACATCCCAGAGAGTACACACACCTTATATCAAAACATTTTACTGTAGCATTTTGGAGAAATGTCACATTATTCAAATTCAGAGGCCCATAAATTCCTCATTTCTAATAAGTAGAAAAAACTAATCGTCGGTTCTTGTACGGGACGTCCCATACAGTACACACACCTCATATCAAAACCTTTTACTGTAGCATTTTGGAGAAATGTCACATTATTCGAACTTAGAAGCCCATAAATTCCTCATTTCTAATAAGTAGAAAAAAACTAATGGTCTGTTCTTGTACGGGACGTCCCATACAGTACACACACCTCATATCAAAACATTTTACTGTAGCATTTTGGAGAAATGTCACATTATTCAAATTCAGAAGCCCATAACGACCACATTTCTAATAAGTAGAAAAAACTAATGGTCAGTTCTTTTACGGGACGTCCCATACAGTACACACACCTCATATCAAACCATTTTACTGTAGCATTTTGGAGAAATGTCACATTATTCAAATTCAGAGGCCCATAACGACCTCTTTTCCAATAAGTAGAAAAAACTAATGTTCGGTTCTTGTACGGGACGTCCCATACAGTACACACACCTCATATCAAAACATTTTACTGTCGCATTTTGAAGAAATGTCACATTATTCAAATTCAGAAGCCTATAACGACCACATTTCTAATAAGTAGAAAAAACTAATGGTCAGTTCTTGTACGGGACGTCCCATATAGTACACACACCTCATATCAAAACATTTTACTGTAGCATTTTGGAGAAATGTCACATTATTCGACTTCAGAGGCCCATAAATACCTCATTTTTAATAAGTAGAAAAAAGTAATTGTCAGTTATTGTACGGGACGTCTCATATTGTATACACACCTCATATCAAACCATTTTACTGTATCATTTTGGAGAAATGTCACATTATTCGAACTTAGAAGCCCATAAATTCCTCATTTCTAATAAGTAGAAAAAACTAATGGTCTGTTCTTGTACGGGACGTCCCATACAGTACACACACCTCATATCAAAACATTTTACTGTAGCATTTTGGAGAAATGTCACATTATTCAAATTCAGAAGCCCATAACGACCACATTTCTAATAAGTAGAAAAAACTAATGGTCAGTTCTTGTACGGGACGTCCCATATAGTACACACACCTCATATCAAAACATTTTACTGTAGCATTTTGGAGAAATGTCACATTATTCGACTTCAGAGGCCCATAAATACCTCATTTTAATAAGTAGAAAAAAGTAATTGTCAGTTCTTGTACGGGACGTCTCATATTGTATACACACCTCATATCAAACCATTTTACTGTATCATTTTGGAGAAATGTCACATTATTCGAACTTAGAAGCCCATAAATTCCTCATTTCTAATAAGTAGAAAAAACTAATGGTCTTTTCTTGTACGGGACGTCCCATACAGTACACACACCTCATATCAAAACATTTTACTGTAGCATTTTGGAGAAATGACACATTTTGCGACTTCAGAGGCCCATAAATTCCTCATTTCTAATAAGTAGAAAAAACTAATGGTCAGTTCTTGTACGGGACGTCCCATACAGTACACACACCGCATATCAAAAAATTTTACCATAGCATTTTGGAGAAATGTCACATTATTCGACTTCAGAGGCCCATAAATTCCTCATTTCTCATAAGTAGAAAAAACTAATGGTCGGTTCTTGTACGGGACATCCCATACAGTACACACACCTCATATCAAAAAATTTTACTGTAGCATTTTGGAGAAATGTCACATTATTGGACTTCAGAGGCCCATTAATTCCTCATTTCTAATAAGTAGAAAAAACTAATGGTCAGTTTTTGTACGGGACGTCCCATACAGTACACACACCTAATATCAAACCATTTTACTGAAGCATTTTGGAGAAATGTCACATTATTCAAATTCAGAGGCCCATAACGACCTCTTTTCCAATAAGTAGAAAAAAATAATGGTCGGTTCTTGTACGGGACGTCCCATACAGTACACACACCTCATATCAAAACATTTTACTGTAGCATTTTGGAGAAATGTCACATTATTCAAATTCAGAAGCCCATAACGACCACATTTCTAATAAGTAGAAAAAACTAATGGTCAGTTCTTTTACGGGACGTCCCATACAGTACACACACCTCATATCAAACCATTTTACTGTAGCATTTTGGAGAAATGTCACATTATTCAAATTCAGAGGCCCATAACGACCTCTTTTCCAATAAGTAGAAAAAACTAATGTTCGGTTCTTGTACGGGACGTCCCATACAGTACACACACCTCATATCAAAACATTTTACTGTAGCATTTTGGAGAAATGTCACATTATTCAAATTCAGAAGCCTATAACGACCACATTTCTAATAAGTAGAAAAAACTAATGGTCAGTTCTTGTACGGGACGTCCCATATAGTACACACACCTCATATCAAAACATTTTACTGTAGCATTTTGGAGAAATGTCACATTATTCGACTTCAGAGGCCCATTAATTCCTCATTTCTAATAAGTAGAAAAAAACAATGGTCAGTTCTTGTATGGGACGTCCCATACAGTACACACACCTCATATCAAAACATTTTACTGTAGCATTTTGTAGAAATGTCACATTATTCAAATTCAGAGGCCCATAACGACCTCTTTTCCAATAACTAGAAAAAACTAATGGTCGGTTCTTGTACGGGACGTCACATACAGTTCACACACCTCATATCAAAACATTTTACTGTAGCTTTTTGGAGAAATGTCACATTATTCAACTTCAGAGGCCTATAAATTCTTCATTTCTAATAAATAGAAAAAACTAATGGTCAGTTCTTATATGGGACGTCCCATACAGTACACACACCTCATATCAAACCATTTTACTGCAGCATTTTGGAGAAATGTCACATTATTCAAATTCAGAGGCCCATCACGACCTCATTTCTAATAAGTAGAAATAAGTAATCATCGGTTCTTGTACGGGACGTCCCATACAGTACACACACCTCATATCAAAACATTTTACTGTAGCATTTTGGAGAAATGTCACATTATCTGACTTCAGAGGGCTATAAATACCTCATTTTCAATAAGTAGAAAAAAATTACGGTCAGTTCTTATATGGGACGTCCCATACAGTACACACCCCTCATTTCAAACAATTTCACTGTAGCATTTTGGAGAAATGTCCAATTATTCGACTACAGAGGCCGATAAATTTCTCATTTTTAATAAGTAGGAAAAAATAATGGTCAGTTCTTATAGGGAACGTCCCATTCGGTATACACACCTTATTTCAAACCATTTTACTGGAGCATTTTTGAGATATGTAATATTAATTGACTTAAGGGGTGTATTAAGACCTCATTTCATATGAGTAGAAATTCAGAATTCGTGGAGTGGGTGCTGCCGTCTTGTGGATTACCACTTACCGTCCTAACTGTAGACAACAAAGCCAGTCCCACTCACAACCCAGTTCCCAGCTAAGATCACTCAAACTCTGAAGATCAACAGCATGAGCCCACCACAAGCAGCAAGGGGGAATCCGCTGGTCCCGCCCAACCTCCCACCCCATCCCCAAATCACTTGTAATAAACTTGTATATTTTATCTGTCTGTCTCTGCAGTCCCAAGACACTCCTGCCACCCAGTCATCTCTTCCTCCCATCAGTCCCGCAGTGCAACTCAGCCTCCTCTCTGTGGCCCGGCTACATCTTTTGCCTGGTGGAAGCCATCTCCTCTTGGGAGTGTGGACACTGTGTCTCCGCCTCCAGCATCTGAGTGCTCCGCCTTAGTCTCAGCCTCAGACGTCACGCCCACGGAACGTTGGCTAAACGGCCGTCAGTCTGAAGGTCTGGCTACGCGAGACTAGCTCCGCCTCAGCTCCACCTTTACCCGTCGCCCTTGCTCCTGTGCTTACTTACCACCCTTGTCGCCAACGTGGACCATCGGCCATTCAGCCTCCCCTGGCTCCCTCTGTTGGACATTACACCTTCTTCACCATGTACTTGCGGCCAATTCACTGCCCTACGGCTCTCCATCTCTTTAGCCTTTGACTAGCTCCCTCGGGTTCCACCTCCACCTATGGTTGCTGCAGCTCAGCCTCTATTTTATTGTCCTCCAGCTAAGCCGCATTCTATCCACCTGCCAGCACAAGATGGCATCTTTGCCTTTATCATCGTGTTCATCTGTGTTCTACAACACAATCTATAACATGCATATAGTATGGGGCTTTGAAGTAGTAAAATGTGACATATCTTTAAAATGCTGCAGTAAAATATTTACTCTATGGGACGTCTCCTAAAAAAACTGAAAATTAGTTTTTTCTACTTATTAGAAATGAGTATTTATAGGCCTCTGAAGTCGAACAATGTAACATTTCTCCAAAATAGTAAAATGTAAAATGATAAAAAAATGATTTGATACGAGGTTCGTATACTGTATGTGACGTCCCGTAGAAGAACTGACCGTTATTTTTTTTACTTATTAAAAATGAGGAATTTATAGGCCTCTGAACTCGAATAATGTAACATTTCTCCAAAATGCCACAGTAAAATGGTTTGATATGAGGTGTGTATACTGTATGGGACGTCCCCTACAAGAACTGACTGTTATTTTTTACGACTTATTAGAAATTAGGTATTTTTTATGGGCCTCTATAGTCGAATAATGGGAGATTTCTCCAAAATGCTACAGTAAAATGGTTTGATATGAGGTGCGTATACTGTATGGGACGTCCCGTATAAGAAATGACCGTTCGTTTTTTCTACTTATTAGAAATGTGGTATTTATGGGCCTCTGAAGTCAAATAATGAGACATTTCTCCAAAATGCTACAGTAAAATTGTTTGATATGAGGTGCGTGTACTCAATGGGACATCCCGTATAAGAACTGACCATTCGTTTCTTCTACTTATTAGAAATGAGGTATTTATAGGCCTCTGAAGTCGAACAATGTAACATTTCTCCAAAATGCTACAGTAAAATGGTTTGATACGAGGTTCGTATTCTGTATGTGCCGTCCCGTATAAGAACTGACCGTTGGTTTTTTCTACTTATTAGAAATGTGGAATTTCTCAGCCTCTGAAGTTAAATAATGTGATATTTCTCCAAAATGCTGCAGTAAAATGGTTTGATATGAGGTGCGTATACTGTATGGGACGTCCCCTATAAGAACTGACCATTATTTTTTTCTACTTATTAGAAATGAGGTATTTATGGCCCTCTGAAGTTGAATATTGTGACATTTCTCCAAAATGCTGCAGTAAAATGGTTTGATATGAGGTTTGTGTACTCTATGGGATGTCCCCTTTAAGAACTGAACTTTATTTTTTTCTACTTATTAGAAATGAGGTATTTATGGGCCTATGAAGTCGAATGATGGGACATTTCTCCTAAATGCTACAGTAAAATTAATTGATATGAAGTGTGTGTACTGTATTGGACGTCCCGTACAAGAATTGGCCATTAGGTTTTTCTTATTTATTAGAAATGAGGAATATATAGGCCTCTGAAGTCGAATAATGTAACATTTCTCCAAAATGCTACAGTAAAATGGTTTGATACGAGGTTCGTATTCTGTATGTGCCGTCCCGTATAAGAACTGACCGTTGGTTTTTTTCTACTTATTAGAAATGTGGAATTTCTCAGCCTCTGAAGTTAAATAATGTGATATTTCTCCAAAATGCTGCAGTAAAATGGTTTGATATGAGGTGCGTATACTGTATGGGACGTCCCCTATAAGAACTGACCATTATTTTTTTCTACTTATTAGAAATGAGGTATTTATGGCCCTCTGAAGTTGAATATTGTGACATTTCTCCAAAATGCTGCAGTAAAATGGTTTGATATGAGGTTTGTGTACTCTATGGGATGTCCCCTTTAAGAACTGAACTTTATTTTTTTCTACTTATTAGAAATGAGGTATTTATGGGCCTATGAAGTCGAATGATGGGACATTTCTCCTAAATGCTACAGTAAAATTGATTGATATGAAGTGTGTGTACTGTATTGGACGTCCCGTACAAGAATTGGCCATTAGGTTTTTCTTATTTATTAGAAATGAGGAATATATAGGCCTCTGAAGTCGAATAATGTAACATTTCTCCAAAATGCTACAGTAAAATGGTTTGATACGAGGTGTGTGTACTGTATGGGTCGTCCCATATAAGAACTGACTGTTATTTTTTTCTACCTATTAGAAATGAGGTATTTTTGGCCCTCTGAAGTTAAATAATGTGATATTTCTCCAAAATGCTAAAGTAAAATGTTTTGATATGATGTGTGTATACTCAATGGGATGTGCCCTTTAAGAACTGACCGTTATTTTTTTCTACTTATTAGAAATGAGGTATTTATGGGCCTCTGTACTCAAATAATGTGACATTTCTCCAAAATGCTACAGTAAAATTAATTGATATGAGGTGTGTGTACTGTATAGGACATCCCGTACAAGATCAGACCATTAGTTTTTTCTACTTATTAGAAATGAGGTCTTTATGGGCCTCTGAATTTGAATAATGTGACATTTCTCCAAAATGCTGCAGTAAAATGGTTTGATATGAGGTTTGTGTACTCTATGGGATGTCCCCTTTAAGAACTGAACTTTATTTTTTTCTACTTATTAGAAATGAGGTATTTATGGGCCTATGAAGTCGAATGATGGGACATTTCTCCTAAATGCTACAGTAAAATTAATTGATATGAAGTGTGTGTACTGTATTGGACGTCCCGTACAAGAATTGGCCATTAGTTTTTTCTACTTATTAGAAATGAGGAATATATAGGCCTCTGAAGTCGAATAATGTAACATTTCTCCAAAATGCTACAGTAAAATGGTTTGATACGAGGTTTGTGTACTGTATGGGTCGTCCCTTATAAGAACTGACTGTTATTTTTTTCTACCTATTAGAAATGAGGTATTTTTGGCCCTCTGAAGTTAAATAATGTGACATTTCTCCAAAATGCTAAAGTAAAATGTTTTGATATGATGTGTGTATACTCAATGGGATGTGCCCTTTAAGAACTGACCGTTATTTTTTTCTACTTATTAGAAATGAGGTAGTTATGGGCCTCTGAACTCAAATAATGTGACATTTCTCCAAAATGCTACAGTAAAATTAATTGATATGAGGTGTGTGTACTGTATAGGACGTCCCGTACAAGATCAGACCATTAGTTTTTTCTACTTATTAGAAAGGAGGTCTTTATGGGCCTCTGAATTTGAATAATGTGACATTTCTCCAAAATGCTACAGTAAAATGTTTTGATATGAGGTGTGTGTACTGTATGGGATGTCCCGTACAAGAACCGACCATTGGTTTTTTCTACTTATTAGAAATGAGGTCGTTGTGGGCCTCTGAATTTGAATATTGTGACATTTCTTCAAAATGCGACAGTAAAATGTTTTGATATGAGGTGTGTGTACTGTATGGGACATCCCGTACAAGAACTGACCATTAGTTTTTTCTACTTATTAGAAATGTGGTCGTTATGGGCTTCTGAATTTGAATAATGTGACATTTCTCCAAAATGCTACAGTAAAATGGTTTGATATGAGGTGTGTATACAGTATGAGACGTCCCGTACAAGAACTGACCATTACTTTTTTCTACTTATTAGAAATGAGGTATTTATAGGCCTCTGAAGTCGAATAATGTGTAATTTCTCCAAAATACTACAGTAATATGTTTTGATATGAGTTGTGTTTACTGTATGGAACGTCCCGTACAAGAACCGACCATTCGTTTTTTCTACTTAATAAAAATGAGGTCGTTATGGGCCTCTGAATTTGAATAATGTGACATTTCTCCAAAATGCTACAGTAAAATGTTTTGATATGAGGTGTGTGTACTGTATGGGACGTCCCGTAAAAGAACCGACCATTAGTTTTTTCTACTTATTTGAAATGAGGTCTTTATGGGCCTCTGAATTTGAATAATGTGACATTTCTCCAAAATGCTACAGTAAAATGTTTTGATATGAGGTGTGTGTACTGTATGGGACGTCCCATACAAGAACTGACCATTAGTTTTTTCTACTTATTAGAAATGAGTAATTTATGGGCCTCTAAAGTCGAATGATGTGACATTTCTCCAAAATGATACAGTAAAATGGTTTGATATGAGGTGTTTATACAGTATGGGACGTCCTGTACAAGAACTGACCATTACTTTTTTCTACTTATTAGAAAAGAGGTATTTATGGGCTTCTAAGTTCGAATAATGTGACATTTCTCCAATATGATACAGTAAAATGGTTTGATATGAGGTGTGTATACTGTATGGGACGTCCCGTACAAGAACTGACCATTAGTTTTTTCTACTTATTAGAAAAGAGGAATTTATGGGCTTCTAAGTTCGAATAATGTGACATTTCTCCAAAATGATACTGTAAAATGGTTTGATATGAGGTGTGTATGCAGTATGAGACGTCCCGTACAAGAACTGACCATTAGTTTTTTCTACTTATTAGAAATGTGGTCGTTATGGGCTTCTGAATTTGAATAATGTGACATTTCTCCAAAATGCTACAGTAAAATGTTTTGATATGAGGTGTGTGTACTGTATGGGATGTCCCGTACAAGAACCGACCATTAGTTTTTTCTACTTATTGGAAAAGAGGTCGTTATGGGCCTCTGAATTTGAATAATGTGACATTTCTCCAAAATGATACAGTAAAATGGTTTGATATGAGGAGTTTATACAGTATGGGACGTCCTGTACAAGAACTGACCATTACTTTTTTCTACTTATTAGAAATGAGGTCTTTATGGGCCTCTGAATTTGAATAATGTGACATTTCTCCAAAATGCTACAGTAAAATGTTTTGATATGAGGTGTGTGTACTGTATGGGACGTCCCGTACAAGAACTGACCATTAGTTTTTTCTACTTATTAGAAATGAGTAATTTATGGGCCTCTAAAGTCGAATAATGTGACATTTCTCCAAAATGATACAGTAAAATGGTTTGATATGAGGTGTTTATACATTATGGGACGTCCCGTACAAGAACTGACCATTCGTTTTTTCTACTTATTAGAAAAGAGGAATTTATGGGCTTCTAAGTTCGAATAATGTGACATTTCTCCAAAATGATACAGTAAAATGGTTTGATATGAGGTGTGTATGCAGTATGAGATGTCCCGTACAAGAACTGACCATTAGTTTTTTCTACTTAATAGAAATGAGGAATTTATGGGCTTCTAAGTTCGAATAATGTGACATTTCTCCAAAATGATACAGTAAAATGGTTTGATATGAGGTGTGTGTACTGTATGGGATGTCCCGTACAAGAACCGACCATTAGTTTTTTCTACTTATTAGAAATGAGGAATTAATGGGCCTCTGAAGTCGAATAATGTGACATTTTCCCAAAATGCTACAGTAAAATGTTTTGATATTAGGTGTGTGTACTGTATGGGACGTCCCGTACAAGAACTGACCATTAGTTTTTTCTACTTATTAGAAATGAGGAATTTATGGGCCTCTGAAGTCGCATAATGTGACATTTCTCCAAAATGCTACAGTAAAATGTTTTGATATGAGGTGTGTGTACTGTATGGGACGTCCCGTACAAGAACAGACCATTAGTTTTTTCTACTTATTAGAAATGAGGAACTTATGGGCTTCTAAGTTTGAATAATGTGACATTTCTCCAAAATGATACAGTAAAATGGTTTGATATGAGGTGTGTATACAGTATGAGACGTCACATACAAGAACTGACCATTACTTTTTTCTACTTATTAGAAATGAGGTATTTATGGGCCTCTGAAGTCGAATAATGTGACATTTCTCCAAAATGCTACAGTAAAATGTTTTGATATGGGGTGTGTGTACTATATGGGACTTCCCGTACAAGAACTGACCATTAGTTTTTTCTACTTATTAGAAATGTGGTCGTTATGGGCTTCTGAATTTGAATAATGTGACATTTCTCCAAAATGCTACAGTAAAATGGTTTGATATGAGGTGTGTGTACTGTATCGGATGTCCCGTACAAGAACTGACCATTATTTTTTTCTACTTATTAGAAATGAGGAATTAATGGGCCTCTGAAGTCGAATAATGTGACATTTCTCCAAAATGCTACAGGAAAATTTTTTGATATGAGGTGTGTGTACTGTATGGGACGTCCCGTACAAGAACTGACCATTAGTTTTTTCTACTTATTAGAAATGAGGTATTTATGGGCCTCTGAAATCGCATAATGTGACATTTCTCCAAAATGCTATAGTAAAATGTTTTGATATGAGGTGTGTGTACCGTATGGGACGTCCCGTACAAGAACTGACCATTAGTTTTTTCTACTTATTAGAAATGTGGTCGTTATGGGCTTCTGAATTTGAATAATGTGACATTTCTCCAAAATGCTACAGTAAAATGTTTTGATATGAGGCGTGTGTACTGTATGGGACGTCCTGTACAAGAACCGACCATTAATTTTTTCTACTTATTAGAAATGAGGTCTTTACGGGCCTCTGAATTTGAATAATGTGACATTTCTCCAAAATGCTACAGTAAAATGTTTTGATATGAGGTGTGTGTACTGTATGGGACGTCCTGTAGAATAACCGACGATTATTTTTTTCTACTTATTAGAAATTAGGTCGTTATGGGCCTCTGAATTTGAATAATGTGACATTTTTCCAAAATGCTACAGTAAAATGTTTTGATATGAGGCGTGTGTACTGTATGGGACGTCACGTACAAGAACTGACCATTATTTTTTTCTACTTATTAGTAGAGAGGAATTTATGTGCCTCTAAAGTCGAATAATGTGACATTTCTCCAAAATGATACAGTATAATGGTTTGATATGAGGTGTGTATACAGTATGGGATGTCCCGTACAAGAACTGACCATAAGTTTTTTCTACTTATTAGAAATGAGGTATTTATAGGCCTCTGAAGTTGAATAATGTGACATTTCTCCAAAATGCTACTGTAAAATGTTTTGATATGAGGTGCGTATACTGTATGGGACGTCCCATATAAGAACTGACCATTATTTTTTTCTACTTATTAGAAATGAGGTATTTATGGGCCTCTGAAGTCGAATAATGGGACATTTCTCCAAAATGCTACAGTAAAATGTTTTGATATGAGGTGTGTGTACTGTGTGGGACGTCCCCTATAAGAATTGGCCATTAGTTTTTTCTACGTAGCAAGAAGAAAGAAAGAAAGATAGGAAGAAAGAAAGAAAGATAGATAGATAGATAGATAGATAGAAAGAAAGAAAGAAAGAAAGAAAGAAAGAAAGAAAGAAAGAAAGAAAGAGAAAAAGAGAGAAAGAGAAAAAGAAAGAAAGAAAGAAAGAAAGAAAGATAGATAGATAGATAGATAGATAGATAGATAGATAGATAGATAGATAGATAGATAGATAGATAGATAGATAGATAGAAAGAAAGAAAGAAAGAAAGAAAGAAAGAAAGAAAGAAAGAAAGAAAGAAAGAAAGAAAGAAAGAAAGAGAAAAAGAGAGAAAGATTAAAAGAAAGAAAGAAAGAAAGAAAGAAAGAAAGAAAGAAAGAAAGAAAGAAAGAAAGAAAGAAAGAGAAAAAGATAGATAGATAGATAGATAGATAGATAGATAGATAGATAGATAGATAGATAGATAGATAGATAGATAGAAAGAAAGAAAGAAAGAAAGAAAGAAAGAAAGAAGATAGAGAGAAAGAAAGAAAGAAAGAAAGAAAGAGAGAAAGATTAAAAGAAAGAAAGAAAGAAAGAAAGAAAGAAAGAAAGAAAGAAAGAAAGAAAGAAAGAAAGAAAGAAAGAAAGAAAGAAAGAAAGAAAGAAAGAAAGAAAGAAAGGAGATATACAGATGGACGGACGGAAGGATCGATCTGGGCAACTCAAGCGATCTGAAGCGCGTTCTTCCTCTGCTGTGACTGAAATTACCGTATTCATAGTAATAGGCGCACACGCTTATTTTTTTTAGCGGCTGGCTTGACCGTGTATTTTCAAACCACGGCTGGCTTGACCGCGGTTATGTAGCCCACCCATTAAAAGGGAGCCACGATAGTGACAACTTTTATATCATTTTGTGTAAATGGTGTGAAATCCTGATATTTTGAGATCTTGTGATTAAAAGAAATTTGCACATGCTAATGAATATTACCGTTTTACTTTTATGGTCATGCAACGAGATTTCTTTTCTGTGCACGTATAGTGACAGAACAGCATGTTAAATACTGATTTCACTGTAATTTTACTGTCAAACACATGTAAGTGCGAGCAGACTGTGTGAGAAAGTGCACTGAACGCCTGCTGTAGTCTGTTGTTGTCTTTATATCAGACAGCAGGAGGCCCGTCTGCCCTTCAGCTTCAGCACAAATCGTACATGCTTTTAGCTTCATGAATAAAACATTTGCTCTTGCAATGCAGTCATTAATCACACATTATATCCATCTGAACATAAGAGGTTATGTCTATTCCTGAATCAGTGACAGGTTTCCACATTAAACAAAGCATATTTTTATGTTTGGAAAGCACTTAAAAGTGTGCATTAATTGCCTTGCTACTGTAAGAATTTGTTACCATGAGTCTCAAATGTTATTCGTTCCAATAATCATAATTTGTCCCTGGTTCTCAATGGTATTTGTCCAACTTTTAAATCTAGCGAACAGGGAGCCTTGGGATAGTTCAACAAAAAGTTAAAAAGCTGCCGTCATTTCCTCATTCTCACGTAATTTTACATTCACATTGTAATTATTTGCATTGTGGGGCAAAAAAAAAGACATTTTGAAAAATGTTCATACTGTCATTTTTGATACAGTGAAAGTTGATGGGGACATGCACCTAAAAGTATGTCTTTATGTGAGGAACATACTAAAATATCAGTTGTAAGTTGAAACTATTGTTAGCATTCATTTATGTTCAGACAGGATAAATGTGATATTTTGGTAAATTCCCGCTGAACTGAGGTAAAGAAATTATTACATATTCATATAGTATATTATGGGTTTCTGAACAAACTGAAATTGGTGGCAATATTTTCTGTATCAAAACATTCTGTCTGAGCAGTCCTTTAAAGTTTGGCAGTTTTCGCTCCAAAAAGACAGAAATGATAGAAATGTAACTTTAAAAAAAAAGTCCACAACGTTTAGAATTTCAATTAAATCAAACCAAAAATAAAATGATCTCTGTTACTAATATCATCAAACATTAATAAACTGACAACAACCATCAAATTCTGTTCAGAAATGTTCTTTATTGTCAACCACATTTCAAAGATCCCTTATATAGCACAATGTTTTGCATTAATGACGAAATTTTGAAGGATAGCCTAATCACTTTATAAATACAAATCAACTGATTTTCATTACATTGGTGTGATTATACTTTGAGGGGAATAATGGAAGTATCAACAAATAAAAAAAAGTTCCTGCTGTTTTATTTGATGGCTTCGTGAATGAGTTTTGAGCGTGTCTGTATGTGTCATTGTGCTTTCTGTTTCTCCCACTGCTCTGGAGTCAACGTTTTCTGCTCGAATGCATGGATCTCTTTCAGCTCCTCGGCAAGGCAATTATTCACCAGCCTAACAACAAACATAAACACAGACATTTATAAAAACATCACATGAGGTCAGTAAGTCTATTGATCCCAGCATGCCTGTTCCTCACAGCTTGCCTCCACAGATCCATCCTCTCTAAAGACAATACTCTTCCACATGACTTGGTCCTGTAAAAAGACCCAGATCATTCTGCTAAGCCTGCACATCTGCGTCCGTGTCTGAGGCACTCTCAGACAGCTGAGACACATGACCTTTCGACAACACTCTGCACTGACAGCATCATTGATTCCATCAAACCATTTTTATTTCCATTTTCAGGTGTCCCGTACTTGGCTGAAACAGCATGCCAATTGTTTTCTCCACTACTGATATGAAATGCAACCTGCTTGCCGCATATCAATAAAAACGTAATAAATTGAGTGATTAAATAACCAAGGGCCACACTTACTACACACACTATTTGTTGAAGGAGTAGTTCACTTTTAAAAAAACTTTTATTTTTTATTTTATTTTTTTATTTAACCTTTATTTTACCAGGAAAGTCCCATTGAGGTTACGAACCTCTTTTTCAAGGGAGTCCTGGCCAAGAGGCAGCAAAAACACAATCAATTACATTTATAAAAGGCTATACATCACAAATAATTAAAAACATTTACAATTTAAACAGGTCATTTCAGGTTCTCTCAATCTGGATTTAAAAGCCTTTAAGGATATAAGTTCAGATATTTTCAAGTCTTTTTGCAAAAAAATCCACGTAGAAGGGGCAAAAGCCCTTTTTCCCTGTTCTGTACGGGCAAATGGAACAATGAGCAGCAAGTGATCATCTGATCGCAATGAATAAGAACCAACACTTCTCCATGTGATTAAACTACTGATGTAGGATGGAAACAGACCAAGCATGCCCTTATATATAAAAATATGCCAATACCCTGATCTCCTGTTGGTCAACGATGGCCATCCCACTCTGGAATACAATTCAAAATGATGGGTCAAATTTTTACAATTCGTGATAAATCTCAGAGACGCATGATTATAATAATTTATATTATATTATATTATAATAATTTTATAATAATCTGATTATTTACTCACCCCCATGTCATCCAAGATATCCATGTCATTCTTTCACAGTTGAAAAGAAATTAAGGTTTTTGATGAAAACATTCCAAGGTTTTTCTCTATATACTGGACTTCAATGGGAACCAAACGGTTCAAAGTCGAAAAGACAGTTTCAGTGCAAACGATTAAAGGGCTTTAAACGATTTCAGACGATGAATAAGGGTCTTACTAAGCAAAATGATCACTCATTTATATATAAAAAAACAAAGTTTACGTTTTATAAGCTTAAATGCTCGCCTTGCTCTGTACTGTGATGCGCGTTCGTGACTCTCCTGTACATCAAAATGAACGAAAACTGAACTTTAAAACTTTAGTTTATTAAAAGTGAACTATTCCATTAATATTATCAACAAATGTCACTGTAAATAACTTACAGTTAAAGGTCCAGTAAGTAATTTTTGAGGAGCACTGTTTAAAGTGGATCAAGCCGAGCACCACAATACACTTGCAGCCGATCAGCAGGGGTGTAAAAACTCATGATGGGAGAGGAGAGTGAGCAAGAAGGAGATTTGAAGAAAGACTGTAGAAAGAGAGATGGCTGAGAGACATTACAAAAGAAAAAAAGGTCACTGGGAAAAGAAATGTTATGAATAAAGGTTATCAGGTTAGAGCTTTAGGACCAGCATTAATATTAGAAAAGTTTTTCAGTGCTGGAGAGAGCTAAAGGGGTAGCCTTAAACGGACGCCGAGGTTTTCGCTGTTTCTGCTTTAAATGACACCAGACTAGGAATAAGGGTCTTATCTAGGACCCTTCGAGTCATGACTCGAAAAAAGATTTGTTCATTTTGATGAACGAGTTTGAGCAGGAAAGTCACGAAAGCTCATCACAGAACGGAGCAAGGAGGTATTTGTGCTTAAAAAACTTTTTTATTTATTTATTTTTTAAATGAGCGACCGTTTCGCTAGATAAGACCCTTATTCATCGTCAGGTGTCGTTTAAAGCCCTTTGAAGCTGCACTGAAACTCTCATTTGGACCTTGAACCATTTGGTTCCCATTGAAGTCAATTATATGGAGAAAATCCTGGGATGCAAAAACCTTAATTTCTTTTTGACTGAAAAATAAAGACGTGGACATCTTGGATGACATGGGGGTGAGTAAATTATCAGCAAAAGTTTTTTTTAAAAGTGAACTACTCCTTTAACATCTAACTACTGGTTTTCTGTCAATACGTTAATAGCCTATTATGCTAATGCTGTAAATAAAAATGTACAAAAAAATAATCTTTCAATAAATATTTTCACTGTGCGTGAATAAATCCAAACACCCTGTGACTGATTTAAAGGGATACTCCACTTTTTTTTTTGAAAAAGGCTCATTTTACAACTCCTCCAGAGTGAAACAGTTGAGTATTACTGTTCTCAAGAAAAATCTAAAGTGTGGATGCACACAATCCGAAAGAACATTATCCAAGGCTGGATTTAGCATCAGGAAAACCAAGATCACACTTCTGCCGGCCGACGTTAACAAGCTCCAACTCCTTGAGACATTCAAATGTGAAAAAAAACTTAAAAAAAACGCTTAAAGGGCACTTTTACGTGGCTTAATAAATGTACACAGTACACACCTTATTAAGAAACCATACTACACTGAACAAAATTATAAACGCAACACTTTTGTTCTGTCACTTTTGTTCATGAGCTGAATTCAGACTTCTTCTATCTACACAAAAGGACATTTGGTGGATATTGGCAGGACCTGGAGCATATCTCCAGAGCATCCCAAAACAGGCACACAATTTGAAACGATTCAAACTGACACAGGTAGAGTGGATTTTTCTTTCTATCAGGTATGGGTACAAGTGATTTCAAAACATTTCAGCAGGTTCCAATTTGATTTTTCGGTGCTGTGAACAGCTAAAAATCCTGCCACTCAATTTTAGCGTTTATTGTTGTCGTTTCTGCAGTTAAAAAGACAAAGTTGGCAATTCAGGCTATACTTTCGTAATTTAAATAATTGCTTTATTTTTATTTTATTTATTGACCACTCAGGGTTATCTAATTTAACTATTTGTGGCTTGCGTTTTGAATATTTCCCTAAATTCCCTGCACTTTAGGCATAGTTTCCCTGCACTTTAGGCATTTTGCACACATTTAGGGGACTTCATCTTGGGACTTGATTCTGAGTTATATCGTGTTTTTTTGTTTGTTTGTTTTGTTTGTTTTTTAATGGATATGTATATTCTGTTCTAATTTAATTCTATAAATTAATTTATTATTTTTTGGTACATATTGATGCTCACAAAGGCAATTTAGCCGATTTAATTTGATTTGCATGTGAAATGCAAGTCATGTCTGCAGTGTGGCCTATCTACAGTTATTTGTTATTCCTTAGTTTTATTGATCCGAAATGTTTTTACAAATTTCTTCTATATCTTTGTGTGATGTTCTGTACATCACGGCTTTAAAATGTTAAAGCTCTCCCCAACTTCACTTGGGGGTGGAGCAAAGAAATTTGTTTGTTTGGGTCGTGTACAACAATGTTTCTCAGAAATCATGTCCTGCACCTTTAACTTGAGATATGAAATTTACAGTGATTAGACATTTTTGTTCATTAATAAATTAAACAGGCATTAATCATGTGCACACATTTAACTTTTTATATTAGTTTATTAAGAGAGGTCCAAAAACCACACTGAAAATCTGGGATCAAAAATGCAACTTAAAAATGTAAAAACTCCCTGTGCTAAAAAAAATAAAACAGGTTTTAAATGTCATTTATATGTTTAATGTGGTGTTTTTAATATGCTTTAAACAAAACACTTACACATTTATAAGTCAACAACATTTCTGAGTAAAACTTATAACTTTTCTTCTTAAAACTGCAGTACAAAAGGTTTTGTTATTAAACATACAGTATGTAATTTTTGACCACCAGGGGTCACTAATCTCTTACAATAACAAAAGTGTATATCGATGACACAAAGCATCAAGCGGAATTATGGATCTTGTCATCAAGCAGATGGATATTTTATTTGGATGAGTGAATACATTGATGTTTTTAGCATGATTATGGTATGAAGCAGGGCATGATTGCTAACGAGAGACGTAACATTTTAAGTTACCAGCGCCACACGGATATAAAGGACTAAGGACATTTTATTCTACCGAACTACATGCAAGAGCTGAATTAATAAGTGCTGAATTGTTTTGTGGTCTGGATCAGCACGCATTGTTCAGCTGATAGAGTTCACAGTGCCATGCGAGGATGCTGTAGATGAGCAGACTGATCTCATGAAGTAGCGTGTGTATGACACGCCAATTCGTATTTGCATTTTTGGCGTGCTATCAAGATGCATAATCGCTTTTCAGCGTGTTTATGAACGCTGTTGACTTAACTTCATATAAATATATGACTTACCTCAACCCTGTCCCTAAACTTAACCGTCACTGGGGTTAATGGCATTTATGACTGGACATTTGACGCGCGTGTACAGACACGCAGAATGACGCGGACGTTAATGGCGTAGACATACACGCGGATACACGCGGATAGCTCAAAAAGCGTAGAGATAACACGCCACTTGACTCAAAAGTGGCGTGTATGTTTACGCATAAGTCGTGATGTCATGTTGGGATATGAGAGGAAGAAACTGTGGTATGCTCATCTGGCCACTGAAGCAGAACAGCGAGGATGGAGAGTCCAGGTTTATCCAGTGGAAGTGGGTTGTCGAGGATTTGTGGCACACTCTATAACCCGGTTCCTCAGAGACGTCGGATTCAGTGGCCAAGAGTTGCGGCGCACAGTAAAGAACTTATAAGAAGCAGCAGAGAGGAGCAGCAACTTGGTGTGGTTGAGACAGAAAGATTCCAGCTGGCTATGTACAGGTCGCCACGCTACGGTTTAGCGTGTCAGCGTGTACGAGTCTGTTGGTTTATTTGTATAGGTTGCATAGTTATTACAGTTATTATGTTCCTGTGTATATTGCGTGAATGAGGGTTGGTGTTTGGGCAGATATTGTGTTTTGCGGTAGGTGGTAGTGTTGTCACGGTACCAAAATTTCAGTATTCGGTACCAATACCAGTAAAAATTCACGGTTCTTGGTACCAATTTCGGTACCAAAGCTTAGTTTAAATTTACATATATTTAAGTGTTCATCTAGGTTAAAGTATGGAAACTGTACTATAAACACTTTAGAAAAAGATTAGATAAAATGACCTAAAAATAAACAATAGTATACACCAACACATTTTTAAAGATGTTGGTAAAGTTTTAATCCGTTAACATTTATTTAATGCACAATGAATGAAGTGAACAAACATGAACAATTAAGTGTTTGTATTAAATAACATTTACAAACATTAATTAATGTTGTAAAAATATATTGTTCACTCAATGTGTTGATGTGAACTAAGTAATGTTGATGAATGGTATCTTATTGTAGCGTTACCAAACTATAGAGGAGATAAAACATGTTTTATTTGACTTGACTGTACTTTTATTTAATCTAAAACTGCATTCATATTTAATTTTAAAAATGCTTTTTAAACCTGCTGAGTTATAAAGGCAAGAATAGGGGAGAGCGGGGCACAACCTAACGCTTTTTGGTTTTGGCTCAATTAGTTAAAAAAAACTAGAAAAGCTGGTACCGTAACAGTTTTTTTTTTTTTTTAGTACCGACTTGGTACCAAAGTACCGAGTTTTTTGACAACACTAGTAGGTGGTATGCCATACCGTTGCCACTGAACCTACTTTAACGAAGACATTGGGGCTCGACAGCCTTAGTCAAACGGGTTGGCGCGTCTGGTTGGGGTTGCGGAGAGATAGTGAGATTGTGGTTAGGTCACATGTGAACTACGAGGAAGGAGCAACCTCAGCAGCAGGAGGGATGTAGAGGTCAATAAGCTGGGCTGAGTTGAGTGGGGAGACAGAGGGGGTGACTCTGGGACGCCAGAGTCACTGTCGAGCCCTCTTGAGGTGTCATGGGCTAGTCAACGAAATACTAAGGACGGAAGGTGCCCACTTGAAGACCCTAGAGATATCCCCTGCTCGGCTCAATCCAGAAGGTTGTCGTGCTGGTCCACTGCGGAGAACACACTGTATTTACAGCCATCGTGTGTGCTGACGTGCCAAGTACACTGCAGCCAACGTCGGACAGAACAAGATTCACATCGTAACAGCGTAAACGGATGGAGAAGCATAGTTTACTGTAAAGCTACGTCTTAGTTTGTGCTTATCTAGGTGAAAGCAGAGTACAAATCTGCATTAAGTTTTAACATCTACTCTCGTGTAATAGAAATCATTACTCACAGGTAGGGTTGGGTATCGAGAATCGAGTATCGATTGGAACCGGGACTAACTTTTCGTTTTTCCCGGAATCGTTCAAAAGTTTAAATTTTGATTCCTAGTTTCGATATTCACAGTCCGCCGACCAGAAGAAGAAACCGCTGAACAACACTAACGAAGAAGCGTCTACCGGAAGTGTTGGCATAACCGCGAGAGTTGAACATGAGTAGCTTACGTCGGCGGTCGAAAGTGTGGCTTCACTTTTCTAAAAATAACAAAATCTCGGCAAAATGCAAAATTTGTGACAAAAAAAGCAGTATTTCCCTTTAGAAAGGAGTATTTTCTTCAGAAAGACCATTGGTTAGCAAGGTTAGCTAAACTTTTTTTGACCCTGCCTCTTAAAAGAATCGGAATCGAGAATCGTTGGGAACCGGAATCGAAACAAGGAATCGGAATCAGAATCGTTCAAATTCAAACGATACACAACCCTACTCACAGGTCAGTTTATTAGACGAATGAAACTTGAGGTAAAGCAGCGCTGTAACACTTGCTCTAACAGTTACACTATCACACTAAATGACATTTGAGTGTGTTGAATGTTGTTAGTTAGGTTGTTTGTTGGCTGTATGAGAAGCTAGATCAACATTAGAATAACATATAGATTAGTGCTGTAGCGGCGCGTCGATGACGTCGATGCTTCGACGTCAAAATTGCGTCGACATCATATTTTTGCGTCAACGCTTCTTTATTTATTTATTTTTTGCATGTTCCGGCGGTACAGCATGCCACACACACGTGGGAGACCGAAATATTGCAGAATAGAGGACGAAGACAACTAGAAGTGAATGCGCTATCCATTAAATGAATCACAAACAGTAAACAAACCCTTAAGAAATTTTTTTTTTTTTTGCAATTTAGACACGCAAACTGGGTGCCGGTGTGGTGAGACGTACAAGCTCGGGCAGATTCGGCTTGAAGTCGTTCATCCCGGACGCGTGCTGTTACAAAAAAAGGTGTACACACAGCCAGCCACAGTCTTCCTGGTCTTGCGCACCCAACGTGTCATTTTCGCCGCGCACACATTCGCGCTCGTGCGGACATGTCGAGTCTAAACAAGGCTTTAATCCGTGTCAGCACGCCACGCGCTCTTATCAGTATGTGCACAAACCTCTCCCGATTCATCTCCAGCAGTAGCGGCCTCCGATCGCACCACTAACTCCGCCTCCGTTTCCCTCTTCAGCTGATATTAATATTTAACATTCTCTATGATAAAAAATGTTTGTAAAAAAAATATTTTAATAACACGGTTTTGGCGGTTGTAGAGTTATAATGATGGTGTTCAAATACATAACATTAGACTAACGTTATAGCCAGCTTAGTATCTTGGTTCAGTATGCTAGTATTTATTTGAGATACATTGTTTTTTTATTAATTGAGCAGCAGAAAAAGTATTCTTTATATTAGTCGTCCAATTAGTCATTAGATTAGTCGACTAATCGATAAAATAATCGCCCAACTAATCGTTTAGTTAATAATCGTTTACCCCAGCCCTAATATAGATTCATCATGTTGAACTAAATACTGTAACATTGAAAAATCCTACATATTGTACCTTTAATTACCGTTATGTGTCCAACGTTGTAGAATTCATACATAAAACGCATTACCATTCTGATACATCAACTTGTATCCATGCCTGTATAATTAACTCTCCCACTTCTGCTGAATCAGTTACTGGTTCTAACATTTATGGCTGAATTAAACCAGTATTTCCACCTGTCATTATGCAGCAATTACTACGATAATGTTGACCGAGTGGATCAGGAACTTGGTGTGAGTGAGTGGAGGCAGGGACTAATCTGCATATTCATGGATCATGGATTTTTCCACAGGAATATTATAAATATATCATTTTCGTGAAAAAGATGAGCTTTAATTTATAAAATTGACTACAAAGCAGAAGGACTTTAACTAAAACTAGGATTTAGATTAATACAAACATAAGTTACAGTGTTATAAGAGGAATAAGAAATACGATTCTGTACCTCTGAGTTACTAATATCATGCATGTACATTTGTGACGATCATGTGAATCATGTTATTATAGGCTACACAAACTTATGGACTTCATGCAGTTGGAGTTCTGCTGTCATTAAAGCGAATGGGGGACATTTGATTTTCATATTTCAGTCTGAAATTAAGGTTATAACGCAAACATTAAAAATGAACACTACTTAGAAAGGAGAAAAATAAAAGCATTTTTAGGGGGTTCAGTGTTGTGTATTGGATCTATGGATGAATGATTCTCTAGTCCAAATGAATCGTGAGCAGAAGTAAAACTCACCTGTGCCTCTGCAACAATGCTTTTCCTTCAAACTGAGGGGATACAACAAGAACTTTAAAACTGGCAGCACATCTATTGGGAGACGTGTCTTCTACATCCTGCAAGAAAAAAAGGATTCTGACTAAATGCACAGAGTTTACGTATTTTCGTTAATTAATTGTTGAAATGTGCTTGTGTTACATCGCACATGTACATTGTATTATGATCTGTAAGTTAATTCATTCTGTTTCCAGCTTCATCTGGCTGTGCAGTTATTATAAACGTTACATACCACGTGTATCGCACCAATCCCCGCGATCAGTTTTTCACGAATCAGATCTGGGGTGACTGACATATTTCCTGGGATAAAGTATAAGCTTTGGTGACGACGACGTTTATATAAAAGTTGTGGTTAATGATGTCAACGTAAGTTACAGTAGACAGCGTCGATGCCTTCTAATAATTATGCAGTAACTACCGGTATGCCTCAGAAAGGAGGAGCTTAGTAATAAATACACCCATTTTGACTTGGAATGTTACAGAGGCCACGCCTCTTAAAAAGAAATAACCAATCCATTTATCGAAGTGTTTACCAGAGGCATGCAAACTGGCCAATCAAAGCCAAGAATTTGAGGTCCTTGTTGTAATCGGTGTTCTCTACATTTGCTTGATCGGAAAAGCCAAATATTTATTCTGGAAAATGATCGAACCAAATTAAATCAATAAAGAAGGTCAAATCTTTACTTGTTAATAAGGTGAAGAATAACCACACATTCAATTTAACATTTTATTCGTTTAACAAGTGACTCCTGTGTCGTATATTTGGTCAGGCCATACCCGGACATCTTTAACGGGCTAGTTTGAAACGAAAGAGCTACATGACCAAAACATATGAATGTTTATGGCGATTCAAGTGGAAGAGAAAAAGAACAGGCACTCCGTTTTTAATGTTTAATGTGATGCCGTATGTATTGATTTTAAATAAGAAGGTTAGATTTTAGGATATAGTTATAAATGGAGGCTTTGTTAAATATTGCCAAGTGATTTGAAAAGATGACATGTTGGAAAGAAAAGTCCTTCCTCTGCTAAGGTTTTTGAGCTACTGTAGAAAACAGGATGGTGGTAGAGGTGGAGAGTTTCTATGGCGTTTATATGCTGTTCTGTACTAACCCGAAATTCAAGGGTAGAATATATATTGGCTTCACTGTGAACCCAGAGCGCCGTATCGGTCAACACAATGCAGGACGACACCGCGGAGGAGCAAAGAGAACCAGTGGCAGAGGACCGTGGTGAGTTATTAGCTCAACATTTCACATTAGTCCAGTCATTTTATGAAAAAAAGGTTGAATCAATTCCAACAGAAGCAAACTCAACTGATTGTGTATCCTCAATATGTCCTGAGTAAGGAAAAAAAGCCCCAAAGAATCCCATTAGGGGAAAGGTTAGAAAAAGACCCAAATATATCCCATTCATTCGCCTATTAATTCTTTTTCTCACGTGAAAAGGGTAAAAATTTTAACCTATAGATATCATCATTAAAATCACTGAGTTGATTCCTTGCATCACAAACAAAAAATGTATCACAAGTTTTTTGAAGTTGTTTGTTAACATGGACAAATGGTGCATAATTTAATTACATATGTGCTAATTTGCATAATTACCCCAAACAGATCTAAACATTGGGTTGAAATGTATCTTGTTGACAAATAACAGTAAAAGACGTATTGTTAAGGTCTGAATGGAACCCATTTAGGCTACCCATGAACATTAATACAGGAAGTACTATAGAAACCAGCCTTTATGGCAGAGATGTGGTTTGGGCATTGAGTGCATTGTATACGTGATTAGATTTTTTTGATCCAGACACTTTTTATTTCACCTACTATTGTTTTCTGCTTTCTCCTTACCCATGTCTCCTGTTCTTCCCTCAGACTCATTCCCCAGAAACAGCCCCACAGACCCAGCCCCAAACCACATCTCTGCCATAATAATTCATAAGGCTGGTTTCTAAAGTACTTCTTCCTGCATTAATGTTCATGGGTTGCCTAAATGGGTTCCATTCAGACCTTAAATCGTTTACTGTTATATCTAAAAAAAAAAAAAAAACATTTTCACCTGCTATATACCCAATGTTTAGATCTGTTTGGGTATTTATGTAAATTAGCACAAATGTAATTAGATTATGCACCATTTGTCCATGTTAACAAACAATTGTAAAAAACTTGTAATCCATTTTTTGTTTGTCTTGATGTAAGTAATCAACTCAGTGATTTTCACGATGATATCTAAAGGTTAAAATTTTTACCCTTTTCACGTGAGAAAAAGAATGAATAGGCGATGGGATATATCTGGGTCTTTTTCTAAACTTTCCCCTAATGAGATTCTTCTGGGCTTTTTTTTCCCTTACTCGGGACATATTGAGGATACAAAATCAGTTGAGTTTGCTTCTGTTGCAATTCAAGGTTGACCCCCATTTTGGCTTAAAATGACTGGACTACATGGCGAACATATTAAGATCATAATAAAATTTAAGATAAACGTTAACACTTTACAATAAGGTTCATTATTTACTATTAACTAATGAACAATACTTCAGTATTTGTTAATCTTTGTGAATGTTTATTTCAACATTTACTAAAAACATTAGTTAATACACAGAACTAACATGAACAAACAATGAACAGCTGGATTTGCATTTAACGTTAACAATGATTAACAAATGTATTGCTCATGGCTATTTCATGTTAATTAAAACATGAACTAATGTTTAATAAATGAACCTTATTGTAAAGTGTTACCATGATAATAGATATTAAGAACATTTTAAGAGATCTGTAGAATTGTTTCGGTAGTAAATGTATGTTTTGTTTTGTTTTTATTCATTTTAAGGGAGATGGTTCTTATCATCCATGGCTTTCCATCTGATATTGCAGCTCTTCGGGTAAATATACTATTCTGTTTGTGTTATATCTTTTCTCTCATTTCCCCTTTGTACAAAATTATATACTGTATGCTTACTTTAAAGCTACACTTTGTACCTTTTTGACAAAATAAATGTTATTAACAAGAGAATGCTGGGGGAAAAAAAATGTTCCATACCATTCTAGGCTGCGTCCGGAATCACATACTTCCCTACTATGTAGTAGGTGGAAAACAGTATGTGACAAGAAGTATGTCCGAATTCACAGTACTCATAAAAGAGTTGTCCGGCTACTTCCAGCGAGATTCTGAAGTGTGCATATGATGGACACTTTACTATCTCTTGAGGCCACGGAAGAGTATTTGTGAATTGACAGTGAAGTGACGATGTTGACGCTGATAGGTCACATATCAGTGACAACATGGCGAATGTATTACGTCCGGATTGCATTCACACAATGTACATTCTTCATACCAGAGAGAATAGAGCCCGACCGATAAAGGATTTTGAAGGCCGATACCGATACAACAATTTGTTGGTTTTAAAATCTGATATTCCGATATATCGGCCGAATCTGATATTATTATAATTTTTTTATTTCAAAAACGTGCAACAAAATATTAACAGATTTCCCTAACATTAGTTATTTGTAGTTATTTATGAGTTTTAACTAAAATAATATGATAATGCATAACTGGTTCTCTCTGCCCAACTCTGGCTGGATCAGCAGGTTGCAGGATGTGTGGCGTGAGTGTTGCCAACAGGGACGGTGTAGAGTGCCCTCTGGTGGACAAACTATACAACTCCAACACTCATGAGATCGTTAAATACATTTAACAGTACACTTTATGTACCTGTTACATGTGTACACTGGTGCCTCGAACCACATTCATCTGAGGACCACAGTTGAAGAACAACCAAAACAATGTTTATACAGGGCCAAGGCCCAAAAGTTTGGTAGTTTGCCATTAATAAGAATGGTAACACTTTACAATAAAGTTCATTAGTTAACATTTGTTTATTTAGTAACTAACATGAACTAACAATGAGCTATACATTTGTTACGGTATTTGTTAATCTTTGTTAAAGGGATAGTTCACTTTGAAATTAATTTTTGGTATGTTTTAGCTTACCTCAAGGGCATCCAAGATGTAGGTGTCTTTGTTTCCACAGTATTTTCAACTTTGATATTTTTAGGTCAAACCGTTCTTGTCTGTCAGTCATATAATGGAGGTATATATGGTCACCACTCGTAAAGGTACACATTGATGGCCTAAGACACGAAACGAGCAGTTTGTGTGAGAAAATGAACAGTATTTATATCTTTTTTACCTCTTGTAACCACAGTCACAAAGCGTCCGCCCCCTCAGATCAGTTGGACGTGGCTGTGATTACAAGAGGTAAAAACGATATAAATACTGTTCGTTTTCTCACACGAACCGCTCGTTTCGTGTCTTAGGCCATCAATGTGTACTTACATTTATGAGTCATTAAATCATTTGAGGTGAGGTGGTGACCATAGACCTCCATGACTGATAGATATGAACAGTTTGACCTAAAAATATCAAAATTGAAACTTCTGCAAAAACAAAGACTACATCTTGGATGCCCTTGAGGTAAGCTAAAACATACCAAAAATTATTTTGAAGGTGAACTATCCCTTTTAACGTTAGTTTGTAAAAATCCAGCTGTTCATTATTTGTTCATGTTAGTTCAATATTTTAATAAAGTATTAGTAAATGTTGACATTAAGATTAATAAATACTGTATAAGTGCATTTCATTATTAGTTTAACTATTGAACCTTATTGTAAAGTGTTACCATATAATAATAATAACAGTACAAAAAAATGTTCAAACAGATTGATTCATATACTGTAATTGTGTAAGAGTTATGAAAATAATTGAGTGAAACTGACTAATTAAACTGTAAAACATCCAGACACATTACAGTAATAACCATCATCTTTCCTCTGCTAGTTTGAGTGGGCTTGGCAGCATCCGCACACCTCTCGTCGCCTGTCCCATGTTGCCCGGCGCAGCCGTAAAGAGTCCAGTTTGCAGTTCCACTGGCGTGTGGTGTCAAACATGCTTCAGGTGGCGCCGTGGAATCGACTCCCCCTCACTGTGCGCTGGCTAAAGCAGGAGTACCGGATGGATTTTGCCCCTGTGCTGCAGCCTCCTCTGCACATTCCTCTAGCGTTTGGCTGTGTTCGTGCTAAGAAGAAACCGCAGCAGATGTGTGAGGAGCAAGAGGAGAGACAGGTGGAGCGGTGTGTGTTGTGTGGGGTGTTTGTTAAGGTTAGTTTCACTCTGCTTTTTTTTTTAAAGAAACCAGCTCAAAATGTTGCAGGAATAACTGTCTCAATCCTTTTTTTCGGTGATTTCAGGCCGAGGATAGACTATCTTGTTTCCACCCTTCCTGTCATATGGTTTGTCATTTGATTTGCCTGGCTAAACACTTTCTGAAGGCAGACTCTTCCCACCTACTTCCTGTCGAGGGAAAGTGTCCTGGCTGTCATCACTCTGTGCTCTGGGGGAGTTTAATACGCCATAAAAACGGCTGTTATGGTGATTTGGAAGAAATTACCTCGTCCTCATCTCAGGTCAGCTTTAATATGGGATCAGTGTGTATTTTAGGAATAGTTCACTATAAAATGGAAATTCTGTCATAATTTACTCACCCTCAAGTGATTTCAATCCTGTGTGAATTTCTTTTTTCTGCTGAACAGATAAGAATATATTTTGAAGAATGTATAGGTAACCAAACAGTTGATGGACCCCATTGACTTCCATAGTAGGAAAAAAAAAAAACTATGGAAGTCAATGGGGTCCATCAACTGTTTGGTTACCGACATTCTTCAAAATATATTCCTTTGTGTTCAGCAGAAAAAAAAGACATTCATACAGGTTTGAAACAACTTGAGGGTGAGTAAAGTATGACAGAATGTTAATTTTTAAGTGAACTATTCCTTTAATATGTGTTTTCAATAAATGTAACCATTTCATTGAAATTATTACAAGCATATTTTCAGTTTTTTTACAGAGATGTCAGATATAGATAGAAGTACATGGAATGAAGTGAAAGCTGCAGCTATTAGTAAGACAAGTTAAAGAACGGATGTAACTCACTAATTGCTCTCTATTCTTTTAAACAGAATCATTGGACAGATGAACTACAGCTGTGAAGAAAATGTGATACAGCCTTTTCTGCATTCTGCATTTTGCAAAGTAATCATTGGACTGGATAATGACAGCTCATTAAGGTCAAAAGGCGTCTACATTCTAAGAAATGTGGAATTAACAAGGATTCACAGAAGGAGATCAAGCATTTAACTCAGTTGACCTTTTGAAATAAAAGGATCATCAGACATTTTAAAATATGAAATAAAATATTTTAATTCAGCAATAATTGTTACAGCATTGTGTGTAGGCTCAGTCATGAAGTTTTAAAATGTGTTTATTTTTTATCTGACATCGTGTGTGGATATATTTATTGAACAATAAATCATTGTGTGTGTGTGTGTGTGTGTGTCATTATTTTCTCCGTATTCCTTGGTTGCAATGTTGAATTATCACTCAAACAAATTACCTGTGCAGACACGGAGGATGTCTGAAAGTAATCATAACAGTTCTCACAATTATTATAATATTTTTAATACTGATGATCTGTGCCCAAAATAGAGATTATAAAGGCATCACTGGAGCAATAACAATTCAATGATATCTGTCTGTACATTCCATTGACAAGGTGATTCAATTCAAAAGATTTTATATATTTTAGGTAAAAAATAAATGTTTCATACTGAATATAAAAAAGTTCATTTAAATTAAATTGTAAAAAGTGATACAATTTTAAAAGATGTTTATGGAAGCTTGTTTCCACCGTAGAATGAAAAATAAAAAAATGTTTGCGACTTTTTATCTCACAATTCTGACTTCTGTTCTCACAATTGCGAGTTTACTTCTCGCAATTCTGACTTTATTTCTCAGAATTGCGAGATGGAAAGTCAGAATTGTGTGATATAAAGTCACAATTGCGTGTTATAAATTCAGAATTGCGTGATATAAAGTAAGAATTGCGTGTTATAAAGTCAGGATTGCGAGATATAAAGTCATAACTGCGTGATATAAAGTCGCAATTGCGTGAGATAAAGTCAGAATTGCAAGATATAAAGTCAGAATTGCGTGATATAAAGTCAAAATTCATGGTGAAGTCAGAATTGTGAGATTTAAACTATTCTGAGGGAGAAAAAAAGTTAGTCTTTTTCCCCTTTGAATTGGCCTGAAAAGTCGCAATTGCGAGTTTATAAGGCCTATATCACAATTCTGAGAAAAGATGTCACAATTTCGACATGCTAAACTCGCAATTATGTGATAGTCAGAATTGTGAGATAAAAAGTTGCACTTCTGTCTTTTTTTCTCTGACTTGTGACATCACACAATTCTGACTTTATATCTTGCAGTTCTGACTTTATAACACGCAATTCTGACTTTATATCATGACTTTATAGCTCACAATTATGACTTTATATCACGCAATTGTGCGATAAAAAGTTATTTTTTTAGTTATTAATAATAATTATTATTCTTTATTCAGTGGCGGAAACGCTTCCATAGATGTTAATATGTAAACTAAATATGTTTCATAAAATATTGAGTGTAATTTCACAGTAATTGTTAGTGAAGGAGAATAATTCCTTAATTGTACTGCTACTTAGTTACTTTTCATGGAATCAATGTGTTAAATTACTTTTGAGTTACTTTTTCTCATCTGTGCTGGGCTTTCTTGCTTGTTTGTTTTTTTTGGCATGTTTGGGCCAAAATGTTTTGGCAAATATAAACGCCATTTCGCACCAAAAGTGCAAATGCTAATTCACGCCTGTACAGTAGAGGGTGCTGCTCAAACAAACCTTTCAGATGTGCTGCCATTATGGATTGCTATACAGTGTAAAGTAAGATTAAATACATAAGTAACTTGCGTAGCATCTTTGAAAAATACTCAGATTTTTTTAAATGTAAAAGTAATGCACTACTTTACTAGTTCCTTGAATATAGTAATCTGATTTTGTAACTCAAGTTGCTTGTAATGCGTTACTTATCCCCAACACTGTTCAGATACCTGAAATGCATAAAACTGATCATTCAATTCTGATACACACGTTGAACAAACAGTGGTAATATGTTGTGGATATATATATTTCTCCAGGCTCTGAAGGTCTTATCACTGAAACTGTCCTCAGCTAGGATCGGCAGGTCTGTTAACCGTGATTACCGGCTGGAAAAAAAAGTAAAAGAGTGAGTTTTCATATCTTGCAAAACAGCATCTTACAACATGATCTAGGCTAGGTTGAGTTTTCACAGGGTCTTACCACACTAGACACGGGAGAGCAGCACTGAATGACCTTGCAGCAGTACGCAGCTAAAGTGCCAGAAAGGGCAATATGGACTGCCAACACCAGCCTTTGTAATGCTAGGTAATTGTCAGTTTCAATCTGTGAGTAAAAAGATCAAAACGTCAGTTATTTATATAGCACTTTATTATACAATACAGATTGTTTCAAAGCAGCTTCACGGTAAAGTTCATCAGTTAGGAAACTAACTTAATTCAAAAATCAGCATGGATTAAGAGAACTAACATTTAGCTGTGACTTACTCTTAAATGTGTACATATAGGGTTTGACGATTCTTCTTCAGACCAACAATGAAATATTAAGGAATGGTGAAGGTGACCACTAAGGTGCAAGAAAAAGCCGATCACACAGCCCAAAATGGTCAAGACCTGCATTCCTAAACAGGCCTTCAGCTGGGAAAAGTAAAACAATACAAACACAGTGTTATTGTATGCACCAAAACAAAGGAATTCTGCATGCTTGGTGACCAAAAGTATTTCCTTATTTCAATAAAATTGCTTATGACAAATGCACAAGTTTTTTTTTTTTTTTTTTTCTTATGTGTGGCAAAATGTTATGATCTGAAAACTCACAGTAGGGAGATGAAGATTCTGTGCAGCTATAGCCAGACTTCCAGCAATAATTGTCTACAAAAGGGAAAGATCAGGACATATTATATATTTAGACAACATTCCAATTGTACCCCTTGACTTTTCTCACTTATTTCACATTTTCAGGTTGACCTTGATTCAAAATAGTTTTACTGACTGATTGATCGGCTGTATTGGATATTATTTGGAAAAGCACACCTTCCTTTCAGGAAAACAATGTCCATTGTACAATTTGAGGCCCTCCAAAACCGCATTGTGTCAATAACAGCATATTACGTTTTTGCTGTTTATTTTATTTTATTATTATTATTATTTTCATTCATTTCAGAACAGTTTTACCTGTACACTGTAAAAAATAATCGTAATTTTAACGGTAAAAGACTGTAAAATTGCTACAGTGCAAAACTGTTAATTGGTTAACAGAAAGTTTCCGTACGGTAAATAACTGTGAAATAATTTTACTATAAAATACCGTTAAGTTTACAGTTTTTGAAAGTGAAAAAGAACAACTCTCGTAAATTGACCATTCCCACAATTCCCTGCATCACACTTCACATTTGATGTATTTTGTTGAAATAACAATGTTTCCTCATAATTTTCTTGGGTTTTTTTCTAATAAGTTATGTAGGGTTTATGTTAAATTTAATGTTTTTCAATTACTGTTTATTGCATTTCTTAATTTCACGTGTGTTATCATGATGGTGTTTAATGTTTTTGTGAATAACACTGTGCAGCTTCTTTATATAAGTAGCCTATTAAACTAATGTACGACAACTTCTGATGAGCTTTGATTACTCATGTAGGCCTAACTCTCATCACTATTGTGATGATTGATGGTTGTCAGTGTATTACAATGGTACAAAACAGAAATCAATTTTTCAAAAGGTTGATATATCAACAGATTACAGAAATTGAAATACGGTATATTACTAAAGGTGATTACAGTTTTCATGTATTTTCAATATTCAACCAAAGTTGCCAGCATTACTCCATAAAAAAACCGGGGGGGGGGGGGGGGGGGGGGGGGGGGTTGTGTTTTTTTTTTTTTTTTTTTACAGTTTACATGTTTGCTAAAACCTATTTACCTTGAAATTACCAAGGTACCTTGAATTTACCCTGAATTACCTTGAAAAAGAAGGCTGACAAATGGCTAACTAGGACTACAGGGTTTTTATGTATTGGAAAAACAAACGATTCTGTTGTGAAGTGAAATGTGAAGTGTAGGCTTAGCTACTTACAATCATGGGGGTAATAACGTCACTCACTGTCCATGAATATATGTCATCGACACATAACACTATGGTCACAGATGTTAAAAACACAGCCAACGCAATCTGCGTTACCTGAAATGAACCACAAAAACAATTATGAAAATTAACCATGCTGTATTAGGCTATATTCAAATATTCTTAAGCCTAACATTTCTACTGTAAAAACACAAAACAAACAAAAAAAAAAAAAAAAAAAAAAAACCCTATGACCAAAAATTTGCAATTGTTGTTAGAAATCTTACTCAAAAAGTTTACTACAATTCTGTACAGTTATAGTCATTTTTCGCATCCATGAATAAAAGGTTAAGTTGTAAAGTATAGCTAATTAACTGGCATACTCCTAGTATTTTGGGTTCAGCCTCCAGGTATTTCTGTTTATGATTGGTGTTTTTCTGAAAGCGGATGTCCAAAATCTCTCCGGGGTTCCGATCTTCTCCAGACTCTATCTGCGGTTCATCTGTACACGACACGACAGTTTCATGATAAACACGAAGATAAAGCTTAAATCGCCACACTCATATTAGTTTTGATTCAATTCAGCAGCATAAATACATCTATAAATCTGTGGATTTTAAAGCGGTAGAGCGGAAACCATTTTTGGATGAATTCCAGGAACATTCCTAAAAAAATGAAGCGAAAAAACAACTCGCAGAAATATGAAAATAAACGTACCTGCCATTTTGCTGATCCCCTATAGCGGCAGCCTAAATTCTCGCGAAAATACTCGCAATGTTTCAAAATAACTTTACTGTCTCCACGCACTTCTTTTCTGTTTTGAAATGAATTGGTCCCTCCCCATTACGAAATCCAGTTCTCCAAGAACATCTGAAAACAGTTAACAGACAGCAGCCCCGATACTGAATAACCCGAAAAGCATCCACATACTTATAGTTTCTCTTATTGTCTCTTGTAGTCTGATAACCCTTACAAAAAAGAAGCTTAAACATGGTGTTCCTTTGTTACAACTACTGGAGTTGTAACATGCTGGGGTAAGTTAGTAACAATAGACAAAATAAGTAAAAATGGATGCCATACCATATGATATTGTGTGTGTGTGTGTGTGTGTGTGTGTTTAAATTTGTCTACTAGAACACACTTACTTAACAACACAAGGCTACTACAATGTACCTAATTAAATAACAAATTTATACATCTTTAGGTCTAACAAAGAAAAAGTCTGTGTATGATAAAATAATCTACTAAACAACACACATACTTAATGGTAGGCTAAAAACACCACTACAATGTACCATATAAAAAAAACATCTTTGTACATCTTTAAGTCTAACAAAACATAATGTCAATGTGCGTGTGTGTCAATTCCAGTGTTGGGTGTAACTAATTACTAAGTAATTAGTTACTGTAATTTAATTACTTTTCCATTGAAAATGTAAAGTAAGGGATTACTCTTCATTTTTCTGTAATTTAATTACAGTTACTTCTGATGTAATTGAGGTAAATACTAGATCAGTCCAAACTCACAGCGATTCGTATGCATTTTATGAGGTCTCTAAATCATACGACCGCACTCGTACAAATTTGTATGAATTAGCCTTCTTGTAAAATATCTAAAAAGTGTGAAGTGTTTAACATCAAAATGTATGAAATGTTTAACTTAAAAAGTGTGAAATGTTTAACATCAAAATGTATTGTCTGTTAAATGTGTGTTAAATGTACTGTATGTTTTTTATGTAACCTTCTCCACCTTGGTCAGTTTAAGGATAATTCATGCAATTTTCCAGTATTTATTTGAAAGGATTAAAGCAGATTCATGTCTATCCTTGTATTATTCAGCTGGTTGAGATTGATATGGGATTTTGAAAGTAATTAGTAATTAAAAGTAATTAAATACTTTTTAGAGAGAGTAATTAGTACAGTAATCTAATTACACTATTGAAGAGGTAATTAGTAACTAGTAATTAATTATTTTTTTAGAGTAACTTACCCAACACTGGTCAATTCTTTAGAGTCACAGTGCTGACAAATGAATGATGCTGGTAACCGTAGAGTGCATGGCTTGATGGGCCCAGAAACTGCAGAGGGTATTTCACCCAAACCTTCTTTGGCTTTGAGTGCATGAAAACCACTTTATTTAAAACACTGGCAGAGACACCCCTGTGTTTCTTTCACATGCCTATTATTCTTTAAAAGTTATATTCTTAGTATGTAAGGGTTTGTAACATTTTTTTTAAATAAGTGTTACAACCACTGATCTACATTATTCTGTATGTACCTGTTTCCAGCCATGATAATCACCATCGGGGAGGAAGTAGGAAAATACTGAAGGGATCACATGACTCATCTTATCCCTGGAATTGATGGTGTTACAACTCTCCCCATGTTACATCTTATAGAAGTTTAGCACCATGCAGTTTACATCCTGTCTTATAAACTTACATGTATTGGCATCCAATAGCCTACAATAGATTTGATATTTATAAAGAAAATGTTTAAAGAAAAAGTAGCCTTTCATCCAGTATAAAACTACTAAATAGTTTACTGAGAGTATACATTAATTAAACTAAAAATGTGCTAAATATTTGAGCTAGTTAAAAAAAGTAATATTTGACTTGTAAATTATCAGTATATAGGCCTTATATAGGCTAAATTTACTTTTAGTGCGGTTGCAGTAAAACGAAAAACCTAGTTGTAAACTCAAAGTTTACTACAGTTACACTAAAAAAGTGGGCCCATTTAGTTCCAAGTAGTATTGAAACAGTACATTTACATGTATAATACTTTCATAATACAACTTAAAAATTTAATTTGAAGTATTAGTAGTGTTGAAGTGTTAGTATAATAAGTAGGCCTATATTTATTCACAGTTCAGTCTGATGGCTTTTGTGATCAGACTTTTTTCATTCAAATGAGGTAAATCTTTTTTTTTTTTCACATTAATCAACCTGGAGACCATAGCCATTTTTAAAATGTTCTCTTTCCTCTCTATTCCTATGTGAATTTTGTAGAAAGAAAACCTCTTAAAGGAGTTCACTTTCAAAAACACTTTTGCTGATAATTTACTCACCCCAATGTCATCCAAGATGTCCATGTCATTCTTTCTTCAGTCGAAAAGAAATTAAGGATTTTGATTAAAAGATTCCAGGATTTTTCTCCATATAATGGACTTCATTGGGAACCAAACGGTTTAAGGTCCTAAAGACTTCAAAGGGCTTTAAAATGATTTCAGACGATGAATAAGGGTCTTATCAAGCGAAACGATCGCTCATTAAAAAAAACAACAACAAAGTTTAAGTTTTATAAGCTCAAATGCTTGCCTTTCTCTGTTAGGGTTAGGGTTAGGGTTAGGGTATGATGCAAGTTCGTGACTCTCCTATTCGAACTCGTTCATCAAAATGAACAAATCTTTTCCCGAGTCAATTCGTTCATTTAGTTTGTTGAAGAACCAAATGACACGAAAAATGATTAGTTCATTTTGATAAATGAGTTCGAACAGGAGAGTCACGAACGTGCGTCACAGAACAGAGCAAGGCGAGCAGCTTATACTGTAAAACTTAAACTTTGTCATTTTTTTTTTTTAATGAGCGTCCAAAAGACCCTTATTCGTCGTCTGGAATCGTTTAAAGCCCTTTGAACAGTTGATTGTACTGAAACTGTCTTTTGGACCTTGAACCGTTTGGTTCCCACTGAAGTCCATTATATAGAGAAATGCTGGAATATTTTCATCAAAAACCTTAATTTCTTTTTGACTGAATAAAGAAAGACATGGATATCTTTGATGACATGGGGGTGAGTAAATTACCAGCAAAAGTTGTTGTTGTTGTTGTTGTTGTTTTTAAATGAACTACTCTTTTAATGCAGTTCTTTATGCTTTTTTAGAAAATAAAACTGATAACTATGAAGCATTGCATAAACGTTGCTGTCTCTTTTAAAGTTGCACACTTTTTACAGAGCTAAACTAGCAAATAATCTGTTTAATTAAAATGAAATATGATGGGATGTTTAAATTAAATAATCAGCTGACTATTTTACAAACAATATCAATTTTTTATTTTATTTTTATATCATTTAACTGTTTGAAAAGGATAAAAAAGCACCACATTGAGAGGTAGTTTTTATTTTATTTTATTCCAAAGAGCATCACAAGGCATTCACACATACAGCCGTTCACACACAAACACCTTCAATAAATGTTTCAAACACAAATGTACATTTATCTTCATCATATATAAATTATAAAAATAGAACTTAGAATACAACATATCTGTACATCAATTAACATATTTATTTATTCAGAATAAGCAAACAAAGAGCATGTAACACTAACTGATGTTTTTTTTATTTATTTATTATTTTTTAAATGAATATTAACATAAAAACCATAGCGGACAAGTCTAACTACAGCATATTTATTACGGGTCATTAAGAGGGTGAAGGCTTGTAAAACTATCACCTTAAACTCAAGAGAAGATCAGGATTTTGTGAAAGAGAAATTGATGGGGTTAAATGTACCTGTTTTCATTATTTTATTGAGCGCTGACAAAGAGATCTATTCAGAAGACAAGATATATTGTACATATTCCAGAGTAACCTTCACTTTGCTTGACATAATGTTACAAATATTTGTTTTACAAAAATTACAAAATAAATAAATGGAGAACGTATTAGGTAGATCCAAGTTATTCTACTGGAAAATGGCAGGATATGGCATTTAAATATGGTCCAACATTTAAGATGGCAGAAGGACTGAACCCCCTCTAGTGGTGAAAACGAGAGAATAAAAACACGTTTATAAGACATTTCTCACATTTTCTTTTCTATTCACAGATATTTACATACTCCTGCAACAGGTATCATTATGGCTACATTTATAGAACACTCTTTGTTACTAGGAGTGCTTTAGGTAACAACGTAGCCCCTGATCATATAACAAATCTGTAGCTCTGTATTCATGGCTACTTTGTCTCATGCACTTTAGTGGGGATAAATATACCTTCAAACTGCACATTCTCTGTCCTTAAAGGGAAACTCTAAACAATCAAACATTTCCTTCACACTTCATTTCCGTTTTGACGATTTCATGCTGAACGATTTAAAGTGACATCATCACCATCGTCTTGTGGTCCTTCGTCTGTGCAGATAATTATGAACAGAACATGCTACATCTGGTCCCTATACGGATGGCACCACAGAACATGTGGTTGGTTTACTTTGCAGTGGACAAATAAAGTCCAATTCTCACCATCTGCTATGAGTTCACAGGGTCGACATGCTCTCTCCTACTGAGAGAAGATTGCTAAATAGCTTTGTTACTCATTTTCTCTCTCCATTAAGACTTGGGCACTATAGGTCAGGACCGGATCTTGGTCCCATGAGGGCACACTCTCTTTGGTGGTCCATTTTAGGCATTATTTCTATATATCCTTCACCAAGGTGCTCATGGAATCAGCTCATACTGAATGCCCCTTTGTGCCCCTTTCCCTGACAAAGACCCTATAATCCAGCCATGCCATAGGCCACAGTACCTCTTTATCTATAAGGCAGAAAAATCATGTTTCCAGTATCTCAGTCATTATTTGCTGCTGTGAAGCATCAGTCACAGAGCCCTTTTTGGTGACAAATCAAATCATTTTACTTCAGTAACCGGCCCGGGATGAGCAGATTCTTCACAGCTTTTCACTGCTCTGGTCTGCAGATTTTTTGGACTTTTGAATCCTTAAAGAGGAAACAGACCAAGCAACTACAGACTTACACACACACAGCTGCAAAGACCGTGTTCTGTATGTCCGTGTGTGTGCGCATGGCTTTGAGGATGGTACACAAAAGTGCTATAAGAAACGCCCATGCGTCTGGTCAAACATGCAAAAACAGTAGGATAGACACAGATCTACACAGCATGTTATGTACACAGAAGTGAAAGGACTGGATGGTGATGTAATGGAGTAGTAGAGGAGTCAGTTGTGTATGTGCTTCTTTGTAGAACTACGTGTTGTTCTTATATTTGGAATGTGTATCAGTTTTTGTTGTTTTTTTTTTTTTTTTGATTGTCTGCTTTCCTCTTCTCCTCCAGCCCTCCGTCTGTGTTTGTGAGCCTTTCACAGAGTTTAGTTTCAAAGATCACGTGTGCGCCGGTCATCAGATCGAGCTTTCTTCGCACTTTGCCAGTGGTGCTCCTCTTAGGCATGGCATTTTTGATAACTCCTCCTCCATCTCACTAAGCCCGTCCCCCAGTCCCTCCTCCTCTCCGTCTGGCCCCGCCCTTTCTCTACCGTCCAGCTCCTCTGCCAGGTTCACAGCTGACTCCTGCAGTTTCAGTCCACTTGTGTTGGTGTAAATATGCCTGCCGTTGAGCCCACTGGGGTGCATACTGTGTCCGTTCAGCGTCCCGTTCCTTTTCTCTGTTAACGGAACAGCCTCCGACAACAGACTGTCGCTGCATGGAGACTGCGGCGTGTCTGTTGAAGGAAGCAAGTCCCGCCCTTTTTCCAATGTGGATGATGAGTGCCCACCCCCTCTCATGCCACCTTGCCGTTTGTAAATTAGAAACAAGAGGACGACACCCATTACAAAACCTATGACGAAAAAAATGATGTGCGAGGCCAGGAAGTGTCGGCTACCCGCAATGGCTACGTTGCCCTCCATGCTGGGGTTTTCAAGGGTCAGTTGGTACTCGGCTTTGCGACAGGGTGGCTGATCTCTGCCCACTTCATCACACAGGCACGTGTATGTGCCCAGGCTCTGCGCCGTGACCTGCACCTCCAGGTCATAGTTGTGGCGGCGGGTGTGACTGCCAGGGGGATTCTCCCAGCGGCAAGGACGGGGAGACACCTGCACACACGAAAGCAGGACGCGCAGACCCTCTTCCACCCGCATTTCAATTACAGGTGGGGAACAAAGACCTAGAGTTACAGAGAGAAAGTGGGACACAGATGATAAGGTCACAATTAGGGTTTTTTTTTTTTTTTTGCAAAAAAATTTAAATGCCAAGGACCCCCTTCCTATCTATCTATCTATCTATCTATCTATCTATCTATCTATCTATCTATCTATCTATCTATCTATCTATCTATCTATCTATCTATCCATCCATCCATCCATCCATCCATCCATCCATCCATCCATCCATCCATCCATCCATCCTTCCTTCCTTCCTTCCTTCCTTCCTTCCTTCCTTCCTTCCTTCCTTCCTTCCTTCCTCCCTTCCTTCCTTCCTTCCTTCCTTCCTTCCTTCCTTCCTTCCTTCCTTCCTTCCTTCCTTCCTTCCTTCCATCCATCCATCCATCCATCCATCCATCCATCCATCCATCCATCCATCCATCCATCCATCCATCCATCTACTGAATCTAATATTACATTTTCATTCCAAATTCCAATTCAATTTAATTGGTTCAAAACGTTTCATAATCATTAATTTCATTCAATAATAATAATAATAGTAATTTCAAAGAAACAAAAGGTAATGGTGTGAAGAATGTGGTCTATACACAAATGCAAACTATTCTTTAAAGGAGCAGTTCACTTTTGAAAAAAACCTTTGCTGATAATTTACTCACCCCCATGTCATCCAAGATGTCCATGTCATTCTTTCTTCAGTCGAAAAGAAATTACTGTAACATTCCAGGTTTTTGATGAAAACATTCCAGGATTTTTCTCCATATAATGGACTTCAATGGGAACCAAACGGTTCAAGGTCCAAAAGACACTTTCAGTGCAAACTGTTCAAAGGGCTTTAAACGATTCCAGACGATGAATAAGGGTCTTATCAAGCGAAACGATCTCTCATTTAATAAAAAAATAACAAAGTTTAAGTTTTATAAGCTCAAATGCTTGCCTTGCTCTGTTCTGTGACGCACATTTGAGACTCTCCAATTCAAACTCGTTCATCAAAATGAATGAACTTTTTTCTGAATCATTTGGTTCATTCAACGAACGAAGCGAACGAACTGACTCGGAAAAAGATTCGCTCATTTTGATGAATGAGTTAGAATAGGAGAGTCACGAACGTGCATTGCAGTACGGAGCAAGGTGAGCATTTGAGCTTATAAAACTTAAACTTTGTTATTTTTTTTTTTAAATGAGTGATCGTTTCGCTTGATAAGACCCTTATTCATCGTCTGGAATCGTTTAAAGCCCTTTGAACAGTTTGCAGTTTGCACTGAAACTGTCTTTTGGACCTTGAACCGTTTGGTTCCCATTGAAGTGCATTATATGGAGAAAAACGCTGGAATGTTTTCATCAAAAACCTTAATTTCTTTTCGACTGAAGAAAGAAAGACATAGATGACATGGGGGTGAGTAAATTATCAGCAAAAGTTTTTTGAAAAGTCAACTACTCCTTTAAGAATAGAGAGATGAACATACATTCAATTTTAAAAAAAATCATAAAACTGTGTGTATATTTGTTTTTTATTTCTTAAAATACATTTTGCACATTTTTTCAGGGAGTCTTTTCTGCTTTTACTCCATTTAGCCTGCTCAAGTGTATTTACTGAAAAAAAGTATTTCTAGTTCATTTATAAACACTGAGATGAAATTATTGTTGTCACAGTGACAGACTGTCAAACTTACCTTCACCTTTATTGCATTGCCTGACCAAATCTTCTGATTCTACCACTTCACCCGCCCTGAAATAAAAATGTAACTATGTGACGAACAAGGGAGAAGGACAACAAATAAAGGAACAGCCAACTGCTTCTGTGTCACTTCATATGTCTTTATGTGAATATGTGTTTGTGTGTAGCATACTTCGCCATAGCACAAGCTCCCTCTTTATTCCTCCATACGCAGCCAAGGCCTCGGGCACGTGCACACACCTCGCAGGTAGAGTATAGAGAACAGCCCACTATGGGTACCTTCACCAGAGAGAGAGGGGAGCCCACCAGAGCCTCGTCCTACAGCAGAGACACAGGCTCAATGCATTCACTCGTCTTTAAGTTAAAGGTGCACTATTGTTTTATAGCACAAAAATAATATTAAAACTGCATGTTATTACTTTGTATAGCAATATGTTATTCACTGGCTCCTGTGCAGAAAACAGTGGGACTTCTTCAATAAGAGTTGCATTTGGACCAACCACAGCGACTTTGTGTAGCTCTCCATGATCTACAAATACACACACGTGTATCATTAAACTGAATCAAGCATTTCAATCCACACTCGGGTGACAATAAATGACTTCACTGTTCAATCTCTCTTACCTGTTCCAAGGTGCAAAACTGTGGCCGTTTGTTGCTTCGTGTCACCGGAGGGCGTTATTAAGGTAACAGCAAGTTTAGTGTATGTGATGCCATTTCTGATCATTAATGGTGCCGCCACCACACTGTTCTCCATGAGCGGGTGATCACGCGTGAACGTCAGCACTTTATCAGGCAGCTTCAGGGAGGACTCAAAGCCCTGCTCTTTCAGAGCACTATTCAAACACTGAGTGGTCAAAGAAGAGAGGAAATAGATTATTACAGATTTAAAACCGACAGTAATGATACTGAGTGAAACACGATGCTAGCGAGGGGTTCAGTATCCCTTATGAACACAAATACTGATAATACCTTGCATACTGCTTGTTACTTTGGATTAAAGTGTCTACATAAACATAAATACATACGGCTGGAATACACAACTTGAAAATCTGTAAAGATTTTAAAACCCTAGATATCATACACTTGCTGACTTTGTAATTGCTTACAGAGAAAAATGGCATCATACACTAAAAGACTGAGGATCACAGTCTATCATACTATCAAGTCATTCCAAACACATCAAACTCACACAGAAACAAGGAGGCGCATGACAGATAAAACATGGATGTACAGTACAGGAACTGACTGCAGCAGTTGTTGAAGAAACTGCTCAAACAAACAAATTAAGCCAAATCCATGTGGATGTGTCTTGTGTAGGTAAGTGGTCACACATAAATATGGCCTTTACAGATTGCAACAGGTAAGTGGCTTTATAGTAGGTTAGGTGTGTCATATCATATACTACAATATGTGTTCTAAAATTGGCTTAAAATATCAAACATAGATGAAGTCTGAGGCCGTGCCCATTATACACTACATTCATTTTTGAGAAATCTGTAACCTTCGGCTGCCCAAAATAAATCTGCAGACTGGTTATGACTTTCAGCAACTATCATGGACTCCACCACTGCAAATCAGGGCAAAAATCGGAGCAAAAGTCATTCCAGCTTTACAATGTGTAGATTACATGCATTTTTGTATGTAGTATAGCATAGCACTGTTTTGCATTGTATTGTATTATATGTATATACTTCACAATATTACATAGTACTGTACTGTATTGTAAAATACTGCATTTTATAGTACAGAAAGCACAGTACAGTATAGTATTGTACTGTATTTCATAGAGTAGAATGGCTTAGTAATGTATATAATGTATCATAAAATGTTTTATTGTGTTATATAGAATATCATATAGTATAGTACTGCATTGTACAATACAGCATTGTATTCCTTTTATATTGCAATATCATTTTTCTTTTAATGTGCGAGACTTTTGATTAATTAGCCACATAACTACAAGAATTACAAAGTGCCGTAAATGGTAAAACTATCTGCGCTACAAACCAATATGTTTATAATTACAACACAGACAAAAAAATAAAAATATGGTAAGAAACACCAGTCCGCAATATCAAGCAGCGTAACAAAGCGTTTTTGTACAGCTAAAAATAACTGGAAGCGAATGACACCGGAAGCCAAATATTCAATTTACAAATGACCAAAGCTCCTCTTACATTAAAAATAAGGTGGCAAGAGAAGGTGTATTGCATAAACCAGTATAGTACAGTACTGTACTTTATGTATTATACTATTTTCTATTGTACATGATTGATTGATTGATTGATTGATTGATTGATTGATTGATTGATTGATTGATTGATTGATTGATTGATTGATTGATTGATTTCTAGATCAAGACGAACAAAAACAGTAATCTTTTAGGATAACATGCTAAAGTAAAATACTTATTTCCAGCATTAGGTCCTTGGTGTTACACACAGGAAAACAATAGACACGAAACAAACAAATCAGACTAAAAAAGAAACATACAAAATGAGGAGAGGGGTAAAAAGACATCACATTAAAACAAAATACAGAATTACATGTGGTATAGATGTAATTATAGTATAGACTAGTAAAGACCGTCATTTGCTAACACGGCTCTTGAGGCCAGGGGAGTGAGGTTTATTTGCACGGCTCTTATTAGCTATTACAACTAGCATATGTTGCATGTATGTACCACATGTATCCTATAATGCAGTTGTATACCTGTCCTGGTCGTGGTATTGGAATGGGCTCTGGGTTAATCCAGTTGTCACAGCTCTTCTTCAGCTCTTTAAAGGGTCCGTTCATCACCTTAGTGATCTCCTCCAGACTGTACACACACACGGCTGACAGCTCCTCTCTTTCCCTACACAACAGGACACACATAAGATCAGAAAAGCAAAGAGAGGAAATGATTCTGAAGAGATGAAATCAGCTCGGAGGTGAAACGGACGAAAGTACCACTGTGAGGTGAATATGCCATAGAAGTGTGTGCTGCTGGGGTCTCCAGGCTGGTGCTGTACAGTAAACACATCAGTCAGAACGTTAAATCGCTGTCCACTCGCTCGATCTTCACACACCAGCTGAGCCTTCAGAAACGTCGTCCACCGCCTCTGCAGAGTCTTCATACCACCCACATCAGACTAGAAAACAGAGCCAAAGAGAGACCAAAATAGATCAGGTATGATATAAAATGGGTGATGAAACAGACAGATGGCAAAGAATAGAGGAACTTTATGACTGAACTCAAGTGGAACAGTACAATTACGTAACATATCAACTGAGAGCAGAACTACTGTACAACATCCCTCTGAGACATCGCAAGCAAAGCCAGAAAAAGACTAGAGAGACAAGAAACACACTAGTTCCTACCTTACAGACCCTGGCCACTCTGGGCACTTTGACTTTGGTGTAGAGGTCATACTCTTTAGCCACCTCAGTGAAGAAGAAGTAAATTTTGTCATCTTCACCAGCAGGATTGTTCTTCTCATCCTCCTGGATGAAGGCAGAACTGACAAACTCTGGATCTGAGTTCAGAAACAAGCAGGAGGCAAAGAAGACTGTAGTTACAGTATAAACAATCTGGGTCAATCAACAAAATGTTGGCTTTAAAGTGAATGTTATGCCTGTGTCTGGAAGGATTGATGGATGAGTGTCTTACCACTAAGCCAGTTGATCGATTGCTCAGTCCGGATGCGTTCCTGCTCGATGCCCGTTGCCCTGGAAATGTCATACATTGTGCCAAGGAAGTTACTTGTGGCGGCAGTGTACAGGATCCCTCCTGAAAGAGAGGAGAGAGAGAGAGAGAGAGAGAGAGAGAGAGAGAGAGAGAGAGAGAGAGAGAGAGAGAGAGAGAGAGAGAGAGAGAGAGAGAGAGCAGAAGGTGAAAAAAAACCATTTTATTCATGTATTTATTTCTTTTCTTTTTTATGAAGTAAAACTGTTTAATAAATAGACTAAATAATGTCTTGATGATGATCCAAAAGGTTTCTGTGAGGTTTAAGTGTAGAGAAGGTATCATCACATCCTCAATTGGAAAATATATTTATAAGAATATTTACAAGTTTTCATTTACGGTTAGGGTTTGGGTTCGCATATATATATGTTTACAATAGACGTCCTGTGTATTATCTCCTCATTTGGATAGCTAAGTAAACGTGTGTTTCTCATGTACCTGCCATGACAGCGGTGTAATGCTGGCTGGGCTCAAAGGGGCATTTCCCCTTCCCGGTCTCCAACATCATGCTTCCATCATCATGTTTCTCCAGAGAGAACGAAGAGATGTTCTAAATGAGGGAAGGAACATACACAAATGTAATAACTGTCTGTCCTTAAATTGAAAAGAAATGAGCAAAAATGGGATGAAGAAAGGTGTAAAAGAGAGAGAAGAGAACACAGGTACATGCTTATGGTCATATACCACAGGTTGTAACCTGTCAATCATTCTAGGGTAAAAGGCTTATTGAAGGTCATCTGCCACAATCCGTACACACAGCATATGTATACCCGCCATATTTTGCTCGTGTTGACGTTTCTATTGAACTATTTAACTGTCCTATGGAATAGATTGAGGATACTTGAGTCAGTGTAGTTGTGGAAACATGCACACTTACAATAAAACCACACTGGGGATCAAAGGCGAAGGTCCCGCAGGCATATATGCGTCCATCTTCCAAAAACTCCAGCAGTCGGACGTAGTTCTTGCAGTCATCCTGTAAGGGGCAGCAGAGTAAAACATGACATTGTGAGACATAACATTCTGTTCTTTTTTGTTATATTACTAACATTACTGTTCAAAAGTTTGAGGTCAGAACATTTTTTGGGGATACTTTTACACTTTTATCAAGGAAGCATTAATTTGATCAACACTGACAGTAAAGACATTTATAAGGTTACAAAAAAATTCTATTGGAAATAAATTCAATACTTTTGAATCTCATCCAAGCACAGATGTTTTTAACATTGATAATAATAAGAAAATGATTTTTGAGCACCAAATAATCATAATAAAATGGCTTTTAAAGGATTGTGTGTATACCAAGACCAATTAAAAAAATTAAAGCTAATTAATTGATATTTAACTACCAATTACAGTCAAAGCACAAGGTCACTTTCTGCTTTCATTTTAATCACCCATTTGATTATTTAATGGTCTATTATTATTATGATTCTAAAGTAGTGTCATAAATTTATCTTTTTCAAATATTGGACCATTTCCAAAAATCCATCCGTCTAAGTAAGAGCACTGATGCACGTAGTTGTGAATGTGTCACTCATGGTCGACTTTGAAACTGAGTAAAAACAAGAGAGTTTCTGTATCAATAATAGTGATTGGTAACCTGAACCCAACTGGGCTGTATCTGAGACCCCCAGACGTTTTCTACAGTGAGACCTCCCCCATCTTCTATCATTTAAAGGGCACAGTTACTCGGTAATGATTGACATTTCACAGTAGGACAATTTATAAAGCACACATGAGGTTTTCATGCACAGATGCATCCTGATCCTATACACCAGGCTGAGATATTAATGAAAACCAGTTGGCTTGACTCGAAAAGTTTCCATTTCAGGACTAGACAGACCATTAAGTACATCAATAAAGATTAATGAGAAACCATTCTGTATCGTTTTTTCCATGTGTTGAAATCAAATGTGAATGTTTTCGAGAAAAAAAAGGTGTATTCAAATGACCAGTCGCAGGTCTGCAGTGTCCTCATGCTCACCCTTTCAGATCTTCCTATTCCGTTTCCTCTCTTTCTCCATTCTATCATGAAATACCTTTTGTTTGCCTAATCACACCCTTTCTGACCCTCCCCCACTGGGGCCTCAGCCCACTTGTCAATCATCCACAGGCCCCTCCCCCAGACATCACAGCACTGAATGCTAACCACAAATAAGTGAGCTCATTAGCTCTCTCTCACACTCACTTGCTCCAAGTGCCGCCCTCAGGAGAGAAAGACAGAGAGAATGACATGCACACAGGGAACCCTACTAAAGCCTGAGTATTTTTTTTTTATTAAAAAGGTTTAAACGTGAAGAAATGAATATTACTTTAGGAAAACTTTAAAATTATGTTTAGTACTCAAATAAGACTCGCTTTCTCTTGATAACCCATCTCTTTTTGGATACTTTTACTCACAAAATAATTGCTGACTGTTCATTTTGCATTTATGCAGTGGGTTCCATAACTGAGAATTTGCCTTTGTGTGATGATGGTGTCAGGAAAAGTTTGATGACTGCCAAATCGGTCGGTTAAAACGAAGCAAAATTGTTGAGGGCACCCTTAAGAATTTTCGAGAAAAAAATAAATAAATAAAACAAAGAAGGGAAATGATGGATTTTGGAATTAGGAGCTTTTTCAACCCTTTCACAAGATTCATATTTTTCGTAATTGCTAAAACACACACACACACACACACAAGGCTACATCATATGGGTTTACCTCGGTCTTCCCCTTAGCAACACAAGATTTCCTCCGGTCTTCTGGAACACTCCATTCAATCTACATAGATATTGAGAGAGAGAGAGAGAGAGAGAGAGAGAGAGAGAGAGAGAGAGAGAGAGAGAGAGAGAGAGAGAGAGAGAGAGAGAGAGAGAGAGAGAGAGAGAGAGAGAGAGAGAACTTCAGATTCTTTCCTGGTTAAAATGAAAATGCAAACCATGTTCGGCCTGTGAAATGCGTGGAATTCAGTACCTGTAAATGTTATTTACTTGTTTAGCCATCACACATATTAACACATTCAGTCAGAATCCGAAATGTATAACATTTGTGGTCATTTACACAAAAGGAACAGTTCCAGTTCCAAAATATTTTTGTGTTGGGGGGGCATTGAAGTAAAAAAAAAAAAAATTGAAGTGAAGTCACATTAAACTTTTCATGTCCGATTCCAGATTGGATTCCTATCGATAAAGCTGGATTTCACCTGTAAAACTTGCTGAACAAAGATAAATGAGAACACACCTAGTTAAACAATTGTCACTTTTCCTTCTAGCTCCCGATGGCTCAGTGACGTCATGTACTTTTTTAAAACTGGAGAAAATTAAATAAACGTTGAGAGGATGTACAGTTAAATTTTTCCATAAATGGCAACCTTTTATTTCCTATTTCACTGATTTAGTGGTACTACCCAACTGATTGTGTGCTTGTTTTTGGTTTGTATTGCATAAAATAACCTGTAATATGTGTGTTAGTTGTGATGCGCTGAGTCGGTGGGTGGGGTGGAAAAGGGGGAAAAATGGAAAAAAAGGATAAGTTTTATCTGTAACTGAATGTATTGTACTGTTTTACTTTTCCCAATTAAAAAAAAAAATAAAAAATAAAAAAAAATGTCACTTTGTCACAGTCACAGTTTATCAGACTATGCCCTTATTGGACTATATGTTTTCCTGCTCTTTACACAAACACTGAAAATATGAAATATTGAAATTATATAAAAGAGATAAAGAAGTGATGTCAGATTAATGAAACCAGCACAGTGTAGACACTGGTTATCAGAGACAACAGTCAGATACACAAATTCTATTATGAGAAATATCATCATTTTCCTTCGTTTTGTTTCATTCAAGAACCCAGAATGCTGTATTCCAGAGAGCCATGCTGAATTTTGTATATTGAGCTTCTACACAATGCTATTCATACATCTCTCACAGCACTCTGTGGCCTTTATACTCACATAATCAAATAATTTAAGACCAAATCAATATTTAATGTTCATTTAATTATTTATTTAATTGGCAAATTACACCCCTTTATGATACAGGACCTGACCACTGTCTGGGTTGATTCAGTGAATTATTTAGATTTTATTTTTACTGCCCTTTACATAGAATGAGGTTTTTGCATGAAAATATTTTAAAGAGAAATTTAACCCACAAAAATCTAAAATCTCTTTGCCTAGGGACAAGATCGTTGCTTATTAGCACAGGGAAAAGTGTTATAATGATCTCAGTGCTATGATCTCACCACAGTAGCTCTCCTTAATCTTAGGCCTATCTAATATTACATGACACTTAAGTGAGTAATTTTGCTTCCAGACAGTGAACAGTGCAGATGGAGGTATGGTGCAAGCATGTCCTGGGCTTGAACACATTCTGTGTGCTCGAGGGTAAACGAACGTGAAGCTACATTATAGTGTGTGATGAATTTTGACTCTGATGACCGGAGACAGAGAGAGGTGACTGCTGGGGGAAATGGGAGTGCCGTCACGGAGGGATAATTTGGTTAGAGAGCTGCACTAGCGACCAGGGATGAGATCATCTAATTTAGCTTGATGAAAAGCGGTGTACTGAATCCTGTTGGGCTGTCTGTTATGATGATTATATGCAAGTATGTTGGTGGCCAGTTGGATATTGTTATTTGGCACAAAGCATTTTATGTAATGATTTAACTTAATATTCCTCTTCAATTAAATTTCTTTAATTAGAATTAAACAAACACAGCCGTCTCTCTATCCTATGCAATTAGCATCACTCTAAAAAATGCTAGGTTTTTTTAACGCAATTTTGGGTCAAATATGGACAAACTCAAACATTGGGTTAAAAAAATAATTTATAAATGTAACCAAATGGCTGGGTTTGTCCATATTTGAGGCAAAATTGGGTTAAAACAACCCAGCATTTTTAGAGTGATAAATGGTAACACTTGACAATGGGGCTAAATTTGTAAACATTATGCTACATGTTATACATTTGTGATCATGAGTGATCAACAGTAAAATATCCTCTAAAAAATGCTGGGTCGTTTTAACCCAAATTTGGGTGAAATGTGGACAAACACAAATGTTGGGTAGAAAAAGTAATTTAAACGTTTAACCCAATGGCTGAGTTTGTCCGTTTTTGACCCAAAGATGGGTTAACCCATTTTTAGAGTGTACTGCAAAATGTGACTCCAATCTGCCATACTCCAGTCCTTATATTCATTGGAAAATGCAAGGTGTATATATGCTGGGTTGTTTCAACTCATGTTTGGGTCAAATATGGCCAAATATGGACAGTTGTCCATATTTGACCCAAACATGGGTTGAAACAACCCAGCATTTTTAGAGTATATAATCACCTTGCATTTGCCAAAGAATATAGGGACTAGAGTATGAATGATTGTAGCCGCATTCTGCAGTCCGACAAGTCAAAATGTAACAACCTAGCATTGGATGGTGTCGGGTATGTTCATTGGAGACGACTGGAGTGTGATTCCAAAAGCATGTGTGACTCTATTAAGCACAGCAGAGGTAAAATAACGGTACTGGGGGGCACATGTCTGCAAGTGCTGGAAGGATCTATAAATTTGCAGGCACTTTGAAGTTGGACCAATACTTGGGAATCCTGTTGAACAGAAATGTAAATAAGAATGTAGGATCTGTTTGGAGAGCAAATGTGTATTTACCACCATAATAATAATCCTAAACACACCGCACATACAACAAAGTTGCGCACAATGAAAGCGTTCATGCTCAGCATTTTGAAGTCTTTTAGTAGCCTCCTCAGTGCCCTGACCTTAAAGCCATTGAAAACCTTTAGGTAATTATAAACCTGAATTGTGATGAAGCTATTTCTTAAGGAGGACTGGAAAGATGTTAAGCATGACACATGCACAAGGTTTAGTGAGTCAATATATTGTGCAAATATCCCCTCCGGACTAATTAAGATTAGTATATGTAAATTAACCGTAGAAAATGTATTTATATGTAAATTAACAGAGTTCTGTAGGGATTATGTACTTTTTATAGGTCAACCTGGAAGTTGGCATCCCTTTGGTTTCCTCGATAAAAAAAACCCATAGACTTTTTCTGTTGGCTTTTGCATTATTATCAAGCTGTGACATTCACTGCAAGAGAAAAGAGAGCTCACCAACTTCCTCTTTGATAGGTTAGCAGTATCCACGGCAATGATTGCATCACGCGCACCAAGGTAGAGCATCCCAGACGCACGGTCCAACAGGAAGGTGCTAAAGTTATATGTGTTCTTTAATTCAAGGGAACCCAACTTAGAAATGTCTGCTGGGGAAAAAAAAGAGAAGCATGGATTAAATATAAAAAGAATCATCACAGCAAGTTCCAGTAAATTAATTCATATAAGGGTGTATTCACACCGGGAAAGTCCGATAGTTCACTTGCTTTGGTCCGGACCAAATAAATTATTATAATTTTTTTGTTGGGTACGGTTCGCTTTCACACTGCTCTTTTTGCAAGTGAACCAAAAATTGTAAACAAAACCACACGTGTTCTAAGGTCGTCCATTCATTGGATAAGGATTCTCAAGGGAAATCAGGAAGTGCAAAAAAGGCTCAGCTTGGAGAAATTTCGCACTGCAATATTTGTTCTTTTACCTATTTTGTGTTATTCTGTACAAACGCAATATGAAGAAACTAATGAGTATCATATGATACAATGTCATCTATACGATGTTGTAATTCGGATTTTGAGAAGACGACGAGTGTAACGTTTGAGTGGTTCTATTTAACGCGGGGAAATACAACTCTCGTCTCTCATGCATCTTTTCATTCAACCATCTACTGTTTTTTTTTTTTTTTTTCCTCTGGCAAAATCTCAACTTTGCGTTACAAGTGGCACTGCGTAGAAGACGGATAAGGTATAAAGTTTTCATTCATAGCTATGAATTTCACTCATTCAAATAATGAGATTCTTATTGTGTACTCCTAACGTAACGTAATCGCGATTTGCAAAATAGTTTCCTCAGAACGTATTTCGTGTGATACAGGGTTGCACATATCATGTCTTGAGCCCTCGGTCACTCAATCGATCAGTATAATAAGTAAATAAAACACGGACGGGCATTTGACATGTTGTCTTTTTTATGAATGTTTTTGAGTTCGTTTATAATTTGCAAGATAATTGTGCAAGGCGTAATAGGCGTTCCCTCTCGGGAGCAAGAGTGTTGTGTTTGTGCATTTGAATTTTTTTTTTTTTTTTTTAAATTGGAGAGGGCGGGTCTTCTCTAAATTTCGGAAAGATCCTCCGCTATACCTTTAATGATAATAATAATAATTCATTACATTTATAAAGCGCTTTTCTCGGCACTCAAAGTGCTTTACATAGAAGGGGGAATCTCGTCAACCACCACCAAAAGGTGGTGAACGGCTAATGTTTTTTAATCATTGCGCGATTAGACTAAAGAGAACGCGCTGCATGTGAATGTCCTGATGAACACACTCATTCCCTTCCAATGATGCACACACGACACGCAGAAAGACGCGCAACAGTATTGTGTGGCCAGACAGCGCGCCGGAATATTATCTTTCGACAGTGCTTTCTTGCAATTGGGTCGGTTCATGTTCACACCGTAAACGAACCGTACCAGAGTTCGTTTGGAACCGTACCGAGACCACCTCTTCAGCTGGGTCTCGGTTCGGTTGTTTGGTCCGCACCAGAGTTCGATTGCTGTATTCACACCTGCCCAAAAGGTCCGCACCAAGGGGGGAAACGAACTAGAGTTCGATTCAATTGAACCAAACAAGGTAGGTGTGAATACACCCTAAGTCACACATATTAAAAATAAAAATAGACACTTTCTTCCTTGCATTCATGCACACACATAGGATAATGATATTTACCACATCCAATACACTAGCTCATCCACAAACCTACTGATATGATCAAATTTAAAGCCAAATATGATTTAACCTCAAATAGAAAAGACACCTGAAGAAAAGCCAAGAAAAGTCTGTGAGGATATTTTCTTTCCCATCAAAAACAGCCATACCACACCTTTACACACATACCATATGAATGTCTGCTTAGCATTGGCGAGGATGAGTAATTCTGTTCAGATATGTATATTAGCATGTGGGTTGAGGCTCTGAAATTTTAATGCTGTTTAAGATGTGCTATATCTGATGCCCTGGGCAAATTTAATACAGCATATGCACTGCACTGCATTTAATCTGTTCCTCTTTATTTAAAATGTGAAGCACTCATTTTCTCCATTACCCTAATCATAACCAAATGTGTATTTAAGAGATTAGAGAAATATATATAGACACAGTGAAAGAAAGAAGACAGCAGAGAAAAGTCAAGGAAAGTGGACAGATCACACTCATCTTCTAGTGTGATATGAGTGTCGGAGGAACGAATCACAGTAAGTGACACTAAGAAACTAAAGTCTAGATCTGTACGAGTTTGTTCTTGCCATGAAACCAACAGTAATGATATGTATTAACTGAACGCTCATATCGTGAGCAGTTCAGACTGTTAGTATCCTATGTCCCATCTGTTTAATATCCAAACTCATGAGACGACATTAAACACAGATTTGATGTGAAACAGAAAGGCTGTCTGTGATCGGCGACCTGGTGTGTGTTTGCTTTTATATTTGTGCTTGTTTGTACTGACTACAGCCATTGGCTCGAGATCTGAGCACATGTGATTAGATTAATCACTTGTAATCGCTCTTCTCTCAGTCAATCATCCTCCATTTCTTCTTCAACTTTTATCTTCTGCATACATTTTCTTTGTAGTTCTGGCCTGAAATGTTTGGACAAAATTATATCCCACACTAAAAACAATTCCTATGTATTAAGACCTAAGACTGAATGAATAAGAATTAATGGAATATTACATAATAATGAAAGGAATAATACATGGAATATTATCCACGTATAGGCATTCATTGAGACCGATTATTTTTATCAAGAAGTGTTGAATTTTTTTTTTTATTGGCCAAAAAATAAGCTCAATAAGCAAACAATAAGAATGTTTTGGTCATGTGCCCGAAGATGCTGCTGTTACATAATATGTTTTTGTTCAGGTTTCGCTTTAGCATTACTAGTTGATTACTGGCATCTCTCTTGAAAGTCTCTAAACATAAGGCTTATCAAGAATATCCTTTTCCCCATCATATCAAACAAGCACACACATCTATCTTCTTAAGAGGTGATGAACAGCCTTTAATACAGCAAGATAATCGCCTCCTTCTAAAGATAATATCTGACAGCTGTCAGGCCAAATGTGTCCAGATATAATACCTCACTAATACTCAATAGCACACCAGCATGTGCTTTCACTTTACCTAACAACACCTTACATGCACATACTGTATGAGACTGACCATAACAAGCAATCATTTCTGTATGAAATGTAAATGTAAAACCCTATATTTGTAAGAACCTCTGCAGACACAAATGCAAAAGTGTATGCAATGACGTAGGAAGAATTCCTCCGCACTTCACTTTGTAGTCAGTCACCAAACCTGCTCTTCAACTTTAAAGTCAGTTTTAGATTTCAGACTAACACAGTTATATATACACTAACAGCCAGAGAAAAACTGTACTATTTCAAGGAAGAATTGCTCATGTGAACCTGTTGAAATGCAAACAAAACAAAGATATATGGACATTTTTACGCGCAAAATGGATTTTTCAGGGCATGATTGATTGGGCTGATTGGTTCTAGCTTACAGTTTTTCTAAATCCATTTGACACATTTCTCCAAACTTATGTCACTGCTCTCAAAACAGTTAACACAGTGGTCTAAACACTTTGTAATTGTCCAAAACAGATTTTTTTTTTTAAATGACAAATCACATCCATAATTTTCTCAAAACAGTTTGTACAAAATTCTCAAATATTTTTACAATAGTTGAGTCAACCAAAACTTTACTGTATTAGAAGACAACTGCAACTCTTTGCATTAATGATAAACATATATTTTAAATCACGTATTACAGTGACTACATAATATGTTTTTATTTACAGAGAACACACTTGTAGTTTTGATGTCAGTATCTAATTTTGCTAAATGCATTAATAGAGTAAAATGTTGTATTAAAATGTGTAGTTATGTACACATTATGTAGTAAAATTGAACTGTTTGGTCAAAATACGAGTGTTTATTTCAGTGGCCTCTAAAGACAATGGCATTGCTCTCTCAGTAAGAAACACTGAAAACTCACACAAGAATATACATGTATATGGTTTTACTGTGAATGTGATAATCTTTAAGGATTGTTTAGTATCATTTTAAAGGTCTCAGAGTGACTGGTACGGATGTCTCATTTCCAAAGAAGTAAAAGAAAAGGAGATTTTAAGAAGTTTAGGAATAACTGGCACACAAAGCAATGTGGTCTCCAGGATTTCCAAAGGTGTAAATTTCCACTGTTCTTAGCAGATGGTCATCTTCTTCCTCCAGTACGTATGTTGGGGGAATACACTAACTTTCCATTGTAACCTGATGATTTACATAAAGTAAGGTCTGGCTATATAAGGAAATGCAACGGGGAGTTCAGGGCTGCTTTTTCTGTATCAGATCAGCCCATGATATGCTGTGTCTTCGAGGCTCAGCATTCATGTAGTTCTTTGTTCTGGAAACATTTGATGGTTTGCATTGATTATCTCGAGTTAATACGTTCGAGTTAATACATAAGATTAAATGTTATGCATTTAATTAAAAGTCACTTTGCCATGGGAAAGATGGAACAAATCAAATGCCGTCTTTGGATCAATTTTGTAGGCCTTACAGTGTTAATTGTTTTGAGAACAGCTTCATTCATTTGGAGAAATGTTTCAAATGTGTCGATTGAAGAAAAACTGTAATTACACTATACAACAAAGTGCTAACATGCTATAATGTGCTAAAATACACAATATAGTAATAACGATCTGAAACATATCACCTAGTTGCTGTGTGTGCATGCATAACCCTATGTAGCACCCATAGATGCTGATTATTACTCTGCCAAAGTTGCCAGTGACTGTAACTTTAGTCAACTTATTTTTAAAAAAATGTGTATAATGTGTAGAACAAGAACAGTAAATCTGAATGTAATAAAACAAACCAATTTGAGACAATTCCAAGCGGTGGCACCAAAAATATGTGTTTAAAATGGTTATGGCTGTAAAAGCTGATTGGAAAAAAACTAAATTAAATATACGTACACATGACTGCACATCAAATAAATTAAGAATACATGTATTGTGATAATGAAAATACTAATAACAGCAGTAATTATTAAAACAATTATCATTATTGTTGTATTATTATTGCTTTAATTAATAATAATAATAGTTGCAGCAGCAGCAGTAGTCTTAATTTTATTATAATTTAACAATAAAATAATTTAAAATGTATATTTATTGTTATTACAATGATCACAATAAACATATTCATCACTCATTTTTATAACAATAATAATATATATTATACATGTAATAACATAATACTGTTGCAACACAGATAAATAAAAAAGACCTGTTTTTATTAAACAATAATTTCAATATTCTTCTCATTGTCTCTTTTTCCATCCAACTCTCTTTCAATCTGTGCCTCATAACCTGCCAAAAACAAACTCCACCCTCTTCCATCCTTTCTAGCCGTCACTCCCAATGAATGACACAGAGAACTGGAAAGCGAATGATGGAGGCACTAGATGGAAACAGACAAAGACACTTGCTTCAGGCAAGGTCCTGCTAAATGTCATTGTGTCACACTCTATCCTCTCCCTCCAGGTCCTTCCAGAAATGTCCCCCCCTGCTGCGCATACCGATGTGGTGTTGGTTCCTAGAGCTATGTACCATCTGCCCCCCATTCCCCCAAAACAAATGCCAATCAACTGTAGCCCATGTCTGACCACTCATCTGTGAGGGAGTATGTGTGTGAGAGAGAATGACTGCGACAGACAGGTAAGACATATTCAGAAATGCTCAGTAAGAGCAAATGTTCAAAATTCTCTCGCAGTCCACAGGGAAGTTGAAATGGTAAAATACAGAGCAATGGATCTTGTCACTAAGGCTCCAGTGCTGCACCGTCATAGGCTGATGCAGCAGCCAAAGCCAACCTCCAGTCATTAATCATTCATTCAGTCTCACCACATTAATCATGAATGACAAACGACAGCAAAGGGGTAAAAAGAAGGGAGAAGAGTGCAAGAGTGAGTTTGGTCTCTCCTCATAACGCTCTGTTCAAAAAAAGAAATTGTCCTTCCCAGTCTTCTCATGCCCAAACTCCTAAAATCGTATAGATTGCCATCATTCCCTTTCCCTGCCATCCTGCACGGCCACACAGTGTGTTGAGTGGGCTGCATAAATGCTCTCTGATTGGCTCTGGCTGCTGAGGGATTTTGGGAATTGCCATTTTAGGAGGAGGGGGGTTCACTACTACTGAATAATGTACTCTAAAACTGAATCTGTCAATCAGAGAGAAACACTGAAAGGAAAGAGAGAGAAGCTAAACAAATTAGCTCTGCAGTTTGTGGTGTTTAAAGCTCTCTGTTTTATGCACATTGACTTTACATGAAATGGAAATAGAAATATTAAAACACTGAAAAAAAAAATTCTAAAATTTAGCTAACATTAATCTTACAGATGCATCTACCGCAAACCCAGGCAGGAAAAAGTGCCAACCTATTATTTTTTATTTATTTATTTATTTTTTCAAAACATATCTACAAGTTGGCTACTCTTAAATGGGTTTGTTAGGAAATGGTAAACCTCTGCTTATTCACCAAAATTCCACATACACTCAATAAGGGATAATAAAGGATTTATTATAAAGGATTATTAGGAATAATTCAACATTGACATTGATTCAACAAGGTGCTGAAAGCATTCTTTAGAAATGTTGGCCCATATTGATAGGATCTTGCAGTTGATGGAGATTTGTGGGATGCACATCCAGGGCATGAAGCTCCCGTTCCACCACATCCCAAAGATGCTCTATTGGGTTGAGATCTGGTGACTTTGGGGGCCATTTTAGTACAGTGAACTCATTGTCATGTTCAAGAAACCAATTTGAAATGATTCAAGCTTTGTGACATGGTGCATTATCCTGCTGGAAGTAGCCGTCAGAGGATGGGTACATGGTGGCCATAAAGGGATGGACATGGTCAGAAACAATGCTCAGGTAGGTGGTGGCATTTAAACGATGCCCAATTGGCACTAATGGACCTAAAGTGTGCCAAGAAAACATCACCCACACCATTACACCACCACCATCAGCCTGCACAGTGGTAACAAGGCTTAATGGATCCATGTTCTCATTCTGTTTACGCCAAATTCTGACTCTACCATCTGAATGTCTCGACAGAAATCGAGTCTCATCAGACCAGGCAACATTTTTCCAGTCTTCAACTGACCAATTTTGGTGAGCTCAATTTTGGCGAGCAAATTATAGCCTCTTTTTCCTTGCAGTGGAGATGAGTGTTTCCTGGTGGGGTCTTCTGCTGTTGTAGCCCATCCGCCTCAAGGTTTTGCGTGTTGTGGCTTCACAAATGCTTTGCTGCATACCTCGGTTGTAACGAGTGGTTATTTCAGTCAAAGTTGCTCTTCTATCAGCTTGATTCAGTTGGCACATTCTCCTCTGACCTCTAGATCAACAAGGAATTTTCTCCCACAGGACTGCCGCATACTGGATGTTTTTCCCTTTTCACACCATTCTTTGTAATCCCAAGAAATGGTTGTGTGTGAAAATCCCAGTAATTGAGCAGATTGTGAAATACTCAGACAGGCCCGTCTGGCACACCAAGAAATCACCTTTCTTGCCCATTCTGACATTCAGTTTGGAGTTCAGGAGATTAGCCGTTTCTCAATATGCGTACTTGTCTGTACTTGTGTTCTTGTGGACTTGTGAAACGTCATCAGTCGCTGCCGAAGTACTGTTCCAATTCAAAGTTCACATCTAGCCAAGTCCACTTCAAATCCCCGGATGTGTTCTTGATCCGCCCCGTTTACCGAGGATGCATCGAGAGGTGACTTGTGTGGACTAGCCAGGTAACCCAGAATGCACCTCGCACCAACCAGCAAGCATCAATGGGAGAGGAGAAAATCCGCGAAATATCAAAATACTACTGTTATTGAGTCATAAAATGTAATTTTAAGAGTGTTTCAGGTGAGAATGTGGTTGTTTAAATTTCAAATCTGTAGTTTATTTATAAAGATAGCGCCTATCTGAAAAATGCATCTGACGTTTTCGGAGTTCTGACATCCAAGCCTTCAGCGGACACTCAGCGAGATCAACCCCGACTGGAACAGCTTATCCTCGGGTAGTGCTTCTGACGTTTCCCGCCGGCTCTGATCTCTCTAATCTAGTGGATAAACCTTGACGTATAATAATACGTCTTGTGTATAAGTCTATCTTTGGTCTCATTGAACTATAGTTTGTTCCATGGCAAAAAAAGTTTTTGAGGTTTCATAACTTTATGGCTATTTAACTTTAACAACATTTTTTTATATTATCTGCACTATATGAGCAATAAAATAAAATGACATAACCCTGTCTCTGTTTGATAAATGTCAATAAAAATCAATGTTTCATATTTTTAAAACGAAAACAAAAAGATCATGTTCATTTTGTTATAAATATATGCAGTGAAGAGAATCGCATTGGCCATTAGGCTAATAATTTGTTTTTGTTTTTTTTGTTAATGAAAAGAGGCAGAGTGGTGTTTAACATATTTCGTTTTATTGTTTACGAAAAGATGCAGAGTTGTAGCAAATTTCGTTTTATTGTTGTCTAAAATATAGAGATACCCGGAGTAGAGCGTGCTGCTGAGTGACGCGATCAAGTATGCTCTGTTCCATTTGCAGAAGAACCGGACTTGCGTCCTCTCGTCCTCGGGAGTTCGTTCTCCGGAGTCGAACTTGGCAAGTCTGAACTACCAAGGACGCAAGTCCGAAGTCTGCGTACTTGGTATTGAGAAACGGCTATTGTCTTGACCAGGACCACACCCCTAAATGCACTGAAGCAACTGTCATGTGATTGGTTGATTAGATAATTGCATTAATGAGAAATTGAACAGGTGTTCCTAATAATCATTTAGGTGAGTGTATTGCTGCGTTCACGTGCAATGGAAAGTAGGATATTTTCCACTTGTGAACTGGTATTTACCAGTGTGTTGCGTTCAAGTGCAAAAGACGTCCCAAGACGTCAGTTATTTGACGACTGCTGTATATACTTTTATATACTTTCTGTTTTGTTTTGTCTCGTTTACGGAAAGTGCTTGTTTTTGCTAAATCTTCTTCTTCAAGTTTCTATATTGTGGATTTAACGAAGTCTGTTTTTGTCTGATATACTCCTTTGTTGTGCGCTTTGTACACAGCCAATGGCGTTACAATTAGCTCATCCTTTAAAATATTGAGATGGTGAAGAAAGCAATATTGCACCACACACTAGTCTAAATCTAAAATGGAAACAAATATTTAATATGGATGGATGGTTTGAAATAGAACAGATGCACATCAATCAAACATTAGAAACACTTCATCTGTCTCTTGCTGAAAAAAGCAAACATGTTATCTCAGGAAATGGAGCATATAAAAAGTTTTGCTTTGAATTTGATCTAGCTATAAGATATCATCTCTCAAGCGTCATTACAAAGGGCCTTGTATTTGGTTACATCATTGATCATGGATTTCCTTAGACAACAATGATGCAACTGACACTGGGTCACAGGAAATACTTTGGATTCATTCACTCAAGTTACTAACAAACACATATCATTATTTCCCTGGGGTTAAAAAGGCAGATTGTTCATGCAGCTTAGGTTTTACAGTACGTCAAGAATGTTGACAGAGTGTTAGGTTAGGTTGATGTGATTAAATGTGTGTATCTGTGAACTTGCTTCTAGACTTTGAGTGTGATTGTTGTGGACAGGTTATATGACAACAGTCTTGTAGTGGGTTATATAGACTCGCTATATCTCACTATCTGTCTCTCTCATCTCATGTCAGATCACATTATTGTTACTTCTCACCTGTCAACAACTATAAAATGTAAATCGATTGTGTAGTTCACTGGAACCATTTACAGAAGGTTTTGCAAAGTACTTAAAGCATTTCATCTAGTCATTATTAAATTGTCTGTGCATTATGAATCACTTATGATCAATGTTTAAACCCTTTCACACGTAAGTTTAAAATATTCTAACTGACCCCCCAGTGTGAGTTTATCAAGACGACCGTTATTTAAAACTTGCCACTTTAATGTTTCCATGGTGACGCGTCATTGCTTGTCACGTGACACAGCACAACCGCAACACAGCGCTGAATGAATGATGATCTGCTTTTATATCATTTTTCCTTTTTATTAAAAATATTCACAAATGTTTTAGCTATAGAATGAAACACTAATATTCCGATTGTCAAATATGTGCAAGTGGATGGGTTTTGTTGTTTCAACATCTTTATAACAATCACGTTAGTTGAGCTGTATGCACGATGGGCGGCGCCATTTTAGTTTATTTTACAGTTCAGAGAATAGGATCTGTTGGATTTACAATGTCAATTCCTCCACTTCTCACGAAATACATAAAAGTAAGTGGCTGGTGAACTGGGAGAAGAATAGGGTCAAATGTTAAGCTACTTACACAATGTGTATCTAAAACGTGTCATATAATTGAAGGGATTATTATTGCCTTTTTCCATAGACATCAGTGTGTATTTTATAAACTCAAGATCATTGTTTTGATAGTACTAGAGTAACTGTTCAGCGCCAGCCAACACACGAGAGCAAGTTTGAATTTAGAAGTTGATGACGTGATCGTGTGATCGCATGCTCCAGGGACCAGCCAAGAATGATAATACCAATGTGCATTTAATACATCATCTGAATAAAACTTTAATCACAATTTAGTTTAGGCTCTAATTCTCACTATTAACAAACTACCAATGAATTTAGCTTAAAACAACGTAATAAACTCCTAATTACTGTTTATTAACAGTAAGGTAGTTTAGGTATTGGGTATTTTATCAGGCTATTTAACCCATGATCCTGGCATTGCTAATGCTAAGTTATGCTAACTGAGGAAGGCAAAAACCTCCAAATGAGGTCTGACTTGACCACACACAAGGGTCTGTTTGACATAATCTGTAATGACAGGTGGCCTGGAGGGGAGACTGTAAAAAATTCAGGGTTAACTTGACTCGACAGTCAAGCTGTTTAGAGTGTTTAGAGTGAATTTCTCAGGCCCAACATTAACAAATAGAGAAAGAGAGGAAGTAAACGGCAAAGAGTCTAGTCACCTGAGAGTCAGAAGTTATACAGAAAAAAAAAAAAAAAACTTGAACAGCTGCATCAAGGAGAACAATAACCTTGAGCATTCAGTACTTCCAACTAGGGCTGGGCAATGTTCTATATCTAGGGTGTGTGTTTGTGTGTGTGTGTGTGTGTGTGTGCGTGCATGTGCGTTCCTTTATATGAACTATATATAACATATACAATACAATATGATTATGCAAATTAATCATTTCAAATTTGAATCAACTAAAATTTCCACTTCACATCTTTGTCTTAACACACTCATTCTCTCAAGTCGGAGGATTGATCATAAAATGAATCGGATGACACTATTTAGAAAATGGAATTGCCAAATAAAAAGTAAAAATCGTCAGGAGAATCCCTGAGTACTGTGAATATCTTATACACAGTCTCTCCCAGCCTTTTCCCCATTGTTTAAAATCTCTGTTTTGTTTCAATTAAAGTTCATATATTGAACAATCAGCATAACACTGATCTATTATCATCTCTATTATATATATTATCATCTTTGATCCTTCCTTTCTCTAGTTCTCACCAGTCACAATACAGAATGGTTCATATCTCTGTCAAACCTGTTCTTTCAACCCACCCACATAGACACACACACACACACACACACGCACGCACTCAGAACAACAGAACACAGCTGGCGGGTAGACGTTCACCAGCTGCACATACAGTATGGCTGCTGCCGTGTCTGCTGCGCAGTTTGACAATAGGAGGTCACATGTATTCTATTGTTATGTTAATTGTAATTAGCACGTAGACTAAACCTAATCTAATTCCTAATTCTAACCTTTTTTTCAATTAAAATTAGATTATTTAGGGTCTATATGAACCATTTTCCAAAAAGAATAGCTATGTCAAAAACTGGGCACATGCACACAGTGGTCCGTTTTGTATGTTTGGAATGGTTTTGGATAGTTCAATATAAATCAAAACACAAGTGGTTTCGTTTAATTGCATTCAATAATTTACATTGTGCACACATATCATTTTTAGGTGAAAACATTGTTAAAATTAATGAATCTATAAGTTGATCTTCCTGATACATAAACACAACCTCACAAATTTATGCAATAAACCAGCCCGTTCTCATCCTTTAGGGTCATTTGTGACGCTATATGACGAAACGGCGAAATACTACGCACATGGCACCCGTTATCCTTAATATAACACGCGAACCCAAGGCGTCATAAATCCTTTAGCGTAATATGAGACTACCCTACCCTACCCCACACCTAAACCTACCCATCACAGCGCATGTTATATTAACGATAACGGGTGCCATGTACGTGGTATTTAGCCGTTTTGTCATATAGCGTCACATATGGTGCTAAAGGATGAGAATGCGTTGAATAAACAGATACATTTGACTTAATAGAGAGTATTGTCCTTTGTAGAGTAATACAATAGTAATACCAGTAAAGTTTGACCTTGTGAGGACATTTTGGTCCCCATGAGGTATAACAAGCTAATACAGAATCTAAATTAGTAAAATGTTTTCTCTAATGGGTAGGTTTATAGCTCGTGTATGGGGATAGAATATAACCGCATAACACATGGAAACCCAATGTGTATGTGTGTGTGTGTATGTTTGACATTAGCTAACTGCTCGCATTGTTACACAGAATTGCATTGTGTGTTTGGTGATTGATGGTAGAGGTCAGTCACTGATCAACATCCTGTTCACAACAGAGAGTGTGTGCGTGACAGTCACAGAGACAAATCAGGAATATCCTGGGCCTAAAAGGTTGCATTGTCTTCTAGTGATCCTTCCATTCTTCAAATGCTTCCATTGGACTATATTATTGGTCACATTTCATTAATCATGTATTCTTAAGTAGTCTTGTTGTCAATTAGCTTTATTTCATTTAAAGTAACATCTAACACACTAATTAACTAACAACAGTGATTATAATATGTATGATTTTATTTACATAATTTATACATGCTTAATGTGCAGAAACTATTAAAAAAACTGTAAATAAGCCTTTTGTATATTGACTTCCTGAAGGGTGTGAGGACAGTGACACATTCAGCATTGTTCTGTTTGTTTATCACTGGACAGGACTGCCCGTTTGTCCAGCCAATAGCAGATGGACAGAGTGTTTGGGATCATTATTTTTGTAACACCATTCGGTGCAGCTAGTGCCAGACAAATGAACCAGTTCTCTAAACCATCTGATGTCTTGTCATTTTCCACATTCTAAAAATCCACAAGGATGTGATACTTTTATGTTCCGGTTTCCGTCATTTGCAAGTGTTGAGAACATCACACGTGGACAGAAACAATAGCAAATGCACATACAAAGAACTTGCTTGTCCACCATTCACAAAGTAAACTAAGGATCCTTGCTAAATATTTCATCAATATTTGCTTTAAAGTTTCAATTTGATTATGATTCGTAGCCAACTTACACAATATATACTATATCATTTGAAATATATGCTCACAATTTAGTTTGGTTTGATTATTTTCACAATTTTTTAATCACAAATCTAAGGACAAGAATAGTACTTGGGACATTAAATACATTTGTAACATACTGGGTGTGTAATAACTGTTATTGATTATCAAAATTCTATGGATTTTCAGCACCAGCATAAAAGAATTTTCACATTCCACCAACAGTAGCCACTAAACACTGATCTATGCTAAAGCTAAAATCAACTCTATGTGCTTTCTTTGGCTTAGTGCTGGAGTCTTCAAAAGCTCAGAGCTTTGGATTTGAGTGAATCTCTTTGAAAGAGTCTTCAACAGAGACAGTTAGCAGCTCCTCTAGAGAACTGTGATTACAAGACTTTAGACATGGGAAGAAACGGGACTAGAGCAGGACTGAAGACAGCAGTCAGCAGACAGACAACACGACAAACACAGTATATTGTCAAGCGGACAAGTGGTATAGAGGAATCAAATCAGATAGGACCAAACCAGAAACCTGTTCCTTTGAAAACACATTACAGTGCATATTTAATTTGATTACCATTTTCTTATTAAAATGCCACAACACTGATTCACTTTTACAATAAACAGTACTGGTGAAAAACAAACTTGCCGAGTAGCTTTCCTGAAACTTATTTTATCTTCCTTATTTTATCTAATCTTTTGACTATTTGTGCTAATATTTTTTTATTTTATTTTAAGTTTTTTTTTATATACATTTAATAATCTCTACCCCCTGAAACCTGTTTTAGCACCTTGTGTGGCGAATGCCCCCCTAGTTGATAATCTTTGCTTTTTATATATCTGTTTTGTCTTATTTCTCTCCATACTGGTCTGTTTAGAGAATATGATAAGAGGGGGCCGTCACTAATCGCACTTGCCCTAAATTCGCTCCTGCTCAAGAGGATTACAGAGAAGAGTGGAACCAAAGCTCAACTTAAAGCACTTGAACAGCAAACATAAGCACAGTCTTGATCATTCTTTAAGTTCTGAGTTATCTTTGCAGATTATCATTTTTTTCTCCCATAGATTAGAAGCATCTAGAGTGAATTCACTAAGTATTGTACATCTTTTGTGCAAATTCTACCCGCTAATCAGTTTAAACAGCTGATATTTTTATTATGAGTAAACGTAAATCAGCTACCATCTTGGTTGTATTCATTTAGAAGTCAAAATGTGTAGCCTAAAGGCCCGTACACACCGGGACGAATATCAGCGTGTTATTCGTCAGCATAATGTTATTTGTCAGCGTTTTTCAACGCGTTTTGTGTTCACACCCAAGCGATTTTCGCTGACGATGAGCCGAGTGAACATGCAAATTCATTCCCTGACATTAGATGGCGGCAATTTGCTCTGCAGTACCACTCAATAACAGTTCTCTTTTATCAAGATGTTTGTAGTCCCTGTCACGTTTGTCATATACTTATTTATGTTCTAGCACCAATGAGAACAACAGCTCTACTTTCATCTTGCCTTGAATCTTCCTCGTCTTATTTCTTCCTGGCTGTGTGGACGGCGACGCGTGCATCTTCATCGCAGTTGCATATGCGTGCTCGGCAAGACCGTTTTGTGTTTGAAGCCCCCAAGTTGTGTTGTACTGTAACTTCAGAAGCTCCAAACACGTGAGCAAAAGCGCCAATCTCATTGGTCGCATAGTTTTTGACCTGGCGAGTCAAAAAAAACGAACCCGAGGCGTTTTTTTTAAAAAAACGACGTTTTACGCGTCGGTGTGAACACTCACATTGGCGCCCTTTGTTTAGTCACGAGGCGTTGAACATCGGCGAATAACGCGCGAAATTCGTCCCGGTGTTAACAGGCCTTAATCCTTACAAAAAAGTACTATGGAGGCACAATGGGACAGTGCTTACATCATTGAATATGGCTGCCATTTTCCAACGCATGCTCATCCCAAGGCTATCCCAAGGCTATCCGCTATCCTAGGGCGTCATCTAACTGACGCTTTACCTCTATCGTCAGTTAGATGACGCAGGTAGGTTTAGGTCTGGGGTAGGGTTAGGGTTAGACCACTAGGATAGCGTCATCTAACTGACGCTAAAGGGTGCCTAAAATGTCGGATGTTGACGCATGGTCAAAAGCGTCAGTTAGATGACACATTGGGATGAGAACGGTGCTGCCTTTTTCATGGTATTTTCTCTTACCATGGTACTTGGTACTCATGGTACTCGTCTCCAAGGTAGTTAAAGAATAGAATGCCATTAGTATGGTACATGCTAAAAAAAAAAGTATTATCATGGTGTATGTCAAACAACAATGTTATTATAATCATGCGTCTAAAAACATAATATTGCCAAAAACCATGGTACCATAGTACAAAGCATTGATACAAAAAAGTGGTATTATTATATTACGTGTCCAGGCAACAATGGTAGTATGAATACGAAAAAAATGTCAATTTTTTTGTTTGACATTTTGACAAACAATGCTATTATGAATATTTAAAAAAACATGGTAATGCCATGGTACCATGTCCAAAAAGGAAAGCATTACCATGGTAAATTTTTTTAAAACATTATACATTGTATTGTTGTGATACATGCAAACAACAATGGCACTATGTCCGAAAACAGTTTCATCAGTATACATTTCCAAAAATATGGTATTTTCATGGTACTTGTGGTATTATTATGGTACATGTTCACAGAACAATAATCATATGTCCAAAAAACATAATGTTTGATGTTTCTCCAATGATTTGTCAACGATTATACATAGTATGTCAAAAAGCCAAATGATAGTATAATGGTACTGGTACATCTCCAAAAATATTAATCGAAGCTAAAATATGATCTACTTCCATTCAGCTCAAGGTCAGTGAGCCAATGAAAACATAAAAATGTGTTATTTAAAGCAGCTGAGCTGATGCTTGAGCTCTTGACTGTGATGACTAATGGACTATGATGACTAGTCGTACTATCACATTATTAATGTAATGCAAATTATAAGAATCTGTAATGCATGAATCTTCATCAACCTTTTTCATAATCCCCTCACCACTATATGATTCTGGACACCTATCCAGCACAAACAAACTAAGTGCTTGGCTCTTCTATGACCTGATTAGGACATTGATCCATTAGCACAGTCTGTCATAAGGTCATAGGGTCAGATTTAAAGCCGTTCTTGGTTCTTAAGACTGTGCATAGGCTTTTAATCTCACTAAATGCTGGAAGCACCAAACACAATCTTCAGTCAGTCTTGAGCGCATGTTTCTGCCCGTCTGTCTGTGTATCTATTTACCTGCCAATCTGTTTCCATTTATCTGCTAAATACAGATGGTGGAGTGGAACGACAGATGATTTCCAAAGAGAAAAACGTGATATGATCACACAGCAGATGGAGCGATCCATGCATGTCAATCTACACGTCTTCATCAAAGGGGGGAGTTCATAGTTCAAAGGGTTGTTGCCATGGATTCAGAAATTTCCAGTGTTACAATGTATGTCCAATCATCAATGGAAACAACTACTGTAGCAGATACAGTCTTAAACGTTTAGTTTAAAGCTCAATGACAGTTTCTTAACAATGCTTTCAACACCATTTAGAAAAACAGAAACGTCAGGGAAAAGGAGAGAAAATAAGAGGTGCTGCATAATTCTCCTTCTTGCAAGTAGGCCTTTACAGAACTGACGATGGTAAATATGTTATCTAACTTACACTACCTCGCAAAACATTTAGATACAGCTAATCATTCTTTATTGCTACCAATTTCCAAATTTTTATAAAAAGAGTTTACACAATTCCTTATAATTCCTATACTTCCATAATTCCACTGGGACATTGTATGGAAATAAAGAAAAGTATTTTCTGACTAAAACAACTCTAACCAATCTTATGTTTGAAAATCACCAAAGTTGCCACACTTTGTCAAGATAACAGATCTGCACAATCTGTTAATTCTCAAAACCAACGTCATGAGGTGCATCCTGGGATATGTTTTAACCAGTAGGCTACTGAAGGAGTTTCAAGTCACATTATTACTGTTTTTTGAGCAATTTGAGCACAATTTGACAATATTTTCAATTCAAGTATGTTGTATGTCAAATAAGTATGCAAAAAACTTGTTTGTCAGTATCTGGTCATATCATATATGTACACTACCATATCATAAATAGCATCTTTATACAACAGACCCCTTTTTTTGTGATTTCAGCACTTGAATCAGGTTTCTCAGATCGGATAGCTATCCGACCATGAAAAGACCAGGGGCTGTATACACAAAGAATTTTATCTTACCATTCGGAGTACTACAAAATAACACTAAAATATTTTAGCTTGGAGTTTCATCTTAAAAGTTATTCACAACGCCTTTCAGACCTACTCTTATATAAGGAAAAATGAAAACTCCTAAACTAAGAGTGAGTCTTCGTTGCTATGACGACGTCAATTCTCATGCATGAGCTTCTTCAGGAATGATCACGGTGATTGGTTGTTAGATGACAGGGCCATCATGCGGAATATAACACAGACACAACAAATCATGGAATTACGACTAAATATGTCTGTGTGCTACTTTTAGGGCTAAAATGGTTTGTGAATTACTTTTAGTGAAAAAAATTAGGAGTCCTAAAGTTAGGAGTGACAAGCCCATTATTTTTAGGAGTTGTTCCTAAATTCGCCAGTTAGGAGTTATTTTTAGCCTTAAAATTCTTTGTGAATACAGCCCAAGGTGTAAATGCCCTCCTAAACTTCAGGAGGCGCATTCCAGATGAAACTGGACAAGTGTACATGCATCTGGTTGTTGAACAAGTCAATTTTACTCCTCCCAAAATGTTGAATAATAAACATGTGAGGGCGTTCTAGCGTTATATAACATTATTATAACATGTTACAGCCAGATTTAACGGTGCTATCGCAGCACACATCACCGCAGATGAATTGATCTGTATCTCTTCAGCAAGTGAAATGCCGCAAGTGAAACAGCAAGTAAGTCGCAGACGCTCAAAACACAATCATCATCAAGTAGTGAGGCTAAATGATCTTACCAATGCTGATGCCTCACTCTCTATCCTATTGCGGTCATGTATTTAGCTGATAATAAATAAAAGAAGCTTATAACTGTTGCTTTCGCTAACATGTACTTTGCTTAGCCTTTTTAACAAATCGGATAGCTATCCGATCAGTAAAAACACATTAAATGAGAAATGACCAGGTGTAAACAGGCCCATAGATGTTCAACATGTTATAGTTTGTGACACATTAACTGAAATCTGGCATCCAATATAGTATGGATTGTATGCAAATTGGAATGCAGTAAAGAAAGCCATTGGGACAGTCATAATATCACATGCATCTCCCCCACAAAGAAGTGAACATTTCAAAAATTGGTTTTCTGAGCCTCGTCGTTTAAATTCACTATGGGCCATTTGTGGTGCATAATCTCTCATGAAAGTCTCAAAAGACACGCTTTTATCCTGAAGCTATCATAAGTCATCCTCTCCCCCCAGTGCCCAGAGCGCTGGATATATAAGATTGAGGATTATCATTGAGCGATTTACCACATAAGAACTGGAAATGAAAAGACAAAGGTGATAGAAACAATGCTACTAAGTGCAAACATACAGTGAGGTATATACAAACATTTGAAACCACTCATGTGTTAAGTATTTTTTTTCTAATATAATACATTTTTCTAATGTAATAGATTAGAAATATATATGTATAATGTATCTTATAATGAATAACTTTATATTATATAGTATAACAATTACATTACATTACAATTTCCATAACAATTCGAATCAAAAGTTAAAGGGTACATATCATGCTTTTAAATCATTCCTTTTTACATATAAATCATACATTTGTGGTCTATATAAAGCAAAACTGCAATGTTTGGGTCTGAATTCCTCATTATTATAGCTTCAAGGCCCCTTTTACCCCTTTTCTGATCATTTTGGTGCGCCCTCTCTAAATGCAAAGCCAGGAGATGTGTCATACCCTGCCCACTCTCCAATTCGCTGAGTTCACACACGGTTCAACTCCACCCCGTTCGGCCATTTTTGTAGTTTGATTAGAGATATACGATTATATAGAGTCAAAGAACATTTTTATTGACACATTAACAAAATGTCGACAATGGAAGACTTGTCCATCAAGCCTTACATGTGCGATCCAGAGCGAGCGAGTTGAAAAAGACGACGACAAACCTGCAGAACAACATCTTCATATGGATATAGTGGAATCAATGGTATGTAACTGTCTTGTGTTATAAGTGAAAGTCGATTATTTCTCTTGTTAAAACAAGTACACTAACAAGATAAATGACTACAGTCTAATTTTACTACTAAAAATCTGTATTGATATTAAGATACATTTAGAAAAGCATCAGAAAACACTGCAGCTAAATGACCATTGATGAAACTCAGGAACAATAATACTGCAGACGTCTAATATTACTTCAAAACAAAGACAAATATCCTGCTATACCATGACCATCATGTGTTTTAAGCACCTACTTTATTAAACTACTTTAGTAAACTACTTTATTTTTATTAACGATATTTACAGCTAATCGAAATGCTCTGTTCATTGTCTCCAAAGATAGAAGGAATTTATCCCTCATTCAGACGAAATCGATCGGCAAACCCTTCTTTATACTGGTGGAGGTTGTTGAAGTGGGAATCCTTGAAGTGCTCCAGGTCACTACATCCAACAACCGAACATTTTGACTTGCCCTCTCGTAACTTCTGCATCATTGAGCTTGGACTACAAAATCGGAGCGAGAAATAAAAATAGCGGATCGCTCGAAGTGTTGGGCCGGTAGTCAATCAATGAAAAGCATGAAGAATTCGCTTTGTTCCACATTTACTTTAATGACTTAAGCGCTCAAGCTGCATGAAGTCCACACATTTGTGTGAAACCTGAAGTTCTCCACTCTGAAGATGATCCAAAGAGCATCAATGAGCATTAAACATTTAGTTTTTCAACAAAAAAAACCCCCACAAAAAATCCTTTAGTGCACCTACAAATGAAGTTTGATCAGAAATGCAGAATGTTTGTCTCAACTTAGTTTTGTAAATTTCATTGAGGGGTTGAACACAGAGCAGGAAACACAAAGTGCCTGTGGGGTTTCTAATCGTTTCCACCATCAGGGTTAAATATTAACCTGCGTGTGTTTTGCCCACCATCTTGAAATCAATGAGGAGAGTATTTCACAAATGTGCACGTACACAGATAGCAGATGGTTTAGTAATGCCTCAGAATCCAAACTCTCTTCTCCTTTCCCCAAATCCTCTGCTCTGTCAGAGTCTCTCTCTCTTTATTTCTATCTGCCTCCCTCTGCATTCACTCTTTCAATGACATACTAAAAAGCCACTTGGCTAAAACTGAGTTCTCATTTCCAGACACTTGTGCTCTACTTGGCACAAGAGTGAGATTATATAAAACTCTTTTCCTCTCCCCTCATCCTCCTCTATTCTCTCCTCCACCCTTGTCTTATCACATTAATCATTGATCAGATGACCTCTGACCTCTCTTTATTGAATTATACAGAGTATGCGTAAGTTTGCTAACTTCACTAAATGGACATGTAGGCTCTTGGGACTATGGCTAAACGAAAGTGAAGCCATTTTTAAAAAGAGAAAAAGAATGGTGAGGAGAGAGAGAAATAGAAAGAACTCAAAGGGAGAGAGAAGACATTATCGCTTTGGCGTATCCATCCCCAGAGTGAAACGGTGGATTAAACTAATGAAACACTCTTGACAATCATCTCTCCCAGAACTATACTGAATAAACCCACAGAGTCTGTTAACAAGAGCTCTAAATCTCTCTCGCTCTACCAGTTTATCTTTACTTTCCTTCTCTCCTGTCATCACTCTTTCTAATATACATTTATTTATCAATTATTAATGAGCGCTGCTTTTAGCCTGTGAATGCAAGATATTGCATTCTCATTTGTCTTTTGTTTCTCTCTATATCACACACACACACACACAGAGAGACACACACACATAAACACAATTATACATAAAATCGCGTTAACTCACCTAGTTCAGAAATCCAAGAATCCAAGATACATGAAAAAAAGAAAGAGAAAATTGACATTAGTCCAATTATTTAAACTTATCACTTGTCATAAAATTTCAATCTTTATCGCAAGGAATTTCAGTAACACATTAGTTAAAAGAGTTGGTGACTTTTAAAAAAACTTTTGCTGATAATTTACTCACCCCCATGTCATCCAAGATGTCCATGTCTTTCTATCTTCAATCGTAAAGAAATGAAGTTTTTTAATGAAAACATTCCAGGATTTTCTCCATATAATGGACTTCAATGGGAACCAAATGGCTCAAGGTCCAAGTGAGAGTTTCAGTGCAGCTTCAAAGGGCTTTAAACGACACCAGACGATGAATAAGGGTCTTATTTTGCAAAACGATCGGTCATTTCAAAAATAAATAAAAAAGTTCAAGTTTTATAATCACAAATGGTCGCCTTGCTCTGTTCTGTGATGACTCTCCTGTTCAAACTCATTCATCAAAATGAACAAATCGAGTCATGACTCGAAGGGTCCTAGATAACACCCTTATTCATCGTCTGGTGTCGTTTAAAGTCCTTTGAAGCTGTACTGAAACCCTCATTTCGACCTTGAACCATTTGGTGCAATGAAGTCCATTATATGGAGAAAATCCTGGAATGTTTTCATCAAAAACCTTGATTTCTTTTCGACTGAAGAAAGAGAGATGTGGACATCTTGGATGACATGGGGGTGAGTAAATTATCAGCAAAAGTTTTTTTTTAAAAGTGAACTACTCCTTTAAGCTCCAATTCTCACTATCAACTAGTTGCTTATTAGCATGCATATTAGGATATTGGATATCGGTTTATAAGTGCTTATAAAGCGCATATTAATGCCTTATTCTGTATGAACATGTTCTACATCCCTTAATCATACCCAATACCTAAATTTAACAACTACTTTACAAACCATTAGCAGTAATTATGAGTTTATTTTGGCAGATGTCATAGTTAATAGTAGTTAATAGTGAGAATTGGAATGTAAAATAAAGTGTGACCCAAATTTCATACCAAAAACTTGCAATGTGTGAAAAATCACAGTAGGATCTCTAACATATCCCAGTTGTTTCTCCTAAATTACAACAAATAGACTCTCGCTTAAGAATCCTGCTTCTCTTGAGAGAAAGTTCCATGTAAATCTCAAATCTCAAATATCCTCTACGGGTTTAGAAGAGATCGCAACAATCTCTCAAACTTTGCTCAGATTTGCCAAGACTTATTGATTACATACCTATAAGATATAAACATTTCTGAACAAATTATCCCAAACCCAAATAAGGTTACACTCTTGACATTCATGTACAATCTCAATACATTTTGTCATCAGCTGTCTCATTTGTGTCTAGTTTTTTTCTCCTAAGGAATATTAAGAGAAAGGGGACATTCACACCAAGGGCAATAATGAGCTGATGAATGATAAATACATTGACAATTAGAATCCACATGATTTTCAAAAGCTTGTACATTTAAAGTGGCAGAGGACATGAGCATTTTGAACAGCAAAAAACAAGGCTGTCGTCCACTGATGTTGATGCTGATATAGTAATTGTTATAGGTATAACAATTATAGGTATATAGGTATCCATATAACTACGACCTGAAATTGTGAACGGCTGTGGAAAATCTGCTCTAAATGTCAAGGGATTCCGCATTCATATGGTGAATACTGGAGACTCTACACGCTGGAGAGCTACTGATGATCATTAGCGTATCTAAAAGCAGTTCTTGGATGACTGAGTTTTCAGTAATATCACTGTGATTTATGAGGCTGTTATATAAAGATTTTTCTTTTTCCAAAATGAAGATGAAATCCAAATTTTCCACCTGTGGCAAGTTAATATAAGCAGGAATATGTCTGGAGACCTTGAGATGGAACATAACAACGTCATGCTTCACTGATAACCCAGAGGAATGAGCCAGTCAGACATAACAGACACGCACACACACACATTCACATCAACTTACAATGTCTCTGTTTTTCTCTAAGGAGAACAAAACACTTTCTTCAAATTCACACCATTCAACAGTTAGGGTTAGTAAGATTTTATAAATGTTTTTGAAACAAGTCTGTTAAGCTCACTAAGGCTACATTTCTTAAAAAAAATAGAATAATTACATTATAAGTAAATACTGTAGTAATTACAAAAATATCGAATAATAATGTTCCCTTAATTTATCCCCTAAAATATGTATTTTCTCCAATTATTACGCCAGTCTTCAATGTCACATGATCCTACATAAACAAGAAACATTTTTTATAATTATATGTTGAAAAAAGTAGTACTGCTTAATATTTTAGTGTAATTACGTTTATTTCAGGATTCTTTGACAAACAGAAAGCTTAAAAGAATGCCATTTATTTAAAAACTTCACAGTACTTTAACTTTACTTTTTTCAGAAATGGTATGCATACTTTCTAAAAAAAAAGAATCAATTTCTTTTCTTTTAAATCTTACTGACCATAACCCCCCACCACACACATACATAGGCAGACACATAAGAAGCTTTATGGTTAAAATAAAATCTTTAAGTCACATCTGCGACTCATTTCTTCTGATGTATGCGGTACAAAACATCTTTGAAGCACATGCTGTGTCCTCCAGAAGATCTGGGTTCAGGACAGCCACAAAGCAGCCAGTCAGAGTCTCTCAGACAGGCAACAACAGGCCTGATGGACAAAACTACTGCACATGTCTGAATCTATTTGTGGTAACCATTTTAAAACAAGAATTCGGGTGTTGATGTGCTTGACGGGAAGAGAGAGACTCTACCAGAGCACTTAGATGCAATTTTGCCCTGAGATAAAATAAGAGACGCATTTCTATAGGTCACAGATTCATCAATACACACACACCACTTTCCAAAAGCTAGCAAAGTTACTCATTGTTCTTCATTTCATAAAAAATGACAGAGAGTGGAACAGACCCCCTCTGTCCATTATAGTGTGTGTGTGTGTGTGTGTGTGTGTGTGTGTGTGTGTGTGACCCATGGGAAGAGAAACAGCCTGCCCATTAAGTTAAATTTTCCAAGGATTTCACGGTTCTTCTGTTCATTGAGTTGTATGGAGCTACATATCAACAAGAGCAAACTGACAGATGTATACGTGCATGTGTGTTCAACAAAGCACATTTTAATTTGTCCCACGTCATAAAATGCCAACCAGCTAAACTAACCTCATGTGTGATATGTTGTGTACCCATTCACCATCACATCCAGACATTCATTTCAGAACGCCAGCCTATTTCATGTCTGCTGAGCATTGAGACCTCCGGCCAAGGAAGGTTTAATCTACCGCATCTGCTATATTTGTCTTTGCTTAAAATGTGAGGTGAGTTCTAGTTCAGTCAAGGTTATAATTAAGATTGTGCCCGTGCATCTGTGCCTCTTTAAAGCTACTATGTGATGTATGTGCTGTTAGAGGCACCAAATAGAATTGCAAAAACTGACTTCATGTTCTGAAATGTAAGTGGTGCTTTTAAGTAAAACTCCCTGTCACATTGCTAGGGTGTTCTGGTTGCTAGTGGATTTGAAGGATGTTCTATCAACTGTAGGTGGTTGATAACTAGACAAAATCGATATATTAAAAAAAAACAAATAAAAAAAAAACATACAATACTGTGGAAAGCAGGGCGGGGCCGAGAGTCATGAGATGCAAAAATACAAAAATGACTTGTTATGATCTCTTTATATACATATGTAAATATATAAATATATATATATATATATATATATATATATATATATATATATATGCAAATACATGTATATATATATTAGGGTTGGGTATCGAGAATCGAGTATCGATTGGAACCGGGACTAACTTTTCGTTTTTCCCGGAATCGTTCAAAAGTTAAAATTTCGATTCCTAGTTTTGATATTCACAGTCCGTCGACCAGAAGAAGAAACCGCTGAACAACACCAATGAAGAAGCGTCTACCGGAAGTGTTGGCATAACCGTGCGAGTCGAACATGAGTAGCTTACGTCGGCGGTCCAAAGTGTGGCTTCACTTTTCTAAAAATAACAAAATCTCGGCAAAATGCAAAATTTGTGACTAAAGGAGTATTTCCTTCAGAAAGACCGTTGGTTAGCAAGGTTAGCTAAACTTTTTTGACCCTGCCTCTTAAAAGAATCATAATCGAGAATCGTTAGGAACCGGAATCGAAACAAGGAATCGGAATCGGAATCAGAATCGTTCAAATTCAAACGATACCCAACCCTAATATATATATATATATATATATATATATATCAAAAGGTATACCTTTGTACCTAAAGAGTGCATATATCTCAAAGGTACATATTAGTATCAAAAGTGTACGTATTATTAACTAAACGGTATATATTATAACCATTTTAAATTATACTGTCCCAGTGACAGCTTTTGTACTACTTTTTTTCCAAGAGTGTACCCTAGGAAAAAATAAATATGCTAAAATGTATTTCAATCACATTTATTTTATGCCAAGTATACTACAAATACATGTACATATTATGTACTTAATATAAATACCCAGCAATTGTACTTTTAGTATACTAAATTGGTAGGCCTATCCTTAAAGTCTGCAACATTGGAACCACTAATTTTGTGCTTTAATGCACTTAAGTTATACAGAAATGGCACCAAGGTCCAACTAAAGCCATACTTGAGTATATTTGATTGTGCTAAAGTGGAACTACTATTCCAAGTATACTACTTCAAATGTCTAGCATTTAAAGACCAATATTACACACAGATCATACTATCCTTACTAATAGTGATATTAAAACACATTTAAGGCTTAATATTAGGAAATGTGCATTGTGCAATAAAGTCTAATTATTATATTTATATCAATAAGTCTCAAGTGATATGTCAGTAAGTTAATGACTTTTTAGTATACCAAGTATAAAATAAATGTATTTAAATACATTTTGGTACAGGTTTTTTTCACTAGAGTACATACATACATAAATGTAGGCTACTTCAATCAATTGTGGTGATGCTGGGGTCTATCCCTGTGTCTTGACCTTTAAACAACACCCTGGATGTAATGGCTAGAATTTTTTTTATCAGTTTCGTTGTCTGCCATATGAATTTCAGTCTCTTATAATAGTAATTCCCAACAAATCACATGATTTGAGGTTTCATTCATGTCCAATGCTAGCCTGGATGCCAGCCCGAACCCCGCCCACAACATTTTTAGTTTGTTCTGGACTCGATCTATTGGGGAGTAATTATGATCGGTTCAGTAATCATCGGGCCAATCAAATTGCCAGGGCAGGCTTTATTCGATGATGGACAGATGATCTGCAATTACGTAATCATCACGTTATCAAAGATCGCTTGGGTTGAACTGGTTTCCCTCAAAGATGACTGCAGCTGGAGAATTGAGATGTATAGATTCAGCTATCGCGTTAGTCGTAAAAGAAATCGAAGACGAAAGGAGAACTACAATCAAGGTATTTGTCGATCGGAAAGATGTGTTTGACGTCCTTCCTGGGATTCGGCAAAAGTTTAATTTATCAGCTGGCTCCGATGGTCACTAAGAAAATGGGACGCAATGAAAACCCTGCGGTCGTTGTGGTTTCTCCATTGGTCGCACTCATGGAGGACAAAGTAAAAGAATCAACACTCATTATTTTAACTTACTACTTCTTCCAGTGTACGTGCATTTGAGTTCTGTTGACAACTATACGTTGCTCAACATACGTCACTTACTGCGTTGCTCTGATTGGTTGTAGGTCCAATTGAGTGCAGAGTTTTTTTTGTTGTTGTTTTTTTCCCCCTGGTTCGGTTAAGACACGCCTCATAATCAAAACCCCGATGGAGCAGTATCAGACTCACATTCTGACTAGAATATGAGTATGACGAAGTCAGGTGTCAACAAAGAAAATCCCACTGTTGGTCAAGCCAGAAGTTGACATGTCAACCTCAAACGGAGTGTCACAGAGCTGCAGTGTTTGCACTCGTCAGAAGTCAGGGAATGAATGGCTTTCTTACAGTTATACACATTAGCTTTAACAAATGAATTTCTTTTTATATTACTAAACATATAAGCAACTGAAGTGTTGTGATCACTGTTCACCTCTAAATACGAATGTTCATCTCTCATCTCTCAACACTTCTCTCTTTTTTTGTTCCTTTTTTACATTTTGTGAGCATCCTGTGAGTCTGTTACCTATGTTCTTCTCTTATTCGAATGGACAAGCTAGTCTATTCTGTGCTGTTGGATTCCCCTGACCTCCTCATTCCCTTTTTCTGCCACGTCTCCCTAGTCTGGGTTCACACAAACCTGACTAGCTCTTTTATCCCTGACCCATCCAATGCCAGCGGGAAGCCTCTCCTGGGAATCGCATCCCTGTTCCTCATTAGAGTTTCACACTCAAGAGACAAAAAGCTCAGGGACATTAGCGAAGCTGTGCAGGACTTTGCTGTGGGGTGCAAACAAAATGTAGAAATGGTGAGGAAAAACTTTTGTCTTCTTGCTCCACAGGAGGTCGAAATCAAGCCTGTAGTTCAGGGAAACAGCTTGGTGGAGAGAAGTCAAGTGTGGATGAGAGACAGAGAGAGTTGGAACCAGTGACTTTTGGAAAATAAAAAGTGGGCTGGGAAAGACAGTGATTAGTAGTAAGTCTCAGCATCAGATGTTATGTATGTCCATGAAATTCCCAGAGTCTGTTAATTGACTGATGCATATTTCGCACAAAACTGGAATGAGTAAGTGGGGAATGAGTCGAGTTGCTGTTAGTCTGTTGGGAAAAATAATGGTTTAAAGCTATGCACTAAATGTTTGGGGTCGCTAAGAATTTTAAAAATGTTTTTTGAAAGAAGCAGCAAATATAGTAGGGCTGCCCCTTAATAGTTGACTAGAACATGCTTTGATGGCCAATTTTTCTATAAGTCAGTTAGTCAAAGAAAATTAAGCTATTAGCTTAGAGTGTGGAAGCTATTAGCGCGCTTACTGCATGACATGAAGGCGCCGACGTGATTACTTGCATTTAACTTAAAGGGATACTCCACTTTTTTTGAAACTAGGCTAATTTTACAACTCGGAGTTAAACAGTTGGGTTTTACCATTTTCGAATCCATTCAGACGATTTTTTGATATTTAGAAGAATATCAGTAAACAGACAGTTTCTGGTCTCATTGACTTCCATAGGTAAAACATATACTATGGAAGTCAATGAGACCAGAAACTGTCTGGTTACTGATATTCCTCTAAATATCAGAAAATCGGCTGGATGAATTCAAAAACAGTAAAACCCAACTGTTTAACTCTGGAGGAGTTGTAAAATGAGCCTATTTCCAAAAAAGTGGAGTCCCTTTAATCCCTTATCCCTTTAAAATACTCCCTCAACAAGAAACAAGAAACAATCAGGATGCACTTTCTGCCTGTTTTCTCTTGTGTGTGAGTCAAAAAATTATTAGGCTTTGTATAAACACAACATAATGGTGACAATAGTCAATTAAAGGCTCATTATTATGATTTGGCTTATTGATATACATGTGCGATTAGTCGACTAATCGCTTAAACGACTAATAGTCGACTAGAAAAACTGGTAACATTTTAGAATACGGTTCCTTCATTAATGAATAACTACACAAGAACCGATGAATAACACAATATTAACAATCTAGTAACTACTGTTTAACAAGAAACTCTGATTAACGAAGTAGTAAGTAATAGCCCACAGATGAAAGCTTTTATCTGGGAAGCATTAAAAAAATAGAAGTTACTGATTATTTAATAGTGAACTACCACTTCCATATGTGTGCTACTAGTTTGTTAATCAGAGTTTCTTAATAATAATAGTTACTAGATTGTTAATATTGTGTTGGGCTACTCATTGGTTCTTGTCTAGTTATTCATTAACAAAGGATTCTAAATTGTTAACAAAAAATCTTTAGTCAAGGGCAGCTCTAATATATAGTATATATGCTGTATAGTATGTAAAAACATTGTGAAATGTTATTGGAATTTAGGAATTTGAATTTCATGATCCTTCAGAAATCGTGCTAATATGCTAATTTGATGCTTAAGTAACTTTTCTTATTAATGATCATTGTTGAAAACAGCTGCTTAATATTTTGTGTAAACCATGATGCAGTTTTTTTTTTCAATTTTCTTTGATGAACAGAAAGCTCAAAAGAACAATGGGTCTCATTAACTAATCATTGTGTGGATTATTTCGTATTTGTCCGGACAGGAGAATTTCTCACGAAAAATCTCCACCTAATCTCCACCTAATAAATGATTTGCATGGTCTTATATACATTGCTAAATCACCAATATGGATCATAAATATTTTAGACCTGGAGCAATTTGCTTTTATCTAACACAGCCATTACATCTGTTATGCTAAAAATTTTACTTTGACAAGCCAAACAGTTTTTAAGGAAAATGGGTGCCTTCCACTCCTCCCATGGTCTGCTCCTTTTCACAGCCTGGCAAAAATGATGTGTGGTTCTGGAAAATATAGTCACATGACAATAAAAGTGTTTGATAAATGGCGTAGACCAACTTACCCACTGGCTCATCTTACCCCACTCTCCCCTATATGTGATTTCAGTTGTTCCTATATTTTTTTTTTTAATAAATTTAGAATACATTTTATTACAATTTTTTTGGTAAATCATTGTTCTTAAAATCTTTCCACACATTTCACACACAGATTTGTGCGTATACTGTATACGCATGGTTAGTGAATGAGACCCAATGTTTTTCACGGTAGAACGATACAAAAGTCTTTGCTGCTACTTTTCATCAATTTAATGCATTAATCTTACTGACCCCAAACTTTTGAACAGTAGTGTATTGTGTACGTCCTAAAAACTACCACGTGTATGTTTTAATATATTCACCTCTGGGTGGTTTTTAACAAACTTCGGTTTCTTTTGCCAGTTCAACACATAAGCTGAAAAAACCTGAATAAGAAAAAAGAGGATGTTACAATCTCCAAACTGTTTTACCCCTTCAGATAAGTAAGTGATACTGTACTTAGACTGACTGTTTATGACCTTAAAAGGAGAATTTGGAATACGCAACAGTATTCATATTATTTATTGTCTGTTTCCAGTAAAAAGCATGGAGAGGAAGACAATATTTTGTGTATAACTACTGCCAAAAATTTACGCAATGGAGAGCCATTCCTTAACACAGCACGAGGGATTTATGATGAAATGCAAATAAGCCATCTGCAGGTGTAGAACATTGTTTTTTTTTTTCGGTTGAGCAGATTCAGTCCACAGGAGACTAAAAACATGACCTGGGTCACAGTGATAGGGAATGTCAGTAAAATTACAACTAGAATACAAATGAAAGTTCCTCACAGAGCACATGGTTTGCATTTAACTTGGAACATTAACCCTTCCCTGCTGTTACCATTGACGAGCCACTGTAGAACAGCAGCAAAAGCATGTTAGCATTTTATATTGTCATATTCAAATCACATCTGAGGATGTCAGGAAGTGCCAGGCTGAATAGTTTACATTAAGTTGCTGTAAATGTGTATTAAAGTCTACAAAACAGCACAGAAGGGGACAACTATTCTCACACAGTGAACAATTCTGAAATCAGGATGTTAGTCAAAAAGTATAGAAATAGAAATAGAAGAAGAACTGAGAGAGAAAAAGAAACTGTCCACCTGACTTAGCCTTGTTTCTCTCCATTCTGGCACCGAAGGAGTTTAGATTCTAGCACATTTTACCTTAGTTGGGAATACTTAACATTCAGCAATATTATTGACTTGACTGCACTGGATTGACCAACGCATTGACACTATTGGATGAGAACTGATCTGAGATGGATAATGACATGTTTTCATTAGATAAATGTTGAACTTTACACAGTTATTAAACCGAAATGAATCAAGACTGAACTGATTTCACTTAAATTATGACTGTTTACTATTCTCTTTTTAGAGCTGCTTTACAGCAAAATTGAATTTGCGTCATTGACTTATTGTAAAGCTGAAACAATTTACATAGTATAAAGTGGTATATCAATAAAGGTGACTTGACTTGACTTGAAAGATAAAGGACATTTGAGAGGTGGTGGAAAGGAAAAACCAAAGTTCAGAGACCTTGAGAGAGAATCCTAAGAAAAACACTTCAGATAAATGAGGTCTTAAGGTTGTTCTTGTACACTCATCCACAAACAGAGAGAGAGTCAAAACATGAAAGCTCATAATAAGATGCTGTTGAACCTGAAAGAGAAAGAATCCCCTGCTCTAACGGTCACCATCCTTCTACAAACAGGCATCAAAAAAAAATTGTTCACGACTTGTGCACAATTTCAAGTCGTTTTGTGTGAACAGACTGATATTTGGATGGTGCTTTTTTGTCTTTTTGGAGCTTAACAGCCATAAACTATCATTAAATATAAAGTAGGAGTTTGAATTTTCTCCTTTCTATGTTCTATGAATAAAAAATAACACCAAACGGGTTTGGAACAACATGAGGGCGAGTAAAAAATGACAGGATGGGTGAACTATTCCAACTGGATGCTATCTAGACTGTAACAATGTAACTTCACCTCTGAACTGTGAACTATTTGAGGTCCACATTAGTTTAATCAGCTGATGCTCAATGGTCACAAGTTGTTTATAATTAAAGGCCGCCTCGTGAAAGGAGGGTTCATGTCCCATGATTCAAAATATCAGGGCTGTTTTTTTCCCAGGGAGGCTAAAACACAAAAGTCTTTGTGTGAGGGAACACAGGTGCTGAGCACGCAAACTATAGCGTCACAGACATAAGATCGGCCATGTTATCAGATACTGGCCTAAAGTCTTATTACTCAGGGCCCAATCTGTTCTTTCATCCGTCTCTTTATGACTACACACAAACACATCACACAACCCCCTCCAACACTGACTTTCCAGGTACCATGCGCATTAAAAAGTGATGCTAAGGGGTCCATGTGAGTGGAGTGAGAACGTATTCTACATTTTTACTATAGTTGCATGGTCATAAATCAGTTAAGATTACAACATCTACCTTATAAAATAGACCCAGATTGTCCTTTATGAGCTAGAAACACATATAAACACACAAAGAGCACAACATTCATGTTTGCCTTCTTAGATCAATAGCTCCTGGACACTCAACAAAACCCTCTTTCACGATGTACTATCCATTACACTCAGTGATAGACTTTGAGGCTATGAATTTGTTGGACGCCTACATGTAATAAAAGCATCTTCAATGAATAATTCCTGCTTTTCCGGTCTCATCAAAGAGATTTAGAGCAGGGAATATAATGGTCACAGCTGGGGAGGGAAAGAGAGTGGGAGACAGTGATATTTTTAAAAAAAAAAAAAAGAAAACACAGAGTCAGACAAATACACCACCGCTGACTCATCTCAGTTTTGGCGAACAGATTAATTCCCTCAGTTAAAATGTGTGAAATGGTATCTTTACAGTGACAGGGCCTTCTAATCCTTCAAAGTATAACAAAGGCTCAAATGCTTTTCCTGCCCAGCGGTTCTCTTACACTGCGACCATTTATCACAGCCATGCCTATTTCAATTTCATGATCTTTGGCACTGCAATTTTCCATTTGGGTTTACCCATGCAGAACATCCAGTAACTGAACCTATTTCTTACTTTTAAAGCATTTGATCCCAAAAGTAACAAAAGTTACTTCAAAGAAATAGACCAGGGACCAGTTATTTATAGAGATGACGCAAAACACAAACTGCAGAAGAAATAGTTTTTAATATCAAAGTAAGGAAATATGTGGTGTTTTCCTGTGCAAAACTCACCACCAATATACTACAGTGTTATTAGGGGTTGGGGGACACAACTCTTTTAAAATTCACTCTATCGCAGAGTGTATATCATTTGAGTTTTTTTCCATCATCTCCCTTCATTGGTCAAAAAAAAAAAAAAAAAACAGAGTACAGTTTTTACAGAGTGTGACTAGCCAAAAGTGCATGTTCAATTTCTTAAATGAAGGGGAGACTTGATGAAGGGGATTATAGTGTTTTCTGTCTTTAATGCCAGTTTTTATGAACTAATTCAAAGTTTGGGATAAAAGAACTAAATTCACTGCAGAAGGCGAAAAACACAGATAATCTACATCATGTGTCAAAGTTTTTGTGTTTGTTGAAGAAGTATCATCATTCGCAATCAGTTTTTTTTTTATTTATCATAGTAGATTGTAGATGTTCATTTACCATGTTTTCAGATTTAGATTACCTTTGCCGTCATATAACGCTGATTTAAGGTTCAAATTCTTGAGTTCAAGAATTTGAACCTTAGCACAAGTAATATTAAAAAATCACACTTAAACCAAAGCAGAACAGACTTAAATAACTTAAACAAGCATAAATGTTTGACCCATATTTAAATAGAGTGATGGTCAAACTGACAGGCTTATGCGATCGGCAGTTTGTTTATTCTGACCATATACATATAAAAACATACCCGCACACACTGACAAGTCAAGTCAAAAAAAAAAAAAAAAAATCCAGTATGCAAAAGTCCATGTGCAATGACCAATTCATGCAAATGAAAGACAGAGAGAGAAACTATGACGGAGGATTTTAAAACTCGTTTCCAGGACTTGACATTATATTCACAGTTCTGAGAAAGACTGAACTCTGTACACATATGAATATGAGTGTGAATGCTCTTGTACATCCTGCCAATGCATTGTCAGGCATAATAGATGAAGATATTTGTAAAGACAAGAGCAAAGGTAAATATGCATGTGTTGGCACTAAAATAAAGGATGGAAATGAAAGAGCAAGTATGAGGAGGTTTTGCGCCAAAATGTACATGCCTCACAGGCCTGTTTGAGAGGGAGCTTTTCTCCTTCCTGTTATTGTGCTAAATACCTTTACACATACAGTACCAGACCTTAGACTGACAGTTCACACTCACAAACAAAATGCAAGCTAAATTACACTAAGAAGATCTACCTGTGAAAGCTCAAAAGTTTAGTCTGACAATACTCCCATTAAAAAAAAAAAAAAACCTCAAAGCCCATTCGCTCTTCTCTTTCAAACAGTCACGCTCATTCATTCCCTCTGTTCTCATCAACACATTCACAAGCACGAAACATATGTGTCAGATCTGGATCTTCAGAGCAGCAACCATCTAAGGTCGTGCTGTGGGAGGGAGAATCCAGGGCCATGGCGCTGTGTGCTGGGGCAAACCCGTTTGAGATTTGACTGAAGGTATCGCTGTCACAGTTCAAAGAGACTCACACCTACAGACCTCGAGAGGTGAGGAGAGGAGAGGAGAGGAGAGGAGAGGAGAGGAGAGGAGAGGAGAGGAGAGGAGACTGTAAAGAGATTGACTTTTTAAAAGATGCTTATTAAAGAGAATGAGCTGGGGAGAGCTGGTTATTAAAAGTCTTCAAAAACAATATTCAACTCAGGCTCAAAATAACATTAATCCCGGCCTTTGATGAGGCTCTTGAAATGGGTAATTCAGCATAAATAGACTCCACACGTCTTGTTAATGGCCTTTAATATGCAGAGCCGTTATAAGATGATTTCACTGCATGGCCGTATAATGAAATAAGAGCTGCTTTGATTCTAATTCATTTTCCCTTCCATTGGTCAAAACAACACAGAGCACAGCTTTTATAGAGTGTGACTTGCCAAGAGTGTATGTTCAATTTCTTAAATGAAGGGGAGACTTGATGAAGCGGATTATAGTGTTTTCTGTCTTTAATGCCATTTTTATGAACTAATTCACAGTTAGGGATAAAAGAACTATATAAATTCACTGGAGAAGGCGAAAAACACAGATACTCTACAATGACATCATGTGTCAGAGTTTTTGTGTTTGCTGAGGAAGTGTTGGAAATCACATCATCCGCTATCAGTTATATTTTTTATTTATTATCACAAAGCATAAATTGTAGATGCTCATTTATCATGTTTCCAGATTTAGATTACCTCTGCCGTCATATAACGCTGATTTAAGGTTTATCTTTAGAGGAATAGATTGGTTACCAACATTCTTCAAAATATCTTCTTTTAAGTTTTACACACAAAAGAAAATCATACTTTAGGTTTGGAAGTATTTTTGGTGAACTATCTCTTTAAAAACAACAATTTAATAACATTGATAAATGTATTGTTTAGCAAATGAATATACATGTTTAATACTGTACATTTTAATGATGCAATGCCTTAGCTGACTTGCAGCATTTAAATATATTTCATATGAAGTGTTTTTTCTTTGTTTCTTCATTACACAACGTTATAGTAGAGACGTTTTACATCTTCTATTCATATCAACTATTTAACATCAGAATAATTGTCAGCTTTTGATATTGGTGTATGCTTAGCCTATATTAAATCATTGATTAGTATTATTTTTCAGCCCGTTCTCATCCCAAAGCGCCATATACGACGCTTTTGCAAAAGCGTAAATATCAAACGCACATGGCACCCTTTAGCGCCAAATGAGACGCAGAAATATTAGGTCCAAAAGCGCCCCCTAGTGTTCTAACCCTTACCCCACACCATACCTAAACTTAACCAAAACGCAAGCGTCTAATTAGACGTTAAAGGGTGCCGTGAGCGCCGCATTTTTACGCTTTTGCAAAAGTGTCAAATATAACGCTTTGGGATGAGAATGCGTTGTATTTTTGGTTCATCCAAATAATAAAAGCCTAGAAAAGCTACAGCACAAAACTACTGCAGTTATGTAATGATGAGTTTATACACTTTTTAAAGGCTTAGGGACGAGAGTGCAAAAAGAGAGAAAGATAAATAATTGAAATAAAGAGATGGTTCATTTCTAAATGGATGAACTCTCAGGTTCACAGGAGGTTGATGATGTAGGGGATGACGATGGTCTTAATGAAAAGGACAGATGAATTTCTTCATGATTCCAACTGAGCAGTTGAGTTATTCTGAGATCTGAGAGGATGCGGGGAACACTTAAAAATTTAACATAATGGTCCTCACATGAGAGACCAGGCACAGTGAATGTGAATGTGAAGAGGAGCAGATTTTAAAGAGTCTTTTCTAGCCCAAGAGTTTTTTTAGGCATGAACTTTAGGCTAGTGGAAAGGCTTAGCATTATCAGACTGCCTAAGCAGATACTTTATCAGCTAGAGCGAAATTATCATGCTCCACTTGAACAAGAGCTGTGCTTAAAAACATCCTGCCCTTGCAGCCATGATGACACAGACCAAAACATCAAAGCTGGAGATAGCAAACAAGACTGTAAAATACATTTAGTAAACAATGATAAAATATATTAACCACATAACAGCAGCAATGGAAAAATACATTGCAATATTACAATTGTAATTGTACAATATTATGTACACAGGACTGTATAGGCGTACTGGAAATTTAATTGTATTATCTCATGTGCAAAAATAAGATTTTTTTTTTTTTTTTACTTTTTTATGTGTTTCTTGTCAAATTGCATGATATCTTGAGGTTAAAAACTGTACATTGTGCTTTTGGTTGTACGGATGGCAAAAACAAAACTCCTCTCACTTAAACACACTCTCAGAAGAAAAGGTTCTATATACAGTAGAATCTTAAAAGGTTCTATCAGCGCTATGTATTTGGAACCCCTAAAAGGTTCTATACAGAACCCTTTTTTAGTTGTAACCAGAAGAACCTTTTGGGTTCATTCATTATCATTTGCTTTGTCCTTTCCAGATTAAATATTTTATATTATTGACAGACCCTAAAATTTATTTATCAATGCATGTGAAAGATCACAAATTCAAGATATGGGGGTTACAAAATGTATATATTTATATAATTTTATGTAGTTAATCAATATCACACGAAGAGTGCCATTTCAGTTTTTCTCCTGCAAAAATCAGCATGATTAAAATGTGATATTAAGTTACTACAACAGTTTAATAAACAATAATTTAACTACAACTAAATGTTGCAGAATAATGTAATATATGAATGAATAATAGCCTATAAAGAACATCTGTGGCAAAAGGGTTCTATCTAGTCATTATGGAACCTTTTTTAGCATAAAATGTTTGGCGTTGAGTAAAGAACCCCATGCTTCATATATAGAACCCCAATTAACCCTTTTTTCTAAGAGTACACACATCGTAAACAGAGAAACTTCAGAGGCTTAACAGCTTTGTGTGTGTGTGTGTGTGTGTGTGTGTGTGTGGATGGGGTTTTCTGGAATCCTTCCCATCGATCAATAAAGCTTTCCTTCCACTTAAAACCCTTGATCACATGACTCACTATTGTAAAGTATCCATATAGAACAAGGGATTTGCAGGAAAAAATAGACAAACTGAGAGAGAACTTAAAAGTGAGAGACAGAACGAGAGAAAGAAACACTGACCATGTTGTGCTCATGAAAATTCTGATTAATAGAATATTCTAGTTATTTACGTTTCATGTAAACACATGACCCCAATTGCCATAACAGGGATAAGCCAATAATAAAATATTAATGTTTCTAGAAATTTGATTAAGACTAGGATATGCCTGTGCTAATCTGAACTCTGTGTTCAGATCACGTAAAGAGCTTGTTCAGAATATTGATTTCTAATCAAGAGAAAGTAAGTAAAACAAATTAATATACAGACAGGATAATAATTAAAAAAATACTCTTACATGTCCTACATATTGGATTTAATTGGACTCTTGTGTGCTAATATCGAGGACATGAATGAGAATTAATGATATTACAAAATAATAGTGAAGAATAACTCAAATCGATTAAAATAAATGGCAAAAGAGAGCATCTCCAGTAATGAACGTGCATTTATTAGTTTACTCAATACACACTGATACCATATATTGTGGTATATATTAGGAATATTCGCATAAAGGAATATTCCAGTAAATAAAGGCTTAACCAGAATATAGAACTTAATCTAAAACTCTATGGAAACATGGTCGACATGATCTCCAAAAATGGGCAAGAAAAAAAAAAGCATGACTTCAGAAGCATGTGAGGCCTTGCACACAGTATAGTGTGTGTGTGTGTGTGTGTGTGTGTGTGTGTGTGTGTGTGTGTGTGTGTGTGTGTGTGTGTCTTTTTGACGAGCTCCTAAGTAGTGTGGCGGATATATATTTTTGAGATCTATAATTACAGTACCCATAACCAGCAGTGAACATTATGATATTCTCAGTGGGCAACGAGCCAATAAAGCCAGTAGGTCTAAACTTACAGAGTAGGAGATGTGCGCCGGCCTGCAGGCGATGACATGATGGCGTGGACTGCAGTGGCCCTCACCCTCCCCCACAAATACAAGGCTTTTCTCTCACAGTCCATTACAATACACACAACACACACGTCTATACTCTAACATGCATGCAGTGATGTTTTTCAGCCCATCCTGTTATCAATCATATGTGACAAGCCATTATCTTACCACACACTTAAATTCAAACAGAGACACAGAGAGCAAGTAATGCTGACAAAGCTCCACACAAACCACTCTCAGCAGATGTGTAGCACTGATTGAACTCACACCCCCTCTGGCCTGCCCTAGGACGCCTGCATCCTTCCCATGTTTGTCCAGTCATTACACCTTCCATTTGCCCACAGCAAAATGCAAAAAGGAAAAAGACGTGCTTCCAAGCCGCACTTACCATTGAAAGCACTACATATTCCATCAGCTAAAAGCCCAAAACACACAACAATTTTCATATGAGCTACAGAACATCAATTTATCAACATTTTGTGGGTAAAAGAGCCCGTTCTCATCCCAGGACGCCATGTAACTGACGCTTTTGACCAACTACGTCAACATCCGACGTTTTAGGGTACCATTTACCGTCAGTTAGATGAAGCTATCTAATCCTAACCCTACCCAACCCTACCCATCTAACTGACGCTAAAGGTAAAGCGCCGTAGGATCGTCATCTAACTGACATTAAAGGGTACCCTAAACGTTGAATGTTGACATATGGTCAAAAGCGTCAGTTAGATGACGTCTTGGGATGAGAATGTGACCAGGTCCATTGTTTATTGCTACTGTAGTGATGTATGAAGCACAGCTCACACAGAAGTCCCTTTCAAACCAAACAGCTTTCTGTTGGTCAATGCAAATATTTTGCCTCATAAATTCCTGATATCATGGAATCCTATTGGATTTCAGCCACAAAAATTTGCCAAACAATGGTGTATGCAACCTTTTCAGAAATATACCTCAGTTAGGGTATCCATTTCACATTTTTGACAGGAATGACAATGAGGCTGAGGGATAGAAGTAACCTGATTAAGATCTAAAGTGGAATAATACTTTTCTTAAAAGGCAAGTTTATCTTTTTTGTTCTGTCCAGCATAATGTTGTATATTAATGTAGTATGTATGTACTATATGTAATCCATTCGCCTGATTTTTCAAGTTAAGCGCAAACCCATCACCAATTCTAAAGATTTCATTAAAGTTGCAGTCTGTAGCTTTTTTTTGGGGGGTTAAAAATTATCCAAAATACATATTTGAGAAAATACATAACTACTAGCCAGTGTTTAACGCTATCTGTTTGCCGTAGCTCGATTTTAAAACGGTAAGCTTGTGATAATGTTTTAACTCCAGTGATTGTGGTGGATTTCCACGGGAGATTCGAGCATGTCTTTGCGTCATTACATCACATCTGTACACATAAAGAAGTGTGAGGATATTGCATGTGAGGAAGTTGGAGGTGGAGATTTACAGCCTTTTCTCACAGCACTTGATATAATTAAACTTATCAATTTGATGGCAGATCCAGAAAGGTTAAAACGACAATCACCAGTGACAACAGATTCACCCGCTGTAAAATGCAAAAGACTTTGTTCGGACTTCGGAGTGTTGACATAAAAAGAGACTGCAACCGGTCTTTATCAAAAAATGATAAATATCGGAAGAACAATACATGTAGTCAAGCAATGCTGATGTTGTACATAGCAATTTGAGAACAAAGTAGGCTATAATTTGCACGATTTTGCGTGATAAATGATTTTTAGATTTAATTAGCGCAATTTACAGCAATGTCAGAATCAGAACAAAAGTGGATGTTTCTTACTAGTTCAGATGACATTTTCAGGTGAACATTCTTATGTTGGTCATACTTCCCAAAAAGAATGATCTGTGATTCTGAATGCCGGTATCCACACCAGTACACTGACTCACACTCTCCTCAAACATTGTGTTCATCTGCGCTGTGAGAAGTCGAACTACTACTCACATAAAGTTGATAATTCACAGAAATAACTGCATTGCAGATTTCAAACAGAGATGGGAACCAAGAGGACAAACCATGGACTGCAGCTTCAAGTTCATTAACCCTAACCATAACCTAAGAATAGCTTTTGTAGCACATCTCGATATACAGCATTACTGTTTGTCACAATATGATCCTTTACTGAGTTGTGAACTAAATTCATGAAACCCAAACTTTTGTTGACAGGTGACAGTGATAGAGTTGATGAATGATTTGGGCAACAGGGCGGGGTTACACTAAACTTGATTGACACTATAGTTATGCAGAAATGATACACTTCTCTTTTAAGATCTTATCTGCATATCTCGATATGTGTTAGCATAAACAACAGAAGCTAAGTTTAAAACATCTCTCCTTCCTCTGTGTACTGGTGGGCAGTGGAAAAGTAGAGCAAAAGGTTAGAAAGCATTTTCCGCAATGGCTGGGTGGTGAGTGGAAAGCCAGGGGCGGGGCTTCTTCCTTCCTTGCTGCCTGTCAGCACAATAACAGGGTTTCCCAAATAAAACAGCGCTGCTGACAAAACTGCCAAACACAAATGAGGACTAACACGAAGGTTTGAGGGAGATGCGAATTGGCGGTGACAATAAGTGACAATAGATCTGCAGAAATTGCTTTTTGAGATGCACAAAATCTACCCATGCAGTGTTAGTGGATCATAACCTTAGCATTCAGAAATATACGTATTTAGTTAGATATTTCCATATATTTCAAAATATCAAAATCTCTTTAAATGGCATCTTGCAGTTGATGGAGATTTATGGGATGCACATCCAGGGCACGAAGCTCCCTTTCCACCACATCCCACAGATGCTCTATTGGGTTGAGATCTGGTGATTGTGGGGGCCATTTCAGTACAGTGAACTCATCGTCATGTTCAAGAAACCAATTTGAAATGATTCGAGATTTGTGACATGGTGCATTATCCTGCTGGAAGTAGCCATCAGAGGATGGGTACATGGAGGCCATAAAGGGATGGACATGGTCAGAAACAATGCTCAGGTCGGTGGTGGCATTTAAACGATGCCCAATTGGCACTAATGGACCTAAAGTGTGCCAAGAAAACATATCCCACATCATTACACCACCACCACCATCAGCCTGCACAGTGGTAACAAGGCATGATGGATCCATGTTCTCATTCTGTTTACGCCAAATCCTGACTCTACCATCTGAATGTCTCAAAAGAAATTGAGACTCATCAGACCAGGCAACATTTTTCCAGTCTTTAACTGTTCAATTTTGGTGAGTTCTTGCAAATTGTAGCCTCTTTTTCCTATTTGTAGTGGAGATGAGTGGCACTCGGTGGGGTCTTCGGCTGTTGTAGCTTATCCGCCTCAAAGTTGTGTGTGCTTCACAAATGCTTTGCTGCATACCTCGGTTGTAACGAGTGGTTATTTCAGTCAAAGATGCTCTTCAATCAGCTTGAATCAGTCGGCCCATTCTCCTCTGATCTCTAGCATCAACAAGGCATTTTCTCCCACAGGATTGTCGCATACTGGATGTTTCTCCCTTTTCACACCATTCTTTGTAATCCCAAGAAATGGTTGTTCGTGAAAATCCCAGTAACTGAGCAGATAATTGTGAAATACTCAGACCGGCCCATCTGGCACCAACAATCATGCCTCACTTAAAACTGCTAAAATCACCTTTCTTTTCTATTCTTTCTACAATTATTTTATAAATAGTCAAAACACTTTGTGATTTTTTTAAAAAATAGTGTGCTTTAAAATAAATGACAGTGGGTTTTGTATTTTTTTTATAATTCAAAGAAGTTCATGGATTTTATGAGGGTTAGCAAAAGGTTAGTTCACATAAAATTTTAAAACTGTGTCATTAATTACTCAACCTCATGCAGCTCAAGAACAAATCTCATTGGTTCGCGTGGAAGCTCAAAAGTGCTTGCGTGACATGAGAACAAACCTCACTGGTTCTTGTTTGTCAAGAAAGCACAGCTGAGCTTCTGTTTCCCATATCTGATGAGCTCTATGTATGTGTTTTGGTCAATGTTTATATGTGAATAAAAGCCTAAAATGAAATCTACTTTCTATTGGAATTTTTCTACTTCCCATTTCTGAAGTTGTGATTACGAGAACGTCACATTCGACTGCTTTGTTGTTGGAAAGAACAGGAATAATGGAGGACACCAGGTTTATTCTTGCCTATTTATTGGGAAAAAGCCAAAATTATATTTCATGTCCCATTTATTGACAATCATATAAAACATTCACCACACCAACTCGTCAGATTGCAGTGTATAGAACAATACACAAATAACAATTCAAATGGTTATTCATATATGTAAATATGCACTACCTCAATGACAAGATAAGGCAATGTCGCTTTTATATTACATTTATTTATTATATTGTTATGCTAATTATTTATATTTCATCTTGAATTTATTTATGTATTTGTATCTGTGTACATGTATCGTTAACGACTAGTGCTGTTTTATTTTAAATGGATATTTTTCTTTCTTTTTTTTTCTTTCTTTTGTATGCACCTTTGGGGTTGTTACAAGACTAATTTCATTGTGCTACACAATGACAATAAAGTACTTGAATATTTGGATGTAGCCGTTGTGGGAAAAACGCATACCAATCACAACAGTAATCGTTGTCACCACCGTCATGTTTAAAGTTTATGGATCGCCCAACTCGTGGGAATCAAAATCATCCCTGACCTTCCTAGAGGTAAATACGACTTGAGAGGGCATTCACGTTTTAACTGGGAAACTTGTATTTACAATAATTCCGATAGTGAGTTACCATTTACTATATATATTCCATATCATATATGTGAAGGCAGCATATACCCTTCAAATTTGCATATACCCTTCATATTACTTTTACAATGTCTTCATAAACTTTTTGAAGCTTGATCATTTTTGGAATAGACTGCCAATGGAGGGATAGAAATAGCTCAGGTTTCATTATTATGGGTTTGGAAAAACATGACGGTAAGTAAATTATGACATTTTTCATTTTTGAGTAAAGCATTCACATTTTACACACTATTAGGAATTAAGTAAATGTTCAAAAACGTGTATGGTCATTGTGTAAGTTTTCACGTCTTGAATGAATACATTTTGATATGTATTATTGATATATCAAAAAAATATCATAAGCGCAGGTGCACTCGGTAGCAAAATACAAACGCATGTTTATGCACATTCATCTGATCTTCTTTTCCTGGTGTCATGTTTTGCCGTAAAACTGGTCAATCAGGTTCAGTTACTAGTCTGCAGGCTTTTCATTCTTTATAATGAAAACAAGAAACACCCCTACGAGCAGCAGCTGACGGCATTCTCTAAGCCTTACACATCAGAGCTGAATGACCAAATGTAAAGTTTTCTTTAAAAGTAACTTCCTAAACATTTGACAACACACTCACACACACAAGTTTTAGTGCGTGAATGAATGCAGCGTGTAAGTTGTGGATTCTCTGCATTTCGTACAAGGGCGATGATGACAATGTGTGCTAAAGGCAGATGCATAAATAATAGCGTCTGCTTATGAGTATATGTGTGTTATATAACAAAGCAACACAGGTTGACCATGAATGCATCCCTCCATATAGACAAGGGATGAGAAGAATGAAAAGACACAAGAAAGAGACACCATGTAGGTGTAGGAATGTAGGGTATAATCAGGGAATGATCAGTAATTCCATGACATTTGTCTTGAGCCACACACACACACACACACACAATTTTGTGCCGCCTGCTGATTAAAATAAACAATGTTTTGCCAGCACAGTGAGCACACCCAGCTAACAAAAGTCAGTCAGAAGATGAATCACATGACAATACACACCTGTAGCTATCCGAGAGGAGTCATTTGTGCTTTAATAACACAGAGTTAGTCAGTGATATTTCAAAGTATGAAAAAGTATGACAGGAACCCCCTCCTCCTCCCTCCTCTCAATGACTTTCCCTTTGGTCACAGCACTCTGCCTGATCGGATCAGTCCATTTACAGGAAAAGCAAGGGGTCTGTGGTTATTTATGCCTGATATGGTCCAGTCATAAAGGCCAGGTGGAGGCTGAATTTACCCTTTTTCTGTATTCATATGGGCTGGCCCATAGTACCCAAGGGCAGCCAGGATTACTGCCAGCCCACTGCTAATGTCCCTATGCTTTTGTGTACCAACGGAAAGAACAATCATTCACATTCAGCCTCTTTCTTTCAGCATCTCACTTTGTTTTTTTCTTTCAATAAAGCTTTGAAAGTGAGGAACTGAAGGTCAAAAAGACATCGTCTTCAGCAGTTTTCAGACAAATTATTTCTAGATGTAACTTTAGGAAATGACTTGTTTTGTTTCAATTGGTGTTATGAATTTCGTCTTGGTTATTAAACATCTATGTAGCTATATATACACATGACGCCCATCAGCAAGGAAGCCACATTAGGTTTTCTGTAGAAATACCCCGTTTGAAGGTGTACGTCAGCATGATTAATTCATTCTACCAGTGAAAGTCTCCAATAACAGGGGGGTTTTGAGATGAGAGAGCGAGTAGTTTGCATTTGGTTATATGATCTCAGCATGTCAGCCAGTATGCTGAAGCCAAACGGCTCTTTCTATCACTAATACAACTTTTGTTTATTTACTACATAATATCGTGAAATATTACCATACTATTATCTATTTTAATATATTTAACAATTGTATTAATTTGCACTATACATATGCTGAATTGGGGCTCAAGAAACTTTCCTTATCATTATCAAAGTTTAAATTTTAAACAGTTGTCCTAGTTTTCTCAGGATTCTCTGATGATTTTCAACTCTGAAGTCCAAAAGAACAGCATTTATTTGAAATAGATATTTTTTTAACAGTGTAAAAGTCTTTACTTTTTATTAAATGCATGTATTTGCCCTATAAACATCTTACTGACACCAAACTTGAACGGTAGTGTGTATCATTTTAAACACATTTCTATGCATATGCATTTCTTTAAGCATAAAGCCGGGCAAACAAAAATGAGGAAACAATTAGTGAGTGCAAAACTACAGTAATCGAAATGTCGATGTATATACTCAATAACAAGTATGTTATTAAGTTATTAAAAATGTTGATGTCTCTCTCATCTGACTCGATGGGTGTATTAGAATTCCCTTCCTAATTTTTGGCCTGCCCTCTTCAAGATGAACAGTAATCCTTGCAGTCTGGTTGCTAATCTTCTTTACCCTCCAAACCCATGATAACCCAATGACCCAGACCTTAATCACCTGATCCCTACTGTAATTACATGATGAGGGGTGTTGGTGGTCTCAGCCCCTCTGCCCTCCACACACACACACACACACACACACACACACTAACATGAATAGGTAAAACAGGGATTAAACTTCTGTTGTAGAAACTGCAAAATCCAGGATTCAAACAAAACCAATGAAGGATTAGCAGCTTACAATACACAATACATCTATTCGGCAAATAAGATATTATGTTTCAACAGCGGAAGAGAATAACTTTCATATACATTTCAGTAATAAAATAATCCACAGAAATTAAGAGTTCCGGTTCTACTGTGATGGAAAAACTGAGATAACTAAAAAACAAAGAACTAAAATAGAAGGTGACAAACAGTGGTGTATGTCTCAGTGCTTTGTATGTGTGTGTGCAGAGCAGTTCACACCCACAGTCTCTTTATGACAAGATTAATGACAGTGAGGTCATCGCTATTTTGTTTTTAGGAGGGAAGCATTATTCAAGTTTACGCTGCTTCATTTATTTCACTTCATGTGTTTATTTGTTAGCTTAAAACTAACTAAGACTGACTAATGGCTGATATCAAGAGCACCCTTGTGACTGATGGCAGATGTAATGCCTTAAACATGGCACATTTTAAGAATTACAAATGAGTTGTATAACTGTTCAAACCAAATAAACACATATTTTACATTTATAACTATAAGAATATCTATATATGCCCTGACAAGTACACTACTGTTCAGAAGTTTGGGGTCAGTAGTATGTTTTAATGTTGTTGATTCTAATATTCACCAAGACTGTGTTTAATAGATAATTAATTGGCCGGGCCTACTTTTGGTCTTTCACTATTCAAGACAACTCAATACACCAAAAACAAGGATGGGCTCATTTAGGGACCAAGACCAAACTGCAAAGTGCCCCAGAAATGCTCTAAATTGCCTCTACTATGTGTGTGTGTGTGTGTTTAGTAGCAGCAGTCATTTTTACACTTTAACCGCGTTCCTGTTTGCTCTTTATCATACACTGATATTGTGGAGCCAAAAGCTCACTTCCACAACTAACAATGGCGCACAAACACACTCACACTGTGGCATTGTTTGGAGGTCGCATTAATCTTTATCACACACTCTAATCCAAGGAACACAAGCTTTTTCTCCAGTTAAACTGCTGTAATCACATTTTAAAGGCCCTGTTCAAAAATATTCGCTCTTGAGGTTAGAGTAAGCGGAATGTGTGTTCATTTACTCATCCATTAATTATTAATGATTATCTAAATGAAGGAGTGCCTGCGATCCTGTTTAGATCCTGTTTCCCCCTGCAGGTTTTTCTTTTTATTCTCTCTCTGAAAGACCTCTCGAGAGGAGATAACTTCACATCAGTGTGTGTCTTCGCTGTGGAGCATGAATAGATGCTCTTTCAGTGCAACACACACACAAACAAACAAACAAACACACACACACACACACACACACATGGGGAATACATTTATCAGCAGTGCACTGACTTTCCCACTTAGTGTCCTTGGACAAAACAATGGTGCACATCTGACAGCACAAACGTAGTTGAGATAAACGCATTAACCACGGACCAACATCTGACCTCTCTCTCTTTTAGTTTTACCGTCTCTCTCTTCTTCTATCAGGCCTCATTCTCTCTCACTATGTCTTGCATTTCTCCTTCAAATCCCATTGCCATAGTTTTTGAGTGTGTCATAAAGGCATGATGTGATGAATAAAATCTTCAGGGTTATTAAATGATTTTGTCTATAGCATACACTACACGCCCTTTAAACACTAAGACATATTTACGCACATCACACATACAGGTAAACCAGAAAAATGCTGGTTGTCATCTGGTTTTTCTACATTGACACTGAAAATGAAACCATTCATGTGTCATCATATGTGTAAATGGAACACTTGTGTAAGGGAGACCAGGGATAGTTGTCCCACTCAGTGAATATTTCTCAGAGAGGGTTTATTTCTGAAACTGAATTTTTGCATAAACACAGACCTTAAAAGTTCAAATAGGTATTTAAAATAAAAGTCAACATTTCCAGGTAATTTCCAGGTTATTACTCAGGACAAAAGATGAAGTTCATTGAACAAATATTAAACTTTTGTGACAGCAAAAAAAAAAAAAAAAAAAAAAAAAAAAAAAAATGATGCCTGGAAATCCAAAGAGCATAACGAATATAATGGAGCAGATTAGAAAGGGACTGCAAATTTGTCATAAAAATATATAATAATGAAATATTGAAATATTATATTGCATAAAATTATAATATTTTAAGCAATATGTTTAAAATTTGACACAGCAATCTATTTTTTTTCGTGTTCAAAATGTACTCAATTTATATTATAAACAAGTAAGAATCCATTTTCCAAATCGTGTTTTTGTCTTATTCTGAATCACCAAGATACACCTATAATAAGTGATTATATTCAGACTATTTTAGACTGGTATGGGTCGTACCACTGTGGAGTATCCCAGTACCTGTGTGACTACATACACAGAGAGAAGTAGTGCCAGCTACAATGTTCTTCCACAAGACGCATGCATTTCTGTTTATTAACTGCTAGAGCGACAAAAGTTACGGACTGCAGCTTTAAAAAAATACTCTTTCATCTCCTTTCAGTTAAAGGATAAGTTTGCCAATTTTAAACCAGTGTTGTACTGTTATATCAGTAGTATATTAGCCTGACTGTGTTAGACTTCGTACTTCGAGTCTATTGAAGTTCGCTTCTGTACTCAGTCTGAGACATCGACATCTCTCAGTTTTCTTCCGGCCTGAAAACAGCCAGCCAATCAACGAACAGAGGGCGGGCTGAGAGCCGTGACCATAGACGCTAAGCGCCGAGTTTAAGATTGTATTTTAAGTTAGGGAAATCGAAAAAGACCACATAGGGAGTCACAGGATGCAATTCGCTCTTTTGTGGAGAATATTCCCAACATTTGCAAACTGAAGGCCGAACAAGAAGAATGTTTGTTAAACATTTTGAATAGAGGTGATGTTGTGGCCCTATTCCCGACAGGTTTTGGGAAAAGTTTAATTTATCAACTATTACCGATTGTCAGTGAGAAACTGGGCAGGCCAAAGGCCGGCAAGGCGATAGTTGTGATTGTGTCCCTCTTGGTTGGATCAGGTTAAGGAGGCAGCAAAACCTCACTCCGGTATTTCACTCGATGGTTTCGTTTTCGCATCATACGTGTGTTTACAGTGGAAGTTCGATGTGGCTAAGCTGCCGAATATCACACGTCATAACCAAACGTTATGTGATTGGCTTACGAATAACCAAATGATTTTATACCCTGACATTTTTTATATTCTGACATGTATTGCAACAATATTCTCATGTGACATCTAACCCTATAGCCTCTCCTATTTTAAAGTTGTGTAGTATTAATATATATTTTTTACAATATGAAACAATCCTTTAAAAGATAAATTTTTGCTCCTTCGCTCTTTCTCAAACATGTGGGTCATATGTAAACAAACAAACAAAAACATCCAAGCAAACAAGCTGTGCTATATTTCAAGCTGAGTCTATATTTATAACACATAAACAAATAAGCATAGAAACAAATCTCAGCTGACTGTTGTCAGGCATGGTTGCCTGGTACCTCTGGATATGAGCTTGTACGTCTTACACTGAGAGCCCTCAAGACTAATGAGAGAGAGAGAGAGAGAGAGAGAGAGAGAGAGAGAGAGAGAGAGAGAGAGAGAGAGAGAGAGAGAGAGAGAGAATATGATGTAAAACACAGCTGCCCGTGTCCACTATCAACACAGTCTTTGAAACTCTACATGTAAAACAAACACAATTGTCTGCATTCAGTCTTTTCGAACAGCACTATATATGGTCAAAACTCTAATATGCTTTAGTGGATAAAACAAAACTGCACTGTTTAAAATTTTGGACTAAATGTCATAACAGACGATACAATCAAATTTTTACCTGGTTTATTTTAGACTCTATGTTACTATACATCTTTAGAGTGACATCATCACAGTTTATACACCAATACTCAACTTTCCAAAGTCTAGACATGCTTATGGACACCCACTATGCATCTGTAAATTGATCTGCTATATATATATATATATATATATATATATATATATATATATATATATAAACTGATGCTATCGACCTCTGTCTCTGTTTGAATATGGTGTGTTCTGGTTACAGTCCATTAGCATGTGGTTTAATGTTTATTGAACGAATGTTACTTTGTGTCAGTTAATATCCTAGCAATGTGATGAGGTCACGAACGTTGAAGGGGGTCACTCACTTTATTAATATTAGACAAACATGGTTTCAACAACAGTCCATGAAAGTGTCATGTTTACAAAGTCATGTTTAAAGACTGTAACAATTTAGCTAACAGTAAGTTTTACTTACTATATAATAAAACTAGAAAAAAAAAAACAGATCTTTTCAAGTAATTTTACAGTAAAAATTTGGTCTAAAAATGAATTCGTCATCATCTTGTAATTTAGCTTAAAAAATAGGTAGCTGTGGTAGTTACAAAACACATTTTTGTAACAGTTTAGCCTTGATAATTCATAAAGGACTGTTGGATTTACAGGTTTTTTTTTTTTGTTTGATTGTTTTTTTGGTAAATGATAACAGTCTGTAAAATGTACAGGTTGCAGAGCAAGTTGTTAGATCTATACATTTTTGCTATTTTTACAGATTTATGCTGGCAACCACAGCTGCCAGTTATGTTCTGTAAAAACAACATGATTTTTATTTTTATTTAACAGTGGGGGTATTGCGCTGATAGGATGACCTTTTAAATAATAAAAATCTCTTTGTGCTATTTTGCCAAGTAAGTAGTAGAATATGATAGCAAGTGTCAATTACAGTAGCTGAAGTATTAATCTCTTCATTTTCAGTCTAAAACAGAACAAAACTGTCAATCCACATTCAATTATCTGAGATATCTTCTAAGTGGAATTCATGAACATATCCATAACAAAGGTTTGAGCATGCCTACAAATATGTTCAACATGAACATATGTGAAAAATTAGTATGTTCATTTGTTTCCTCAACTGCTATATAGCAAAAATATTACGATATTCCATTTTAATTTTGACGATAAAATTCACAAAAACAATTATTTGTGAAGGTTTGGACCAATATACCAATACACAAAACCACTGCTAGAAAAAACACACAAAAACCACTGATAGAGAAAACAACCTTATTTCTGATACACAGCAAAACATTCTCATGTGACAACAATGGCCTCCCCTATTTTAAAGCTGTGTGGTATTAAGTGTTTGACCAAATTCATGACCATCTCCCAAAATAAAGACACAAGCCCATTGCCTACTACCCTACTTTACAGTATGTGAAAAAAAGTAGGCCTATGTCCAAATTCACGGTAAACAGTAAACAAAAATTACCCAGATCACCTACTACTTTTGCCAAGGTTTCAAAATGCCCATCTGATGGACACTTTACTATTGCAAAGTACATCCGGATTTCATACACACTATACACATTTATGCATACTTTATAACAGTCATAAAGTAAGTTCCTCATCAAGTGTGGCACCTACTCAGACAATGTGAGATTTTGGATGCAGCCATAATCCTCCATTTGGTTGAATTATGCTTCAACATACATGTCTCGGATTAAAGGGATGTCGACTAGAGAAACAGGTCAACTAAACCAACGGGTGCTTTTTACAGAAAAGTCGAACTAGAAGAATGTATGATTATATAGAAACACACCTACACTCTCAGAATAAGAGTGTTTGCAAAGCTGCTTATTTCTGATCTTTTGTCTTCGATGTCCTATGGCTATTATATTTTCATGAAGCCTGATCCTATTCATGTCAACGAGTACAAAAGTTATATCCAACATGCCTATTCTCTTCGACAGAAGGTGAGATCTAAAACAATTTCCTGCTGTAAAAGAACATCCTGAAAGCATTTCCTGTCTTCGAAAGACCTGACGAAAGGGACTGTGATAGAGAGAGAGTTGTATAACTTATCTCCCTGGGACAAAAGCTTTTGAGTGTTTGGCGTATTTCAATTTAAATGTCTAGTGACGTTTTTCTTGAAAACAAATTACAGAACCTTCAAGCTTCTGTTATGCAAACTAAATGACTAACCAGCCAGCACAAACCGTCTGATTGAAACACTGAAGCGCCGTGTTAGTTTTGTGCACAGAGGACAGACAAAAACAGGCTCTTGAAAATGTGTAACAGGTGGTTTATGGGATGGATCATAGTCATTGAAACCTCAATAAAATAAAATAGGTCTGTGTAATGATAAAAGAAGAAATGAGGAGGAAATCCAATGAATCAGTAAGAGCTTTAAACTGTAGCCAGGAAAACAATGCATTATTTAGTGACCTACATGTTTACAGGAATATTTGACTGTGAACATTAATGCAGAATCAGGCACACCCCCATGCAAACCAACTGAATTTTCGTTTTGATGCATTGCTAGTTTCCCCTTCCATTAGACTGAAATCAAGATCTGAAATCTGAGAATGACTGAAATCAAAATCACACTCTTAATCTCTCAGATAACGGTCTGTCTGGACACATGTCTACATCACATTTTCCCACCAAATAAGAGGAAAATTTAAAATGCATCTTTTTCAGAAAGAAAATCTCATTAAAATAGTTCACACTGTAATATGCATCAGTACTACACTACCATTCAAAATGTTTGGGCTCTGTAAGAGTTAGAAATGTTTTTGAAAGAAGTGTTCAATGTTCACCGTGGCAGAATTTATTCAATAAAAAAAACGCAACACAAACAATATTGTAAAAAAAATATATATTACAATTACATTATTGCAATTTAAATGTCTATATTTTGCATTTAAATAACAATTTAAAATAAATTATGCATTTATTTTCAGCATTTAAATATAACTTAGAAGCCATTACTCCAGTCTTCAGTGTCACATCAGATGTTGGTGTTCATGTAACATTTTTGATGAACAGTAAAAGAACAGCATCTATTTTATAATATTTTTTTTTATCAGTGTAAAAACTATTTACCGTCAACTTTGATCCATTTGCTGAATAAAATTATTATATATCATATATGTAAATATATATATATAGCATTCATTAAATTAAGTAAAAATACTATGTTACAAAATTTCACATTAATGAAAATAAGATTTTTTTAAATAAAATAATGAGAATTACCATGAAAATAATAAAAAAGTAAAAAAATCTTAATGGTCCAAAAAATTGGGGGTGAAAAAATGTTCCTCACAGGTTTTTGTGGGATTCACATGAAATCATTTTTGGTCTGATGCATTCCTATTAGTGGATAATACACAACAGCGAACTTCGCTTCTGGTGACACTCTCATTCTTCTCTCATCTGCCTCACCCCTCCATTCTGTTTTCTCTCTGTGTTCTTTAACTCCATTCACTCTCATAATATCACAAAGCTTTCAGCCTGGTTAATATTTTCACTCAGTAAAGTCGAAGCATGAGATCAAAGGCTATGTGCGCTTTTAGAGTTTCATCCTCTTTCTATGCGTCTCGCGATCATGCCCGACTCAGAACCCTTTTTACGTTACAAAAACACAACACTTGAATTACCATAATGGAACAAGGCAGTAATGATTTTCTACTAGGCTGCTGCTTTTACCAAAACCAGAGGAACACATGCACCAGAGGGTGGAGAGAGAGAGAGAGAGAGAGAGAGAGAGAGAGAGAGAGAGAGAGAGAGAGAGAGAGAGAGAGAGAGAGAGAGAGAGAGAGAGAGAGAGAGAGAGCAGGAAACATACACACGCTGCTTCCTGTAACACTCTTTCCTTGCCCTGCTTGGCTTTATTCCAAATCATTTCAATTTGTGAAAGAATCTCTCCGGAGAGACATGCATCAAAATCATTTCTTTGTCTGAGATTTATTATTGCTCGCTCGAAAGAGATAATTCAACCTTTTAGCTTGATGAGAATGAGGGGAGAAAGAGGGTGCCATCTGTTGCACAGCCACCCGAAACATATGCAAAAAATCATTCTGCATCTTTTTCTCATTTCCCTTCTATTTTGCAGCCACCACACAGAAGCTCAGGCTTGCGTCTGGACTTCCCAGCATCCACTTCTCCCCATATGGCCACGACAGGGAGTCTTTAGTGCTTTTCTTTGCGCTCTGATCAGATCTCAGGCTCAGAGTTGGAAGTTCTGGTCCTAGATCGGCGTAAAAAGGCAACCTGCTACGAGACCAGTCGGGGAAAACCTCCATTTGACAAATTAACCTTCCTCGGTGTTTCACAAGCCATCCTGTTTTAATTACCACCTCCAGTGGCCAATTAGAGGCCAGCAATAAAGAAAGGGATGAAAGAGAGAAAGGCAAGGGTTATACATCTTCTACCTTCACCTCCACAGCACAATCAGTGATTTCCATTAGTCAGGCCTTTTCTGATTGAAACAGGGGAGGGTCGTATACATGTTTGTGTGTGTGTGTGTGTGTGTGTGTGTGTGTGTGTGTGTGTGTGTGTGTGTGTATGCGTGTAGAGAGAACTCCAGTCTTCCTTTGTTCTCTCAAGGCTGCATCCTGCCATTAAGGGGTTGAATAGGTTTGCCGGGTTTCCTAGCTGGCACAGTCATGGTTGGAGCAGACCCCAAAAATAACACTGCCAACACTACTTCCAGAGTGTAGCTATATGGTAACCAGAGTGATCCTTCAATGTAAGCCTTTTTGGAAAAGTTATGTTTTCAACTGAGACCTATAAACCTCTAGCGTTGGAGCCTGCCAAAGTGGAATACTATTCCACAATTTAGGAGCAAGTACTATAAAATCTCGTTCACCCTTTGACATCTTCATTGAACGAGGGAAAACCAACAATACTTGATCCGACGATCTCAACGCAAGAGTCCTAGGTTACTGATATAAATTAGTTCAATATAGTGTGATAAAGCAATTAATAAGTCATGGTAAAGCATGGCCTGAAAGAACTTCTTACTAAAACGGTTACATACTACATATAACTGTCGAGGTTTCATAATATAAGAGCAATAAAAATGTAATAATTTATTAAAGGGTTAGGGTTCACCCAAAAATAAAAATTATGTCAGTTACTCACCTTCAAGTTGTTCCAACCCCCTAAGACCTTCGTTCATCTTCGGAACTCAAATTAAGATATTTTTGATGAAATCTGAGCGCTGGGTCACTCCTCCATATAATCCATAGGCTTCTTGAGGAAATGAAACTTGCTGGCCTCGAAAAGTTATTAAAGACATCGTTAAAATAGTCCAAGTGAGTATAGTGGCTCAATCTTAACTTTATCAAACGACAAGAACACTTTTTGTGTGCAAAAAAACCAACAAAAATAATGACTTTATTTCAACTATTCATTTACTACCCTCTCTGCCTCGAGACAGGTTACTAGTTTAATAGCGTAAGCTTTTGTTATTGTACGTCACATGCATCACACACATGACCAGCGTCGGCCAATAGTGAGGCTATGTGTGATGTAGCTCTACGCTATCACACTACGTTAACTGACAAGAGGCCCACAGAGAAGGAAGTGAATAGTTGAAATAAAGTTGTTATTTATGTTTGTTTGTGCGCACAAAAAGTATTCTCGTCCTTGATAAAGTTAAGATTGAGCCACTGAAGTCACTTGGACTATTTTAACGATGTCTTTAATAACTTTTCGAGGCCGGTAAGTTTCAATTCCTCAAGAAGCCTATGAACTAGTATGCAGGAGCGATCCAGCTCTCAGATTTCATCAAAAAATATCTTTATTTGTGTTCCAAAGATGAACAAAGGTCTTACGGGGTTGGAACAACATGAGGGGGAGTAAATACTGAGAGAATTTTCATTTTTGGGTGAACTAACCCTTTAACAACATAATTATTACACCAAGTAGCTCTATAGCAATGTTTAAGAGAATGGCTGCAAAGCAACACATAGATGCGTTGCATGTGTTGCAGGAAGGACTGGCATAAAGTTAAAAAGATTGATCCCGGGATATTAAGAATTTATATAAAATTGTTCAAATGAACATTGTGTAATCAGAAGACATTTTGTTTTTTTACTCAGCCTTAGTAATACCACACTTCTCCCCAACTTGCTTTTATCCTTTGTCTGCTGTCCATAGTAGAAACAGGAGGCACAAAGAAAGTAAAGTCTAATGGGTTTTTTTTAAAAAAAAATCACTATCCTTAAGTACGAGTTGTGAGAGCTCAACTAAATAAAAAAGAGGGTGAAAAAGTAACAGTGTGCCAGAGAGTGCATCACACAACTAAAAGAAAGAGCCGACATTCAGAACTAACTCAATGATATCTAAGAGCAGATCAATACACACATATTCCTTGAACTGTGTTCATGTCCCATCTTTCCCTCAGATCAATACTTTCCAATCAGTGCAGAGCTCAGCAGCTCTTGACTCTGTCCCGTCCCGCTGACCCACAGCACCTTCTTCATCAATCATGACAGCTTATCACATATTCATGAGCTGAGTCAGTCACTGGCCAACCAGGTCATTAAATGTGTTCCATTGACAAATATTCTAAGGGATCAGTATGTGTTTTAAAGAAGCAAAGATGCATGAAATGTATTAAAAGTGACATAAGAGATGTTGCAAAAGATTTTTTTTTTTTTTTCAAAAAATGTTGTTCTTTTGAACTTTCTATTTATCAGAGAATCCTGGGGGGGGGGGGGAAGACTGTTGCAAATCCATTTGCTCTTAGTGTCAGAAGTAGTGTGAACGCTTGAAGTACATCAGAAATAGAACGGAGCATCAGTTTACCGTCGGGAATTTGTCGTGTTGTGCCGTGCAGCATCCAGTGTAGACAGCATCAAAGATTAAAATAGGTTCTATGCGCTTTTGTCGCGTCACATTTCTCGTGTCAATTGTAGACACAGTGTAAGGTTGTGGTCACACTTGTAGTTTGATTGTCTTGATAATCCCAATTTATACATTTAGTCCTGATTCGCTTAGCATTCACATTCATTTTTAACACTGAACCTAAAAATACAAAACAAACAAAAACTGCTTTTATGGCATATTTGCAATGGCAACTTGAACTTATGAACATACAAAACAATGCTGTGTGCTAGGCTAAATGTGCTTATGTGGTACATTTTTACCAGCTGCAACATGACATCATGACTTTTGTGTAAACATAAACGCCACTTTAAAGTCAAGTGGTGTGTTATCTATACGCATTTTGAGCTATCCGCCTGTCTGCCTGTATGTCTACGCCATTAATGTCCGAGTGATTCTGCGTGTATTAAGTGTCCGAGCGAAACAAAGCAAAATGTAGATCTACATCTAGGGAGCGATATTTTTCTTTCCTAGGATGGTAGGGGAAGACTCATAAATGCTATTAACCACAGTGACGGGTAGGTTTAGGGATGGGGTTGAGGTAGGTCATATATTTATATATACAGTAATAACGTTAAGTCAACTGCGTTCATAAACACGCTGAAAAGCAATTATGCGTGTTGATAGCACGCCAAAAATGGAAATATGAATTGGCGTGTCATACACACGCAATTTCATGAGATAAGTCTGCCAGCTGAGAACTTGCAAAGAGCTTATAAATGTGTATAGGGGTCAAAACAGTGGCAGAAAATCCTCAGTTACACACAAATGAAGATCTTCTGCAATTAGATGTTACTGATGGCCTGTACCAAACTGTAATAGGCAACATCACTTCTATAGCGGAAAAAAAAAAAAAAAATATATATATATATATATATATATATATATATATATATACTATATATTTTATATACGGTATATTTGAGCATTCTGTGCTTTTTAGATTATCTGTCCGCTTGTTTGTAGCTCACCAGGGTTCGGATGGAAGCGTTCACACTTATCCATAAGCACTTGCACTAACAGAGCAATCTCACCAGAGTTCAAAGTTAAATCGACCCAAACCTGCCAAGTGGGAACCCACCCTAAGAGTTTAATGCAAAGACCGCAACCGAACTGTTGTACCAGACGGATCCAGGCTGAGGAAAACAGATAGACACTCATTAAAATAAGCACATGAAACATTTAATGAGACACAGAGAGCAGTTTCCTACCACCCTGCAGTGTGAGTTTTATTGAGGGTGCAGCAGTCTTTACTCAGCTCTTCTTGCGAAGGTTTCCACAGTAGGGACCATCACACCTCCCCCAGAGGGAGCACACACATACAGTAGTGTGGGTATATCAAGTACACTTCACCACAGAAACAGGTCATTACATCTCCAGGTGTGGCACAAAGAAGCTCAAAGGTCTGCTAATATAAACATCCAGTAGCTGCATTATTGCACAGCCTTGGGGTAGATAAATCAAATCAGCTATTCCTCTGAAGCAATTTGATTATTTTATTATAAGCTATACAAAATTCAGCAATAATGTCAACTCCTGCGTCAATACAGAGCATACCAATGACCTCAACATTTGTTAACAGCGTTCTTTTGCTTGGTTGATAGTTGTTCCAGGCCCAACAAGGATTTTGATCCAGTACCATCCCCTACTTAGTGAAATCCCGATAAGCTTATAGGAGTCTGTGAGCACTGAGCGCTTACTGATGATGAGTCAGGACACTGCATTACTGTCCGCTCATTCTCTGTTGGGGACAATTGTGTGCCAGAGGGTGTGTGTGTGGCTGGTAGAGACATCTGTCTTTGTATTTCTGATATATCAAGTCTTAAGATCTACTTAGAGCCTCCTGCTACACAAAACACTTTTGAAGCAGAAAGTTGATATGATTGTTTAGCTTGAGCTATAATGGATTGGAAGTACTATATGAAGCCGTGCCGTGTAGGATATGTGCGTCAGCGCATTTAGTAAAAGGCACTGGAGGGAAGAGCAAAATATGACAATAATGAGCAAACAATGTAGGCCTATTTAAAAGCAAAAATGAGCATTCAAGAGATTTTACAGTCCTATTCATATTAGTTTAAAGATGCATTCAGAAGTTCTTTGGATTGCTGTTGTTCGTGTACTTTAAGTACCAATACCACAATGGTGTTAGACGCTGCACTGCCATCTATGACATGGATCTGCATGATCGTCTTTTATGTAAAATAAACTGACACCATGAGAGGTTAATTTTTTGTCTTTATCAGCCTTTCTGTCTTTCTTATCATTTTCACGTCCTGTGCCACGTTGTTTAAATAGCAAATGCATTTGCGGCCATTTGTGCACCGATGGGCATGCTGGTCTGAAAACGAGGTGTGTTCAGGCGCATTGCTGGCGCGTTGCTATTTTGAGGCAACTGAAATAGGGCCTGTTCACATATCGAGTTCATTATTTCAAATGTACACTCACCGGCCACTTTATTAGGTACACCTGTCCAACTGCTCGTTAACACTTAATTTCTAAGCAGCCAATCACATGGCGGCAACTCAGTGCATTTAGGCATGTAGACATGGTCAAGACAATCTCCTGCAGTTCAAACCGAGCATCAGTATGGGGAAGAAAGGTGATTTGAGTGACTTTGAACGTGGCATGATTGTTGGTGCCAGAAGGGCTGGTCTGAGTATTTCAGAAACTGCTAATCTACTGGGATTTTCACGCACAACCATCTCTAGGGTTTACAGAGAATGGTCCGAAAAAGAAAAAACATCCAGTGAGCGGCAGTTCTGTGGGCGGAAATGCCTTGTTGATGCCAGAGGTCAGAGGAGAATGGCCACAACTGGTTCGAGCTGATAGCAGGGCAACAGTGACTCAAATAACCACCCGTTACAACCAAGGTGGGCAGAAGAGCATCTCTGAACGCACAGTACGTCGAACTTTGAGGCAGATGGGCTACAGCAGCAGAAGACCACACCGGGTGCCACTCCTTTCAGCTAAGAACAGGAAACTGAGGCTACAATTTGCACAAGCTCATCGAAATTGGACAATAGAAGATTGGAAAAACGTTGCCTGGTCTGATGAGTCTCGATTTCTGCTGCGACATTCGGATGGTAGGGTCAGAATTTGGCGTCTACAACATGAAAGCATGGATCCATCCTGCCTTGTATCAACGGCTCAGGCTGGTGGTGGTGGTGTCATGGTGTGGGGAATATTTTCTTGGCACTCTTTGGGCCCCTTGGTACCAATTGAGCATCGTTGCAACGCCACAGCCTACCTGAGTATTGTTGCTGACCATGTCCATCCCTTTATGACCACAATGTACCCAACTTCTGATGGCTACTTTCAGCAGGATAATGCGCCATGTCATAAAGCTGGAATCATCTCAGACTGGTTTCTTGAACATGACAATGAGTTCGCTGTACTCAAATGGCCTCCACAGTCACCAGATCTCAATCCAATAGAGCATCTTTGGGATGTGGTGGAACGGGAGATTCGCATCATGGATGTGCAGCCGACAAATCTGCGGCAACTGTGTGATGCCATCATGTCAATATGGACCAAACTCCCTGAGGAATGCTTCCAGCACCTTGTTGAATCTATGCCACGAAGAATTGAGGCAGTTCTGAAGGCAAAAGGGGGTCCAACCCGTTACTAGCATGGGGTACCTAATAAAGTGGCCGGTGAGTGTATGTTTTTATGGAAGTGACACGGTCGCGGTGCGACACGCTCGTTTTTTGCAAGTGCATCCGCAACCCAATTAGAATGCCGCAAGTACACCATAAGCGCACAGTAGGTCAAGTGACAAGAACGCAACTGCCCTAGCGCTTTGGAAAAAGGAAAATGTGGCGCGCCCAGACCGTTTAATAAGAAGATACTTTATGAAGACAGTTCACTTTGCGTAAACAGACAGAAGCCATCTTAGGAAATAGTCTCGATAAGTAAAACCACGAACGTCGTGCTGAGTGAGCTGAACTGTATGAAGTTCAGCGAACTTCTGAACTGTATGAACGGTGTTTGGGGATCGACTTATCGAGACTATTATCTAAGATGGCTCCTGCTGTGTATACATGAAGAGAACTGTCTTTATAACGTATCTTCTTATTAAATGGTCTGTACACTTACAAAGTTCTCAATGCTTCATTTTGCATGTATGGAGCCTCATTATGTCACTGTGTTAGTGTGGGGCTATTTTGAGCTATTTTGAGTGGTATAAACTAGCGATTTCTTTTTACTTAGTCAATGCCCCCATTACTAGCATTATACGCTAAACAGTTTTTAGAGATAAAACTCTTTACATTCGATTATAATGAAAACAAATCTCAGAGAACGATTGACTAGGTACCGATGTTTTATTAGACCAAAGGTTAATTGTTCGCCGGAGTTCTCCTTTAACCTCACGCACGAGCATATCCATTTCCTCATTAGAGAAGCGTTCAGTTTTTCTGTTTGCAAATTCTGCCATGTAAATAGTGAATCCACCATGGTGCAAGCACAACTGGCTTTTAAAGGGAATGGGAGATGAGACTCTGATTGGTTTGTTGCACGTTACGCCCAAACCACACCCACTACTCATTAAAAGAATAGGGACAACCCTTTGGGGTTGCCGACCATTTTTCCCGCCGCTCAACTAGCAAAAGTGGATTGCGCTGTGCGCTTTAGACCATGCACTTAGATTGTTAAAATAGAGCCCAATAAGTGTGTCTAAATTTATTTATTTTTTTGTCTTCAAATCACCAACCTACAATACACTACAGAGGAAGTAAAATGAGCGTGAAGATTCTCTCTACATGATGAAACACATTGAGGCACGTGACCGGCACATACACACTCTTAAAGCGTTAGTTCACCCAAAAATGAAAATTAAGTCATTATTTACTCACCCCCATGCTGTTCCAACCCCGTAAGACCTTCGTTCATCTTCGGAACACAAATAAAGATATTTTTGATTTAATCTGAGAGCTGGATCAGTCCTCTATAGACTGCCTAAGGGACTGGCTCTTGACAGCCCAGAAAGTCATTAAAGAAAAGGTTTAAATATTCCATGTGCCTACAGCGGCTCAATTATAAGTTTATCAATTGACGGGATTATTTTTTGTGTGAAAAAAACATAAATAATGACTTTATTCGACTATTCCATTACTTCCTTATTGGCGCATGCGCGAGAACTGAGATGAAGACGTTCTCCTTACCGGCGGCTGCTCACCGCTTAGGAGTATTAGCGCCACCTACTGTATAAGATGATGTGCTGATATAGCTGGAAGTGCAAAACTTTCTGTGTTTATAAGCAGAGGAAGATGCGCGCTGTACATACGCTTTTCAATTAGCGTATTTTCCGCACTACAAGGTGCACTTAAAAGCCTTTAATCTTCTCAAAAAACGACAGTGTGTCTTATTATCATCTTATACGGTAGGTGGCGCTAATACTCCTAAGCGGTGAGCAGCCGGTAAAAAGAAGTACTCGAAAGAGAACGTCCTCCTCTCAGTTCTCGCGCATGCGCCAATAAGGAAGTAATGGAATAGTGGAATAAAGTCGTTATTTATGTTTTTTTCGCACAAAAAGTAGTCTCGTCACTTGATAAACTTATAATTGAGCCGCTGTAGGCACCTGGAATATTTAAACCTTTTCTTTAATGACTTTATGGGCCCTCAAGAGCTAGTCCCTTAGGCAGTCTATGGAGGACTGATTCAGCTCTCAGATTAAATCAAAAATATCTTTATTTGTGTTCCGAAGATGAACGAAGGTCTTACGGGGTTGGAACAGCATGGGGGTGAGTAAATAATGACTTAATTTTCATTTTTGGGTGAACTAACCCTTTAACAAAAAAACAACAAAAAAAATATTTCTTGTGTATATGTGTAAAACTTGTTAAATTTGCACCAAACTATGCCTCTTTAACTAAAAAGGACATACTATGAATGCTATAACTATTAACTAAGAATTTAGAGTAAGATAAAGATGTATATCGAAAACATTTTGAAATAATGAAATTCTAAATAAAATACCTTTAAAAAAACACAAATGCTTCATAGCTGGAAAATCTAGCCATTTTCAAACATACGCATGAGAATTAACAGAGAAAAGTAAAGCGCACAAATACATTTTTCGTTATATGCTCACAGACTTGCATCAAATATGGCTTCACTGTTCATTCCATTTTTCATCATTTAAGTCTACACTAGGTCTATATTACAGAGTCAAGCAGGCAGACAGCAAACAGACTGACGGATTTAGTCTGAGAATCAGTTGGGACAAGGACAAGGCCGTTGATTTGTCTTGTCTTGGCTTGGTCGTTATGTAATCTGTCTGATCATTAATCAGTTCATAGTCATTTTGAAACCTGGATCAAATAAATGAGGCCGAGAGGAGGAGTGTAAGAGAAAAACAAGAAAGCAAATGCAAAGCTCATATCTAAACAGACTAGACAATCTATTCACAAATGCAGCACAACCTTTGACATTTGACCCAAGCTGTCTGCCACACTGGTCTTACCCTCCAACGCCAAGAAGGACCTTTATTAGACCTTGTGTACTGTTAGCCTGCTGTGCTGTTTCTATTCTATTAAGTTTGCATAAATATACCCTTGAAAGAGATAATCTAATCAACACTACACTTAAAAGTGTTTCTAAAGACATGAAATTAAGTTAGAGGAATTCCCAAGAGAGCCTCTTCTCATACAATAACATTGGCAAAATACAATGTTCAAGAAAATAGGATCAGATTAATCTGTTACAGCAAACATTTGGTATATTTATGGGGGACTATGCAAAAGGTTCAAGAATTTGCAAAATGCAGGACACAAATCCTTCACACAGAGTTAAATTGTTATCCCGCACAATTAATACAGCTCTCATCAGTGTGCTTACGTTAGCTATGACATTTAACACAAAAAAACCATTGCCTCTCTGTTAGGCATGCAGCACAAACCGTCTGTGAGGTTTTCCGCTGATGCACAGAAGCCCATAACGCTGTAGGAGTGAGCTGTGAGAAGAATGCAAAAGTCATGACCATGTGTAGGTGGAAGAGAAATATCTGAAACCAACGCACAAGATCCACCTTATTAAACCTGTCTACTTATATATTCCTTTATTTATTACTGCTGCTCCTCCATGTTTCCTAATGCATTCCATTTCATGTTTTAAACTACTGCTCTGACATTGGTTTTGAGTCTACAAACGACAAGAAGCCAGCATGAATCTGCTCATTCCATGCCACCAAACAACCAGCCCTGGACGTTTAAAAGCATGTTTCCAAAACAGGAGACTTTGATTCAGTCACGCTTCACAACATCACATTTAACGTGTGAAACGGTGACCATTGTGTTTGAGCTCCTAATCATTTTCATGTGAGTAGAATTAGAAACACCACTATTCGAGGGTACCCATATGAGCCAAGGATTTATTCAGGCAAAGAGGTCATGCACATGGATTGCACTGGAGTATAACACATTTTGATTATCACAGGAGTAAAGATAAGTATTATGATCATGGCTACCCATATCATCATGTCCACAGTAGCTACAAAAACATAAGAGGCTAGAAAGATAAAAAATGTTCTATCTGCTGGTCTCACCGTATGATATATTTTATACAACAGTTCGTTCTCTAATTTAAAGGTTTAGTTCACCCAAAAATGGAAATTATCCCATCATTTACTCACCCTAAAGCTCATAGATATATAGAACTTTCTTCTTTCAGACAAACACAATCTGAGTTATATTAAAATCCTGGCTCTTCCAAGCTTTATAATGGGAGTGAATAGTAACTGAGATTTTGAAGCCTAAAAAGGCAAATCCATCCATCATAAAAGTAATCCATACATCTCCAGGGGGGTTATAAAGGCCTTCTAAAGTGAAGTGATGTGTTTTTGTAAGTAAAATATCCATAACTATAACTTTAGAAACTGTATCGACTAGCTTCCAGTAACGTTCATCCACGCGTTCACAAGAGAGTTGAGTTCCGGCGTATGGCCTAGGACTTGGACGTGTTCAAACAAATAGGGCTGGGCAACAAACTCAAGCTTGTCCAACATAACTCTTTAAAAATGATTGGTTTGCTTCTAATTTGTGACCGTTGTATTTTGCTCTATCCACTGCACTTCCGTGTTCGTCAATACGTCATGCATGGTCAGAGTTCACTCTTCGGCCGGACGTTGACTTACGTACGGCCGTTAAATTTATGATAGATGAATGCACTTTTTTGGGCTTCAACTACTCTTATTATAAAGCTTGGAAATATATTGGGCAGAATATTTTTTAATATAACTCCGATTGTGTTTGGCTGAAAGAAGTCACATACACCTAAGAGGGCTTGAGGGGAAGTAATTTATGGGACAGTTTTCATTTTTGGGTGAACTAACCCTATAATGGATTAAATGGAGTTTCTGACATTTAGTTTAACATCACTTGGCTTGCCTGTGTGGCATTCCCAAAATGTTGTGATGTGTGGATATTCAATACAACAGCCCAATTGCAAGAAACCCTTTTAACATTAACCTCTCAGAAATAATAACTGTGGACAAATTATAGAATACTTGAAGAAAAAAAAAAGGTTCATTAAAGCAGACTTGCACAGTGTGACTGAGAGTTTAGAGTCATTTGTGGTATGTTAGTGAGTGGACTTTCTGTTCAAAAACTGCTCAGGTGAGGAGGGGATATGAGTTGGGTGCTTTAGTGGTTTCAAGTTGCTAAATCTTCCGTTCCTCGGAGTGCGTGGTATTTCACATAATTTCAGCAACAGGATGCTAATGGAAAGCCCCAAATCACTGTCTAGTAGGCTACCTATATGCAGTCTGCCCAAAACTGTCAACTGTTGTTTCATGCTAGCCTACATTTAAATGCGCAGGTCTAACTGCATCTGCTGAATGGGAGAGTATTGCAAAATAAAGTTAAATAAACAAGCGAGTGAAAGCATTCACTTTTACAAATTCAAACTGTTGGAGGGAAGATGACTGTCCCCAGGAATGATTTGTCTCACACAAACACATATTATACATATGTTTCTCCTTTGAAAATGGGCATTATAACATTTTCTAACCTATTTTATCTATCAATCAATCCATCCATCCGTGAATCATTATAACTCGTGAAGCATTGCACTGAAGATGCATAAATCTTACGATTACACATAAACACGCACACACGCGACACAAATAATGCTGAATCGACAACTGTCACAAATTAATATATACCGCTGATATGTTTTCTATAGTGATTTTTCCCCCATAGCTTCCATGTGCGCGCGCGCACAGGTTGTCACCTGCCTACCGCCTATTCCGTACACACGACTTTTCGTTGCTACACAAACCAAAAGTGTAAAATAACACTTTACATGTTTGAGTTTTAAACCAGCTTTTTTATGCGAGTAGCAACTTCTTTGCGTTTGAAACATTTCAAAGAGAGGCGTGATGTCATAGCTATTACTATTTCCTGCATCAATGGAACTGAACTCACCTCCATGGCTGTTGATAGTGGCGCTCCAGGATGAGATCGTGTAACACAGCAACACAGTTAAAGCAAACAGACCAGTAACTGACTTCATGTTCCAACAACAGGAACCGCTCTTCTACTAGTTCGGAGACAGTCCTCTATTTCGAGTCTCAGCTCCAGGTCATTATAACGAAAAAGATTGTAGATTTGGCTACGCAGTTTAAATGGATTAAATAGTTAATATGTGAAATGTGGATGCTAAACTAATTTTAAGTCAGCACATCCTTGCTGTCCGCAACAGAACAGAAATTCAAAACGTGCACGATGTTCTTTTTCTTTGAGTCTCGAAATAATCACTGCACAATTCAGCGCATCGCACAATACGAGTAGAAACCAAATCCGCTTGCTTCAGAAAAAAATGTTTAACTTTCCCGAAGTTTAATCCGATGTGAAATACATTCGCTGTCAGATGCTTGAAGCTGAAGAAGCGCGTGAAGCCTGCACGTTCAAATCCTCCAGCACTGGCTTGAACACAAATTCAATTGTCCCGTATGACCACCGGATATTCCCGTCCGAGTAAATGATATCTGAATATGTCCAATGTGTGTTTCAAAAATCATAAACAACATAGAGCTAAATGCACCCGCCTGAGAAACAAAACTATAAGCGTGAATTCGCTTTCCAGCCGTCTGAGTAATCTCTAATGGGCAACACAGGCTTCAGTCAAATCCTATCGAGTCCCGCCCCATATTGTCTACGTCACAACAGGTAAAGCGTCTCGAGTTCAAAGGAAGCGCAAAGAATTTGTAGAAATACTTGAGAAACGAATATTGAATGTAGGCTGATGCCCTCAGCAGTCTGTTAGCCGAACGAAATGATGAAATCATCAGATTTCAAACAGAAACCAATACAATATAATATTTTTTTTTAAAAAAAAGATGTGTATGCTATTTAATGGACAGCATAAACATGCAATTCAATGTTGAAAAGAAAAAGAAAAAAGAAGTGATATAGCTATTTCATGTATTCGTTCTTTATAAAATCGATTAACTTAAAATAAAATTTGTGCACAAATTTGACTACAAAATGGAACCGGTTGCTAGCTAAATCTCTAAACTCAGTAAGTAATTCTTATAGGATTAATTCATTCCGTTTCTATTCATTATATTCAAATAACTGAAATTGAAAATGAAACCATAAAAATGTGCCACTTCCAATTAGTGATAGCCTAAATGGCACGAGGAGCTGTCATATTTCTATTAGGCTATTTATGATTAATGCAAGTTGCGACGGGGACGTGCAGAAGGGAATAGAGGGAGTGCTTTGATAAATCTACTCTTATTCCCGACAAAAGCACGGGGGAGGGCGGATTTGCGCAGGCCACGACCCGCTGTCCATCTGCCTCTCTGTAATCCGGGCAAGAACAACGACATCTGAGGGCTTCAGCACTCTCTGGATTTCACGGGGCAGCAGGACAAAGGCCAGCGAAGCGAAGAGGCGGCGAGCGGTCAAAGGTGACGGAGGAACAAGTTGAAGATAAAGGTTTGTTGAGGCAATGTGTTGAGCAACATTCAGGTCCTTCATTGAAAAAACAAATCATACTCCAAGATTCCCGTTTGTTTGAACGATCATTCTGTGCAAGTGTCATAATACACAGTATTGTTTAGGCTATAAGCCTATTGACACTCCTCACGACGCCCCCCTCTGGACAGGTGAGCATCCTGTTTTAGCCTACAGGATAAATGTGCATGTTTTTTTTTCTCTCTCTCTAATTAAAGGAACAATTTGGTAACATTACTTTAACTAGTAATCATTTCAAATGTATTTTCTTTGTTCACTTTCCATCCTGTTAGTATTTGTGATATCTTTTGAATTTTAAAGTCAGGTCATTAATGGCATTATCCTCCATAGTGACGTCGGTTTTGCACAATAAACAGCACACATATGCGCAAGTAGTTGTTACCAGTTCTGTAAAATTATAGAAATGTGAATGTTAATAAAAGAAAAAAAAACTAGGCCTAAATTAACTTATCATTAACTATATTGGCTATATTATTCATTCCAGTTTTCGTGCCATTGCGTAAATAACCAATCTATGAATTACTCTGCCTGCATTATGTTTTTAAACGCTCATATAGCTGGACATGAGTTCCACTCAACCTTACTGAACTCCAAAAAGTCTTTTATGGACCAAACAAAAGAACAGAAGTAGGCATAGGTGAATTCCTGGAGGCCCAAATGTGTTGCGTGCCTTTAATAACTGTTCCCATATCAGCTTCCCATGCCTTCGTCATCAGAGATTATATACAACAACTGATCTCTGATCAGCTTCTAAGGTCTTTTATTGAAAGGTCATTTATAGAAAGACCAATCAGCTATGACATGTTGAAAAGACCTTAAAGGGATTGTCATGGAACTTATCTGGTGGAGGACATTATTATTCTTCCCCTGAGCTGAGCGAGTAACACACAGTGTGGGGCCTGAACCCTTGAAGTGAGGTCTCGCTGTCCCCTGAGCATGAAGAAAGAAGTGTCGCGGTTTACATAGAGACCACAGAGACCTCAGATTGGGAGATTTTTAAAGGGTCACATCCACAATGTAATATCTTAATGGGGGGAAGTGGAGGAATTATGTATACTCTGTGTGTGTATTCAGGTAGGCCTATACCCTACATATTAAAAGCTTATAAAGCGTATGTGATGAGTAGCCTATAGGTTTAACGGTAGAATATAAAATTTGTACAGTATAAAAAAAATCTTAATGTCTTAATCCAGACTGAATGAATTGCTTTGTGATCAGTTAAAATGGAAGTCATTTAGCAAGCTCTTTAATTATGTGTCTGCTAGTCCCGATCAGTCCTGGACTGTGAGATGACCTTGCAGCAAAACATAAACAGGCACAGCTCAGGACTAACAAGCAATGGACAAATCACAATTGGAAATTGTTTATCTGGATAGTCACAGCATACAAATCCTCATTAATTAGATGTGTGCATATCATTACTACCAGATAATGTGTTAGTGCACTGAGGTCAGTGTGTAATGAGTCATTTATTATAAGAATAACCAGCCTGTTCTCACGTAAATGCGTCTCTATAACACGCATCATGTTTTATCGTGTAATTTATACGCGAAAATGAGTTTTTACGTGCATATGAGACGCAGTTTTTCGCGTGCAATTGATACGCAGTTCATTTGCGTATAATACACACGCACCCCACACCACTAATCGTACAATACACATGCACCCTACCCCACACCTAAACTTAACCTAACCAACCAATGCGTATCATATGCACGTAAAAACTCACTTTAGCGTATATATTACACGACAATACACATGCGTGCTATAAAGACGCATTTAGTGTGATCGGGTTGGAATAACAATTCACAGAGTTCAAAAATATAAGTGATAATTAGGAATATATGTTGTTCTTCCAAAGCTCTGCAAAAGCAAAAATGAAGCACAAAAGCACATAAATACAAAATGTGTACTATACTGAATGCATGTTAACATTATACACTTAAAAACCTCTAAATAAAGTTATATATCATTTTACTATCTCATAGCTATGAACATGTAATGTCTAAACCCCTGAAATGACCATAAAATGACATAAAACTGTTTTACAGCTCAGATAATACATAACAGGATAATGCATTTAAGGGGATTTTAATAAGCTTCACATTTCTGCTTTTAAATCCTCCCAAAGTAAGTGTTATGATTGAGGAAGGATGAAGCGGAGAGTGAATCCATCTGCAAGCACTTTAATAATCCACAAAACAAATAAAACAGGATATACTCAAAACTATAACTCAGGACAGGGAACAAGGAACAGCATAACATTAAACAACCACCGACAGCCAGCAACTGAAACACAGGGGTATAAATACACAGACAAACAAGCTGAACAAGATAACGAGGGGGCGTGGTAAATAAGAAACACCTGTGACCCTAAACCTAACAACCAATGAAAACATAACACAACAGAAAAGAGAACACAAGGTAAGATCACATGACTAGACTAGAGGATCACATGACACAAATCCCAAAACACAAAACCCAAACCGTGACATAGCCCTCCCCCAAAGAGCGGCTTCCAGACGCTTAAAACAAAACAAAAAACAAAAAACTGTCCAGGTGGGGGGGGGGGGGGGGGGGGTGGAGCGGAGGCGGATCTGGGGGTGGGATGGAGGGCCAAGTCCGTGGAGCAGGTGACCAGGGCGAAGCAGGTCGGGGCGAAGGCCAGGGCGGAGCTGGACCAGGCGAAGGCCAGGGCGGAGCTGGACCAGGCGAAGGCCAGGGCGGAGCTGGACGAGGCGAAGGCCAGGGCGGAGCTGTGCGACCCTCGGGTGTCCAGGGCGGAGCTGTGGGACGCTCGGGCGTCCAGGGCGGAGCTGTTGGATCCCCGGGCGGCCACGGCGGTGAAGATCTTTCAGGAGGCCACGGCGGTGAAGACTTTTCAGGAGGCCACGACGGTGAAGACTTTTCAGGAGGCCACGGCGGTGAAGACCTTTCAGGAGGCCACGGCGGTGAAGACCTTTCAGGAGGCCTTGGCGGTGAAGACTTTTCAGGAGGCCACGGCGGTGAAGACTTTTCAGGAGGCCACGGCGGTGAAGACCTTTCAGGAGGCCACGGCGGTGAAGGCCTTTCAGGAGGCCACGGCGGGGAAGACTTTTCAGGCGGCCACGGCGGTGCAGGACGAGACGAAGACCATGTCTGCATCACCTCCATGGTCTTCACAATGTACTCACTGCCCCCCCCCAAAAAATACTTGGGGAAATCCACTGGGATTCGCAGGGCGCAGCTTGAACAGAGCGTGAGAGGCTCAGGCAGGGCGAGGCGCAGAGGCGGGACCGGCAGGGCGAGGTGCAGAGGCGGGGCCGGCAAGGCGAGGCGCAGAGGCGGGGCCGGCAAGGCGAGGCGCAGAGGCGGGGCCGGCAAGGCGAGGTGCAGAGGCGGAGCCGGCAAGGCGAGGCGCAGAGGCGTGGCCGGCAAGGCGAGGTGCAGAGGCGGGGCCGGCAAGGCGAGGCGCAGAGGCGGGGCCGGCAAGGCGAGGCGCAGAGGCGTGGCCGGCAAGGCGAGGAGTCCTGGTACGCTCACTGAAGCCTGGCGAGCCGAACGAGTCCTCCTTCTCCTTCTGCGGCGGCGCGTCACAGGGCTGGACACACTCGCTGGGCTAGATGATTCACCCACTGGACTCCCTTGAACTGGATGCTGAATCATATGAACTGAAGATTCATCATGACTCACTTGAACTGGATACTGAATCATATGAACTGAAGACTCCTCACTCGCGATGCTAGAGTGAGGTGCAGGCTCGACAGGGCTGACGGTGAGCGCAGGCTCGGCAGGGCTGACGGTGAGCGCAGGCTCGGCAGGGCTGACGGTGACCTGAAGCGTCTCCGGCTGGACGGTCTCTGGCTGGACGGTCTCTGGCTGGACGGTCTCTGGCTGGACGGTCTCTGGCTCTGGCTGGACGGTCTCGGGCTCTGGCTGGACGGTCTCGGGCTCTTGTTTAGGAGCCACCGGACTCATCGTTGAGGAGACCTTTCTTCTCCTCCTCCGTCTCCAGGCCACCGGACTCGGGACCACCGGACTCGGGACCACCGGGCTCGGGACCACCGGGCTCGGGACCACCGGGCTCGGGACCACCGGGCTCGGGACCACCGGGCTCGGGACCACCGGGCTTGGAACCCCCGGGCTCGGGATCACCAGTGAAGACCTCGCGTATGAAGGGATGAAGCTCTCCAGACATCTGGAGAGCGCCTCTCTCCAACCCAGGCCGGAGAGATCAGGAAGTTCCCTCGGGTTGACCTCATTAGCCCCCAGCCGATAACACAATTTGATTGCCTCGTCATCCAAGGAGCAGGAGGCAGCAAGAGGAACAAATCCCCACGTATAGTGGAACAGATCAGGGCTTTTCAGGGCCAAGGCTGCAATCTGTCCAGCGAACTCCAGGTCTTGGCTGTGTAGATCTGACGAGATCCGTGCTGCTGGATTCATATTTGGTCGGTGGTTCTGTTATGATTGAGGAAGGATGAAGCGGAGAGTGAATCCATCTGCAAGCACTTTAATAATCCACAAAACAAATAAAACAGGATATACTCAAAACTATAACTCAGGACAGGGAACAAGGAACAGCATAACATTAAACAACCACCGACAGCCAGCAACTGAAACACAGGGGTATAAATACACAGACAAACAAGCTGAACAAGATAACGAGGGGGCGTGGTAAATAAGAAACACCTGTGACCCTAAACCTAACAACCAATGAAAACATAACACAACAGAAAAGAGAACACAAGGTAAGATCACATGACTAGACTAGAGGATCACATGACACAAATCCCAAAACACAAAACCCAAACCGTGACAGTAAGTGCCTCACCTCATTTTTTTAAGAGAACGAGGGACGAGTGAAAAAAATAATAATCTGTGCTTATTATCAAGCTTAACTTGTACAGAACCCAGAATATTCTGTAAGTCTATAAAACAGACAGTGCTTCGTGACCAAAAGCTGTCCAAGATGCCTTTGGCAGGCACCAGGCAACCCAGCATGCACCAGGTCAAACTGGTTTATACTGTAGTACGAACACGGATAGAAGTGTGTAAACCGATGCATATAATATTCCTGGAATATCAACAGTTGTGGAAAGAAAAGAGCAAATCAGAAAATCATCAGAACACAAATTATGCACCAATCATAAGAGTTTTTAATGTGTGCGCACATTTTCAGAGCCAAATATTTCTCCATTTCATCAGTATGTGTGTGTATTCCAGTACACTGCCACCTCTAAACCTCCCCCAGACCTTACATCTCACTTCCAATAAGTCCTCACCTTCCTCTGCCTCATTACTCCAGCACTGTTCATTGACTGGCTGAAGGAGCATGTTGAGTCATCAGCAGAAAAACTGCAGGTCATTAAGCGGTCCTGCCATTCACCCTGTGGTCTTCTCCACCCGTGTTATTACAGTATTACTCACTCCTTTACCTCGGGCAGCTGGACCAGCAGCGCACAGGTGATGTGATAACATCTCTAGAGATATCTGTTCACTATATCTGGTCCACGTCTCCAAATGGCCAATCTGGTTAGTTGCCCCTGAGTAGACAGACATGTCAGACGATGACTTTCTAGCTCTGTGCTGGTGCTCGCGGAGGGGGATGGTGGTGTTACATGTACCATGGTGGTTTCCATCCCCCATCCGTGACAAGAAAAGGAATCACTGAGAATGTCAAGAAGAGATTCAATGTATTGTGAGTTCATGCAATAACATTAGGCTATTATTCAGAATTATTGTTTAAAACATACATAACCATAACTAAAGGAAAAATGTACACCATTATGGAATATTCTCAATTTACATCATAATTTATAAAGTAAATGTTGGGGTCTTTGTTTGATGGACTTTCGCTACTGAAAATTAGTCAGGAGTCGTTTTTTAGATAAGAAAAGAACATCTAGGTCTATTTTTGCCAAAGAAAACCAAACTAAAACCATCTATTGCAACTATTGCATCCCCAAGCAACACACAGTATTTAGTCCCTGAATAAATCAACATTTTGAATGAATCAGTTGAGGGATGGATTTAATGACTCATTCATAAAGACAGTGGCTGCGTCTGAATATGCATTCCCTACTATATAGTAGCAGGCAAAAAGCAGTATTAGTATGTATTCAAGGTTTTCATAACAGTAAGTGAAAAGATCTTGTCTGGCAAGATTCTGAAGTGCACATCTAATGGTGTGCACATCATCTTATCACATGAGGCCATAGAAGAGGATTTGTAAATGGGAGCAAAGAGACGCAACTGATGCTGGTAGGCATAATTGGGGGTAACGCATTACAATTGATGCAAGTTATGCAATCATTACTTATTTCAAATAACTAATAAAGTAACACATTACTTTTAAATGTAAAACTAAATATCTGAGTTACTTTTTAAATAAGTAACTCAAGTTACTTTGCGTAAGGAATTAGGGAAAAAGGAGGCTTCCAACATTCAAACAAACTTTAATAATACACAAACACAAAACGAAAGTAAAGGCAACAGCCCCTGATGAGCGATTATATAATAAAACATAAACAAAACGCAGCATAAAGTCCAGGCCTGGTCCTTTCTCATCCTTTACTGTCGTCACTAGGGTTGGGTATCGAGAATCGAGTATCGATTGGAACCGGGACTAACTTTTCGTTTTTCCCGGAATCATTTAAAAGTAAAAATTTCAATTCCTAGTTTCGATATTCACAGTCCGTCGACCAGAAGAAGAAACCGCTGAACAACACCAACGAAGAAGCATCTACCGGAAGTGTTGGCATAACCGCGCGAGTCGAACATGAGTAGCTTACGTCGGCGGTCGAAAGTGTAGCTTCACTTTTCTAAAAATAACAAAATCTTGGCAAAAATTTGTGACAAAAGGAGTATTTCCTTCAGAAAGACTGTTGGTTAGCAAGGTTAGCTAAACTTTTTTGACCCTGCCACTTAAAAGAATCGGAATCGAGAATCGTTGGGAACCGGAATCGAAACAAGGAATCGGAATCGGAATCAGAATCGTTCAAATTCAAACGATACACAACCCTAGTCGTCACTCCTCCTTTTATGCTTCTTTGCTCCTCCGTGAGATACCATTCTCTCACGGCCCTCGTCCTGTTTGCACTGCCACATACCCCCATCGCCCCTCGCAGGCCGGAGGGTACCCTTGAGACTGCACTCTAGGCCCCCTAGAGAGGGGCCAGTCACAGCGGCCGCGGCACCTGGGGGTAAGGACAGACGAGGCGAGAGAATGGGAGACAGAAGCATGAAGAGCGACAGAGGGGGGAGAGAGAGAAAAAAAATTCTTGGTCCGGTTCCCAAAACACACTGCCATCTGGTCCTCCACCAGCTGAGTGATCTTCTCCGCGGTGCCTGGCGATGGCGCTGGATAGATCAGTGTCGTCGCTCCTCATTTTATGCTTCTGCTCCTCCTTGATGCGAGGCTGTGCAACATGCAGGTGTCGCTCATCATCAATCACACCACCGCCCTCACGCCTTTCTCTCATGGCCCTCGTCCTGGTCCTGCTTGCCACACTTTTCTCCCCATTTATTGCCACCTCTCCTGTCCCCATGTTGAGGCAAATCAGGAGTGAGGTGCAGAGGTGTTGTGTGCGCTGTGTGAACATGAGGGTTATAGTTCTAAACTGAATGTGAGCCTGCAATTACTCATCTCGCTTGCACAAAACAGATATATTATTCCTTAAAATTATTAAAAACAGCAAGAATAAGCAAGATTTTTATTATTATTATTTTGCTGATTGCTGATTTAAAGGGGTCATGAATTGGCTTTTTAAATTTTTTTATATTGTTGTCTGAGGTCAACTTGTGACGTTCGCTTGATTTTACATTAAAAAACATCAAAATGAATAAGGCTATTTTCTATCCTAGTTTTGAGCCCAGCTCAAAAACGCTCGTTTTTTTATGGGCGTCTCGCATTGAAGACTTGAAAGTAAACACCCACTGCTCTGAGTGGATAACAGTTTTGCATATTATAATGAGTTTCACTCTCGATCCAGTTTGTCATCACGAGGTCAACCCGGTCTCATCCCAATTCGTCATGTAACTGACGTTTTGGGACGTCTTTTGACCATTCGTCAATATACGACTTTTTAGGGCCCCCTTAAACGTCGGTAGATGACGTTATGGGATCCTAATTCTACCCCAGACCTAAACCTAACCCTAAACCCAACTCGTCACCTAACTGACGTTAAAGGTAAAGCGTCAGTTGTATGATGACCCGGGATCGTCATCTACCGACGTTTAAGGGGGCCCTAAAAAGTCGTATATTGACGAATGGTCAAAAGACGTCCCAAAACGTCAGTTATATGACGAATTGGGATGAGACTGTGTTAACGAGGTAGGCATCTATGTTATTTAGCTCTGGGCGTAATGGTGAATTGGTGGGCGGGGCTAAACCCACATACGTTGAAGTAGGTGTTGATCTTCGTCTATGGGGGTGGTGTTTTATCCTCTTTGACTTCATAGTTCCCCACTTTGAAAAACGAGTCATTTGCAGAGGCTGGTGTCAATAAAAGCTTTTATTGGACAAGGACGTGTTCAGTTCTGAAACTTAGAGGATATTCTCATAATATGATGACCTCTTAGATGTCAGAAGCTCAAGAAAAATTTGATTTCTCAGTTCATCACCCCTTTAAGAGTGTTGAACTTTCTTCTCCTGCATTCTTCTCCAGTCCATAATGGCAGCACATCTGAAAGGTTTGTTTGAGCTGCACCCATAGCCTACTGTACAGACATGAATTTTAATTTCTTCAGCCTGCATCATATTTATTTCACTTCTGGTGTGAGAGCCTTTACATTTGCTGGTAAGTCACGTGGCAATCACAACATGAGGAATGTAGTACTGGATTTCCTTTTACAGTATACCACACACATTCATACTGTATAGAACAGAAGTCTCATGTCTCAAACTCTGCTGGAGGGCCACTGTTCTGCCGTGTCGACGTGTGTAGTGGTCGAATGTGGATGTATACATATCTATGGTTTCTAGTAATTCTGAAGATCCTGATTAGCTGGATCAGGTGTGTTTAATAAGGGTTGGAGCTGAACTTTGCTGGGCCGTGGCCCTCCAGGAACTGAGTTTGAGACAACTGGTAGAACATAGTTTTTTTTAACTGTCTGAAAGCAATAACTTACCTATCCACCTTATTCCTACGCCCCATGACGCTTTGCGCAAATTATGGGTGTAACTTCCGTTAAGCTGCAAACAATCAGTGAAAGGCTCGCTCTATGAACGCAATCAAAAAAAATGTCACAATGAGAAGACATTAATCAACTTCAACCATCGAACATTAAAATGCAATTTAAAAGTTTAAAAGAATCAACAAGGTACTTTCAACAGACCAAAAATACCCTCAAAAGTGTGAGTCTTTGGTTATCACTGTAGTAGGCAAATATATATCTATATTGTATAAAAAGCCTTAAAGGATTTACACATGAACACATAAGTATATTTTAGTTCCTTTGTCCGAGCCTCTGAAGAAACAATTGATTAATTTTATTTTCTCTGGAAATTTCCAAACATTTCACCGACGACAGTTTCCTCAACTTGCCAAGAGCTGGCCTCGAACCAAGCTGATGTGTAATTGTTGTTCAAGTTCAGACAGTTAATCTTTCTCTCAAAATCGTTTAATACTGTTTATGCATCAGTAAGTCGAGCCAGTGATTAAATATCAACTTCACATATCGTTTCTTTTAGTAGGATGGGGAAAAAAAAAATAATTTTGTAAAATATCGTTTTTCATAAATCATAATTATGACTATTTTTGATCTAAAAAACATACTAACATTAGGGCAACCCAGGAAACATTATAAAATAATTTAAAAAAACATTATAGGGCACCTTTAATCAAAAATGTTCATTAACTTCTGCATTACATGACACTATATCAAAGTGATTTTAAGAGATTACAAATTGCATTTACTTGTGAAAACAAACCTGGAAAGAGACATGAGGATTTGTGTAGAATAACGAGAGATTCGTCGTGCATTCCAGTGAATTATTAATGGAATATCGTAAATTAAACTCTGGAGAACAGACCACAAATGTGCTGTATATGTCCTTTCTCATACTTTTACAGCAGATTGCAGAGAAAATTGCATCATCATGAGGAAAAGAAAGCAGCGAGTGAAAAGAGCTCTTGTCGTAGATATTCTTGTTATAAAATGTCACGTTAAAATAGCAAGTATAACATTGCTCTCATGATGTCTGAAAATAAATCATGAAGGAAAATTGACAGCTCATCCAGTCAAACTGACAGATCAGCTTTATCTGTAGGGCAACATTATGATTTGAAATGATTATTTTTAGTCTCTTTAAATGGAAGTTCCCCAAAGTGGAAGTGCCACCCGTAATTCAAAACAAAGTATGGTCTTCAGGAATAAGGTGGATTCAGAGAGTGTGATTTCAGATGCAGCCCTTCATGAACGAATCGGTTCAGTTAATTATTGAATAAATCACACATAAAGAAAGTCACTTGTCGTCACCTGCTGAGACACTGACGACCCCCACGACTGCACAGACTGGCAGTCTGTCTACCGAAACACTGCTTGGAAAATCAAATCGAGGACCTGAAGACGGTTGTATAATTAAGAATACAACAACACTTCCTCTACTGCTCAGATATGCTTTAACAAGTAGTCAAAATACATCGGTTTAAAAAAAGACAACCTTGGACTTTCTACACCCACTCACTCACAAACAAAGAAATGTCAAGCCATTCTGTGCCAACACAACTTCATCACCTCTAATGTTGGTTTATATCATTAGTGTATTGCAGCATGTTCTTCTACTGAGAAGACTCTTTGATTTAATAAGCACATTACCAAAGAGCCATTTGCTCAATTATAAAGATGAGCTTTCCATTAAAACTAATTTGCCAATTACTCTGACAGGTAGACACACTCACACCTAAAAAAGACACACTCAAACACATACACTCATTTCCACTATGTGTTCTCATATAGAAATCTTGTTTTATCCATTAAACCTAATGCACATGCTTCACATACTTATCTTTCTTTCAGTCTCCCCATACATGCTGCCCACTCATGCACATTTCTGCATTTCACCCCCATTTAAATTCAATTAGATAACAATGATGGACAGAAAAATGGAAGGAATCTGAGACAATGAAAGTACGGTGGTAATGGAGTGAAATAGAGGGAACACAATGAGAGAGCAAAAGTACATTTTGAGACAGAGAAAACGGAGTGAAATTAGATTCTACTACTTTTCCTGATCGAGTTTATGGAATGTACAAATGTGTAATAGATGATTAAATGACACTAAAACCCCTTTGTAATTAGGGCATGACTGAATGCAGTTAAGTCATAAAATGCTTCAATCTTTTAAAATCCGAGACATGTATTTCTTTATATCATAATTTGCAGGACAGAAATCCACAGTAGGGGGTGCGACAAGGGGATTGTAGTAATCTCATGCCTAGACTGCCACAGAAAATATCAAATCAACCACCAACAAATCACTGTCTGATTATTACTGAACAAACATCAGGGTCTTACAGGTCTCTAAGGAACTACTAAACATGCCCTCTCTAAACAAGCTGGAATATTCATGACTAATCTGCATACCTTAAAAGAAGGAAGGGTGACCTACAATAATTAAAGGGAGGATGGGAAATTTTTGTGCCGCTGTTTATATTAGATTTTGGTCGTAAGAGGCTCAAAACACAAGTTAGCACAACTTTTGTATAAAATTTTATGGGATAGCTGAGTGGAATGAGCACTCTAAATATCAAAATTGAATATATATAGCCTATATATATATTGTATATACAAACATGCATTAAGAGAATAAGAGAGAGTTATTCTAACACAGTCTCATAAAACATATAGGATTGATAAGCAGTCTCAGAAACCAGAACTCCTTAAAAGCAGTGATGAATATGAGCAGGTGGTATTAAGCACATTTAAAGAAGACAAGATGTCAGTCAGTAGATTTTATCCATACATTCTCTTTACAATGAGTCATTAGTACTAATCCACCATGAAAGACCTGATCTAGAAATCTAATGAAGGGCAGATATTATACTTTCAGTTTGCGCCCCCACTAATTAAGTAATGAATATGCATGTGGCAGAACAGCTATGCCAAAGGAGAGGGTGGATAAGTTTATGGGAAATGTTGTTTACTTTTTTACTCACTATAAAGAGAATCAATGTCTAGAGTCGAAAGGAAGGATGATATACTCCATATCTTTAAATAGGAATGTGGCGAAAGATTGCCAGTAAACTAGAGCAAAAGCATGAAATAAATAGGGGTTATGAATATATAATTATGCATCATATTTTAGAAATAAATAAATAACTTTCAAAAAAAGTTTTTTTTCCCATAAGGAAGGGATTTGGGCAGATGGCTGCTTTTGGGATCATGTTTCCACAAATACACTCCCCAATGCTGCAAACAAGATGACAGAACGCTCCAGAAAAAAAAAAACTTTCCCTGAAGCGGCTTTGGTCATGATTCTCTCTGATTACAGGTCAAATGAAGCCAAACTAGAGCCCAATCCAATAAACTACTGATTTATGCATGATGTTATGCTGGTACTAATGATGAATTCTATATGATGGATACATAGAATAGGATGCATGTAGGATCATGAGGGAACTATATTCCCAAAATAAGGATCATGTAATGAATTATTACATGATTCATGAATAATGATAATTATTTTTAAATGAGTTTACCAAAACCAACTGTGAATGAGTATAAGCCCCATAACTTTGAACTCATGCCACAAAAATCGATATGGACATCACTGCTTAAAGGAAAATTCTGGGTTCAGTACAAATTAAGGGCATAATTTTGATTACTATATATATGAAGAGTTCAGATGCAAAAGCCTCTAAGTGCCATTTGAAATTTTCTTCTAAAATGATCATTTTTATCAAGCTTGTATATTTAAGTTCAGTAATTTCACTTAAATGGCAATGAAGATTACCTATTAATTGTCTGAAATTGGGCCAATCTGCAATAATTAAATACTCAATAGTCAACAACAATTATACACCATTGCGCAAAGCTACTTTGCCAAAAGCAGATCACAAAAAGCCAATGAAATCATAAAGACATCAACTGGGCCCAAAGCCTCATTATCTTTTGCCATGAACAACATGCACTTTTTTGGGAAAAAGACAGCAAAAGACAGCAATAGGAATAAAGGCAATTCATGCCAGTCCTCCTGCCTGCAATACCACAATTCAACTGAAGTAATGATTTTAGCTCAGAGAGCCAAGACTTAATTTCATGAAAATAATCTTATTAGGATTAGATGCCAGACAAGCTATTAAAAAAATAAATCAATAAAGAAATACACTAACTAAATAGATAGGCTAAAGTTGTAGTCTAGGCTGCTTCAATATCATAATTTCTAAACAATGACTAAAGATGCTGGTTTAATTGAGCATCACCCTCATATCCTAACAGCTGGTATAACATTTTTATGTAGAGAAATCTTTTCTTTTTCTTCAGCATGGCTGGTCTCTTGGTTGCCATGGCAACTGCATGTACACACTGTAAACCGTGAGACATTTAACCAGAGGCTGCTTGGCCTTGAATGTGTCAAATACAAGAGGCTTTAGGACCCTAAGGCCAGCGGCAGACGATCCATCTGCCACCATGTTGGCTCTAAGCCAATACTGCAGGCCACCCCCTGCAGAGCCAAAATGGCGGAATCACATAAATGGCACTGCAAATACACAGGTGGGGGGCATCAGGTGTTGCGTAGCTGTGGCATCATATGGAGAATGTCTGGCTGTGAGTGGGGCTGGGAGAGCAAGCTGCCACTCAGTATGATGGGATGATTGCATTAGCACATGTGGTAGTAGCTGCTGATGTCTTGATTCTGTAGGGAATAGGCCTATTTTTTGGCAATGTTGACCTCAAGGCATATGTTGTGAGGAATGATGGATCGTATTTAAAGGAATTATAAAATAAGAAGTGAGATTTTAAAAGAGAATTGCGCTTTAGGCAACATTACAAAAGGATATATTAGCATTAGCATAACAACAACCAGCTAGCTGTCTTTATTTTGATCTTTTCTGTTCAAGTTAATTAACCCTACTCTGCTACCAAAATACAAGGTAGGCCTATACAAAGCAATGTCTTGGCAAATGCTAAATGTGACCGGGCTTAGACGTGTGTGGTCGAATTATACAGCTGTGTAGTGTTAAATACTGTAAACCGTTTCCCGCAGTAGGCTATATGTTTACATACAAACAAAGATCTAACGTCCCTCTTTTCCCATCAACTTGACCTAATTTTCGTCTTCTTTGTTCTTCTTGGTACAGATCAAAGCAAAGCACCGTGAGAGTAAAACACAGAACGGCTGAATATGTGAGAACCTGCCTCGTTTTTAGTTGCTCAGTAAGAGCTCTTGAGTTCAACTTGAATTTTTAGATTGACTGTAGGCTACAGTATGTTCCTTGTGTTTGGGATCATGACCTAATCCTATATTTGAGATAAACCTTTATTTTGCCTTTAAATTATTTTATTAATCAAAAATCTTCATTAGATTTTATTGAGGCTTTAATCTATTTGTTATAGCAGATAAAAACCTCTGGAGATTGACTTTTATTCTCCGACAAAAGAAGTGTAAAATTTTTCACTGAGAACAATAGGAAAAATCCAATAGAATTATTAAAAATCATGACGAATCAACTTGATATTTCGATGTTAAGGATGTTGTTTGTGTTTGTCTCTCAGACCCCAAACAGAACATAAGGGCGAATGGTGATGTAAACAATCAATGTTGACAGAATATTAAGGACATTAAAGATAACATTGAGTAAAGCTGTTATCATAGACAAAGATTAGAGTACCAGACAGATATTCCACATTAAATCTAGAAAAAGTGTCTTGGTGGTGATCATGCAGCTTAAACTAAGATCTACCTCAGCAGGGATCTCTAATCCCCATTGGAAAAATTAAGAGATGTCACGGGATGATTGTCAAAGAAAATGGGACATAGCAGTGACAACAACCACAATAAATGGCACATTAAATGATAAAAAAGGATAAAAGATTTCTATTTATATAATTTTATTCTGATCGTTACTTGCTTCAGTCTTTATTTTTCCCTTTGCCAAAAATGATCAACTGGTGTTTGATGTCAACAACAGTTTAATTTGTGCACAGGAAAAAAAAAAACATCAGTAATGAGACTAGACAGACAGTCTAGGCCATCCAGACAGTCCTGATGACTTCTATTTTGGATTAAGACTAGTAAATCCAGGATTATAATTTAAAAGAAGTTTAATTCATTTAGACTTTGTCCAAATGTACGCCTCAGCATCTCAACATATACCTTTAAATTCTGTTTAGGCCTATACCTCTTTCATCAGTGCAATTCTGTCAAATATAACTACATTTATACAATATTTATGAACAAAATCCCTTATAAAAAGACAAATTCCTTGTAAAGAGCGAATCTGTAAAGTGCTACAGGGTGTTGTGAACGATCACATGATAAAAAGCCTGTTGGCATTTACTGCTTTCAGACATTCTGAATGTGTTTAGAGATAGCGGCTTCACTTATGGAGCGAGGACATCACTCACAAAATATTGAGTGACCTATAACAGACAGTTGATTATATGGTGGCCTAATCCATAACTCACACACACACAAGTAAATTGAAAGGCACAAGGAAAGGTGTTTCCTGTTTTCAAAGTTCATTTTAAAGGAGTTTTGTTTTGTGATGTGCAAATCTCTTCCTCGACATTTGCTGTATTGTATTGTCTTAAAGGTGGGATTTGTCAGATTAATAATGACATTGAGTTGAAATGATCACTAAGTAGTCTCAGATAGGAAATAATGACAAAGCACTGGCTGTGGATCAACATTGTATGATTAATATGTGTATTTCCGTAAAAAAGACACACAGATGGAACAATTAGATATGGATATGATTCCGTGATTTGCATTTACATAAATGTTTACATTCACAATAAGAGGATGACAGACATTCATTTACAGAGTTGCTAAGCGAAACTTTTTCATGGCTGTGTATGAAAGGTTGTTTTATCACAATCAGATTCCTTCAGTCCAGACTCTCCCTTTAAATGAACATTCAACCCCCAATTGTGTCATAATTTTGTCTCACTTTCCTCTTATTCCGAACCCAATAACCCAATGACTTTCCTCAGTGGAATACAAAAGGAGAAAATTCTGAAAACTGAACTGCTCTTTCCATGCAACTAATGAATGGAGCTATCAAGTTAAAATGGGATGCAAAAACACTTGACTCGAGGCAGACTTTGTGTGAGAAATACAAAATGAATTGACTAATTATTGAATCTTGACATCTACTCTTACACTCCTTGATTAGATTTTTGGTTGAATTTGATTTTTTCAATTCACTGTATTGTGGATGTGTTTTATACAATGAGTCTGAGGCTTTCTCTATGTGTTGGCCTTCCATCCACACTGAGGGAATGTTTTTATCTTGAGAAAACTGAGTTTTTAGAAGATGGTGTATTGGCGAAAATTTTAAAATGCAGTTTTCGCATTGTAGTGTGAACTGTGAAAATTAAGATTTGATACTGGTAACATGTTTAGCAATGTCACAAATAATGTACTGATAGATACAGTATATCTGTATGTTGCTAAAGATAAAAGTTAATTTGTTTAATCTTCATATTACATTCCTGCAAAGATGACTGAAAATACTCACAATTTCTGTCCTGCTGCAAAATATGAGGGCAGTTGAGTTTTACCAGACATGGAATTGTAATTAAGTTTCACTCGAATGCACCAGTGGTGAACTATTTTGCTAATAAAATGATCGTGGCAGAGAAATAGTCTTAGAGCTTTATTATGTCTGGTCTCTCGGTCTCATCTCAGCTTTGATTATGTTTAACAAATTCACATTAAGATGATTTTAGCATTTTCTGACCTTTCAGTGTGCACGAGTACGTTTTTGAAATGAAAAAATAATGTTTCAAATGTATCCAGATTAATGTATGCCTGAATGATTTGTTCATGAGTCAGACTGATTAAATTCTCGAGTTCAACTCAAAAACGCAATCACAGTGGTTAGCAGATCACTGAGGGAAAGATTATCTCTGAGCTTTCAATAAGTAGGGCTCAGAACAACACAAGGGTGAGCAAACCACGATTAAAAAGTTTGAGATAGAAAATCGGGTCAGTATGATGGCTTTGATACATATAATTAGGTTTTCTTTTTAATCTCATTATTGAAAATATCACCACAACAATAAATACAGCATTTCTGTCAATGGAAAATGTCCCATTCATTTAAAGTCATTTTAAGATACGATTCTTCTCCCCACTGCGTTGATGAGAACATTTTTGCTTTTATGAAAGTTTATGAAAACTGAGTGAGCAAACGAAGGGAAAGACATCTGTGAATCACAGCAGAAAGAAAGCGGGAATCTGAAAAACACTTTGTTGGAGAGAAGAAATAATTGAACCACCCATAGAGGCATAATAATGGAAATCGTATTCTCACTCTCTCTGATTATCAAAAGCATTCCCAATCCTCTGTAACTCATAGGCAGAGACAGTGAAGTGCAGCACTTTTTACTTGAAAAGCTGACCTTCTCTATCTGATGGAGACACAAAGGCGCTCTTTCGTCCTTTCTTCCTCTCTCTTTCACTCCTCTTCTCATACAATAGGATTAATGGCCTGATTTCTATTTCCCTCCTTTTACTTTTCCAAGTGGGGAGGTAACTAATCCACTTACTCAATGCTGAGTAAACCGTATGTCCATCAGGACCCTAAAACTGGGCCCTAGGTTTTTAATTGGCAAGGGAGGGTCTGAGCTGTTTTCTCACCTTGTAAAGCTTCATCCACAGTAAAACCAAAAACTGAACATATCTGTTGATTTCACAGTATTCACAATTTGCGGTATAAATAAGAGATTATGCATGTGACCCAGAATAAACAATGTAAATAAAGAGAAAAAGAAAATACATTTCTGGTCCTGGCAGTAGGTTCCATTGTGCTGTGTTCAATGGTAAAAAGCCAAAGCCTACAGGGAGAACTCAAATAATAGCACATAACAATGAAGCCATGGAGACGTATAGCTAAAGAAAAGCCTGTGCACTGCTGTGACTCTATGATGTCACATCAGCGAGACTGGCTCCTGGCCATATGGGCTTAGAGATCCAAGCAATGCAATTTCTTCTTGCTGTTTCTGGCACTAATAGGCTAAATTTATCCAATTTGGGCATTTGATGGAATTAAGGCGGCCCAAAATGACATTTTATGAAACTTATTTAATATAGTCCTGATTATGGTATGTGTTTGCCTATATTCTCCTAAAGATTTTCTTAAAGAGATAGTTCACTTTGAAAGTAATTTTTGATGTTTTAGCTTACCTCAAGGGCATCCAAGATGTAGGTGTCTTTGTTTCCACAGTATTTTCAATTTTGATATTTTTCGGTCAAACTGTTGTTGTCTATCAGTCTTATAATGCAGGTTTAGGGGGTCCACCCTCGGTTCACCTCAAAGAGCATGTACAGAGAAGTCAAAATTAAACATGATTTAATGACTCGTAATGATGGCTTAAGACACGAATCAAGCGATTTGTGTGAGAAAACGAACAGTATTTATATCGTTTTTACCTCGTGTAATCACAGCCATGTCCTGATCTGAAGGTGGGCGCTTCGGTCTGCGCATGCGCTGGAAGTGATCACTTGCACGTGAACGTCACTCATTGTTTACACAGAGATTTCGGAAGTTTTAACTTTCACTAAACATATTTAGAATCGTCTTCCATTGTGATTTCCTGTATATCTAAATATAGATCTTCACAGTGAAAGGTAAAACTTCTGCAATCTCTGTGTAAAAAAACGATATAAATACTGTTCGTTTTCTCACACAAACTGCTCGTTTCGTGTCTTAGGCCATCAATGTGTACTTACATTTATGAGTCATTAAATCATGTTTAATTTGGGGATATTTAATATTCAACAATATTATTGATTTGTGTTGTACTACTTTCATGTTATCACTGAAGCTGCTTTGATGCAATCTGTATTGTGAAAAGCACTATATAAATAAATGTGACTTAACTTGACTTGAATTTGGACTTCTCTGTGCATGCTCTTTGAGATGAACCGAGGGTGGACCCCTTAAACTTCCTTTATATGACTGATAGACAACAAAGGTTTGACTGAAAAATATCAAAATTGAAAATACTGTGGAAACAAAGACACTGAGTGAAGATAAATGATTGAACAGCTCTTGGGGTTGAAAATACACAGATGACAGTTGAGTGCATCATCGCTGGAAACTTTTGTGAGTTATCAAACAATGTATGCCCAGGGAGGGCATTTAAAAATACCCGGGAAACCTGACAATAGCTTTATATAAGCTTATATAAGACAATAGCTTTATATAACTTAAATAGTAATGGCAAAGCATAAGAAGATACATAACCAAATGCCAGTATTCAATTACTAAAATTGCCACAAGCTTACAACAATAGATCCATTGCACAAAAGTAGACGTTTCAGTGGGTAGCATCCTGATAGGGACTGGGGAATAGGTGAATTGACCCAGGGGCGTTGCTAGACCCTTTTATTTATCTCCTGAAGGAATTCCAGCACCACCGACACCAGGCAGTTAACTGGGTCCAACTGGTGCTCTCCACACCAAGAGGTAAACATCTTCCACCTCAAGGCATATAATTTCCTCGTGGACGGAGCTCTGGATTGGAGGATGGTCTCCACGACCTCGGTCGAGAGACCCGATTCTATGAGCTGGGCCCCCTCAGAGGCCAAGCCCACAGCCTCCAGAGATCTGGGCGGGGGTGAAGGATCGACTCGCACGCCTGGGACAAAAGATCCCCCCTGACCGAGATCTCCAACGGAGACCCGTCCAGGAGAGAAACCAGGTCCGAAAACCACACTCGGGCCGGCCAGTACGGGGCTATTAACAGCAGACTGACCCCGTCCCGGCGAACCCTCTCCAGAACTCCTGGGAGCAGAGCAATCGGGGGAAAAGCGTACAGTGGTGACCTCGGCCACTCCTGTACCATCGCATCCACCCCCAACGGGGCTGGTGGACTTAGAGCGAACCACAGCGGGCAATGTGATGTTTCGCTGGATGCAAATAGGTCTACCTCAGCACGACCGAAATGTTTCCACAGCAGCTCCCCCACCTCGGGGTGGAGTCTCCACTCCCCGGGCCTCGGCCCCTGCCTCGACAGGATGTCTGCTCCCCGATTCAAATATCCCGGGATATAAATCGCTCTCAAAGAAAGAAGTTTCCCCTGGGACCACAGAAGGATCTGGCGAGCCAGTTTGTACAGAGGGCGAGAGCGCAGGCCCCCTTGATGGTTTATATAAGAGACCACCGATGTGTTGTCTGACCGGACGAGCACATGGTGGCCCCTCAGGTCTGGCAGGAAGTGTTTCAGTGCCCGAAACACCGCCAACATCTCTAAACAATTTATATGCAGATGATGATGATGGACCTGCCACAGACCCTGGGCTGGGCGACCACTCATGATCGCCCCCCAGCCTGTGAGGGAGGCATCCGTTGTTATGGTAACACGGCGACACGGAGCTCCCAACACGGGTCCCAGGGATAGGAACTCAATCTCTTTCCACATAGCCAGGGCACGGAGATAACGTCACGTGACCCTGATCGTGCGGAACGGGTTTCCCTTCGGGGAGAACCCCTTGGTTCTGAGCCACCACTGTAGCGGTCTCATGTACAGCAGGCCGCAGGGAATAACGTTGGACGTTGCCGGCAGTAGACCCAGAATTCTCTGATAATCCTTGACAGTGAGTGACTGGCCTAGCTTCGCTTGCCTGACCGCTGCGAGAATCACCACTTTACGGGCAGGAGACAGACGAGCCTGCATCGTCGTCGAGTACCAAACAACGCCCAGAAAAGTGGTCCTCTGTACTGGAGAAAGCACACTTTTCTTGGCGTTGAGTCTCAGCCCCAACCTTCTTATGTGGGCGAGGACGACATCTCGATGCCGAATGCCTAAATGAAGCATAAAATGAAGCATCTCGATGCCTAAATGAAGAACTCGTTCTATCGCCCCCTTCCGCAGCAACGTTTTCACCTCCTGTTCCATAACCAGAGCCTGCTCGGGGGCCACCACAGTGGGTAAAATCCCCCGAAAACGAGGCGGGCGTGACCTGAACTGGATCGCGTACCCGAGCTCGATATTGTGCAGGACCCATTGAGATATATTTGGAAGATTTTTCCATTCCGACAAAAATTCTACTAAGGGTACCAGTCTCTCGAGACTGGCCTCTTGAGTACTTTGAGTGACAGACACAGTGCCCTGTAATAGCGCAACGGCAGGGAACAACTGTTCTGACTGTATATCGCTCCTTAATGCCAGCGAGCGTCCCTCGGGAAAACACTCGCTGGGACCGCCTACGTCCCAACCCGCAGGCTGGGATGGTAGACTGAGCCGCTGAGGGGACCGAGACAGAACGGGCACTGTATTCAGCGGTGAACACCTCTCTCTCTCGGTGGGGACCACCCTCAGCACCCTGACACCCTTGGCATCAGGGCTTCTTCGACGAGGCCTTCCTGGCGACAATAACCGTCCTCAGATCAGTTTTGCCCCGGGAAGACCTCGTCTGAGAGCGCCGTGTCTCAGCCCAGTTTTGCTGGGGAGGAGCGCGAGACGCGACACTCTTCTTTTGCTGCGCCCTGTGTGATGAGCTATCCGACGGATGGGGCTGCTCCTGCTCAGCAGCCCCGGGGACATGCACCCTGAGGGGGAGATATTTGTGGAGCGCCGCTGCCTGCTTTTTCTCTTCCTGAAAATTTTCGATGACTGAGTTTACAGAGTCACCGAAAAGGCCAGCTGTCGACAGTGGCGCATCCAAGAGGAAAGTCAAGTCCCCAATCTCCACAGTGTCCCCAATCTCCACAGTGTCACTTTTCATTTCAACATCAACACTTTCAACATCCAGTTCCTCGGAACTGGATAGCTGAAGAGATGGAGCCTCATCACGGACGGGAGAAACCGCAACGCGGACCCCCGCCCGATCAAAGGCGCTGGATCTATCAGGTAAGGGCAGAGATAGAGTCCCTTCAGAACCCGTCTCAATCCCCGCTGATAGATCCATTTGCGATCCCCACGATGCAAGCCTTCGCCGTGCCTCGGCAGCAGCGGGACCCAAACCGTGGGGAGCGCGAGCCGAGCCACTCTCCTCAAAGAGGGCACGGCGGGAGTGGAGCGTTTTCATGGGCAAAAGCTCACAGTGCTCACATCCAGCCCCCTCGAGGACTGACTGAGCATGCTGCGCTCCCATGCAAACAACACACAGATCGTGTGTATCCCCACCCGTGATGTAGTGAGGGCAGGGATGAACACACTTTCTGAACTGCTGTTCACTCGCAATAATATCTCTTTCCAGTTTTTTTTAAATATGTGAAACTCCGGTCCTAGGATTTTCTAAGGACAGACAAAAAAACACTGAAACGCAGACTGATATATTTTCACACAGAGAGCGCTTGCTGAAGACTTCAGAAGCTGTCGCACTTGTGTTTTTGGTGTGCTTTATAGGTTCCTGGTCGCTACGTCACCCCGTCTATGACGATCCGTCTCGCCATTGGACTGATTTCATACGTGCTTCATACGCACACACGCAGAGGCGTTCCCATTGTGATTACACGCATCTCGAGTTCCCTGAACGGGAAGTGTAGTTTGTGAATTTGCATCATTTAGTTGAATGAGGACATCCCATTTTCCAGATCTAACTTACTAGCCACATATTTGATCGATAACGTTAGCTTATTATCTGCTAAAATATCGCTTGCTTATGTCTTCAAATTTGGTATTGTTTGTGGCTTGAATATAGTTATCATTAGTAAAAGCCTTTTGAAATAATATGACTTCCAAAGTCGAATTGAACAGTTTGGAATGAATCTATTAGAAAAGCATGTCTTGAATAAATAAATACATACATACATTTTGTAATACTTTATTCAAGTACCTCAAAGGTTTTAAACGATTGATTGTGTTTTGTAATTTTTAGTAAAGTCTGATCATCAGGCGAGCCTACAAGTTGAGAAACACTGCTAGAAGGATAACCACTCTGTGATGCTGTGAAATGACTGCGCCATGGTTGTAGATACAAGAGGGTGCAAAAGATTACTAAACAGATACTCATGAATTAGCTGCTCTCTGAATTCAGGTGAAATTAATTCAGTAACTATATGATAGACTTCAGACTTCAGTAACTATAAACACAGAGAATAATAACACAGCATTCTATTTTACATTGAATACAATGAAGAAATCCACTCTAAGCTTACATGAAAAAAATACTGCAATATTAAAAAGGCCTCTCTAAATATATCTAGAGCAGGTAAAGTTAACAGACCCTTACAGGGAGACGTCTCGGTGAGAGTCACTGGAGGAGGAGGAAGGAGAGGAAGCTCGACTGCCTCCTTCATCTGTGCAGCCAAGCCTGACCAGACACGTCCACAGTACCAGCATGAATCTCTCTGAAAGAACCATAAGGCCTCACAGCTTGCTGGCAGAACAGTGCGATGTGACACTGCATTAGAATTCTTAGTACCAGTCTCTCCCTCTCTCTGTCATTTTATTTCTGCAAGTGCACATGACAGAAGTGAGGGCATAACTTCTGAAGTTTGTCATTCTTGCATGCTTTTCAGTTCATTTCCATAAAGAAAACATCTAAGTTTGCAGGCATGACTATTTTTTCAATGATCCAGGGCACCACAGAGGCCCATCTGTTTTCTGTGGAAATAGATGTTTCCTGAAGCACATGGCTAATGATGAGTCTTTTACAGTCAGTTTTGCTTACTCCCAGGGGTGAATATAACATGGAAAATGGTGATTAAGAGTTGGTCTTTCAAACATCATTTTCCAAGAAATGAAAATTAAAATCTTACATCAAGCATACAATTTAGGGCAGCACATTATATTTGCACCACATTGGTAATCTGATGATATCTGCATTTAAAAAATAATAGGGGGGGGGGGGGGATGGGGGGAGAAACGATTCAAGAGATTCATAACTTGAAGAGCAGTTTCTCTTTAAGTAAGCATTTTGAGAGAGTTGCTGCACACTTGCAATAACAAAACTGTCAACTCAGGCTTGGATGCAATTACAAGAACTAAGGCAAAACTCAAATAGGCAGGTTTATTTACATGGCAGGAACACTGTGCATAAACAGGTAAGCGATTATACTTGAGAGTGTTCAGATGTGATAGACTTGAATTGTTAACTTTGAGTCTTTGTGTTACTTGAGAACACACACTACTCGCTGTGTCTTTTTATCTTACACCCGTCAACTCAATGATTATTCAGGTAGGATACCCGCCCACATGTTGAATTTCTTGAGATGGAGATGGGCTCAGCAGACCAGTGTGCAACCAATGAGACTGAGGACAATGATGGAGCCAGAGGGAAGGCTCACATTCCTTACAGACTCTGCAGGCACTGGATCTGCGATGGGCTCTGCCTTTTGGACCTTGGTGGCCTTTGCAGATCATGGCCAACACTCCAGGAGACCAAGTGACAGAGCTTGAGGAACTTCTTCACATAGTCTTCCAGGGGACAGCCACCTTGTCAAGTCAAGTAATCTTCATTTAGCGCTTTTAACAATATGGATTGTTCCAAAGCGGCTTTACAGTGATAATAGAAAATTAAAGTAACAGATTGTTTTGTCTTTATGGTAGCTCTAGAATAAAGTTATTTTCCAGCTAAAGTTAGTTTTGAATGATTCCCTCCTATGATCATTAGTTATGAACTTAGGGGGGCGCTAACACAACACCATTTTTCTTGTGAAAAGGAGAGGAGAAAATCTTTAGGGGAGTAATTGAAAAATCCTGCTGTGTTCATCTTGTTTGGTTTGACCTTCTGTCATGCTTAGGTTTTTCTTACTACCCACAGTGACAAAGGATCAGTCTACCCACAGAGCATAGTTAATGTAATCCTTTAAACTCCAGCCGGTGCCCCCCTTGGGCATCAGGAAGCAGATGTCATCGTCCACACCAAAACACTCCTCAACAATGTCCACTAAACTACGCCCACCTTTAAATTCCTTAATTGGCGCAAAGTTGATGGACGCAATATCCATATTCTTTTTGATATATGTTCAAGGATATATATATATATATATATGAAGAGTTCAGATGCAAAAGCCTCTAAGTGCCATTTGAAATTTTCTTCTAGAATGATCATTTTTATCAAGCTTGTATATTTAAATTCAGTAATTTCACTTAAATTGCAATGAAGATTACCTATTAATTGTCATTCAAGTGAAATTACTGAACTTGAATATATAAGCTTGATAAAAATGATCATTTTAGAAGAAAATTTCAAATGGCACTTAGAGGCTTTTGCTTCTGAACTCTTTATATATATATATATATATATATATATATATATATATATATATATATATATATATATATATATATATATATATACACATACATTTTATGTCATGGGTATTCCCTCAAGGATGAAGAAATTGATGATTGTGAATCATACACAAACAATACCCGACAATGACTAAAAGGAAATAAGGAACTTAAATAAACATGGTGATGAACTTACTACAGACAGGTGTGCTCGTTAATGAATGTCCATGATTGGTGGGAAACTAGAAAAAGGGGAACAGGTAACTGAGAAACAAGAAGTCAATGAAAATAAAAAGTAAACATAACAATGACAACCATAACAACAATATTTTAATGTTTTAAAATGCCTAAATGCCTGCCATATGAAAGCCTGACAGAGGTGCACTGAACACTTTGTCACTGTATGGCACAATGCACTGGCCACTCTGATGTTCAAATGGTCTGGTTCAAGTGAAATTGTCCATATAGCTACAACAAGAACCTGTAACCATCTAGTAGTGCTAGTTTGGCACATTTAGTGTTCTTGGCAGTACATTTTCACTTCTTTTCCACTGTTTAGTCCACTTTGAGGACTTTACATCCTGTTCCTGTTCCTCCTGACCTGAGGCCGCACATCTCCGCTACCTGTTTCCTGAACCTCAAGCAACAGGGCTACTTTTTTTAAAATAGGGTGGGGGAAATGAAAGCAGAGAGAAACACACAGAGTGAGAAAGATTTACTTTTTCATTCAGAAAGAGAACTACTCGTATGTCATAGGCACTTAGACATTTTTATGAACAAATTCCGTATCTCTAGTTTGCATAATGTCTATTTCAAATATGCTTTGCATTATGTTTTGAACCTGCAGTGCATTCAACACATGTCATGCCCTATTTCAGAAAAGAAATTAGTCATTAGCCATGCCCTGCTGCTCTCATTCTCTATACTTCAATCAGGAACACAGTTTGAACAAAAGAAGGACTTCAGAGGTCAGGTTCCCCAGCCAACATTTTCTTATCATCTCTTGAGACAGGCTTGTAGAGTCCTCAGGAGACATGGCAGATAAGGATGTGAATTATAGCGAACATTAAAGCAACACTCTTTGCGAAGTGATTGAACTGTTGGACCCCAGAGCTGTTGGTTGCTTTTAAGCAGAACGAATGAAAGTTGAGATAAAAAAGCACATCATATAAAACACTGAACTGATGATGCAATTCTGTTTTTCCCTAAAAGGGAAAAATAAGTAATATATTTCAGTGAATAAAAACAAACACATCAGTCTAGGTCATGAGCAATTACTAGCACACTTTCTGTGTCAACCATGTCACTTCCTGTCCACAGGGGTGCTGTTTCATGTGGTCACTGGTTTGGGCCTGTTTACAGAAACCAGGTTACCACTAAAACAACCGTGGAAAAATCAAACACCCTTCAAAAGATCTTTCCACAATTTCATGTAATGATAGTAGAAGTACAAAGGCAACATGTCATTGAGATCATGGAAACAGTACTAAATAGATGGTTTACCCCAAAACGATGATGTGATGATATGTGAAACACGAAAATTATATTCCAAAGATATTTCCAGTATACATCCAGATGGGGCAGTCCTGTGGGCGAAAATGCCTTGTTGATGCCAGAGGTCAGAGGAGAATGGGCTGACTGATACAAGCTGATAGAAGAGCAACTTTGACTCGCACAACCTTGAGGCGGATGGGCTACAACAGCAGAAGACCCCACCGGGTACCACTCATCTCCACTACAAATAGGCAAAAAGAGGCTAAAATTTGCAAGAGCTCACCAAAATTGAACAGTTGAAGACTGGAAAAATGTTGCCTGGTCTGATGAGTCTCGATTTCTGTTGAGACATTCAGTCAGAATTTGGTGTAAACAGAATGAGAAAAATGGATCCATCATGCCTTGTTACCACTGTGCAGGCTGGTGGTGGTGGTGTAATGGTTTTCTTGGTAGACTTTAGGCACATTAGTGCCAATTGGGCAATCGTTTAAATCCTACGGCCTACCTGAGCATTGTTTCTGACCATGTCCATCCCTTTATGGCCACCATGTACCCATTCTCTGATGGCTACTTCCAGCAGGATAATGCACCATGTCACAGAGCTCGAATCATTTCAAATTGGTTTCTTGAACATGACAATGAGTTCACTGTACTAAAATGGCCCCACAGTCACCAGATCTCAACCCAACAGAGCATCTGTGGGATGTGGTGGAAGGGGAGCTTCGTGCCCTGGATATGCATCCCACAAATCTCCATCAACCGCAAGTTGCTATCCCATCAATATGGGCCAACATTTCTAAAGAATGCTTTCAACACCTTTTGTAATTGAAATAGCTCAACACAACAACTGTTTCAAGTGGTTTCCCCAAATTCAACTGAAAGTGCAACTTTTATAACTTCTGCCTTCCATCTCAAAATTACTCAACACCTTCATGGCAAGCATAGTATAGAACACCCTTTTACTGTTATGACCTGCTGCAAACGAGATGTATAACCAGACACCAACTTCTGGCAGCGTTTCTGAGGATTCTTGAGCAATGGCCTCCAATTCAGTAATGTTCTTGGGATTGTGTGCTGCAACTATCTCCAAATCCCACTAGAGATTTTGATGGGTTCAAGTCAGGTGACTGTGATGGCAAAATGACTTCTTCTGTAGGCAGAGGGTTCTTTATGATTTATTATTATTCCACCAGACATACCACTGATCCATACAGCAGAAACGTTCCACCCATAGCAAAGCAAAATTGAAGATGAGATCTCCTTTATGTCACATTTACATCTCCTAGATATAAATGAGCACTAATTGAGACCAAAGTGGTTTTCTCATTCTTCTCAAATGTCTCTCCTGAGAATTAAGTCTCACATTGAGCACAGTGCAAGTTCTCTAAATTCTCTCACAGCTGTCTCTTTTCCAGATCTCAACTAAGAGAAAAACGAGACATACTGTGCCGCTATCAAATATTTCTCAATTTGATCTCAGTTATATCTCAGTGAGAAATATGTCTCGTACTGCTCACTATTTGAGTTCTCAGATTCTCTTACAGTTGTCTCTTTCAGCAAAAAGAAAAAATAGAGTAGTGCAAGCTCTCAAATTAGTCTCAATATGTTCTCAATATATTCTCAAGTATTGCTCATGCAGCTTATGTCTTGCTCCTAAGCGATCCTTAGGAGAAGTAACTCAGAAACAAATGATCACAGAATGATATGAATATGAGAAGCTCAAATTGATCTCAAGAGATGAGAATGAACAACAGATGAGCAACACATTTTTCCTATGGGCAGTTTTGTTTCCTAAAACTAAACTAAAGATTCCTAAACCTTCTGGCTTATTTATGATTTTGTTCAAATTGGGGCAAATTGTTCAAATTACTCATTTTAAAAGTACAGTATTTGTAAGTAACATATTTCAGAATTACATTTTAGAATTTCAGAATCATTCTGAACTCAAGTGCCATCTCACTAAATGAAAAGAATTTGGGGGGAAAAGGAGGCTTTTATATTCTGAGTGAGAACATGCAAATTCCGCATTTCAAAAATAAAGCCCCAATCATCAGTCGGTTTTACACCTTTTATCACCGTCATTTTTGAGAAGATTGTGACTCAAATCCAACCCCCTCAAAATCATCTTTCATGCAAGACTTTTCAAAAGCTCTATTTGAGAGGACCATTTCCATGACAACAGGACTGGATTAGGTTTTTAAAAAAAAATACTTGCACCTATTGCAATTGTGAAGACCCTTGATTCTCAAAGGCACTTGATTTCTGAGGGGAGTGAACAGAGTGGCTGAAAAAGAAACACAAAGGAAAACCAGAGCACAGCAATTTCAGGATAAAATTTGAGCACTATATTTACATGTCTTTTCCATTTAGACAATATAACAAGACACAAAAGCTTTTGTCATACAGAAGTAGGCCTACTCTTTTTTTTTTTTTTTTTTTTTTTTGGCAGAGGTGTGCAGATTTTCCATTTTCCTTTTGGTTCTGCCTTCTCACCTCCATTCTCTCACAACATAGTCAATCAGCATGCAATGGACTCATGAATAGGATAATGAGGGGAACCCCTTTCGCTTCCTAGCTGTATGGCATTCCTTTTAGCGCTTCCTTTCACTCTATATAGAGCCATTCAAAGGTTACAATCTGATATATTTTAATGCAGTATTCTATATGTGTTCAGAAAAAAACAGGCACCACAAAATGTAATGTACTTTTTGATGAAGTAAAAAGGGATGCATATATATATATATATATATATATATATATATATATATATATATATATACAGTATATATAATTTGGCAAGGCCATGGCCTTGTCAGAGAGAGACTCAATCTGGAGCTGATGCAATCGTCCAGAAGGCCATCCAGTGGGCTAGAAAATGAGGTCAAAGAACAGTAAATCTTATACTGAAGGGTTAAGTTCATGACTGAGTGGGGAAATGGCACTAGGTTCCTAAAAGTGCATGATGACCCCATCATGGTTTCTGTTATGACGAGGGAAGGATGAAGCAGAGAGGGAATCCAAACGCAAGCACTTTAATATTCCACCAAATAAATAAAACAGGATAAACTAAGAACAGGGAACACAAAACAGGGAACTCAAAACAGCATAACATTAAACAACGACCGACAGCCAACAACTGAAACACAGGGGTTTAAATACACAGACAAACAAGCTAAACAAGATAACAAGGGGACGTGGTAAATAAGAAACACCTGGGGGAACTCATCAACAAGAAAAACTACAAAGGACTACAAAACACAGCACGGAACAGGAAATAACTAAAGTCCACACAAGACAAGGAAAACACAAGACAGGAATCATGACAGTTTCACAGTTGTGATATCATCTCTGATGCCTTACATGAAATTCTGCTCTGTTTAACAGCCATACATTGCATGTATTTTTATGTACCAGAGAACAAAGAGCTCAGCAAAAAAAAAAAAAAAAAATGTAAACACAAAAAAAGCAAATAGTGAGACTTTCACGAGTCATGTGAATTAACGGCAAAAAATGATGATGATCATCATTACCTTCAAAACAGTTGAAGGTAAATACAAGTGTGAGTGACGCATAAATATGGCTTAGCTACATTAATTAGTAAATGTCATTGTCACATTGGTTCCACAATGAGGCAAGTATTAGAGGATATGTTAGCAGCAGTCTTTATCAAACTGAATAAAAACACCCTGGCACAGGAGAACTATCTAACAAACCAGCCTTTAACATTGAAGACACAAATAAATGACACAGGCAAACAACGAGGCTAAACGAGGCACAAGTGAACACAATGGGTTGCTATTGAAACAAATAAAGAGCGGGAACATTGGGAACAAAGGGGAAAAAATGTGAAACAAACTAAGGGCATGCTTAAAGGGGCAATGTGTAGGAATTTCTCCCATCTTGCGGTGAAAATGTATTTTGCATTCAAACAAATTGTGCTCTCCAGCGCCTCGCTTTTTCAGTTGTGGGTTTCATCTAGGTAGCCATTATGTACCAAAAAGCTCTGACAGGATGTGTTCTAGTAGCACTTCGTTGAGTGTTTCTTCGGGTGAACTGGTTTGTTATTTCAAACAAACAGGAACTTGACACAACAAACAAACGAATGTTACAGTATGAATTACTGACTGTGAAAAACATGAACTATTGCAATGAGTAGCCTAGTTATTCTTTCTTTATTCGTTATATTTTCTAAAGTAACTGCATTGTTAGATATCATCATCATCAACTTTTAACAATAAATGTTCATCTGTCTATAAAATAAAGTACACAACCAAACAATGAAAAAAAGCTTGTAATTGTAATGTACAATTACATTGTAATTGTAATGTAACATTGACTTACCTGTCGAGAAGAAAGAAGGCAACTTTAGCATCTCTTTTGAAATCTTTCTCCTGCATTAGCTCTATCCACCTGTAAAAAGCTATCCCGACATTAACTTGTGTTTTTTGTAATCTCCGGTCAGGTCACGTTTCCTTTTACGGTCTATTTTGGACTTTTCTGGCGAAAAGGATTTGCAATCTCACTGCTCTGCTCCTCCGTTTCTGCTGCTTAGTCATGTGACGCTGGCCTAGCACTTTTGGCTTAAAAAGAGCTTGACAGTCTGACAGTTGTAAATTTTCTAGTTGCTGTGCCAAGACAAATCTGAATCATCTACTTCCTCAAAAACGTTGTTGAAATTTTGTCACGTTTTTTTTATGGACTCTATCTAAGGGCTTCTCCCTTGACTTTGTGCCTCCATGTCCCCCTGATTGCCTCATAGACAGTAAAAGATTGCCTGCGTGCTTCTCCTCCTGTCTTTACGGTAATGTCTCTATTGTGCGACAGAAAGTCCTGTGGTTATAACGCAATCTTTAGCCTATTTTTACAAAAACGGCTTCTACGGGGCCGTAACATATAAGATACAAATTAATGGAGCATTTTATACATTGTCGTGTTTCTTTAGAAATAAATAATGGTCAAATTAAGTCTTTGGACACCTCAGATGTAAAGTTATTCGCTGTCAAAGTGACACCAAAATGAATGGGAGTCAATGGAATGCTAACAGCAGGTGAAGGCTTGCTACGATGGTGGCTCATGCGAGGCTTCAACTTCTGGCTGATGGATTACCCCCTTGCACGGAAGCCTCCGTGGACCTACCCATCCCATGTATATAAAGATAATAAATTCTTCGTTTACAAGTATAAGTCAGATAATTGGCAGAGATATTTGTATATCAAGGCCATTTTTATAAATTAAAATATTGATTTTAAATATACATAAAAAAGTACATCGTCCCTTTAAACAAAAATGATGGACTAAAAACTGAAACATTTTTCCTTTGCATTTTTGAAAGGTTTTGTGTCGACAACAATGTTGTCAAAACGATCATTGTTCACGGATCCACAGAAACGACTAAAAATGCTGTGCATGCCAGGCCAATAGTTAGCGGTGTCACTTTGTACAAAGAAACACATGCCAACAGATTGAACACGTAACACACATGTGTTTTCACAAATTCGCATTGTGGTGGTTTACATCGAGAAATCAACGGTATTGTATATTAATTTATAAACAGAATTATGCATAAAGAAGTGTGATTTGCACATTATTCTCCATAGACAATAATCAAATTCATTACAACAAACAGGTTAGCTTTCTTTTTCTAAATACGTTTTTTTTTTAACTTAACATAACTTTTTGTAATGTAACTTTTGAGCATGACGTTTTAATCCCCTGTTCCACAATAATAATGATTTTGCACAAGAAATTAACACTGGAAATAACACAAATAACATGGATGAAGCTTTTATTTTAATGAGTTGTAAACAGGTTCAGACTTTGCAGTCATCAGGTTGAGGTGAGAATTGTTTGAATTCTCTGGAAACACTGTTGGCTCTAGAGGATGTTCTTCTGAGATATGTGCTTGTATTTAAAAAAAAATGCATTGGTTAAAGCCATGGGAACCTGAGTTTGGCTCTGGTGGAATTTATAGAGAGGTGTCTGGAATGCTTAGTGAGATATTAAATTGTTTCTGGTAATTGCTTACATGTTACAGTGGCAAAGTAAATCCCAGAATGCAAAACATCTCAACAAACTGTTTAAATGGCTTGCGTTCCTATTTCCTTCTTAACTTGTAGGCACTCTGTTTTGAGATGAAATGTCCCCAAGCATTCCAAAGCTTGGATTTCCGTTTTGCCAATTTCGGCAACAACGTCACTACTGGGATTGAGGCCTCTGCCTGCTTTCCCTTATCTGCAATGAACAGACGTGGGAGTTTCACGCTGATTCCTCCCTATAACGAAGAGGTGATGTGTCTTCATGTGTCAGTACTGATTTCACAACACAGCCTTCAGCTAAAGCCTCTTAAGGCTTCAGTAAGTGAGTCTGCATCCATCCCTGTGCAAATCACTGATTTTATTCATGCAGGAAACTGAACAGCACAGATTAGATTTCATAATTTACCTTCACACTTACCCCATTACATGAAAATTTTGAAACTGCACCTGAGGAGTAGCGATGAGAATTTTGAAAGTGTTTGTAAATTTAAATTTAATAAAATAAGGGAATAATAACTATTAATATATAATATAATATAATATAATATAATATAATATAATATAATATAATATAATATAATATAATATAATATAATATAATATATACCTAGGCACATGGTATGAGCTTTACAGTCTATGGGTATGAGGTTAGTTCTTGATATGAATGAACCGGTTCAAATTTACGATTCACTAGAGAACCGCGAGGACCGATTCGATTCAATCACACCATTTTGAATCATTCATTTACCAGATAGATTCAGCAAGCAACAAAGCCAACCGTGAATATGGATTGTGTCGTTTCGTTGGTCGTTTAGTTATTCTGCGGATTTAAACGAGTGGAGGGTAAATATAAATTAACGTTACCTGTAGACAATTTAATCAGACCAACAGTTATAACGACGAGGCCTTTATTTTGGAGCCTCCAGTAACGTTAAACTTGAAGTTTGCTAGCGCGGGTTTTACGTTAACGTTGTATGTCATATTAGTGAGGGCTGTCCAGGTAAATATTTGCAACATACAGCCCTTGAAAATGAATAATTATACATATTTAAATTAAAAATAGTTATTTGTTACTTCGTGCTTAACAAACGAAGCACTATTAACACGAAGCCGACCGAAAGAGAGCGCGAGAGTGCCCCTTATCACTGAATCTTGCCAGTTACGTTAAGTTACTTGTAGTTAACTGTACATGAATACTGAAGTAACACCTGCTTTGCTCTTTCGTCAGCTTTCTCATCAGCACTATCTGCTGCTCATCTCAGGACAGTGAATCTGTGGAGCTGTTTTTAGAGCAGACAAAGTGCCTTTTGTCGCCTGTGTCGTGCTTAAGCGGCGGGAAAGGCCTGAGGCTCAGCATTAGTACGCTCAAAGAACTCTCTTGTCAAGTGGGATAGCTTTGATGAGTCCTTAGATTGCAGAGAGCTGCTGCCTTATTTAACCAATTTGCCCCATCTGCCCTGCTATGGTTAACAATATCACTCTTTGTGTTTTACTGCTTTGGAAAAAGAACTTATAAGCATTCTCTTTTTCACAGTCTTTCTTCTTTTCTCAGAAGAACATTTTTGTTCACATTGAATGTGATTAATTCTAATGTTCCCTCTTAAGTTACTGCGGTGACATTACGGTACATTTTGTTCTGTTGAAGTATTCATTTTGTGTTCCAGCATGAAATGTGACTTTGTATTAGAGGTGTCAGTCAATTTTTTTTACAAAAATGAATATTTTTTCATCATTTCCTCACCCTAAAATGTTCCAAAGCTGTACGAGTTTCTTTCTTCTGTTGAGTAAAAAAGAAGATATTTTGAAGAATATTAAACAGTTGATGCTAGCCATTGACTTCCATAGTATGAAAAAAAAATACTGCGGTCAATACTAAAAATACTAAAATACTAAGTCAATGGCTACTGTCAACTGTCTGATTATATACATTCTTCAAAATATATTATTTTGTTTGATGGAAGAAAAAAAAACTCATACAGGTTTGGAACAACATGACTGAGAGTGAGCAAATGATGACAGAATTTAGATTTTTGTGTTAAGTATCCTTTTAATGAAGGATTTCCTAACACTTCCTTGATTAATTTTTTAGATCTCAGGTGTTACTTGGTTTTGATGAACAGAAGATAGTCTGCTCTTATTTAGGTTTCTACCTATGCATGTGGGGAAAGATGAATATTAAATGCCTATTGTAATTTTTTTTGTGATATTTCCAGATTTGGTTTCAGTTCAGTATAATTACATCCATATTCATGTTCTTATATAGGAGAACCATGAGTGCCAGAAACAGATCCTGCACTTCCTCCATCCTCCAGGCATGCAGTTCATCATCCTTTACTAGACAACCTTCTCGTGTGTTGATCATAGATGCATCGCCACCCTGGTGGTCAGAGACATGCACTGTTCTGTGTCAGGCCCTGGAAGATTTCTTTTTTCTGGCCAGTAGTCTGGCTGGACCTGTTCGTATGCCACTGCTTAGTGTGTTTGCCATTAGTGTACAGCTGGAGTGCCTTCTACCCTTTGTGGTGAGGATAAGTATGTGTGTATTTGTATCCATGTTTAACTATGTGCGATACAGTAGTTACTATGTGTTTAAAGGAACACTTCAACTTTTTTGGACTTTAGCTTACTCACTGTATCCCCCAGAGTTAGATAAGTCCATACATACCTTTTTCATCTCTGTGCGTGCTGTAACTCTGATTGACGCACCCACCACTAGCCTAGCTTAGCACAAAGACTGGATATAAATAGCTACAGCTAGCATACTTATCCTAATAAGTGACAAAATAACGCAAACATTTTCCTATTTGCATGTTGTGATTTGTATAGTCACAGAGTGTACAAATCACAAGGTCATATGAGACACTGCCATCTTTTAACCGTATAAATATTGGGAACTATGTTCTCAGAAGGCAGCACTGCTACTTGGGCGGAGTGATAACTGCAGCACCTGAGACGCACCGTAGCAGTGTTATATGGTTAAAATATATCTAGTTATTATATATATATATATATATATATATATGGTTATTATAATTATGTGGTTAATATATATATACAGTATATATATATATATATATATATATATATATACACTCTGTGACTATACTAATCACAACTTGTAAATAGGATTTTTTGTGCGTTTTTTTTGTTTTTGTTTGTTTCTTATTAAGATTATGCTAGCTGTAGCCATTTACATCCAGTCTTTGTGCTAAGCTAGACTAGCGGTGGGTACGTTAGATAGAGTTACAGCACGCACAGAGATGAAAAAGGTATGTATGGACTTATCTAACTCTGGGGGAAACAGTGAATAAGCTAAAGTCCAAAAAAGTCGGAGTGTTCCTTTAATAGACAAATAAAAGTATTTGTCTTCTTATGCCTTCCAACCTGTTCATTCCTTCATGTCATTCTCTTCACCAGCAAGTTAAGGGAAACTTGACACGTTTGCTGTCCTGTGTAGAGGAGCTGCGTTCTCTGCCTCAGGAGGGCTGTGTTCGGCAACGGGGGGCACTCCTTAAACAGGCGGTGCTGGACAGCCTGCAGCAGTTTAAACAGTACATGTGCCATACAGCTCATGGGGACATCACTAGCAACTATGTGGAGGTGAGAACTTCCACCACTAAAACTTAAATTGCTTTTTCAATTGTGTATTTTTAAGGAAAGCAAAATATGTAACTTCATATTAAAAATGGGGGATCTCATGAAGAGGTCAATTTGGTCACATTTGGTGGCTGCAGGACGTATTTCATAGATCCCTGTGTATTACAGTAATGAAAATCATTAAAAAGTTAAAAGAAAAAGTTAAAATAATGCATGACTCATACTGATGAAAATTTGGGGGTGAAATGTGCTCAGTTCTCCTCAAAATAATGTCACAATAAATGGGTTATTTTGATTTTCACCCATAAATGCCTTAATCTCCTATACAGTAATCAGTCTTGCTGCCCTGGTTACTTATCCTTCAAATCAACATTCACTGCCCTTCGATCTATGCATTGCTTCCTGGCTTCATTTTAGAGTAATTCACCCTGCTGCTTTGTTGAAACCTCACATAACAAGTAAAGAAATGGTCTTGTCTGTATTGGGCCTTTCAAAGCACAGGCATTCACATTCAGATTTTCTACCAATGAATCCAAAGCTCATTTACCCTCTACTATTAGCCCTGAATGAAGATGTTGGCGCACTGACACAGACCACATGGCCCTCAGCAGCCACTCTCCTCTCAGCAGGCTCCATTAAAACCCAACACTAATGCCCCACCACAGGAAGCACAGCAGAGGACAAGTGCATTTAATCAGATTATACAGAATATTTTTGTGCCCTAAATGGGATTATATGGTGTATATGGATTTGGTCTCTCTTTGCTGTGACACAACAGAGCTGTTATAATTATGCCAGAGATGTCTATCATAAGAAGAGAGAAATGACAGTAGCTTTGATGTATGCGATTGTAGCACTCTCTTTTCGCGACACTGTCTGTTCAAATATGCAATAGATCATGTAGCAATGATTTGTGCACGTTATTTATGTGGCACGGGGCACAGCTTTGATGACTGATTTATTTGTATCCTTAAATATGTTTATGGTCTCATATTCTACACAAACCTCAGAGAAGATGTTTTTGTGCTGTGTAGTTTGTGAGTTATTTCCCTCTGAGTTGGAATTTATATCAACAAGAGAGACAGCTAATCATCACAATCAGCTTTCATCCGTGCAACCATAAAAACAGGGCCTTTGGCTTTGTGGCCTTTTGGGTACACTGTGTGAGTATTGTTTGGAAATGTCAGCAAAAATTTGGGATGACTTGCGATTTATTTTCTTCAAAATTGCTTTCTTTGGGGTATTTAAATCTTGAATTCATTTACCAAAAATTGGGTTGATAACGTGAATAATAACAAACAGACATGCCTGCTAAGCTGAGTTTTGACTTACCATCTAGAGTCTAACTGAAGGATTTACATTTTTCTAGGTGACTGTATTAACCTGTCAATCAGGACAGATAGTCCTCAAACAGCTGGAGCAGGGTCTGAAAAACTCTGATCTGATGAGTCTGCGCAGGCTTCTGGTGGTCCACATCACATTACAGCAGAGTCTCTCAGACAGATCTCTTGCCTGTAGCCTTGAGACACCATCTTCAGAAGATGACCAGGAAGGTAGGAGGACATATTTAGTCATAACATATTCTTAGTCAGTGAGAAAGTAGATTTCTAGCATTGGCTTTTGATATTCATGAAATATGGTCATTGTGTTCTGCCAACCATTGGATTAACGAAGAGGTCAACAAGCAAACAGACACATTTAATACTTTCAGTATCGAGAAAACAAAACGGCCACATAAAACAACAGATCTCTATTCAAAAGGGGTTTTGGGTGATGCTTTGTGTACTGTGTGTACGTTTCTGCCAAATCTCTGAGCCCTCTCTTGTTTTCTGCATAATTATTTTAATTAAGGTTTTGCAGTCTCAGGTTTTCATACCACTGACTGTGTAAAATGAGATTCCCAGGGTGAAAGAGCAAACCAGACATCAATTCAAAAAACGGTGCCAAACATTCAAATCTCTGTGTGAACTTGATAGGTAGTAATTTAGAAATCAAGGGAGGGCAGGGGAAGATGATTCAAATATAAGGGATGATGGGGCAAGTTTATATCTGCACATTTATAAACTACATGAAATTATATATTTGCTTAGTATTAAGGAATCTCTCTTTCTCCTCTTCTTTAAAGTAAATCGACTAGTAAGTGTGTTGCGTGAATGACTTGACCAGTTGGTTTTAAAGAACGATTGTGTCCTTTTCTGCAATCTCATTTACATTTAGATTTTCCAAATAGTACTGACTTCTAAAATTTGGGTGGCATATACTTAACACAATGATTTATAGACTGTCATTAGTGAGCCATAGTGAGGAATGTAAGATTGTTAATTTAACTTCCAGTTGGTGTGTGGCAGCTTTGGAATTCAGAAGGCCTGTTTAGTTTAAATCTATCAGTGTTCCTCTTCTCTAAGCTGAATGCTTAAGTGCCTTGAGTGTGTTGAAAGGGTGGAGTGCTCTATTTCTTTAAAAGAGTAAATCTTGTGCAAACTTATTTAGGTCTTTTCGTCAGTTTCAAATTTTCTCACTTATATTTTTGACGCAATATTGACTGTTTTTGTTGTATTTCAAAGCGAAAATAGTTCCAAACAAAGATTACTGCAGATTCAGAACCATAGCGCATCTCACTGCAACGCTCAGGAGTATTTCATTACTACATGATTCAGTGTTTTTTGAACAAATTGGTTGAGTCAACGATTCAATGACCTATTTATAACCAAGTGCCGCATTCTTGAATGAATCAGCCGTTTGTATGAATGACTCCCTCATTAAAGGAGTGGTTGATTGCGATTCCACTTTTTTTCATTTTAAATAATGTGTAATGTTGCTGTTGGTACATGAACAGTATCTGCAAAGATGCTGCGCTGAAAGGTCAACAGTAAGCAGAGATATCGTCTTTTAAAAATCAGGAAGTTTAATGCCTACAAAAACGACTCGAATGGGACTACAACGAGATACTTCCCTGGTTTTATACGTAACTAACCCATAAATTTACATCAACCCTCCCTCCAGAATATGCAAAAAAGGGGGCATGACCATATTTCTGCGGCTTTGTCGAAGAGGAAGAGTTATATTGGAGAGCGGTAGCCACGCCGTCGAAAGTGTGTTATTTTCACCCAGCTGTCAGGTCTTCTGTGTTTGGGCTTCTCGCGGACACTGTAGTTCGTCAACAATGGCTAAAATTCATGTTTGATTATGTTCCTGAAAATTACAATCATAATTTAACTCTCTGTGCTGCGCATTTTATGGAAGACAGCTTCCAGAATCTCCATGAATTCAATTTGAAACTGTTAAAACATGAAGCAGTTCGTTTTAAAACCAGAGGCAGCAGTTGTTGGGCCACAACCTGTAAGTAAGACTTAATCATTTTGCATGTATCATTTCAGACATAATGTTTTAGTTTTATCAAGGACGTAAACAAATGCCAGCGCTGGCTTTAGTAGCCACTTAGTTATGCTATTTCGTGTGTCAAACATACAAATATTTTGGAGCTGAATTTGTAAATATGTACTAATTTTGTAAATGTATTTTCCATGTGTACTTTATGACGTAATTTTTTGATTTTTTCAAGAATGTAATGCTAACGCTGTTTGTTTATAGTAGCCAGTTAGTTTGATGCTATTTTGTGTGTATAAGACAAATGTGTATAAAGTTCAAATAATTATACGTAATCGCAACAGCATACTTCAGCTGCTGTTATCAGTGTACAGTATTAGTGGACTTTCACAGGGAATAGTGATAGGGAGGCGTTCAGCCTGGATTCAGCCTGGATCTCGAGGGCCAGAGTTGCCCACCCCTGTTCTATGTAGTCACAGACGGTTCACTAATCTGTCTGGGTTGTTGTAGTCCGACAAATATGTCTAGTAAAGGTAACTTTGAGGTCATGTAGTCCATTGTGTTTTGCTGGATCAAGTCCATACCAGCTTTATTATTGATCGAGAGCAGCTAATGGGATAAGAACCTTATGTCAGTTCACCCATATATGCTGAAACGCTGACTCTGTTTTGATATAGCTGCTCCACAAATTTAGGTGTGAGCAGCTAGACCGACATTGAGGTCTAGTGTCCCTCCCTGTCTAACATCCTGTTTTTAACTATCAACAGACAAAGTCAAGTGTGAGGAGGACCTCAGAATTAACATTTTGACACTGTGTGCCTGCAGAAGGAAATAAGACTGTGTTTGTGTGTGAGAGGGAGAAAGATACTGTACAGTTGGCTGAGATTGTTTCTGTTTGTATCTTGGTCATGTTCTGTATTAAGTGAACTTATTCAGACCATTTAATTTATTGGAATTGATTTGATCGACAAAAAATGGCAAATCAATTTAATTTCAAGCAATGTTGACAAAGGGGCATTTGAACTCAAATAGATTTTCGGTCCCATTTAATCGCTGTCATTGTGAACATCTTTTCTTCCCTATTGTGAATTTGTGACATCAAAGTAAACACAACTTCCCGAACAAGAAAAAATGTAGGATGGGACTTGATTTAGTCCATTGGGAATTGATTGGCTCATTGGATCATTGTCATTTGCTAATTTCTGTATCATGTGAGTGACAGGATGCTGGAGGGGTGGGATCAGTGCGATAAAATTATCAAGAAAGATGTCATTGTGGGGGGGGGGGGGGGGGGGGGGGGGTTGTTGAGTTTGGAGTCTGAGTTTGGTTGCTCCTGAACCGTGGTGGTTCGCATGAATGTGAAAGCAACACGGACTTGTGTGCGCACCTGTTCAGGAAGTAAAGGAATCTGCACATGTGTTTTAGCTTATCGTGATGTAATCAGTTATATAAACACTTGTAAGGGATGATATTGTTGATGATTCCACTGTCTCCTCAAAAGAGTCTCTTTGCAAGCAGCAGAAGGCCACCTTATGTGACACGCATTGTTCACTCAACTGCGCATAATAGTAGCGAATTAATAAAAAACACGCGTTTTGTTTTCTATCGTGCATGTTTGCAATGACGTAATATTCATGCAAATGCACCAGGGTTAGAATCAAGTTGAGTGTGAAACCAGACCAACGTTGTGGGGTGCACCAGGAACAAATGCACTTGGACCGTGGCAAACGAGTCCTGTGTAAAAGCCCCCTTAGTCTTAATAGTTAACACTAAACAAACTTGGGTTGCTGTCCTCGAAGGAGGCTCAAACCCAAGGTTCGGCTTAAGATCTGAGCTAAACCCCACATAACAGTACTGTACAGAGGCAGAATAAGAGAAATTGAGAGATGCCGGAAGAATTGTTGCTGGGATGACGCAGTGATTGCTGCTTATATACGCTCGTAATGATGATTGACAGGACTGAATGTTTAGGCTCCACCCCAGCCTACTCTTGGAACTTCATTTAACCCCTTAAGCCCTTAGAGCATTTTTAGAGTTGTTTTTTTTTTCTGAGTGAGGCATAAAAAACTAAAGTCTCATAACTCCAAAACTATAGCAAGGAGAGTCAAACGGAAACATTTTCATGCCGAGAAACTGCTGATATAAGTAATTTTTATTATGATTTTGCATATCTTTCTTGTTTGATATGCAATAACTTCCCCTAAATCCCCTAAGTTTTTTTTCATCAAATCCTTAGTGGGTTTGGAAGGCTGTCAATAAATGCATTCCAGATACACAGAACATATTTGCTGATAACATCCACTGAAAAAATAAATCTTAAAACACACTTCTACATTATTTTGCATCAATTTAATGCAAAAAAAAAAAAAAATAGGTGTTTTCTCACTTTTTTCCAGTATTTTCATCTTTACTTCATTGGCAATCAACTATTCCCCTAAGTTATGACATCAGTCAATATTCCATTCTTTTTACCTATACTCATTCCAGAGAAACATCCAACAAAAATCAATGATCTGTGATAATTTCACTACTAGTTGGTGATCAACAGGCTTAGCACTTCAATAGAATTTTAGACTATACTCTCAAAATTCTTAAAAACATGCTGGATATTTAGCATCATGGCTCACTTACAAACACACACACACACACTCACGATCTTAGTAATTTTTATGGTAACACTTTAAAATAATGGTCCGTAGTTAACAAGTAGCTATGCAGGAAGTAATAGGTAGTACTGCATTAACACCGAACTTAATACTATTAACTAATATGGAAGCAATATTAACTAAGCATTAAGTAATAGGTAATTTAGTACAAAGGTAGTTCCTTGGTAGGTATTTGATTATTACTAAAGAAATATATCCTCATTGAGTACTACTTGTAAGAAATAATAACCAATTAATTACTAATCACAAAAGTAACATGTCTAAAAAGTGAACAATTGTGGGGGTTTTATACTCTTAACATGGTCATAACATTTCAGAAGCATGTGCCTCAAATGGGTTCTTTGTGGAAACAAGTTTATGAAGTTTATACATCCCCCCAAATACATTAGCTAGGTTGAGATTGTGACTACTACTCTTGCCAGGATGGACGCATGTTCTCTGTTTATTTAAAACTTAAACTTAAAATAATCCTAATAAAGACAGTTTTTAATAATAAACCTTAAATAATTAGGAAGTGATGCTGACACTCTCATGATTGGATTAGTTCACTATTATGAGCTCTATTGAATGTCAGTCACATATATCTCAGACTCCAAAGACCTATAACTTTATGTTACAGTAGCTGCCTGAGGAGGACTTCTCTTTAGGACATGAATATAAACATTGATGTTCACTTGTCAAAAACAATTAGCATCTTTAATGAAGAAATTGGCTGAATTTATGTTAAGATAAGCGCAAAACCACATCTTCCAGATTACAGTGTTTGTTAGAATATTAGTGCCTCACAGAACCTGTACAGTATGTGTCAAATATAAAATTAAATTACTTGTATCATTTGTGAAAAACATGTTAACTCCTCAATAACTACTTAAGCGTTACCTTGTCATCCCGCAGGGACTACTAGTGATGTGGCCCATTATTTTAAAGTGAAAAACATGTTAACTCCTAACTTACTACAAGCGTTACCTTGTGTAAACATTGCGGGATGACAAGGTAACGCTTGTAGTTAGTTAGGAGTTAACATGTTTTTCACTTTAAAATAATGGGCCACATCACTAGTAGTCCCTGCGGGATGACAAGGTAACGCTTAAGTAGTTATTGAGGAGTTAACATGTTTTTCACAAGTAGTTCTCAATGAGGATATATTTCTTTAGTAATAATCAAATACCTACCAAGGAACTACCTTTGTACTAAATTACCTATTACTTAATGCTTAGTTAATATTGCTTCCATATTAGTTAATAGTAAATGTACCCCTGTAACAGCAGCATTCATTATCTAATAGTTTACTTAGCTAGCTTTAGCTTTAACCCTAAAACCCTTTTTTAACCCTTTAACCTTTCATGGCGTGATTTGGGGTCCTTGAGATGTTCTGACATGCCCTGACATTTGTGCTTTTTTCATTTGCTTATAAACACATTAATGGCACAGGTGAAATAACACTATATTTAGCACAAACGAGGCTACCATAATATGTGAACAACATGTATGTACATGTTTGTATTTTTGAGAGAATATTGTTTATGCGTGGTTATTGAAAAATCATAAAATGAAAGTTTCTGAAATAAGGCCAAAAAAACATACGAAATATGCGTCCACATTACTTTTGAGTAATGGATGTTTTGCCATTTTTTTATTATTTCTCACTGGTTCATATATTCACAGTGCACTACATAGTAAAACCACGTAGCTCATTATATGAGGAACCAGGGAATGAAAACAAGTTTGCGAATTCACTTAGGGGCTGTTTACACCTGGCCACTTCATGTGTTTTCTATGATCGAATAGCTATCCGATCGTGAAAAGAACAGGTGTAAATGCCCTCCGAAACGCATTCGAGACGGATTTGAATCCGGTTGCTCAAACCACTTCTGGAGGAGGTCTGGACCGCATTCCAGACGAAACTGGACAATTACATCTTGCATTGAAGATGCATTTTCATGCAAGATGCATTTATGCATGTTAAAACCACATATGTAAATTTTACTCCTCCCAAAAAATGCTAATTTTTATTTAAGGATTTATGTCCTTTTTGCAAAAACACATTTATGTGACCAGGTGTAAATGGAATCGTTTTGATAAATCAGATAGCTATCCAATCTGAGAAAATGCACGAAATGGCCAGGTGTACACAGCCCCTTATTAAACACTGAGACACGTTGGAGGTAAAGCATAAATCATTGTTTAACACAAACATTCATTTTGATTTATATATTTTTGTCTGTTTTAGGCTGTTTTTCTTTATTTGTGACAGAATAACCTCTCCAGTTCATGGTTGTTTGTCATGTTTAATTTATACTTTATAATTATTTAGGTTACAAGCCTAAACTCCTCTGCACCGTTTACATATTGAATTATGGTTAAAGGAATAGATAAAAATGAGAACAGTTCCTTTCTCACTGCATGGGCAAGAATATCATGAACATTCTGCCCAGCATGTCTTTACGGGATTGGAATAACATCAGGGTGAATAAATGATGACATGATTTTTCATTTCCAATATATAGATGGAAAAATTTGTAGGATGAAAAACCATCTGTGCAGCACTCCATCAAATAAATCTCAGTGGCTAAATGGAGGCCACTCCTGTGTAAAATTCATACAAAAACCTTTTTTCTTTTGATTGGGAAAAAAACAGCTACCTCTCATCACCAGGCTAATACATAAAGTAGGACACCATAAATAGTAAAGCATCATCATGTATTATTATTTCTTTAGGTAAAACTTTACTGTATGCATATATTACTTGTAATGCAAACACTCCTTAAAGGCATAGTTCACTCAAATGTTGTTCAAACCCTGTATGAGTGTCTTTCTTCTGTGTGAGCACAAACGAATACATAGTTCCCACATGACGTCACAACATACGGGCATTTGCCGACCCGGCGCCATTGCTGAGGGCAAAACATTAGAAGAAGCAGTAGGAGTTGAACGAAGTGAAATGAGTTTCGTGCTATAAAGTGAAAATGGTCATCTCCTGCTGGGTCAATGGATCATAAAATCGTGCCGGAGGTTCAGTTAAATCGGGATTTTACACTATACCCGTCATTAAACTCCATGGATGTGAGAAGACTAAGCTTTTGTCCGAACAACGACGGAGATTATGGCTGGCGAGGATAAACAGGAAAGAAACTCACGCAAAACAAGCAAGAATTTGTTTGACAAAAGCACAATGTTGTGTTTTATTGCGAGTGTAAACAAATATAAGTTAACACATTGCAGTTTGAATAATGTCCTGTATGAACAAAATGACGAGGTATTAAAAACATACAAAACAACATTGTTTCTATGTTTGATCTCACATTCCAGCATTGCAATCTCAGATTATGTCCCTAAAGAACCCGTGTATAATGTAGTTCCGCATTACATTAATTAAATTGCACGCGAGTTATTTATTTTTATATTCAGGCACCGAACCATGACGCCCGCAAGTACATGCATATTACAGAAAGCACGGTGACTGTTTTAAGGGGAACATAGGAATTAAGTTGTGCAGGCTATGGTTTTTTAAAAGACAGATTAGCATCATGCTACTTTGTTATGATGTCTAAGTTACTTTTCCATTGATTGCACTTGAGCAAACGTCACCAAACCACCGCCACGGCAATCTGATCGTACACCTCCAGTGATTTCCAGACTCGGTATTGCTCACATGTGTAAAATCTCCTCACCAATACCAGATAATGGTACACATGAAAATACTGTATCTGAGGCAAAGCTGCATAATCATTGCTCAGTGCTTCCTTCGTTACTGCATACGGATCCACACCATTTATGAATGAAATTTTCGCATTGTACCTCTCTCTGTCTTGTTTTAATAGTCTCTTTATAATCTATTTCACTTTGTCTATCTTTGTCTAACGCCTATGGTAAACACAGCGGTTTTGCCCTCAAAGATGGCGTCTCCGGGGAGGTCACGTGACATTAATTCGCCTTTCGGAACTATGTATATATTTTGAAGAATGTAGGTAACCAGAGAGTGGACGGTAGCCATTGACTTCCATAGTATTTTTTTCCTACTATGGAAGTCAATAGCTATCGACAATTGTTTGATTTCCAACATTCTTCAAAATATCTTCCTTTTAGTTCAACTGAAGAACAAAAAAAAAAAAAAAAAGAAAGAAAATAGGTGAGTAAATGGCAGAATTTTCATTTTTGGGTGAAGTAACCCTTTAAGACGCCATTAAATATTTTGATGAGCGTAGTGTTGACATTACCTAGATGTTAGGGTGGGCCATGCCAAAGGACTTGGAAGAGAAGATTACTCTGGGAGTTTGGATAACAATACTTGCATTTTTCCCATGACAGATGCTGCATATATATCTCAGTTTATCAACCCTGAGTAAACCAACCCTTTTTTTTTTTGTTTTTGTTTTTTTGATACCCTGTGCTGGAGAACTGTAGCTATTGTTGCTGTTATCATGACAAATGCTCTCGTAACCACAATCTGGAGTCTTGTTGCAGTATGTGGTTAAACTCTTGAGCTGAAGAGATTTCAATTGCTCTCTCAAGTGACTACATTACCATAACATTAAAGTTTATGTATATTCAATGAACACACTCTGAGACTGTTGGAGCCACTGGATACTTGACCTCTGATTTTATGGTACAGCAGTTTAAGTGAATAATCTGCAAATAGAGGAATGCATCTTTAATGCATAACAAATATGCTACAGTTAGTATGGCCAGTGCATTGCTTTATCTTTATCCAATTTTAATAAGAAACAAAATAGATCTGGGAGTCTTACAAATGCACTTTCTGTTACATTACTACAAAGCATGTCTTTCAGAGCTGTGGTGCAGTGGACTGTGCACACATGCTCAGTTTTTTCTTGTGCAAATATTTTGTGATGGTCTTTTTCCCAGCATCCTTAATAATCTTTAACTGGCCAGTTAGGCATTTATTTCTGTGGTATATTCTCCAGATATAAACAGAAAATTCAGGATTAATATGAGAATATATATATTATTATCAAGCATATATTATCAATTCCACCTTAAGAGGAATTGCTTCTCACTAGGTTAAAATAGGTTCAGTGCAGCACTGCAGCAAATTATTTTCGTTTGTAAGTATGGTTTGATTGATACTGGTTAGGCTTGCTACGGTAGTCGGTGTTACCGGTATTACCGGTGTTCAGTTGCAATACCGGTTTCATGACATGCCCTCCGCGGCACCGCGGTTGGCATTTGAAAAAAAAAAAAGTTTAAAGCCTTAAAAATATTGAACGCAATTACGCAGTAGTCGATAAATCCTGCCTATTAACACACACACACGACCCACAGAAAAGACGCGCGTCGGTATCAAGTTCTCTATCGGGCTTGAACAAACCATAACACACAAATTATTCCAAAATAGAGCGTAGAGAGATTTGTGTGAAAATGGGACGCGTGTCAGATCGCATCTCTCTGTCAGCAACGGCTGTCCGAATTTGCTCACTCGTTTTTACTTACTCCTTCTCATTCACTCCTTCAAGTGAACAGTATTAGTGGACTAATGTAGGGAATATGCCTAGTAAATGAGGGTTTATGGGGCGATTTCGGATTCAACCATGTTCTAAAGCAGTGAAAAATAGAGGACACTGACAACGCGTTGACAGACAGCACCGAGCAGGTAATATTTAATATGAAACAGTCTCAACTTTCAAATTTGGTCAGTCAAAGGAAATCAAACAATAAATAGGCCTACCGTTTTGTGGCTCTTAATGTGTCGTGACAGATTGCCTGATAAAGCCAAGTTCCACCGACGTTAATCTATAACTCTCCTGACTGCTTTGTCGGACAAAAATGGTGGATTTTCAGATAGTCAGATCACATGTCTGTCAATCAACAGTTAGTTTCGTTTTCAAACTAGCGCATATTCAGGGCACAATAACAAAACAGTTCTTTCCCGCACTACCGCACTGTTATGTATGCCCGTGAAAACGTGTGGATTTTATGTTTGCCTTTAAATTAGCGATTTAAAAGCCCCCGCCGGTGACACCGGTATTGTCACACGCAGATTAACCGGTGAGAAAAATATCCTCACTGTCACAACCCTAATACTGGTATTAAACTGTTTACTGTGCAAAACTGGTCCAACAAATAAGATTTTATATTTCTTTTACTTATGGAAAGACATCTTTCACTTTTGAAGTCATGGTTTTCACCACTGGCTAGCTAGAAGACACATCATGTCTAGACTGTCTTGGTGTCTGTCTCGATCTCCCCCTAAAGTTCATCTCAACTACTCTTTTTCTCATATATTCCATGCCTCTTTTTCTCCCCCTCTTACTCTGCAACCCTGTTTTTATTCATTTCAGAAGTGACAGATTTAGCGATGTGGTTTGGGAGAGTCATGGGAGCAGAAGGGTCCTGCCGTACCACCCATGCCCATCTCTCTTTCTCAAACTCACCCCTCCTTTGAGTCTGAGGTGTTGCCATGGTAATTTCATGGCGTGATTAGGGTAACATGCTGATGTGAAAAGCAGGACTTATGTTAATGTCACTCAGGCTGTTGTTTGGTAAGATAAAGTGTGAGTGGGTGTGAGTGTGTGGAATTTTTGGATATATTGCCAGTTGTTAGGAAGCTCAAAGTGGCTGGACTGGCTTCGACAACAGACGGAATTAATCTTTTTTTATTATTCTTTTTTTTAAATATATTTGTGAATTGTGCTGATAGGCTTAGCTCGCTGTGTGTGCACCAACCATCTGTTGCCTTTACAAATTTTCTCATTTACAGTTTTATCTTGTACATTTTCAATTATGCTAACTTATCCATCACATCGCAGCTAAATATTCATAGCCCAGCAATTCATAATCTCTTTTCTTTCACTTACATTGATTAATTTAGGATATACTTTTTTCCAAAGTAACTGCAAATGAGCAATACAACAAAGCGATTCATCCTAAGGAGGCAGTAACTTGAGAGGTAGGCTACATTTGGATTCAAAAATTCCTCTTAGAAAAATTAGGTATAAAAAAATCTGTATCGTTTCTTGAAATTGCAAGTGACTTAGGGAAGATCATTCCACCAGCACAGAACAGACGAGACGAGATGCCACCATTCAACCCGAAAGAAGTCATATAACCATTTCAGTAACTCCGAAGCTGTTCAGTTAAGCTAAATAAACTGCATAGTGTCCCTTTAACATTAATTATAATCAGAGATGTTTCTTTATCCTTCAGAATGACTTCTGAAGGATCATTTGACACTGAATACTGGAGTAATGACTGCTGAAAATTCATCTTTGCCACCACAGGAATAAATTACTTTTCACAATATATTAAAATAAGAAACAATCGTTTTAAATGGTAATACTATTTCACAATATTATAATATTTATTTTTTATTAAATAAATGCAGCCTTAATTAGCATGAGGGACTTCTTTCAAAAACATTACCAACAGTAGATATACTGTATATTAAGGCTGCCTAGATTTTCTTAATGTACACCTACCAACTTTGTAGTATACTATATGCTACGTATTTTACTATCTGGTTGTTTGTATCAGTTAGTGAGTTTTGTAAAGGCGGGCATACACTGTGCGATGTCTGTGCGATTTCAGCAAGGTACCTACTCACACTCAACGAGTAAATCGCATGTGATGCAAAGCCAAAGTTCAGGATTTATGTGCTCACACTGTACGGTCCGATCGTCGAGCTGTGACTTCACTGCTCACACTATACGTGTAATATCTGCGATAACCCCCTGGATTGCGCATATTTACGTGTATGTATCCAGGGATATTGTCAAAACAAGCATCTGCTATTAGTATCTAGATGATTTAGCATTTTCAATTTATGCATTTAATTATTATTAGCATTATTGTATTATCATTATTAGTGGAGGCCTATAGGCTAATTTTATTATTAAATTGATCCGCTATTATAATTAATTTGCCACGCAATATTTTCACAGCACATAACCAACGTGCTGTGAGGATAATAAAATATTACATAATCTTACTCATTAAAAATTATCTAAAACGTTTAGGTCGATTACAATGAATTATAGGCATATAAAATAACTATTAACAGTCTATAATATGTCCGAACATTTCCATAATTAATCATCAATGAAAATTAAAAACAGGTTTATTTCAAAAACATTGTTTGACAAATTAATAAAAGAGGTTACATCGCAGGTGGCTTGGAAGACGGTGTGTAATATATTATCTATTTTGCAACACGAACTGGAGGTAAGCAACAGTAATTTGTTGCTAGTTTGAACTACAGAACTTAAAGATCTCCCTCTTTTCGTTTTTATTTTATTTTTGCCGCAGATGAAATGGTTAAACTTCTGTTTTCGCGCAGGTGCAGTGAGGGAAAAAACACTGAGTTTAGGGCAATCGGTTCGTAGCTTTGCTTCAACAGTGCGATATAGTCACGAGGAGCGACCAAAATTTCTGACATGCCAGAAATTCATCCGACCATCCGATTGTCGATCGTGAGAGGTTAATCGCCTCTCGTTTCTCCCTGTACACTGCATGAACACTGCACGACAAACGACGCACAACAAAGCTGAAAATCGGTCCGACACGAAAAAGAGTCGCACGAGGAAGAATTCGGCTCAAAATCGGACGAAAATCGCACAGTGTATGCCCGCCTTAAGTCATCACTTTTTTTCTATGGAGTGTTTGGTGTCACTTTTGAGTCTAAATACGAGTGGCTTAAGTTATATCAGGTGATAAAGTCTCTCCCATACACATTTTCTTTAACGCACACATGCACACAGAATCCTGACAGAACTTGCCATCAGTGCAAAGTAATGAAGAAAGCTTTTTAAGCTTTTAGAGGCCTTGTAAACACTTTATCCAAGTTCTGGAAACACACCATGTTGTTTCATCAATCAAATATAATTTCATCAATCCATAGGGATTCGATGTTGTTTTCATTTCTCAGTCAGGGCTGGTCTCAGATATACTTCTTAGAGATATCCTCAACTGACTTCATTAGTGGTTAGTTTCATGTTGTAGAAACAAGTTCTCAGTAAAGTCTGATTTGCTTGTTTGAATCCGCAAGCATTTTGCTTCATCCATAGGCCCATAGTTTCCCAATCTGAGCCTTTCCAAGAATGTTTCCGAGACTTCTGATTTATTAGGCACTGTAGCTAAATGACTACTAGAAGAATAACAAAGTGCAGTATAAGGTAAAACTGTTTGCACTAAAAATAATGTGTTTGTGAATATGATAATAAATTAAAATTCCATTATGCTGCTTGATTTTGCAAACTTGTATGTTTTTGTATTGCTAAAATAACTGGAAGCGGATGACACTGGAAACATTGCACATTCAAGTTACAAATGGCTGCACCTGCTCTTAAATTAAAATTAAGGTGTATAAGCCCATTTTCCAGACGGCTAGTTAATTCATGTTATTCAGTTCGCAAACCTGAATATGTTCCTCTGTTCCTAGAGCTCAAAAGCCAAGGTCAAGGGTTTGCTTCACAGAGACTACACATACAGTACTTTGTGTGAATGCACTATAAGCCGCTTTGAATACTGTAAATGTTAATGTGGGATTAATATGTGAGACAAATTAGATTATTAGAGGTCAAAATCCAGAGCAGAAATGCATATAAGGTGAGAAAGAAACAATGGAGGCAGTGGAGACGAAGGAGAGTAGATGAAACTGGGAAAAGGGGAACTGGAGGAAAAAATAGTGTTTAAAGTTGTAGGGCTGAAAAACAATAAGGTGCACAATAAAATAATTAAGAAATCGGAGAAAGGAAGATGTCAGACACAGACAAACAAGATCCTGTGAGTGAGCATGAAGGATAGTGCACTAACTTAAGCCTGCAATATAAGGAAACAGAATATGGTAAGGAGGATGATGTCAAAAACATATTTTTCCTGCAGCGAATGTTCAAAACAAAGAATATCCATAAATTCCCATTCTCCATGTCTTGAGTTGTACCGGGAACAAGCGAGAGAAAACCTGCAGGCAAAAACAACAACTACAAAAGCGATGGTATGATCAGCACGCAAGACTACGGCAGTTCCAACCAGGTCATAGCGCTTTCACAGACCCAATGGCCACCAAAGCGCTTTACATTTTGCCTCACATTCACCCATTCACTCACTCATTCATACACCAATGGCGGTTTCAGCCATGCAAGGTGCCATGAAGCTTGTCGGATTGTTGAGTGACTTGCGCAGCCCTATGGTCATAGTCCCATAAGAAGGATGGATACTTGCGTGTCTGCATTGACTTCCATAAGCTCAATTCCCAATCCAAATCCGATGCATACCCGATGCCATGGGTAGACGATCTGCTGGAGAGAATAGGAAAAGCCAAGTACATTACCACACTAGATTTCTGAAAAGGATGTTGGCAAGTACCCCTAGAGCCAACTGCCAGACCCTACTCCGCTTTCAGAACTCCGTTGGCGCTCTTCCATTGTACCCTCCTTCCTTTTGGACTGCATGGAGCTCCAGCAACGTTTCAGAGATTAATTGAGTCCTGCAAGGATGTGAGGAGTGGTCTGCAGCATATCTGGATGACGTAGTCATACACAGCAATTCCTGGGAAGAGCACCTTCAGCACATGAGACATACCCTGGAAAAGATAACGGAGGCTGGATTAACATTGAATGTGGCAAAATGTCAGTGGGCAAAGCAAGAGGCAAACTATCTGGGTTATCATTTGGGCAATGGGCAACTACGTCCTCAAGTTGACAAGATGGAGGCCATCCGTCAAAGTCCCAGACCAAATGCCAAGAAGAGAAGTGAGGTCGTTCCTAGGACTGGTGGGCTGGTACCGACGGATCATCCTAAACTTCGCCTCTATTAGCTGCACCCCTGGCCAACCTGCTTAGCTAAGGCTTAGCAAACCCTGTCCTGTGGACCGAAGACTGTGAGACAGCATTTCAAGCCCAAAGGTTCCTGGTCCAGGTTGATGTCTCTGCTACAGGACTTGGGGCAGCCCTGGTGCAGGGAACCCAGGGAAATGAGAGGCCAGTTCTATACCTTATCCGTAAGATTTTGCCGAGGGAGACTCGCTACTCAGCAAAAGGAGTGTCTCGCTATTAAATGGGCCCTGGAAAGCTTTGCTTGGAAGGCTGAACGTGGTTGCTGACTACTTGTCCAGGTTTCCTGCCAGTACTCGGCTGGAAGAGGAGGAAGGTGATGTGACAAATCTGTCGGATCATCACCGCTGAGGGAGCAGCACTGGCATGCACACACAAATACACTTGCATACGTACCTCATTCACTCTTCATTCCCCATCCTCACCTGTTGTTTTCGCCATCCGCATTACGGGTGCACATGTGTAGAGAATCTCGGCTTAAGGTTTATAGCTCAAATTAAATTCAGGGGAAGGATATTCCAAATTAATGATCTGGATCAATAACTCATAGAATATTCCTTAAAACCGAGTTTCCGTACATATATCAAATCAAATTACCCAACGAGGGGTTTTACAACACACACGTCTGCTCCAAATATATATATCAAAATTAAACATAACGAATTATGATCAATTTGGAGAATATATCTTTTACAGAACGAGGGCTGTTGAGCTTTAAAAAGACAAGGATTACACAGTTTTCTCAGTCAGCGCGCCAGCGTGCGGATCTGTAAAACTATTAATCACTTTATCTGTTTAGCTAGACTTTCTGACAATGTTTTGTGCACTCAACAAAATCAGATTGTAGCTTAGGATCTAATATTAAAGAGGCTTTGTTATGTGATTAATACAAACAATGGCAAATAATGTATAAATGGAGTTTAATAGAAGCACACGACTAAGTACACTACAAAATCACACGATAAATGTATATACACAAAATGAGAATGAAACATAAGAAAGGAAACAACTGGAAAAGGAAAATACAGGGAAAATTACAGTTACTAGCACAACTTTAAACCTTCAGAGACAACCACAGGAAAAACTTCTTGTCTAAAATTTGATTGAACAAATGCATTCAGACCTGTGTTATGTTGAAACGTGCGGTTGTCCAGAGGGCGGGAGCCGGATTCTTTGTTCTCCCCACGTGGGATGGTTTCGCGGGAATTCAAAGCGTAGTGAGTTCTTTTCGTGCTGGATGTTGTCTTCTTGTTAGAGAAGACACACGTACGAACTTTAACTGGCTATTCGCAAAAGTAAACGTAAAGTAAAAGTAACGAAGTACTGATAACTTTAAAGCTTCAGAGAGGGGTCCGAGGGCATCCGAAGATTCCGGAGGGAGGAGGCCAGGGACCAGAGTACGGTGAGTTGCAAAGAGAGCAACAGCGAGAAGCTGAGGTTGCAAAAAGAGAGCGCGCAAAAAGAGTAAACAAAAGAGTAAACGAAAAAGTAAAAGCGGTGTAAAAACCAAAGAGCGTAAAAACGAGAGAGAACGAGGGAACTGGGGGTACGAGCTTTTCTAGGGTGGATCAAGGCTCGTCCCAAAACTCGGCTGGCCAATGAAAGTTGACCGCCAAAAAGGCGTGTACGCCCATCTGATTAACATTCCACGTTGTTAATTTTGCGTCTTGAGACAAAGGAAAAATTATGCTAACTTTGAAAACAAACATATATATGATGATATACATTTTGCAATATCGATATACAGTTTAAAAGGCAGATCACACAAGGAGGATTATAACGAGACTAAACACTTCAACACAACATGGACAGAATTGTTACATTATGTCTCAATGCATGGTTTTACAGATATTTAGACTCTTTTGACACTCATAATAACATTTCATACTAAGATAGAGGAATACAGTTCTTCTACATGTATTTCAACCATACTAGATACTTTTAGGTAACATTTTACAAGTTCTTCACGAGATGTCCGTGTGTGTGCGTGGCATGTTTGGCGCGTGGAGCGTTGTGTGTGTGTGGGTGTCGGTCAGCGCGCCTTGCGCGTGTGTATTGGAGAGGGGGAGAAAGTGGTCTGGCTTTCTTCCCCCCCTTTGAATGTGTCATAGGATCAAAGAGGTGATAGCTAGCTTGATCTCAACACAAGATGAACTGCGTTGGTGTGGCATCTGCGATGCCTCGCGATGTCTCTGTCTTTTGCGATCTATCACACTAACGTCAATTAACTCCAGACACTCCGGCGCCTGGGGCAATAACGTCAAATTTGAATTAAAACACATTTTGTTTAGGAATTTGTTAAAAGCTTTCTCTGAGACCACCTGGTGGGTGATCGCATGCCAGCTTAGTTAATGATTGTCTGCCCAGAATCTCTACATTCCCCCCTGATCGGAGGATGACGTCCCGGCGGAGACGTCCTCGGCCGATCACTCATGGGAGGATGGAAGGAGAATCATGAATTGGTTAGCAGGTGATCGTCAGGGCTGAGGGCTTAACTCAATGAGGTCGCTGGCAACTTCCAGCGCGGGAGCTTCTTTTCGAGGGTTTCGGCGGAAGCCTCCGGATACAGCTTTGGTGAGCTTGACGGTAGATGATCGCACCTCGTTGAGTCTCCTGTATAGGATGAAGGCCAAGCCCAGTGTTAGGAGGTGTCCGACTACCATGGAGATGCACAGCGCCGTGTCGGCTGCACTCCAGGCTCGGGCGACAGGTGAGGTAGTCAGGGGAGGTTGTCGAGACAACGCTTGCAGGGCGGAGTCGAGAGGAGCAATGTCAATTAATTGTGACCCCCCTGACTCAATTCCCAGTTCCAGTTCTGGACCCAAGGTGAAGTTGTGGTCCTTGAAGAAGGAGGGGATTTCTAGTTCAGATTCATATTCACTGCTCGGAAGATGATACAATGCCAGATCGTCGACATGGAGGATGGCACCTTTAGGTACTTGAATCCACATGCTCTGGTTGAGCAGGCTGACCCGTGTGGCAGTGTCATGTTGATCATAGGTGAGTGTAGCCGTGAGAACCGGGGTGTTTACGAGCCAGCGGTCGCCGATGATCTCTGCTCGTGTCTCGTCGACTTGCATGCGAGGTCTGGCTTCAGCAGGGCACCGATTGTCACGGGACATGGGTTGCAATCCACAGATTCCATCAGTGTTGTCTCTGAGGAAGGGTTTGCTTGGGCAGAGATAATGAATGTCTTTAGTCAAGGTGCACATGTGCAGGTTTGGAGCAAGGTACAGTTGCGGATCGCTGTCGTGGTAGGCTACCACATCTGGGGTGCGGATCTTGATGTGCGTGTTACCTTTCCAAAACCCGACATTGACAATGTCCTTAAGTCTGTAGATTCGGCTTGACTCTATGATGGGTAGGTTTAGGAGGAATCCCACTTCTCTCTGCTCAGGGTCGACGTAGAGTGGGATGGCGCTGCCCAGAGAGTAGGCCAGGTGGACTTGGAGCGGGTCGGCTGGCGTGGTAATGGCGGAAGCCAGCACATTTTGGACCAGGCTCAAAGGTATGAGATAGGGTGGAATGCGGCCCATAGCTAGGCTGTCGATGGAGGAACTCACCTCCCGCAGCATGTCTGTCATGAGGGCTAGGGCTGTCGCGGTTATGGAATTTCCCTTGCGGTAATGTTGAGTGGCTCAATAGCGCGATATGCGGTATTACCGCCATTTATTTATTTAATTTATATGTATTTGTTGCTATATAAGTAAAGTTTACGATGTGGACAAAAACGAGGTCATTTAACCAATAACCGAAACTAAACGGCGTCTACTGTATGCGCATTGAAAGCATGATTGAAAGGCTTTCACGCGGCGCGCATATTGTTATGACAACGGACTTTGCACCGTTCATTCCACGAACACGTTCAAAGAAGCTGATTCGTTAAAAGAGATGTAATGAAACAAGAAGTTAATTATTTTTAACTTTGAGTTCCACTTTTCAAGGCTCAGCTGATCAGCAGTGCGTCGCATGGGTAACGCGGAAGCTGATGCTTCACTTATTAGAGACCAATATTGCATTGATTCAATTCTGACTCGGTGATTTTATTTTCCGCGGCTTCCTCTCGCTGTGGGATGCTGACCATTTGTGGAAAATACCCGTGACGTGAAGGTTAAAATGATGATACGACAAATATTTTGCTTTCCTTTGACACGGAAACCTTTTCACGACTTCAAAGACAGACGCAGGTAATCGCACGCGCTCTGCAAATCTCTCATTCACTGTCTGTGTGAAGCCTATGTATACACATCACCAAGATAAACAGTCTTGTTGTTATCATTATGAACTTGTTTAACATTCAATACGCATTCATGAAGTTCAAAACAAGAATATAGCCTTATAAAAATAAAATAAAAAAAAACTTGAATATCGCGGTTGCTGCGGTTACGTGCAATCCTCTGCGGTTGACTCGTCAGAAGCGCGGTACTGCAATATTGCGGTTATCGCGACAGCCCTAATGAGGGCGGTGACAAGCTGTGTTTGGGCAAAGTCAGTTTGGAAATCAGTGAACAGCTGTTTCATGGAATTCACAGTCTGGTTCAGGAGGACACTGTGGGTGTTGAGAATTACCACAGTTCCCTTTAAAGTCTTTCCGATGGTCTGCAGGGAAGCACTCTGCGTGGTGAGCTGCTCTCTTAGCTGTGGGATCTCTGTTTGAATCTCGGCCACATGTCGCCTTACAGTGGCTAGGTTGACTGCGTTGACACTGGACATACCAATGTTGAACAGGGTACCCACGGCAGCTGCGGCTCCGAGCAGGGCTCCCAGGAACCGTTTGGGGCGGCGGTTGCGTCCGCTTAATTCTGCTTGAGTGACGGTCATCTTTTCAAGTTGGTTCAGCATGTGTCTGACGTCAGCATCGGCGTGGGAGAGAGAGTCTTCTGTCCATCGGGCCCCAGCCCAGCTGTACTGGACTGCTGTGCGGGGGTAGTGTGCTCTGTAGACATTTCGGGGATCTAGTCGGACGTACACTTTCTGGGTGTGGGTCCGACAGTTGGTGATCAGGAGACCTGGTTGCTCTCTCAGCACGATGCCTGACGCCGGGCCTGGTGAGATGACGTCTGGTGGCGGCTGCCCTCTGATCGTTTGGAGGCACAGGATGGTAAACCACAGCAGCATCCTAGTAGAAGTAACAGAGGAGAGGTGGAGAGAGAGGGAGAGAGAGAGAGGCATTGTGTCAGCGGGAGTTGTCCATGGTCTTGCCGGACAGTCGCTCGTTCCTAGGATGGGAAACAGGTTAGTTTGAATTTGCCCCTCCCCGCCTTTCTCTGCCAGCAGCCGAATGTCTCTTAATTTGGTTGCGGTGGACCCATTTGAGCACAGGATCTTTCTGTCCCCGGCTCAGTCGGATTCGGTACGCAACCGGTGAAAGTTTGTCAACAATTTCGTGAGGTCCTGTCCAGTGTGGCAGGAATTTCTTTGACAGCCGGTGGGAGGCCGTGTGTCGTGGCTGTGCGAAGCTGTAATACCAGACCCTGTCACCCACGGCCAGCTCCTGGTGTGACGCTTTCCGGTCGTAGTATGCTTTCTGGCCTTCAGCGCTCTTTTGAAGCTGTTGTTGAGCGAAGGCAAAGGTGGATTTTAGATGCTGGTGCAGCTCTTCGAGGTACTGGTGAGTGGTGCAGGCGGTTATGAGACTGGAGTCCCCTGGCTGGTACAACAGGTGCAGTGGCAGTGTCATCTGTCGTCCAGTCATTAGTTCGAAGGGGGACACTTGAGTTGAGTCTTGTGGAGTAGCTCTGAGGGCCATTAGCACCAGCGGGAGTTTCACATCCCAGTCTTTCTGATTAGCGGCCACATATTTCTTTAGCATACTGACCACAGTCCGGTTGGACCGTTCAACTTGGCCTGATGAGCTGGGTTGATGGCTAATGTGCAGTTGAACGTGGACACCCAAGAGTTTCCATATCTGCTGCATTATCTCGGCTGTGAAGTGAGTACCTCTGTCTGAGTTGACACTCATTGGCAATCCGAATCTGGAAAAGATGTGATTCATCAGGAGGTATGCCGTGGTCTGGGCGGTGTCGTTAGGTGCTGGAAGACACTCTACCCATTTTGTGAACTGGCACACGACTGTGAGAAAGTACTTGTTGCCTCTTGTCGACCGGGGTAGAGGCCCCACCCAGTCTATTTGCAGGTCTGACCACGGGAATGTGACTCTTCTGCGTTGCAGCGGAGCTCTGTGGTTTGGGTTTGCAGGTTGAAACTGGCAGCAAATCAGACACTCTTTGATATACTCGGCCACATGTTTTTGCATGCAGGGCCAATATGCCACTTCACTCAGTGTCTTATAAGTGGCTCTGACGCCGTGATGTCCGGCGCATGGTGCGTCGTGGGCAAACATCATCATCACCCCCCTGAGGCACTGTGGCACCACAAGCCTTGGCGTTGTGTTGGCATCAGGTGCATACCACAAGATGTTGTCTATCACACGGAGCATGTGCTTGACGTCGTGCAGGCGTTTTAGACAAGGGTCGGCCGCTAGGTCAGACGGCGTGAGAGGGTGGTTGGTGGGGTCTGAGAGGTGGAGCAGAACAGTCTTTATAGCTGTGTCAGAGTTCTGCATGTCCGCTATGTCGTTGTTTGAGATCTGCGGAGTCAGGGTGAGAGGCTGTGAGGTGGGCAGTGCAGCAGGAAGAGTTCGTTTGCTGCGGGTTACCACTGCCACGTCAAAAGTTTGTGGTTGGGCTGGAGGTACCCATGGAGTACCATGCAGTGCGCCAGCCTTGGCGAGGGCATCGGTTTGGTCGTTCAGGTCCTTGTCAAGGCCTGGTTGTCTGGAGTGTCCTTTCACCTTTTTCCAGTAGACAATCATGTCGTGTTGTGTAGTTAGGTTGTCACATGCTTGAAACAGATTTTGGTGTGTGACAGGCTTGCCGTTCGACGTTTTAAAACCATTCTGTTTCCAGTTTGTAAGGTGGCATGTGAAACTTAATCTGGCATAGTTCGAGTCTGTGCAGATAAGGAGTTCTTTAATGGTATGGGCTGAGGCGATTTGCAGAGTTATGAGAATGGCTGCCACTTCCGCATATTGTGATGACTGGGGACCCAGCTTGAACTGTTGCGGTGGGCACGGCAGATCATTCACCCATAACACACCAGCACCTGCTTGACGAGTGCCCTCTTGGTTGTAGGCGCATCCATCAACGTAGGCTGTTGGTATACCTTGGCACGCATTTTCCTCAAAGTATCTGTGACAGGTCTGTTGTTGTGGCTCTTCCACAGTGGCTGTTGCAGGTGGGGCGTTATCGGAGCAGTTTTGGCAGGCCGCCAGGCCGCTGCCCAGGGCTGACTTGTGGTTTTGTGCATATCTTGCTTCAACATTGCGGCCTTGGAGGGCCATTAACCACGTGGCGATGCGGGCGTTTGTGACCACACCATCACGGATGCGTTGGCTGTTGAGGAACATGACAGGCTGATAAGTCTCGACGATAACTTTCTGAGCTCCAATGTAATTGGAGAATCTTTGGATGGCCCACACGGTGCAGAGCAACGCCTTTTCACAGTCTGAAAATTTAGTCTCAGGTGGCAGAAGTGTCTTGCTGGCGTACGCCACGACTCTTTTGTCTTGGTCATGTCGTTGGTACAGGCCAGCGCTGAGACAGTGTTGGGAGAATCCAGCATCCAAGTAGAATTCTCGTTGTGGGTCAGGGTAAGCCAGACATGGAGCTGTACACAAGTGACGTTTCAGCTCTTTCATGGCATTGTCCTGGACGGGTGTCCAGACAAATGGGCAGTCTTTTTTAAGCAAGGCAGTCAAGGGCTTTGCGATGTCTGAGTAGTTCTCTATGAACTGCCGTGAGTAATTGCACACCCCCAGAAAACTTCGAAGTTCTGAGACGTTGGTGGGGGGTTTGATGTTTTGAACCGCTTGTATGCGACTTGTCTGTGGTTCGATGCCTTGTGACCCGATCAGCAGTCCCACGTAGTTGACTTTGGTTCGACACCATTGACCTTTGTGGAGAGCGATCTTGGCACCTGCAGTTGTTAACTGGTTCAGAACATAGTCTATTTCTTTCAGGTGATCAGCTACCGTGGTACTTTTCATCAGCACGTCATCCACATAGATGAGATTTCCTCTCATTCTTGCATCGGGGCATGCTTTGTTCAGGAAGATGTTGAACTCAGCAGGTGAGTTAGCATAGCCGAATGGACACCTGGTGAAAGTGAACTGTCTGTTGCCGAAAGTGAAAGCAAGCTTGTGCTGGTCATCTGGATGCACTGGGATGGTCCAGAATCCAGAGGCCACGTCAAGCGTAGAGAAGATGGTGGCTCCTCTGATTTGGGGTATTTCTTGCTCCAGCTGGGTCATGGGCCATCGTGACAGAGGCACCTGTTGATTCAGTTTCCTGTAATCGATTGTTGGTCGCCACTTGCCGTTTGGTTTGATTACCGGCCAGATGGGAGCAGAATAGGTGCTGTTGCATGGCTGAATAACACCTTTTTCAAGCATGGAGTCAATGATCTCTTGCACCGGTTCGTGTGATGCAATTGGAATTTTATATTGTCTCATAAAGGTAGGGGGCGCCTCAGGGTGCGTCGGAATGCGCACCGTGTGCAGGTGGGTGAGGCCACAGTCTAAAGAGTCTTTGGCAAATGACGCTTTGAATTTGTAGAGGACTTGTCGGAGTTTTTGTCGGTCTGCATCGTCCTTGATTGCATCAGCGTCGATTAGGATTTGTTGAACTTGAGATTCGAATCCAGGAAAAGGCTCTTCTGTGGGTGAGTCACCTGTCACGTTGGCAGGTGGAAGTGCAGCGGTTTCATCAGTCTCGCAGGCAGGCTGTTTGGAGACTGTGTAGACGGCAAGGTGTCGGTCCTCCGTCAGTTCCGTTCTGCATACTTGGTCTTTGTCCATTGGCATGACTGAGACAATGGAGATGATTTGGAAAGGGGCTGTGCGCAGTGTGTCGCTGGTGTGCCCTTCTGGTACCATGGCGGTCGGGATGGGACCGATGAATGGTAAAGTCAGTTCAAAATCAGGGAAATCATGGCTCACTAGCCATCCCAGCCGAAAGGCTTTTGGAATTGTGATGTCCACTGCGGTGCAGTTGTTGAACAGGATGTAGACTGCACGCGAAGGCACTTCTGTGAGAGGCATGGCTTCTAGTGTTAGTCCAAGTTCAATGCATTCAGGTGACTGTTGAAAGAAACCCAATGTGTGGTTTAGGGTTTGGCCACGTCTGATGTTGAGTCGAACAGAGACCCCTTTGGTGTAAGCAGGTACTACAGTTTCCTGTTCGCTGATCAGAGTGCAGACCTCTGGGATGGTCTGACCTGACATGAGGTTGTCAGTGTGTGTGGGAACAATAGCTGGCTGTAAAGTCAATGGGGCCCACAATACCTCGTTAATAATGTCCACATGTGCTTGGAGACGAATCAGGATGTCTGCTCCGATGTAGACGTTGTGAGGCGGGTCCTGTAGGACCAGGAAGTAATGGGTAAGGCACCTGTTATTCCAGTTCAAGTTCAAAGCACAGATACCTCTTGCAGTCACTAGGTTCGATGGACCTGCATTCACAGGGAAACGTGTGCGCTTGCTTGCAGAAGGAAGATCAGGTGTGACTTTAATTAGCTCGTTGAAAAGTGACAGGCTAATGGCAGAGTTGTCTGCCCATAGCGCGAGCACAATGTCTGTTGTGGGTACACCATTCAGCTGCAGGTCGGCGTTGACCTTGGGGCAGAAAGGTTCAGAGTCTTTGGTGAGTTGAAAGGTGCAGAGGGGTGAACTTGAGTCTTGCTCCAGTGTTGAGTCTGTGTCCCGGTGGCTGTCGGCGGAAGTTCCCGTGACCTTGGTGACCTGACAGTCTGGCTCAGTTGACCTGGGTGACTGACAGGGGAGAGGTTCTCGCACTTGAGCCCAAATTTTCAGTTGTCTGAAGTCCATTAGGGGCTCGAAACGGTCTAGAAGGTCTTTACCGACGAGGAGAGGGAAAGTGTTCACAGGTGAAATATACACAGGGTGGATCAGACTCATGGGACCAATGGTCAGATGGATGGGAGCTATTCGTTCAAGCCGGATGTCAGTTTGGCTGTAGGACTGCACATTCAACACACAGTTCTGAGATTTTAAAGTTCTGTTTTGCCTGTTGGCTTCAAATCTGAGTCTTTCAAAGAGTTCAGCTGAAATCAGAGTGAGGTCTGACCCCGTGTCGATCAGTGCTTCAAGCTGTACTTTATTCTCCAGCGTGATGGAGAGATAAAGCTTGCGTGCTAGTCCTTTTTCAATCAGGTTTCCCAGGAGCTTTGGAGCTGGGGTTTGTGTGGTGATCGACAGGCAGTTAGGGTCAGTGTCTTGTGATTCGCTGTGGAGACACAGAACCAAAACAGCACTTTTGGGTATCTCAGAGGTTTGTTCACTGGGTTGAGGGGCTGCATTGTCCACTTCTGGAGATGTGGTGGGCAACAGCGAGGAGTGTGTGTTGCTGTCACTTGTTGTTGTGGCAGCTGGGTCGGTGATCTGTGTCAGGAGAACAGAGTTCGGCGTGCTTGGTTCAGTGGGAAGGCTGTCAGGATGGGTTTCAGTCCTTACCACTAGTCATGAGGAGTCTGGCTTGTCCTCTTTCTCAGTTTTCTTGTGAAGAAGTTCTTTCAGCACTTTCAGGATCTCTGCGGTCTCTGACGTAGACTTACTGTTCGTCTTTGTGGCAGGCTCGGATTTGGACTTGGACTTGCTTGGGGCCTGCACTGAAGGTTTTCGTGGCCGCTGATCGGGGCTTGGCGTTCTTGCTGCTGGAGCTCGGCTGGATCTTGGCCGTTGGCTGGTTTCCCACGTGGCTCCACCCCTTTGGTTGTGGGGGGGCCGTGAGTTACCATAGGACTCTTCAGAGCGCCGGTTCCTCTGCTTGGGGCGTGCACCCTCACGGTTACTTTGCCCTCTGCTGGCCCGAAGCATCCTGGACTCGTTGTTAAACAGTCTGTTAGGGTGGTGCTGTTGGGCGCCCTCTAGTGCCAGCTCTGAGTGCTGATCAGTGATGGGGCAGATAGAGGGGATTTTTACAGTCTTTTCGGAAACCATTTTCTGTTTGCTGAACGCTTTATGGGCTAAATCACGCAGCTGTTGGGTTGTCATGGTTTTAGGGCAGGCTAGAACCCCTAAGTGATGACTCACAGTTGGATGCAGGTTTCGGAGAAACAAAGTTCTGAAGTTAAAGTCCTCTTCCATTCCAGGCTCGTTCCGTGCACCGAAGTAGGCTTGCCTGAGACGAGTATAATAGGCCTGCGGAGTCTCCAGTCGTCCCTGCTTGAGGTTCATCGCAGTGATTAGTCCTTGATCAGTTTCTGGATCAGAAAATTCTCGGATGAAAGCTTGTCGCAGTTGCTCGTAATCCACTTTGACAGCGTCTGGTTGGCGATCCAGGAAGCTGCGTACGTCCCGGCTGGACGTAATTCTGACCAGGTACAACCGGTCCCACGGGGTGACATGGGGACTAGTGTTCAAATGAAAGTCAATGTCCTGGAGGTAAGCATGAACATCATGGCCTCCTGCAGGGTTTGGTGTGAAAGTGGGGATGTTTCTTGCCAACTTGTCAAGTTCTTTGCGGCCCATGCCGTGAGGACTGGCAGGGATTGACGGGCAATCTTCCCCCCTTTCAGAGGGCGGAGACTCTGGCAGTCTGTCCACAGATGTCTGAGACGGCGGACGTCCACTTTCTTTCACAGTTCTGGAGTCTTGACTGAAAAGTGCGGGTTGACTGGTCAGGGAAAACTTTGTAGTGTGTGTTTCCCTGACTCGGTCACTCTGCAGTTTATAGGAGTGTTTCAGTTCTTGGTGGACGGCCTCGAGCTCGTCTTTGTAAAGGTCCAGTTGTTGGGAAAGTTTGTCAATCTCAGCCTGAGCTGCTTTCAAGTGTTTTTCACAGGCCTTTACTTTAGCATTTCTGTCTTTCAATTCAGAGTTTGCTCTGGCAAGGAGAGCGTCACCACGTTCCAGTTTTGCGGTGAGTGTCTCTCGGGCTTCCTTTTCCTTTAATTCTTTTTGGTCGTTGTCCAGACGGAGGTGTTCCAGGGCCTCTTGAAGTTTTTCCACTTCCTTTTGAAGATCTGGGTCCGTTTCCTCCTCGCTCTGTTCCTCGTTGTCGAGTAGTAGCTGGTCTAGACGACTCTGGGTTTCCGCGTGGTTGCGCCGGGCCTCCTCCGCTTGGAGCTGTAGAGTTGCCTTCTCCTGTTCCAGGGCGGTGGCAGTCCTCTCGTGAAGGCGGGCTTGTGCGACCAGCGTATGGGCCAGCTTTCCCACGATTCGGGCCCATTCCTTGTGGCTGTAGCTCTGCGTTGGGTCCTGCCTTATCAGTGTGTCCAGCTCAGAGTCCAGCTGTTCTTGGCTCCGGGGCTCAGCATCACCATCCTCCTTGGGAAGGAAGGCGGCGGTCATGGCGGTCAGCCATGTCTCGAGGCTGTCCCAGTGGGCTGCTGGGTTGGGAGACTGGGACATACTGGCTTACTGTAGGCGAGAGGGGCACAACACACACAACAAGACCAAATGCAAGTTTGTTCAACAATTTAGGCGCTATCCCTTTGATACGGACGATGCCGTTTGCGGAAATTTCGGCTAACTGATGGAGACAGTTAGACAGTGAGAGAGAGACAAATTGTTTAGGTCAGCGCAGGGCCTAAATAAAGATTTCTGACAGGGCCGGAGACAGTGGGTCACTGCTGCCACTGACGGCTCGGCTGTCAGTCTGTTATTTAGCTTTCCTGGGGTGTCTCTGTAGGCTGTGTCTCTAGGTGACCTGAAAGGCACAGTTCACACAGAGCAGAGCGGAAACAACAGAAGAATAGCAAGGTAAGAGAAAACTTAAATGAGGTTAGGCACTAGGCCTAACAGATCTGTGGATACAGAGAAGGGTAACAGTTCAGAAGGTGTTACGGGGACTAAGAAGGCTTGCGCCGGGTTTGTGCACTGCATGAAAAGACTCAAATCCGGCAATATCCGGGCAAGGTAAACTCCTGTGCAATTTGATGTTTGCTGGATGTATGTGGGAAAAAGCGGATCAGAGTAACACGGAACAGTATATTTCCAGACAAACCCGGAAACCTCACATACGCGGGCATATACAGGAATCCGTGAAATTTCACGGACATATACAGCTGAAACACTGCTGGGTGTGAGAGGTGTGAAGACCTTTCATATGTTAATGACTGACACTAAGGGTGCTGGCTTTTCTCAGAGGGAGGAGTGGCAGGGGAGGACTTCAGGATTGAGAAATATCTCTGGTCTACAGCAAACAAGTTGTTTGTACAGAAAAATAAATAAATTCTTAAGGCCCTGAAACACAAAACCGATGTCAAAGAACTAGCAATGACTAAGGGTTGGCTTATGTCGCCTGTGTCAGGGCCTTAAAACCACTGTATGAAAAAAAGTATCCTAATCAAATATTCTTTTATAAAAACAGGACAAAATAAACACCATGATTATACGTTCACAAAAACATCTGAATATTTAATTAAATAAAAAATACAGGGAAATAAACCAAACATTTCAGAATATCTACATTTTTATTGTGAAGTTTTACAAATTGCAGATAACATTTGTTGCCATTGGCTTTGCTTAGTTGGGGACATTTAATTTAACATTCAACAATGTTATTGAACTGCCTGCATTGACACCATTATGAGATCTCAAAATATCTGTAGATTCATACATCACCGTTTTTACACTGGTGAAGAACGATATTCACAAACTTTTTTATTTTCTTTATATACAATGCTTTGATATTTAACTTCACATAGGCCTATAAAAAAAGAAAGCCTAAAACAAAAACTTTTTTTTTTCTGGTTTGGACAGAGCCCATCTACTATGGACATTCTATTAGACATTCTCTGGTTTGGCCTTAGAAAACCAGTAAAATCGAAATTTTATTCATATTAATTTGTGAATATTTTAAATGTTTCATAAAGGGCCAAAATAAACAATACGTTACTATTGTATTTTTTATTTATTATATAAAAATAGATATTTATAATCTAGGCCTATTTATTTTATTTATTATACAATGTGTATTATATATTTATTTATTTTTTTAATGCAGCATTTGCATTTCAAATTCAAATTTTGGTGTTCAACTTTGCATTTTAAAATACAACTGTTTTTCGTTTTTCAATTACAGGTTAAAAAATGAAAAACGAATGGACTTAAAAGTACACAGACCAATGGGTCATTTTAAAACTAGTTAATGATTATAATGTGTTTAGACGAGAAACCATAGCGAGAAACAAGGCAAAAATATGGGAGTTTTTTTTTTTGTGCATTATAGCGGGTTTTGACGAGGTTTTGGGCTGGAAAACCTTGCTGGCATCTGGCAACCCAACCATAAACACAACAAATGTGGTGACGTAATGGAGGTGCAACCAATATCGTTAGTGTATTGCGTCAAGCGCGAGAAAATAGTTTGAAATTACAGCATTCTTTCCCGAAGCAAAGAGAACAGTTCGAGGTTTGGAAACAGTTTTCTTCTATTCACCTTATTTTGCACGACAACAAGGGTGACGCCATTGCGTTCGTTTTGTTATCTTACTCCCGTTTGAGAAGGACTTCAACTTCCGGCTCATGAGGGATCTGTGAATTCTGCGCTATTTGAAACGAACGGTAAAATATGTCAAGTAAATGCTCAGTTAGGTGCTGCCATAACAATTGAATTAAGAGGAGAGAACAATTGAACTAACGGTGTAACGAACATGATGTGAAGCGGTCAGAGTGTTGTTGTGGTGCACTTTACGATTTAGCTACACCCACCACCCAAAGACGAGGAGCACCGGAGGCAATAATCGCGGAAGGCGCTAAACTTGGAAGTGCCCAACGGCTACGATGATCCAACAAAGAAGTCACGCCGGGTGTTGAATAGGTTGTCAGATTCAGGTAAGCTAACTTACCTAACTGTTATGTGCTTGTTAGCCTAACTTTAGATTCGTGAAGTCAGTTCTATGAATGCATTTAAGATCAGTAACGTTAACAAGCCGTAAACAAAATACAATGACATGATTACCATTATTGTTCTATAACGTGGCTGTAAACCATAGTTCGGTTACAATTATTGTTTTGTCTCTTGCGGTTACTGTGATGGCCAGCTTATTCGAACTGAAAATTCAGTTTTGTGTTTCTTGAAGGTTGTGAATCCATTTAATCGCTTTTTAATTTCAAACTTTACAGGAATCTGTAAGGTGCCTCCATAATTCAGAGAACAACCCACACAAGTACGATCCACAAACCAGGTAAGACTGATATATACTATATACTATAGCCTAAATGTTAGTTTAATGTACTACTATATGGATTTGGAATGCCAAAACTGAATTTCATTAATGATGCCTGCAACTTTCCCCCCCAGAATAAATTCATCACATAATCTGGCTGTGACCACTTACCTCTTCGAAGAATTAAGGTCAACTTTTACAGACGTGGACCCTGAATGTGTAAAAGGTAATCTTAAAGATGTTGCAATCATTTTATTGTCCTCTGTTTTATTTATTTGTATTGCCATTACATTTATTTATGATATGTTTGGCAGGTTGGAAGATGTATTTTGAGACTTTGCGGAGGAAGTATTTTTTGGCTCAGCCTGAAAAGGCCCAGAAAAGAAAAACTATGACGATCATTGCAAAGAACCTTCAAAGAATATTTTATGTAAACTTTAATTTCTTATTTATTTTTCTCGTTTAATTTTGTATATTTGTTCCTTTTTTTGTTGTCCATGTTGCTTATCTCCATTTTGTTTACTTGTTTGCATTTTAATGTATGTTTATAATGCTCTCTCTGTAATGTTCTATTTATTTATATTGTTTACTTGGAATATCTACGTGTATATATATATATATATATATATATATATATTCCTTTTTATATTACTGTGTACTTTATTCCTTTACATCTCTGTCCTTTAAAATGATTGGGTAAAAAAAAATAACGAAAATAAAAAGTCAACAATTTATTTAATGTATGTTTATAATTTTCTTTGGAATGTCCATGATTTTTTTTTCTTCCTTTGAGATGATATTACTTCATTTTTTTTTCTTGTTTTTGTTCCCCCATTCCTCTGTAATGCTTGTTTATAATGCTATTTGGAATGTGTTGTATACCTTAATAAAAATTTCAGACTTTCCCATTGTTCTTTGTGTGTTTAAAAAAAAAAAAAAAAAAAAAAAATATATATATATATATATCAAATTATTATATTTTAATGAATATATTAAAATTGGGGGAGGGAGGTTTGGTATATATTTGAGCAATATCTGCATAGCTGGTACATAACCAATCAAATCACTATGCTATAAGGCCTAGGGTGGGCTGTGTTTAAAAGTAACCAATAAAGTCCCTTTACTGGGTTTTCAGTGTGTCCTGTCCTCCAATAGTGGTCTGGGTGTTGGGAGAGGCTTTAAAAGAATAACCAATCCAGTTTGGTTGGAAGGCAAAAAGGAAGGTGTGAATGTTTCCTGCAAAAAGGTGTGAATTTTTCCTGCAATGGGATTACTTGCCATGGCAACAAATGGCTCTAGCACGGAAGTATACGTCCACAACATACATCCGATTTGGTATCATTCCGGATGTATGCGGATATATACGGACCCATGGAATTTGACATATCCGGCCACTATACTCCTGGATTCTTCCGAATTTCAGCAGTGTATACAGGAGTATACTGGTCCGGATACACCTATTTTCATGCAGTGGTGTGTTTTTCTGAGGCAAAGATGGATAGCACTTAGATGACACCGGAGAATATCTACTATTCTTGTGGCCTATGCTAAGTGGATAATCTGTATTCCTTTACCTTAATTCAGCTTGCCTGGGGTGACCTGAAATCACTCCTGACTGGGGCCAATGGTGAGGGAAACTCCCCCGTCGCTCCAGACACTTAACCGAGGTGTCCGCGGGCCTTTCCTGTGCATCCACCACGGTGCGCCCGCTCAAACAACTCCGACTTTTAACACGACCTGGCAATTCCGAGGATGTCACCTGCTTACGACACTGCAAAAAAGGACTTCCCCCCAGAACCCCCTGTATAGGGTGGCCCCTCTTTAGGCCCCGGTTTGTGAGGACGTTCCGAAATTGCCTTGTGTCGCAGCGTGAGTGACCCCTCTTTGTGGAATTTACCAAATCGCTGATGTCGTGTTGCGTGCCGCACCAATGGATAGAGACAGGAGGGTCCGAGACTCACCCACAGCCAGTGCTGGTTACGCCGGTAGGACAAACCCCGTCCACTGGAGACCAACCAGGGATGACAATCAAGTCGCCACACGCAAGAGAATGTCCCCTGTAAAATACTAAAATATGGCAGAAAAAGGGCTCTAAAATTAATTAAAGTTTACCTTGTTTAAACCAAATTGAGTATTTGTGGGTGTATAAACACAAGGTCTTGCTACCTAAAAGGGCAAAGAAGAAAATGCAAAAAGGGAATTATGGCAATGTTTGTTAATTGTCAGAATACCCTAGAGAAAGAAAGTCAGTGAGTGAGGCAGGAGACACAGGAGTACACAGGCGCAGTGGCAGGTCTGGACCACCAGAGGGCGTATTCTCAGTGGGTCACTGCCTGGTAGAAGACAAACTTAGTTGAAATTGTAATTTAAAGGATTTAAACTAAATTCAAATAAGCGTGTACAGAGATGTTGTGAAACCCCTAAGGCGATGTGATGAGATATCACAGGCTGAGTGGGAAGGAAAGGTGAAGTGAAAGAGAAAACTTAAAAAAAATTGTAAAAATTAATTAATTTTTTTTTCAAAAAAAAAATTAATTAATAAAAAAAAATTAATAAAAGAACAATTAAGAAGCGTTATTAATTCACGAAATTAATAACCGTTATCGATTTATTAAAAACCAATTAACAGAAATTATCAATTCCTTGACATGAATCAACAGGCTAATCAATTTATCAGAAGGAGAAGAAGTAATCTGTTAATAAGACTTATTGATCTATCCAAGAGAAAAATCAATAACCTTATTTGGAGGGAAAAGAAATTAAGTGGAATTGCCCATAAAACAATGCATGAGATTAAATGAGAATTTAATTCACGGTTATCTTCTTACGTTTTCTCAAAACCAAATCTGAATGAGATTATGAAAATTAACAGATGGGATCACTCTCAATGCTGATCAACTTTCTGTAAGTTGATAACACAGAATGACCCACCTGAAAATAGACTGAAATCTCAAACGGAAAGACGAGACGATCGTTGTTGAACGCTTCAACTATGAAGGATCAACAATGACTTGGAGAGGGAAAAGTAGTCAGGAAAATGACCTAGCAACAATTATCCACGCGATGGCGCTGTTTTGCTCACGTCGACGAAGAGGGTCTGGTGGTAATTTGAAACTCCGAGGCGTTAGGCTGCGCTCTAGCGTTGAGATGTAGAATTACAATCAGAACCACTTCATTGTCCCTTCTAGGGCGCGCGCAAAATTAGAATGCAAACAAGTTTTTTTTTTTTTTTTTTTTTTTTTTCAAAATCCAGGAGGATTTTACGTGCTATTTCACGGGTGCGTGAGGCAGACCTGAGTTTTCCGCACTTACACGTACACTTATCACAGGAATTTACGTCTGTGAGTTAACTCCAAACACATTAATCATTTAGCACTCAATGATTGAAATGTTCTGCTTTAACATTTGGTTAGCTAAATCAAAAGTTAAAACTCGGAGTGTTTCGTTAACCAAACGAATTTAATTTAGGCCTTGGTTAGGACGACTAAAGGAGCATCGCTTTAGCCTTTCCTCTTTCACCTGGCAAAAGAATCTCGTTTTGAACAGGCGAGTCAAAAAAGAATATCTTAAACATGTACACGTCTGTACAGAGGTAATATTTCTTTCGTCACAAACTACAGTTTAACTTTTAAACACTTAACAGTGAATATCAGTATTCTGAACTGCAATTTATTTTAACAATTATCACGACTAAAACGTTAGGTACATTCAGCCATGTAATTACGGAGTCGAGGTGCTGCAGATTTCTCGACTCGCTGCGCGCTTTGTTCAAACACAACGTGCGGTGGCGCGCGCTCGTGTCTTAACCAAACAACAAAATATACAAGATTGTCACTGCATTGATTTCACACACAACAAAGCTTAAAATATTGCCTTTAATTCCTCCACCAATAAACAATATGTAGAGAATCTCGGCTTAAGGTTTATAGCTCAAATTAAATTCAGGGGAAGGATATTCCAAATTAATGATCTGGATCAATAACTCATAGAATATTCCTTAAAACCGAGTTTCCGTACATATATCAAATCAAATTACCCAACGAGGGGTTTTACAACACACACGTCTGCTCCAAATATATATATCAAAATTAAACATAACGAATTATGATCAATTTGGAGAATATATCTTTTACAGAACGAGGGCTGTTGAGCTTTAAAAAGACAAGGATTACACAGTTTTCTCAGTCAGCGCGCCAGCGTGCGGATCTGTAAAACTATTAATCACTTTATCTGTTTAGCTAGACTTTCTGACAATGTTTTGTGCACTCAACAAAATCAGATTGTAGCTTAGGATCTAATATTAAAGAGGCTTTGTTATGTGATTAATACAAACAATGGCAAATAATGTATAAATGGAGTTTAATAGAAGCACACGACTAAGTACACTACAAAATCACACGATAAATGTATATACACAAAATGAGAATGAAACATAAGAAAGGAAACAACTGGAAAAGGAAAATACAGGGAAAATTACAGTTACTAGCACAACTTTAAACCTTCAGAGACAACCACAGGAAAAACTTCTTGTCTAAAATTTGATTGAACAAATGCATTCAGACCTGTGTTATGTTGAAACGTGCGGTTGTCCAGAGGGCGGGAGCCGGATTCTTTGTTCTCCCCACGTGGGATGGTTTCGCGGGAATTCAAAGCGTAGTGAGTTCTTTTCGTGCTGGATGTTGTCTTCTTGTTAGAGAAGACACACGTACGAACTTTAACTGGCTATTCGCAAAAGTAAACGTAAAGTAAAAGTAACGAAGTACTGATAACTTTAAAGCTTCAGAGAGGGGTCCGAGGGCATCCGAAGATTCCGGAGGGAGGAGGCCAGGGACCAGAGTACGGTGAGTTGCAAAGAGAGCAACAGCGAGAAGCTGAGGTTGCAAAAAGAGAGCGCGCAAAAAGAGTAAACAAAAGAGTAAACGAAAAAGTAAAAGCGGTGTAAAAACCAAAGAGCGTAAAAACGAGAGAGAACGAGGGAACTGGGGGTACGAGCTTTTCTAGGGTGGATCAAGGCTCGTCCCAAAACTCGGCTGGCCAATGAAAGTTGACCGCCAAAAAGGCGTGTACGCCCATCTGATTAACATTCCACGTTGTTAATTTTGCGTCTTGAGACAAAGGAAAAATTATGCTAACTTTGAAAACAAACATATATATGATGATATACATTTTGCAATATCGATATACAGTTTAAAAGGCAGATCACACAAGGAGGATTATAACGAGACTAAACACTTCAACACAACATGGACAGAATTGTTACATTATGTCTCAATGCATGGTTTTACAGATATTTAGACTCTTTTGACACTCATAATAACATTTCATACTAAGATAGAGGAATACAGTTCTTCTACATGTATTTCAACCATACTAGATACTTTTAGGTAACATTTTACAAGTTCTTCACGAGATGTCCGTGTGTGTGCGTGGCATGTTTGGCGCGTGGAGCGTTGTGTGTGTGTGGGTGTCGGTCAGCGCGCCTTGCGCGTGTGTATTGGAGAGGGGGAGAAAGTGGTCTGGCTTTCTTCCCCCCCTTTGAATGTGTCATAGGATCAAAGAGGTGATAGCTAGCTTGATCTCAACACAAGATGAACTGCGTTGGTGTGGCATCTGCGATGCCTCGCGATGTCTCTGTCTTTTGCGATCTATCACACTAACGTCAATTAACTCCAGACACTCCGGCGCCTGGGGCAATAACGTCAAATTTGAATTAAAACACATTTTGTTTAGGAATTTGTTAAAAGCTTTCTCTGAGACCACCTGGTGGGTGATCGCATGCCAGCTTAGTTAATGATTGTCTGCCCAGAATCTCTACACATGCCAGTCTGATGGTTCACGGTCATTTCTCCATGCCACATCTCTCTTCAGTCCAGTCGCATACATGATCATCTCACACACACCCACATTTACCTGTCAATGGGCTGGTTGCTAAAAAAGGCAGAGTCTGGCCTATAAAAAGGGAGGCCAGACTCTAGGGCTGGGTATCGTAACAAAATGTTTGATACAGATACCTTGACTTCGATACCGGTTCCTGAATGATACCTTTTTCGATACCAATTTTATGTAACCAGTTTTCTCAATATAATATTACCTACATTTTTATTTTATTTTTCAGTTCACTCTAAAAAATGAAAAATGAGCTCATTGTTTCTGCCTTATCTTAATGCATTGTTTAACAATGAAACTGAATGAAACTAAATTGAAATATATTACACTGTCACCTCTGATAATAACAGATCATCACTCTAAATTGTAATTTAGAAACATGCATTTTCTGTAAAGCTGCTTTGAAACGATATGTATTGTGAAAAATGCTATACAAATAAATGTGAATTAAATTAAATATTGGCTACTGGGGGGCGGGATATATGCCTTGCGCTCAGCACATGTGAAGCTTGCCGCAAAGCACTGGCAACAGAAGCCTAATGATTATGGATGTGTCGGGAAACAACAGCAAGGATATATTTTAATTTTTTATTAATGAACAAGTGTTTAAGAAGTCTGCCGGCAGCAAATATGATTATGGCGATGCTAACTCGTCATTCCTGCAGCAGTGAATGTGCGCGCCCAAGGTTATATGGATCAGGTAATCAAACTATTAATTTGTAATTGTTTTGTTTAAAAGTAGACATATTTTCACTGACTATAGGCCTATTTCTCATGTCTATGAGGCAAGTATCCCATATGCTGAGTGTCAGTTCATCTGTGACGCACTCCAGTTCTTGCAGTCGAAGACGGATGAACTTTGTACTCTCAACAAGTGTCTGTGCACTTATAAGATTTACCGTGTTACTGGTCTTAGCAGCAATTATTCCTGTTGAAAATATTGCATCGCGTGCTTCTGGTATCGAGTCTGGCACACAGGCACACTTTGGATCATTTCCACATATTTTCTATCCATCTGGGTTTGGGTGTTAACACGCACGCACACGCACTCACACACTCACATGCGACGAGCTACGTCTCTGAGCAGCCGCGTAAACTAGTGTTTTCCGCCACAGCCAATCATGTTGCGTGCTTATTGTTTCACTGACATTGACGAGATTAACCACTTAGGTACCGAAATTTGGTACCGAAAAACAATACATGTTTCTATACTCGGTAGTATCGAGGCAATTCGGTCGGTACCTAAAAAATACCAAACTCAGTACCCAGCCCTACCAGACTCACAATCAGAACTTGCTAACCAAGTCAGAGCAAGAGTACAACTGCGGTGCCTCAAGCAAACCTGTGGATACGTTTTGAGATTTTTTTTGTCTTTATTTATTTATTTGTGGTACTTTTTTTTAGATTTTTGTGTTCACCTGCGTATACTTCATTGTGGATTGTTTTTCTTCTTAGCACTGCAAATAAATTACACCTTGCACAAGAGTGCTCTGCGAGTAAGCCAAATTTATTTTTTCATCCGCATGGACCCCAGTTACCATTTTTTCTCCGCCCCTTTCCCCTGAATCAAGTGTGAGCATGTGAGCATGAAGGATGGTGCACTAACTTAAGCCTGCAATATAAGGAAACAGAATGTGGAAAGGAGGATGATGTCAAAAACATATTTTGCCTGTAGCGAATGTTCAGAACAAAGAATATCCATAAATTCCCATTCATCCATGACAGATTAACTGTGACTCATCAGTAGGAGTCTTTTTCTGTCTCTTCTCTTAAGTCATGTATAATCGGTGTCCTCTGCCCACATGCCAAAACCTTAGAAAGAAATATCATATGAAACTTACTACAAGCATGCCTGTAAATCATTCGTAGTCAAAGGATTGAGGTTTTGTTCTTGCATCACCCTGAGAGACAGATTAAAAAGACACATGCCCTTGAAACTAATTGGGGTTTTCTCTTGCATGATGTTTTTATGTGCAAGTATAACATTTGAAAGACCTAATTTATCATATTGCCCTTGTATGATTCAAGGCTAGCGACTCAACAGAAACATTTCGGACATTTAGATTTGCCTCCCTCTCTGTTTTGTCCCTTTCCAAAATGGAGAAAATTTTGCTCATTGAAATGAGATGATGGATGTGTGTAGGAGTGTGTGGGTGCGTGTGTGTGTGCGTGTGTGTGTGTGTGTGTGTGTGTATGGGAGCGTCTGGCTGGCACGGTGGTCTGTCCTCACACTCAGTTTCATCACTGGTGTGCATTTCCCATGAGAATGTGTCTATGGTGATGATTCTGTTTGTAGAGGATTTAAAAGTAAAATGTTCTCTCTCTCCCTTTCTGTGCTTTTGATCTTGGTCTGTCTTTGACTCTCTCTTCTTAAAAACAGGAGAGCTACAGTATTTTGAATTATATTTATTATATGAATTATATTATATTTTGAATAGTATTTGCGGTCTTTCATTTTGCGTCTTACCTGTTTAATGCAGCAATTAAAGAGCGAGGGGCTTTATGCTTGGCTCCGTTTGTTGACTCTTTCATTTTGATGTGTCTGTACCTGTAATGTAAATGACAATTAGGGCTGTCAAACGATTAATCGCGATTAATCGCATTCAGAATAAAAGTTTGTGTTTACGTAATATATGTGGGCGTAGTGTGTATAATTATTTTGTATATATAAATACACACACATGCATGTATATATTTAAGAAAAATCTGAAAGTATATACTTTATATATATTTATACATAATTAATATTATGTATAAATATAAATATTTTATATATTAAGAACACATTTTTCTTAAATATATACATGCATGTGTGTCTATTTATATATACAAAATAATCATACACACTACGCCCACATATATTATGTACACACAAACTTTTATTTTGGATGCGATTAATCGCGATTAATCGTTTGACAGCCCTAATGACAATTAATGAAATTTTTACACAACAAAGCGACATCTTTGTTAAATTTGGTACAGTAAATGCCATGCTTACCCCGAGCAGCCATTTTATGCTAGTAACTGATTTGTTTAACCCAAATTTCTGATTATTGTGTCAGTATTGTCATATATTTTATTATACACTATCGTTTAGAAGTTTGGGGTCAGTACAATTTTAATTGTTTTAGTAGAAGTCTTTTATGCTCACCAAAGATGCATTTATTTATATAAAAATAAAGTAAAAACAGTAGTATTGTGAAATTTCATTAGAATTTGAAGTAACCATTTTATTAACCATTTTCATACTATATTTAATATATTTTAAAATTTAATTTATTTATGTGATGTAAAAGCTGAATTTTCAGCAGCTATTACTCCCTTCTTCATTGTCTTCATTTTCCAGGATTATAAGTTAAAAAGTATAGCATTTATGTAAAAATTAAATCTATTGTTATATTTTACATGTATTTACTGTCACTTTTGATCAAAATAATGAATCAATGCTGCATAAAAGTATTAATTTCTTAAAAATAAGATCTTACTAAATCTTACCAGGGCTTGAATTCCGGAGCGGGATTGTGGTTAATTTATTCAGTGATTTATTCAGGTTGTTGGTTAATGAGAAAATTAATCCACACAGATTATCAGATCAAATAAGTAAATTTGAAATCTTTCTGTGAGACATATTTCCCTGATTAAGCACCATCTTCTCTCTCTTTCAAAATGTGCACATGGCTTAAATCTTCAAAATGGCTAGGTTTGGGTACCGAAACTCGGTGCCAATAGGGAACCGGTTCTGACGTAAACGGTAGTAACCAGACCGAACTAGAATGAACATATGTGGGAGACTCCCGGAACGTCTGCTGATAGCGAGGAGATTAAACACAAGTGAAATGTACACGTGAAATTTTTGGCTGCATTTCACGTGTAAAATTACACGTCAGAATAACTATTGTCTATGGATATAGAAGAATCACCATTCGCGCCGCGTTGACGCTCACGTCGTCATATTATATTAGCGCGCGGATCATTTGCTCCTCAGAGTTCTCTGCCGAAAAAGGAAGCTTGTCGGCAGCGCGAGATATTTGGCAGCGAACGCAACGTCTCGTTCACTCTTCAGAGAACATGGGTTACACAGAGACGTTCTCTTTCATATACTCAAAGCTGCGTATAAGATGCAGTGGGAACGAAATATCAAACTGGCTAAGAGCTTAACTAGTAAATGACAAGATAACTTAGCCTACATGACTAGTTAAAGCAGACAAAACATGGAAACCTGTAGCCATGTCGATATTACCCTGATAGTATTCTTTATTAATCTCCAGTATAATTACATTGTTTAATATAATATTGTTTTATTTGATATTATGTAAATATGAACTTTTATTTTATATTGGTTTATTTTATTACCATATGTTACTTGTATTTATATTATAAGTTAATATTATATCCAGTTTGGCCCTGTAAATAAAGGGGTATTATTATTTTTTTGACAAAGTGTGTGTGGTTTCGTTTTCTTAAGTACCGTTTCAAGAACCGGAACCGTTTAAAAAATACAGAGTAGGTACTGGTATCGGATAAAACCCAACCGATACCCAACCCTAGCCAAGACTGTAACCAACAGAAATATGGCTATTAATCAACCGACTGATAGTCCAGCTACTAAAGCTGCCACCTTCCAGTGCCTAGACAAAAGCCTCCAGATCCCCCCAGAAGCAACATCCTACCCAAAGGGAGGTAACGTGGAGAATACACATATGAACTGGACGGATGACCGGCATGCACAATATATGGAATGTTATTGGCATGCTCCAGCTTATGACGGGGGAAGACTCAACCGGACAGTGACGGCAGAGCAGGCTCTGCCAATACCATGGAAGAATACACATATGGAATTGCTGTAGGGATCAGAGCATATGGACCCAGCCTAAAACAGGTTCCACCAGTGCAAACGAGTGATAGGCCTGGCTTCAGATGTTCCCCCACGTCCGTTGCCGAAGGGTATGCATGAACTCGACTGGGTTAGGAAAAAAGGGGAACTCCATTGGAGGGGAATGGTGCAGCAAGCTGACACAACAAACCAGGCTTACAGTGAAACTGGCTTGTAGTGGGCCAAACTCTGCTTAGAAACAGCCTTCCCTTTTGGTGGTTTCCAGAACTGGCCTGAACTGGTCTTCAGGAGCAGCTTTGCTCAACACCTAAGTGTGATGAATTTCACTGAGCTTCAGAAGCATTTCTGCTCAACACCTGAGTGATAAAAATCAATAAACTTGAGCAGGCGGCAAGCATCATGAATCGCATAGCCGCATTCTTAGAAGGCTCACTGGGGAGCACGTTTCTGCAGAGCCCTGGGGTCAGCTGAAAGCCAGTGTCTGTCCAAGGGTTGTCCGCTCAGACAGGAACACAACTGGCAGAGGCACAAGTTCGGAGAGGCAAACAGATGTAACTGTGCGGCCCTGAAGTGATCCCGGCCCAGCTGGACCGCCTGGGGATGGAGTCTCCACTCTCTCTGGCCACAGCTGTTATGAGGCTCATTGGTGGCACGATTGAGCAGGCCGGAAGAAATAATGGAATGAAGCAACCTCAGAAGCTGGACTCGATCATAAAGCTAGTGCTGAAGCAGTCTTCAAATTGAGGAAGCCAAATGTTTCTGCCACAGGGTGTGCCATATGCCCCAGGACCCTCTGAAAGTTCTTTCAGTGGGACCCTTTCTCACTTCAAGCACTCGCCGAACACACTCTTGAAAAGGCGTGTTGGACCGAGTCTTTCTCCTGAACTGAAAAAGAGATACTCAGCCCATGGGAGAGATTACTCTCTCCCAGTTGACCTTTAAACCGAACTGGCTATGGAGCAGTCGAAGGGTAGGACTTACTGATACTTTGCAGTTTGCACCTTCGAACGCAAGACCACAGAATAGTCTTTGGAGCAGAAGGATAGAGATCTGAAGTACTGTCCTTCAGGTCGAACGCTGCAGGCCAACCTTGGGGACGGAGCATTTGAAAATGCATTTCTGTGTTGAACGAAGTAATTGAACGAAGGCTTTCCCATTTAAATTGACACTGGTCCAAGATAGCCATAACCCACCACATATTTAGGGTACAATGAGGTATGGGTTTATAGAAACCGTGTATAGAAATTTATAGACAGACTTCATATCGGCAGGAGGGGAGGCCACATTGTGTCCTTTGCCAGTAGGCATGCGACGTGCACACACAGGACAGGAGCAGTGCTCAACACGTAGGTGTGATAAATGTCACTGAGCCAGGGCGAAAGCCAAGCAAAATTAATTGCAAGCCGAGTCTGCTGGTATTTTTGTGGCCAGGTGGAACAGTTGGAAGCATCCTTAGGCTTACACACACCGTGCCAGGGAAGCACAGATGTACCCGAGGTGGGGCAGTGAGGTGGAGGAGATGGACCCAGCTCGGAAGGTCCGGAGACGGCCTGAAGCGGGGTCTAAGTGTGGTGCACGACACTTACCTATCTCCACGTGATGTCCAGGGATGCATGAGAGGGTGGATGATCAGGTCCTCAAACCGCACCCAACTGCCGTGATGGCGAACAAGAGGGGGCAGAGGGGTGCAAGGCTTTACAGGGTTGCCCTCTTAGGACCCAGGAACTTTACAGGCTTTCCCTCTTGGGATCCAGGAACAGAGGAATTTGCTCTATTCTTTGAAGTGTGGATATTGCTTGCTCCACTTCATTTGGGAGCGAGCAGTAAAACAGACACACACACAAACAAAAGACTCCACCCGGCCCTCACCTGGGTGTCCCTGGCTGGAGGCTACTGCGGAGGCCCAGCGGGAGCGGCGGCAGGGGAACACCCTTGGTGACGAGCAGGCGGGGTGGAGGCAGCAGTAGGCCATTGGAGCAGGATAAGCTCTCCATGCATTTCGGTAATGAAAAGCACTGGGGCGGCGAGCTGAGAACCAGCACGGCCCACCTCGAGATTCCAATCCTCCAACCGAGACTGAACGGGACACAGTGGAATGTTCCACTCGAGCCTGGCAGCCTGGGCTGCCCGTTTCAGCATAGCTGACATTTCTAGATCTGGCCCTGGCAACTAGGGCTGGGTATTGTTGGGCATTTCACAATTCGATTCGATTTCGATTCTTGAGGCTTCGATTCGATTCGATTTCGATTCAATATTGATTTATTAGCTTCGATATCGATTCAATAATAAGTAAATTCACAAGTAATTAAGTGCCTGAGTATATTTTTAAATAATGTGCGCAGTACCAATGTTAAAGAACAAATTGACCCCAGCATGTTTGTTTCCTGTCATTGTTTATTCATCAGAATAAACTGTACAATATTGTATGTGTTGAATACAAACACAACTGTGACAAGCACTGAACAGTGCTTTAACACCTCCAAAGTGCATGTAACTAAGTAGTAGAAAGTATATTTCTTTCTTCCTATACATTCAAGTTATAAAAGAAATGTAAACAGAAGCACAAAATGTGCATACTCCAAAAAAGTCTAATATTATAATTTTGTAAACAATAACACTTAACAGCTGATCACTCTTAACAGCAATTGCGAGTTATCAGGGGGAAAAAAGACTAACTTAACCTTATTCCCTCTCAGAATAGTTTATATCTCACAATTCTGAGTTTATATCATGCAATTCTGACTTTATGTCTCGCAATTCTGACTTTATATCCCGCAATTGTGACTTTATATCGTGCAATTCTGACTTTATAACTCGCAATTCTGAGAAATAAAGTCAGAATTGCGAGATGTAAACTCCCAATTGTGAGGAAAAAAGTCAGAATTGTGAGATAAAAAGTCGCAATTACCTTTTTTTATTTTGCATTCTGTGGCGGAAACAAGCTTCCATAGTTCCCGGCTTACAGTGGAATCCAAAATGAGCCCAAACGTCGGCTTTTAATGTTAGTGGGGCAGGCTTGAACGGAGTGCAGCTGCTGCCCGTCATCGCGCTGTTTTGCTAAAGCGCGTCTTGTACAACGCTGAACGCTCTCACTAGAGTGTAGCCCACAGCGCCGCCACTGGCCTGGATGGCTGAATCGATTCATAGGATTTGATGAATCGATATTGAATTGAGAAGCAAAGAATTGCAATGCATTGATGAATCGACATTTTTACCCAGCCCTACTGGCAACATTACATAACTCAGCCGAGTCGTCATCTCCAGAGGCCAGCTCACCCTCTGATGCTTCTATCGACATCTTACCTCTTTAGGAACCCAATTGAAATGTCTGATCGGTCCATTACAGAGGGGCCAGCACATTTAACAGGAGCCCAAACATGTGATGCAACAATTGTGACTGTCAGAGAGGAAAAGGGAGCGACCGCATCCAGAAACGCACAGGTGGAATGACATCTTGGAAAAAGACGCAAACCTGTGTTGGTCTTTCAGGAAAAAGAACCCATCACCAGTGCCAGGAAGTGCACAGGGCAATGACCATGGCAACACTAAAGCACTCACTTCCCCCCCTCTAACCAGCCATCAACACACAAACCTTTAGAAATTTGTTGGTGTTAAAACAGCAGTTGAGAGCTCACCTCTGAGATCACCTCTGCACTCATGCTCTAGAACAGGGGTTCTCAACTCCACTCCTCGCGACCCACTGCTCTGCATATTGTGTATGTCTCCCTTACTTAACACACCTGATTCAGATCCTCAGCTCGTTAGGATAGACTCTATGAGGACTGGAGTTGAGAACCTCTGCTGTAGAAATCACCAGCACTGGGAGAGTCTTCCAGAACAACACTGACACACTTGTTCGTTGTAAACAACAGCACTCTTCAGAGACATCAAACAATCGGCTCTGAAGCGAAAGGCAACGAGTGCATGCATCCACTTCCGTATTTATACCCGCGCCGCGGGGCGGAGTGTGTGATGTCATCACGCACAGCAATTCCAATGGTCTTGTTCAATAGTACTCGAAGACAGGGAGATTGGCTCCCTGGCGTGATCCCCATTCAGTCGACATTGACTACATCTGACGTTCTCAATTGGAAGGGTACTGGTGTGCATGTGTTTGTGTGTGTTGGCACATCTTGGCACATACATACATTTCATGTGTATTTTAACATGCTTAAAGGTGCCCTATAATGTGAAATTGAATTTATTTTGGCATACTTACATAACAAGAGTTCAGTACATGGACATGACATACAGTGAGTCTCAAACATCGTTTTCTCCTTCTTACTTAAATCTCGTTTTTGAGAAACACCCCTGAAAAACAGGCGAATCTCCACATAATACTGACTCTGACGTAAAAGTCGGGATCATAAATATGTATGACCCTGTAGATCTAAAAAACTTCTTTTGCTTTCCCCATGAAAAGAGACACCAGTGATTTTGCCAAGAGATCTCTCGAATTTATTTATAATATTTATAAGACATAGGAGGAAGGAGACAAAGAGGTCTTCATTCTGCATCGTTATCATCTCTTCCTACTTTTTCGAACAAAGGGGCTCAGTCTTATACCACTGACCAAGAAAAAAAACTACATCACCATAGTAATACATACATTACCACAAGAACATCTGTTTTGCATCAACCTGGAATGCATTTCCAATCCTGATGGAAACTATACACTGCATAAACTTTCAGTCTCACTCCAACATACGTTCTCTCATACAGTCTAACTTTAACACAAAGTCTCCTAAAGTCTCTCTCTCTCCTACATCTTCAAAACATTATAATCACAAAAAGCAATGATTATAATTGATAAAACACATGCATAATACTAGTGATTATGATTATTAATAAAAACAATAAGAAATACTAAAAACAACATTAAATTAAGAGATTTTGAATCTTCAGTCCCTCCTCTGGAACTACGACAGTCTGTTCCACACCATCATCCCCAGGTGGCCAACCTATTGAAGTGATAGTGATGAGGAGAAAAGTAGACCAAGACATAGACATAGAAAACAAAAGAATGGAAAAAGAAAAGGAAAGAAAACAAATAACAAACAAAAACCCAACCCATGTTATGTCCCCGTATGCTATGTGTCATTTAACATCTATGTGTAAGCATTTAAAAATGAACCCCAATAATCTAAGAAAAGAAAAAAACTAAAAAAGTCTTCTGCCCGTGCCTGGACTCATTAATTAATTAACTCGTTAACTAATTAAGTCCTCCAGTTCCGTGCTTGAAAATAACAAACAAAAATAAACGTTGATGTTAAAGGGTCCTATCCCTTGGGGTTGTAAATCAGTAAGCGGGTGTTCATTGTTTGTGAGGTTGTGTTTTGTATGTAGTGTAGTATATGAAAAATCTCCTATTTCACTCTGTATTTCCCATTTCAGTTTTATCAATGTCTCATATCAAGAATAACTTACAACCATCTCGAATTAATGTCAATGAACTTGATTCCTAAAAATGAAACAGAAAAACAATTAATAATCACTTTTCATCAAAAAGTTGATTGATAAACAGTACTCAATCTTAGACCATAACAAAACTGCCTAACTCAGGAATGTATGGAATGTCCATTGTGGTGTGTTTTCATCCCATTGCTGTTGAGATTCTCACACTTCATATTATTGTCCTTGATTGCTTTGTCCAGCATTGTGAAATGACATCATAATTTCTCTTGAAACAAAGTAGAGAGTCCTCCTGTTTCTGCAGGTGGCATAACATCAGGAAGTAGAACCATTGCTGTTCCAGTAATCAGTTACACATAATTCCCTCAATGAGCTGACGAACTTGTGCTTCAGTCCACGTCCTCCCTTGAGAAGTTTCATCATGGTTTTTCACAATGACTTGTTGAAAAGATGGACCTTGACCTTCTGCTCCACCACCTTTAGCCCAGCAGTCTTTTCTTAAGTGTCCATGCTTTCCACAGTTGCTGCAAATGTTCAACCACCTCTCTATGTCCATGTTGTATTGAACTGTTGCCACTCCTCTTTGGTTTGGCTTGTTTCCTTCTTCCAGGTTCGATCTCATCGCCATCTCTAGACGTCCAGCCCATTGCATAATTTGGTCATATGTTTCACCTGGATTGACTCCAAGTGATAACGCTTGTTGGTATTTAGAGCTAAATCCATTCAAAAGCGTGTCAGTGAATTGTACATCGTCTCTGTCAGGTTGTTTCTTAGCACAGAGAGCCCATCTCTCATAAGCGTTCCACTTACGCAGAGCATATTCATCTGGGGATTCATCATCCTTTTGCTTAATCAATGTCACTGATGTGAATGGAATTTTACCACTTCCCAAGATTTCTTGGATTTCTTTTCGAAATTCGTCTAATGTTTGCCAAAGACCCAGGTGTCTTCCCTGGCCATCAACCCCAACGTCTACCCATTGGGCTGATGTTATCACTGCTGGCAAGCGTTCCCATCGATCTCTTGGGATTTTAGCTTTCACAATGGTGTGAATGTCTCTTAGTGTCATTTGATGTGCTTCAACCAGAGAGTCTAATTCTCGCCAAAACTCTGTGTTTGGATCTTGTCTCTTCAGAGGAGGCAAGGCTGTGAGAATGGCTTGTCGTTCTCCAGGAGTGAACGGTCTTTCTTCGGTCATCATCTCAGGTTGTGACTCTCTTTTAATCGCAGACGAAGAAAATTCAGGACTGGTTTTGTCGATTGTGATCATGTCGTCATCCTTTGTCTCGTCACTCCAGTCAGATCCATAATTATCAGCGGGTGCAGATCTCATCATGTCTCTGCTTGGCTGGGCTGATTTAGACCTTGTTATTATTGGAGCTGCTTGTGCAGATGCAATAAACATTTTGTCAACTGGACCTCTGTTTGATCTTGAAGCTTGAGGCTGCGTCAGAGGTTTAGATGAACTTGTGTATTGTTCAGGCAAAGGTGGATAAATTGGTTTGTAAGGTGGAGGCGTTACTGTTGTTGCGGATTTCACTGGTGCTTGTGAATATTTCCTTTCAGCTTCAGTTATTATATTTGTCCAATCTGGATCAAATAAATCATCACTGGTTGTGTTTTCCTTCTCTGGACATGTGATGGACATGATTTTGTTTAACTTGTGGTATGCTTCAACTTGAGGCCGCATGACTTCGAAAAGCGGAACTGGGCCTCCATTTAAATCACAACAAATTCCACCTTGTTTCACAATCCAATTAGCTGCTAAAATTGGAAATGCTTTTGATTTTATCTGGTCTTTTTGGGACTCGAACCAGCTTAACTGATCATTCATAGATGCATTAATGTCTAGTCCTTTTTTTCAAAAGTTTTGTTAGTTTCTTGTTCTTCTTTTCAAGATACCATTCAGATATCGAACTGCTGGTGCATACACTTGCTGCCATTTTCAAAGTGTTCAAAGTCTCCACTCAGAACAGCAGGGATGTATGTGTGCCTATATGTGTGTGTGTGTGAGTTATACGGGAGGGGCTATGTATGTATGTGCGTCTATGTTCAGAAACTGCAGCCTATGTGATGCGTCTGTGTGTGTGCTCAGAGCTGCAGCTGTATGTGTATGTGTGTGCGCTCAGCGCTGCAAGCTGTGTGTGTGTGTGTGTGTGTGTGTGTATATGTGTGTGGGACTCCCTGCCTCTCTCCCTCTCGGATGTGTGTGTGTGTGAAGGTACAGGGCAATTCTGAAGGGAGGGGCTGCTTCGCTCTCTTTCTCTGTCCCTCACTCACAGAACAAAAGAAAAATGTAAAGAAAAGTTAACTCTAATACTTTTCAGTAATTTAGTTTACTTTTAAACTCAAAACTGTTTCTTTTTTTTTTCCCTCTTTCTAAATAATTTGGATTTTATCTCAGACTAATTTCGTTGGTATTTATTTTTCCTTTAAAGTTAACTCGGATCAGTCTCCTCAAATATTTGAACAGCTTTACGGTCAGGTTCAGAATGCCCACGATCCTAGCTAGTTACAAGGGCGCCTTTTATACTTGTATAACTCTAGCGTGTTATAATGTTTTAGGGATTACTCTGCCATCATTTTAAAACAGTCCCGCCACATTTAACCGCTTTGGCCAATCAAGTATCGCTCGTATCAAACTTTCATCGTCTCCTGCTGAGAACGAATCTTCGGTGTGCTGGATGTTTTAGGGATTACTCTGCCTTCTTTAAACAGTCCCGCCACTATCCAACCACGTCGCAGTTCTGATCAAGCAAATTTTACTAGCTTAACCGTTTTACGGCTAATTCCAAATTTCTGACTAGATGGCCTTTTTTCTAAAAAAGATCCATCTCTATCCCAGCATTTCAAATATTATTTGAGGTTTACTTTTCAGAGAACTTAAATAAGCCAAATCCAATTAGAATGACTTAATTTTATTAATTTTGATATTTATATTTTACTATGTCTTATACTCATTGGCAAAACAACTGGTACCTGAAATCACACAGTTCTTTTCAGCAGTTTCAGTCACTGTCTCTAATCATCAGGCAGACTCAGAACTTTTATAAAGCAAAAAGTCTTACCTGTAATGATTGAGACGAATGCCTGGACATGCAATCCTGTTCTCGTGACGCCAAATTGTAGATCTAAAAAACTTCTTTTGCTTTCCCCATGAAAAGAGACACCAGTGATTTTGCCAAGAGATCTCTCGAATTTATTTATAATATTTATAAGACATAGGAGGAAGGAGACAAAGAGGTCTTCATTCTGCATCGTTATCATCTCTTCCTACTTTTTCGAACAAAGGGGCTCAGTCTTATACCACTGACCAAGAAAAAAAACTACATCACCATAGTAATACATACATTACCACAAGAACATCTGTTTTGCATCAACCTGGAATGCATTTCCAATCCTGATGGAAACTATACACTGCATAAACTTTCAGTCTCACTCCAACATACGTTCTCTCATACAGTCTAACTTTAACACAAAGTCTCCTAAAGTCTCTCTCTCTCCTACATCTTCAAAACATTATAATCACAAAAAGCAATGATTATAATTGATAAAACACATGCATAATACTAGTGATTATGATTATTAATAAAAACAATAAGAAATACTAAAAACAACATTAAATTAAGAGATTTTGAATCTTCAACCCAAAATATTTGCATATGCCAGCCCATGTTCAGTGACAGACGAGACGGAGCTGCGCAGCCGAAACATGGCCGTTGATCAGTGTTTGGATGTACACATGAACACAAAAGTATTTTTAGTTCCTTCATCCGAGCATCTGAAGAAACAATGGGTTAATTTTATTTTCTCTGGATTTTCACCGACGACTGTTTCCTCAACTTCCCAAGAGCTGGCCTCGGACCGAGCTGATGTGTTATTGTTGTTCAAGTTCAGACAGGTAACGTTAATCTTTCACTCAAAATCGTTCAATACTGTTTATGCATCAGTAAGTCAAGCCAGGGACTTCACATCGTGTCTTTTAGTAGGATGAAAAAATAATAATAATTGTGAATAAATTGTATACAGAAAGCGATCAATATCTTTCCACACAGCGCGAGTTTATCTGTACACTTGCCAAACTCGTTATGAATTCAATGACGCATGTTACACTGCACAACGAAGCTCTGTATTTAAATGATCGTGTCTGCATTAGTGAAAGCAGAGAAGGCAGAAATTGCATTGCAATGATATCTTCATCCTCGCGATCGACAGGCTGTCTGTCCTCTGCTTGCTCAATACTCAACACAGCAACATTTTATGTGATGGGACTAGATCTAAATACTTCAAAAACATCTCACGATTCGTTAATCTCGATAGCTGTAATAGTAAAAACCTATAATAGCTGGAGTAAAATAAATCGAGACAGTTTCACATGTAATACATAGCTATTTTATATGCAAGCATGTCAGCCAATCACAGCAGAGGCTGGTTACACACAGCAGACACGCCCCTTCAAACCGAGTGTTCAGATCAGAGGCTAAAATCAGGCTAGGAAAAATGCCTTTTATTTCTAAATTATGACTATTTTTGATCTAAAAAACATACTAACATTATAAGGGCAACCCAGGAAACATAAAATAATTTAAAAAACCATTATAGAGCACCTTTAATAAATAAATAAACACACACACACACACACACACACATATATATATATATATATATATAGTTTTTCTCCTAAATGTTGTGTCAACTGCCTGAGGTGTTTCTTTTCTTAAGAGTAGCTTCAACTGAAATCTTCAATGTTGTTTTTCCATGTGTGCTAAGCTGGAAGAGTATCCATCCTGTACAGAGGCTGAACTCAGCAGTCTGTATTTCAGGAAATTACCCTCAGTGCTGACTGTGGAAAAGGTCACAGCAAGTCATAACTGGTATGGCAATGATTCCATCAGAAATATTAACAGGTGTGTGTACAGGTGGAGGCTACTCATCACTCTTTAATAATCATTTTGTACATGCTGACACTGTATTTCCCATTTGTCATCATTTATTGTGATAATGGACACCGAGAGAAATAATCTTTTCTGATAGAAATCCAACACCTTAATAGTTAAGGTGATTTGTTCAATTAACACAAAGACTAATTAACTGTTCTTGGTGCATGATGCATGTTAAGTCACAACTCGCCTGATCTCGCTTAGTTTAAAATGATAAATTACCTTCCATTAGTATTTACCAATGAATGAGTTGTCCAGTCCATGGCCTGACAGATTGTTATTTCCACTGAAAGCTATTACTTAAACTGAAAAAAAAATGTATTTAAAAATAAAATAAAATAACTTGTCTGCATTACACTGATAATTGTGATCCTAACACTTCTGGCAAAATAATTAGTAAACTAAGCTTCTAAAATGTAATAAGGCTGTAGTTTCATATTATCCAAATTTTCAAAGCTGCAAAGTGGTTTTATTTTATGTTCATTTTAATTGATACAAATGGCAAGGGTTTATCAGGCCGTATACACTAAGCTATCAGGACAACAGCACCCCCTATAACTGGTAAAGGCATAGCTTATAGGCACAGCAGCACTTTCTCAAAAACATTAATCGAGCTCTTACAACTGGATGAATCAGTTTATAAACTTGAATCAATAGTTTTATATAAAAAAGGATTATAACAAGTGGCATCAGGAGATCCAATCTTATTTGTCAAAAGGAATTGATATGGGGGATGTGTGTCATTTGCCTTTTACTCTAGCCCTTTTACACTCTTCATTCACACTTTTGTTTTTCTCACCCTCTCCATCTGGGCCAGATCTACTGCGTATGAGCACTGAGATGCACTGTAATAGGATGTATTTATTCAGTACTTAAATATAAGGACTGCTGACCTAAACTGTTCTGCACCTCATTAGTGCACATTTGACTCAATGATGCATAGAAACTGATTCCATTGTAGGCTGACAGTTTGTTTGGAGGCATAGGAATAAGCAATTACTTTATATACACTGTATTTAATTGATTTAAATGGTGCTATTTGACTCAGAGAGTTTAAGTTTAACCTTCTGTGGAGAATGTATGTTCACCAAAACTGTACAATTGTTCCCCATTGATTGTCAACGATTGATATGGATTTCATTTTCTCCTTCTCTTACTCCAGCTATCATGGTTTTCTCCCAGTTGAGTTTGTTGGGAATGAAAAAATAAAAATGTACTGTGAAACCCCATTACCTTCTTAAGACCCTATAGCACTCTAGAGAACATAAATAATTTAGAGTCCAGAGAGAGTGGTCCATGATTGTTCACATACATTTCAGTTTCCACTTGAATGGTTGCAGCACCTCATGTAAAGTCAGCATGAAATTAAATATATTTCTCAATGCATGTTATAGATTTTATTGTGAACAATTCATCCATGCATGTGTAATAATAATAATAATAATAATGATAATAATAATAAAAACCCACATTTCAAAATCCAAATAAAAACAAATGCATAGAACCAAGTCACAACCACAATACAAAAGAAAAGATCGCTACTATTGCAACTGTCCATACAGCACAGACACGACCATTTTACAATATCTATAGTAAGGAAAATAAGTATTTGAACACCCTGCTATTTTGCAAGTTCTCCCTCTTAAATCATGGAGGGGTCTGAAATTGTCATCATAGGTGAATGTCCACTGTGAGAAAATTCCACTAACCATATTTGGAGGAAGAAGAATGATGAGTACCATTCCTACTGTGAAGAATGGGTGGTAGCATCATGCTTTGGGGGTGTTTTTCTGCACATGGGACAGGGCAACTGCACTGTATTAAGGAGAGTATGACCGGGGCCATGTATTGTGAGATTTTGGGGAACAACCTCCTTCCCTCAGTTAGAGCACTGAAGATTGGTCAAGGCTGGGTCTTCCAACAGGACAATGACCTGAAACACACACCTAGAATAACCAAGGAGTGGCTCTGTAAGAAGCATATCAAGGTTCTGGCATGGTCTAGCCAGTCTCCAGACCTAAACCCAATAGAGAATTTTTGGAGGGAGCTCAAACTGCGTGATCGACTGATCTAGAGAAGATCTGTGTGGAGGAGTCACAGATCCCTCCTGCAGTGCGTGCAAACCTGGTGAAAAACTACAGGAAATGTTTGACCAATTGCAAACAAATGCTACTTCACCAAACATTAACATTGATTTTCTCAGGTGTTCAAATACTTATTTGCTGCTGTATCATACAAATAAATAGTTAAAAAAATCATACATTGTGATTCCTGGATATCTTTTTTTTTTTTGATCATGTCCCTCACAGTGGACATGCACCTACGATGACAATTTCAGACCCCTCCATGATTTCTAAGTACGACTTGCAAAATAGCAGGGTGTTCAAATATTTATTTTCCTCACTGTATGTACACAATATTACTCTTCATGCAATTCACTATATATAGTATAGCAGTACATAATTTAAGTCTCAACTCTTTTTAGAAATATTGTTCATATGCAAAAAAAATATGCTTAATCACATATTGAATGGTAATGCTTGAAAGATTTGTTTTCTCTGATTTGAGGTACAGTGGAGAACTTTGATTATACCAGCTGTAATCATAGATAGAAAGGTCATCTTAGACTTAAATTGAAGCTTATAAACTTGAAGTTTTTCATGTATATTTTTTAGGCAGTGATATATATAATGATATGCTTGAAAATTGTCACTTTTAATGACAATTTGTGAGGTGGACATTTTTTTTTGTCTTTGGGGGTATGCTGAGGGTGATATTTGATAGCTAAACGGCAGCAATCCCAGAATTGTTTTTTTTTTTTTTAGTTTGCCCAATGTGTCAGGATACACCATGCAAAATATTAGGGTTATATGACCATTTATGTAGCTGCAGTGCCTTAATATTCACAATTACCTAATTCCACCAAAAGCTTTTCCCATAAAGGGTGTTTTAGCCCCTGAGACCAAATGGGGCCAAGTTGGGGGTGGTCATTATCAACTTGTGATGGCCCAAGGTATAAGATAATAATAGGAAATAATAGTGAAAAAAGGTAGCAAAAAACATCCTGAGGAGTGGACCTGGCTCCCAGACTATTAGGCGTCAACCTGTGCATTCAGAGGCAACTCAACTGAGTATAATATTTTGAGGTATCAAAGGATACTCAGTTCAACTGAAGACAGTTGCGTAGGAGAAAAATCTATCACAGCTGCATTCTTTAATGCTTTGTTTTTTTTTTTAAATGTTTCCTCTCATGTTTAACTAAAGAAAGTTGAAAATAGTGAATGAGTAGATAATAAATGAAGATATTTAAGACCTTTAACTATATTTTTGAACTTAACAAACCGGTAAATGTCAAAGACTTTGAATACTATGCAATCATTTTAACTAGAAATTAGAGTTTTAGCTAGGGGTAACTGGATTCTGGTTTACATCACAAATTTGCTGAGTATAAAACAGCTAACATAGCAAACATTCTTTGGAATTCTTTTGGCTGTCTTTGGAATGTTTATTCTTGATGAAATACAGAATTGGCTTAATAGCATCCTCTACTGGTTGTTTTGAATACTCCAACATTTGTCTCACAGGACATAGCGGGTGCTTCTCAAATGCTGTGAAGGCTGTGTCCTAGCAAAGCTGTATATCTCGGCTGCTACATCATCTAGTGCAGCCAAAGGCCGTCTCAGTTTGAAGGGTCCTTGGAAGGCAGTCTTTAGCCCTTTGGAAGCATTCTTTGCGTCCTTCCTTTACCCACAATCTTTTGCACAAATTCCAATTCACGAAAAATAACTGATAGAAAACGAGTCAGCACTGAGCTTTTTTGTAAGACAAAAATAATGTTTTATGAGAGGAAGGCATACATGTTATTTATTTGTTTTTTATGTGTGTATGTAAATTAATCACTTAACACACTAAACTGTCAATAATATAAGCTACTGGAAGACCACAGTATTACATTTACTGTATTGCATTAATAGAAATCCAGTTAATATAAAGAATTTCGATACAAAGTATTTTTCCAAAAGTAAACATGTTCCAGAAACATGTGACATAGCCATTTGGAATTACTTCACTGTTTCATTTTAGCTTTTAAACGGACAATATGTAATTTTTTTTGGCCACCAGGGGTCACTCATTTCACATAATAACAAAGACGTACTTTGATGACGTCAGGAAAGAGCGTGGGCTCGCGGGAGTTGTTGTCGCTGTCAATGACAACCAGCTCAGCTCATGACATGACATGATCGTTTTTTACAAAATATACGGATATACGGCATCTCTCTGTAGATTTAGCTTGTCAAGAAGCTTTAAATGCAACCCCAATGTTTACCTGTGTCATACTTCTCCTGCGCGGCTCGCTAACAGCAACAGTTGGCTGATTTGAATGAGACGACCGGAACGGGCAGCGCTATATGCGCGCGCAGCACCGGGGGACAGTGCATCTCGTCTGAGTGAGCGCTCGTGAGCGGACACGTGATTTACACGCATAAAAATACGTCTTACTTTTTTTCTTCGTCATTTTCTATGCTTTCTTGGCGGTAGTCCAGTGTTCCCCTTTGTGTTTGGTGGTTTCGCCGGGTTCCGCAAGGAAGTTAGAGAAAATAGTGGAGTCAAAGGTTATATGACGCCATAGACGGACGACGAAACGGAAATAAAGAAACGTCCCGTGTCTTCGAATTAAACTATAAATTTCTCCGTATTTGAAAGTTGGTTGAAACTGTCGGGATAATGTAAGTACACATCTAATAGAAATATATAACATAGATACAGTTATTTTTGCTATTTTTAAAGCCGAAAAAGTACAGATTGTGGCTTTAATGCTGAGAAAGACTTGCTTTCAAGCCTCTGAAAGACTGGATTTAGAAGGCAGCTTTCCATTTAAGAAGCACTCATGTTTGCCAGATGTTGTTTTATCTAAAGAATGAAGTTCCAGGGTCAAACATCATAACAGGGCCCCTAATAATTAAGAAAAAAAAATGAGAAAGGTCATGGATTGACACTGGTTTGATTTGAACAGCCATTTATTATGAACCCCTGAAAAATGATGCTACTAATTTGAATCAAATAAACAGGAGTGTGATATCCACCTTATTTTAAATGTAAGAGTGGATGCAGCCATTTTGAACTTCCAGTCTCAGCTGCTCCCATTTCTTTAACTGTACAAAATAATGCTATTCTGCTTGAAATTGCAAACTGGTATTTGCTATTATATTATTGAAATTTATTATTGTAATCATAAACAAATAGTTTTACTGATTACCACACTACCTATAGAGGCTACTGATTCAGGAGTCTTGCACATTCACAGGAAATAGCTTCATTCTGTTTTGAAAACTAAGGTGGATAACTTGATCTTAGTTATTTTGTTCTAATAAATTCAATGGTGTGATGTATTTCCCTTCCTCCTGTAGAAAGTCTGATGCTGGGGACAGAGATGGATCTCCAGCTGGTGGAGGGCACAGTTGTAGCCTTGGAGAGTGCTCTGAAAATGTGGCTTCATGACCAGGGCGGAGACAGAGAACAACTGCACTTGTTGTTACCTGCTTCTCTTGCAGATCAGGGTTCTACACCACATCCTGCCAACAACAGGCCAAGCCCAGGTATACAGTTTATAAACAAAATTTAAGAATTTATTTCAGACTTAGATATATCTATTAAAATATGTATTCAATAATCTATTTCTTGCTGTATGCAGCTCCAAAATGAATATTTTTGCGTATTTGCGTTGTGTTAGGAGGTGTATGTGATGTTTCTTTTGCTCATGTCCCCCTCTGCAGTCTGTTTGAAGTGCGACATGCAGGAAAGACTTCTCAGTCCAGCCCTGCTTCCCAGTAATCCTGACCTTGGAGTGAAGACTGAGAGCATGCAAGATTTCCAGCAGCCAAACAAGAGCCTGGTCAACCCCTCGCCACAGCGCCTACGAGTTGTCAAGTACAGTCTCGTCTGTAGTTAGACTTTGTTTTAAAATTAAACTGTGAGCAAATGACGATAGATTAGCTTAACTTATTTTTATGAATGGGGTTTTGCCACAGAGCTCTCAGAGTGTTGTGATGTTTTATATTGTAATATAATACATCATATACCTGGGAAAGTCCATAATAGTGGTTTTGATGGCTTCTAATATAGATATATTGAATAGGAACACAAAAACTCCATATGTATGTGGCCTCTGAAACATAGTTAATGTACAAGTATGACTGTGTGAGGGAGAAGAGGATAAAAAAAAAAAATCCATGCAAAAGTCAAAAATATGACTGAGACCGCTCTGTTTGAGTCCTCTGTTTCCAACACAGTCATACATTGTGTTCCCCATGAGTGTTTTGCATATGATTTTCATGTACATGAGGTCATTCTTCCGGGCACTGTGATACAATCATACCACTTGTCCCCACCTAGCCATTATGGGCCAACTTGACGTACACTTGCATAATTCCCTTTCCGCTTACACTTTTTAAGAAATGGATACTCTTTTTTTTTAGTAAGGATGCATTAAACTGGTCAAAAGTGATAGGAAAATATTTATAATGTTACAAGATTTGTTTCAAATAATTGCTGTTTTTTCTGAACTTTATATTTATCAAATAATCCTAAACATACTTTTTTCAACATACACACACACACACACACACACACACACACATATATATATATATTTAGCACCATATTCGAATGATTTCTGAAGGATGGTGTGACACTGGAGAAATAGCTGCGGAAAAGTCTTAAATTAAATTGAAATATAAAATATTTATTTGAAATTGTAATATTTCACAATATTAATATTTCACAATATTATTACTATATATTTTTTTTTAAAATAAGAGGAATCATAAATATTGCATTTAGATTTATGTTTAAAGCCACAATATGTACTTTTTCTGTTTTAAAAATAGCAAAAATAATTGTATCTATGTTATATATTTTCTATTAGATGTGTACTTACATTATCCCGATAGTTTCCACCAACTTTCAAATACGGAGAAATTTATAGTTTAATTCGAAGACACGGGACGTTTCTTTATTTCCGTTTCGTCCCCTCTTTATTTCCACTGTCCCCGGTGCTGCTCGCGCTTAAAGCGCTCCCCGTTCACAGTAACCGAGTCGTCTCATTCAAAACAGCCAACTGTTACTGTTAGCTGTTAGCGAACCGCGCACATTGAATACTCATATGAGTCAGGCTGCGAATGTACGTGCCCGCTTCAGCGCGCTCATGCTTACTAAATAAACGCTTCACCTGCGGCGGCGCGCTCTCACTACATTCCCTTTAGCCTTTAGCACATAGTGGATGCATAACGCAAATCCAGTCAAACGTTTGACTGCAGTATCTTATGTGCTTTATAATCCGGTGTGCCCTACATATGAAAAAGGTTCTAAAATAGGTCATTCATTGAAGGAGCGTAATATAAATATTTATATTCGTCTGTATTATAGTTATGAACCACGATTACACTTTGCCTGCACGTTCAGCTGCTACAGCCAGCTCAGTAAAGCTCAAACGTACGGGTGAAAGATATGACCCGAGAAGGGTTTGGGGACAGGAGAAGCATGACACGGGTAAACATTGGGGTTGCATTTAAAGCTTCTTGACAAGCTAAATCTACAGAGAGATGCCGTATCCGTATATTTTGTGAAACAATGATGTCATGTCATGAGCTGAGCTGGCTATCTAGCTGGTGTGTGTGTGTGCGACAGAGTTCTTCATGCCGACGGAGTTTGTCAGTCTGTGCTGTATGGACTACCACTCGTCATCAGACCAACCTCATGCTGGCAGCTGGACTGGGATGAAATAGAAACAAACCAACAGACATTTCATGCTCTCTGCCACATACTTAAAGTCAGTGTGTGTGTGTGTGTGTGTGTGTGTGTGTGTGTGTGTGCGTTCATTCATAGAGCCCAACTGTGTGATAATCTGTTATTTAAGGATGTAGAAATGTTGTAAAAAAGAAAAGCTACAGTATATAAATCTGTTTGTCAGACCCGTGACTGGTTCCTGTTGGTACGCTCAGAGCCAGGGTCAGGATCAGGTTCTGGTGTGCTCTCATACTATGTACTTCAGTCCTCTGGTTCTCTCTCTCTGCTGTTGAAACCTGTGCTGACACGAGAACTGATGCTCCCCTGCTGTCTGCCTGTCTCAGTGGAGGACCCACCACTTCCTGCACTCGCCACTGTGGAGGTGCCATTACATAGACAGACATCTAAATGCATAACAATCATTGTTTGAAAAACACTGTGACTGAATATCTCACTATCAACTTGAGTCATTTAGAATCAACAAATGGTTATGTGAATTCTGCATGTGTGCAATTACTAGTACTAAAGGGATAGTTGATCCAAAAATGACAATTCTCTTAACATTTACTCCAAATGTGTGAATTGTTTTATCTTTAAAAGAAGACATTTTAAAGAATGTTAAACAATGTCCAAACAACATTGGACACCACTGACCTTTATTGTATACAATGGTCAAAATACATATAAAGTATCTTTTTTGTGTGTTTGAAGGTTTGAAATAACTTTAAGAGTAAATGATAATATGATTGTTTCCCTTTAAGAGAGTTTACTAACCCTTTTCAAAATAACATGTTACACCTCCATGATGATTATGTGATCGCTGTGTCCAGAGTTCCCTAGAGCAGCTTGAGAAGGACCCTGTTTTTAACCCTCTCTGTCTGGACTCCAACCTTTACCTGCACCTGAGATTTAGAGGTTTGCTCACCCACACATCTCAACCATTTGGAGCACAAGGCCAGGGCCGAGGCCATCGCAGGGGCGCCAGTCGACCACCAGAGGGCTCCACACAGCGTCAGGTTAGGAGTAGAATGGAACAAAATGTCTGAGATACAGAATGTGCAACACATAAATGAGTAGAACAAAAATTTATAGATCTGTGTTGTCTAGAATTTTTGATGATCTGCAGTTTGCTATAACTAAACAGTTTTGGACAGTAAGTTAGAGTTGATAGCTGTAGAATTATTGGTATTGTTATGGTGAGAATTGAGTAACATGTTTTAGTGAAAGAGAGGAAATAGTTTTGTCATACCTCCATTATAAAAACTTAATGACAAAATATGGCATAAAACCTGATATTGTGCCAGTAGTGTTGGCTTAAAGGGTTAGTTCACCCAAAAATGAAAATTCTGTCAGTATTTACTCACCCTCATGTTGTTCCAAACCTCTATGTGTTTATTTGTTCTGCTGAACACAAAGGAAGATATTTGGAAGAATGTTTTAATCAAACAGATCTCATTCCCCATTGACTACCATAGTATGTATTTTTTCCTACTATGGTAGTCAATGGGGAATGAGATCTGTTTGATTAAAACATTCTTCAAAATATCTTCCTTTGTGTTCAGCAGAACAAATAAACACATAGAGGTTTGGAACAACATGAGGGTGAGTAAATACTGACAGAATTTTCATTTTTGGGTGAACTAACCCTTTAAGTTGACCTAAATAGATCAGATGTAATCAGGTTAAAGTATAGAAGAGGCGTGTGTCAAACAACCTCAGCAACTTTTAAACTAAAATGTCAACATGTTCAGCTCTAAATCTGCCATTTGAGAAAACAAACTAAAATGCTAATAGAGAGGAAATATCTTTCTATTAACATCTATCAACAAAGACATACACTATGCAAATGGTTGAATTGAGAAATTCGTTGCATGTGTGATGTTGGAAAGGGAAATGTATTGCCCCAGAGAGCAAAAACGAAACCAAGCACTGGCCTATACTGAAACACCCACACAAAGGGGAAAGACAAAAAGGGTAAAGGTAGAATGAGAGACATAAAGAGCAATACAAAGAAATGGGTTCCTATTTTGAATCTGGCCACAATTCGACTCAACATGACCAATTTTCCAACCTCATGTGCTTTGTGATGTCACACATTATAAATAGAAGAAAGATATTTAGCAAATTCAAAACAAAAATATAGTCATTCTTCTAGTGCACTGAAAAATAGATGTAACAAGCGAATCTTATATTCTAAATAAAGCATGTTAGTTCCTTCAGTTGATAAGGAGCTTTGTGTCAAGCTTGATTTTGAATTATATTCTGCAGCATGATTTGAGATGAGCATGCAAGAGCATCTTGAGCTTCAGTGGAAAAGGAACATCCGAGTGAGACTAGTACAATGAGTCACATGATCAATGTTGCAAATGTACTTATTTGATTAGTGACCTAGAAACATTTCCTATGCTTTTCTCAATCATTTTTACATAATACTGTTCTTTGTTTAAAATACTTTCAATTAGATTTGAACCAGTCTTCTGTGCAATACAAGACATTTTTGCCTTAGAGGGCAAAAGAGAAGTGTATATAGAGAAGTGTTAGAAGTCACAGTGACACTTAAAGCTCGGCTTGGAGAGGGTGGAACACAATTACAATTTTAGTCATTACTTTGGTTGAATCTTAAATACGATTTTTCTTTTTTTATGTGCAGCCAAACTTGAATCCTATGGTAGAGAGTTTGACATGATCTGGCTCTATGCTTGTTCTTGCTCAGTCTCTCATTTTTCCTGTCCTGTCATTTTTGGTCGCAGGGTCGGCAGTCTCAGAGCCGTGCGCGAGCCACTGTGGCCCCTCTGCAGTCCATTCCTTTAAACAAGATGCCTCGCCCTTCACTGAACCTCAGCCACTCCCGACCCTGTGCCCCTGCCCTATTTTTTCAGGACAGCTATGAGGAGGAAGACCCTCTGATCATTCAGTAAGCAGAGAGAGAGAGCAGAATACTTTCACTGTGAGAGGAAATCACACATTCACTCTCACACTGACTAACATTAACTGCTGTGCAAAGCCAGAAATTCAGAACAGTCGTTTCTAAACTCCCACAGACAGGATGTTACATATTTACACATAACCGGATATATACTATTACATGTACTACTAATCTGAAATGTATATATGTGCTGTGCAAACTTGGTTTACTATTTAGAGAACACAGTACTGTTCTGTGCAACCCTGCTTCTCTCATCGAACACAATTCAATTTACACAATTCAATATACACCTTCAGCTAGCTATACAGACCAAAATACAGAAGAAAAAAAAAAAAGAAACACTTGACGGCATATCATTTTTCTTTAGATAAAAGTAAATGAAAAGTAAATATTTTTATTAATTATAATTATTCCTTGGTTTTTAGTATAAAATTTAATAGTGCAACACCAAAGCTTCATTTATCTACCTCAAATTAATTAACCAAATAAATTACTCGTTACTTACCTCATTACTTCTCCAAATAAAAATGTCAGCAACTTTGAGACTGACACTGCAAAAACAGTCCTCATATCTCAGATGCCCAGTATGCTAAAAACAGGCTGTTTTGTTACCCAAATGTTTGCAATTAAAACAGTCTTCATAGCAACAGCATGATTTCGCTCTTTTGGAGGAGTAATTAAACTAACCGTCATGCCGTACCGTTTAACAAAGGCCGCACCGCAACTGGGAAAATAGTTGTGAGTTGCTGAAAAGGAATAAAACACAAAACCACAGAATTGTAAAAGGAAAAGAATAAAGGCTGTTTAAAGCGAGTGAACTGCCTTCTCAGTGTAAATGCTGTGGCTAGAAGGCTCTGTAGAGAGTTGAGGAGGAAGAGGGCCAGAGTAGTGGAAAAGTAGAGCCATTGTCTTCCTTTGTGGAAGCTGCCAGTACAGCCCCAAGGGAAACACACTGTACTCAGCTGAGCAGGAATTCAAGGCCTTCAATGAGTTACAGAGAGGGGGAAGACAGAAAGAGGTCACTGTGTGAAGCTCCGAGACCTTGTGGAACAAGGTTCAGCGTTGGAGGCGCTGGTTTAGAGTTGTGAGAGCTGAGGGATGCGATTCTGAAAGCATACTGAGGTCAGAGCTCTACTGTTTCTCAATGGGGCTCTCTTACTACAGCCCATTAAGTATTGCCTCATTAAGCTGTCCGCCATTCCACCCACCTGGCACCGCCTACGCCTGACGTCTTTATGACATCGTGGTGAGGTTTGGCATTGTGCAAACGGCAGAAAAAGCACAGAGATGATCTTACGTCATATTTTACGTTCACAATTTCCTAACTTGTTCAGTAGTTACGAAAGAGGTTCTGAGAGATTTTTTTTTCTTTTTTCAAAATGACTCTATACTTCTGATTGACTAATGTCTTAAGCATGTGTTGTCTAAGGGACCAGTGCCCAAATCACTTAAGTTAAGAAAAAAAAAAAAACATTTATTTGAGTTATTGCTGCTAAGGTTTTTCTTAATGTATGGGGTTTGCAATTTTTTCACAGTATTGTTTAAAATCTGTTAAATGAAGTAGTTCTGTAGAAAAATTTCATTTTTGTTTTTGCTTCCCCTTTACTAAATATTGTAAATTTTTCATAAACCAATACACTATACTAATACTAATAAAATGTCTATAAACAACGTTTATTTATATACTACATTCTATATTTCTATTAACACTATGTATATTATTACTTGGATAAATGTTTTTTTTTTTTTTTTTTTAATATTCTTTAATGTTTTGCTTTTTCCCTTTTAAGAATAAATAAATCTTGAAAATAGGGATACAACGATACCACTTTATCCAGAACAAGTCTGATACCAATACTTTAATTTTTGGTACTCGCCGATACCATATAACGATACCTTTATTTTCACTGCATTTGTAATTTTTAAATGTATTGGTAGAGAAACCAAAATGATATAAATCATATTAGTTGGCTTAATTTGTTCATCAAATAAATACTTCCTTCAGTTATTTTCATGCTTATTGTTATTTTACATGTTATTTTACATGTTATTTTAAGGCTGCTAAAATGCATTGTATGCGCCTCTGTCACTTTCAGTCTTCATTCTAATGCTCTATCCCATTTTATCTTTCATTTAATAGCACAGCACATATTTAGAGCAGCTCCAGCAGGGCTCAGAGCTACAAATGTTTGGACACCAGTCAAATATAATTAGAGGTTAACCGATTCATCGGTTTTGCCGATATATCAGTACCGATAGTGGAAATATCATTATCGGCAAGTTTTTCCATGTTGCGTCCGTTGCTGGAGTGGCTGAGAAGTGCGTACGGTCATTACACAGCACGAGAGCGCTCAGAAGAGACTGCTGGCATTATACAGAGCGAGAGCGGCCTCTAGAGGACAAATAACAAACAATCACTGGCTGAGTTGTTTACGTTAACACGTGAGGCTGTGCACAGCACAGAGTGCTGACACTTTAAATGTGCGTTTAAAACACAGACAGCGAAACGGTATGAATACAGAACACTAAAGTACATATTGCCATATCATTATAAAGTAATTCATTTATTGACTAGATGCTGCATTAGCAGAGAATTAACAGCAGTGTGTTTGCTTTCGAGTCTGAGAGGAAGGGTTAGTTGCATACGGCGAAGTTGCATATTTAAAGCTAGTTACATGATTGCTTTCTCAACATTGATATGTTCATGCAGCTGAAAGAAACAAACAAATTAGAAACGCATTCGATTTCAGTTATTTTTTTTATTACTTCAATATATGTTGTTTTTTCGATTAGATAATCATCAATTGATATGTAACATTTAAAGTGAGAGACTACATCTAATATTGGTCTACATGTAGTTTAAATGCTATGGCCTTTGCCGCTATTTAAATATGGCCATCTTAAGGGTCACTCCACCTCTGGAAAAATGAATGTTTATTTAAAATGGGTAATTTATGTAGAAGAAATTATTTTTGAATTTGGAGCTTTCTAGACTGAGAAAAGCCAGAAAATGTATTTTTGGTTTATGTGGATGAAAGACAACAACTCCCAGAATGCACTTGCTTCGCTGCCCTAGGAGGCCACGGCTACCAGTAACAGCGCAGTAGGTAAACAACAAGCCTAGGCTACTGTGGCGAGCAGGACGAGTGAGGGCCGTGTAGAGAATGACCCGAGGCCGGTGGCGGGATTACCGATGAGCGACACCTGTAAGTTACCGGTCTCGTATATCTCACGGAGGAGCAGGAATTTTCTTAGCAATGTTAAAACGCACGTCATCAACCGATCACTTTTTTAGCATTCATGTAAACATTACATTCAGATTCACCAATCAGAAATAAATTCAGTTAGATTGAAACAAAAGCTATACATGTTAACAATGCATGGCGACTGCAGAAAGCAAAAGCTGAATCCCGGACACATTACGACAGCCGATTAGCTTAGCTTCCAAAAAACATGGCTGAAACTATATAATACCAATCCTCCATAATGCATTCATCTGCATATTCAGTACCTTCGTCCTTATTTTCAAAAAGTTTCTGCTGGTGAAATCAAACGCACTGGCACTGATATGTGATGGGTCTGTTAGAGCATTAGGTCCAACCCCCAATGGGTGGGTTTGAAAGGGTGGGATCTAGTGCTTGTAGTCTTTACAGAAATCCCCCCCTCTTACACTTCCTCCTACAATGACGTAAAATGACGATTTTTGCATCGTTGTAGGAGGAAGTGAAAAAGGCAAATAGCACAATTACTTCATAGACAACCTTTTTTTTAATCCCCATTATACTCTCTGTTGTCAGTGTTTCTTTGTCTAGACACGAGTGTACAAACGCTGCCTGGTATCGGTTGTTGGTATTGGAGCATTTTTACGAGTACATGAACTCAGCGCTAGGCCCAATTTCGATACATCCCTAATGGAAAACTAATATTTTACATGAATAATCAAATAAATCAAGCCATATACATTTTTGGTGTTAGATTAAGGTATAATGCAACTATTAGTAAAAAAACAAAACAAAAAAAAAACTGTTAAAATTTTACTATTTTCTGTTTTATAAAAAAAATCATAGCAGTCTCAGTTTTTTTTTTTTTTTGGAATTTTGATTGAAAGACAGCATTTTCAAGAAATGGATGCACTTCCCCATCATTTGCTTCATACGAGAACAACGGCTCAGTTCTGTTTTCTGTTCGATTATCCAAGCATCAAGTGGCCAGCGGAACGAAAACATAAACGGAACATTCAAGAAAACAGGAACTAGTACAACATGACAAGTGCATCCAAACTAAACCAGAGTGCACCGTTTTTATCCATATGATGTCAAAACTGAAACCGATAATGTGGCCTCTTTAACACACATGCACTATTTAAAGTTTGGTGGTAACGTGGGACTTTAAATAGAAAGCATCTGTGTGTAGAATGATGAACCAAGTTTACACCAAATTTAGCTTGTCTCAAATATTTACTCAGTTGTTTGTCTATTGAATTACGTATTGTTGGATATAATACAAACATACTGTCAAAGTCAAACTAAAACAACAAGTGATACTGATTACAAATGACAACGATAAGAAGAGAGAGGAAAAAGTGTAGTTGTCAGTCCACTTCCTTTTTTAATACCTATAAGTAATTTGCTGTTAAAATGTACCACTGCAACCCAGTATTATGGTAAACTATGCTTAGCCAGACCTTGGACCAAATGAATGCATTCTTTTTAGATGAAAGACTCTACTCTCTCAACACATTCAATGTTTTCTATATAGGAGCACTAAACATTGAAAAAAAATACAGCAGATTGTGATGAATAGGTCAGATTTTGGCTGTCCACTTAAAAGAAAAAAAAAACCTTCAGCAGTGGAAGAAAAGACTAGGGGAGACTGGAGAGAGGACAAAAGGAAATGAGTGAGAGGGTGAACGAGAAAGAAAACAGGACAGAGAACAGTCTGTACCTTCACACACTGCCAGGCAGACACATATTAACTCGGCCAACTCCCATCTGAAGTAAGGCCACTTTTTTATACAGATGATTAATATTCACTTTGCATCAGGATTATCCCTCAGATGTCAGTTGTTTTTCAGGACGACAGAGGACTAGATGAATAAGGGACTGAGTTAGAAGGATAGGGCATTCAGGGTAATTTTCATGCCCCCTTAAACCAACTCCAGATTTTTCCTAGAATATGCAGTTGTGCACATACTTGTACATTTTTTGGAAATGGTAAAGTACTCATGTACTATAATTTTTATTATTATCATCATATGTTGAACAACAGCACAGCTGCTGACTCATCCACATACACGCATACATATAAAACACACACACACACACACACACACACAAACACACACAGCAGTGGATTAGTATCCTCTTGCTACAATCTCCATGCAAAACAATGCAAGGTTTGTATGTGCAATAACTGACCTGCCAGTGCAGTCTCTGCACTACTTCAACCATTAAATTGAATCTGTCAGATAACATTCAGACCACAACACTCTAATTCCCTAAGAGAACCAAGTGTTATGCCAAGTGCTTCATTATCTCTTCCGATACGCAAGTCACAGACTCAGATACACAAAATAGGACTACTTTGCCCAAGAAGTGCAAAACTCTGGCATGTGCCAGTACAAGCCCTTTCAGAGGGCATTATCCACACAAAAGTTTTGTATAGTCTTAGCTCTCGGCCACTTTGACAGTCAGAGTCTACATGACTGAGTTTTCAATCTGTGCCCTGACACTGAGCACTCCCTTCTTAACGTGGACACAATTCCTTGATCCATGACTGCCTATATGTCGACAAAGGTGAAGTCAAATGTCTCCTAAGTTGTCGTAGATGATGTCTGGAGACTGCATGTTTGGATACCACGCATTTGGAGGTGGCTGATGTCTAGATACTTTGTTATACAGGTCCATGTTGTTTCCAGCACCAGCACCTCTTCTACCAACTTCCGTGCTGTCAAGGCTGTTGCTACTGTTATTGTTGTTCAGGTTAGCACTGCCTTTATTTTGAGGCAGTGGATGAGGGTCTTTCTTGGGCAATGCTACTTTGCTTGGTTTTGGTGCTGTGATAGGTTTGGGGCCTTTTGGTCTGGGAAGTGGCAGCGGTTGTTGAGCCACCTCCGGACCTTGAGGCTCTTCCATTCCCCTGGTTTTCCAGGGATGCGTTTCCAACCGTGCTTCATCATAAAGCGTGATGATAGGAATTGTAGATCTGGCTCGTCCCTCTGGCTCATCATAGATGTGCTCTGTTGGACCTCCATCTGCAGGGTGTCTGTTTCGCCCATCGAGTCCCAATGCCATTGTCCTTTGCACCAAGTCCAGACTGATATGATCATAGATGTCTGAGTAGAACGGCTCAGGCTTGATTCCTGAGTGGTGGCTACCCCCCTCTTCGCCAGTCGGCCTGAGGCGTGGGTTAGGAGTGGGTATGACTTTGATACTGTCCACCGGGTCTGAGTACAAACAGTCCCCTAGACTGGGCGGCGCACGGACCGAGTCAGCAGGCTCCGAGTACAGACTCCCTTGGTCCTCTAACAGATTTTTGGACCCACGAGGCATGGGAGATCGTGGAGGGGTCCCACTGACTGGAGGTGGCGGCTCTGGAAGGCTTCGGCCCTTTATGTTTTTCCCATCGTTGTCCTTTCGACCAAAGACACCATCCGCAGACCCAGGCTTGCTACCACCAGAATCTCCATCTGGTTCACGACTGCTTGCTTCCGAGATGGCAGCACGGATCTGCTGGAGAGCTGGGCAGTCAGAGTCTAATGATGGAAAGCTTTGATGTCGTTCTTCAGCTTGGGCTTTCTGCTCCCGAATGGATTCCTCAACCATGTGAAATATCTCATTCCCCTGCTTTGTCTCAAAGGTGAAGTTCCCCGGCCCAGATTCACAGCGTCGCCCAGCTTCAAAAGAGAACATGACCTGCAGAGCATGTCAGAAATGTGACAACATGTTTGTAACATTTCTTCACTTTCATTCTAATTCTCTTATCCAGAACATGGTTGCTATTTGAATAAACCTTCTTTGAATGAATATTCCAGCATCTTACTTGAAAAAAAATGGACCAAACACACTGGTCTTAATAATCTTCTTGGATCCACTTTTTATTAGGTTTATTTAACTACTATGTAATAACATTTAAATTAATAATTTGATATGATGCACATTTTGCATGTTTTTACATTTGCTTAAATGTAAAAATACTTACCCTTAAACCTTCACATCCCAGAGTAAACCAGTCCCTAATCTTACCCCTATCCCACCTTGATTACAGCAAAAGTGTTTTACAATACAACATGATCAGAATAAGTGTATTGTACCCAACACATTATTATTATTATTATTATTGGCAGGAATAGTACGTCCCCTTGGAATTATACGGTTCTATCTGACATTTTGTCAAAATTGAGTTATTCACATATTCTTATTCTGTGACAACTTATTTACATTATGTGATTTTTTTAAGGTTGTGTACATTGTGGGACTTTTATTGAAAAAATAAAAAGGTACAAAGTCGAACTCTAACTTGGCTCTATAAGGCGTGAGCCAATCAGCACAAATGCACAGAAGAGGACCAATCAGTATCAACTTTATATGTCCTGTCGCTGACTTTTTCCTTAAAGACAGGAAAGATCGCAGACACACAATATCTGTGAGGATTATGGCATGCAATGCAAAGATTTTAAGAAAACTTAACTTAAAGTCATAGAGTCTTAGAGAGTATAAGTCTGTTTTAAAAAATCAGTCACAGAAAGTATTATAGTTATGTGTTTTAAAAAATGAATCACATTTTTTGTGATTATATAGTCAGTGAATCATTTTTCAATGATTATTAAACTTTATTAATTAATTTGCTGAAGCATATCTTTTTCTTGAAGTTTTTAAAGTCTTAAAATGTCTTATTTTTTACAATATTAAGCCTTAAAGGTCAAATAGTCAACAATTTAATTGATGGAGTCTTAATTACAACAATAAACGTTAGCAGGTTATTTCAGCCATATTGATATCTAGAGAGACAGCCATTTTCATGTCTGAAAGAAACTTGTTCCTCATATACATTTTCCTGTATGTAATGCAAAACCTTTGAAGCTCAATATCTCAAAACTGCTTAGAACACAGATAGAACCTTATAATTCCAACTGGATGAGTAGTTAAAAACATCAAATATAAATTGAGACCATCTTTTCAAACTATCATGACCTGCTTTCAATAGTCATTCACCGCATTAGCTCTGCCTTCCGCCCAATCATAAGGGATAGAGGAAGGCCAGCTTCCTGTACCCAGGCAGTTTCTATAGTAAAGACAGGAAGCAGAGTTGGAAACAACAGTGGTTTAAGTTCCTGCTTTATATGTCATCTGTAGTATGAGGCCAGCTGTCTGCAACAATGTTGGGTTAACGCAAACAGCCGTTAGATTATTTTAGACATGATGCGTGCCATCTACATGCTAATGTGTGGGTGTCTATTTACTATGTATATACAAAGTCAAGGCTAAGTCCATTTTGAAGGTCTTTTATCATCTGTTACCCTCCTACAGAAGATATTCAGTGCCATTGAATATCATGCAAGTTACCATTTATAGCACTTTACACTGATTTTGAATTGGTTTGAAACTTTGTATAACTTTGAGGACAAAAATTAGAAAATAAAACTCACCCGGTCTCTTCCATAGCGACGGAGAAGTTTGTATGGCCATATGAATAAATCCTTTTTAGTCTTGGGGTCCTTCAGAATAAGGTTATCCACATTAGCTCTAAGCCAGTAATTACCAGATAGACCACAGCGCTCTGATGCTTCTGTCCTCTGGACACTCACCCAAAATTCATTCACTGAAAAATAGAAAATGGAATGTTATGAGTTCATTTCAGATATAATATTGTAAGACAGGTATAATTTGTATGTGGGTCAATGGAAAAAAGATAAATCCATGATAAAGAAAAAGAAACCTCTTTAAAATCGCATTTAAAAACACATGCTAAGTTTTTACAAAATGTACTCTTCATGTTGGTTTTGAAAAAAACTTTTAAAGAACAGGTTCAATTTAATAATTCTAAAAATGTGATATGATTACTGTGTGATGTAAAAGTAAATTTATGTTTTTCTTCAATCACATAACTTAATCAATAAAATGTTTTCACAATTATTTTTAAGGTATTTTAAGGAGTTTTGGTAACACTTTACTTGACGGGGTGTGCATAAGACTGACATGAAACTTTCATAATCATGACATGACATATGTCATGAATATGAAGGTTTTATGCATGTTTATTACAACTGTCATTAAGTGTCATTCGCTCAATTATGACATTTTTAATGCAAATATGACATTGTTTTAGATGTCTTTGTCATGACAACTTGACAAACCAATACATCATAACCTGTCATGTTTTTGCACACCCCTTCAAGTAAGGTGTTACTACAGGGTTTTTTTTTTTTTTTTTTTCTTTAAATTTTAAATATAACGGTTTACAATAAGGTTCATTAGTTACTACAGGTACACCAGTTAACATTAACAAAGAATGAACAATACTTCTTCAGCATTTGTTAATCCTTGGTAATGTTAATTTCAACATTTACTAATACTTTATTAAAATCTTGTTAACATTAGTTAATGCACTGTGAACTAACATGAACAAACAATGAACAGCTAGATTTGTATTAACTAATGTTAACAAAGAATAACAAATACAGTAACAAATGGTTAGTTCATGTTAGTTAATGCATGAATTAATGTTTAATAAATGAACCTTATTGTAAAGTGTTACCAATATAACAAATTGTTTTTTTTTTTGGCAATTGCATAACATTTTTACTAACTTTGTGTTGTATAAAAAGACCAAATATATATATATTATATAATATATATATATATATATATATATATTATTGACCTTGAGGGTCTGCAGGGGTCCTCTCTCTATGAAATCATTTCCTGTTTTGTTTGTGCTCCATGTTTCTGCAATTAGGTTACACCATGTGTGAGTGATTTGGTGTACAATTTGTTTTGTTAAAATATTTTTTGTTATGTATAATTACAAAGATGAAAGAAAGAATGGTGAACTACTTAATTATTTTAATTAGCCTTCTTCTCATGAAACCAGAACAGCTGTAGTACATGCTAATCATAGTATTTTATTCAGGTTATTTTGTAGCTGTAACTTATTGACTGAAATAGCACAGTCAAGATGCATATAAGATTGATGAAGTCTAGTACATTTTTTCACAATACATATTGTTTCAAAACAGCTTTACGGAGTTTTATATTGTGACTGAGTGTACTGTATGTATGCAGATAAAATTCGATGTAGTAGTTGGGATTACTAATTTGTTATGTGGTGATATGGATGAAAACCTCTTCTTTATATGGGCTTAAAGTATCGCGATAGAATTGTATCATCAGTTCTGTATCATAACTTCTGTATCATAGACTGCAAAAAAAGATTACGCCCCTTAAAGGTACAATATGCAAGATTTTTCGCCACCAGCTGTCGCTAACCTCTTACAATAACAAAGGCGTATATTGATGAAGTATATTCTGCATTAAGCGGAATTATGGATTTTGTCGTCAAGCTGATGGATCTTTTATGGATGAGTGAATACAATAATGTTTTTAACATGACTGGTATGAAGCCGGGCGCGATTGCTAGACGTATACCAGCACCACACGCAACGCGAGTCCCGCGGATATAAAGGAATAAGGACATTTCATTCTACCAAACTACACGCAAGTGCTGGATTATACTCAACACAGACACAGGTCAGGTTAAAATCGCAATTTTCTCATGATTTACAAATGGCTGGAAACATTTGGGACATTGTAAGTAATCAACTAAACAAAATATATAACATTGGCCTAGTGGTTTTTGGATATTTTACTGCAAAAATCCTGCATATTGTACCTTTAACTCTCTTCCATTGGTGCAGTGTTAATTGCGTTGACGAAAATAATGACGAAAATGATTCGTCAACGACATTTTTTCACAGACGAAAATGAGACGATAACTAAATAAAAAACTAATTTTGAATGACAAAAACTATGACGAAAATCTGTTGACATTTTCGTCAACAAATAAAAACTAGACGAAAATGTTAGATAGTGACGATTTGGGAAGCGATCCAGTCAGAACCGATGTCCTGCGTGAGTGGTAGATACGCACATTGGTACTGTAACGTGCTGATCATAAAACATTAAAAAATGCGAACGTCTGGGAGAATGAGTAGAGCATACATATAGATGTGAATAAGAGTGACGATGCAAAAAAAGATCTTTCTTCGGTACGGTTATCCATAATTCTTCTATTAGTAATTCCTCCGTAATTCTCTAAATAGAATTCTTCTATTCTAAATTCTAAATTAATGCATTACAATTTAACTAAACCCATTATATTTTAGTCGACTAAATCTACTGTAGATTTAGTCGACTAAAATCATATTGAATTTCGTCGACTAAAACTAGACTAAAACTAAAACAATTCAGATGACTAAAATATGACTAAAACTAAATTGCATTTTAGTCAAAAGATTAAGACTAAAACTAAATCAAAATTTGCTGTCAAAATTAACACTGCATTGGTGAAAAGTGAAGCCGCCAAAATCCTAATATGGCGCTGACATTTTGCACAGATTTGGGACCTGATTCTGCGTATTAGTGAACGCGGGACTCGAGTCTGCGCAGTAGTGAGCATAAAGTGGAGCCTCAATTTCAAGGTGCCACCCTCACTCCCGCAGAAACAGTTACCAGAAAGTTTACTGTGTGAAATAAACAGTTATTGACATGTAGAAATTAAAGTTGAAGCTCCAATGTCCTCCCGAAAATCCCTCCAAAAATCTGTTGGTGCCTTTTTTTGGAACATTTTTTGAATCTGAAAATTAGCCAACACTGGTCTTTTTCAAATCACGTAGGAACAGTATAAAAAGTACAACGAGGATGTTTTTCATTTGATGTGTCCTGTACGCTATTTCCCAGCTAAATTTAGCACAGATGCACTTCTGCTTATCAGAAACGAAAGGCCATCACCAGTTACCCAAATTTCCTCTGCTTTTCCAAATGCTCCTCTTTAATCTACGTTTATTGTCTTGTCTATCTCTGGATTGGCTTTTAACTGAAATACCCCTGGACAGGGCGCCAACAATCATTATTCAATACACATTGCACTCTGATGCCCACTGTCATACACTGCCATGGCCGAAAAGGTCTATATAAATGAGAGTTAGTCAGAGTGGCAGGACTGTATTGTCGCAAAGCCTTTTAAATGTCAGCTCTCACACTCTTTGAGGAAGTCAATGCTGCCCTTACTAAAAACAGAAGTGATCACAAACTATTTCCCTAGAAACACTCGAGAATGCACAGCAGGCGAAGAGGTAGTTTGTGCTTTAAGTGGACTTAATAGTGGCTCCTTAACTGTTTACCTTGCATAGCACTGGATGAAGTGAGTGCCAGCAATGAAGGAGGGGGTCGAGGAAATGCCTGAGATTCTGCTCTACTTTCTGTCCTCCATTTGCTTGTTAGCCCTTTGCACCTTTCACTGTGACTATTAAAATGAAATGAGTGACACAACCAACTACATTTTGCTGGAAACAAACAGCTCTTACTGTACGTTCAAGAGCTCTAATATTTTGTGCTTTGTGACTAACATGAGCAGGAAATTTGCATGCAGACTAATCTGTTTAGATTTGCATCTAGAACATTTCTATTCACTGATCTCAGATCAGTTTTGCTGGTCTAGATAACATACAAATAACTTCAGTCTAGGAACCAAAAAGTAACTGAATAGAGAGAGGAGAATGATGTCTAAGTCCTATGTTTTGAGAAACTCATCGCACATGGAAATAGTACTTGGAGTTGTATAGATCAAATGAAAAACCAAAAAACTGCTGTCACACAGTTTGTTAAAACGCATGAGTAAATTCATACTTTGTCACATGTCTCTTCTTACCTTCCTCTCTGGAGTAATAAATTAGATTTTCTGCCATTTGAAGCTCTTGCTGTCCATTTGAGTCAAAACTACCAAGAGAACCACTTCCTCCCTTAGAGTCATAGAGACAAAGAGAGAGAGAAAGTGAGACAGAAAGAGAGATACTGAGTTAGTATAGGGACAGAGCAATATTCCATTTGGAAATTCCCAACATGTCTGGAATGGATAACCTCATTATAATATGGTTTAAAGGTTATCACACGTGTGAAACAGCTGAACAGAATTCATTCATTTTCAAACCAGCAAAACCCACACATTTTATAAATTCAATCTGTCTGTTTAAAAAAAAAAAATCACATCTCTCATTCTACTCAGGGGCAAAGTCACAGGGGCGTTAACCACATAAAACCTTTAACCATTAAAAAGACTCCATGATGTCATCTCACCTGGAAAGCAATCTCACACATCTTCTCCACCCACTCATTGGTAATATATTTCTCAGCTGCAAAGATGTACGTCTTGTCATTGGTCTCCACATAGAAGGCAGCCATGTTTTCTTTGGGGCAGGTTTCAGTGACAGCAGGGAGTATGCTGATGCATTCTGACAGACGGATTATCTTCTTGTCCATTTTCTTAGTGCTGGGTTTATCACTGGCGCTGCCCGAGCAATCATAAAACTCAAGCCTTGCGATGCCGTTTTGACTGGCTGGGAACAGTACAAACCAGTTCTTCTTCCATTTCTAAAAAGGAGAAAGGGAGAAGAGGGTGTTTGTACTCATCTATGAAGATCTGGCGGTGTCTTGGGCAAATTCAACTGTTATTCACTTATGGGTCTAAAAAGTTCTGAAAATACATACGCACAAAACTATTTCTGTTAGTTTGAATCTAGACATAACATAGATAATATCAACTCATGTTCCCTCAAGTCACTATCCATTAAAAAGGGAATTCACTTTATCTATTTTATAAATGCATCTTATTGTGTTCAATTTATCCATCCATATTTATTTATTTATTTATTTTTTAAGCTGCGTTCCAGAGTTTTTCCTCTTTGTCGCCATCTCTGTTTGAAATCTGCAATTGCAAATCCCTGCCATTTTTCTTTTTCAATAATTAGTTTTACTCACGTCAATACGGAAAAAAAGATATGTCGCTACTTCGCAACTTTAAAAATTAACTTCCATGTACTGTATCTGCAAATCATTGCTGAATTAAATCAAGGCCATGAAATCTGGAATTTTGTACAGGAGGAGTGTCAAACTTCTTCCTTTATTTAGCATGTAGGGTCATAACGCTGAGGTCAACAAGAACTTTACAATGATGACTTTACAGCCCCTTCCTCCAGATGGACATTGAAAGGCAGACTGCAGCGAACAAAAGACATCTATGTGTGTTTGTGTGTGTGTGTGTGTGTGTGAGGAGGAGTGTCAGTTCCTCGTATTGTTTGTAACGTAACAAGAAAAGACAATAACCTTCAAACAAAGGCACAAGTGTTTCAAGCTGGTTCAATGTTGTGCTGTAGATGTGTTGTTGCTAATGTCGAGTCAAGTATATTTAAACAGCACTTTTAACAATATAGATTGCATCAAAGCAGCTTCACAGTATTAATCAAAACATAGTAACAATGTTCGTTTCTTAGTGGAAAAGCATCCACGTTTGGTAGAGCTAATCAATGGTATTACTGATTGGTTAATTCATTTGTAATGCAGTGTACACACTACCAAAGCCAGTCTATTAGAAGAAAAGGAACAAACCATCATGATATGTGGAGTTATGAATTGCATTTTTATTATCTTATACTGTTCCTTGAGGTCCATTAGTAATAATGGTAGGATTTTTACATCAAAGGCAGGCATAATTCAGAAATAATTTTCTACCCTGTTTTTTGATGCTTTCGTTTAAATGGGCCTGTCTTCTTTAAGACTTCAATGTAAACACCCACTGCTATGATTGGGTAACATCTTTGCATATATATAGGTATTATACATGTAGAAACTTGAGATGTTCATTTAGGTTTTTTCCTAACCGACAATCGATGCTCGTTAACAGATCATTTACTGTTAACCCGACAAGATTATGTTGAATAATTCAATTCAATTAGAAACGAAAAGTGTCTGTGACCCAATTTGTTTTCTAGGGTTAAGTTTTACTTGCATAAATAGCAACATAAACTACAGAACATGGGTATTCACACATCATCACGTCACACACTTAGCTAAGAAACTGCTTCTGAAAAAAAACAGTATATATAATAAAATGCAGTCATCCAAAATCCAAAAGTTACACTGCTCCATTGAAATAATCTGAAGTGCAGTCTATGCTTTTCAGCGTGCCCACTGCCCCACTGTAGTGTTATACCAAGCACAAACATGTGCAGGATGATGTTTTACGTGGATATTTGAATACGAGTGAAGTACAAAGCCTATATGTGTCAAGCAGGCCGAGGGCCGTGAGGACGCCGCGAGTATGAATTTTTAAATGCAAATGAGCTGCTGCTCCCTGCCCACAATCCAGAATAGCACTGTGCCTTTACAGCTTGTGCCTCGGATACTCAGCCAAAAACTGGCAAAACATTTTGTTTTGTTTTGTTTTTCAATTATCCTTTCTAAAGCACCCCCTCTCACGTGACATTGGAGTTCTTGGTCATCAAGTTTATTATTTGCATGCTTTAAAGCCATATCAGTTTAAACTTCAGATATATGGTTTTATGAGCGCACAGAAAGCTGGCTGTGAGACAGTCCGTGACTATTAAACTAAATTCTCTTTTGCATCTTAAACTGTCAAAGTTTATTATGTTTGTGAATGTAAACAGACGGGAAAGAAATCGCATATGTACTGTATATTAAATCTGTGTATTAAAGTGACAGCAGTGTTACATACCCACTGCTGTATATGCTGTTAATATGATTCAAGCAACAAAAGAAAAACAGAAAATCACACAATGTTTGATTGAATAACTTTAGTAGCTTTAATATGAATACATTTCTTACTTGAATGCTGCTGTTAAATGCTCTGGCGGGGAGATAAACATGGCGGTCTGTCTACAGCTCACTCGGGGGAGGAGCTAAGCTAATAGTCACCAGTCGTGGACGGGGCCTGTTCCAATGTGACATGGATTATTTCTCTGAATTTATGGGGAAAATAACAGAGTAGATGAATTTTGTCACAGAGGGGTTGTGTACACCCATGATTATGTTCAAAAACAATGTAAAAGTGAACTTTTCATAATACACCCCCTTAAAGGGATACTTCACTTTTTTTTTTTTTTGGAAATAGGCTCATTTTACCACTCCCCCACGGAGTTTTAACGTTTTCGAATGTATTCAGCCGATTTTCTGATATTTAGGCCCTGTTTACATGAAGGGATGCAGATATTTCCCTGCAGTTTGGCCTCACATTTACAAAAAAACCCCGTTTTTATCAAAGAAAACAATTATTTCTAAAATCTCCGGCCAAAGTGGAGATTTCTGAAAATGCTGTTTATGTGTTGGCGTGTCAACTGGGAGAAACAGCGTTTTAGGTTCTCGCTTATCGATTCTGAGGATTCTGATTGGCTTGCATGGCTTTTGGCATAGATATGATGGCGCTCGATGGCGTATTTATGTGGATGTGTGCACGATGTTATTATTGAAAACGGAGAGGGGGGAAATATTTGTTTCTCTAAATACCCGGCTTTGTGTAAACGTGGCCTTAGTTGAACATCAGTAACCAGACAGTTTCTGGTCTCATTGGCTTCCAATAGTATTTTTTTCCTACTATGGAAGTCAATGAGACCAGAAAATGTCTGGTTACTGATATTCTTCTAAATATCAGAAAATTGGCTGAATGGATTCGAAAGCGGTAAAAGTAATGTTTAACTCTGGGGGAGTTGTAAAATGAGCCTATTTCCAAAAAGTGGAGTATCCCTTTAAACTGGTAGTAATAATCTGTCAAAATAGGTTAACGGTTAAACATGTAATTATGAGAATCCCTATGTGGAACTATTAAAAATGCATTTGTGATTACAGTTGCTGGATAACAGTAACAGAGCAGAACTTGTGCTGATTGCAACAAATGATTAACAGCTCCAGGATTATAAAAGAGAGCGATCCTTGATCACTTTCTGCATAATTTAATCATAATTTGAATAACAGTTGTTTTGGTGGTACTAAAAAGAACAATGTGAAGTTGACATTTCAGTCAATAGCTTGTGGGCAATATGACCAAATTCTCATTTCACGATACGATAAATTTTATTTCACGATAACGATATACTGTATATATATATATATATATATCATGATACAGTTAGTTCTGTGTTATTTTATCTCGTTTTTGTTATTAAAAATAAGAAAAAAGATGCAAATTACAAACAATAAGACAAATAGGCCTACAATATAACAAAATATGAATTCAATGACATTTTTCAGATACAATAGGTTTATTTAACATGAAGTTAGAATTAGTCCCGAAATTGAATAATAAAATGTAAAAATAAAATATTGCATATTCTTCACTGTATGAATTAAATATAAATGTATTCTTATTAAAGCTAAAAAGTTATTCAGTCAAGCAGTAAGTTTACAGTTGAACTGAATCAACACTGAACTGACTTCAGCTGAACAATGACATTACTTTCTTTTCATATGGACAAAATGAACTCTGTTTGCACCATTGAATCATTTTCCTGTTATCAGCTGCTTTAAAACAGTCTGAATTGTATAAAGCGCTATGACTTAACTAAAGGCTGCACAGCATTTGGAAAACGCATCAGGAATCTAAATCTGTTTTTGTTCCAAGTGATCCTGTTGCAGTATCTCTCACTTCAATAAGATTAAAGAATAACCAGCCACCAAATTATTATTTTTTTTGACTGCTTTGTACACTGACTGCTCTGTAATAATTTCCCAAAATGTCATTTGTGTGGTAATAATACACAGTCTGTAAACAGGATGTCAACACAGGTCAGGGATGTGTGCAAAAAGCAGAGAGCACATATCCACTGGCAGAGAAAATACTGTACCAGGCGAAGCAAGCTCACAGTTTGCAATTCTTGAAATATTGGAAAAAAAACTATGGCATTTTCTTTTCCTCTACCTCCGTATAATGCCAATTAAAGTAGCGTTTATAAGCGCAGCGCTGCTTTGTGTACAGTTTTCCTTCAGTCCGTCTGGGGTCTTTGTTATGTGCAGGGATGTTTTATGTAGCAGAAGAAAAAAATGGGTTTACTGTGAGTCATTTGCAATGACACTATGTGAAATGCTATGCTTTCAAACTAATGGCAACTTCCCTCACCTCAAGTTCTATTCAAAAGTCCACATTCCTCAATAGTAACTCTCAGCGCACTGAACGGGAGTCTTGTTGGGTCATTCAAGCATATCTGCCTTAATTGACCTCTTTTACACATCAAGACAGTCATAAGAGTCCACAGCACATATAGCCCCCATCAAAGGAAGTGTCAAGTGTACCGTCTCTCATACAAAAAAATAAAAATAAATAAAAAAATGCAAGAAGCTGAAAAGGATGACTCCATTAAATAAATCACAAATGTGTCCACCTTTAAGACAGACTCCAACCCCTGACCATTGCAGACGATTCTGTACAGACAACAGATGTCAATGTGGTAAGGATGGGGTGTGGGAATACCCAGCATGCTCTTTTTCCTCCACCATTCAGCAGGTGTTTGTGTAGCAATGTTCCTTTTAAAAACCCCTTTCTTTTTGACTGGCTGATGCATTCAGTAAAGACTATGCCAATGGCAGTGGATACAAATTCAAACATTGGCTTAACTGAACACTTACATATCATATTAATTAACATTATCATATTATTAATTAACGCCAAAATCAAATTAATCGATAATAGAATGCAGTGGTGTTGCATTGTTTTATTTATATAGACCTTGTATAGCCATATAAGGCAACACTTGAGGAATATACTGTGCAGGATGGAAATTATGCAAATAGTCAGAAAGAAAGAGGGTGACTGGTAACTTCCTTAAATCCTCAACCAAAGCTATTCTGATGAAATGTCTGTCTCTGCATGTACATGTGCTGCACTTTTTTTTAGGCTAAATAGTTATAAAAATAACATATTATACATCTTGCTTATATGAAAATACTCTCACAGTAAAAATACAGACTTTATCCTGAAAATATTAACAATTAGGCCTAATAAAAATATAAATTTCCTGTTGTTAACAGCCTGTTGCTTGCAAATCATAAACATATAAAACAGTAAAAATTAACAGATCTGCTGATAGATATGCATGCAGACACTGCACAGAGTGATTCCATCTTGTTAATATGTGGCCAATGTCACAGTAAGATGGTAATGATAAAGTAACTTTAAAGTTCAAACTTGAATATATATATTTTCATAAATAAAACATTAACTTGATCCCTAGCACTGGGAAACAAAATGAATAACTCCCGAAAATATTCAAATGTTACCAAAAAAGATATTCTGACGGGTGGGCGATATACCAATAGACATGATTAACGGGTAGAAATTTACTCATTCACACCATGTCGAAATTACCATAATTGTGAGATTTCTACTGGTAAAAAGCGTTCAAGTCCTCATAGAGCTTGTAATTACAGTTTTTGAGATGGTAATTTTCTGAGAGCTCCTACTTGTACTTCGTGATAGAAACGCATAATTCCCAGTCCGAGGATGTGAACAGCTCCAAATAGACTAAGCTTGAGATTACCGTAATTATGACATGGTGTGAATGGAGTATACTGTGTCAATCGCGTTATGATAAGTATGATAATCTTATCTTTTTCGTTTTTAAGCATTGCGATTTAAAAACAAGTGATTTTATACCGTTGACGCGTAATAAGCAACGAAATAGGACTCATTTCGCTATATGTGCACGCTGTCAGAGAGATGGTTTGCCTATTCAGCCATGCACTTCCATTCATGAAATTTGAAATTGATTGAACATTTCAGAACATTTGGATTTGATTAATAGTTTGCTCCCGCCGTGGTCCACATACTAATAGAAAGGTAAAGTACAGATCAAAAATTATATTTTAACTCTCAAATAATTCACAAAGCTCTTTTAAAAAAGGGTATGACTGATGCTCAGTCAGTGACTTGCTTAGAGAAGACGAGAGAAAAAATAACTCTATTCACTGCACAAAGTGTGAGTGAGCAATTGCCTTCCCACATACCAATAAAAGAAGCAGACCAGACTTAAAAAGAGAACAAGACAGTGGTAAAACAAATGTTCCTCTTTGTGTATTTGAGTATTAAAACAAATAAGCTAAAGGACTGACATATTGCTATCTACACAGCGTTCTATTGCCATATTTTTCATGGAGATATCATATCGATACCTGGGTGCCAAGTATTGGATCTTTTCAGGGCCTGAATTTCAGCTCATGATTGATGAAGTATTGTACATAATTTTACACAAGCTTCATACTTTTAATGCAGAACATAGCATTGAAATTTGAAGTCTTTCTTTGTCATGTCCTGTCTGTAATGTCAGTAAACAGCAAGCTGTGTATAAAGAGCAAGTTTTCTTCAGATTTTGAAAGGTTTTCAAGCAAATGAGTCCATGCACTTAATAAAATGTTTTATTTGCAGAGTTATAAGCCATTCCTTTTAAGTATGCCACTTAAAAATCACATGAAATCATTAAAAATGCCAACATGACATCATGACTTTTGCGTAAACATACACGCCACTTTCGAGTCAAATGGCGTGTTATCCTTTACTGTCTATGGTGTTATCTCTACACATTTTGAGCTATCCGCGTGTATGCGCGTGTACGCGTGTATGTCTACGCCATTAACGTTCGCGTCATTCCGCGTGTCCGTACACGCCGTCACATGTCCACTCATAAATGCCATTAACCCCAGTGACGGTTAAGTTTAGGGATGGGGTTGAGGTAAGTCATATATTTATATAACGTTAAGTCAACGGCGTTCATAAACACGCTGAAAAGCGATTATGCGTCTTGATAGCACACCAAAAATGGAAATACGAATTGGCGTGTCATACACACGCTACTTCATGAGATCAGTCTGAAAATGCTGTCAGTGTGAAAGGGGTTAATAGTGACAGTCAACAGAGAGCTTACACACAATATAAATATTTATGTCTCAAATTCCAGCTCTCAACCTTTTAACATGACAAATACTCAAGCTTTTATTTTGGTGAAATTCTGTAAACTTTAGAGTTTGTGCATTTACTGTGAACTCAGTATTCTGTATTAACACTGTATTATAACTATTTGAATCTGCTTGCGTGTGAACACAGTGCCGCTCGTCATTCTGAAGCTGACTATATAATTTAATACAAACCTGCCTTATACAATACTGCTTAATGCAAGACAGTTTGCAAAGAACAAAGCCCAGAAGAGCATACAGATCGTACTGTTTGGGAAGGATCAGAAATGTATAAAACACCACTAATGTATTAGTTTTCCATTTATTGTACAGTGTGTATTTGGTTTGGCTCTAAAGATCCTTGAGCTGTAGTAAAAGTAAGAGCAAAGGCCAATGTGGGCCAGGCCAAAGATATCATACTTTGATACTTTCATACACAAACAAGTCTAAGGATTGTAAACTGTTTGACCTGTCACAATACAGTATGTCTCATTCCAGATCAAATGTGACATGAAATTGCAATGGAAAGGGTTTTGTTCTAGTTTTTTTTTTTTTGTTTTGTTTTTTTTTGGTGATTTTACACCTCGACTGAGGTGTAGGGTGAGAAACAACGCAGTGTTAAAATGTCGAAGCAAGTTGTTTAAAACATCAATCATAAGCCGCCTGGGCGCTCAATTAATTTGCATGTGCTTGGTTCAGTAGCACAAATATTTAAATGATGCTTAGTCTCTGTCAACTCTGAAACAAATAGTGTCAAACAGAAATGTGTTAGTTAGAGTGACAAAGAGACACTTTTAAGTTGTAAAAGAGATCTACATCCATATAAGGACTAGCATTAAAGCATGTTCTGTGGTTGTTGCATGCCGTATTTGGCAATGTTATTGACCTCAAATATGAAATTATAAACCTTTATTCCCGATCTACAAATGTAGTGTGTGAAATATTGAAACCTGACTACCATGGGTAAACCTCAAGTTCAGAAAATAGAGAAAATGTTCATTCATGCCTGTGCTCGTGCTCATTCTAATGTTGGGCATGCAATACAAACAGCTCTCTAATAATATATATATATATATATATATATATATATATATATATATATATATATATATATATATATAATACTAAAAAAGAAAAAAGCAATAGATTTGTTTGATCTTTACAATAGTATTGATTTGACTGCAGTGACACTATTGTATGAGAACTGAGCTGGACGACAACGCTGTTTTTCTGCAGAACTGCTTCATAGATAATTATTTATTGATTGATTGTTTATATTTTACAACAGAACTGAATCAACTCTGAACTAACTTCGGCTGAACGATGACACTTTTCTTTAAGATAATCGAAATGAACTCTGTTTGCATCATTGAATCGTTTTCCTGTTATCACTGTAAAACGCGGTAAAGTAGGTGACTTGATTTGTCTCATGTTTTACTTTGCACACCTTCCACAGTTTGTCAAACACGGTACATGCACTTACATATATTTTATTCTTCTCTTGTGTTTCCAAATCTTGTTGACAGTGTGATTCGCAAGCCTACAGTCACGTATTACATTGATTCCAGCCTCTAGCAAAACTATCCAAACCTTCATTACCAAACAAAAACCTCCTTACACCACTGAAGGGAATCAGGTTTTAGGTCCCCCAAAAGTGCAACCATGTGTTCATGATGCCAGGGAAAGACAGTCGCATCGCATGCTTGTGCAGAATATACATTTCCAGCCGGCCCAAGGCATAAGCGAACTAAGTGGCTGCATGGGGCCCCTTGGCCACCAGGGGGCCCCCCAATCGAGGCGAAAAATCGAAAAATATGACTTAAACAAGTGACATGAATGAATGAATAATTAAAGACAAGAAAATTCTTATTTCATGATCAGTATACCTCCCTACAACTCCTGCTGTGTCTGCCAGCGTATAAGTCATACGCATAATCTAGACACCTCACGCATGCATAGACAATTCGTACGCAACTGCGTGAGTCGTGGACTCACGGTAATGTTAAGCCATGTCACAAAAAAGGACGTATCCCTCTGGTGACCAAAATAGAACCAAGACAATGACAGAGGAGGTTAAAAAAAGAGCAAGATAAAAGTATGTTTGCATGATTATTTACGGTATGTTTTGGCCCTGTCCCATATGGCACACTCCGGACTTGTGGACTTCCTCATGACGTCACACTTCGGTGACGTCATGTAGTGCAGACCTATAGGGCCCTTAGCGCGAGTCCGCGAGGGTGCATTGAGAGGTATTTTTGGGACAGACTCGATCGTCACGCCAGACAGGAACTCGTTCCTCACGCCTGTGAAAGCTCTCCATACGGAGCTGAATAAACGTATCATATCTCATAGGTCCCTTTATTAGAAATATATAATAATTATTTTTTTAATGATATAAACAAATATCATTAAAAAATCCAGTCTTTAGCATCGAAAGCAGGATTTAGTTTATTTTCCCAAATCTTATCCATGTGAACTAAACAGCTTGCTTTTACAGTTCTATAATTGTATATGCCACCTGGGCATTAGAATAGATGTCATGGTTATGTAAATGATAAATACAATTGTACATAATAATAGCCTACATAATATTCAATTTTAACACAAAATGAAGACGAGTTTAAGAAAAATGTATAGGTTTCAAAATTCATACTACGTTTATATGACTCAGTTAAGCCATATAGGTTCTATTTATGTAATGAATCATAATGCAATCGTATATTCAACAGCTATTATTACGTTTGAGATACAACCACTGGTCGATAATATGTTTGTATAAACTGTAAGTAACAACTGGTAAAATGTACGCCTATGTCATAAAAAAAAACATAATTAAACTCATTAAATATTCTCTTCTCAGTCATGTTTACATTCCCCGAGCGAAATCTCCTCCCATTCTTTTTTCTGATTGGCATTTCGCAAGGATTCCTGGGTAGTTAAAGTGCGTGGAGCCTGCATCTATGCGGGCTTTGCGGAAGACCGCTTCAAGGGTGCAAAAGGGGCGCTGCTGAGCACACTTCAGAGCGTTAAAATGCTAAATGGGATGGCCTACGGACTCATAGACTCAGCGAGCACGCGCAATCTAAGTCCACGAGACCGAAAGTCTGCATGAAGTGCGCCATTTGGGACAGGGCCTTCGTGCAGCAATTGAACCATTCCTATCTACGGCAAGTCCAGAGGGGAAAAATACATTGCATACACGCACATATACAACGAGCACCAGTAGGCCTACATTATTACCGGTATTAGAGTAACAGACTTTGTTGGATTCTGTCATGTACAAAATCTAACAAAGTCTGTTACAATAACAAAAAAATTGTGGACAGTTACACTGTATAGAGACAGTATAATAACATTTTTACAGTTTACAACAATAATTGTCATTGTCGAACCCTTGCTCTTATTATGTTTTTGATTTCTCTGTTGTCATTATTTTAGCAAAAAATTTATTTGATAAGTTTTGAGACACTTATAGTTTTAAGAAGTTTCAAGAAGTTAGTAAAAGAGTAAAATTAAAAAACAAAAAATAAGTAAGCTATCTATTTTTTATTTAAGTATTTATTTTGTATTTATACATAACCTCACTGCATTAATTTATGATGTAACATTATTGCGTGATATTTGTGTCAATGACTCCTCTTAGTGGGAGGGGCCCCCAAATCAAATTCTGCTTTGGGCCCCCAAAAGGCTCGGGCTGGCTCTGTTTCCAAGCACAAACTTGTTTATTTTTAGTCATGTTATTGTTGACCAGATATTTGTGTTTTGCTATTGGGTTGTAACTAAGCTAGTTAACTGATCTGAGAAAAACCTGCATGAATGAATGGCAGCATTAAAGTTTTATCCTCAATTTGAATTTCTGCCATTGCCTGAGGCTAAAGACATATAGCTGTGCTGTGTGCTCATAATTTGCCTACTTCCATATCTCAAAAAAGTTTCAGACAGAGGAAGTGAATAATGAATTAATGACAAGCCATCGCTCCAGCAAAATGTTTTTGATCCAAAACTGGTCTGACTGAAGACATATGACTCATATCAATGTCTAAAGAATGACAAAAATACATGCCTAACACATTCAATAAGAGAGAAAACAAACAGAACCTTTTGTGGTCATGTGTCTGTGATGTAGCATTTTCCACGGCACGTGGACAGACAAGAGAGTGGAAATTATTTAGAGACAGCTGGCCGCGTGTATCTAGGCTATAACCTACTCTTGTTTGGTGGTTAGATACCATTAATGAAAAGGAAAAGGAATCTATGTTTATGTAGTTACTGACCTAAAAACACAGAATGTGCATGAAGACAGTTTATAGTTAAGAGGTGTTGTAGCAGGATGTGATGTACTCATTCATGTGACTATCTCATGACGCAGGAGAGGAATACAGATAAAAGCCATTCCTTCTTACTCTTAAAGAAACGTTGTTTATAAAATGTTAATTTAGATTTTTTTTTAAGTTGACATTTAAAACATTTTGTTTGATGTCGTAGGTCCTCTTCCGTCTGTCACTCTCTATATGAATTTGTAAATGTTAAAACATTGGTTTAATGGTGACTTAATGCTCTTTTTTTTGTCTAGACCAATAAAGTTACTTAAAAATACATGCATTTCATTTATATAGTCATATTTTTTTATATATATATTTCAGATTTAAAGTCTCTGCGATCACGAAATTGTATGGTTATGCAATACTGTTTTTAAATATTAGAAAAAAAATAATAAAAATCAAAGTCGGTGTTGCACAAAATCACTCAGAAATTAATTTTCCTCACTCAATGTCATATTTTGACATTTCATATTAGACTATTCATTAAAAAAAGATATATATATATTGATATTAGTGACTTGAAAAAACAACTTTGAAACAGTTTCAAAATAAGTTGCAAACTTATTGCAAAATAAGTTGTGCACATTAAAGTTTAAAGGTGCAAATTTATATTTAATTATTATGGTTATAATGTATACATGCATGTAATGTATTATAATGTAAAGAACGTTTTTCAAACAAGAACACAAAGATGGCATATCTGAGAAGTTGGCACATGTGTTTAAACTGGTGTTTTGTAAGATACTCCTGACAGACTATCATGTCAGACATCGTCATGTCATTGCCTGAAAAATCAAACACTATTTGAGACAAGATCTTACCTTTCCAAACTTCTGATGCTGGACGTACAGTTGTCCCTCCTTAACGTGAGTGTCCATTTTTAAAACACTCTACCGCTGCACAGCAAGATAACGGATAAATATTTCACAATCTTTAGACTTTTTCCGATTTCCTACCGCGCAAACTTCCGCTTGTCAAACTTTTTCTTCAGGGGCGTTTCGACGGGAAATCATTAAGATGAATCGAACTGTTAAAATGAATGTTTGAAGGGGAATAGCGAAACGTTATAACAGAGTGTTTTCATGCTACTGGTCCTGAGTTTTGAGACGCGTCTCTCTCTCTCTCTCTCTCTCTCTCTCTCTCTCTCTCTCTCTCTCTCTCTCACACACACACACACACACACAGAGAGAGAGAGAGAGGAAGCGCGCGCGTTCACTGCCTTTCCCCCCACCTACTCCTCAACCCAAACATAGCCGCCTGAAACCAAATCTTTTCACTTGCAATTATAATGTATGTTATAATACCTGTTGTACGTTTCTGTGAAAAATCATAGGAGAGGTGCAGCAACCGTCTTGTGATTTTTTTTTCACTGACAACTTTAATTTATGGCTGCTGACAGTTATTATGCTGAGGTGCTGTTGTTACTGCTAATTTATTCTCCATTTATGAATTCTCCATAATTTCCATTCTCAACCGTTAACAGCTAGCCTGGATGCCAGCCCGAACTCCGCCCACAACATTTTTTGGACGGGAAGTTCGGTCTGACTCGATCCATTGAGGAGAAATTATGATCGGTTCAGATATCATCGGGCAAATCAAATTGCCAGGGCGGGCTTTATACGATGATTGACAGGTGGTCTTCAGTAACGTAATCCTCACGTCGTCAAAGAGCGCTTGTCAAAGATGAGTGCAGCTGGAGAATTGAGATGTATAGATTCCACTGTCGCGTCTTTTTAAAAATAAATCGACAGCGCATTCATTTTAATAGACAAACAGAGAACTGCAATCAAGGCATTTGTCGATCGGAAATATATTTTGGCGTCCTTCCTACATAATTCGGGAAAAGTGTAACTTATCAGCTGACTCTGACGGTCGCTAAGAAGATGGGACGTAATGAAAAGCCTTTGGTCGTTGTGGTTTCTCCTTTGATGGCACTCATGGCAGACTGATCTCATGAAGTAGCGTGTATATGACATGCCAATTCGTATTTGCATTTTTGGCGTGCTATCAAGACGCATAATCGCTTTTCAGCGTGTTTATGAACGCCGTTGACTTAACGTTATATAAATATATGACTTACCTCAACCCTGTCCCTAAACTTAACCATCACTGGGGTTAATGGCATTCATGACTGTTCCCTTACCATCCTAGTGAAAAAAAAAAGATATGACTTACCTCAACCCTATCCCTAAACTTAACCGTCACTGGGGTTAATGGCATTTATGACTGGACATTTGACGCGCGTGTACAGACACGCGGAATGACGTGGACGTTAATGGCGTAGACATACACGCATACACGCGGATACACGCGGATAGCTCAAAATGCGTAGAGATAACACGCCACTTGACTCGAAAGTGGCGTGTATGATTACGCAAAAGTCGTGATGTCATGTTGCTCATGGAGAAGTAAGTAAAAGAAGTAACACTCATTATTTAACTTCTAAAATAAATAAAATAGGCTACGTTCTGTATTTGAAAACTGCGCTATGCAAAGGAGTTGACTTATGCGTTGCTCTGATTGGTTGGTAGGTTTACCGACTATCCAATTGTGCAGAGTTTTTTTTTTTTTTTTTTTGTCCTGGTTCGGTTACGACACGCCTCATAATTAAAGCTCAATTGAGTGGTTTCAGACTCATATTCTTTCTTGAATATGAGTATGACGAAGTCAGGCTAGTTAACAGCAATTATTTAGCACTGAAATAATTGTGGTTCTATTATTGTAAAATCCTGAATGTCATATTGACTTTCATGATTAGACTTTTTAGGGAGGAATGCACTGTTTGGTCTAATTAAGCATTTGATCGTTGTCCTTCAATGGGCTGTCTCTTATAGTAGTAAATCTTTATTTGTCCCTTTACAGGGCAATTTAAGTAGCTTCAACCTCACAAAAAACACGTACAAATTTATACAAAACAGCGGTGTGCTCACACATGCTTTTTCATATTAGATCAACTAATTTGCTTTTCTTTTATCCCTTCTTGTACTGTACATGTCTTGCAAACATTTTACATTTGGTTTTCTGTTATAAATTAAATATTGTTGCAAATTGTCTTGGTTCATTGTCACCATGATTCAGTTATGGAAGCAGGAGTAATGAGATGAAAAAGCAAAAATGAGGTGCAAACAAATGTATTTTACACCTTATGCCATAATTTTGCAGCAGTGATATTTTTTTATGAATTTAGTTACGATATCTTACAGCTTTTAAAGCAAACATCAAAAGACTAAAACATCTTTACCTGTAAGAACTGGATCAGGATTCAGCATCTATACTGTACGTAATCTACTATTGTGATTCAAAGATTTCTGTAATAGCCTACACAAGAACATGTCATCAACTTGTGGTAAGTGCACATTCATGATGAAATTGTAGCTATTTTCTCTCCATTCGTCAGTGAGACACGTGGGTCAACATAGAGTGAATCACAAATGCAGTGGGGAATAACACAATCACTGCGCAACACTCTGAAAATGTCATTTGCAGTATTTTAATTAGCCTATAAATATTTCATTATATTCTGTTTATTATTCTGTATTTTCCTTTTTTCTTGTAGGCTATACATCAACATTTTGAAGAATGCATTTGTAAGTCAATAATGTAAATAATAATAAGAATAATAATAATACAAATTTGGACAACATAAAAATAATTCATAGTCCATCTGTTTGTCATGTGAGGCTTGGAACATTCATTCAATACTGCCATCTATTGGCCAGAGTGGATATTGGATATACATAGGCTATACATAAAAATATATTCATATATTTAATATATATTTTTAATTTGTGTTGATTGTTTAAAAATGTTTGTGATTGTTTTAGTCCACATGAACATTTAGGCCTACTGAAATAATTCTGGAGAAATATAAAACTAAAATATGTGGAAAAACGAATCATATTATCTTATCTTTACTTAAATATAGACAGATGATAAAAATGGGTGTGAATCGAGTTCTATGCTGATTTCGGTAATAAAAATAGCTATGTCAAAGTCCGTGTGTTATTCACTGAAAGTCGTTTGAAGCAGCTGAGCTCAGTGTGAGCGGTCATGTGACTAAAGAGGAAGCGGACGAGATGAGCGCAGTGTACGGAGGAGTGGAGGGGTAAGTTTATATAAACATGATAATGAAAAGGAATATAATCCGTTTTTAATGACATTTTACCATACAAACGCTTGGATTTAAAAGCAACACTGTGTCCTTAGCGTGTTTTTTTCCTGGCAGTTTTGGAATGAGTAAACGAAAATGACAGTAGATTGAATGAGATACTTTTCTTGGTAGTGGTGGGACACACTCGAAAGCAGTGCTGGTCTCTGCTGAGGGACATATCCTAGCTGAGACAGATGGACCATGTACCAACCACTGGGTGAGATGGGAGAACATCCTTGAGTATGGATTGAAGACACCTATTGTGTACTTGAGTCTGTCTTCATCATTTTCTGTTCTTTTGTAGTTGGTTGGTGTTGATAAATGTATCAGTGGTATCCACGACATGGTCCAGAGGGCCAAAATCAAGGCAGGGCTGGACCCGGACACACCGGTTTGTTCATTGGTGAGGCGATGCATCGGTCAGTCATCCTCAACGCATTCCACTTCGGGTCGCTTTGACGTTGTCTACATTGTGTGTTGACAGGGCATGTCTTTGAGTGGTGGAGAGCAGAAGGCTGCTATTCAGAAGCTGATTGACGACATGAGGGACAGATACCCTAAACTGAGTCAAAGTTATTTCATTACCACTGACGCTATTGGTGCTATGGCAACTGCCAGTGACTATGGTATTATATGCAGTGTGTTTGCAACCAGAAGGAGTAAAGAATCTCAGGACACAACTGCCACCCATTCCTTACCCTTTCTCTCTGTCTTTTTGTCATAGGAGGAATAGTAGTGATATCAGGCACTGGTTCGAACTGCAAGTTGGTGAATCCTGATGGCACACAGGTTGGCTGTGGGGGCTGGGGTCACATGATGGGAGACGAGGGCTCAGGTAATCATGTGGAAAGAGAAACTGATTGACATTACAGCACTGATATCACACAAACACCCAGTCTTATCTTAGAAAGGTGTGATCTTATCTTACAAATTAATCTGATATACATCCACCTCAGTGAAATCGTAGGTGAACAGCTTAGATTCAGTGTCCCTGAAATGTGTTGTCATCTGATCACTTAAACCAAATTCAGTAGAAATACACCAGGTTGCTTTATGCTTTTTTACTGAACATATGTCTGTGGAAGTTTGGGAGCCCTGTAAGTCCAGATAACGGAAATGTGCACACCTTTTAGGATAGTAGTGTAAATAAACTCAGAGACACAAATTCGTCCTGTAATACCTACTCACGTAATGAGTAATCGTACTAAAACAAGGGTTTGCCAGCTTGGTAAGATTTGATAATTTGTCAAACTAGGACGAAGTAATCGGTATACACTACTGTTCAACAGTGTCCTTCACTCTGAAACCTATTTAATTAGATCAGGTTCTGTGTGATAAACTCACTATTGGGATTTTGTTTTCTGTTTGATTAAAAGATACTTTGCCAAAGCAGTGGCGCAAAACTCAATGTTAGTGATCTTTTAGGTTCGTTACAAAATCGTGGCGGGTAATTATTGTAATAAAGTGAGAAATAGACATTTTATATAGAGTGCAATAAAGCAGCATAATAAATCGAAGACGACACTGTGCTCCTTCAGCACATTACAGGTTCGTCAAAAAGTAATGTAGCTTTTGGTCACGTTACATTGAAGCTTGATGGGAAAAGTAGTTAGCTACTGGAAAGGCTACACTGTTTTAAAAGCAACTGAGCTGCTGAAAAATGTAGTTAAAAGATTTATTCACTTCAGAACTAAAATTTCCTGATATTTTACTCACCCCCACGTCATCCAAGAGGATCATGTCTTTCTTTCTTTCGGAAAGAGGTTAAGGTTTTTGAAGAAAACACGGCAGGATTTTTTGCCATATAGTGGACTAAAACGGGAACCAACGGTTCAGTTTGTACCCTCAAAAACCTTCATTTCTTTTCGACTGAAGAAAGAAAGACATGAACATCTTTGTTGACGTGGGGGTGAGTAAGTTATCAGGAATTTTTAATTCTAAAGTGAACTAATCCTTTAAGTTAGTAGCATCGCTATTTGTAGTTAGCTTCTCCCCAATGCTGAGAAACTATAATAATTAAAATGTTATGGTAACGCTTTACAATAAGGTTCATTAGTTAACATTAGTTAACTACAGTACATTAGTTAACATGTACTAAGAATGAACAATACTTCTTCAGCATTTATTAATCTTAGTTAATATTAATTCCAACATTTACTAATACGTTATTAAAATCAAAGGTTGTATTAGTTAACATTAGTTAATGCACTGTGAACTAACATGAACGCACAATGAACAGCTGTGTTTGTATTAACTAACATTAACAAAGATTAATAAACACTGTAACTAATGCATTGCTCATCATTAGTTCATGTTAGTTAATGCATTTACTAATGTTAACTAATGAACCTTATTGTAAAGTGTTACCAATGTTATTTATTCCTGTGATGGCAAAGCTGATTTTTTTAGCAGCAACTTTCACACATGATCCTTCAGAAAACATTGTAATATTCTGGCTCTCATATCTGTATATATATATATATATATATATATATATATATATATATATATGTATATATATGGTTCTCAAGAATGTTTGAAACCAATTGTGCTGCTTAATATTTTTGTGGAAACCATGATACATTTTTTTTTCTTTTTTTTTTCCATGGAAACCATGACACTTTGATGAGTAGAAAGTTCAAAAGAACAGCAATTTTTTTTTCAAATATATTTTCTGTTACTTTTAATTTAATAAATGTGTCCTTGCTGAATAAAAAGTATTAATTTCTCTAAAAAAACAACAACCTGACATTCACATGACTTCATAAATACTACCAGGTCCATACGACAATCTGTATCTGCCCTTTCTGATCTGATAAGATGTTAACAGGGCCTAAGCATTTTCTTTTCCTCTGTCCTCATCCTCTTCTAGCATACTGGATTTCTCACCTGGCTGTTAAAACGGTTTTTGATGCCAGAGATAACCTTGTCGCATCCCCTCATGATATCACCTATGTTAAGAAGGCAATGGAAGAATATTTCCAGGTTAGGACTTGTTCATTTAATTTAATCTTTTGCTTCAATGGGCTTTATGCACCGCTGCACTACTTCCTGAACTTAAGCCAGCTCCTTGTTTCCTGTCTGTCATAATTGGCCAAATTGATTAATTCAGGTGTGCCTGACCTCAGTAGTCACGGCAACAATAATCAGACACACCTGAATTAATCAATTTGGCCAATAATGGCAGACAGGAAACAAGGAGCTGGCTTAAGTTCAGGAAGTAGTGCAGCTGTGCATAAAGCCTAATAGAAATGATGGTGTTTCCCTGTCATGTTCATCTCCAGGTGTCAGATTTGATGGGAATGCTTCCTCATTTGTACAGAAACTTTCAGAAGTCACACTTCGCTGGGTTCTGTAGGAAACTAGCTGAAGGTACTGTATGCTACTGATGTATGCAGTGAGGTTGTGTGTGCATTATGCCACACATTATGACATTATGTTTGTGTGTGCATCAGGTGGCATTGCTGGTGATGCTTTGTGCCAACACGTGTTCACGGAATCTGGAAAAGCCCTCGCGCAACACATTGTAGCTGTCCTGCCAAAAGTACACAAGGTAAACAAAAAACACCCACAGTAATACAGCCATTCTCACTCGGTTTATTTGACTTAACATTTGTCACTGTGGTCTCTCATCCAGGATCTGTTTTCTGGTGAGCTTGGCTTGCCTGTTCTGTGTGTCGGGTCTGTGTGGTGCAGCTGGGAACTAATGAAATCAGGTGCGTAACGTATTTATAGAGCTTGCAGACACTAAATTAATCTCACATCTTTAATGAGTATGATTTTTAATATTATATTGTGAATTTAAGGTGTTTTGCAAGACAGACTTGTTAGTACCACAGTCACATTAGGGCTGTATGATTACGGCAAACATCATAATCACATTTATTTTTTGTCAATATTGAGATTAGGTAACAGTTACTTATTGACTTCTTGATTGAATATAATTTAAATAAAAAACAAAAAAAGTAATAAATGTAATCATATACACTACCGGTCAAAAGTTTTAGAGCACTAAGATTTTTTTATGTTTTTAAATGAAGTCTCTTCTGCTCACCAAGGCTGCTTTATTTGATGAAAAAAAATGACAAACAGTAATATTGTGAAATATTATGACAATTTAAAATGGCTGTTTTCTATTTTAATATATTTAAAATGTAATTTGAAAGCTGAATTTTCAACATCATTACTGTTGCTGATTACACATCAGTTTTCAGTGTCACATGATCCTTCAGAAATCATTCTAATATGCTGATTTTATGCTCAAAAAAAATTAAATTATTATTTTCAATGTTGAAAACAGTCGTGTACCATTATTTCCCCCAAAATTCTGATGAATAGAAAGTTCCAAAGAACAGCATTTATTTAAAATATAATCTTTTCTAACATTATAAATGTCTTTTCTGTAACTTTTGATCAGTTTAACTCATCCTTGATGAATAAAAGTATTTTCTAATTTCTTTCCCCAAAAATAAAAAATAAATTCTTACTGACCCCAAACTTTTGAATGGTAGTGATTAATGTTACAAAAGCTTTCCATTTCAGATCAATTCTGTTCTTTTGAACTTTCTATTCATCAAAGAATCCTGAAATAAAATTGTAAAAAACTGCTTTCAACATGGATAATAATCATATATGTTTCTTGAGCATCATATTATAATAATTTCTATAGGATCATGTGACACTGAAGACTGGAGTAATGATGCTGTAAATTCAGCTTTGATCACAGGAATAAATTAAACTTCACTACATATTCACGAAAACCGCTGTTTTAAATTGTAATAATATTTCACAATATTACTGTTTTGTTTTTTTGTATTTTTTATCAAATAATTGCAGCCTTGGTTAGCAGAAGAGACTTCTTTTAAAAACATAAAAAATCTTACCGATCTAAAACTTTTGACCGGTATTGTATATCGATATAAATAGAAATAATATAAAGCCAATTAATAAAAATAAATCAAATGCAAATATAAATATAAATGCAGTGCACTTAAAATACCTACTGCAAACTACCAGGAAAAAGCTGTGCTGATATTATAACACAAGACAAAGTTTAAACCAAAAAGAGAAATGCAGCACAATAATCTTGATTATCCCATTTTCATAAACGTTGGAAGCCAAAATCGGCTTAAACGCCCAGCCTTATTTCACAAGAACTAAACATTGTGTTGTGGATGTGGTGTTTTTGTGCTGCAGGTTTCACTCAGGTCCTCTCTCAGGCTCAGGCTCAAGGTTTCAGTCACTTCCGTAAGTACAGCCTGCTCACTTTACGTCAGTCGTCCGCTCTGGGTGGCGCTAAAATGGGGGCACAGAACGCAGGAGCTACCCTCCCGCTGGACTACTCTGCCAACGCCAATGTGTTTTTCAGCCACACCTTCAATCAGTGACCGGGAACAAACAGACCTGAGATTACAGATCTCACTACAGTCTTATGTTGATGATCTGAAATGACAACTTCCTGTTTTTGATATATAAAACTGACAGAAATGTTTCAACTTTCCTCTTGGTGGTGCTGTTTCTCAATCACCCATATTTTATCAATCAACAAACATTTTGAATGCATCCTTTTAAATGCACATATAGATTTCGGAGCAAATAACAATTTTGATAATATATATATATATATATATATATATATATATATATATATATATATATATTACCATAGAATCATTTTGTTAATAAAAAAATTTGCAAAAGCACATTGTTTTTTGTAGTTTTGCTTTATATCATTTAAAAATAAAACTTTATAATTTTTATTTAAATATGAACTAAATATTTAAATATTTAGTGTAGCAATGACGTGTTTCTTGTCTTAACTGAAGTAAAAAAAAAAGATTATTTACAGGGAACTGGGGTTCTTGGACTCATACATGGACTCAAGTGCAATTATGAATGCACTCGGTTGGACTTGGACTCAAACTTGACACAGACTCTGAAACAACAAGACATTAATAATTGTCTTCCACTCAAACTCAAGAGGTTAAGGACCTGGACTTGACTGGGTGGACTCAGACTCAACACTAGGGAATAGTTTAAGACCTTCCTCCACTGATGATTCAACCAAAATAGTTTAGTCTCGGTTCAGGAGCTTCACCCACAGCTGCTGGTGTACCCGATTAAGATATTCAAATTCAAGTTATGTTTAGGCCAAAAAGATGTGATGTAAATATAAAGTTCAGAGACAAATGACTGCCAGCATCAGTTCCTAATTCCAAACATCCCTTCCTCTTCTCTTCCTTATCACTACATCCTGTGTGTAACCATACAGCAGATGTAAAAGACTCACCTCTATTTGTCCTTGTTACAGGATGTACTGACACTAAAATCGTGCTGATCGTAATGAGACTTATTTGGAGACGGACGTATTTTGGGTGAGCTGATCTTCTAAGAACTTAAGCAATGAATGTTGAAACCCGAATCAAAACATCCATGATTTACGCATCAATAAACCATTCAGGGAACAAGTGCTGTAAGATCATGGGAACATAATGAGTCAGCAACAGTGTTATTTTGGCATCATCGTTTTTGTCAATATTTTGTATTAGATTAGAATCTGGTCTCACAGTGACAGTGTGGATTGGTATGATGGTGCACAGAACTTTGCATTGATAACACAAAAGATTGGTCGTTTTTAAGGACAATCAAAACAAAATGTTCTTTTTCTTTTGCAAACTCTAATCTGGCCTTTCTATTTTCTATTAGATTTGCATTTTGCGGTTTAGCCTTTGTAAATCCTGCTGTCAGTCTCCTGAACTTTCAAAAACATAAAAAAACATTCAAGGTTGATAACACTAAACTGCATTTAGACATAATATATACAGAGTAATAAATGTTTTATGTCTTTATAATGCAGTGAAAACCAGAATAAGAGCACAGAGACAGTACATGGACACAACCTGAGTTGACAGCTTTTCATTATTCAATATTCGGTGTCCTCGTTCAGCTGTTGTCCGCCATCCCTTCAAGTTTGCAGACCTCTATGCTGATGAAGGTGTCTGGCAAGCGCACGTGCCAATAAAATGTAACCCGTTATCTGAACAGTGTACATAATCAATATGGCAATCTCACGGATTGAGACCTTAGGTTAGAACAATAGGTTTCATTCTGCCAATCCTTGAATAATTTGATCATAAATTATTACATATATTCAGAGTTTTGAAGCCAAATGCACTATTTTACAAGGCCACACAAGCGGTATGGTCACTCACATGTAGATGATGTGCTGTTACTAGGCCTGAACTGATATTTTTGAGAACTTCTCATTTATAACTTGCAATTAAAATCATGTCAGACCTTCATGGTCAACTACGTCAGCATGTTGTTTTATCAGATGTCTTTTTGCTATGACAAAAAATTAAAACCTCAGTAAAATAAAATTGATGGTAGATGCATCTTGACACTTGATCAAACTGTAGATGTTGTAATTGCTGTAATATATAATGTTATTATATGAAGAGTTCAGATGCAAAAGCCTCTAAATGCCATTTAAAATTTTCTTCTAAAATGATCATTTTTATCAAGCTTGTATATTTAAGTTCAGTAATTTCACTTAAATGGCAATGAAGATTACCTATTAATTGTCATTTAAGTGAAATTACTGAACTTAAATATACAAGTTTGATAAAAATTGTCATTTTAGAAGAAAATTTCAAATGGCATTTAGATGCTTTTGCATCTGAACTCTTTATATATATATATATATATATATATATAATGTTAACATTAATTTCTCAATACCATTCATTATAGCAGTAAATTACCAACTTCTCAGGATTTTAAAATTTGAATATCACCCAAACAAGAATAAAATCAAAGAAATAAAATAGGTAGTTTTCAGTAGTATGAAACTTAAATTTGTGATGAATGCCATGCTGTTTCTAGGCCTAGTTAGATGCACTACATAAAAATAAATCGCTCTCATGAACGTCAGAACCTAATTACATATTCTCCATTCCATAAAGCAGTTAAAATAAAAACCAAAGTTTCCAAGCCATCTCCTGGAAATTAATAAATGGGTAATGTTACATGACTTTCTGATTACTGTAGAGTCTTGATTAGATTAGATCAGTTCCCATTCACATATGTACATCAATTCATGGATACACATGTTAAATGGATAGCATTTAATGTTAATGCTACATTAAATGTAAGAATTAATACCAAGTTTCAGTACACATTTTACTGGTAGATTTAAGATGCATCCTGACACAAGAAATGATCCAACCGAGTATGAACCTTTCTTCTTTATTTGCCTTTTTTCCTTCCATTTTTTTTAATGAAATTCAGTCCTGCGTGTAACGTTTGAAATTCAAAATCAAAAGTTGAATTCATGTGAATTCCCCAAAATCCTTTCCTCAGCATCCAACCAAGGGCTCCGTCCACCACCAGCCACACCCCCAGTCATTTATGGCCACACCCCTTAAAACTCAGGAATGTGAACAGATGCATCAAAACTTCTCGCGACAAAATATCAATTTAAAAACAAAACAAAACAAACAAAAAAAAAAAACAGGGGAGGGAAAGCAAAGACCTGATCAGGCACAAACTGTGAAACAATGACGAGACCAGCCCTTTCAGCAAGGGTAGAACAACATAAAACAGCCTGGTAATGAGTATGATATTAGCTAGTTACAGCACCTCCTAGAGGTCATGTTTCAACTTAATACCCTTGGTTTGTACATAACAGAAATATAAAGCTTATAGACAATCATCTCCCACCCCCCCCAAAAAATAAATTTGTATTCCAGCCCCTTCGAAAATGTGTAGAAGAGTACATTTATGTGACCATCCAAAAACATGGGCACAACAGTCTTGTGTATATGATCCAATGTTTGCGTGAGAGAGGAGGAATGATGATCCTTAGTATTTCACCCCAGGCACAAACTCCTTGGCTTCAGGGTTTAAGATGCTCTTTCGCTGGGGACAAAGAGAATTATCAATTACAATATATCTGACAAATTAGTGCTTTATTTTTAAATGTTATTTACTGTGGAATGTAATATATATTTTTGTCCATTTAATGAAAGTTTCCAGAGTTGTTTTGGACCCCAATAGAGTGCAACAGTGCCAGACCACTTTTCTCAGCGGCTTGGTATCAGAAATATTTTTCAAATTCATTTCTCTCATAGGGATCATTAAAAAAAAAAAAGTATTTGTTATAAACAATGAACAAAATCAGCTAGCTACTTGGTGAATCACAAAATTACAAACTTTGATTTGAAGCACAAAGTATATAAAAAACGTACGGCTTTAATGATGGAAGAACTACAATCCCATGGTGCACGCGCAAAACATTGTTCAACATTGATAATAATATGAAAAGATCTTAAAGAGTAACTAAACCCAGAGAATGTCTAATTGAAGAGAATTGGCACTGGCTGGTTACTTCCGGGTTCTGGACTGGCTGCAGTAACACGTCTCTGTCCATGCGGGGGCGCTCGCGGTCGAGTGCGGAATGAATGGGAGTCAATGGGTTTCATCCCCAGAAATCCACTTTTCTCAGGATGTAATTTTTTGTCAAGTAATTTGAAAGTTACATTCAAAAGGGAGGGCTAAGATAATACACTCAGCTGAAAATTGCATTTTTAAGTTCACTTATCTTTTCTAAAAATCCGTTCAAAAATGTGATGACGTCACACAATAGCAGAATGCTAGCGTGTTCCGGCCAACAACGGCCTAACCTGTAAGAAATCAAAAGGACATAAGTACTCGTTCGTTCGACTTTTGGCCTATAATCTATATTGAACTTGCGGAATCAACAATAAAATCTAAGTTAATCTAACGACAAGCAGGTGAAAGAGACACATTTAGCCGTTTAGCCCCATAGACTCCCATTCATTCTGCTCTCGCCCGCGATCACCTCCAGTGGAATTCTAATGGAACTGCAACCAAGATGATACACAATAGGGCTAATAGGAAGTGCCAAGGCTCTCCGTTAGACTGGCTCTGCTAAACCCTAAACCAACTTTTTTTAGTTAATGATCTGTAAGAATGGATCTTTATTAAAAAACAGTCATTGAATCGAGTAACATTTTTGACATTTGTGTATAAAGTAGGGCTGGGCGATATGGCCAAAAAAAATTATCACGATAATTTTTTTTATATCAGTCGATATCGATAATTATCACGATATATGTCAAATCTTTATTTCTTTCAAGTTTAAAGGCAGATTTTTGCTCCTAAGTGAAAGTTGTATTAACCAGAGCATAAATTGTGGTTTTAAACTACTCTTTATTGTCAGAACATATCATGACAAAGACTTGCCAAACAGGTGAACACTTCACAAATATGAGGTAGAACATTCAAACATTTTTCCCTAAAATAAATATATGAATAGAAAAATATTTCTTCAGCACAGTTTACAGTGCAGGCTGCAATATTAAAATTACATGTTTTGTCTGAAAATGCATATTTGACAGTGAGTTGACAGTAAATCTGCATCCTAACTCAAGCTAATACTAAGCTAATGTTAAATTTATGTTCATTAACAAAAACAGTAACATCTGTTTTTTTTTTGTTTTTTTTTATGTAACGACCACATTTTTATTTGGCAAAAGTAATATTCTGACTGAGTTGTATTAAAATTAACCATTGGTCATCCAGTCTCATGCATTTAGATGATGATAACCACAGAGAAATCCAGGTATAGCCTATAACTTAGCTCCTCACTATCATGGCAAAATGTAACTTTATGTTTTCTGTGGTATTTGTATGAAAACAGTGGCCTAAAAGTTAAATAACGTTACATTATTAAATGCTGAACTCATATTCCATAAGACATTTAATGAATTGTCTACATTAATAATATTATACAATTAAATATGTACATCCCACCATTTCAAGGTGCAGTTAATATTACTAGGCTAACCTTACAGTAAATCCATGGTAGGCTAAATGGATTCAGTATCAATTCAGATTCTGACTGGATCGTTGCACGCAGTGTTTTTCCTTTTAGTCAGCGGTGTTTCATCTGACCTAAACTGGTTTAAACTTGACATCTGTGTTCTTCACTGAACACAAGCGCTTCTCGCTGGATGTCTTGAGCGAGACGATCAAAGCAATCGCGTCTGCTCTAGCGAGCTCGCGCTGCGCTCACTGCCGTTTGGACTTTGAGCCGAGCGGATAAATGCTCCGTGTGGCGCGCGCGGCTCAAAAGAGTTCCGTTCCGCTTTTGGCGCAGAAACATTATCGAACATTTATCGACCTCTTGATATCGTTTTATCGAGAAAAATTATATCGCGATAATTATCGTTATCGTTTTATCGCCCAGCCCTAGTATAAAGCGTTTTATTTCTACAATAAATGGTGTAAAAACGTCTTAGTGCTGCCCTCTTCAGGTTGAACAGTGGCTACTGCACTTGAATTTTCCAATTGGATGTTCCGCACTTCGTGACGTACGCAGGTTTCAGCTCACCACGCTCTTGGAATAAAACCAGCTTGTTTCGTCAAAACCACTGTAGCGAGTCAGGAGTTGGAATTGCGAGTATTGAAAACGGTCAGGATAGAGTGATTTAGCATCTATTTCGTCCCCTCTATCTCCGCTGGGGTCTGCCCACTTTTTCAGCATTTTTCAAATATTGCCAATGGGTGGAGTCAGGCTCTGACCAGGGGTTTAGTTACCCTTTAAGAGTGATTTCTGAAGGACCATGTGACACTGCAGACTGGAGTGATGGCTTGAAAAAAATCTTGAAAGTTGGGACTCGGAAGACTGACTACGTTACATTTGAAGTGCTTCATGGGAGTGGGCGGGGCCTACAGAACTCTTGTGGCATGAATTGCTGCTTGTGATTCCCTGATTCATTTTTTGGGTGTACGAGCCTATACTCCTAAGATTATTTGACCATTTTATAGACAATATCCGTAAGCTCACCAAGATTTCCTCTGCGTTACCGTCGCTGACAGAAAGTCCGTTGAGCTGTTGCTGAATCTGTCCGACTGATGGGAGGTCTCTCTCAGGAATGAACCAATCCTGATCCTCCTCGTCCAACATCTCTTGGAAACAGCGCTCCAAAAACTCTTGCTCAAGCAATTCCTCCTCTACCTGAGATATAAACAAATTGACAATAAGGTAAAAGTTCACTTCTAAGCTGATTTTAAAAAATATAATAATAATAATAATGTGTAAAACCTTTACATTTGGCATTTTAAATGCTCCAAAAAACGTAAAACTATGAACTGACCACTAATCGTACTGAAAAACCCAACCTGATCAACTGCTGAGTTAGTGTGTTTTAAACGGGCTGTAAGTGCGTACAGACCTGCCGATCGTATTCCTCCTCGTTCTCCATCCACATGTACTCTGCAAAAGGGTTGGACTCATTCTCTGCATGCCCATTGGCTACTGGATCCTTTCCCTCACTTCCTGAAACCCCACTGCCCGACATCTTTGCTACGTCAGACCCATTCATTTCTGCAGGCTCTAAAAAAGATAAACATTATGGATACAACACCAACACCAAAATCTTTACTTATTTTGATAGCAATAACATTATAAATAACAAATATAATCATTTGTTTTGTCAAACAATATTCAGCAGCTATTTTAAATGTATGCGTCTTTCTTTGTTTCAAGAAAGCAAACTGAAACTGCCATCTGGAATGTAACATTCTGCAAACAAGTTCAGACATCAAAATAATATAAAAAATATAAATATATATATATAAATATAAAACGTGGACGACACATACTGTATATATTATGCATTCCAAATACATATTCAGTATATTAAACACACAAACTACCATTCAATGGTTTGGGTTCAGTAAGATATTTTTGAAACTTTCTTAGGCCAACAAGGCTTGAATTTATTTGATCAAAATACAGTAAAAAAAAAAAAGTAATATTGTCAATATTACAATTTGAAATAACTTTTCGATCTTAAAATATTTTAAAATACATGTATTCTTTAAAGGGGTGATGAACTAAGAAATCAAATTTTCCTTGAGCTTTTGACATCTAAGAGGTCATCATATTATAAGAATATCCTGTAAGTTTCAGAACTGAAAACGTCCTTGTTAGTCCAATAAAAGCTTTTATTGACACAAGCCTCTGAAAACGACTCGTTTTTAAAAGTGGGGAACTATGACGTCGAAGGGGTTAAAACACCACCCCCGCAGAAGAAGATCAACACCTACTTCAACACGGCCGGTTTAGCCCCGCCCACCGATTCGCGCATTACAAGCATAGCTAAGTAGCCTAACATACGCACAACCGGCACATCCGGGAACTTAACGGTCGATTTTGTCCCCGCCCCCTTTTGGGGGAAAACAAACTAGACTCCCCATAGACTTCAATACAAAATAACAGCAAAAACCAACGTCCGTTCACAGCCGACAGGCGTAAATAACTTAAGAAATCATTTATATAAAACATGTCAAGTAATTATATGTCCACCCTGCCTGCCATAGTGTGTGAAAAACACATACACAAACTTAATTTGGTCAATTTAAAAACATGTCCCTTTATTCTCCCAGCATCAAATTGGGGTAACAACCCCACCCAGTGGCCAGAGGTGTCTTACCCGGACATTTACTTTTACCTCGTCGAGTCACGAGGTAAGCAAGTGAATGATTTTATTTTGCTTTTTAAAGTAAAAAACCTTAATGTATATCTCATGAATTAATGATTATGATGGCAGGTAGCCTGGGCTAGTTGATAACGGGCATAAAAAAATGTATCTTTCACGCTCTATAGCAGGCAGGCTTGACATATAATTACTTGACATGGTGTATATAAGTGATTTCTTAAGTTATTTACGCCTGTCGGCTGTGTACGGACGTTGGTTTTTGCCGTTATTTTGTATTGAAGTCTATGGGGAATCTAGTTTCTTTCCCCCAAAAGTGGGCATGAACATTCTATGATGACGCAGCGCCGGTTGTGCGTATACATGCCTACCTCGTGATGACAATCCGGATCGAGCTACCGAGCAATACAGAATATTGTGCTGTGCCTGGTTGTGGAAGACAGTCGCTGCATAAGCTTCGTGTGGATTCCAATAGGACTGCATGGATAAACTTTATTTTTAATGAAGTTCCAGCTGATGAGGGTAAAACATTGTCGTCTGTTCACTTCATTTCACTGAGATCTGTTTTGTAAACATGACTGGATTTGCAGACCGATTAAGAGTAAAGAACGTGCTGTGCCGTCTATATTGGATTTGACAGGAATTGTGCAACATACTCTTGGTCGAACATGTATGGGCGAATCTGGTTGCCATTTAACAACATTGGACGTTTTCCCCCATGTGCACCGCCGGGTGAGTTAAACTCATTATAATATGCAAAACTGTTATCCTCTCACAGCAGTGGGCGTTTATTTCCAAGTCTTCAGTGCGACATGCCCATAAAAACCGACTGTTTTTCAGGAAGGCTCACAAAATAGAGACTATTACTTATTCATTTTGATGTTTTTGAATGCAAAAACCAAGCAAACGTCAGAAATTTACCTCAGACAACAATATAATAAAATTTAAAAAGCCAGTTCATGACCCCTTTAATGACTGTAAGTATACACATTGATGGTCATTAAACAAGCAGTTTGTGTGAGAAAACGAACAGAATTTATATCTCTTCTATTCACAACATTCACGTCCAAGTACTCTGAGGGCGGTTCTGTCTGCACAAGCGCTAGAAGAGATCTCTTGTAGTGTAGGTTACGATTGTCTACACAGTTACACATTTCAGAAGTGTTATACTTCACTGTGAAGATCTAAACATATTTAGATATGCAGGAAATTGCAATGGAAGACAATTTCGATATATGAGCAGACAACGTTGACTTTTTTTTTTCGTAACCGCGCAAGAGATCACTTACGGCGCTTTCTGGCACTTGCGTAGACCGAAGCGCCCGCACCCTCAGATCACTTGGACATGGCTGTGGTTACAAGAGGTAAAAACTATATAAATACTGTTCGTTTTCTCACACAAACCGCTCGTTTCGTGTCTCAGGCCATCAATGTGTACTTACATTTACGAGTCATTAAATCATGTTTAAGTTGGACTTCTCTGTGCATGCTCTTTGAGGTGGATCCCTTAAACCTGCATTATATGACTGACAGTCAACAACGGTTTGACCGAAAAATATCAAAATTGAAAATACTGTGGAAACAAAGACACCTACATCTTGGATGCCCTTAAGGTAAGCTAAAACATATAAAAAAATTAATTTCAAAGTGAACTATCTCTTTAAGTTCTTACTAGGCATAGGAACATCCAGGCAGGTGTTTTGAGGCAAATTGAAGATAAACTCTGCAGGACAATGGGGCAGGAGCAGGATTGGACAGTCCTGGTCTAACCTGTTGCCGCACAGCAAGAAAAAGCAGGTTGGTGGAAAAACAAGATTTCACCTGCTTACAAGCATTGACTGAAACCTGAAGCTGAATGCCGCCGCCATAGGCAGTGTATTAATAAAAAAGGCCATGATTTTGTTTTAACATTTCATTCTTGACTCATCATTTGATCAAAAATTGGTGGTTTCTTGATTAATTCAGCATACATTAAGTCATGTGACTAAGTACAATGTAGAATACCTTTTGTTTGATTTATTGTGACAATGCCTATACTTTAGAACAGACATTAGGCAATATGTTGTCCTGTGCAGTATTCAGTTCGTAGGAAGGTAGCAGAACCAAAGACAAACAGAACATTTGTCACTTTGGTGTATGAGAGATCAGAGACTTAAAGCTTAATAGTAGCAGTGACACTGGAGGAAATAAGCTCATCTGTGAGTGATGACATGAGAGGATGAGCTACTAAGATGAAGGACTGGGGGCTTTAAACACACACCTGACAGGTGATAGATAGCAAACGGAGTACGACTTTACTGATGAAAGGGTTCAACTTCTGACAAAACAGTCATCTGCAATGCTGAGCCCATGTTGTGTCATAATACACTTTTTGGGTCAATCCATAAAAAATGTGCAGCCTCAATCAGTCACCTCTTGAAGACTGCCATGTCTACTCCATAGATGAATATGTAGATGCCACATTCGACTGCTTGGGACAAGTCAGTGTAAGCCATCTTGCAACGGTCAGTGTGTCAGAATCAATGATGCCACAACATTGTCAATGATGCCACCAATATATGAGTACAAGGGATGAGCCTATGAAATAGTTATGAAGACAAAAAATGGACACCGGGTCAACACTGAACTGACTTCAGCTGAACAACAGAAAAACACTAATTTTTGCTGCTTTACAGCAGAATTACAGCAGCATCATTGAATCATTTTACTGTTACCACTAAAGCTGCTTTGAAACTATCTGTATTGTACTGTATAAAGTGCTTTTAATTGACATGGCAATCACTAAAAATTGTTTATTTAGATAACTCTTGTTTTTTTTCCAAATCAAATATCAGTTTTATTTCACAAAGCTTGGATTGAACCCACAAGTTAATAACGTCATAACAAAAAAGTATAGTTCAATCCAAGTTACTTACTGTATTTTACCTAGTATGTGTGTATTATGTATTTTACGTTTTGTGCCACTGCCTTGCCTTCATCAAACTCTACTGAAATCAATTGTAAGAAGTTTCTCTAGTGGAGTGCTATTTAGAAGGATAATAATAATAGATATAGATGGATCTATTCAAAATCAATCCATTATGATGTCCAATCTGTGTTAGGATGCTACACTGTGGAAAATAACCTTTACTCCAAAAGTACCTTTAAAAACCCCATGTGACTAAGCCAGCAGACAGTTCACAAAGCAGCAGAATATGGTTGTCAGCCCAGTATTTGAATCTCTAATATGGTTGCATTCACACATCTTGGTTATTTACTGAGCTGAAAAGGGCATTCAACAACTGAACTCGCACCTGTACATTTTCAAGACTCACAACTGCATTTTATGCAAACCCTGTGCCATGTGAACTAGCTGTCTTTCATGTCATAGGGCAAGAGAGACACTTGCATGAGCATGTACAGAGGGGTTTTATATGTGATTTTGGAGACATATCATTTTAAGGTTTTAGATCCAGTCAATCTCTTCTGGGTCTTGCTCCTGTTAGTTTTGTAGTATAAAATCTGTTGTCTGTTAATGAAGATTTGACAGATAAACTCACACCTCAACTGAACACTTTTGTCAGATGTATAAGACTTTTCAGTTTTATGGACATCGCCATCTTTGACCACTGTCACTATATTTACAGGTGAAACATCAGTTACAAATATAATGCGCTTGACTTCTGTTAAATACACAGTATTCGAGCAGCTAAGCTATCGTAAGCAGCTGTGTGAACAGTATGTTTTGAGACTCACACTTGCAGTAGTCAATCCCAAACACTGACAATGTGAACGTAGCTAGTGACAAGAAAAAAAAAACCCTCAAATGTATAGGTAGCATCTTCCTCACAGTGCAACATATTCATTCATTCATTCACACACACCAAGACCCCTTTCTCTTAACACTCGATCAGCATCACTGCCAAAACTGTGCTACAAAGCTTATGTTAAAAAAAAAAATCTGTATTCTTTTGAATCTGGCTGCTCTCATTTTAAAATATAGCCTAGGACAAGGCCAAATCACAACCATCTATGTGTCATAGTCCATTGTCATAAACATAGGTTCATAAAACTAGTCTACAACATACTACTAGACTGTTTTATGGCTTTTATGGTCCCAATACAATATACAGCAAAATTAGGTGAACAAAATAACACCTTGGTCGAGTTTAGAGACTGTTTATCAAAGCATCCATTATTCAGTCACAGATTCAGGATTCCTCTTTCACCCCTACAAGACAAGCAGCTAAGTCAGGACAACTGGGTCGATTTAAGAAACTAATAATAGCAGTGGTTATACAAGTTACATTTTCTTCAAACACAAAGTGATGTGTATGTGTGACAGACTGCAGAAAACCTGGAGCTTATGTAACTACGCCTATGTTTATATTGTCAGAAATCTCAAAACAACAGCTGGAACACACAGATAACCTTTACTTCTTCAAATATTGGCAACTTACAAGGGCGAATAAATAGAAAATAGTAAACGAACTCATTAAATATTTGGCAAAATAATGCATTAGTTTTTATTACGCGCCGAAACAACCACACAAATTGATTATCCGTTACACTGTTCCATGCACGAGCTTCATAAACACTCTCAAAGCCAATTATGTAATCCACTTTTACAGTATTACGAGAAAGGCAGAATAACTTATTTAGAGGACAAACAAGATCTCAACAACGCGAATATGGCATTTCTAAATAGGATATAGCAGCAATGAGAGTTAACTATAGCACCAACTGACGGTCTTGACTCGTGTTGAGGAAATGCAGTGACAGTCCATGGGCCTAAACAACCGTTCAAATGACGTGCGTTATCCGTTTCTAGAAGAACTACGTACATTATACGAATTTCAAATAGCGCTGTGTTAAACGTCTACAAGTAAAGCACTCCAAAATGACGTACAATCAAACAAGACTCAGTTTGCACTTTGCACGGCCATATTTGATGTCGGAACTGCTTTTAGACATTAAGACAGACAGTGTCCAGTCAATGACAGACACACAGACGCTGTGAAGTGCAGGTCGAGACGCGCAAACACACACACCTAGAGGAACAGTGCAAGCTACAGAAAGCTACGAAAAATATCGTACCTGGCATCGCTGACGCTTGTAATGTCCGTCAGATATCTTGGAAATCTTGAGTTAACACTGTAGGGAATAATTAATTCTTAATTTGCAAGGTAGTTGAGCTGAGATGAGATGGCTGACTGCCATTAGAGAAACAACACATTAACGTTACGAGCAAGACGGTCATGTGGTTAAACATGAATCAACCCGCCTCCCTCTCTGTGTTTGTGTCTCTCTCTCAAACACAACAACTTGAATAAAAATGCAGTTGTTATTGTTTGATAATTTGTCATCCGTTGTTTAACACAGAAAAAAATAATAAATATTTTTAAATAAACAAACAAACACCGTTGACAGTTTGACTTTTTATGTAAGCTGCTTTTCAGAAGAATGTATGATGAATGAATGTGATAAAGAAGTTGCTGGAAAACAGTAAGGCATGAGCATGCCAAAGTAATGACAGTAAGTCAGAATCATTTAGGCGATTCGGTTCTTTCGAGTGGATTATTTCAAAGAACTAGTTTTAAAAAGACAGTTCAGCTTTTATTATAGGCTACGTCCTAACGTAATTACGTCATAACGTGGTTGTTTATCAGACCAACTCGTTTGTTGATTAAACTATCATATCAACTCCTAAACAATAACACTATCCAGTTTTCGGCTTAACGCGAATCATGAAATAAGCATAATCGTTTTGTAAACATAATTGAAAAGATCAAAATATTTATCTCAACATCCTCCCTGTTTCTCCCAGAAACACAAAAATAAAATACACATTAATCTTAGCATTATTTAACTGGGCGTTTGATAATTTTACAGTCTATACAAAAAGAGCACGACTTAGTTTGAATATTACCCTGCGCCTATTCGATTGTTTAAAAAGAGGTTGGTGCAGGAAAACAAAATGTTTGTGCATGCAAAAAAAAAAAATGTTTTTCAAAATGTGATATGATCTTAACAAGGAAGATAGGGCAGTAGCCAGGCTGTATATAGTCATATGCATTCAAATTCCCATCAAACAAGAGTAGCCTAATATAACACAACAATGCTTTATTATATGGTTCATGCTGCCCCATATTTCTATCTGATGTAGCTAATGTTTAATGACTGTCTGTTATTCGCTACTTACTTTAAATTTCTCCGATGGCACTACATCAAACACACCAGAGGAAATATTTCTGTAGACAGAAAGATAATCAGGACGCGGGCCAGTCTCTGATCGGATATTGACTTGTAAAAATAAAAGAACACACTGAAAAAAGTGCTGACAGAGGAACCGTGTCGCTTTGTCTTCTTGGTGTTCTGTGCTGCTGCTGCAAATCACCAAATGTGCTAGTCACGTGACCACAGCTGATCACACTCACATTTCAATTGATTGGAGATGTCTTGAATTTTGTTGCATTTTATAACTCTGCATTTTATAAGTAACGTTGTTTGCAAATTGCAGACTCGCAGTGGACTTCGGTAACCACGATCAGGCACCATTATCTTCTTTAAGATAATTTTACTGCTTGGCTAATCCACAGGAATGTTGCTTTCTGGAATGTCACTTCTTTCGTAAAGTGTTGATTTTTCCTGTAACATTTGTTATAATTGAAATCGTTGTCTGGTGTGTTTTTTGATGTAAAAACGCAGAATATTTCCTGCATGTCTAAAGGGTTAAGTTTAGAGGGTGAGCGATACGAAATAGGCGTCTATAAAAAATATGAATGTCTTTGAAGAGTCATAAAATACAAATATCCAACGCGTGTGTGTGCGTGTATGTAAACAGTAGGCAATGCATACAATATAACCAAGTTTTCAAATATAAGTTTTTTTGAGATGTCCAGCAGGTGGCGTAAAAGCTCAGACACAACAGTTAAAGATCTCTGCTGTGAGAGAAAAACATCTTGCCTATGCTGTTTTGCTCTAAGGTGGTTTAAACTGGTTGGTTTACATCTTTCACAGTCCAGGGGCTCGTTCTTCGTACGTTGCTTAAAACATCCGAGATCAAATGAGAGATCTAAGATGATATCATCGTGCTAATCATGATCCGGCTAATTGGGTTCTTCGAACACACCTGTTGTTTATGATTAGTATCGCTGGATTGAGTTATCTGAGATAACTCCGCGTTCTCGCGTTGGTTTAAAAGGGGACATGTATCGATAGCAGAACCAGTGATCAGCAGCGCTGCTATTGGCTGTTCAACATGGCCAAAGAACACGCCCAGTTTTTCTCCCAAGCAGAGAAAGGGCTTTTAATGCAAGGTTATGCAGAATTTCAGTTTTTAATTAAAACGCCAGGAACACCAAAGTGTGCAAAAGCCAGGAGAGAGTGCTGGCAAAAGTAGAAGACAGATTAAATGCTTTTGTGGTGGCCATGTTAGATGTTTTAATTACTTATTTTTATTATTTTATTTTTATTTTCATAATTTCATAATTACTTTGTTCATTGTAATGTCGTCACCACACTATAATAATGGACATGGTGAAAGTGAAGTACAAAAATATTCTACTTAATGGTAATTTTACCTTATAGGCCTATAGTCTCTTTTAAAAAGGTACTGTTAAATAAATGATTGTCTGTTTATAAAAGCAACCAGGAAAAAGGCTGAGAAAAAAATAATAATGATGCTCCTGACCCTGGCAGAAGAGCTGACCCTTGGGTTGAATGTGAATTGCCCTGTTGTGAAGGACATCCCTGGGTTCAGCTCTTCCAGACCCACATCAGGGACCAGTAGCAGCAACACCTTCATCACTGGGAAATGAGATTTAAATTATCTTTGTACACTGTGAAATAATGTGTTACTGCATTAAATTAAGTAGACCATAGACCTATAATCCAAATTGGCTGGTTTAGTCATTTCAATTGTTAAATCTTAAATATGATACATTGCTTTGTCTTGTGAAAGTAAAAACTGATAAACTTATGTTAATGTAAAAATATTTTGCCATGAGTTATTAAACACATTGCACTGGAGAGTGAAGAAAACTTCTGAGATGACTGTCCTTTAGAGGAAGAACTTTAATTTAATTGATTTATACTTTGCCTATGCCTATTATTTCTGACAGGAGTCCACATGTACAGAGAGGCCTACAGAAGAGTCTGCACACAGCAGTGATGCAGGGGTGGGCAGTGTAGAGACAACGTTTCCTTTTTATTTGTTGCATGAGGTATGTGTGACACAACGACACTGGGTGAAATTAGTTCCCTATATGAGTCTTCAACAGAAAATAGAGTGTTTAGAAAAAACAAAAATCAGGGGGAGAAATAGAACTTGACTAAGAAAAAATTGCACTAGAAAAAGAGTTGTTTCAAAATAAACTTCAGAGTAAAATACACTATTTCACACAGAGTACTATTGTTGACCTTGCATAGCCTAATATCTCTTTTAAAAAGATGACTGAATAACTGGCTTTTCTTTACAAAGAACTATTGAAATAAAACTCTAAGCAAATACAGTTTAGCAAATTTGTCTTCTTTTATTTTAGGTTTAATTAAACATTTTTGTCTTTTTCTGATGTTGGCAGTGTAATATGGCACATGCAATGTCAAAGGCCCTGTCAGGTGCAACCCTCAGGCTTCTCAGACCCTGAAATCTTCCCTTTAGCTGGCCAAATCTCATGTCATTGTGTGCCCTTGTCCTAGAGCTGCATTGTAACTGGTCTGGGGTTTGGGTCAGGGAATGGGGTCATAAAACACCTGTCTCCATGCAGGATCCTGTTGTAATCACCTGTATAATGGAAAAATGCAGTTCTCAGCATAAGTGTATGTAATACCGTGAGTTTGATATTTATAATTCCTTACCATGTTCAAATAATGTTTATAAATGTGAATCTCTTAAAATTCTTGAGTCATGCACAGATCCTGGCCATTTTGATTAGGCTACACACTGGTTTGTGATTTGGAACATGGTCACACACACCATCTAAGAGATTTTACTCAGTCAACTGCCTTTAAAAGAAATTGACATAATATTACTAATCTGGAATATTAAAAAATTGTAATAGGAACTTGGCTGCACATTTACATTGTAAGTCCCCCTTCTGCTCACAAAATCCCTTCATTCAGATGGGAACATGTGTGTAGTCTACAGTGTATAGCACCAATCACGTAAATTAAGCCTGAGGGATTGTAAATCATAATCGGCATGGTCATCATAATTGCATTATCTTCATTAAAAATTATAAGTTGGCAAAAAAAAAATAATAAAAATAAATTAAAAACTAAGAGCCCGACATCGAATCCAATATCAATTTGCATATACAACAAAATAATAATCACAACGTCGTTTCCCGAGAAATAAATAAATAAATCTCAGAAATTAGGCTACACTATCGCGCTGCGCTAAAGGACTTCCCCTTGTCAGTGGCGATCTAATCCTGTTTACGTGAAATAAGCCTGCTCACGAGCAGGTTCAAGCTGACGGACCTGTTGCTATGACAGCAAGTCCAGGATGAGCTTCGAAGAACCAAACGATCCAAGATCATGGCAAATCGCCAACAATCAAATCCAGCTAACTGAGTTAGCGACGTACGAAGAACGAGCCCCAGGTCAATACTTGACTGATTTTGGGTGGCTGGTAAGCAGGTCTCCCAGCCTGACTTGCTGAAAAGTGCCCTAAATTCTCCTATGACCAGCAAACAATCTTAGCATTGTTTAAGATGTTAGAAGCTTTTTTCTTCTAACATAAAGCATTAGTTTTAACACGCAAGATCTTTTGTTCAGATATTTAAAATGCACAATTCTGACTATGGCTGCTAAGCGTACGTTTACAAGACAACTATGTGCTAATAACGGAAAATTACAATTTTTAAAATTAATTTTAGTTGTATGTGCATGATGTTTTTACAAATTCTCATTTTTCAGGTTACACGGAGACGATAACAGTATCGTATTCAAAAACCTTAACTTTGAAACCTGTTTTCAAAAGTTAGCGTTTTCTTTTCAGGCCCCCCAAACGCCTTTGTCATGTAGGCCTAAATAAATGCCCAAAATGCATAAAAGTTTTTTCAGTTTTTATTTCCATTTTTTGTCGTGTAAATGCCCCCAAAGACTGCAAGTTTTTGAATAGCTACTGTTATTGTCTTTGTGTAAACTACAAAAACGTGAATTTGTGAAACCGGTGGCGTCATGCGTAGTCTATGTGTATTACGTGTTCAGTCTATACCCTGATAGCACACGTATATCACAGACTTTTTTTTTTGATGTGTGTGTTTACATCTGGAAGACGTATTTTTTAGAGTGTTTGCTCATCTGCAATACGTCTATAGGACGTTTCCTCTCTCGTGTCCTGAAACACGTTTCCAAAAGTTTGCTATTTTAAGCCCCCAAAACGGCATTGTCATGTAAATGAACACCCAAAACGCATAAAAAGTTAACTTTTTTAGTTCAAAACGGGGGCATTAAAGGGATAGTTCACTTTGAAATTAATTTTTGATATGTTTTGGCTTACCTCAAGGGCATCCAAGATGTAGGTGTCTTTGTTTCCACAGTAGTTTCAATTTTGATATTTTTAGGTCAAACTGTTTGAGTCTATCAGTCATATAATGGAGGTCCACCTCAAAGAGCATGCACAGAGAAGTCCAAATTAAAAATGATTAAATGACTCGTAAATGTAAGTACACATTGATGGCCTAAGACACAAAACGAGTGGTTTGTGTGAGAAAACGAACAGTATTTATATCCTTTTACCTCTTATAACCACAGCCACGTCCAAGTGAACTGAGGGCACATGCGCTTTGTGGCTGTGGTAACAAGAGGTAAAAACAATATAAAAACTGTTCGTTTTCTCACACAAACTGCTTGTTTCGTGTCATTTACAAGTCATTTAATCATGTTTAAATTGGACTTCTCTCTGTGCATGCTCTTTGAGGTGGACCCCATAGACCTCCATTATATGACTGATAGACACACACGGTTTGACCTAAAAATATAAAAAATTGAAACTACTGCGGAAATAAAAACACCTACATCTTGGATGCACTTGAGGTAATCTAAAACATATCAAAAATTCATTTCAAAGTGAACTATCCCTTTAAAGTTCATGTGTCATTTCATTTGTTTCTGCCTAGTTGAACTGTTCCTCTTGTTGAATCATAAAGTCCTCAATGCTGATTTGTTGCAAGATTGCACATTGTAGGCAATTAGTGACGTTTTTAATTTGAACAAAGAATCATTTCAGTTTCTCGTCGCACAAAATTTTTTTGTTGTTGTAGCTGTTGTCTAAACTCTCACTAGTCCATAAAAGAGTATCCACACCAAATGCTGCTTCTCTCAGGGAATATATCCAATTATACTATTTCTTTTCTGACAGTATCACAGGATCATTTTTAATGAAAACCACCCTAACACTGGGTTCCCAAGGTTCTCCAGCTTGTTCTCATATGGGCCAGGGGTGTGTAGATTTTGATGGTGTGGCTATTAGTCCACTAATAATTCTAGCATTACAATAGAGTTAAAGTGGGAGTCTCATTGAAAATAGCAATGTGTGTCTATGTGTGTGACTGAGGTCAGAGGAGTGGACCCACCTTTTCCTCAAGTACAGACAACAGTCACAGGAAAAGGCAAGGCTGGAAGGCATACATTCATGTGCACTTAGCACTTGCACATGCATGGAATATACACATGTTTATAATATGACATGTTTGGTGATAAATAAAATCATAAAAAAATCATTTAGATGAGGCAAAACTGATAGGGAGCATATCTATACATTTATTTAAGAGGAGAACAGGTGCAATAAGTTCCAAAAATGACCATTTGCCATTCCGATTGATAAAGAAAGGCTGACGCTTATGGGCAGACCTTCTGAAAGCGGAAGGGTGGTGTGTAAAAGAGGAAGCTTTAGGGTGTGTTCGTGACCAGAGCCAAAGCACTTCCTGGTTCAGTGTGCAGCACGAGTAACTTAGTCGGGGGTTGTTCACTTCCTCTTAACTCACTTGGTTGCTTCCTGTCTGACCAAGAAAGCAATGTGTGGTCTAGAGTGTTTTTACAGAGACTGGCCAGAACAGGCTGGAGTGAGTTGGCTGATAGTTGTGAATGGATACGGCATGAATAAACAGTGAGATATGGAACAGAGAAGATGTGAGTGTGTCTGTCAGTAAACAAAGGCTAAAAAAGTAGAGGGACTTCATTTATTTTTTTGGTAGCCTTTCTAATGACATTTGTGAGTTTGGCCTGGTGGCTCAGGGAGGTAAATGCTATAATGTGTTCAAAACTCAAAGTAAATATGAGAAAACTGGAAATATACAGAAGTTTTGTTGTTGAAGAGAAATGGATAGAAGGAAGAGTATTTGTGAGGGGATTTGAACAACCCAGAAATATTTAAACTACTACCCGAGCGTCCCTAAAATTGACTAATTTTACTGTTGGCAGCAGACATTGTATATTTTGCTTAAAGTGTAGCATGTTTGAGAAATCACAATATAAGGAAGAATTTAATTTACTTGTATTTCAATTTTAGTAATTGAAAATGCATAAATCAACAACAGAAATGACGACTCATATATATATATATATATATATATATATATATATATATCTGACACACACACACACACATGACTTAATAAGGTGTAATAACAAGACACAGGTGTAAAATAGTAATTGATGCACTTTGGGTCAGTTTACATAACAACGGCACGCTTAAAACGGAGTTTTTTTTTTTTTTAGTTTTCCGTCTAGAAACGACACCACTGTCAAAACGATTCCCATTCACACGGATCCGAGAAAACAACTAAAAACAGGATATTCTGCTGCCAGGCTATTAGATGACGATGAAACACAACTGACTAAATATCTAATATGCATGTGCAAGACGTCATCATTTTCAGAGATTTGCGTTTTTACTCTTTTCAAAAATTTGCACTTTGTAACCCATTTTCAAAACTTTGGTACCCAAAATGCCATTGTTGTGTAAACGAACAGCCAAAAACACATACAAAGTTTTACATTTTTAGTTTTGTGTAAACAGCCCCTAAGACAAATGAAACTGAACTAGGAGAGACCAAAGAAGAAAGAGAGAGAGCCAAGAAGAGCCACAGAGAATGGGTGGTCTTGGAAACCAAGGCGTAGGTTTCCAAGTCTTGGAAATCAAGGCGGAGGGGTTGAGTGGCCGAGGTGAAGCCAGGGTGCCAGAGAATAGACGTCGAGCCAGAGAATAGAGAATAGAGTTGGAGCCAGGGTGCCAGAGAATAGAGAATAGAGGTTGACTCAGGGTAGAGTTCTCAGTCGGTCGGGTTGGCCCAACAAACCCGACGGGATCCGCGGGTTCGGGCCGGGTTCGGGTCGAAATTATAAGCAAATGACTCGGGTCGGACCTCGGGCTTAATCTTTTCCGCCCTGTTCACCGTAAAGAAAGTCTGGCTGCTGCATGCAAAGTGCATCGCGGGTGGTTGGCCGAGAGGAGAACACGCCTCAGTCCATCCACTGTGGACGCACTGATCTTCTTCCACAATGCCTATTATAATCTTATGATTCGTAGGCTAGGCCTATTTTGTTTCGAAACTTGTAGCCCGCCCGCTGGTTGGCTGTTTGAGTTCTTTTTTTTTATTATTGTGTGAAGATTTTTATTTAAACAGGCATGGCGTTAGCTTTCCTTTGAAAACAGTTGTCAACACTGCACTTGCGCGCATTTCAGACGTGATACTAGACAATGGAAAAAGCAAAGAAAACGCGGTCAGAAGACAAGGAAATGGAAAAGAGAATCTGACCGCATGAGAAACCAGACAAGAGACCCACTTGGTCGGGCTTTTTCACTCGTTGGCGCGAGCTAAAAAGCACCACTGGATGCAATGGTGATGCTGACCTGGCGATCTTGTTGATGGACTAGAAAGTCAATCTTTCTAAGTTTGTGTGCATTTTATTATGTGATTTCATCGGAATGAAGACGCCGCAATGGCAATTGATTGTAGAGCACGTCCGAATTGGGCCGCGGGCTGGGTTCGGGCAGATAATTCATGTTGATGTGTCGGGTTACATCAGGTCCGGGCTTTAAAAGCCACGGGCCGGGTCGGGTCGGGTAATAATTTTTAGGCCCGTTGAGAACTCTAACTCAGGGTGCCAGAGAATAGAGAATAGAGATGGAGCCTGGGTGCCAGAGAATAGAGGCTGAGCCAGAGAATAGAGAGGTGGAGCCAGGGTGCCAGAAATAGAGGTGGAGCCAAGGTGCCAGAGACTAGACTAAAAACGCATCTTTTTAAAATGGCTTTTACTACCTAGTATTGTGATGGAACGTTTATATCGATTTTATTTATTCCTCTTACTTTTCTCTCATTTTTTTATTGTATTTGTGTTATTGGTAGTTTTGATTTGTTGTTTATTCTGTTGTAAAGCACTTTGGTTCACCTATCGGTTGATGTAAGGTGCTATATAAATAAAGTACATTTACATTTACATTTACATTTACAATAGAGAATAGAGAGAACAGAGATGGAGCCAGGGTGCCAGAAAAAAAGAGCTGGAGCCATGGTGCCAAAGAATAGAGGTGGAGCCAGGGAGCCAGAGAACAGAGGGATGGAGCCCAATAGAACTGAAGGCATGGAGGGCCGAGATGCAGACGAAAGCCATGAAGCCCGTGGCGAAGGCAAAGTAATGACTGTCCAAGGCAGAGCATGAGGGACAAAGGAAGCCAGATGGAGCCATCAGGACAAGATCCCAGAGGTAGAGCTTACCGGTCGACACGTCAAGGTGGAGTGGTGGGCTTTGAGGCTTGCAGTGTAGAGGGTCGACACACCAGAACAGAGCTGGTGAATTGGAAGCCCAAGGGAGTCTATGGAGACAAGGCCGAAGAAGTGGATAGCACAGGCCGATATGGGACATGAAGGAGACCAAATCAAGAAACCTCTGTGTGTACTCCTCAAGGGACAGATCCCCCTGTTAGAGGAAGAGGATCTGAACTGCTGCTAGATCCATTTCTTTTGGTCCGTCAGCAAATGGTTGCAAAAAGGATGGATCAAGCAGTTTTCTTTAATGAAAATACACTCAAAATTACACTTCTTCAGGCTAAAAATAGAACAACACAAAAAGTGAGATGAGATCTGACAATAACTGAAAATGAGGGCTATATATACAGTACAAGAAACACAAGGGACTAAACAAGGTAATTAACAAGACACAGGTGAGCCCCATTACGGTAAATCAAAAACCATTGTAACCTATCAACTAAGAAAAAAACACATCCTTATACACTGCATGGCATATAAAAATTAAAGGCAAATACTAAAAAAAAATAAGCTGCAGGAAATGGAAAATAAATTTTAATAAATAATAAATAAAAAGGGTAGTATTTTATAGTATATTTTATAGTAAAATAGTCAAATATTAATAATCAAATATTTGATTATTATACAGTTAGTGGCGATAATGCACCAAAAACTAGCCTACCAACCATCAATATACTGAAAAAGAATAAGAATAAAAAAAAACTAAAGCTGCACCCGAAATCACATACTTTCTATTATTTATAGGCAAAAAACAGTACGTAAGTATGTCCAAATTTACAGTACTAACATAGTCAAAAAGTACCCGGATGACCTACTATTCTGAAGTGTGTATACGATAGACACTTTATTACCCCATGAGGAGAATGAAAGTAAAGTGAATTTGTGAATGACATTAAAGTAATGTAACTGATGCTGGTGGGTCACATGAAAATGACAACATGGCAGGTGTAGTATGTCTGGATTACAATCATACCATACCAGAAATGATGTATATAGGACACCCTAAGCATCACAACCTCCAAATCTCAGGCTAAACCACTCATAACACCTAACCAACTACACAGAGACACCAAACAAACCACCCATGCACACCAGAACCATGGCCTCGACTTATGTGTAAGCTAAACTGTAGTTTTGTTTGTGCTGAGGTTCATTTGATAAAAATGAGAGCTCATTCATGAACATTTACAATAAGCAGGTCAAACTAATGCAACATCGATTAACTAAAATGCATTTGTTTGTATGCATGTTTTAAAACTGTTTTAAACCGACTGCTCTAGTTTAGAGTTTTGTTAGAGAGAGAAAGGAAACAGAGAGTGAAGAGAAGACAGGAAAGACAAGAAAAATGTTCAAGCTGGAAGAGAAGCTGAAAGGAAAGAAAGAGTTGGATGCAGGGGGTGGGCAGAAGGAAAAGAGGGGAAACATCGGGAGGGGGGATCGGATGACTTAATCAGTGCACGCTGCCACTCCAAATACTCTCCACCTCTCTTTCCCTCTCTCTCTCACTCCAACAAACACACCGGTACACAGTGATTGAATCTGTGTCAGTATGAAGTCAGATCCCCTCCCTTTCCCTCTTCACTACAGAAACCTTCATATCCAGTCCCTACATGTGTGTGTGTGAGCAGCTCTCTCAACCATCCCTCCCTGACATTCCACTGCAGATGACGGATTGACTGCTGGGATACAGAAACAGAGAAAGTCAGAGGAATATTCTTTGGATCTGATCACTTTTAAAACTTTTTTCAACTTTAGATCAAACTTTCAGTGTTTTTCTTCTTTTCTCTGAAACTTCTGTTGGGAAACAGCAATCATTACATAGACTCTGCTACTGTAACATCCAATTCCTTTTGGGATTCCTTTCAGGGACTAAACAACCCCAGGCAGGGGACACCATTCAAAACAAACGGGTGAGTACAAATTTAAAGAGTGAAATGCTTCATTGGACCAGCATCAGGTGCAGTCCTTTGTCTTGTTTGTGTGCTGTGATGACTGACTGGGATTGTCGGGTGTTTTCAAGAGCGATGGGTGACTTACGCCAAAATAACATAAAAAGACAAATGGGACTCTAGTGGACATGCTGACCATAATTACCTAACAGACATTGAAATACGACTTTGCACATCCTCCAAAATGACTATAATTGTAGTAGGAGAGGGGTCGGTAATTCATCATTCTTGACCTCAGCTTCTGCAAAGTGTCGCTGTGTCACAAGTAGCTCTTGGGTGGAAATTAATTGGAAGATTTTCCTAGAAAACTCTCAGAGGAAACAAGATGTGCGTTTGTGGTTTTAACAAACAAAGGTACAAGCTGAAATAATTTTCAGTGGCAGTCGACAATGTGCAAACTGCTGATGGATGGTGATAAATAAAGAGGGACTATTCACAAGTTAAACAACTGAAATGTCTCACGTCTCACTGGAGAAGACAGAATCTTTAAATTCATAATGAATCATGATGAAGTTCATAATGAAGGTGATGGTAAAAACATAGAGTAGGAGGAAGACTAGATGTACGTGTAAATCAAATGACATATTACTGTATATCCTAAATAAGAGATACACAGTTTTCTTATTGCTGAAGTGCACAACTTTATAAGTGAATGCTGTAAATTATGCAAACAACCAGTGCAAAACAGGTAGAAAAAGCATAAAGAAACATTTCTTTGATTAAATGACTCAGCCTCATTGTCAGAAAACCACTGTGATGTCATTTGTAATCTGTATGAAGTGTGTCTGAAACCATATGGAGAGGCAGTGATAAATCATATTCAAAGGCGATCAAGTTCAATGGGTTCTTTAAATGTCAAAGTTTTTACTTTTTAATTTTACAAATGCCTTTATGTTTTACATTTTCTGCTAAAGAACATTTCTGAAAAATGTTCTCTGTTGTGGAAAGATTTGCAAGTTTGATCTATATAAAGTGTTCTATACCAAATGTGGTACATATCAGATTTGAGCATCTGGAGAGTATATTCCAGTCAGATCCATTTACTAAACATGTATTGATGGAGGCCCTCACCTCTCGCTCTCCGCCTTTTCTCCTTTTCCAAAAACCTTCACACACACACACACACACACACACACACGCACACACACACACACACACACACACACACACACACACATACACACACACACACACAGTTAAGGGATAGCTTCCCTCAAACCCTACATCTACAAAGAGTTTCAAAGTAACAGTGGAAGAAAAAGAAAACGGGAACGAGTCCAAAGAAAAGATTAAGGCAAGAGGCATGGGGAAAATAGGGGGAAAGGGGAACACTTTGGGGGTAGGGGGACATGAGGTTGAATTTCAGAAAGCACCATATTCATTTTTCCCTCTGTGTTCATCAGATACAAGAAATTCATTGTTTTGTAAAATAAACACAGAACTGTAGTACTTATAGTACTGATATAGTGAGATCAGACTAGCATTTAACAGCATTTGCTTAACACATTTCTCCCGTTTCAGATCATTTAGTCTGAAATCAGAGCCCAACCAGCTTTGGGAAACATGCAGCATGATTAATACACCCACTAACACAATCATGTCAGGCTTTTGTTGCCGCAGCTGGGACATCTTAAAAGGTTTCAGAAAGAGAGAGGCAAAAAATGCAGATTTGTAGTTCATTGAAATGTCTATGAAGGTCAATGACAGAATTTTTTTTCAGTGTTTAAAACATGTGCCACATTCTAAGAAATGCAATCTAAGATGTATTCATGTTGATTTCTTTTGAAAAATATTTATACTGACCCCAAAATTCATGAAGTAAAATCAAATAAAATATTTTCCTAAAACTTTGAATTCATGTACTTATTTATCATCATCAACATCATTTTTATACATTTCTACAATGGATTTTTTTTTTTATTTGAATGTTATTTAAAATGTAAATTATTATTAATGTAAATTTATCTTGATATACATCATGAAAGAAAAAATGATCGAATTTTTATGGCTTTATGCACCGCTGCACTACTTCCTGAACTTAAGCCAGCTCATTGTTTCCTGTCTGCCATTATTGGACAAACTGATTAATTCAGGTGTGCCTGACCTCAGTAGTCACGGCAACAATAATCAGACACACCTGAATTAATCAAGTTTGGCCAATAATGGCAGACAGGAAACAAGGAGCTGGCTTAAGTTCAGGAAGTAGTGCAGCTGTGCATAAAGCCAATTAAACTCTGCTTCACATTTCAGAGTTCTTCTTTCCCTGTTATGCTGTAAAGCCCTGGAACCTCTACAATGACAGACGTCCTGCAGCTCAGTACCAACAGTCCACAAGTGCCAGGTAACATTTCGTTAAAATTAAGACTTGGGTGAAAAAAAAAAAATAATAATAGTAATATCTGTGTAATAACCATGGAGAACTTAGGTTATAATAGTTGAACAAGTACTTTTGCAGTATACAACCATAATTTATAAACAGCAGATTTGGAGAATGTGAACCTGAATTAAAATATGTGATCATCCACACATTTCCACAGGAATTATGCTGTAATTCCTGTCTAAGCCATCAACAATACTGGACTGGGGTGTGACCCTCTCTTATCTACGCTCTGCACTCTTGAGAATATCTGCACATGTCGATAACATTCCTGCCATACTCTTGAGTGAATTCCACCCATGTTTGAAAACATATTAGAGTGACCTTGCTGGAAAAGCTCAATCCATGTTGGTAGCACTTGCCATGGAATTCATTCTGACCTGGAAAAATGTCATACGCACCCTTTTGACCGTGTTAGGAATTATGGAATGTTGGGAATTCTGCTCCTGAAATTCCTTGCTGCCAGTGTTGCCACAGATGAGACACCACAAATCAAAGTGTTAATATCGACTGCACTTTATGACACTGTTGAAGAGAACACATAGCTCCTGTGTTAGATATAAGGACAGAAAATAGCTTTCAAATGTATTTGAAATAATGATATAATTGTCCAGGTTTTAAAGTCTATCATCTATCATCCAAATGCATGTTAATGATCTGATTGTAAATTATTCGTCCCCATATATGTTTCATTGTAATTTTTAATCAAAATGTCAACTCGATCTTCTGTTGAAACTTCTCTCTGATGACATATTGGTGGTCCACAAGCAACTAAAAGCTGGGATTCAGATCTGACTCCACATCTTAAAATCCAATCAATAGCTAATATAGAAGCAAGTCCCTGCCCTACTTTTTTCTTTTTTTAATAAGCCGTTTCACTTCGATATATACATGATAATACGGAGGAAAAGATCAGTTGCACTTTATTTTACGTACCTATGAAAGTACTGGAAATTGAAAATTCAACATGGATTTAGGTTAGGTTTAGGGGTAGATTCAGGGTTAGTACCCTATTACCCAGTAATTTAATTTAAGTTCTGGACTGGACTGTCACTACGTCTGTTTCATTGCAGCTTTAAAAACTTCTGAAATGTAGGTTGTATTTCTTTTATAAAGGTATAAGGTGACAGAAATTTTCCTAACAAAACCATCCATTGGAAATTCTGATGTCACATGCCAGTTGGGCTTAAAAGCTCAGGCCACCAGTATGAAACTTTCCAGAAATTCTTGCCACTCCAGTGTCATTACATACAAGGAGTCCTGTTCTTGTTTTTTCCAGCAACTCATTTAAATATTTCTAGAGTTTTCCCTTTATCCCTCAATCAATCTTTTCATCTTGTCCTCTTTTTTCAGGTGAAGACAGATCAGCCTCTACATCTCCATCTGGTTCTCCATCTCCTTCCAGAAATGAGTGCAGTATCACTCCTCTTACTCCCTCTCTCTCTCCGGTAAGATCATGACGAACAAAGTCCTAAACCGGCATTAAATGCCCAAAAATCAGATGCTTCAAACTACAGTAATGTTAAAAGAGGATGTGGTCCCACCAGAAATATGCAATTATGCTTCTTTACTTAGCATTCACTCAGTTGGTTGAAGCTCTATCATTAGCTCATCCTCCAGTTAAAGTGCACTGCAATCTGTGGTCACACAAAAATGTTTCCTCCGAAAGCCGACTTTAATCACTTAAAGGTGAAGTTTGTCATTTCAGCACCACTAGTGTCACAAAATCGAATTCCAAAAATAGTTTTAAGGTCGGTTGGACAAACCTCAAACTCATGCCATTGCTTTAGCCAATGGCCCTAAATGGCACACTTAATACACTTGTGGACTTACATGTGTGCATGTACTCTGCTATCCATATTTTTTTTGATGTTTTTGGACCATTGCTTTCATGTCTAAAACATAAGAAGATCAACTTCTCCTTAAAAAACAAACGGACCTTGCATTTTTTCATTCCACTGTTGTGAGATAACACAGTCTCATCCCAATTCGTCATATAACTGACGTTTTGGGACGTCTTTTGACCATTCGTCAATATACGACTTTTTAGGGCCCCCTTAAACGTCGGTAGATGACGATCCCGGGTCGTCATACAACTGACGCTTTACCTTTAACGTCAGTTAGGTGACGAGTTGGGTTTAGGGTTAGGTTTAGGTCTGGGGTAGAGTTAGGATCCCATAACGTCATCTACCGACGTTTAAGGGGGCCCTAAAAAGTCGTATATTGACGAATGGTCAAAAGACGTCCCAAAACGTCAGTTATATGACGAATTGGGATGAGACCGGGTTGGCTTCTCGCATATTTAAGCACAAAATCGCATTCGATGTGAATGTTGCCTTTTCATTCCACTGCTCTACCCTCCCATTGTTTTTCGTTTTAGATGTGCGTGTTTGCTCGTTGTACTTGTGTCTTGTGGCTCTTTGCTCAGACACACCATTATAAATGCTTCTATAAACCTGGCTTTTTTCATTCTCCTGTCCTGAGTCTCATGTTTTTACTTAAATCACCTTTAAATGGACCAATAAATACTGGAATGAATGTGTTTAGTCAATGTAACACTCAGGTCAGGGAAATGATCTCGAGATAAGAGGAGCGAGGGAGAAGGTGGAGTCAGTTACTCTCCGTACCAGGGAGATTTGTTTTTGTAAAGTCACCCTTTCTGAAAATATTAAGGCAATAGATTTATTTTCTTTCTGTCTACCTTGTTTTTTTTCCCTTCTTTCTCTCTGTAGAGAGCAGAATTGAGACCGTGTGTGGCTCGTCCATTTTCTGTGGTGGTCGCCATAGATTTTGGCACCACCTCCAGTGGCTATGCCTTCAGTTTCACGGAAGATCCTGAGACCATTCACATGATGAAGTATTTATGCATTGATTTGTAACCTGAAGTTATTATGAGTTTTTATAACTCCCCCGCCCATTTCTCACCCAAGATTTCTCCCTGTTTTTCTAACAGGCGGTGGGAGGGTGGTGACCCTGGTGTAGCCAATCAGAAGAGTCCAACCTGTTTGCTGTTGACCCCTGACCTCCGGTTCCACAGTTTTGGCTTTGCAGCTCGAGACAGTTACCATGACCTTGACCCAGAGGAGGCCGGGCATTGGCTCTACTTTGACAAATTCAAAATGAAAATCCACAGCACCAGTGTAAACATCTACCTTTTATTGACTGTTTTTTTATAGTAGAATTTATTCAGCTGCTAGAGTAAGTGCTCAGCTTAGGGGCATCAAGCTGATGCATTGTTGATAAGGTATCACAACACTGTCTTAAATAGAAGAAGCTAGATCTACTCTCTGTGTGAAGCAAAGCATAAGGGGAGTGGATTATTTATGACACTTCTGTGAGCAGCAGACTTTCTTGCTTATCTATAGGATCTAACTATGGAGACTGAGCTGGAGTCAGTAAGTGGAAGAAGAGTTCGGGCCATTGAGGTGTTTTCTCATGCCTTGAGGTTCTTCAGAGAACATGCTTTAAAGGTGAACAAACACACACACACACACACACACACACACACACACACACACACACACACACACACAAACATCTTAGGGTCCTCCTCCAGTGACAAAATAAGTAGTAGCTGCTATTAACTAATAAGGAAACAAGCTTATCTAATCAGTTTGTAATTTCAAATTTAGGAGTAAGATTGTTCCTTATTAGGAAATCAATAATTACTGAATGAAATTAGAGTCATTAATAACTATCAAATAACTATGACAAATCACAAAGAATTACCAATTAATTACTAATCACAGCATTAACATGTCTGAGATGTAATCAGTTGTCTGTTTTACTCTGAATATTGTTATAAAATGCATCAGTGTTTCATATTCACTCTTTAAGAGCTACTGGTGATCTGGACCATTATTTATACATACGTGGGAAAATAAATGTTTTAAATAATGGTCCAGTTCACTAATATTTCCTACAGAGTAATTAACAATTAATTGGTAATTCTTTATAATTTGTCATAGTTAGTTAGTTGATAGTTATAAATGAGGCTAATCTCATTCAGTAATTATTGATTACCTAATAAGGAACTATCCCAGTCCTAAATGTGATATTATTAACTGATTACACAAGCTTACTTCCTTATTATCCTGCATTACTTCTTGCATAGTAGTGATTTATTCTAAAGTGTTATCCAAATTATATGAAAAAATTAGTCTTTGGCCCAAGCCGCCCAACATGATGGTATGAACACTGTCATACCCATGACTCTACATAGGACACGTGGTTTAGAAAATGGATATCGGTTATAGAATTTCTGAAAATATATACATTTTTATTTTATTTTTTCCAATAAAATATACACTTTCTTTGTACTTTACTTTTTTGTTTCTGAATTAGTAATTATTTGAAAATTTAAATCTGTGAAACATTATTTTTTCCAGTGGTGTGACTGTCTTGGTTATTCTTTCACTTATTTAGGCATTTGTGGCCTATTTTATTGTACAATATAAATCTAGGGCCAGACTGAACATGAACCACCAGTGTAATGTAGAGCAGTGCTCGTTGGGAAATGTATCTTGGTCCAAATCTTTCAGGACGTACTTTTCCTTTACTCAAACAAGAACACATCCAGTCTCTGTGAACAGTGGGGGTCAGGGGAGGTGGAGGTTCTGGGCTAATCTGTAGTCAGTCTTGGCTGGACCTTAACCTTCTTCCTCCTGTTTCCTGGAGCCCCTGAAGGCTTGTGGGAAAACACTAGCATGGAGATTTCTTCCAAACCTCCGGCCATGCATCCTGAGCGTCTTGAGTCTGGCACATCACGGTTCATTTTAGAGGGGAACGGAAATAAGGGATATCAATAACTAATAGAAGTATGAAAATGTTATCTGTGGTAGATAGTTTGGAGAAGAGATGCATGTAAATGTAGTAATGTGTGTGTGTGCGTGTGTGTGCTTTTCAGGAGGTGAAGGACCAGTCCTCCTCTGTGCTGGAAAGTAATGAAGTACGATGGGTCATCACTGTTCCTGCAGTTTGGCGGCAGCCAGCCAAGCAGTTCATGCGAGAAGCTGCCTATATGGTAATGTATTGTAGCATACGTGATCTAAGATCAGTTTCCACTACATACATGAAAAATTACACATAATCAAATATAGTAACACTTTAGTTTAGAGTCAAATTCTCACTTTAAACTATAGTTGCTTATTTTCATGCATGTTACTAAGATATTGGCTGTTTATTAGTACTTATTAAGCACATATCCACGCCTTATTCTGCAAGCCAATTTCCGCAAAAGTCATAGTTACTACTAATTAGTTAAAGGAGAGGTTCACTTTTAAAAAAACTTTTGCTGATAATTTACTCATCCCCCATGTCATCCAAGATGTCCATGTCTTTCTTTCTTCAGTCGATGATTATAAATATTCCATGATTTTTCTCCATATAATGGACTTCTATGGAAACCAAATGGTCCAAGGTCCAAAAGACAGTTTCAGTACAAACTGCAAACTGTTCAAAGGGCTTTAAACGATTCCAGACGATGAATAAGGGTCTTATCAAGCGAAACGATCGCTCATTTAATAAATGAATAACAAAGTTTAAGATTTATAATCTCAAATGGTGGCCTTGCTCTGTTCTGTGATGCGCGTTCGTGACTCTCCTGTTCGAACTCGTTCATCATAATGAACGAATCTTTTCCCGAATCAACTCATTCATTTCGTTCACTGAATGAACCAAATGACACGAAAAAAGATTTTTTTCACAGAACAAAGCAAGGCGAGCATTTGAGCTTATAAAACTTAAGCTTTGTTATTTTTTTTTAAATGAGCAATCATTTTGCTTGATAACACCCTTATTCATCGTCTGAAATCGTTTAAAGCCCTTTGAACAGTTTGTACTGAAAGTGTCTTTTGGACCTTGAACCGTTTGGTTCCCATTGAAGTGCATTATATGGAGAAAAATCATGGAATATTTTCATCAAAAACCTCAAAAAAAAGAAAGACATGGACATCTTGGGTGACATGGGGGTGAGTAAATTATCAGCAAAAGTTTTTTTTAGAAGTGAACTACTCCTTTAATAGTGAGAAGACCGTAAACTATAAAGCGTGACCAATCAAATACACACACTTTCTCTTTCTTCCTTTTCCTTTTCCTTTCTCTTTTTCTTTCTCTTTCTCTTTCTCTCTTCTCTCATGCATACATACACAAATGAACACTCCCACATTGAATGTGATGTCCTTAAGCCCCCAAGTGCAGTTCAGGAAATGTGCGTATGTGAAAAGGAATGCAATAGTCACTGCACAGTGCACACATACAGTACATGTTGAAAGACTTTTGTATGAGTGGAGAGAAATAGTGTGCCAAGAGGGGAATATAACCTGATATCCATTAAATATTTGTGTGTGAGATGTAAGTATTGCAGACTTGTACATTTCCCTATGAGAAAAACACTAAGAAATCAATCACAGAGTTTATTTTTACATACAACAATCAACAGTGCAGAGATCGCTTTTAAAGAACAAAGACTGTGGTTCAATCACTACCAGCTGCTTAGAATCGAAGACCACTGAAATCCCCCCACAGTTATACCTAAACCAGCCAACAACTCTGCATATTAAACAGGCCCTTGTCAGACCTGTACTTTTTCTAGTAGCCCTGGATCTTTCTCTCTCACTACCTTACTAGAGGTAAGGCAGGTTGAGGTTAATTTCCTCTTTGCAGTTTGCAATGTCACAGAGGTTAAACAATGCAAGAGACCAGCACACAAACACAGGAAACCACGCCTGTCCCAGCCAAGCAAGAGAGGGGGAACGAGGCAGCCCACCACCTCCTATCATAACTCCATGACTAACTGGGGCAGTGTAGCCTACTGACACTTTCTCAATATACCAGTACTCATTGTACATTAAACATGGTGTTTATATTTTGTAGAAACATTTTGTTTACATTATAATTTGAGCTGTGCATGGTCATAAAATGTTGATTGATGCTAGCTAGGGTGTAGTGGATGGGTGCCAGGGTGTTGCTATGGAGTTGTTAAGGTGCTCTGAGAGTTCTTACTAAATTGCTTACTAAATTAGCATTGGCTAGAGGATTCTGGGTGGTTGCTAAGGCATTGCTATGGTGTTTGACTGTCCCAAGTCAAAATAACTAAATGCACCATACAGTTAAACAGCACTGGTACTTTTCAGCTTGTATCAGTTTGAATTTCGGTAACACTTTAATATACGGTTCCTTCGTTAATGAATAACTACACTAGAACCAATAAGTAACACAATATTAACAATCTAGTAACTATTATTAACTAACAAGAAACTCTGATTAACGAACTAGTAAGTAATAGTGCACAGATGAAAGTGGTACTTCACTATTAACTAATCAATAACTACTATTTTTTTCAATGCTTCCCAGAGAACTACTGAAAAAGTTTATTAACAATCTAGTAACTACCATTACCTAAAAATAATCTCTGATTAACGAACTAGTAAGTAATAGTGCACAGATGAAAGTGTTACTACATACTTCTGTGGGAATTACTAATTGTTTGGATCCGTTTTATAAAGTGAAGACCATGGGAACTAACTAGTAATGACTCAAGTGTTACTAAAGAAATTTTCTAAATGTATACTAAAGTTCACCAAAAATCTCAAATCGTGACTAGATCATGTAATAATACTTGAGTCATTACTAGTTAGTTCCATTGACCTTCACTTTATAATACGGATCCAAATAATTAGTAATTCCCATAGAAGTTTCTTTTTAGTTAATAACAGTTACTAGATTGTTAATAAACTTTTTCAGTAGTTCTCTGGGAAGTATTAAAAAATTGTAGTTATTGATTAGTTAATAGTGAACTACCACTTTCATCTGTGCGCTATTACTTACTAGTTTGTTAATCAGAGTTTCTTGTTAGTTGAAAATAGTTACTAGATTGTTAATATTGTGTTACTCATTGGTTTTGTGTAGTTATTCATTAACGAAGGAACCGTATTTTAAAGTGTTACCTGAATTTCTTCAGCCCAAGGCCTGCCCAGACTCTTTTGGTACCCTAGGCAAGATTTTGTATAGTGCCCCCCACACGACAACTCTCCCCAGTTTTGCTAATGTCAAAACTAATACTTATGGTAATTGCGCTGTAATGCACAATTAACAGATTATGCTTATGTATAAGAATTACTTCATGACGCAGGCAGTGTTTAAATCAGTCCAACATATTGTTGTCAACTATTGTTTTTTTTCCATTGATGACAACATTGTTATCGTAAACATAATGCAATTTTAAAGTACTAGGATATTAATTGGCAGAAAAATCACTAAAAAGCTACCACTCATCTCAGTTTAATGCGGTCACAAAGTGCCATTATAATCATTGAAGCTGTCTATACTGCACAATTAATCTGTTATTTACATTGTGTCTACACTTTGTTTGTTATAATGAGAGGATTTGCAAGTGTGGCTCGGAGTCAGCACTGAAAAGATTCTGACTTAAACGGAAACCCTTTGGCACTCTCCAAAACACAAACACAAATTCGCACTGGAGCCTTTGTCAAATCTGTTTCGCCAATATGATATTATTACAGTATCAAATGAGGGTGCTCTTGCTTTTGTTTGAGGTTGCTTCGCCCCCCTGTCATTTTGTAGCATGTCACCTATGCCACGGACCAGTGTTCTGTCGATTTTTGCTTCCTTGTCGAAAAATGCTACCGTAGCGCGAATTGATGACATAATGCCGATTAAAGTCGTATGAAATACAATTATAATACAATTCTAAGTTAGCTACTGTATACTGTAGACGACTATTTTTACTTTTAAACGGTGTGAAAAATAAAAATTATCATAAAATATTCATCTTTGACTTGTCAAAGTACACCTTTCCTCATAGTAACTGAAAATTTCAGTTATTCTTTTTCAGCTGGCTGATCGTACAAATATTCATATGGTAGTAAGCATTTTTTTTAAGGGAAATTATATATTATAACAGGAAAATGTACCTTTTGTAAAAAAAAGAAAAAAAAAATCTGAGTCTGCACATGTGCATAACCGGTAAGTAGCGAATCTCCATGGGTAGCATGAATTGTCAGAACACCGGCCCTGCTCCAGACAAGGGATTTTCCAGTCACTTTTTCACTTTGTTTGCAAGTTAACAAGTGTATTTATGAGGGAATTTTTCAACTATTCACTGATTCATTCAAAACATGAATTAATTCAGGAACAAAACAAATGACTGTCTATTCGAGAGTCATTGAATCATTCACTCAACTGATTTGTTCAAAAACGGATTCATTCAGGAACAAAATAAATAACTGTATGAGTGAGCCACTGAATTGCTCACTCAGTCAGTTCATTTCAAATACTGATTCATTCAGGAATAAAACAAGTGTCTGTCTATACAAGTGAGTCATTTAAATATGAACTTAACTGATTTGTCCAAAATGCTTATTCACTCAGGAACTAAACACAACTCTGTGTGTTGCCTAAAAACTGCTGATAAGTGTATACTACTCAATAATAAATAAGGCTTATGTTGTGTATCTTATTGTAGGCAGGTTTGGTGGCTCCAGATTCTCCTGAACAGCTTCTCATAGCTCTTGAACCGGAGGCTGCATCCATCTACTGCAGGAAGCTCCGTCTACACCAGGTCATTGACCTCAGCCAACGACCAGTAACCAATGGTTTAGATGTAGATGGCTCCCGCCCTTTCGATTCCAGTTTTAGGCAGGGTAAGAAGATTTTTTTTTCTCTTCTTCTAAACCAATTAGCATTATACAGTATCACTCGCTCTCAGATTGAACCTGGGAAGGAGTCCAAACCTCTTGCTTTGAGTGTATCACATTTCTCTATAAACATTAAATGGGAACCATGCTTAAAGCATAGGGAATATAGGACTGTCTTTCATCCCTTTGAAAAAAGAGTGCTGTTTTTGTTTTGTGTGGTTATTTGCGGGTGCATGCATTGCGGACCGTTAGATGGGTCAGACTGATCCAGAACCAAGTGGATCTCAGTGACTATGAGATCGTATGGTTTGGATTTAGACAGCAAGAACAAGATGACATTTTCCCGTAGGTTAGAGTGTCCCCTGAGGTCACAGAGCTGAAAAAAAAAACTCTTTGAAAGATTGACAATGTTTTTGTTATCACAACTTGAAAAAAGAGAAATGGGGTTCTTTTACAAACACACTTTTCACATTTATATACAACACAAAATAAAGCACCATAGACACTATCATTCATTCCTGCTTTTACGCTCAAACAAAATATACTTACACTTATACACACACATTTTACATTATAATTGAAACAAGGTGCTGCGAACCATGAGCTCACCCCATGAGCTTCCCCAAAGGGAAGTGAGCGTATGTATGTTCCAAAACATACATAATGCATAAGATTTTGTTGTTTTACTCGTCACATACTGAAACTTCCAGTCTTAATAACTATTGACTTACCCTAGAAACTATAATATAAATGTTCATGACTTGACAATTGTGACAACTAAAACGATAATTACAACAGAATTCTCCAGTGATCCATGTACGCAACATTGTTAACTGAAACATTAAATAAACTAGTGAAACTATCGAGTGTGAGAAGTCGGTTTTAAAAGAGATTCTTCCAGTCAAAGGTGTGGGGTAGAAACTAGTCCAAATAAATTTAGTCCATTATTGTCTGTCCTCTCATCTTCTTAAGACAATATACACACTATCAATCACCGTCCAGCTGTTCTTCCGAAACCACATGGATTTAAGAGTAATTAAAGTTCAAATCAGTTTATTTGTACTTTTTCCTCTTTGTTTCAAATGCAGTTTCATATTGTAATGGTTTCCAGATTGTCCCCAAAGTGCAGTGAAGTTTCTCTTCTCTGTGTGTTTGCTGTAAGCTCTGGGAATGATCAGCAGCGTGTCTGTATTCTCAAATGAAAATAATTCTCTTTACCTGAAAAGAAAATGTTTGAAGTAATGCATTCAATAAAAGAGTTCCTCGGGAAATATGGCAGACAGAATAGCCGTAGTAACCCCGAAAGTGAAGCAGATCATTCTTAGTTTAGCAGGTCATTATTCACTAAAAGCACCCAAAACTGCAGCCATGAAACAAGCTTGTTTTATTAGGTATATAAGAGTAAGACTTGAAGAAATTTTTGCTCAGATCTCGAAGGCATGTTTTACTAACAAATGCTTTAGGTTCATTAAATAAAGGTCAGCTTAGCAGGCTGCCATTATTGATCCAGGCATATACACTCTCTTCCTTTCTCTTTTGTTCTCTCCGTGAGTTGTATTGATTCTGATAAGACTTTGATTAATGCTACCCATGTGTGAGTGATTCATAGACTAAAGGAACTCAATGTTTCTTTCAGCCCGTGAGCAGCTCCGCAGAGCCAGACATAGCCGAACTTTTCTGGTGGAGAGTGGTACTGGAGAATTGTGGTCTGAGATGCAGACAGGTAAGAAATGGAGACACATTTATTTAGCTACAGTATAAAACTGAGGACATACAATAGAATGGCAATGGCGGCAATAAATACATATATTACAAAGTGATTTTGTCCTCAGACACACAAAGTATATTGGAAACTAACATCCTGTTGCCTGTTGGCTATATAGAGTGCTGACACTGTAACAAACTAAACATGAACATGCTTTAATAAAGATATGGATGTCTTTTTTGTGTGATTCTTTGATCATAATACAAGAAACCACAAATAGACCATAACAATACTTTCCAGGAAAATAATTTCCGGAGTATTGTAATGAACTACTTTTTTTTCTTTCAGTTTTCACGTAAGATGGAACCTTCCTATCTTAAAACATGATTTCTCTTAAAGGGTTAGTTCACCCAAAAATGAAAATTCTGTCAGTATTTACTCACCCTCATGTTGTTCCAACCCCGTAAGGCCTTCGTTCATCTTCGGAACACAAATAAAGATATTTTTGATGAAATCTGAGAGCTGGATCGCTCCTGCATACTAGTCCGTAGGCTTCTCGAGGAATTGAAACTTGCTGGCCTCGAAAAGTTGTTAAAGACATCGTTAAAATAGTCCAAGTGACTAAAGTAGCTCAATCTTAACTTCATCAAGCAACGAGAACACTTTTTGTGCACAACAAACAAACAAAAATAACGACTTTATTTCAACTATTCACTTCCTTCTCTGTGGGCCTCTAGTCAGTTAACGTAGTGTGATAGTGTAGAGCTACGTCACACGTAGGCTCACAATTGGCCGATGCTGGTCATGTGTGTGATGCGTGTGACATACAATAACAGATCATACCCTGTTAAACTAGTAACCTGACTCGAGGCAGAGAGAGAAGTAAATGAATAGTTGAAATAAAGTCATTATTTTTGTTTGTTTTTGGGGTTTTTTGCGCACGAAAAGTGTTCTCGTCGTTTGATAAAGTTAAGATTGAGCCACTGTAGTCACTTAGACTATTTTAACAATGTCTTTAATGACTTTTCGAGGCCAGCAAGTTTCAATTACTCAAGAAGCCTATGGACTAGTATGGAGGAGCGATCCAGCTCTCAGATTTCATCAAAAATATCTGAATTTGTGTTCCGAAGATGAACGAAGGTCTTAAGGTGTTGGAACAACATGAGGGGGAGTAAATACTGACAGAATTTTCATTTTTGGGTGAACTATCCCTTTAACCACACTCTCTTGTTCCTTATGTGCATATAATACTGTTTATATAACTCTAATTGCTGTGCATATATGTAAGAGACCCTCATTATGGAGTATGTTATTACTGGCTGCACAGTTGGAGTGCATGGCTGCAGTGTGTGTGCATACAACTCTCTCTGCGTGACTGGCACAATGACAAGGTGCAGGGTCAAAATAATCAGATCTTTAGCTCCAGATGTTTCCTGGACAGAAAAAAAGGGGGGGAGCGAACGAGAGTTTATTGTCATCTAACTCATACACTAGTAAAAATACAGAACTCCTTCATTTTTACATCTTGTGCTGTTAATTGTGCACACATGCTTATTCACAAAGAGGAGGCCATTTTCCATGAAACTGAGTTATTACACCACAGTGCAAGAACAGGGTGTTATTATTGCTTCAAAAATCCTGTAACAAGCAGGTAATGACAAAGTCTAACATCATGATTAAATAACCATGTGTGTTTTCGAAGGTGATCGGTACATTGTGGCAGACTGTGGCGGTGGGACGGTGGATTTGACGGTGCATCAGATTGAGCAGCCACAGGGCACACTAAAGGAGCTTTACAAAGCCTCAGGTTAGTTGAGGACCAAAACTAACTGCTTCATCTGCAGCTCAAAGATCTTCAATACTAGAGTGAAACGATAAGACTTTTATTTCAATAACTGTTGTACATGATTTTAGGACATGATCTTGGTTCAACGGCCCTGTCTCAGATGGCACCTAAAACCCATGTTGTCCCCCGAGTCCACACTTAGGGGATATAGTGCCGAATGTACGGTAGCGTATGAGATTGGCTTTGCAAACAGATACATCAAGGGTACTCGTAAGCAGGGTAGGATGGGGGGGAGGGGTCCGATCCTGCACGTGGTGGGCCACCTTCCAGCAGAGGGCATGTAAACATCCCTATGCCCAACTCACTCCGAAGGGGAAAGCCCTTGTAGTGGGGACTTTGAAGGCAGCAGGGCACTTGTGTGACGTAATGAAGCCATTTGGAATGCACTTGGAAAAGGGAGGAATGAAATTGTTAATATGCTTTATTTGTGTGTGTTCCCAATCGGCTCTTAACTTTATAAGTTATATGGGGCGCAACGTGCAGTTTCTGCCAATCTCATGTTAAAGGAGTAGTTCACTTTTCAAAAAGCTTTTGCTCATAGTTTACTCAGCGCCATGTCATCCAAGATGTCCATGTCTTTCTTTCTTCAGTTGAAAAGAAATGGTTTTTGAATGCTCGCCTTGCTCTGTTCTGTGACGCACATTCATGAACTCGTTTATCAAAATGAACAAATCTTTTTCTGAGTCATTTGGTTCATTCAACTAACGAAAAGAACAAATTGACTTGGAAAACGATTCGTTCATTTTGACGAACGAGTTCTAACAGGAGAGTCACGAACGTGCATCGCAGTACAGAGCAAGTTGCTCTGGCGAGCATTTGAGCTTATAAAACTTAAACTTTTTTTTTTAAATGAGTGATCGTTTCGCTTGATAAGACCCTTATTCATCGTCTGGAATCAGACGATGTGATTTGCAGTTTGTACTGAAAGTGTCTTTTGGACCTTGAACTGTTTGGTTCCCACTGAAGTCCATTATATGGAGAAAAATGCTGGAATGTTTTCATCAAAAACCTTAATTTCTTTTCGACTGAAGAAAGAAAGACATGGACATCTTGGAAGACATGGGGGTGAGTAAATTATCAGCAAAAGTTTTTTCAAAAGTGAACTACTTTAATCTTGAGTAGAGTATTCTCGCATCCTTTATATCGCCGATGAGTCTTTAGTTTTATCAGATTTATAAAAGACAAATACGCTGCACCGATTCTTTGTGAAACCAGCCGAGCTCCTGGAAGCGTGCCGTGCAGACGGCTTCCGTAACCCTGAAGGAGTGAATTTGGCACAGAGAAAGTCCAACTTGTTTTTTGAAACTTTAGCCATGTTTAGCATGAGACTCCAACTCTTTAACAGTGCAACTGTTACATTAAACACATAAGGCATTGAACACACTTCTTACCTTTGAAACTTTTTTTAAACAATATGAAATGCATGACGAAAATGTCTGTGATACATCACAACAAAACAACCTGAATTCTTCTGTTTATACGTTAACTCCAACTCTCCTGTCATATCTAGATTTTTGAATCGTGAAGACTAGTCACCCTGGGCCACACGACCATAAACAATTAAATTACTTCCTTGAAGTGACCATTGCATGTTCCCTTCACTAACAGACTTGTGGATGGACCCATCGTGAAGAGATTCAGTAGTTCACTTTTGTTTGAAACACCACTTGAAATGGCTCCCCCTTCCCGAAGTTCCATTCAAAGAATTCGCCGAAAGTTTAACTCCAGCCCTAATGGGCTTTATGCCCAGCTGCACTACTTCCTGAACTTGAGCCAGCTCCTTGTTTCCTGTCTGCCATTATTGGCCAAATTGATTAATTCAGGTGTGCCTGACCTCAGTAGTCATGGCAACAATAATCAGACACACCTGAATTAATCAATTTGGCCAATAATGGCAGACAGGAAACAAGGAGCTGGCTGAAGTTCAGGAAGTAGTGAGGCTGGGCATAAAGCCCATTAAAGACACCTGAACCAGATAATCAATGTCTTTAGTATCTATAGAAATTTACAGGCTAGTTTGTTGGAGCTAATCCCTGCAAAAAAGTGGTCCTCCAAGATCAGGGTTGGACACCCCTGGTTTAAGGGAACGAGAAGGGTTAGGCTTAGTACTCTGGAGTTGGGGTGCAAACTATATTCTTATCAAAGGAAATTACTTAAATGTTTTCCAAAACCAACAAATTCAGGAGCACATCCTACCAGCCAAAATGTTTATCACTAATGATGAAATGGAATCAACGCTGGTCAAACTTAATATTCACTTTAGCCATGCCCTGTCATTTGACTCCAATCCTGGAAAAGATCCGATGCTGAAGGTCGTCTTGATTAATCATGGTTATTCCAAAGGATTTAGTGAAGAAAAATGTGGTGAACATGCAAATCAAGTGGAGAATGTAACCTGAATGGTACACATACACATTTCTCTTTCAGGGGGTCCTTATGGAGCAGTTGGAGTGGATCTTGCATTTGAGGGCATGTTGTGTCAGATCTTTGGGGCTGACTTCATTGAGAGTTTTAAAGCAAAACGTCCAGCAGCTTGGGTAGACCTCACCATTGCATTCGAAGCCCGTAAGCGCACAGCGACCCCTGGCCGGGCCAACTCATTAAACATCTTACTGCCCTTCTCTTTCATTGACTTCTACAAACGACACCGGGGGCAAAGTGTGGAGACCGCCCTGCGCAAGAGCAAGTAAGTCTGACTCACTGAGAACTTTATTTTGCTAAATTATGTCTTTGAAAGTGAGAGTGTTTATGTTTTAACTTTGTGTTGTTTCTGTCAGCATGAATTATATAAAGTGGTCATCCCAAGGGATGCTGAGATTCTCTACAGAGGCCATGAATGAGCTTTTTCAGCCGACCATCAACAACATCATAAAACATATCGGTAAGAGACGTCTCTCAAACAAACATTAAGCCAGGGATCGGTATTTAACTCTGATATCGATTTCCTACCAGAGAGCCTGATGCAGAAGGAAGAAGTAAAGGGTGTGCGTTTTCTCTTCTTGGTTGGAGGATTCGCAGAGTCGCCCATGCTTCAGCGCGCAGCCCAGAACGCACTAGGGCGGAACTGCCGTATCATAATTCCACATGACGTAGGTCTGACCATCCTGAAGGGTGCAGTCCTGTTTGGACTAGACCCCACCGTTGTCCGTGTACGCCGTTGCCCTTTAACTTACGGTGTTGGAGTTTTGAACCGCTTTGTGGAAGGTCGACACCCTCGAGACAAGCTACTCATCAAAGATGGCCGAGAATGGTGCACTGACATCATGGACCGCTTTGTTAGTGTCGATCAATCGGTGGCTTTGGGTGAGGTGGTGAGGCGGAGCTACACTCCAGCAAGAATAGGACAAAGGAAGATCATAATCAACATCTACTGCAGCGACACTGATGAAATAACCTACATTACTGACCTCGGGGTGAGGAAGTGTGGTGTCATCACGCTAGACCTGCTTGAGTCGGGGGCAGCGGCAGCTAATGCTGGTGAAAACGATAAACGGTCTGCCTTTGAACGCAGGGAGATTCGCACTACCATGCAGTTTGGAGACACTGAGATCAAAGTCACAGCTGTTGATGTGGCAACCGGCCGACTGGTGCAGGCATCAATTGATTTCCTGTCCAACTGATCCTACTGCTGTTTCTGGAGAGAACTGGAATTTGTAGAATGCAAAGGGACATTTAACGACATCAAAAAAATGATCTCAAATGACAGATTTGAGTTTCAACATCTGGATACTTAAGGATTGCAGATGTAAAAACTGAAGGGCTGAATGATAAACTGGAATGTTATTGGGATTTTATTGTGCAAAGCATCAGCTATGAGTACAGTATATATGTGTGCTGTAAGCTTTGGATAATTATGAGTAATGAAAATCTCAATTATGTCAAGAGCAACAGACTTAATTGGACCTTCAATGAGTAAAACATAATGGGAAATGCATTTACAGTTATCATCAAACAAGCTTCCATTTTTGGCATAACTTTCGTAAATGCATTTCCTGTCAAACAGAGGAAGTAGTTCCAATTTTGTTATTGCTTGTGGTGTTTACCAGCATGTCATGCATGCAGTAAACAGACATATTATTTCAAGTTTGCAGACACTTCGTATTTAAATTGATTTATCAAATAAAGCCACTTAATTTTATTTTTGTAAACATATAATCTATAGCTAAAAATTATTCATTTTACACTTATCAAGACAGATCTTCTTTATAGACTATGGTTGCGCCACCTGGAGGTAAGAAGAGGAAGTGGAATCACTTGGAATGATGTTTAGGAGTTAAGGAGATGTTAAGGGTGAGCAGAGAAATTTAGTTTTCGGATTTCCTAGGTACAAAACAGGTAATTATATTTTCAAATGCGATTTATATTGCCTGCCTGGTTGTAATCGTACTTTTACTCATTTTCTCCATTATTTTTTTAAGAGACTTTTAGGTTGTTCTTCCAGCACAATTAAAATTGCTAAAGTCAATGTTACACTACCTCTCAAGACTTTAAATGAAACCAGGTCTAAATGGATAACCCTTTATACAAGTTCCTTTTTTTCTTTTGTATGTGCTTGATTTAAAATTTTAATTATACCATTTACCAATGACATGTGAAATCTCATTCTTTTTTTGTAAAAGCAATGTCGTTGGCTTTTCATCAATCAGGACGGGAGGGGAGTCCCAATTCCTTTGGGTTTCTTATCAAATATCCTGAACATCAGATCGTCATAAGGGAATCAAGCTATAGGGGTTAAATCACATAACACAATGTCTGAATAATGAAACTTTTGGTATACAAATCACAATGACTTAAAATAAAGTTATTTTTCGTTTAATGTTTCCCTGATCTGATGTATAATCACTTCTCACTCATGGCTGAAAGAAGAAAAACTCACAAATGTTGAGAATCAAAAGTACTGATTTTAATTGGACCAATAAATAGTTCCGCCGAATGACCAACACAGGAACGTATCAAAGCAGAGAGCCTGCATTATATCAGTGCTTATACAGATCTACAAACTGACCACTTTTTCTGAGTGCGTGTATGGTTTGCGTGTTCTCAGAATATGGCAAAACAACATTCAAATCTCTGACAGATGATTCAATCCCCATCGATCTAGAACAATTACCAAAAATGACATTTTATTCTGTTTTAGCCATTGTAAACACAGAAATGCATGGATTTAGTGGGACCAGGGAGTAACAAAACAGGTCAAAGAAACAAATCAAGGCCCTATAAGTGCACAGCATTTGTTTTGACCTTCTGAAAGTCCAGAGGCTCTGCCCAAGACATGGCTGGATGGGTGTGGATTAGTGGGCATGTGGGGGTCTACCACGACCTCTTCCTCTGCCAGCAGATGCTGACGGGGCATCAGCAGAGGAGCGAGGGTTCTTGATGGTCTCATCTACCGAGAGGATGAGGCACGCGGCCTCAGAGGCAGCGGTCAGGGCATTGATACGCACAACAGACGGCTCCCATACACAAGCTTGGTAGTTATCCGCTATGTCTTCATTATTTATGTCCACTCCATACCACATGCCACCCTAGAGGAGAGGTAGATTATGCATGTACATTACAACATTGACATTACATTAAAACATGACATTATGATCAAGAATGACTTGTGTAGCTACCTGTGCATGCTTGGCCCTCAGTTTATTTAAGATGTTGGTAGCATCAAAGCCTGCATTGTCACACAGCTGTCTGGGAATAATCTCCAGGGCTTTGGCATAGGCTCCGATCAGCAGCTGCTGCTTCCCAGGAATTGTTCTAGAATAATCCCTCAGATACTTCGAAAGCTCCATCTCAATAGCGCCACCTCCAGCAACAATTGAGTCATTCTGTCATGGGGTAATAGGAGCCAGTTAATTTAGATTTATATATTTGAAATTGTCTCCCCCTGCTGGCAGTTCTTAAAACACTCTGAAAAGTCAACATGATTCCCTCCCTACCAGCATGTTTTATCATTTTACACAATTTCATGGTCACCAGCATTTTGTTGTAAGAATATTTGTACATGCAATATATCATTAGGTGTATTCTAGCTTCATGCTAATTTTAAAATAAATATTTGAGGGCAATTTTCATAAAAAAGAGTGATGGAAAAATCCATCAATGGCAGCTAAGAGTTAAAGAGGACATTAGTGCACTTGCATGTCATTCAGCTCATTGTACATTATGGATCAGCATCCCTTCTGAATTCATGTTTTTTTGTTTTTTTTTTATTAGCTGAACATGTTTCGTAGTACATAATTGAGCATTTGATCCTTTCTGTAAACTCTTATCAGCTCAATGTAATTACAATTCATATCAGCTGGATCTAAAATACACTCCAGGGAAACAAATTAATGGGAGAAACTCAATATAGTGGTTGTAGGAATGGAAGTACTGCGTTTCAATTAAGAGCCAAGGAGGCAACAGCTATTGGTTTACCCTGTAACATGCAAGCGTGCCGCACCAGCCCTCAAAAGTGAAGCCAAAACGTCTCGATCGCCCCCCTGTGACTGGACCTAGTATAGCTCATAATCCCCGCCTCCCCATGTTATTCAATGGGACGCGAGACCAACTAAACAATTAAATTACACTTCACATATCCTTTTTCCAAAGATAGTTTCTGTCATTTACTATAGTTTATATCATGTTTATGTAATTTCAAGTGTTCGTTTTTAAAATAAGTTTGTTTTTAGTTAGTTATGTGAGATAAAATAACGGTGCTCTGACATCATGATTGACAGCTGTGATTGACAGGTTCTCTGTGCGAGGTAGTCACTGAAGCACCAGCGAACGTTTTTTAATAATTTTGATTATGTGGTTAGTAGTTGTATTTACCTTATTTTAACAAGGTTCTGCAATCGACAGACATCATTGGACAGGAAAGAAGCAGACAGAGGCAACTTAATGAAAGTGCGGGGCGTGTGCTTGCGTTTGATTCAGCGAGAATGAGGGCGGGGCCTTGATTTCGCGGCTTTACTTCCTGCTCACGACTGCGCATGACTGGTCCCCAAACACGCAAGTGCGCAGACTCAAGTTCAAGATGTCAGCGCCATATCGAGACACTGGCGGCCTCAGTTCTCTCTGATGGAAAAGAGCGAGGGGGCGTCGTCCATCTTTTTTTACAGTCTATGGTAACATGCATTGCAAAAATAGCTTTGATTCGGCTGATAAGACAAAATACGTCAATTATTTTCAGATTTTAATGCTAATTTGAGGTATTATGTTAATATAAAGTTTTCAGCAGTCTTTCTCCACAAGACCTACTAACTAGCCAAAGGAAATCAAGGATAAGATCAAATCTGCAGTTGTAATATCTGCAGCAAGAGATGCTTAAGTTTTTCCCACCTTGATCGCTCTGCGCACAATCATGATGGCATCGTGGAGTGAGCGCTCCGTCTCTTCCATGAACTGCTCTGCACCACCCCTCAGGATGAAGGTGCAGGTCTTGGCTTTCGGGCAGCCTTTAAAGACGTTGTATCTGTAATGGATTACATATCGTTAGCATGGAAAATGTTTATGTGAAATCATTTTTCAAATTAAAATCTCATGTAATGGACATAATTACGTCTTGTATTAACGTAAAAAGAAATAAGACATACCTTTCTCCTCCAACCTGCACTTCTTCAAATAGCTCACACTGTCCAAGCACATCATCAGTCAGGGCACCAACACTGGTCTGAATCGAGCCGCCACAGGCCTGGAGGACACAATACAACTGCTTTAAAGGGTAACTAAAACAAACATTTTTTTATTTAATAACCTGTAAGACTGGGACTTTATAAATGCTTTTCATTGATTTGAGTACATTTTTTGACAGTTGGGTATAAATTGTTTTAATTCTACAATATATAGTGTAAAAAGCAAAGGGGGTAATCCCAGGTCGCCATTGGTTAGCAAGCCTTCACCTGCTGTTAGCATTCAATCGACTCCCATTAATTTTGGCATCACTTTGACAGCGGATAACTTTACATCTGAGGTGTTTAAATACTCTATTTGTCTATTGTTTATATCTAAAGAAACATGACAGTGTAGAAAAGGCTCCATTATCTTGTATCTTACGCTTTGACCCCGTAGAAGCAGTTTTAGTAAAAATAGGCTAACGATTGTGTCATAACCACTCTCTGTCGCACAGTAGAGAAACTGCCGTATAGACAGGAGGAGAAGCTCGCAGGCATTCGTCGAGGCATAAAGTCCAGGTAGATGCCCATTGAGAGTCATAAAGTTGATCTGCTGCTAGTTCATGGACAACTCCTACTCATGCTCTGGGTCTCTGCAAGATTCGGAAGGGAATGATTCAGATTCCTTTTGGAGACAGGAGAAGCTCACAGACAATCTTTCACTGACTATGAGGCAATCGGGGGGACATGAAGGCATAAAATCAAGGGAGAAGCCCATAAATAGAGAGTCCATACAAGCAACAGGACTTTATATTTCAACAACGGATTTGTTTCAAATTTCAATTCAGATTTGTCTTTGCACAGCTACTAGAAGACTTACAACTGTCAAACAGGTTGCGCACATCACATGTCGTCAAGCGCATACTCGTTCAGCCATCAGGAAGTGAGTGCTTCTAATTGACTTCACTTTTCTCCGTTGAAGTCTATGGGTTCAATGTGTCCATTTTTTTACCGTCCATGGTAAAAACGCCTGAGTGCTGCCCTCTTCAGGTTAAACAGTGGCTACTGCAGTTGAATTTTCTTATTGGATGCTGTGGTACTGCATGACAAGCAGTTACTAGCTCACCACGCCCTTGCTTATAGAGAGATGCGGGTCTTTGGTGCACAACCCCCCTCCTCTGGACTCAGGGATTGAGTTGCCATTTAACAACTACATGGTCACCAACACATCAGGACCAAAACATCATTGCATGGGCATAAGTGAACAGATATCGGTCATCAACCCCATTGGGTTTTGTCAAGAGAAACGGGGTGATTTTCAGGTTTGAAAAGGCTTTCAGGTTGGCCTACAAAAATACAACAGTACTGTAATGCTTTATTACAATGCTAAAAGAAACCCAGAAATGAATGTTTACCCAATATAAACACAGACTGGAATTAAATCATGACAGATGTACTGATACATACCATCATGGTTCTCTTGAGATCTTCCTCCACAACACGGCCTGCACAGAACAGATCTCTGTCAGCGAAGTATTGTGTGGCCACATCTCCGATGGGCAGCTTGGACAGCACCACTTTGGCGCCAGATTTGTAGATCTTCTCCAGCTTATCGTACAGAATGTTCCATTCGGCATCAACAATGGCCTGATATTCCTGCAACCAGCCACATAAACATGAGGGGATTCAACTTTGTTTACATGGGCCCTGAAAGTTTATTGAAATAAGAACCTGTTATAGAAAATATTGGCTTGCGGACTTTAGCGCTAGTTTCACTTCAAGAAAATAATTGTAGAAGCTACAGAAATCAGATTTTGCCAGTTCAGTAAAACATCGCTCCAGGTTAAAATGACAACTACACCATCAGTAACTGTTTCAATCCTTCTTGAACCTGAGCTGCTCATGGCTCAATCCTTTCGTTATTCAAAAATTAAAAGGAATCTACTTGACAAGTACATTCGAGAACCTGTGACAATGAAGAACAGCCACTGACCTCCACAGAGTTCACCCGAACCTCAGCATTGTCCTTCTCTGCCTTCAACTCCAGCTCAATGTTGAGCAGTGCGATCTTTGGGTTCACATAGCGCTTGGGCTGCATCTCAAAGCCAGCATAGGAGAAGGTCTTCTTGAATGCAACACCAGCCACAAGCTGAGATTCCTGATAGACAGCAAAAACAAAAACAGTGTAAATGTAAGATCTGCAAGATCCTTCCAAGAGCTGCAATTTGTTAGAGAGAACGTTTGTTAAATTTCAATTGCAGTTTAACACAGATCTATCACAGATTGAACATTTTTTGTTTTGCCAATTAACACTTTCAAGCAATTTTAAACCATTGAGTGAAAGTTAGCGGTTGAGAAAGAAACGCATCATTAAAAAGGATCAGTGCATTGGACCTAAAGTGACAGCAGCCTATGAATAGGCTTACTGCTGCTGTCTATGTCATTAATATTAATCAAAAAACAAAAATCTTCAACAAAGATTAATTTCATTTAATTTAAACAACAAATACTATAGTATTATTTCACATTTAGGCCTATTACATTTCTGTACTTGAATCCTATAGTTTTGTATTTACCTATGTTTGAAGTATATTTGTTCTTATTTTACATTACTACTCCCAATTATTTTTCTTGCTGATCTAAAACATTCTCCCCTGTGTCTCGAAACCTGTAATACAATCCAAACCTTGAGTTTTGTGATCCATTGAACCACTTTTTTCCCCTGTAACAATTTGCAGAGTAAGAAAATGAATAATGCCTAGTATCCTCGAAACTGTGTGAAAAGACGTGTCCAGACTCGAAGTAGTAATGACTAATAGTGGAACGGATCACAAAATTCACATGGGGCCTGATCCATATGGATCACAGATCAACTGCGATCGATCCGCTCCATCCCTAGTGCTGACCCTTGCATCATTACAAAAGCAAGCAATAAGATACATTAGATTAGGGATGGGCAATATCAGTCCTGAAGTGCTAAAAAACCTGCCTGAAGCAGTAGTAATCTGGAAGACATTGATTTGCATTAGTCTAAATATTTTTGCAGATTGTCTTTATGAAATCATTTTTCCTTGTTTGAATATGCTGATTTCCTTCATGGACATGCAAAAATTCCTTTAAATCTAGAGCACAGCTCCATCTCACCTCCAGAGCTCCACCCTGGACCTTCTTCACTCCAATCATCTTCAAAGGCAGCAGATCGTCCAGCATCATCACTGCATCCACCACCATCTTGGAGAAGAAATCCTTCTGTCCTGCGATCAGCTTTGAGTTCAAAGCCGTAGATGCACACTTCTCCAACAACTTCCTTTGTTCCCTGTGGTGGCAAGAGAGGACAAATGATCACATCTGTGATACTAACACATGCCTATGGAATAGCACACAGGGTCTGGACTTACTGCTCGTCATCCCTTTTGACGGTAACAGCGATTTCTTTGATCTTTTTGACGGCAAGCTGGGTGGCGATGCGGAAAGCTCTGATGATGGTCTGGGGGTGAAGCCCTTCCTCCACGTACGGCTTCAACTGCTTCAGAAACTCGGCAGCAAGCAGAGTCACTGAGGTGGTGCCGTCACCAACCTAAATAAACAAAGAATTTTGAGGATACATTTTAATGTATTTAACTAGTTGTAAGTTAATTATGCACTTTTCAGCACAACTTACTCCATATCAATTTCTAATTAAGGGTATGTTTAAACGACAACGATATGCTTGAAACGGAAAAAGTTTTTCGCATACAGACAACACCATTGTCAAAACGACCCCCATTCACAAGGATCTGTAAAAACGACTAAAAACGCTGTATTCTGCAGCCAGGCTTTTAGATGCTGATGAAACACTACAGACAGAACACGTAACATGCATGATGTCAATATCTTCAGAATTTTGCGTTTTTGTTGTTTACACAGACACCAGTTTCAAAACTTTGCGTTATCAGGCACTGAAAACGGTGTTGACGTGTAAACAGCCCCTAACAAACTGACGTGACATTAGTGGTCGACCGATATTTTTTGATGGTCGGTGCCGATATCTTAGGCTACGTTCACACTGCAGGGCTTAATGCTCAATTCCGATTTTTTGAAAAAATTTGATTTTTTTTGCAAGGCCGTTCACATTTCCAATTAAATGCGACCTTTTGTGATCTCCTGTGTGAACGTGAAATGACCCAGAAGTGACCCGCATGCGCAGAAGAGTATTCAACGGTCAACAACGTCACTTGTTTGCAGAATAGTTCTTTTTTTCCATATGTTGCAAGCTTTTGTTTTATTATTATTATTGCCAAAGCCCATATACAAACACAGACAACAATTATTTTATCGACGGGCAAAGTTTGCACATAAATGTAAGATTTTTCCGATCCTCACCGACCTCGTCATAAAACGCGTTTAAATGATACTACGCGTCCTTGGCGCTCCTTGCTTGCTTTGTCAACAGCGGCCAGCGGTGCGACACTTAGAGCTGTGTTTCGATTCAAATTTCAAGAATCGATTCGATTCCGATTCTCAAGATCTTGAATCGATTATCATTATTCGATCCGATCTTTGAGATTTAGATATTTGTTTTTGAAAAAAAAGCATTTTTCCAGCTGTTACCTGAATTACAGGACTGTAGTTATGCAACATATTGATACTAATAGTATCAATATGTTGCATAACTACAGTACTGTAATAATTTATTATAGACATTCAACTGCAAATTAGTAGCCTATATTTGTTGTAAAGAACAATCCCCGCGTAACCGTGATATTAACGTTTTTTATAAGGCTATACCCTTCTTGTTTTGAACTTCATGCATGTGTATTGAAAGTTAGACTAGTTCATAATAACGATAACGAGACTGTTTATCGTGGTGATGTGTAGCCTACAGAGGCTTCACACAGACAGTGAATGAAAGAGACCGGCAGAGCGCGTGCGATTACCGGTGTCTGTCTTCTTTGAAGTCATATGTATTAACGAAAAGCTTGCCGTGCCAAATAACGCGAAATAGTTGTCGAGTCATCCTTTTAACGTTCACGTTACGGGTATTTACCATAAATGCGCGTCAGCAGCAGCGCTGATCAGCATCCCACAGCACGAGGAAACCGCAAGGAAATAAAATTAGAGACTCACGCATTGAATCAATGCCATTTGCCCATGCGACGCATTGCTGCTCAGCTGAGCCTTAAGTGGAACTCAAAGGTAAAAATAATTAACACCTTGAAGTTGTTTCATTACATATATTTTAATAATGAATCTGCTTTTTTGAACGTGTTCGTTGAATGAACGGTTTAATGAATCAAAGTCCATTGTCGTAACAATGTGCGCGCTGAGTGAAAGCTTTCAATGCGCACATAGGGATCACTCGCGGCAAGTTAAAGTTCACGGGGAAAATTGCCTATTAATAAATCGATTCTTTGAGCTACGGATCGATCTTTAGAAATTAATATGAAAATCGATTCAGAATCGTGAATCGATTTTTTCAACACAGCACTAGCGACACTGGTGGCTGGTGTTGCCAGATTGGGTGTTTTTTCGCTACATTTTAAGGCATGTTTACATGTGTTTTAGCCAGGTTTTCGCCTGGAAGGCTCTATAGAATTCTGGCACCCTACTGTATGACATTAAACTGACAGAGAGCGCGTGTTCACAGACACCAGAATGGACATGTTAACAGTAATGTTCATATGGCAGTAATACAGTACGTTTATTTTGGGACCAAAATATGAACGCGTTCATGCACTATCATTCATTGAACGCGTTCAGGCACAACACTGGGGAAGAGAAACGTCTGCAGCGGCCCATAACAGTGCAGAAACCCATTGGAGTTGGAGTGTATTGGCTAGCTACAGGTGCGTGCAATGACGTGCGGGTCGGATATATGTGACCTGGCCGTTCAGATTCAAGTCGCATTTCAAAAGATCGGATACATATCGGATTTGGACCACATACCCAAGTGGCCTGGGTCGCATTTGAAAAGATCGGATCTGTGTCGTTCAGACTGTCATGAAAAAATCAGATACAGGTCGCATAGGGGCAAAAAAATCAGAATTAGGTCGTTTCAGCCTGCAGTGTGAACGTAGTCTTAGAGAGCAGGGTGGTCGATATTAATTTAATCAATTAGAAAACAAAGCCTCAAAATAAACACGCTTAATCTTTAGATGGCAACTTCATGAATCCGCAATCCTACTACAGAATTTTAACAAATAATTAGGGCTGTCAAACGATTAATCGCGATTAATCACATCCAAAATAAAAGTTTGTGTTTACATAATATAATGTATGTGGGTGCACATATATATAAATAAACAGACATGCATGTATATTTAAGAAAAAAAAAATATTTATATGTAATATTTATATATAACATAAATTATATATAATTCTATATACAGTATAATGAAAATATTTCTTAAATATATACAAGCATGTGAGTGTATATATATATATATATAAAATTATTATACACAGTGCACCCACATATATTATGTAAACACAAACTTTTATTTTGGATGCGATTAATCGTGATTAATCATGACAGCCCTACAAATAATGTAATTGTTAAAAATATATGAATATGTGAATAAAAAGTAAATAAACACTTCAACAGGACACTCAGTAATCTGCTAATTTCGTGCGCACTGGTAATCATTTTTTTCAAATCAAGACAAGGTAACACTAATTTTACATGTAGCATAATTTAAAATGAAGGATTTCAAGTTTTTCGATCATGTTTCCTGTGAAGCTGATAATAAACAGAACTGCATGCGCCTGGCAGAAGGACATTGTAGCCGGAGCTACTTCTCTCCATTTATGTCTATGACGCGGGTGAGTCACGCAGGCACTGGGACACTCAGCAGCGGTGCCGACCCGACCGGTGTAAAGTAGTCCGAGTCTAAACACTTATTACAAGCTTACCGTTGTGATTCAGGATAAGACAAAAACACGGTTTGACAAAGGGCATTCATGATGTACTCAATCACTGTATACATTTAGTAATTTCTGAACATAAAAAAATTACAGACTGCAGCTTAAACAATAGTTTTTTATGAATGTTTTGAAGCATCAGATGTAATCGATACGCTCATTATTTGAAGTGAATTTCAAATGGTGATTTACTTTATTTTGGTTGCTACCGACATCAAACTGTAAACTCAGTGCTTCTGTGATCATTTGAATATTTGCAACACAGAAATATCAATACTGTGTGGTTGAAAAGACTGTGAAAGCAAAGGGGTTTTATGATTGACAACTGTTCTCTCTGGGTCAGCGGCAGAGCTTGAAACAGATTTGAATGTTCCGGTGTGAAGTATTTGTCATTAAGGAATAAGATCAAATGGGTGTTTGAATCGAAATTTTTAAAGATTAATCGTGCAGCTCTATTCTCTCTTTATACTCTCTCTCTCTGCGATGATATCTTATGCAAAATGTATATGTGTATCGTTAAGGGCCAGAGCATTAATTACAATTTTAATATTCATGAGGTGAGACATCGCTATTAAAGGATAAGCTCCCAGCACTTCGCCCCCACACATCGCACCAGAACCGAAATTTTGCACGGTTCCAGTATTTTTCGAAAACACTAACAGTTTTGATAAGGACTGATTTTCAGTTCTCAACCCTATTGACAACCAGAACCATTTCCTTTCAAAGCAGACTAAATATGCAGACACAGAGTGGAAATCTTACCTCAGCATCCTGAGATCTGGCAATGTCTACCAGAGTCTTGGCTGCGGGGTGTACAACTTCCAGAAGTTTCAGAATTGTGGCTCCATCATTAGAAATTGTGGCTTTGCCTGCAGGATAACATCATGTTAATCACAGCATAAAGCAGAGCATATCAATACTTCCCAATAACACAACACCTGTTTTGGAAGAGCAGACTTACCTCTGTTATCCACCACAAGCTTGTCCATGCCACGGGGGCCGAGGGTGGTCCTAACAGCCTCTGCCACAACCTGGCAGGCATTGATGTTGCTGACGAGCTGCGGGACCCCCTGAGAGGAGTCCGTGCCCTCCTTCAGGAGGATGACTGGAGTGGGCTGAGAGAAGACATTCAAGGGTCATAATCAAGGCAATATCAAAATTAATTGAGTCATTTAATTAATAGTCGTTTAAAAATGTGTCCTTTAAATTTTGCGTCATTTACAATAGAAATGTCTACAATAGTTTGCATATTAAATGACTTTATTAAGCTTCATTATACTTATTAAATTTATCTTGCTTAATAAATTATTAAATTTTCAATAAATTAATATTTGAAAATGCACTGATTTTTCAAGGTTTTCATGACCATGGAAGAGTTTTGACAGCTCATGTACAGACAATGTAATTGATTATTTGTGTAAGTTGTACACAACGCTGCCAGGGCTTACATACATTCTTCATAGTGTGAAACAGAAATATCTGCTCATTTCTTAGTAATTGCAGTTGAACATGTCATGCACGCAGAGAAGCGCTAATATGTCTCAATTTGTGTCACTATGTGCTAAAAAATAATGCCTAGCTTTTATTAAGAAATAAGCGTTTTAAAAAGTCACTGTTTTATCGTAGTGACTTATGAGACGAACAGCTATCAAGGGTGTAACCGGTTAACAGTTCACTACCTCTTTATCCATCACCGAAAGGATGCTAAACTAAAACCTTTAGCATTATTTAGATACTAAACTATTGTGAATTAACAATGTGTAAATGAGTAACGTTACATATTCCGTACAAAAGTGATCTTTTGCACGTTGGGTCGTAATGCACATCTCTAAAATCTGCCTGTCATCCACAAACAGAAGAATGAATCGTTAGCAACCAAGCTAGCTAGCATCGATGCAAAACTTTAAGTGTATTCTCGCATTTGGAATAAAAATAATCTCTCAGCCATATCCTTTATGCTTTAGTCTCTCCGGGCGTTTATTTCCCAACACTAGGAGAAGAGTAAATAGCTAAGATGACGATGGATTTGAAAGTAAAACAGGCATGAATGCGCACTCACCATCATGTTTGCGTTGCGGCGTAGAGGAGGAGGACCGTGCCGGTGAGATACCCACAATGCAACTAGAACTCTCTAGAACACGAGACGAGACGCGTCTGTTGCTGGACTGATGAAGGCCATCAGGGGGCGCTATCACTACAGTTTTCATGTTTCTGAAGAGAGGATCCCCCTCCCCCAATATATGAACTTAATTTATAATAAATAAATAAACAAATAAATACATAAATAAATGGACAGATAAAAATATAGTGGCTGCACAAATAATAATTTTTTTTTTCGACTTGTTGTTTTTTATTGATTCACAGTATTATCAAAGGTGCCACACAAAACATATGTATAGAATCAACATTTTTTTTTTACCCTAAAATTTTCCCACCCACTCCCACCCGACTTGGTCACAACATCACTATACAATTAAGTGTGATTAAGACAACTTCCGGCAAAACCCTATTGAGAGAAAGAAAAAATAAATAAATGAATAAACAAATTCATCATAGCATACAAACATATAGCATCGTAGTTTCACTTTCAAGTGTGAGCATGGTTCTAACTCAATGATTACTGTCCAATTTCCAAATAGGTTAAGTATCTGAACCATTTCTTATAATATAAATTTGCGTTATCAAACTGGTTATAAGACATTTTCTCAAATGCAGACACTCTACCTAGTTCTGTTATCCATTCCTGAAAGGAAGGGGCCTCCTCTGACTTCCAACTCCTAAGAATTATTTGTCTGCCAATCATTAAACTGGTTTGTACCCAATACCTTATGTGTTTGTCTTTTAACTCATAATCTCATAATCAGGGGGCGCTATCACTACAGTTAGTTTTCATGTTTCTGAATCCTACGCAAGAGAGGATCCCCCTCCCCCAATATATGAACTTAATTTATAATAAATAAATAAACAAATAAATACATAAATAAACGGACAGATAAAAATATAGTGGCTGCACAAATAATTATTAATTAATTATGTATCAGTTATTATTATATATTTTATATCAATAATTTGTTAACATTTATTTTATTAAATGTGTATTATTATTTATAATATTGAACAAGTACAAGTAAAGGAATAAAATAAGCAAACTAACCCTGTAGGCCACATACGTAAAATGACTGCTTTGCTGTATGCCTTTGTAAAATAGTCAGTAAATTTGCTAAATAAATAATTAATATGTAATATAAAAGGTCAAATGAAATTTCCACAAGGAAACATAATTGATGAAGTAGGAAGAAAATGTTCAAACTATTTGAGATTTAGTATATTTTATCCGAATTGTTTATTTATCAGTTTCTTACATTTGTTGTATACATACTAAAATAGTAGGCTAGGTGAGTATAAATAAATTTTGCATTATGAAAAGAAAATTTAAGTAAGTGGTTTGTTTACATACAATAAACTATTTTAAAAAGCTAAAACAGCACAGCAAACTTGAAAAACAAACATTCAAACAATGATAAATAAATAAAAGGTTTGCATTATGAAAGGAAATTGTGTTTATGTATTTAAAACATTTAAATAAAGAAAGAAAGAAAAGAAACTGTAGGCCTATATGAGATTAGGGATGAGATTGAATAGAGGTCATACATGTTAGGGATTTATGCAGATTATAAATCCCTCTCTTTCTCTTTCTCTTACTCCCCCTTCCACCTGTGCCTGTTATTTATATCCTGTAGGGGCCTATATATAGATTTTTTTTGTTTATATAGATTTTTCTCATTTGTCGGCCTCTGTCTCACCGGGCAAGCTTTATCATTTTTACTGCCTTAACATGACTCACATTTTCTTTTTTGACCACAGAGAGATTATCCTTCAGAACAGAACAATTCTGGACAAATTAAAACCAACAGGCAAACATCTGACGGTTAAGATATACGTCACCGTGTTTAAAGCACAGATAACAACGCTCAGATGGGTTTCACAACTGGGTGATTATTCAACTATGGTACTCTTTGAGCTAGACAGTTTCATAAAATAAAAACATTTCTACAAACAGTTTTTAGTATCAGTTGGTTTCTCAATCTGTCTAGAAACCTTCCCTTAAGTTGGCTGTGCTTATTTGTATTGAATAATATGTATATTTTGGCATTTTTATCTGACAGCCCAAGAAAAAGGTAATTTCCATCACATAACATGTGTTTTGAAGGGAAAATAATTAAATATCTTCTGTAATAAATATATTTGATTAAATAGCACACACATCTCTGATCAAAATTGCAATTTATTTATTTTTCAGAAATGTAACTTAAAGATTTTACAATGTTTGCACTAAAAACACCTAAAACTAGATCACTGGAACATTTGATTTGTTTATCATAGCTCAAAATCATGTATTTCTTAAAGTGTATACACATATCTTATACCATAACTGCTCAATTATCAACACCTCTGAATATAGTTGGTTTGATTGTATGTTTTTTTATATGTTTTACTTTAAAATATGTGTTGTGTTGGAAATGACATGTCATGGTGGAAGAGACAGTGTGTGGCGGAAATGACATTGATAGGCAACTTCCAATTAAAAACTCTTTTTCTACTGCTCTATGTGGTTTCTACTGCTCAAAGCAAATCAATAAGCAACAGTATTAGTAAACAAAAACATATCAATATTTTTAAATGAAAAACAATAAAAAAACATGAATATGTGTTAAAAATCTTATCAAACTTATCTATTGTTCTCTTATTTACCAACAATATTGTAGCAATAATAAATAATAAAATATTTCTTACTACGTTAACTTAATTAATTATATGTTTTTTTTGTTTTTACATCAACATTTTAGTATTATAGCCTAAAATAATTTGCTGTTTAGCACGAACAATGTCATTTCCACCACAACCTGTCTTTACCACCACAATGAACACCGTGGTGGAAATGACATCTCCCCCCTTTCATTCTAAAATATCATGCTAGCCTGTTAATATTAGTTTTAGCATCAAATATACACAAATTACACATTACTAAATTAATTTTATCCAGTTATTTTACGTCCATGTGAAATATGAGCCATTTGGAAATGACGGCCAATAAACATATTCTCAGTTTTAGTCATATTTACCTTAATTTTTCTTCTTTTCATTACCCCCTAAAGAGGTCACCCTTTCACCCAGCCATGTGTTCACTGTGGAGTTTCTATTGCTATGGTTACTAGTATTCAAACCTAAAACAATGATCTCAGGATTGTATTTTGTACAATGTTGTGGAAATGACAGTAAACCCAAGGGACATGGGTTCTACTTATGAAAAATATAAGAAAATGTGAATACATGTTGCAATATATAATATGTATAATTGAAATAGACATTGTTTTTAATTTCTACTTAAAATCTACATTATTTAAATATTTAATTTAGAATTTAGCAAGGTTAAAGGTACAAAGTCTGGCTTAGGGACATGGGAAAACAGTAAAAATCATGCATAAAAGGCCTCATATTATATAATGAAAAGAAAAATTGAGCCATGATACATTTTTTATAAGTTCACCTTAGGGTGAAGTAAGTCTGACAAAAACAAAAAAGAAGAAATGTTTTTTTAGATTTTATTATTTCATCAAGGGACAAGAAAAGTACCATAGTTAAAGAATCACCCAACTAGTACTGAGTACTAAATAGTACTGCCGCTTGTACTTAAAGGGATAGTTCACTAATATATATATATAAGTTACTTCCAAACTGTAATACATTAGGTATTACTTGTTACTGTTATTTAAAAGTAATTCATTACCTTACAATATTACTGTCTCAGAATTGTAATGCGTTACATTACTCATGTATTACTTTTGAGTTACTTTCACCAAAATAACTAAGTAGAACTTAACTTTGGGGCTGTAACGATATGCAATAAGAAACCGAAATCGCGATTCGCCACACGACTCAGATTCACGAACCTACAGAATCGCGACACACCTCTTCCAACTCCAGCGTTATTCTCCTTACCGTCCAGATCCAATGCTGCCTTATCTTTAAATTAGGCTATTAGTATTATTTGAAGTTAACATTATAAAATACGTAGACCTACACCACAAAACTAGTTGAGGATAAATTATTTAAAATTGGGGAAGTCCAGCATTATGGACATGACATTTGCAGTCAAAACTTGAAATAAAAATTCTCAGAAAATACATGTATTGAAACGTATATAGGCTACTTCCTTAAAGGACTCCAGACATTAGACAAATATCAGTCTTTGTTTTATTTTTAATATTAGGGAAAAGACACACATTCATGCGTGACAAAAAAAAATAGGAGGCAAAATATATTTTTTGTAATTCTGTTAATTACACTGCGCAAATCGGATGAAGAAGGGTTGGCTCTCCAGTCTCCATAGAACTTAAAATATTCATTTTATTTTAGTTTTCGTGTTCGCATTTATGAGGAAAAACAATATTACAGACGTGACCGCTCTGAACTGGCACTAAAAGACTGCTTTAAAACTTTCACATAGTCTGTTGCCTTTAAGAAGTAAAAGCAGACAATACACTGTAATACAACTGTAATACAAGCCTCACTGAACATGTAACGAGTAAAATATTACTGAAAATTGATTAGTAATGCCTTACACTACTGCGTTACAGCAAAAAGTAATATGTTACTGTAATGTATTACTTTTGTAATGCGTTACTCCCAACACTGTATATATATATATATATATATATATATATATATATATATATATATATATACCGGTATATATATATAAAGTCGTCATTTTGTTTCCGACTAGTCGAGTAAGGCCGACAGTGCCAACTAGTGGTTGTGACAGTCGACTAGTCGACTAGATTAAACCTCGAGCTCAGACTACTCTTTTTCTCTCTGCTTCCCGCTCACACCCATGTTCAACATGCCCTGGTTTTAAGCACTGTGTTCTTCTCTATATATTTAAGATGTCTCAGATGTAACAGTATATGGATCATCCCCCCCAAATGTAACTACAGGCTTAGGCTGCTGTGGTTTGCAAGCAGTTCTGGATAGTGAGGGTGGTGCATGTTTCCCTGTGATGTGTCTGCAGTCTGTGGCTGAACTCTGAGCTCTAAGGGTTCCCTGTTTTAGACACATGTAATTATCAGACGTTATATATACCCGCCCTGCCTCGCCCTTATGGAGGGTACCTTTTAGCTGGGATATTTCTGGCTGTCTATGGCAGTTGACCCACCCATTTGTGAGAGAGATCTCTGAAAAATATACAGCATTGAGCGTAACCTGCCAAGACTGGTCAAGCGAAGCGCTCTGAATGTGATTTGAATTGTCAGTCAAACCCTTCAGAGCTGAGCTCTCATTGACAACCTTTACAAATTGAATCAGATCTCAGGCACCCTGCCTTAGCACTCAAAGGAGACCTACCACAGATCTCATTCGGCCTTCGTGCCCTCTCTCTCTCTTTCTATCCCTCTGTCATTATCAACCCTCTTTCCAATCTCTCCTCCTTTACTGTGGCCATACAACTCCATATGTGTCCTCTGTGTGATGGAGCTCAGGCTGTAATCACAAACACCAGTGATGAATGAAGGCTACTGGTGGCTTTTCACAGCGACAATCTTTTCCTCCCAGTCTATTACATGGACCACCAAGCACTGGGTGCCTAATGTGGTCTAGATGATTCCAGCACAGAAATCCAGCTATATATTGGTCAGATAAGGCTGGGTAGTTCCAAATACTTCCATTCTAGGAATACTGCAAACAGTAATTTAAACATGGCACAATGTTCTGCGAGATGGATGCGCATTGGTTTCACGCATCTTTAGACATTAAAGAGCATTGCAGTGATTTGGATCCAAGAACTTGCAAAGCGGGACTGAATCAGTTAAGCTCGATTTTTAATTTGCGATAAGAGTGTGCATGTGCATTCATGCATATTTTCTTGTTCCCTTCTTTTTTTGAACTGATTCCCATGTAATTGTCCACACATGCACACGCAAATCCATGGCCCAAATTGTTGTGCAATGTGCAGTGCTATAGGGCCATTAATCTGAACACTTGCATCATGCTTGACAATTAAAAAGCCAATCCATCACAGCCTAATCAATACCCTCTCACTCTGAGGTGCGGGGGTGTTTGTCCTAATAACTGTTTTGGGACTTGACATTTTTCTTTCTATAACAAATTGTGTGAGCTTGTACATGTGTGTGTACTCAGAAAAAAGGTACAAAAGCTGTCACTGAGGCTGTACCTTTTCAAAAGGTACACTTTTGTACCCAAAGGCTGAATATTTGTACCTTAGTGGTACATATTAGCACCTAAAATGTACATATTGACACCTAAAATGTACATATTAGCACCTAAAATGTACATTAACTCCTAAAATGTACATATTAATCTAAAACATACATATTAGCACCTAAAATGTACATATTAGGACCTAAAATGTACATATTAACTCCTGAAATGTACATATTAGCACCTAAAATGTACATAGCACTTAAAATGTACATTAGCACCTAAATGTAGCCTACATATAAGCACCTAAAAATGTATATATTAGCACCTAAAATGTACATATTAACTCCTAAAATGTACATATTAGAACATAAAATGTATATATTAGCACCTAAAATGTACATATTAGGACCTAAAATGTACATACATTAACACTTAAAATGTATTAGCACCTAAAATGTACTTATTAGCACCTATTAGCACCCAAAATGTACATATCAGGACGTAAAATGTACATATAAGGACCTAAAATGTACTTATTAGCACCTAAAATGTGTATATTAGAACCTAAAATGTACATATTAGCACCTAAAATGTACATATTAACACCTAAAATGTACATTCTAGAGCCTAAAACATAAATATTAGCACCTATAATGTACATATTAGGACCTAAAATGTACATATTAGCACCCAAATTGTACATATTAGCACCTAAAATGTACATTTTAGAACCTAAAACGTATATTAGCACCTAAAATGTACATATTAGGAACTAAATGTACATATTAGCTCCCGAATGTACATATTAACACTTAAAATGTACATTTTAGTACCTAAAATGTACATATTAGCACCTAAAATGGACAAAAATGTATCTTTTTAAAAGGTACAGCCCCAGTGACAGCTTTTGTACCTTTTTTCTGAGAGTGTACACCTTTGTGAAGGCCGATTTGGGTTTTAGACCATCTGAGTGTGGACAAAGTGAGGACATTTTGGCTGGTCCTCACGTTCTGAGACCTATTTAAAAGCCTTTTTGAGGGTCAAGACTTGGGGATTGGGTTATGGCAAGGGTTCCAGTTAAGCACTCAGGGTATGGAGCTAGAGATTGCATTGCCAGTGAAAGTCCTCACAAAGATAGATGTACAATAATCTCTCTGTGTGTATGGTGGGTAGGGTTAGAGTCAGGTGTGTGTGTGAGAGAGAGAGGGAGAGAGAGAGAGAGAGAGAGAGAGAGAGAGAGAGAGAGAGAGAGAGAGAGAGAGAGAGAGAGAGAGAGAGAGAGAGAGAGAGAGAGAGAGAGAGAGATTAATTACATATTTGGATTATATGATTTGACTGAGGCAACCACCTATAGGTGCTGATAGTAAGGATGCTACCATATGTTTAGGATTGTGGTTAGGATCAGAATCAGGATCAGCCACTGGGAAATTAATATTGATTGACCATTAATCTGTATATCCTTTAAGGTCTATAGCTCAGACTTCCACCAAGACACATTTACCAAACATGTTTTGCTTATTGTCAATAAAGAGGAATTAATTAAATTCCATATAAGGTTATTCAAATGGAGAGAAAGAAATGCTAAAATAACTGCTACTAATAATACTTTCTGTATAAAATTATGATCAGTAAGTCATGACAACATGTTTTTACTATACTTTAACTCATCAAAATAAGCAACTTTTAACTTTTTGTTATACAAGATTTAACTAATTTTAAGTCAGTTTACAGTAATGTAATTTAAGTTGGAATGACATACATCTAATTTGACTGTACTTTGACAGTACTGACAGGGGTTTTTTCTTTACACGGTAAGTCTGTTTGGACTCTCGTTATTTAGAACAACAGAATATATTTACAAGAAGGCTGTTAAATTGTTATTTAGGACAGTGACACCACTGGCCTGGATGCATAAAATGTATTTTTTACCATCTGATAAAGACAAACATTCAGTTTGGACTGTCTGGTGAATTGCATACATGTTGATCAAAACCATCATTCAGAATAAAAAAAGAGGTTGTAAACAAAATAAAGATTATTGCACATTTTACAAGAAAAAAAATATGTCAGTCTTTCTACTTTTCACATTCAATTCAATGTGTTACTTGCCACTTCTTTATAATTATTCAGCCATTTTTGAGTGAAAATGGTTTCAAAGTAGTCTATATCCTGTACCCCTATACCCTTTCTTTTCAGTGGATTGTTGTATAGTTTGTTATTTGTATGTTTATGCTTTATAAAGTGCCAGGAGCTCTGACTAAAAGTATTACATATAAAAATAATCCCTAGCATGTCTTGCCATGTGATATCAACATGGCAGAACTCATGAGGGGGCGACCAGGGGCCTGTACCATGAAGCCGGTTTAGGCTATGTGTCAGTTTAGTTTGCGCAAACCGGTTTTAGGCACCATGAAAGTGGTTCAGCTTTTAGAAGTGTCCACCACACTCTAAAAAACATTAGTAATTAGTAACATTATTAGTAATATTATTTAAGTAATTATTATACACAGATCCCGCATATACAGTTTTAGTTAATCAATTATTATTACACAGTTTAAATGAATAAATAGCATATACAAAGGTGAAATACATTTAGAATCAATTGGATGAACTTATAAAATGACTACACTTGAGCTTAAATGTTCTCTATCGGCTACCATTATCAACTAAACTAACTACTTTTACTTGCACTGATATACAGTAGCGAGACTTTTTCTTTTAGTTGTCCTCTTAGACAGCTATTTTCTTCTGTGTGAATTTGTTTAAATTCTTTAAATTTTAATAATTTTATTCAATAAATAAATAAATTGAGCTGCTTATCTCATGAGAAATGAATTTCAATGAGTTTTGAATGAGCTTCACTCTTTCCCAGCATGTGATTGGCTGTTTGGAAACTCTTATACACAGAGAAAATTGATGATTAGCATTATGGTACCAACAAAGCCTGGTTAGGTTTCGTTTTGTCAACTCGAAACTACTACAACCAGTTTTTACGCATGATGTTGACCAAGTGATGAACTCTCTCTCTCTCTCTCTCTCTCTCTCTCTCTCTCTCTCTCTCTCTCTCTCTCTCTCTCTCTCTCTCTCTCTCTCTCTCTCTCTCTCTCCACCCTCGGCACAGCAGCTGATGCTGATGCAAGTACACTCATTCTGACTCTCCCATCCTGAGAGGGCTCACACTGTCACCAGCGCCTCGCTTCTCTTTTATGAACTTTGAGCAGCGCGTTCTAGGATAGTCAGCGGCGTTTCGTCTCCTTATTCTCAATGAAGATATGACAAAGGCAACCACTCACGAAAGGAATAAATTCCTATGACGGTGATCAATGGAGGAGACGTGCGTGGACACTAGATCAGTTTGATCTTTTGCAGGACACATATAGAGGTTTTAAGTCTAAATAGGAAGCGGGAACCGTGTGCATTCCCTTCAGCTCAAACAGAGTCAAACGGGAACTGACGGGCTTTTTACAGATCGTGTGCTACTTAAGAGCAAAGAGAGGTGGATGAAGACTGTTTTATTTAGAGATACATGTCAATACAAAACATCGCCGAAGTCCATCGTTAACAATAGGGGAATTCACTGACGGTGCGCTGCATTGGATTTGGAAGGTCAGTTGTCAACTTAAACTGAAGTCTGTCGTTTGTCTGTCTGCGAAGTTTTGAATTAAGGTCATTTACCATACCAGTGAGTCGCAGAAAATAATTATATTTTTTTAAAATGTATTTTATTTTACTGTAAAATATCTGCTAGAAAAAGTAAAACTTAGTTATGTTGTTTAGAAAGAAAACATTCATTTTAACTGTAGCTACAATGTTGTTAAAATAAAGTTACAATGTATGAATTATCAAGACCAAGGTCATAGGGTTGATTCCAGACTCAAGTAAATGTAGGCTATAGCTAAATGCATTGCAATTTGTAAGCATCTATAAAGCATCAAATAAGCATCTTCCAAATGTAAAAAAGGTTTTAGCCATATTTAAGAAGACAACCCATCAAACCAAACAAACTTGCATTTTATTGTAAAATGAGTTTCAAGTTAGGCTACATTGGGTTGCTTATATTGCATTTAGGATATGTTTTTCAGTTCGTTTACTGCATTACAGTAAACCTGTGATAGATGCAAGATCTCAAGAAAAGTCTGTTAAAGACCACTTCATCTGGAAAGCATCTGCTGTTCACTAACATCTGATAGACATCTTTAAGTCAGTATATCTATATCAGTTTTACATCCATTCTAATCATAAACATCTTAAAGACAATTTCTAAACGTCTATTGGACATCTGAAAGGAAACGTCCACGTATTTCAGATGAGCTAACATTAAAAAATACATCTTTTAGATGTAAACAAGCACATCAAATAGACATCTCTGTGACATACGGTATCGGGGTAGAAGGTAACACTTAAAATACCTAATAATGCTTCAATGTCTTTTTTAAGGTTCTGTCAAACTAGTTATCCAAAATTGAAGTCTACACACCATGTTAGTTTCCAGATGAAGTGATGTTTAACAGACATCTTGCAGATGTACTGCTATCTGGGTAATGTAGCCCCCCCCCCCCCCCCCCCCTTACACCACTGATCTATAATGTCATTAGATCAGTGGTCCCCTCCCCTCCTCCCCCATTCAAATCCTGCTAACCATGATTTTACTAATTTCTTTCACATTATCAAGTTCATTTCAGTTATGGGACAATTGTGGCACTTATTATAGTTAAAAGTAGCCTATACATTTATAAAAAGTAGCCTATATACATTTATAAATTATAGATGTCTTAGTGTAAGCGCTGGACCGACTATCGCCTTTCCACATACCAACGGTGCCCCAACCGCGTCAAGCCGCTGATATTGTGCCGCCCAAAAACGCTCAGGTCACATAAGCGGGGATAGCCTACAATAATCATGTCAGTTCTTTACAATTCTTCCAACAATAAGTGATGAGTACTAGCGTAAGCACGCGTGGTGACTCGTTCATTAATGTTAAGTGCGCGTGGTGACTCGTTCATTAAGGTTAGGCTACACAACTTGTTTGGTGGCGCGCCTCAGCAGGGCTTTTAAGGTGGTTAAGTTGTTTATTATTTGTGTTACAGTGTGGTCAGCGTGATAACCGCACATTATCGGGTCTCCTCATAACGAGAAGCTAGTCTGGCTGGAAACCTCGCCTTGGACGCGCTGGGGAAATAGATCCCTGACATGAGCAACTAACACCATCGACAAACAACAACACACGTCGGCGGATAAACCGCTCTGATCCCTGAGTGACCACCTGTTCCCTGCACAGACCAACCGGTAAGCGCTTAACTTTACTGAGGGACAATAGCCTACAAGAGAATGCTGTTTGTTGCCTATACGTCTCCAAAATGTTTATCAGATGTCTCTTCATGTGAATATTGCCGTTTGGGCGACCGCTATATCTGCATAAAAGCGCATTAGATATGAGAGTGCTGCAGGGGTCTTGGAAATCTTTTAGCCACAGAGTTATCATGCTTTATAATCCAATCACTTTATAGTGTAGTTTAACCACATAAAGGGGTTAAAGGATTGTTAAAAGAGCACAGAATCACCAACAAACGAGGTACTTTGAGGAACCAAATCCACTTTCACTTCTTTGCACACTCGTCCTTTTCTTCTTCTTCTTCTTCTTCTTCTTCTTCTTCTTCTTCTTCTTCTTCTTCTTCTTCTTCTTCTTCTTCTTCTTCTTCTTTCATTCAGACTCTATACAGTCACCCATTCCCCTAATCTCTCGCTCAGATTATTTTCCTGTAGCCTAATCCAACGCGGATTCTTCTCATAAGGACCAGCGTTACGCAATTGGTAACACTTGGATGTAGTTTTAGGCGCGCGTAACCTACGTGTGTTTCGTGTCGAGCAAATCCCTCTTAAATTAAATGACAGATTATTGAGAAATGGAATTAACGTGGGTTTGTGATGTGTTGGTTATACATTTTAAAAATAGATCATTTTTGTTATTGTTGCTTGTCTCTTATTATTATGAGCGGTTAATTGCTTTGTATTGTCATTCCTAAAATGTCTTGCTCAGGAATTATTAGTCACAGAAAATTGTCCAGTTATGCTAGATATTTTGTCCTTTGCGTGTCCTTGCTACACTGCCAACAATACTCACACAGACACATAATAATAACAATAATTTGACCAACACACCCAAACAAGCAGGGAGAGACATACTTAATGACCAATTATACTGCCAGATGCCTTTCTAACCCTTGTTTGGTTTGAAGGAACAACATCAGCCCAAGAATGTCTATGATGTCAGAGTTGTGACGTTACAGGCAGCAGAAGGGGGAAAATATTAGACTAATGCTTTAAAAAAAACCTCAGAAAAATACCCAAGCACTGGTAAAATATATATTTTTTGCTATTTTATTGTTTTATTTTCTTTCAATCGGTTGTTTGGAAGTAAGTGTATTTCAGTCCTTTCGAACGTGCCTTCATTGCTATTATCCATGATAAAGTTGAGTGCAGCTTTTGTTGCATGGGCTGATACTGTATAGGGTGAATGCTTCTGTATATGACTGTCTTTCTTCAGATGAACACAACACTTTTAGATTTTTAGAGTCCACATAACGCAAGTGGATAGATCCTTCAAATTTGATGCTTCAAAAACCATTCAAAACAAACACAACGATAATCCATATGAGCCCAGTAATCAATATCGTCTATCTAATTTGAAAACTTGGCTGGGAACTGAATGAGCAGGAAGATCACATCACTGGTCATCACTGGATCACAGAGCTGCTTTATAGATGCAGTTAACTAATAATTGATGACCTTTACAATGGAACTGAATCAAAATGGAACTGACTTTTCTGACACATTCCTTTTTTTATTTTACAACTGCTGTGCAGCCAAAATTAACTGTTTGCATTGTTGAATATTTTTTTCTGTCACTGTAAAGCTGTTTTGAAACAATCTGTATTATATAAAGTGCTATAAAAATAAAGGTGACTTCATTTGTGAAACTTGCATGGCAAGTGACAGTCCTCTCTGCTTCCAAATCACTTCCTCACAAGTTTCTGAAATTGCTGATAACACGCTTCGCAATGTGTTGACAGTAATGTCAAGCGAACGCATGTTTGACAGTTGGCTGGAAGCAGTGGTTTATAGTTTAAAAACTTCAGAATTGATTAATCAACTGGGGTCGTATGGATTACCGTTGTGTTTTGCATGTTTCGCTTGGTTTTTGAAGTGTCGAGATGAATTATTTTTCTAAAAATCTCAGTTTGTTTTAATGTAACCTCAGAATGTCATTATACATCTGGCATGACACCAGGGTGCGTGAATGAGAGAATTAAAATTTTTCGGATGAGTATCTCTTTAAGAAAGGAGATAACTTCCTGTCGCCTTTCGAGCTCTGATCAATACTGAAGTCTTGTTGAAACATGGGGTGGTGATGGCGCAGTGGATAAGACACATGCCTTTGGTGTGAGAGACCTGGGTTCAAATTCACTGTGAGAGACCAATGTGAGAAACCCTAGCCTGGGTTTCCCCATGCTGTGTTGCCACAGTATTCGCGCTGCTAGGCAGTCTGGATACCATGAACCAAATTTTCCCCTGAAATAATGAACCAATCACAGAACAGGGAGGGAGCACAGGCGCATTTGATAGACATTCGTAGCACCCAATAATATGGCTCTGGGCATTTGTAAACCACGCCTCAAATACGTGAAAATGAACATGTGGTTTCCAGACCACGTTTCATTCTCAATGATACGTTGTCTGGCGTTAGCCAGATTAATGTGCCCCTGAGCAAGACACTTAACCCCTATTTGCTCCAGAGGCGTGTGACCTCTGACATATATAGCAATTGTAAGTCGCTTTGGATAAAAGCGTCAACTAAATGAATAAATGTAAGTGTAAGTACACCAATCACATTTAAGTGAGCGAAAATGGCACCTGACTCGGCAGCTGGAAGTGTTGAACGCCAATGCCTCAGAATCTTTCTCCTTAGACACTTGCTCAGACAACTCTATGATGCAAAGTCAAGTGAATCGAACTCGAAAGAGAATGTTTCTGGTTACTCAATGTAACCTTGGTTCTCTAAGATGAGGGAAAACATTTTTAAACATCGCTGAAGCTGCTGTGTTACATTGCTCAGAGTATCTTATGAGCTCCACTCTACCTTCAGTGGACAGATTCAGAGTCAGTGGCATTCATTGTCTTAGCTGCTGTTTTTACACAGTTGAACGCCATTGGCCAGGGTACTTCAACTGCCGTGATTCAAGGATTCAGTATTTGGCGAGAATGGAGTTTCCCCATAGCGTCAGCCACTGAGACAATGTTTCATAACCTCATCCCTGGGAACCGATTTTATGTAGAGGAACCATAGATGTTTCAGTAGGAAATTAATTAAATACAAGAAAGAAAACTAGGCTTGTCTCCGCATTAAGGGTTTAGTATACTAAACTATTTAAATGTATCTTATTATGATACTTGTAGTCAACCTGCTCATTGGAAAAATGTGCCTCTACCTAAATTTTGGCAAAACTCCTACAATTTGCAGCAGTTTCCATCTGAAATGACTACCAGTGACAGTAAAGCCCGGAACACACCAAGCCGAAGGTCGCCGTCTGGCAGATTTTGTGCGTTGGCTGACTAAGTTTCCTCGGTGTGTTCCGCACGGTTCCGTGCCGTCGGCTGAAAATAGTCCTCGTCGGCTTTGTTTTGACATTTCCGATTCAACATGTTGAATCGGCGTCGGGCCGTTGGGGAAAGAGAGAACTCTGATTGGCTGTTCAGCTTAGTGAAAGAGTCAGTGCACGAGAATGAAAGCAGAACAGCAAGCAAAGAAGTCAAAACGATAAAGATAGAAGGCTGTTCTTATGTTTCGTCTTCTTACCTGAGTGTTCCTTGGCGAATATTTCAATATTAACATGAGCGGAGTGGAATAAAGAAAGTGTTCAGCAGGATTGATATTCAAAACGGTAAGCACGTGCTGCTTTGTTTACGTTATGTGTATCTGCAGCCGGCAGCGTCGGTTTTCCTTTCTGAATGATGAATATCGACTTATATGTCTCCAGAAATAGACAGTTTGCTCATTACACGCAGGTGCAGACTGTACATTCTAGCTGACAGTCGGCTACAGTTTTCTCGGTGTGTTCAAGTGCAGCTTTTTACCTCGACGAGGGCGGACGAAAGGCGACACAGTTTCATCAGCGCTAGTCCGTTGGCTTGGTGTGTTCTGGGCTTAAAAGACCAACAACTTTTATTCTTGTTCACACAAATTTTGATTACAGGGGAAGATTGTTGTTAGCTAACATCATTCAAAATGCAATGTTATCGACATCTTCCCAGTTAGCTTGGGTTGTTTGTAGTGGGTTGAAATATGTTTTCCAAAATGAACGAAGGCTAAAAGTTTCTCAAGCTACTCTGTTATTTATTTGAGACTGCAAGCTTTTTCTGGTCCAGGTCACATTTTTTATTAATATGGATCGCAAGTGTGCCAGGAAATATGTCTTATTTGACCTGCGGGATTGGTGGTTGGAGTGAGCGAGGGGAAGAGGTAATTAAAATAGATGGGTTGAGGAAATTGAGATTGGCTAAGAGAGGCTAACGTTATGGAATCACTTGTCAAACCCAGCACTGTCATTACTCATACCTATTCGTGTGATAAGTGAGGCACCAGTAGGTTATGTGTGGTGACAACCATGGTGTTGTTGAATGTTTTGTGTTTGTAATAGAAACAGGAAGGTTTACTTATGGTTGTGATAAAATCTTAAAAACACAAACCAATCTAATGAGGCAAGTGGAAAACAGAGCTGAAATATGCATGTGTAATCCATATCTGATGGCATTTAAGCTGGTTTTATGACACAGACCCTTCCAGAGGTATTTGTTTGTTTGTGGTGTAGATTAAACCTAATTCTGCGCCAAATCCCTTATTTAATTACTAGTGACAGTTTAATTGCTGTTTCTATTCAAGCCCTGAAATCCAAAGGTTAAATGAGCATTTGCTGAAGATGTGTCAGTTTTATGAATGGAATGAGTTGGTTTAGCTAAAAGCCAATGTTTGTGCTTGAAAATGTTTGTTTATTACTTCAAAAACCTTTTCTAAATATCATAGTACTTACAAAAGAGTGGTAAGATCATTAATACCTTGTGCAGAATCCACAGGGCAAACATCTTTACTCCCTCTGTGGATTTATTATTTGATCATATGAGGAGAGACATCACCTTACTCCTCAATTAGGAAAATTGTCAAAACGTGTGTCAAACATGCAGAATCAGTAGCTGAATCATTTCAACTAAGTTTTTGATTGTTACAGTTTTGTTTGCATTTTATATATTATTTACAGTAATCCTACTTAAAGGGATAGTTCACGCAAACATTAAAAATTACTTGCCCTCATGGTGGTGATTGGAACTTCCTGAGCAAAAGATCGAATCCAGTTCAGGTAGTTTTTTAAAGATATATTTGACAATGTCAGACACAATTCAGTTTTAGCAATATATCTTGAAAACCATAGGTTTTTATTTGTACATTTTAATATAGGCTATTTTAATTTTGATGCCATCCTGGCATGGTGTTCAACCGCAAAACAAACTGATTCTCTTGTTATTTTCTGTTGAACACAAAAGAAAATGAACATTATTAAACGTACAATATGCAATTTTTTTGGCCACCAGGGGTCACTCGTTTAAAATAATAACAAAAGACGTACTTTGATGACGTCAGGAAAGAGCGTGGGCTCACGGGAGTTGTTGTCGCTGTCAATGACAACCAGCTCAGCTCATGACATGACATCATCGTTTCACAAAATATACGGATACGGCATCTCTCTGTAGATTTAGCTTGTCAAGAAGCTTTAAATGCAACCCCAATGTTTACCCGTGTCATGCTTCTCCTGTCCCAAACCCTTCTCGGGTCATATTTTTCACCCGTAGGTTTTAGCTTTACTGAGCTGGCTGTAGCAGCAGAACGTGCAGGCAAAGCGTAATCGTGGTTCATAACTATAATACAGATGAATATAAATATTTATATTACGCTCCTTCAATGAATGACCTGTTTTAGAACATTTTTCATATATAGGGCACACCGGATTATAAAGCACATAAGATACTGCAGTCAAACGTTTGACTGGGTTTGCGTTATGCATCCACTATGTGCTAAAGGCTAAAGGGAATGTAGTGAGAGCGCGCCGCCGGAGGTGAAGCGTTTATTTAGTAAGCATGAGCGCGCTGAAGCGGGCACGTACATTCGTAGCCTGACTCATATGAGTATTCAATGTGCGCGGTTCGCTAACAGCAACAGTTGGCTGATTTGAATGAGACTAGCCGGTTACTGTGAACGGGGAGCGCTATATGCGCGAGCAGCACCGGGGACAGTGCGTCTCGTCTGAGTGAGCGCTCGTGAGCGGGCACGTGATTTACACACATAAAAATACGTATTACTTTTTTTTCTTCGTCATTTTCTTTGCTTTATTGGCGGTAGTCCAGTGTTCCCCTTTGTGTTTGGTGGTTTCGCCGGGTTCCGCAAGGAAGTTAGAGAAAATAGAGGAGTCAAAGGTTATATGACGCCATAGACAGGCGACGAAACGGAAATAAAGAAACGTCCCGTGTCTTCGAATTAAACTATAAATTTCTCCGTGTTTGAAAGTTGGTGGAAACTGTCGGGATAATGTAAGTACACATCTAATAGAAATATATAACATAGATACAGTTATTTTTGCTATTTTTAAAGCAGAAAAAATACATATTGTGGCTTTAAATACAGTCAAAGTTAGCGGGGTCCAATTTTGAAAAATTAAAAAACAAATGGACAAGACGCTCTTGAAAAAGAGATTTTTAATCTCAATGAGTCTCTTCCTGGTTAAATAAAGATTTAATAATAGTAATAATAATAAATGTATTGCCTTTCCACTCATAGGAACATCTGACATGGTTTGTAATGTAAACCATAAGAAGTATTGATTAATTGCACAAGAGTTAGATGCACATTCCACATAGACTGGCACAGGTCGGACTATTGTAATGCGTGCTTGATTAAAACTATAATTTATTTTTTATTAATAATTATTATATTTAAGTTGTTTTTCACTTTAGGCTTTTGTTTTATTTGTGCTATGTCAGTTATTTTCTTTTAAAAAAAATCCATAACTAAATAGTTTTTGTGTACGATAATAAAATTGATGGTTCATTTCTTTAGATTATTGATGGTTGTGTCAAAATCATTGATGGAAAGGTAGGACAGAGGAGGTGATGGATGAAGGAGGGGTGAATGCAAAAGTGAGAGATGATCTCTGATTATCTGATAAGGGGAGACAGTCTCTCACATGTCAGCTGATAAAAAAGTGATGTGCAACATCTGCCTGAAGATGGAGAGAACATGAGAGAAGCATAGAAGAGTGAGGATGAGAGGTGTGAAGAAGAAATCTATGTATGAGGACGTGAAAGAGAAAGATACGAAATGCAGGCTTTTTTTTAGGTCAGATATCTCCCAGAGGCTCTTGATGTTAGATACCACTCTCAGACATCCTGGAGGGGGAGATCTTTTGAATTGGGGACCTACATCTCTCTGACAACCCTTAAACAGCAACACAGACCACTGAGACTGTGGAGGAGCTTGCAGTGGCCCCAAAAGAGAATTTGGACACTTAATATTGTATGAATGTCATTACATTCAGGGTTTGAAAACATTTTTCACTCTCTGGCCAATTTGGCTTCTCAATTTTGTACAAAATTTACAAAAGTTTAAGAGTCATTCAGAACTTCTTTAATCCAAAACAAAAATATCAGAAATAATCTAGATTATTAAACAGAATATACTAGATTAAATATATTTATTATGAAATCTGATTATGAATTATTGAATAGCTTTCCATTTTATGACAGTCAATCTTTGTGGATAACATCAAAATTATAGAGTTATACAACTAACTGAATCCTATAGTCCTCACAGTGTCTTGGTCCTGCCTTTTGTTCACACAGGGACTGATCCCAGCAAAGTTACTAGGTCCCCATTCACAAACGTGTTTGTGTTCACACAGAAGGCACTTTTCTATGGCAGTTTTCTGGGATCAATGCTCTGTGTGAAAGGGGCTTTGGTTAAAGTCCCTGTAAAGTCAAAATTAAGTATGTGTTCTGAGTTTGTCACACCACAGAAAAATGTGTTATTAGCAGAGGTGTCAAGTAACGAAGTACAAATACTTCGTTACCTTACTTAAGTAGAAATTTTGGGTATCTATACTTTACTGGAGTAATTATTTTTCAGCCTACTTTTTACTTCTACTTCTTACATTTTCACGCAATTATCTGTACTTTCTACTCCTTACATTTTAAAAATAGCCTCGTTACTCCCATTTAATTTCGGCATTTTTGTCATTCCGTCTTGTCGTCATTAAAAAAAAATATGACCAATAACACACACGGAGAACAGATCTGAGTCCCGCCCCCTGAACATACATCGCTAAACTGATTGGCTTTGAGTTTTCTTTCTAACTTGTGAGAAGCTGTTGTTATATTTGGTTGTGCGACGCGGCAAAACTCCTCCGACGGAAACCTAGATATGTGGTAAGTGACGGAGAAATCAACTGTTTTCTTCTCAAGAATACGGGTCAAATCGCGTCAAATATTGATTTGGGGACAGCTGTTTTTACAATACCGTATGACAATCGCGGGTATGTGTGTGGCAAAGATAATCGTTAGTGTGTGTGTGAGAGAAGAGGAGAGGAGAAGAGTGTGTTGTGAGATAGAGAGAGTCTGTGTGTGAGAGGGTGAGAAAAGAGAGAGAGAGAGAGTGTGTGTGTGTGTGTGTGTGTGTGTGTGTGTGTGTGTGTGTGTGTGAGAGAGAGAGAGAGAGAGAGAGAGAAGAGGAGAAGAGTGTGTTAGTGTGGGATAGAGAGAGAGAGTGTGTGTGTTTGCAACCTTATACTGTATTATAGGTTCAAAATATCCCCACAAAGATGGCAATATTCGAAATCCTTGTCCTTGTGGGGATTTTTTTAATTGTAAAAATGCAGAAAGTTTTCTGTGCTTCATGAAACACATGGTAATGCTCAGTAGTACACATAAATGGTTACTACTGAGCATGTATTTGCATCGTACTAAAATTTAAATAAAACTGAAATTTATTTTCTATGGGCATATAACCAGCTGAAACAGGTAGTCTAGACTAGTGCATCCCAAAATTTTCAACTAACATTTTATTATACAATTATAGTCATTATGGCCTTTAGAAAACGTTTTATTATTATTATTATTATTATTATTATTATTATTATTATTATTATTATTATTATTTGTGAGGTGATCGGCCCCTGTGACGCAGTCTAAGCTTTTGTCCTTAAAGGGATAGTTCACATTGAAATTAATTGTTTGGTATGTTTTATCTTACCTCAAGGGCATCCAAGATGTAGGTGTCTTTGTTTCCACAGCATTTTCAATTTTGATATTTTTTGGTCAAACCGTTCTTGTCTGTCAGTCATATAATGGAGGTCTATGGTCACCACCTCAAAGAGCATGCACAGAGAAGTCCAAATTAAACATGATTCAATGACTCGTAAATGTAAGTACACACTGATGGACTAAGACACTAAACGGGCGGTTTGTGTGAAAAAACGAACAGTGTTTATATCGTTTTACCTCTTGTAACCACAGCCACGTCCAATTGATCTGAAGGAAACTTCCGAAATCTCGATGTGAACAATGAGTGACGTACACACGCAAGCGATCACTTCCGGTGCATGTGCAGAGCGAAGCGGCCTTGCCTTCAGATCAGTTGGACATGGCTGTGGTTACACGAGGTAAAACGATATAAATACTGTTCGTTTTCTCGCACAAACCGCTCGTTTCGTGTCTTAGGCCATCAGTGTGTACTTACATTTACGAGTCATGCTCTTTGAGGTGATGACCATAGACCTCCATTAAATGACTGACAGACAACACCGGTTGATCTAAAAATATCAAAGTTGAAAATACTGTGGAAACAAAGACACCTACATCTTGGATGCCCTTGAGGTAAGCTAAAACACACCAAAAATTAATTTCAAAGTGAACCATCCCTTTAAAGGATTTTTTTCCTTACATACTTTTACTTTTTTACTTTAAGTAGTTTTTGAAACCAGTACTTTTATACTTTTACTTGAGTAAAAAGCTTGAGCTGATACTTCAACTTCTACAGAAGTATTTTTAAACCCTAGTATTTATACTTTTACTTAAGTAATGAATGTGAATACTTTTGACACCTCTGGTTATTAGCCAGTAGCCACCCAGCCAAATTTGAATGATAAAAAAAGCGGGCAAGTGCATAAAATAAGTAAAATAAAAATAAAAATATCAAAATCTTGAAAAAATGTGCAGTATTCTCTGGGGGCGTGTCCGCTGGCTGCGGTGAAACCACGCCCACTCGCGGGAAAGCTGACGATATTAGGTGAAACTGCTCTCTGAATGGGAGGATGAATGCTGAGGCGGGAGATATTCGGTTCGGCTCCATTCACCAGTAACAGCGGATTATCAGTGAATCCCAGTTGTCTCTGACGAAAGTTTAAAAAACTATCCCGTGTAAAATGATCACTACAGAGGCGGGTGTCTGTGATGATCCTCAGCTCTCCATCAAGGTGGCTCTTCACAAAATTAATCCACCTCTTCTTGATGTGATAGTTTTTAGGAAATTTAAAGAAAAACACCGATCTGTTTTGTGCATGATCGCATCCAGGTAGTAGCCTACGCATTCCGTGTCGAAGGCATAGCTAGCTAGAAAACTGTAGCTGTAATAACGAATAGTACTGACCTCGCGATTGAGCGGCGAACTGATGCGAATGTGCTCTATTGTTAGGGGAGGGCCCAGCCCCTCAGTGGCCTCAGTACGTCATCAAGTAGGGGCATGTCCACAAGCTCAGGGGCTCCAGTGCATCATCGAGCCCTGTTTTAGCCCCGCCCAAAAAATCCGGAAAATAGCAATGATGAAAAACTGTTTAACAGTCGTTTACAGTCTTTGTAATATGTTTTAGCGTTATTTTACCCCAGACCTACCCGCGTCATCTAACTGACGTTAAAGGTAAAGCGTAAGTTGGATGTCGCCCCAGGATCGTCATCTAACTGACATTAAAGGGTACCCTAAAACGGCGGTTGTGGTCAAAAGCGTCAGTTAGTTGACGTCTTGGGATGAGACTGTTACTTACTCTGCCAGATGCTGTCTTCCACACCTCCAGATGTTTTCTTGCATCCTTTTACTTAACTTAATGAAATATGATGTTCACAGACCTTTGCCAATGTGAGCCCAGATGTTAAAAGACAGACAAAATACAAGATTATAAAACTCTGAGGGAGATGCAGAGATTAATTCAATTCAATTCACATTTATTTGCATCGCACTGTTCACAATACACATCATTTTAAAGCACCTTTACAGAAAATGCATGAATCCTAATTTAGAGTGATCTGTTATCAGAGGTATCTGTCTAAGTATATGTAACTGTATACGTATTTCAGAAATGTACATATACAAAATCACAGTTAGCGAAAATAGTATTAATTTAAAAATATAATTATATTCAAAAACAATGAGCTCATTGAAGTATGAATACTTGTTTGTCAATAAATGATTATGACATTTAGACAAATGTCGCATTGGTGCATGTTTACTCAGAGATTAAGTGTAGTAAATATCAAACAAGAGGAAGCAGAGATATGTTTATCAAAGGGAGGCATGGAGGAGACGACAATGTGAAGTCAGGCGATGTTGTTTAGCACTTAGCCACTGTCCACTTGAGGACATTTTTGTTTGACATTAGCAAGCTGTGAGCTCTGAGCATGGAACTCGGCATGGGAGCATCCATTTGAGGCTACAAGAATGTAAATTGCTCATGGATAAAATGCCACTTTGAAAACCGTGTGTGTATGTGTGTGAGTGAAGTATACCCTCCTACTGTCTGCTAATATCATGCTGTCTGTTTGGCTGACGATGCTCAGCATGGCACAGTTCTGCTCTGCCTCAGTCCAACAGTGACGGCAGTTTTCAGAGCTCTTACTCACAGAATGCGAAAGCCTCTGAGAGCTCTGAGGGGTTTTAAGGAGCAGAGACGAACTCGCTTCCGTGGAGAAGTTTTGAAATTTGATCTAAAGTGACAGAGTTTTGAAGCTGAGGCTGACCTCTCTTTCTCTGCTGGATTCTGAATGAGCTTGTGAGTATTTTTAGATTTCAATTGTAGATTTCTGGTTTACTGTTTCTAAACAATATGTTTCTGCATATATTAGCATATTTAATTAGAGAATGGAATTATGGCCCATTTATAATGGTACACTGTACCTATTAGGCACACATACTTTGTCAAACAACTGATACTTTTGATAAACATCTGATAAACATATTTAAAAGTGCTTCTTCACGTACATTATAAAATCACAAATCTTCTCCCGTAAGCCTAAGTGGAGTGGGGGCCATGTTTGACTTTTTTGTGACATCATTGCACGATGATTCCTTAACTCATGTATATTAATTAGGCGGTGCTGGATAGCTATTCATTTAAAGTACTTATTATCAGAAAAGCCAAACTTTTAAACAGCCAACTTTTAAACTTTTTTTATTCAAACTTTTGTGCTAAATATTTGAAAGCACACATATCTTCAATTATATTGGTTGAATAAACAAACAGCTCTGTTGCTAGAAGCTGCATCACCTCGACGATTCCCAGCATTTCACTGTCTAGGTTAACTATAGAGCCAATATAGTCCGGCTATGAGTAGCCCACTTCTAGAATAACCAATATAACCTTGATGAAATGCCGAAATAACCTGGAATTTGGTTACAAAATAATAAAGCGAGATGTTTGATATTCCATCAAGTAAGCAAAGTAAATGTTGATTACAAGGTGTTTGGTGTCATTTCTTCACTCATTTAATTTCTTTGTTGTCTAATTGATGACTAGTCTATTTTGGGGCTATCAGGTTTAGACGTCGATTACATTTCTTGTTCAGCCTAGACGTCTGGGCTGTGTTTGGATGTCTGTTAGACATCTTTTAAACACAAAATTGCTTGAGGGTTCCTTTTGTAAGCATAATTTTCAATAAATTTCATTCTCATTCTGAAAGTCCACCACCAAACTCAGGCAATTTGTCAATGTTGCTGAGGTCTTAAAATTCTTTCGAGTCTTCTGAATGTTTACATTTCTGGATGAATCATCGTAGTTGACTTGCATATTAAGCTGGTAAAATAGAAGGTACATTAAAAACATTAGAGACATATAATTTTAGTGGAGGACTCCATAGCAAACATGACATACAGCATATGTGTGCTTTCAGGGTTAGTTAACTAAACTAGTCATGTCTATATGTGTCTCTGACAGATGAGAGATTCTCAGCCTCAAATGCAAGAATTAGCATTATCAAAAGTGGCCATTATTGTTGCATGTTGCTTTTACATCACTACCAGCAGCACAATCAGCATTTGCAATTACTCTTTTCGGTGAGAAAGCCATGTGTATTCTGCCCTCAGTCCCTCTCTCCCTTCATTTTCTATTCCTCTCGAAATTTCTGTCCATCATTTCACACATTATGATAGTCTTATTTAAACGAGAGTCAGATGAATGGTAAGTGCACTAATGCATTAATCCTGTTTTTCAAGCGAGCTTGATATTTTTACACAGAATGTCACCACTGCAAGTAGGCAACAACATTGGTTTTTATCTTTTTTTTTTAATATACTGTGTGTAACATTGACCAGAAAATCTCTTGAGAGATTCATTGTTTTCTTCACAGCATGCAGGGCTCATTTCTTTTTATCAGTGAGATCTTTTATCTGCAATATCAGAACATTTATTTTTGTCTTTTTCTGTCTTTCCTTTGTTTCTTCTTCTCTATTTCACTTTCCCCTCATTTGTATGTTTAGTACCAATCCGTTCCCTGATTGTGTTGATACAGTTGTTAATTGGAAGCAGTGAGGTTTGATTATTTAGGCTCACACTGTAAAACCTGATGAGTTACTTCAACTCAAACTGTTTGAGGAAACTGATTGCCTTAAATCATTTAATTTTATGAACTCAAACAATTTAAGCAAAATAAATATTTGATTTGTTTCCAAGTAACTCAATAACTTACTGTTAAGATAACTTGGGTAAATAAAGTTAATAGTACTAATTAGTTACTATAACTGAAATCTATGAAGTACACTGTAAACCCGAATAAGTTGGCAGAACTCAAATCACTTTTAATAGTATAAACTTAGTTAGCTTTAAAAGCTAATCTGCTGACGTAGTGCTAACATATTATAAACAGTATGTTATAAGCACTTACAAGCACAGAAGCACTTACTGTATGAGCATAATAATATAAATACTCTCAAATCAAGCTGAATGCTGGTAACTATCCTAAAGCCAACATTAACAGAAATTCTTCTAAATTAGCATAACAAAACATTAATCACTACTAGGTCTCACACTTAACATTAATCTTACACACACACAAAAACATTATATCAGTGTTGTAGTCGAGACCACCTCACTCGAGTCCGAGTCCAGACCGAGACCAGAGAGAGTCGAGTCCGAGTCAAGACCGAGTCCATAGAGAGTCGAGTCCGAGACCAGAGACGGTCGAGTCCGAGTCGGGACCGAGACCAGTGAGGGATGATTACCTAATTTACTTTTATTTACTTAGAGAAATCCTTTTTTTTTTTTTTTTTACTGAATTTACTTAGAGTTTAAAAATATGATCAGTTTAGGGTAAAGGCCACATAGTAGGTGGTGTTAAAAGTAATTTCATTACAATTTGTCATGCGCAGTTGCGCACTAGAAAATCACCAATCACTGGGCGTGTCAATCAATTTAAAGAAATATCTTATTAACATACATTAATAATCATGAAAAATATTTCGAAGTGGACTCGGGAATAAGTCCGAGTCCTAAAAAAAAAATGTTCGAGTACGAGTCAATTCCGAGTCCAAATGCACACGAGTCCATGACAAGACCAAGACCATTAAAATATGGTCTCGAGACCGAGTCCGAGACGAGTCCGAGTCTCGAGTACTACAACACTGCATTATATTGCACTTAATTTTAGCATTTACACTCTCTTTCGAGTGCCATCGGCAAAGCATGCTGGGAAATAGATATCCCAGCAGTTTCAGTTAAACTTAAGTTCGCCTAAATTAAAATAGATAATTTCATAAAACTCAAAACAATGAAACAGTTCAGGTTACTTAAAATATATCAGTTCTGTGAACTTGAAAGAAAAAGAAAGTGCTAAATACTCAGAAAAATTAATTTGACTGAACTAATTCGTTGAATTTAAGTTTGTCTTTCTCAAACCAATTAATTATTTTGACTGTCAGGGTTTACAGTGCAGTAATTATATCCCTTTTCTGTATATCAGCATACTTGGACTTTTGAGGACTTGTACAGTGCCAGTCTTGGGTGTTAAAGTGTCATCTGTTAACTTTCTGAACATATGCAGCTTGCTGGATGTGCCCTGTGTGTGTTTACATCTGGCAGAGTGTTCACTTTCTTTTTGGCTGACAGCCTATGAGTGTGAGTTTATATAAATGCCTAAGTTTATTCAGATATATGTGTGTGCATGTGTGTATGTATGTGTTGAAATGGAACAGTGCATTAAAATTAATTGAGGGATAAGAAGCACTGCAGTCCTGTGTAGTCTCATTTGGTCAGCTGAGAGATTCATTGTTCATGGTGGAAAGAATATTAGTAAAGGGTGAATACAGTCATCCGGGCATTATCATAAAATAAACATCAGTCTGATCATGACATGAAGCTACACGCCATTTTAAGGGTAATTTTCTTTTAATTTCAATTTATTAATTGATCAAAAGTGTCAGTAAAGTCTTTTACATTGTTACAACAACATATTTTAGAGTAAATACTGTTATTTTTAACTTTCTAAAGTATCTTTTAAAGTATCTTTAAAAAAAGAATCACAATTCCCTGAAAAAAATGAAGAAGGAACTGTTTTGCATTGCATTAATAATAATAAGAAATGTTTCTTGAGCACTAAATCGGACTTTAGAATGATTTCTGAAGGATAATGGGACACTGAAGACTGGAATAATGACTGCTGAAAGTTCAGCTTTGCCATCACAGTAATATATTTTAATATATTAAAATATAAAATCATTCATTTTTATTGTAATATTTGTCAATATTATAGTTTTACTGCATTTATGACTAAATAAATGCAGCCTTGGTGAGTATAAGAGGCTTCTTTACAGGGATACTTCACCCAAAAATGAAAATTAAGTCATTAATTACTCACCCCCATGCTGTACCAACGACGAGAGAGGCCTGAGATGAGACTTCAAGAGATTTCGATGCATGCGTGAGAAATGCGATCTCCTTCAACTACTTCAGTTCAGTTCTCGCGCATGCGTGGTGGAAATCTCTTGAACTCTCGTCTCAGGCCTACAAGTAAGAAAAGGAACAGTCGAATAAAGTCGTTATTTTTGTTTGTTTGTTTTTTCGCACAAAAAGTATTCGCGCCGCTTAATAAACTTATTCTTGAGCCAGTGTTGTCACATGGAATATTTAAACATTTTCTCCAATGACTTTCTGGGCCGTCAAGTTTCAATCCCTTAGGAGGTCTTAAGGGGTTGGTACAGCATGGGGGTTAGTAATTAATTACTTAATTTTCATTTTTGGGTGAACTAACCCTTTAAAACGCATTTAAAAAAAGGATCAACCCCAAACTTTTGAACGGTAACGTACATGGACATGACATATTGATTTGAGTCTGAATTACTTTATAATGTGAGAAGAAAGAGACAGCAGAGTTATACAAAAGTCAAGATGCCAGCAAAGTGTAGGTGATAACTGCCAAGGATAATATTAAACAGTCTAAAACATTTTAGCAGTTATTGAAAAAATAGTTTCCCTCTAGTCAGATACATTTAACACTGTAACTGTAATCCATTTGTAAAGACGGGAGATATTCATCTAACCCATTTGAAGGGTTTTTCTCAGGAGGTTCCCGTCGACCTCATTTTCTCAGCCCTTCTCAGAAGGTTCCTGGCATGTAGTCTGTCCAAACAGACAGTTTCTTTAGAAGGATGGGACATAAGAAGGTCAGCATTCGGTCCAGAAAAATTATACTGCAGCTTAAATAAATTCTCCAGCTTACTTTTTAAATGCATTGCCAGCCATCCAAACACCAAAAGATCTAATAATATTGGCATTGATAAAATATTGGGTTTCACTTTCTTTGCCTGTGGGCTGATATTAATGACATCCGGTTGAAGAGCATATTCTGGTATGTTTGTGAATTGAAGATGAATCCTGTCAAATGAAGCTCAAGGTAATCAAACATTGAAGAGCTGACATGATCACTGAATCGAAGGCAGAAACACTCATGTGGAAGCAGACTACCTAACAGCTTGTCTCCTGTAGCTCTCCCTGGAGCTGTTCAAAATGTCAGTGGGATTAGTATTAAAATAATGATTGAATGAGAGGATGACGTTAAACCTTGTATTGTGATTGCTGTCGTGCGGGGATTGATCTACAGAGTTAGGTCAATGCAGCCAGTCATTTCATTTTCAATACCCTGCCCTTTCTGTTCATGTGCAGAAAAAATTGAGATGCGAATGGGGGCGCAGTGCTTGGGGACAGACTGAGAGAGGGAGAGAGTAATAGTGTGCAAGCTTATTTGAAGGGCACTGTGAAGCCATAACCTTTACCTTTCCATAGCATATTAATCAAGGAAAAAGGCAAAGGCTGTAAACTTCTGGCGTCTCGAAGCTGTCAGTTCCCCTCCAGTTGCTAATTGATGAGCTCGTAACCGTGTAGAAGTTTGGCCATCAGTGATCTCCTGTGAGCCAAGACAAGGGAATGTGGCCCGTACACTTCATCAGTCAGAGGACTGCTGAGTTACTGCTGTTCAGGGTGAGATGCTGTGAATACGGTCCAGACTTCCTGGATATTATCACACGGGCCTCTGGGACACTTGATTCGGACTGGTTAATCGTGACATTCTGTGGTCAAGTGTTTTTTGTGTAATAAACACTTAACTGTCCAATTAATGGATGCATGTTATTTTGGTAGCATGTCATTATCAGCCATTAGCAGAGATTTGTAATTTAACATCCATTCTGGTGTTATGGTGCACAATCATTTCCCCTATTTTTAAATCACATTTGCCGTCAATGCTCACTTAAAGTTTATCCTTTAATAAAATTGTTGAATGCAATCTTTAATTCCTTAATATATATATTTTTTTAGAATAGAATTTCAATATAGGCCATTTAGTGGTAATCGGCCAGCATGAACATAATTATTGATTTATAGGCACCAGCCAGAATTTTTATATCAGTGCATCTCTAATTAATTAACTAACTGATTCTCCTACTTAGTTGTGTTAATTGTATGTCTCTCGTGTCACTCTGAAGTCTCTTTCTTCTCACTTAAAATTGTCTAAATTTGAATTAATATTTAATATCCATTTATTTATTTATTTATTTGGTAAGTTGCCATGTAATAAGTGGCTTACCAAGCTCCAAGAAAAAAATATCTAGAAGCTGGAATGATGGCTGAGGATCTGATGAGAAATCAGGCTTGGAGCTTTTTGAGTTAGACTAAATTAATATGGGATGAGGCTGCTTTATCTCCTCTAAACTTGGCACCTTCTTTCTCACTCTCATTCTATGTTACTTTCAGTTTTACACCCCATGTCTTTTTAAAGAATGTCTTTTTAGCACTCTCTCACAATTATTTCTTTTTAAACTATTGATGTCATCTCACCAACGTCAGCTTCTGACTTTCCTTTCGAAAGAAGTATACTTTACATTCTATGAAGTATACTTAATTAACATTCAAGTATTTTAAGTAGGGCTGTCAAAGCGATTAATCGCGATTAATCGCATCCAAAATAAAAGTTTGTGTTTACATAATATATGTGGGTGCACTGTGTATAATTATGTTGTATATATATAAAACACACACATGCATGTATATTTAAGAAAAAAATATTATTTATATATAAAATATTTATATTTATATATAATATAAATTAAATATAAATCTATATACAGAATATACATGAAAATATGTCTTAAATATATACAAGCATGTGTGTGTATTTATATATATATATAATAATTATACACAGTGCACCCACATATATTATGTAAACACAAACTTTTATTTTGGATGCGATTAATCGCGATTAATCGTTTTGACAGCCCTAATTTTAAGTATACTTTATCAGTGTACTAACTTGTAAGTGTACTCTTTCAATACTGCTAGGGGCTAAATTGGCCCACTTTTTAGTGAATAAATGTTACAGTTATAAGTATAAAAGTTGTTTTATACTTTTTTGTATTTTTAGTATACTACTTTGTTCCTATTTAGGTATTATTTTTAATACTTGAAATACCTCTAACTGTACATCAACACTTTCCATTTTAAAAACATGCATCCTTTTTATCAACTCTTGAATGTTAAGTTTCATAAAAAAGCACCTGAGAAAATTGCATTTCGATCAAAGACTACACCGAATCAGATTCAGAACAATGACAAAAACACAGATGTAGATCCATTCCATCACTCTCAACAGTTATTACCTCTTCCTAAAACATTTTATTCGGTAACGTTTTGCAGTTTTGATATAAATGCTGTTTAATTTTCATTTAATTTTACAGCATTTAATTTCATAAATGCTGTAAAATTCAATTTTACAATTCAATTCAATGGAGGGGAAAGAATAAAAGTGATTTGAAGTAAATTCCTACACTACCCATGGACGCGCCAACACAAAAAATTCAGATACACAGAATTAGTAACAAATTTGTTTTCTTTAAATCAATATTTTCAATGTAAGTTTATTAGAAAGTATGTAAACCTATGTGGAAAAAAAGTATTTAATAGGCTACTCAATCACATCTACAAGCCAAGTATACTTATTATTCTAAATTATACATTTCAGGACACCTTTCCTCAAATGCTGCCTGTGTGTTTGCGAGGCAACAAGTCAGCTTTCTAAGCTTTTGGACGCAGCCCTAGAAAGTTATCGACAGGTGATTTTGATCAAGGTCGCAGCTAATTGGACATTGAGGGTAAGAGTTGAGAACCCCTGTCATATGCTAGACACCCCAAAAATTATTTAAAAGCTCAGCCCGGTATAAATTTATAACACATTTATTCAATGTTTTATCTTGTAATGGAATATTTTGTTATTAGCCCCCACAAAAACATTTATTCAGTCCATTCAGAAATAAGTGTGTCTGGAAAGTATTGTGTTGAAGATAAAAATGTCTGAAGGGTTATAAATCCAAATGACACTTTCCTGTTATGCATAGCCAATGGGAAATTAGAATGGACTGCGCTGTTTAAAATGAGGCTTTTGATAACTATTGGTTTTCAATTTCAAGGGCACACACTCTCTCTTTTTCACACACACACATACACTTGCAGTACACTCTCCTGCTGAGCAGCCAGCTGCTTGTTTTGTTAGTGGTGGGCTGTCTGGTTCTGAGCTTGCTGTTCCTGTCCAACAGGCTCCATAATTCAGCTGCTGCTGAAGGTCACCATGCATAAATTTACTGTAAACTGTATCTACTAAGATCAGTCTGTGTAGAGGTCAGAGAACTTGAGCTGCTCTGACCGCTGATATGTTCCCCGCTGGGATATGAATGACTCTCAACATCATTTCCCTTCTGCAGCCTTACTAGTGGCCCACTGCTGTGTTATTCTGAGACTGCTGAAGCAAATGAGAAGTTATGTAATATGTGAAACTAATTATACAGAACCACAAATTCTTGGACAGTTTTTGGAAAAATCCCCCATAGAAATAAGAAGATTTCAAAAACACGGGGTTTACAGTTAGCCATTAAAAGGAAAAACTCAACAACTGTAACTCTGTCAGTTTTATATTAGGGATTAAAAATGGTTGATGGTAGATGCCACAATTACACCGTCTGACACTTTAACAAATATTTCTGATTTCAGGTGGACATTATTTATTAGGTATTTATTTGGATTTTTATATTTTGTGACTTAAGCTGGCCAACAACTGGTCACTATATATTTCAGAGTGAAGCATGGCATGGTGTTACTTTTACACAAGCAACTCATTAGCTCATATTACTGTCACCATTCAGCTCAGTTTGGTATTGCTTCATATCTCGCAATTCAGACTTTATATCACGCAATTCTGACTTTATATCTCGCAATTCTGACTTTATATCTCGCACTCTGACTTTATATCTCGCAATTCTTACTTTTTTTCTCACAATTGCAAGATTACATCTCACAATTCTGACTTTATTTCTCAGAATTGCGAGATGCAAAATCAGAATTGCGAGATATAAAGTCAGAATTGCGTGATATAAAGTAAGAATTGCTATATATAAAGTCAGAAATGCATGATATAAAGATAGAATTGTGAGATTTAAATGTCTTTACGCAATTTTGACTTTATATCTTGTCAAAATATAATATCTTTATATCTCGAAATTCTGACTTCATATCTTGCAATTCTGACTTTATATCTCGCAATTTTGATTTTATATCACGCAATTCTGACTTTATATCGCACAATTCTGACTTTATATCTCGCAATTCTGACTTTATATCTCGCAATTTTGATTTTATATCACTCAATTCTGACTTTATATCTCGCAATTCTGACTTTATATCTCGCAATTCTGATTTCATATCTTGCAATTCTGACTTTATATCTCGCAATTTTGATTTTATATCACACAATTCTGACTTTATATCGCACAATTCTGACTTCATATCTTGCAATTCTGACTTTATATCGCACAATTCTGACTTTATATCTCACAATTCTGACTTTATATCGCACAATTCTGACTTTATATCTCGCAATTCTGACTTTATATCTCGCAATTCTGACTTTGTATCTCGCAATTCTGACTTTATATCTCACAATTCTGACTTTGTATCTCGCAATTCTGACTTCATATCTTGCAATTCTGACTTTATATCTCGCAATTTTGATTTTATATCACGCAATTCTGACTTTATATCGCACAATTCTGACTTTATATCTCGCAATTCTGACTTTATATCTCGCAATTCTGACTTTGTATCTCGCAATTCTGACTTTGTATCTCGCTATTCTGACTTCATATATCTCGCAATTCTGACTTTATATCTCGCAATTCTGACTTTGTATCTCGAAATTCAGACTTTATATCTCGCAATTCAGACTTTATCTCGCAATTCAGACTATATCTCGCAAATCTGACTTTATATCTCGAAATTCTGACTTTATATCTCGAAATTCTGACTTTATATCTTGCAATTCAGACTTTATATCTTGCAATTCAGACTTTATATCTCGCAATTCAGACTATATCTCGCAAATCTGACTTTATATCTCGAAATTCTGACTTTATATCTCGAAATTCTGACTTAATAACTTGCAATTCAGACTTTATATCACGCAATTCTGACTTCATATCTTGCAATTCTGACTTTATATCTTGCAATTTTGATTTTATATCTCGCAATTCTGACTTTATATCTCGAAATTCTGACTTTATATCTTGCAATTCAGACTTTATATCACAGAATTCTGACTTTATCTCGCACTCTGACTTTATATCTTGCAATTCTGACTTTTTTTCTCACAATTGCAAGATTACATCTCACAATTCTGACTTTATTTCTCAGAATTGCGAGATGCAAAATAAAGTCAGATTTGCGAGATAGAAAGTCTGAATTGCGAGATATAAAGTCTGAATTGCGAGATATAAAGTCAGAATTGCGAGATATAAAGTCTAAATTGCGAGATATAGTCAGAATTGCGAGATATAAAGTCAGAATTGCGAGATACAAAGTCAGAATTGCGAGATATAAAGTCAAGAATTGCGAGATATAAAGTCAGAATTGTGAGATATAAAGTCAGAATTGCGAGAAATGAAGTCAGAATGTCGAGATATAAAGTCAGAATTGCGAGATAAAGTCAAAATCGCGTAAAGACAGATATATCTAGCAGACTTTATATCTTGCAATTCTGACTTATTAACTCCCAATTCTGACTTTATATCTCACAATTGCGACTTTATATCACGCAATTCCTACTTTATATCTTGCAATTCTGACTTTAACATCTCGCAATTCTGAGAAATAAAGTCAGGATTGTGAGATGTAATCTTGCAATTGTGAGAAAAAAAAGTCAGAATTGTGAGATAAAAAGTCGCAATTACCTTTTTTATTTTTCATTCTGCGGCGGAAACAAGCTTCCATACTTTTCATTTGTCCCGTGTCTTCCTTGTTCTGGTTACCGTCATTATTACTTTGTTTGTTTCAGATGTGTTTGATTAATTATCTTGTTTGATTTTGCTATTTAGGGGCTGTTTACCCGACACGATTTTCAGCTTAACAGTTTTTATGCGCTCATTTACACCGCTACGGTGTTTTGGGTGCCTGAAGACGAAAACTTTAGAAAACGGGTTTCAAAGTGCACGTTTTTTTAGATGGTGTCTGTGTAAACAACAAAAACGCTAATCTCTGAAGACGATTACGTCATGCATATATGTATTACGTGTTCAGTCTATGGTGTTTCTTCGCCATCCAATTGCCTTTAGTCGTTTACGCGGATCAGTGTGAATGGGGATTGTTTTGACAATGGTGTCGTCTGTACGCGGAGAACTCAAAGGAAAAACTTCTTCATTTCAAGCATATCGTTGTCGTGTAAAAGTACGCTTAAATTACACCTGCAATTTTGTTTCTTTTTTTGCATGGCCTTTTTGAGTTTTCCCAACACGTACAACAACAAAAAAGGGATAAATTGCCCAGACAGTATATGCTTCATTTACTAAAATCCAAAAGATTTTTAATTGTTCATAGATCCCCATGACAGTGGACTAGTTAGCTGAGCTCCAAACCAGCACCAATTCAGTCTTTTTTTTCATCACAGTTAATTTATTTTATTCTTTGTTTGTTCTATCTTGTTCTCTGTCTGTCAATTCACTTTTCTACAATGCTTTATGTCCTACAGCAACCTTTATTGTCCTATTGCCCTTTTCACACTTCATCTCCATCTCTCCCTCTGTGTATTTGTGTGTAGAATGGACTGTGGTGCTTTCATCCATGAGTGGACATGTTCTAAGAGGGCCTCGTCAGCGTAGCACACGCAGGTGCATCCACACACACACACACACACACACACATGACTACACGCACAACAGTTTAGAATTCTATTTTGAGCACTCATTTATTGTGAGAATGACCATGAAGACATTTATCTCCTGTCCAATCTTATATTATAGCTGTTCCCACAACAATTACCCGCAAGCATTTACATCTATTTAACATGCATGGCCATGGCACCCGCCATGCAAGACAACCACTGGCCACCATCATTAGCTGCCAAGCATGCAATTAGCTAATTATGAAATATAATAGCCTGCTTCTTTCAGCACATCTGACTGTGAGACTGATGGGCTGAGTCCTTAATCTTGAGTTTTAGAGGGATATATTATGAGCTACACAGTGGTTACATTTGGTCTCCATTGCCTATAAATCCCTATTATGGATGTTCTTCTCTCCGCCCCATTGGTTTTGCCTTAAGAAGTCAGCGGGGATCATAGTTAGTAATAACGAGCCTCTGTGAAACATTTTAAGAGAACAGTGGAGTATACATATTTGGTGTGTTTTTCATGGACGAATAAAAATCAAACAATTGAGTGTTGTTTCAAATAGCTGATGTTTTCTGCTCCTGAGAATGTAAATTTGAGCATTGTTCACTCTGAAGAGATGCTACATAGCAAATTTCAAGCTCTCATCATATTTTCAAACAAAGTGATCAACAGCAAGTAAAGATAATTTAACTTTAGAAGTGTCTGGCTGGCACTAATGCAAACAAATATGAATACATCACACTGAGAGCAGTCATGTTTTTTGAAGGGGCACCAGTCCTGGCTCATTTGCCCTATCGACATCTTGGGCCTCATTTAAAAAATGTTGTGTAGAAAATTGTACAATCATTTCTCAAATGTGCATCGGTGTGATTCAGAGAACGAATGCACAAAAAAAAAAAAATATCTTCCAGATGTGAAATCTATAAATCACAAATTATCTTGAAATTGCACACAGCTGACTGGTTTCAAATCTATGTCTTATAAACGCTTTCTAAATCCTTTACTTGAAAATGGCAAGCGGCAAGAATTGCTTAGATTTCCAAATAGCTGCTGTACTCAAACTCTCTGCCACAAGGAAAATGTGTGTTTGATGGGGACTGTGGTAAACTTTAAAATAAAAGAGGGCCAGGATTCCAATCCTAGCTTTAAACAAGCATGTGTGTTTTTTTTTTTCTAAAATAATCATGCAGATTCATTTTCAAAGATACTATACTGTTCAAGTTTTAGGTTCAGATTCTAGAAAAAAAAACCTCACCAAGGTTACATTTTGATCAATTTAATGCATTCTTGCTGAATTTCAGATCTCTTTAAAAAATGATACATTTTTGAATGATAATTAACTTTTTGTTGTATTATAAATCCACTTCAAAACACAAATATTTGTTTATAAAGCCTTTTATAGACACAGGACTTGATCTTAAAGAGATATTTTACTAAATCTAAAATTCTGTCATCATTTTCACCTTATCATTCCAAACTTGTATGGCTTTCTTGATTTTGTGGAACATAAAACAAGTTCTTTTGAAGAATGTTGGTAACCAAAAAGTTTTGTTTACCATTGAATTCCATTGTAATGACAAAAGAAACACTGACGCTGCTTCCAAAATTGAATACTTCCCTATAGTATGTGAATAACAGTACTCCAACCGAGTAGCATGTCCAAATACATAGCATTCGCAAAACAGTAGGCCAAAAGTAACCGGATGACCTACTACTTCAGCCAAGACTCTGAAGTGTGCATTTGGTGGACACATAACCCATGGCCATGGGAGAGAATTTATGAATGGTAATGAAGCGATGCAACTGATGCTGGTATTTACGTGACAGTTAACAACATAGTGGATATAGTGCATCATTCATTTTCATTCATATCATATGCATACTAACCCATAGAACATACTTTTTCAGTGAAATCGAAGTAATAATCCAAGGCACTCGAATTGTGGTACAAAAGTTAAAAAGCCTTTATTAGTTCATGGCTTTAATTCATAAAAACTGGTGACAGAGAACGCGTTGCGGCTTAGGCCTTCGTCAGGGTGTGTGTGATACTTTTTCAGTGGTCACAAAGTAATTGAAATTTAAATGTAGTGCCAACTCAGACAGTATGCGATTTCAGATGCACTATGAGACATTCCTTAAAATATCTTTTTATCTTTCACGGAAGAAAGAAAGTCACGTGAGTTTGAGTAAATGATGACAGAATTTTTGGATGAATCTCTTAAAAATATTTCTAAGTTCTGACATCCTGTATAGAAAAGAACAGGTGTTGTGGCTATCCGGTAAGTCGTGGAACTTAACATGAGCCAGCTGGAGAGAGGCAGGTTCAGTCAAAGGCTGATCTTGGGTCAGACCAGACTGTGGTGATGTAGGACAGGAGTGACCTCTGCAGCTTTTGACTGTGGGTTTTAAAGAGGGAAATAAAGGAAAATGAATGCAGGTGGTGGATAAATAAGAGTGGTAGAAAGGATCACAGAGGGAAGGCATGATTGGGAAAGTAATGAAAAAGATGAGTGGAGAGTGAGCCACAGGCCTCTCAGTGCATCATATAATCTCTTTTCGCTTTTTCTCCAAGGTCAGCCATGATGAATGCCCTTTAAAAACAGCCTACAAATTATTTGCTAATGAAACTGATACCAGATATGCATCAGTAGGTCTTCTCTTCATCTTATCTCACTTTTATTTTCTCCACACTATGTCTTATTTATGATAGTACTTACTCCTATTGATTACTACTAATGGATTCACTAAGATAAGAATCCTTCTGAGACAGTCCTTTAGACAGTGCATTCTCAGTGCTAGTCAACCTGATAGTTGCCAAAGTAAAATAAAACACAAATAAATAACTACACACGTTAACATAATAAAAAAGTTACTTTAAGAATTTTTACTTTTCTTTATGTGCCTATAGTCTTTGACACACAAGTGTGAAGAATAGACAGCATAGAGTTACAGAGTTACAGAGTCATGTGAATCAAATTCTGTGTTTGTAGTAGCTGTTTATGGGACAAATACACAAGAAGTTGTTACTGTTTTGAAAATGTAATGTGGTGAGGACATTGTCTTGTTCCCCTGGCCTATGGCTACTGATGTTAATGGTTCCTGACTCAAATCATTGTTAGTAAAGACGATGTTTCCCACCTCAGAATGCCCTTTCCATGGTGAAACCCCATCGGACAAGGCCAAATTGGGCAATTGGAAAAGGTTTATTTGCTGTGGTGGAAACCTTCGGGTTTCTCAACTCAGGCCTCATGCTACCTTCACATGCTATTGGGAATGTCCTAGTTTTGAAGTCGCGATTATGAGCTTGTCACGTTCAAGGGCTTTGTTGTCAAAAAGAATATCTATCTTGATCAATGATATTTGGATTCCCATTCAATGTTAGCTTGCTGAGAATTCTGGTATTTCCTTCAAATACAGGCTATGTTTGTGGTGTATAAGTCAAGTCAAGTCACCTTTATTTTTTACAATACAGATTGTATCAAAGCAGCTTCACAGTAATAACATGAAATAAATAATGCAAGACAGATCAATAATATTGTTGAAAATTAAATGTCCCCAACTAAGCTTCCCAAAAGCCAAGGCAACGGTGGAAAGGAACCAAAACTCCTGTCTATGAATACTAACACTAGTATTCATAGACAGAAACGGAATAAAGTAATCAAATGGAAAATAACACTGGATAGTACTTTAGTCCTTAATAAATTAATACATAGGCTATTAATCCTGATTCCTTTAACTTAAAGCTCTCTTTTGTTGTTTTGACGACAAAATGAATGACAGACACATATGGCTGCTGTCACTTTAAGAGCTAGTGCACGGATCCTGTGTTCATTACTGGCATGCGTTTATGCTTATTAAAGACAAAACCGACTATGCATAGAGTATACTCACAAAGACCGAAATTGACACAGTTTTGTGTGTTAAAGCAATATAATCCGTGAAAAATAGCTTTTGTTTCAGGCCAGCTGTTCTTGAGGTGGATGTTCTATGAATGTGCACATACAAAATCATCTTAGAGAGTGTGCGAGCACTGATTAGTGTAAAATCGCTTGAATGTTTAAACTGGTAAGACTTAAAAAGACGTGCAATTGGTAAACTTCATTCACGATGCACTGCTGGCCCGATTGTGCAAGTGAATATTCCGTCACGTTCCAACTCCTGTGCAGTTGCCGCAGGACAGCCAAAAGGCCTTGCCTATGTCTGCATGCTGCCGCAACGCATTTTACACTAATTCAAATTTAAGGGTTATTTTTGGCTTCAATCTCTTGTGGAAAGGAGGTTTTCCCCTTGTGTAAGATATTATGCAGTATGAGAGAACCTCGCACAAGAGAACTCGTATTTACGATAATTCCGACAGCACGTGAAGGCAGCATTATTAGACTCTTAGCCCTGCAGGAACTCTTGTCAGCAAAGGACACTCTTGATTGCCAATTTTAGTCTGTTACTTATTGACAAGAGCTCATGTCAAGCTCATTTTGATCAATAATAAATCCTATCTGCGTGAACCTCCATAAGCAATTACTTTAGGGCAAAAAACTTTTTTTACTTTTTTTTTCCAAAATAAATGGTAGTTTCTCAAACTTAGTCTTTCAGGTCATAGAGTGCGAGGACTCTTAATTCTGCAAGTTGTGGCACTGTTTCTAATCCCTCAGTCAGGTCATGTAGTAGTGGCCCTGCCCACAGAGCCTGTAGTGGATTTCAGCTTGTGCACCTCCAACAAAACTCTTTGAAGGACTTAATGCTCCAGGGACTCTTGCAAGGTTTTTGTTTAATAGGGAAACAAATAGGCTTTTCACACTTGATATTGCTAAAGCCTGGGTTAACACAATTAATCCTGGGTCATCAGATTAGGAAAAACTATGCATTTGTAAACCATGTGTTAACATTCTTATTTAGAAACATTTGCAGGGCAAAAGCAGTGTCTTTTAATCTTGAGTTATTAAAACATTGCTTAAAAGCCACATGAAAACTGCTTTTTGGATGCTTTATATATGCCTTATTGGTCCCCTAATACTGTATCTGAAGACTCTTTCCCAAAATTCAGCCTTGGTGCAGAATTACAGCCCACAATGAGCTTTCCTTAGTATGTGCCATTTATGTGTCTGTAGCTTTAAATGCTAATAAGGAAGAGGGGGAGGGGGGGGGGGCAATGTGGAGGGTGGAGGTGTGGCCTTGACTAGCTTGCGGCCATGGTACCATGCGCTAAGGTTTACAGTGGATGAAGACATGCAATCAGAATCTGATCCGGATGGAGAAGCGGCTACAGCAGGACATATGCGAATGGTTAGTTTAAAATAATATATTGTGTCTGGATATGGTACTTTAGTTGGTTTGTTTATGTATGCTGTTACAGTTAATATCATGTAGCTAACGTTTGCCTACGTTGTTGGCTTTTCATGTTGCTCTGATTTGCTATCATTCTAAAGCTGTATTAGCATCTATATCAGTAATTTTTGTAGTTTAGAGAAGACTAAATGCTCCCGACCACTAGGGGGCTCTCGGAGAGCGGTAAAGTTAATTTTCCCTTCCAATGTTCAGCAGTCTTAAAATTATATCAACACCACTATTAGTTTATCGACATTAAAGGTTCTGTAAGCGATCCTGGGTGTTGACGTTGGGAATATTTTCAAACAAATCGGAGGCTAGCTAGACCCTCCCTCCTCCGCATCTCATCTCCTCCCCCTCCCTTCTGTGCTTCCTGAAATAATTGTGAACGTCGGACTGGAAGCCCTTCTGCCGTCGGAGTTCTTGCCATCGTTCAAAAGCTTTACTACCGATGTAAATTCGGAACTTCGCACGTTCTTTATCCGACTCCTTCTTTTTAATTTGTTCTTCAGAACGACGTCTCTTTGGTCGTGTGTCGGGCTTTCTTCAAACTTCTCCCTGATGCTTGTCTATCTTTCACCCACACACCCCCTTCAGGTGCACGCGCACTAACCCCCCAGACCCACCCTCAAATACTTCTTGCCAGTGATTGGCTGGAACACTGTTTGTTAGGTTTCGTGGTCCGGGTGAGACATGATTGTTTTTGTTGCAGTTTGTGGAGCCTGTGGTGTCTACAGAGACCGCGTTTTTTTACAGTGTGTTTAGGGGACAGGCAGCTAGCCGATAGTGAGGAGACGTTTGATGTATGTGACAAAAAATGTTTTGGCCCCACATCGCTTAGAGAACCTTTAAATATTAATTCAAAATAACCTACTGGGCTTATCAACCCCGCTCAACAGGCACTTGATTTTTTTTTTTTTTTTTTTCAAATGTCAGGAACATTTGATTTAGTGTTTTAAGTGAATCGCTGAAATCATAGGGCTTTAAAGTATCTGTGCTGTTGCAATTGATTAAACACATAATTCAATGAGTCACTCATAAAGATAGTTGCTTGTCGCCATCTGTTGGCATAACAGTATAACCTGCAGAAAGAGTTAATCGGCACCACCACTAATACACCAACTGACTATATTAGCACTTGTATGATATAAAATGGAATGTGCCTGGTTTCCTTTAACCGTTCCCAGTGGTGTATCAATAAAATAACCAGTGTTTGGCACTGTTTATTTTACTAGTACTTTCACTAAGGTACTGTGTAGACATCAAATAAAACATATAACATCACCGCTGGCCTATAAGTGCAGTGTGAAAAACCCCTTTTCTAGGGTGTAACTTCCAGTAAGCACCCTGCAAAGAAATCTCCATTATTTTCATGTCCTCATCACAATGTTTTGTGCTTCTTAGTATAAAACAGCTTTCAAAATATGCTGCATGCATCAGTGAACCAAAATGATGTCTCAAAGCAAAATACATATTTTACAAACTCAGTGGCTAGCTTAATCACTATAAAAACACACCAAAGGAACCTGTTTCACATTGAAAACTATGGAAATGCATATAGTAGGCTATAATCTTTTTGATCAACCCTATACTATAACCCACACTCCACCCTTTCTATCCTCAACATCACCATTCAGCCTTTGCCTCTCCACTGTGGGTTAAACCTTAGCCCCTTCATTGTGGGGTGGATCTCAGAGTGGGGAACTCTGAACCCAACTACATTGGAATCTAAATATGGGCATTGTAGATTGTAGAACACCCATGGAGAGGCCTGGAAGATCATACTTGTGGATCCAAGCCCGGATCTAACTGAGCTAGGCAAGCTTTGAAAAGACCTGGTGCTATATTTGGCCCCCTCAACTTTGCACAGTGGCTTGTAAAATATGCTTCTTCAAGGAAGAGAGAGCAAAATATGACTGTATTTTCATAGTTTGCCAGTCTCTGTCTGCATATTTTAGAAGATTGATAAGATTTTAGGAGGGAATGAATAGTGTGTCTTAAGACAGACAGAGTGCACGGCCTCCAGCACCCGTGTGTGTGTGTGTGTGTCAAGAGCAGACAAGACAACTGGTGGGATGGTAATGAGGCATACGCTGAGAAGATGTCAAGCCTTCCATAGTGAAGGCACAGTAACAGACTGCATCTACACACACAAACAGAACTGCCCGAATATGAAATGCACCAATGGACTTGCATACTCAAAGAAAAAGTAGGCCTTAAGCGAGCTGAATCAGTCAACTTTATAAATTCTACTGCATTTACCAGGTTGTACCATGTTATGAAAACGTCTAGGTTATAACTGTAACTTCCCTGAGAACAGGAAGCAAGACACTGCGTCGATGAATCTATGGGGAACGCCCTCCATGTGAACTGGTTTCTAAAAAGCTATCCAATCAGGGCAATCGAATTTGACCGACGTCAGCCTTTGACGTCACTACTAGTGCAACCTGGAAGTACAAAAAGGGCGCCTAAAGAACATGCCATCCACTTTCGTCTGAAGGAACTGTTCAGCAGGCATCTCATGACTAATGACGCAGTGTCTCATTCCCTGTCCTCAGGAAACAGAGGTTACAGTCTTAACTCGCACTGCGTCAATGACGCCATGGGGTCACCATGCTGAGGGGAGTGCATGCCAATTATGGCTTGTGACAAACGTCAGAACTGGCAGTTTCAACCTGAAATGGCAAAAAAAACCTCCCCCTTTGGGTCACATACAGACCGTCAGTGACATTATTCCCTACGGTCACTGCCCGAGCTATAAGCCTCAAAAGCTGCGTTTCCACTGCAGGAACTTTCCACAGGAACTAGGAACTTTGAGGTGGTACTCGATGTGTTTACACCGCAGGAACCAGGGTCTAAAAATGAAGTTCTGGGTAACGTTAACGTTTTCTAATGTTAGGCTAATGTTAGCCTAACGTTACATTAGAGATGTTAAATATAACATTCAAATACATTGTTGACTTAACGAACAGATGTAGACATCCTTGTTCACCCAGAGGAGGAAAAACACTCTGCTTTTCCGGTCGTTGTTATATTATTAATATTAGGGATCGACCGATATGGATTTTTTAGTGCCGATACCGATACCGATTTATTTCCCATCAGCCTTAGCCGATACCGATACGGGCTGCCGATTTTCTTGAGCCGATATTTGTAGCCGATACATTTTGCTCCCTTAATTTACATCATAAAAATGACATGATGTTAACAAATGTTACAGGTCTCAATTTAATAAAAGTAACATTTAATTAACTTCAAAAATTAATATTTAACAAATAGTAAAAACATGTGAGGTAGAACAAGAACAAGTAGATAAACAATTTAACAAATATTAAAAACATGAGGTAGAACAAAAAAAAGTTCAGTGCTGAAAATAAATATTTAAGCATAAATTAAATAATCACACTATACTACATAATAAAGTGCGCTGTGCGCACATTGTACTTCATTTTAAAAGAAACAAACTATGTACTGCCATGGTTTCATTTTTTCTACAGAAAATAAAATGAGCATGTCTAGTCTCTAATATCACTGCGATGGCGAGGGAGACACACCACACGCGTCCAAACCTCAGCCAGGTGGGCTCTGAATATATCTCCCACAAAAAGCACAGAACAACGTTGGCATTACTTAATCCTATGACCAGTGTTCGTTACAGCTACCGTATGCATACTAGGGCTGTCAAAATTGCTCAAATGGCGTTTGCATATTCCCTCTAAAAAACATATTCGAACATCCCGTTGCGCATTTTGTTATTGACACGCATTACGTCAATAACAGGACACATTAATACAAACTGACATAACTACTAGTATTAGATAGTTTATTTGAGTTTAAACATATTTGACAACGTATTAAAAAGCAAGTAAATCAACTGGCCAAGACGCGCAGAGCTCACTCGCCCGGACTCGCTCAGGCACTCTCTCTCTCTCTCTCTCTCCCCCTCACACTCTCTGCGCGTCGGTTAAATGAACAACAAACCAATGTTGAGTGCTGATCAAGAGTTTTGTGCAAGCAATTTTTATGGTTGCGAGTCGCGACTCTTGTCCCAAATATAGCAGGCTTCATTCAGTGATTGAAGATTCATAGTATAGAACCGACAGTGAGCGCTCCGAGCGAGCTGTGCAGCTGTGGTAACGTTATTAGTCTGCAACCGCGGACGTGTTTTCCCACATTCAAATATTAATTTTCACCTTCAAAATTAATACATATTGCAAATGTAGAATATTCATAGACATCCCTAATGCATACTGAACGGATAGCCTACCCCTTAGCTATTTGCAGCTCCCTAATACAATGGCAAGTTATAGACGAGGCATTCGCATTTTCCATTTGGACTCACAAACTTGTTTAGATATAGTTGCAAGCACATAACAGTTATAGAGCAACGTGTTTCCATTTTCAAAGTGTTTGACAATATTCCCGCAGTCAAACATTTAAAAGATGCTTTGAAAGTTTAGGTTACCATTCTTGTGAAGAGCAGATTGCACTCTGCTAGTTGGGGGAGGTGAACTGCACTCTCCAGCAGCAGCACAGAGCTGCCCATGAACGCCTGTCTATAAATAACGCCGGGCAAAAAGTATCGGCGTTCGCGCAGCCGTGTATCGGCCGATTCTGATACACATAAAAATTGCAAATATCGGCCCGATATATCGGCTGGCCGATATATCGGTCGATCACTAATTAATATACTACAAGTATACTGCTAGTTCAGCCACAAATTTGTTTTCCTGTTGGTTCTTTGCAATGTTAATACAATATATTGTACGATAATTCTTCATGGCTCATTACTTGGTACTTTTAAAGCAAAGTATTTATAGTCACACACACACAAACAAAAGATTTAGATAATCGATAATCGCTTTAGCATCGAATCGCAGCCCTCAGAATCTTAATCGAATCGAGTCGTGAGGTGCCTAGAGATTCCCACACCTACTCACTAACAAGCCCGAATTCAGACCTTCATAAGCATTCTGTTTAATGGGAAAATATCATATCAAGAAGAGAGGACAGGATGGTTGTTATTTACCCTCAAAGGAAGGGGATCCTTTACTAGCGCTGGGAGCATCTGTGCTGGATCACCTCCCTCAGATCCCTCTTCTTCCTTGAGTTGCGACTACTTTACCTTTTAGGTGGAGGAGGAGTGCGAGAGGCTATGCTGAACCTCTGTGTCAGGAGTCAAGTTTGATTCCTCAACTTGTTTCTCTTCTCCCTCTCCTCCACATGCGGAATCACAGCTGAACACTATCTAAATCAGTATGTCCTGTCTCCCTCTCCTTCACGTTCGCTCTTGCACAGCTGAGTACAATCTCAATCTGCATTCGTGCCTTTGCTCATCTTCTCACATCTGTTTCCCATTTGCCCTAATCTTCTTGCCATTTAGATCTTGTGTTCTTCTCCTTTCTTTGTTGGTTTATTGTTTGTTCATTCATGCCCGTTACAGACGCCTCATCATTGTGCAGACTGATCTCATGAAATGGCGTATGTCTGACACACGCCAATTCGTATTTCCATTTTTGGCGTGCTATCAACACGCATAATCGCTTTTCAGCGTGTTTATGAACGCCGTTGACTTAACGTTACATTACTGTATACAGTATATAAATATATGACCTACCCCAACCCCGTCCCTAAACCTATCCGTCACAGGGTTAATAGCATTTATGAGTCTTCCCCTACCATCCTAGGAAAAAAATATCGCTCCCCAGGACATTTAACGGCATGTACTACACGCAGAATCACTCAGACATTTAATGGCGTAGATATACACGCATACACACGGATAGCTCAAAATGCGTATAGATAATGCCACTTTACTTGAAAGTGGCGTGTATGTTTATGCTAAATGATGTCATGTTGCATTGTGAATTATCTCTACCTGATCTTGTCCTGTCCTGTCCTGTCCTATGTGTGTATCAGACAAGAGATATCACCTGTTATCCTGTGCCAAGCCTGTTAGTCTGTGTTGCTGTATCCACCAAGTGGAGTCAGTGCTCATCATCTCCTGTGTGTGTTTCCTGACAGCAACTACCTGTGCCTTTCACCCTGCCTGGTTGCAGTCTGGTCTTTTTCAGTTTCATTGTTCTTTTCTGCGTCCGCCTAAATGGCTGGTGATCGGAATTTTCAACATTTACCAGATCCTCAATAAACCTTTGCAACCAGCTTTCACTTTTGGGTCCTTTTCGCACGGTGACACTCCGGCCCTGTCTCTGATCTTAGAACCGGGATGCGCCAGGCTCCCTTAGCTGTCTGGGCATGGATTCGGGCCGCAACGGAATCCACGATTTAAATGTAGCCAAGCGCGCCTTCGCCTCTCTCGTCCAATGGCAGGGGAGAGACCCTGCCCCTCATCCAAATCCTTCAGCAGGTCTGCTTGGACCTAACCTGCTGCCGTGTAGGCCCTGCCATTCAAGAGTTGCTTGGAAGGCAGGGCCAGAGTTTTTAGTGCCAATGCCTCTCCACAGACCGCAACGTCTTGTCAATTGGGGGCATTGACACATTCCTATGTTCACGTATCCCCTCCACATCTGCATAGTTTGCTCGCTGCTGACGATGGATGCATGCAGAATATGAGTTCTTCCATGCCTTCTTGATCAGTATCCAGTTCCAGAAGGAATGAAAGGCTCACGGGAGCTGGGGAGTTCTAGCCAGAAAGGAACCGCTCATCCAGCCTCCTGCGAACGGCTCCTTCCTTCACGCAACCCCACGGCAGCTGAAGCACGCTCCTTAACACCCAATAGCTCATCATATGCAGGGCAGGGAGGCTGTGAGGGTTCAGGTTGTATCTCTTCTTCATCCTCATCAGTCATCTCCTGCTCTCTTGGGCTAGGTGCCAGTAGAGCACTTGCTGCTGGATGTTACATCAGAGGATGTAAGAGATGGAACATCCTCGTCCAGCAGCTCACTTATGCGAGTTTATGATGGGCGTGATAGAGAAACACCTCTCTCAAAAACTCATCAGCGAGCTCCATCTGTGAACTCCATGATCCGAGAGCCGAACCACTGGGCCCAGATGCCTGTCCCTCTTCCTTTGAGAAGAGCAGAGATTTCTTAGAGGAAAACTCTCTGATTCTGCACAATCAGGTCTCTCAAGAGCTGATTGTGCATGCTTTTCACCCAAACAGTAAACGCACAAGTTGTGTGTGTCATCTGGTGTCAGATAGCTGAGACACGGATCCACAGACTTTTTGAAGCGCTTATCACTTGCCATATTTGTTCTTCCCTTTTTCAGGTGATTGCAAATCAGACAAAACAGTCCATGAAGACGAAAAGAGAATAAGATGTTCTTTAGGCACCCCTTTTATACTTCTGGGTCACACTAGTAGTGACGTCATGGCTGTCGTCGGTCAAATTCGATTGCCGTTTTCAGAAATTGGTTCACGTGGAGGGCGCTCCCCACATCATCACCAATGCAGTGCAAGTTTTCTTTCGAAAGGGAACTAGTTTTATCTGAAGATCCTGAGTTTTGTGTGAGAAATTATGATGCTACTACACTTTTATTGCACCACTAAATCTCACTGTGGTGCCCCCAAGAAAATCTGCAATGTGTTAGTGAAACAGATACAGTATTTTATCCCAGTGCAGTGAACCATGAGTGAATTTTGTCACCACAGACACACATATAGGATGAATATTAATAACAATGTTGACATATTTTTGATGTTTTATATATCAACATTGTTGATTTGTTTTTATATACAGCAAATTATTAATCCATGTTTTTTCTCCAAACCCCACCCATACACTCTAAAAATGCTGAGTTGGTTTAACCCAATTTTGGGTACAACCTCAGAAAAAAAGGTACAAAAGCTGTCACTGGGGCTGTACCTTTTCAAAAGGTACACTTTTGTACCTAAAGGGTGCATATTGGTACCGTAATGGTACATATTAGCACCTAAAATGTACCATTAAGGTACCAATATGCACCCTTTAGATACAAAAGTTTACCTTTTGAAAAGGTACAGCCCCAGTGACAGCTTTTTTTACCTTTGTTTTTTCAGTGTAAAATATGGACAAACCCAAATGTGTGGTTCAAAATGTAATTTAAAATGTTAACTCAAAGGCTGGGTTTGTCCATATTCGACCCAAATTTGGGTTAAACCAACCCAGCATTTTTTAGAGTGTAGAGGAGTTTACTGCTCAACTCAATCACATAGTCACCTATCCAGAAATGTTCAGATTTCAGAATAAATAATTGCTGGACATGACTGTTTATCAGGCTAACAATGCTAGGATAAGGTCAGAGGTAAGAATTTAGGGTTTATGTTTAATAGATAATATTAGGGGACAAATCTGGTAGCAAATATAGTAAATAAACACACACAGACACATTTGTTAGGTTTTCATGTTTTATTATTTTATCTAGTGGTTTTCAAGTGCACAAGTCACATATGCACTGTTGTACATGCACCGTACATTTGGTTACAAAAATGCAGGATACTCTGGACTTGAATCTCTAAGGCACAAAAAGCATTGTCATTTAAGTTAACTAAGTTGAACATATAAATTACTGTGAGCATCAGGCCACTTGTAAGTCCATTACATGCAAACTGCTTTTTGTTTGTTATAATGTACTGTAAAATGTAAAAGAATGTTATTGAACATATCATTTGTATACATAATAATACATAATGTGGTAGAAATTATATTGTGGTGGACATATTCTTGTTGATTCAGAGTAAACGAAATGTTCTTGTGATGTATGTAGTTTGTTGGACACTATTATTGAACATCTAATGAGTGAGAAAAGTGTATTTTAAGAGAGACTATTTTCTGAAATTCCACAGGGCCAAAAAGCGCCTGTGGTTGAAGAAAACACACCCCTTCACTGGTGACCCAACCAACTAATCTTCTTTAAGGCTCTATTTCTTTTCCATTCAAGTACACGTACACAGCCTGCAAGACCTCTTTAATTTATCTTATGTGTCAGTGTGTGTGTGTGTGTGTGTGTGTCCTGAGTCAGCACTGTGCTCTCAGCGTTAGAAAGCTCAAGAACAGCAGCACTCTCCATTCAAGCTGTGCCTCTCTCTCTCTCTCTCGCTCTCTCTCACTCACACACACGCGCGCGCACACGCACATACATTACAGATCTGAGAGGAACTTACTGACTTTAGTATACAAGCCTATAAACATGTTCAGACAGCTCCTTCTGCACACACACTTATAAGCCGTCCATTAGGTTATTAACGCAGTCATTATTTACTGATGACATCACAGCACATTTATCTGTGTGTACGTGCAGTTTATTTGTGTGAGGTCTCAAATAGTTGTATTGATTTTGCTAGTGTCTAAAATTTTCTGGACATGTGGTTTATTATTGTTTTGATAATCCCCATTTGTATTGAATAGCAGCTTATGAAATAATGTCTTCTTACCTATGGTAAAAGTTTAAGAACTGGTCAATTAAAAAAATTGGCCACCAATCTTAATATTGAGAGTTGTGAACAGTACAGTGAATTTTGGGTGTGTTGTTATTCTCATACTTGTGATGTTTATCCCCAGAAAGTGGTGGATTTAAGAGAGGGGGGTCAAGAAAGTTAAAGAAATAATGAGATGAGATGATGAAAAAAATCGAGAAGCTGGAGCAAATATGTCAACTTTGCAATCGGGAGGGATTGAAAGAAGAAGGTGATCAAATGTGTATGAAGGAAGTAAAGAGAGGGATGTATAGTACGAAAGTGTAGGCACGTTGAGATGAAGCAGAATTAATCTGGTGAGACAGCACTACAGCGAGAGCTGTACAACCGTACAGAGACAGTGACAAGAGAAAGAAGGATTTTCACACCAAAGGCCTTGTAGAAATGACCGCAATACTTAAATCATTTTTGTTACTTTTGAATGAAAAATTATATATGTTATGTAACAAAATGTTTCATAATTTTCTCTTGAATATTGAGTTCACTAAACAAAAAATGAAGGTTTGAATGAACCCATTTTTGAGTTACTACTGTAGTTCTAAGGAGGTTTCTGTGCAGTACAGTCACAGTGTAGCATATTTTAATTTCCATCTCTATCAGCTTCATATTTTATTGAACAAAATACAAGTCAGAGTTTAAAACTCACTCACCCAATGTCTCTCTTTCTCCTTAGGTGGCGTGAAGAATTGTTGCAGAAACAGATCGGCCCCACCTCACCATGCCTTTGTCCTTCAGTTCAACCCGCATTTTCCCAATCTCCTTCATTCCCTTGATCCTCCCTGTCTTTCTCCTGTCTTTCTCTATCCCTTCTCAAGCTGACTCCCAAGATACAGTCCAATCTACCTCCAACTGTTCCCAGAATGACGTGTGTGCAGACGGGGTCCTCTTGCCAGTGTGGAATCCTCTAAATCCCTCAGTTGGTGACAAAGTGGCTCGTGCCATTGTGTACCTAGTGGCGCTAGTCTACATGTTCTTGGGGATGTCGATAATTGCTGACCGCTTCATGACTGCCATCGAAGTTATAACTTCTCAAGAAAAAGAGATCACTACAAAGAAATCAAATGGTGAAACGGTCACCACTACTGTTCGCATATGGAACGAGACCGTCTCCAATCTGACTCTCATGGCTCTGGGTTCATCAGCCCCTGAGATTTTGCTTTCGGTCATTGAGGTCTGTGGGCATAATTTCGAGGCCGGTTCTCTTGGTCCCAGCACCATCGTGGGCAGCGCTGCCTTCAACATGTTTGTGATCATTGGCATCTGCATCTATGTGGTACCTGATGGTGAAAGGCGGAAGGTCAAACATCTTCGTGTGTTTTTCGTGACTGCGGCGTGGAGCATGTTCGCCTACATCTGGCTCTATCTTATCATCTCGGTGTTCTCGCCTGGTGAGGTGGAAGTGTGGGAAGCAGTGTTGACGTTCCTCTTCTTTCCTCTCTGCGTGGTCCAGGCCTGGATCGCTGATCGGAGACTGCTCTTTTACAAGTATGCTCGCAAACGCTACCGAACCGACAAGGGCCATGGAATTATTGTGTCCGAGGGAGGGGAGGAGATTGGCAAGGAGGCAGGGTTCACAAAGATGGATATGCTTGAAATTGATGGAATCACAACACATCTGGATGGAGTCCTGGGAGGGGAAAGTGGGCAAGGAGGACGGGATCAAGAGGACGAGGCCAGAAGAGATATGGCCAGAACTTTAAAGGAACTGAAGCAAAGACATCCTGACAAGGACATGGAGCAGCTCATAGAGATGGCCAACTATCAGGTTAAAAAGAAGAAAGATATTAACACATTTTAATTATTTAATAATTTACAATATTCACATCAAATTTATTTTATAAAATTATAATTGCATAGTTATTATTTATTTATTAATATAAATATTGTTTTGTTAAATGCTTTTAATTTTAAGAATATTAAAATTCACTGGAAAAAAAAAGTAGTTTAAAACAGACCTGCTGCCTATTTTTCAGTAGGAACCACCAGTCTTGGGAGTTTCTGATGCAGCATACTTTAATTTTCTTCTTTAAAGCTACACTGTGTAACTCTTTTAGTTTATTCTTAGCTAAAAACACTTAGTTCTTTCAAAAATATATGTGCTCATTAATGTATATTTACTGTACTTCGTTCAAGTAATAAAGTATTCTCGTGAGTGTATAATATGCCATTGGAAATACATACGGGTAAGGGGTTCTAATGTTGGTCGCCATGTTGCCCCTCCATCTTGAAAGTACATTAGTCAAAGAGGGACATACCCGTTAATTCAAGCTTCGCCTTTCGCGTTTACGTTTGAGTTAACAATCATGGACGAGGTCGAACTGGAAGCCATGTTAATCTTGGACTACATTGGCCACCGTAGGAGTTAAAACGCAATCGGAATTGAGAGGAACAAAAACTAATATTCACTGGATGGTCATATACCTTTTCTCCGCTAGATGAGGGTAAAAATCACACAGTGTAGCTTTAAAAGAAAAAAATAACTAAAACTTTCTTCTCTTTGTTCTCATTTTCTTTTGAAAGCAATCTACAGACATGCTTTGAGTTGTTACAAAACAATAATGACATTTTTATCCTAAACTAAAATTACAGAATTTGCCCAAGATTTGTGAAAATTTGCATTAATCTCTATTCAACTCTAAATAGATCTAATTTATGACGTTCTATTTTTTGCAGGCCTGTTCATTTTAAACTGCTGTCTGTATTTTATATTTTTATAATATTAAAGTACTCTCCTAGTTTAGTAGACAGTTGCAAGTAAACCATTTATAGATTTCCCCAAAACTGTAAATACTGTCTTGTGCTATTTTAAACATTGTTCTGTATATTTTGACTATTTGACTATAGACCCCTTTTGCGCCGACGTCACGGTTACGTCACGGCGCTAGCTGGAGGCAAAACAAAGTGAAAACTGGAGGCGGCCAATACAAACCAGCACATTCGGCTACATAATAAGGAGCTGAAATTATTGTTACTATTGTTAAATGACATCTTGTTGTGTTGTTTGGTGCAAGAATTGACGAAAAACGAAAATGCTCTATCTGGAATTTTTATTTCTAGAAAATATTCACATCATTAAAATCGCACCGTAATGACATTCTTTACATTGTCGTCGTCTCAGCGCTGACTCGGCAGAACTGCGGATCGTACACACAAGTCTTGTACATGGACCACATAGTTATAGACATCTAAAGACTATGCCCTCAGTTTCTCCTTACGATCGGTTTCTCTATAAGGTAGGTGTAGTTGGGCCATTCAACCAAGGTAACAATAACGTTAATCCTGTCAGATCGACCATGCATTGAGTGAGCGTGTAGGCAGCTACGGGTCGGCCAATCTGGTTCCGTCCGTTAAAAATAACTTGTGGAAATAACAATCACAGTCCTGGACACTGAGGGACCTTACATATTAAGATAAAATCGGATTTTCTCCATCATTGTTAAAAAAACAAGCTAACAATCCTTGCTAACTAGCGTCAGTGAAGCGGCCAGAGGGATCGTTCTGCCTCCACCTGAGCTCCGCCCACAAAAAAACGTCACCATGTTTACCAACTGAAAAGGGGTCTATTAGCTGTCAACTCAACTATAACAATAGCCTAGATTTTAAATTTACATTTAATTATTTTTTTAAATGTCATGTAAATGCTTTATTTCAACTTGAATTGCACCAGATCTGGATAATGTGCTTGAAGCATGTATGCACATTAGTCGGATAGTCAAATGAATTGCTTATTGGTTCTTTAGGCTACTCATTGGCTCCCAATCGCTTATCAATGGTGTGAGATTGGTGGCGACACCAGCTCTTTGTCTAAATAGTGCAAGACTAGGGAATTGTTTGGTAAACCTTTTCGAAAACAGTGATTATTTTTGAAAATCCTATTTAGTGCTGATTGTGGTGCGGACTTTACATGCTGCAATTTTAAAATAGTTGTTTTACAGCTTGAGAAAGCAGCCTGAAACTTAAAGGAATACTCCACTTTTTTGGAAATAGGCTCATTTTACAACTCCCCCAGAGTTAAACAGTTGAGTTTTACCGTTTTCGAATCCATTCAGCCGATTTTCTGATATTTAGAAGAATAACAGTAACCAGACGGTTTCTGGTCTCATTGACTTCCATAGTATATATTTTTTCCTACTATGGAAGTCAATGAGACCAGAAACTGTCTGGTTACTGTTATTCTTCTAAATATCAGAAAATCGGCTGAATGCATTTGAAAATGGTGAAACTCAACTGTTTAACTCTGAGGGAGTTGTAAAATGAGCCTATTTCCAAAAAAAGTCGAGTATTCCTTTAACTGCAGGATAAAACAAACTTTCCCAAACCTACCTTTGCAGGTTCTGGTACAGCAGCAGAAGAGCAGAGCTTTCTACCGCATTCAGGCGACAAGGATGATGATTGGTGCAGGGAACATTTTGAAGAAACACGCAGCAGATCAGGCCCGTAAAGTGGTCAGCGGTGGGGAACCCCGAGAGCAGGAGGATGACCCTCATGTCACAAGAATAGACTTTGAACCTGCCCTCTACCAGTGCTTTGAAAACTGTGGTTCCTTAAAACTTTCTGTGCTAAGGCATGGAGGAGATGCTGGTTGTACTGTTAAGGTGAGTTTAAAGTAAAGTACTCTTTAGTTTATTCGTTTTTCCTAGGGAATAGGATACTTCAAAACTTATTCTCTGATCTTGACTATTAAATGATGCAAATTATGGAATAGATTTTTTCATTTGTTTATTTAATGAGAACAAGGAAGATCTTTGATCCTTTCAAATGTTTATTCATGCGAAACTCCAGGTGGATTATCGTACAGAAGATGGCACAGCTAATGCCGGTTCTGATTATGAATTTGCTGAGGGCACAATCGTCTTCAAACCTAACGAGAACCTTAAAGAGATCACCGTCGGCATTATTGATGATGACATCTTTGAGGAAGATGAATACTTCTATGTCCGCCTGAGCAATCCCCGTATAGTTGGTTGGGCTGATGGACATCCAATTGCTCTGGAGACTGGAGCACCTGCCCCTAGCGCAGCCCTTGGTGAGGCCCACACCGCGACCGTGACCATCTACGATGACGACCACGCAGGAATTTTTTCATTTGAGAGCGAATCGACTCGAGTTAGCGAAAGCATCGGCGTCATGCAGGTGAAGGTCCAGAGGACATCAGGAGCACGTGGCCTGGTGGCAGTACCGTACCATACAGTGGATGCGACAGCTTGTGGAGGGGAGGACTATGAGGCAGTGTGTGGAAAACTGGAGTTTCAGAACGACGAGACAATGTAAGAGGTTTCTCTCTGCTAATGTGTTTGTGTGTGTGTGAGAATGTGTGTTTGAGTGTTTGTGCCTTAATTTAGCTCTTTCTATCAGGAGATTTTAGTGACCCTTCACAGTGAAAACTATTTTAGGCACATATTAGTTAAAGCAACCTACTAGTTAAGAACCACTGATTTAGGAAGTATAATTTTATTCTCTGTCTAAGCTTTCATGTCTTCTCTATTTTCATTTTGTTTTGATGACTGTCTAGATTCAGAAACAACATATTGTGATCCTAAACACATTATTGTGCTGCATGAAGCTCCATTATTTGCAGGCCAATACATTTAAAACTGCTGTGTGTAATTTTTACAACAGACCTATTAATCTCTCAGTTTAGTATGCAGAGACAATAGAGGGTATGCGCGTGAGATACCCGTCGGCCAGAGTGCCTGTAGTTACTCACAGTGATTGGCAAAAAGGCTGAGCGGCTGTATATGTTTTCAGCGTGAATGCCGCGAAAAACAAACACAACACATATAAAGTGGGAAAGAGCTTTGCGATTGACTGTACAACTAGATTTGACAAAAAATCAGAGGTAAATTTTTACAGACTGCTATAGAAAGAGGAGCAATGGATCACTGCAATTCACAGAAACAACTGGACTCCAGTCAGCGAAAGGTGGATTTGCAGTTATCATTTTGTGTCAATATGCTGAATTTAGTTATAAAACCATACCCATATTTTGTATTGTTATATATATTAAAGGGATACTCCACTTTTTTGGAGGGACAGTATCTGGTCTCATTGACTTCCATAGTAGGGAAAAAAAATATACTATGGAAGTCAATGAGACCAGAAACTGTCTGGTTATTGATATTCTTCTAAATATCAGAAAATCGGCTGAATGGATTTGAAAACGGTGAAACTCAACTGTTTAACTCTGAGGGAGTTGAAAAATGAGCCTTTCCAAAAAAAGTGGAGTATCCCTTTAACAACTCATCAATTAAATATTTATCATTGTATATTCTGCATTATTGGATGCTTTTTAATAAACACTGACCAAAAAAAAAAAACTATAAAGTTTTAGGGTTGGACGATATGATGATATATAGGCTATATATAACACTGATAAGTGATCACCCGGATTTAGACCTACCTATATTGTATTTATATAAAGCGTTCACGGGCAATTTGCTTTAGCCATTTAGGTCTATATTGCTTTTATTTCCCTGGTGTTGAAATCAGACAAACATAAATGTCAGGCAACACGATTCCTGGCTGCATGTCAATATCCATGGATCACTGGATCTTTAGTAAGTTGGAAGGAACACTATATTGAGTCCAACATTTAGTTTAAATTGATAAAATTTTTCGTTTTAGTCGCATTTTCGCAGTTTCCCCTATTAAATCCAGTCACGCAGCAGATCTTTTGCCACTCAGTCAGGCTGAGGGGGTTGTTCTGGCGGGAAAGTGACATCAATGCATTCCCTCTATTGTAAGTAAGCTATTCATAGATTTTTCAAATACTCTGTCTCTGTGCTGCTTTAAATGTTGTTCTGTCAATTGGAGTATATTTACATGCAATTTAAAAGTAGATTTAAACCCGATTGTAACAAAGTTACAAAGTGAAGTTGTACTAACAGACCTAGATTGCACACCTGGAGTGATCCTTCACTGTGAAAATGCTTTTAGGGACAGTAAGGATATTATATTGTGCTAGTTAGGATTTTTCTGGTATGTCAGACAGTTTATTTTTTATAAACTGGGGGGGGGGTTCTCTTTATAATCACTAAAAAAGCTGTCATTCATCTTCAAGTTCCGTTATAATCAGTGAAGCTGACTGCACAATGAATCTCTTATTTACATAACGGCTACACTATGTTAGCAAAAACTCAGGCGGATTGATCGGTGAGTTAAATCTGATTGACCATTGCTTTAAAAAAATTAACAGATATGTCTGTGATTGGCTTCGTTGCTCAATGCTACAAAAACATATTGTAAATAGAAACCTTTGATACTCTTCAGAGCGTAAACACTGATATAGACCGGGGGATTTGTCAAATCTGTTTCGTCCATATGCTATCATTACTGAGAAAACTGATCCTAGACCAGCAGTTATGGGAAGCGTTTCCCTCTAAAAGCAATCAGGAGGAGCAGTAGGCAGTGTTTTGATCCACGCTATTCTCGATAGGACTATGCTAGACTCCATGTTAGGTCGAGACTTACAGTAATATCTGTATGCTTACATTTACATTAATTCATTTAGCTGACGCTTTTATCCAAAGCAACTTACAATTGCTATATATGTAAGAGGTTGCACGCCTCTGGAGCAACTAGGGGTTAAGTGTCTTGCTCAGGGACACATTGGTGTCTCACAGTGGATTCGAACCCGGGTCTCTCTCACCAAAGGCATGTGTCTTATCCACTGCGCTTTATATATATATATATATATATATATATATATATATATATATATATATATATATTAAAGGTGCCATCTATCATAAAAAATCAAATCATACTTCATATTCCATACCAGATGGGGGCAGTATACCTCCAGAAAGTGAGTTGTGCCGCGCTCGCGTGCACTCTCACGTCTTCAAACAACACGAGCGAGCGCTGTTTTGCTCTCTCTCCCTAGTGCATATTAATCAAATCATTTGACACGATAGTAAAAGGCTGGAAGACCGCAGTTTCACGTGGAGCATTTGGAGATTTTTAGAGATTAGAGACTCAATGAACAACATCTCAACACTAAATTATAAAGGCCGCCTCATAGACGCCTGTATAAAATATAAGCCGGTGCATTTCGACGATATGGGAAAATAAAAGCCCAGGCTATTAGTTTTGTTCATATTACATTTTTATTGTTAGTTTGAATTAATTTGACAGAGAACATTCGCTGATGTTGACCAAGCTAGCGCCATTCAGAGCTGCCATTACATTCGCAGCCTGACTCATATGAGTATTCAATGTGCGGCGGCTCGCTGACAGCAACAGCTGGCTGTTTTGAATGAGACGATCCAGTTACTGTGAACGGGGAGCGCTTTATTAACATTCTGTGACGCGCGAGCAGCGCCGAGGACGGTGTGTCTGTTCGTGTGAGTGAGCGGGAGACACACATAACCTGATTTATACGAGGTTCAACTGGCCATGTGACAAAGCGGGCATAAGATGGACACGAGCGCGAGTTTGCGGGCGAATTTAATAACGTGGAGCGTTGTTAATTAATTCATCCATATATAAGGTGCTCCGGATTATAAGGCGCACTGTCGTTTTTTGAGACGATTAAAGGCTTTTAAGTGCACCTTATAGTGCGGAAAATACAGGGTAGTTATATAAAAAATCTCAGCTGTTACACGACATGTTACACGAACCATCCCTAGCGCACGTGATCCGAACACGAACACTGTTGAAAGATACAGTATGTTACAACTTACCAGAATGTATTCCTCATGCGTAATATCGACCAATCATTTTTTGAACTCTTCCCTGAACTGAAATGTAGTAGTGGGCTGTACTTTCCACACGATTGACATCAGGTTCAAGGACACCCACAAGCACAAGCCAGCCGTGTCTGTTACTCGTGTATTTCAGTTCGGGTGGAAAGATACATGCTAAATTGCTAGCCCCGGCCCGGCAGGTGTCGTAATACCAGTTTGGGCCATGGGAGGCAGTATCGAGCGGGCAACATATACCCGTTCATATACATATATTACATATACATATGTTGCCCGCTCGATACCGCCTCCCATGGCCCAAACTGGTATTACGACACCTGCCGGGCCAGGGCTGGCAATTTAGCATGCTAATTCAGGTTAATATCTGTAATGGATATTTTAACTTCAATTATTACAGATGGCACCTTTAAGCATGTTGGGAGAATATACAATCGATTTGGCCGTTTGACTTGCGTCAGGCTGTAATACACAAAATAGCTGGTGAAAGGGAAATTAAAGTGTTCAGGTAATGTTTACAGCTAACAAAGGGTTTATATGGTGTCCTTGTGAGATGATATGTTTCTGTGGGCCAATTTAACTTAAAGGTGATGCTGGTAAGTTAGCTGTGGATTATGGTTGGTTTCATATTGAGAAAGCTTGCTATAATGTTTTATCCAGTTTCAACTGTGCATAACAATTGTGTCATTCAAGCCACAGGTAACATCAGTAGTAGTTGGATGATCATAATATAAGGATGCTATTACATTAAATGTAACCATTTTGATTTTCCAATATTAAGGCTACAGCTCTTATTTTTATTATTGTTACTGTAAAAAAAGCTTCATAAAAGCTTTCTTATGTCTAATGCTTAATTCCCTGGTCTATAGTAAGTCATCATGTACACTAAGATCAGAAATGCTTTATTGAGGTTTTTATTTTAGATCAGTTATGAACATACTGTAAGTTAGTTTATTCTTGGTGTCTGGAACCTAAATACAACTGTGATAGTTCCTCAGTCCCAGAAACAAAAGTTGTGATAGATAGATAGATACTATAGATAGATTGATAGATGGATGGATGGATGGATGGATGGATGGATGGATGGATGGATGGATGGATGGATGGATGGATGGATGGATGGATGGATGGATGGATGGATGGATGGATGGATGGATGGATGGATGGATGGATAGATAGATAGATAGATAGATAGATAGATAGATAGATAGATAGATAGATAGATAGATAGATAGATAGATAGATAGATAGATAGATAGATAGATCGATCGATCGATCGATAGATCGATCGATAGATCGTTCGATCGATCAAGACATTCCTCAGTTATGGTGGTGAGCCCTGGTTTGAATTCAATGACATCAGACAGAGGACAAAGTGAATGGCTTGTATCATTTTTGCTACAATCAGTCTCTGTTGATTTATTATCCAATAAGCCTTCACAACAGGAGCGCACAGGAGGCAGACCTACAGCAAAATGAAACAGAAAATACACACACACACACACACACACATCATGGGTCTGTAATGGTCAAAGGAGGGCTGGAGACAATCAGCAATATTCTGTATTTCAGTGTTGATACACTTTCCTGGCACCTGTCTCACAATCTTCCCTCCCTCTTATCCTTTTCAATTCAAGTCACTCTTACTTTCACTCCTGCTGGAAAAACCAGGTCAAATACCAGCTTAACCAACGGGTTCTTTTGAGATTGATTCATGCAAAAATAATGATATTTAGAAAAATTACCTCTTATTTTCCCTTCAAAAGTTCATCTGACCTATCAAAACCCAATAGACTGACATTATTAAAGCTGGACCTCTATTTAACGATAAAGTAGGCATGTGGTTTGAGAAATGTCACTTGTTGTCATCTTGTTGAGCAAAATTTGACCCAAGCAAAAACACATAACTCACGTTTAAATTCACGTGTAATTCAATGTGTTATTTGCCATTTCTTTGTAATTTTTTGAGAAATGTTCTAGCAATTTCTGAGTGAATATTTTTCAGTGTAATGTAAAATATAAATGTGTGTATGTACCTGTGTCTGTGTGTGTGCAGGACTGTGTGTGTGTGTGAGAGAGAGGTGGGTAGGTTAATATTTGTCTGGCCCCAGTGGAACTCAGTGCAGTGCCCTGAGCTTGACATAAACATAGAGACCAGTGGATGGGTGAAGAGGTGGCAACACACTATAAATGAAATACAGAGGAGACACGGATGAGATGAAGACAGACAAGGAGGTCTGGGGGATTAGTTTGAATGTGTATGAATGTGTCTTTGCCTGTTACCTTCATGCTATGATATTTCGAGGGCTGTGCCTTGATGTCATTCCATCGCATTCACACTGATTTATTGCTCATATTTCATGAAGGATTTATGAGATGCTGAGAAGCACTCTCATACGCGTACTTGCATATGAACTGTCTCGCCATTCTATCTCTTGTAATCCCATCATTTTACGCTCAATCTGTCTTTCTAATAAGATTTCCCTTTGCTGTGTTTGCACAGCTTCTATATTTCAGGCACAAAATTTGATTCTTTCCTTTCAATTCTCAATTTTAAATCTTTTGTTTTCTTCACTGACTTTTTCTAATTCAACCCCTCTGTGTTCCTTGTCATATCAAATGTTCTTTTGCCTCTCTCTTATGACATGGGATCCTGCATTAGGCCTTTCCCTGGGGTGACATAAAATACTGTGAGCACTATATATGTGTTCCAAGTGGACCACAGCATGAAATCACTCATATTAGAGTTTGTGGGCAAAGTAAAGTAGATCACTTTTCAGATTCATGAGCAGTTTCTGTATAGGCAGATTCAGACTGTTTAAAAACCTGCTCAGCATTTACACTTACTGAAAATACATCAAACTTGAAAAACTCAATTAACAGAAAGCAAAATTGATATTCTTTATTAAGAGAGAAAACAATAAAATGTAATGTTAAAGGGATAAAATTTATGCATATAACATATATAACATATTAACATACAATGGTGTCATGACATGTTGCCGTCGTGACCAGGGGCCAGTAGTCAAAGTCAAGTCAAGTCCATGTAACTTGTGCACTGCATTCCAAGTAGTTTAAAGTCATATGGTACCTTTGTGTGAAGAAAATAATAATACTGACGGCAACACTTGTGAGGACTTTTCCAACACCCATTTGTTTGACCTTCCTAAGGGAGACAGGAGTGCTTAAAATTGATTTGAAACACTTTTCCTGAACATTATAACCACAACGTTTACCTGTGCCTTGCACATTTTATGGAGAATAGCTTGTTTTCTGTTGCTTTTGTAAGCTCTCACTTTTGTAAGATGGTTCAGGGTTCATCGCTCTTTAGGAAAGTTAAACATTGTTTTTGCGATCGATTACTGTTTGTATTTCCATAGTTTAACAACAAATATCACAATTAAATGGTGGATTGAAACATCTAGTGATATTAGTGAAAAGCCCGTATTATGAAATCCGTTCTGCCTGATCCGCTTGTTCGTTAACATTATCAGGGTCTGAATCGAGCTCAAATTCATTTGAAATCGACGCCTCAATATTTACACTAGAAAAGAACTCGCAGTTATGGGTGGGACATTTCCCGAACACATGCTAAAGCACTGCCAATCACAATACACTAGGCCAGCTAACCAATCACTGCAAATTTCAGAGGGGCTTCATCGAAATCGGCGTGGGAAAAATATGTGAAAAATAATGCGTATTTTGAACAATAAAGCATGAAAACTTATTCTAGTACACCCCCCAAAAACAAAATCAAGACTTCATAAAAGGGCACAATAAGACCCCTTTAAAAATAACTATTTGGTCATATAGTCATATGGACTCCTTTTATACTTTCATGGTGCTTTTTGCCATTTTTAGAGCTTGAAAGCCTAGGCTCTGTCATACAGGTTTGGAACGATGATGGAGAGTGAATGATCACAGATTTTTCCTTTTGTGAACATGCACTGTTTATTTATTTATTTATTTATTTATTTATTTATTTATTTATTTATTTTTTGACTCTGCACCTTCAAAAATTTGCAGTTTCCAACATCTACTCTCAGATCTCTTTGTAGTTTATTTTACTATTTGCTACACTCTAAAAAATGCTGGGTTGTTTTAACCCAACGTTGGGTCAAATATGGACAAACCCGAAATGTTGGGTTAAAAATGTAATGTAAAAATTTAACCCAACTGCTGGGTTAGTCCATATTTGACCCAACGTTGGGTTAAAACAACCCAGCATTTTTTAGAGTGTATATTCCTGCCGTGATGTATCAGAATGCCCTGGTTTTTTACATGAATTGCAACCTTGGGCTTGCTAGGGCAAACTCTGATCATAACGTTTGTAAATATAACAAAGAAGAACAGGAGAAAAACTCTCAATTCACTCTCAATGTCTGTCTCAGTGTCGGGTCAGGTATCTCTGGAGCTCTGTGTGTGTATGTGAAAGAGAGAGTTTCATCAGTTACAAAATGTAACTGCTTAAAGGGGTGGTTGAATATGATTTCACTTTTCTACCTTTTTCTACCTTGCTGTTTGAGCATAACAACATCTGCAAAGTTATGACACTTAAAGTTTGAAGCAAAGGGTGATATTTTCTTTTAAAGATATAGTTTTTAAGGACTCTAACAAACGGCTGGAAGGGACTACATGACATTCCCCCCTGGGATAGTGACATGACCCTAAAATTTACATAAACCCTAAAATTTACATAAACCCCGCCCCGAAACACAGTTATAGATTATCAAGTCAGAATATGCTTAAGCTACAATAAGCTACAAAAGCTATAACACATAAGCTACAAACATAAAAGGCTAAACGTTTTTGAAATTTTCAGTGTGTGTATGTGTGAGGTAATAGGACACAAGATATTGAAGCTATTTGCGAGCAGCTGCTCGTTTGCATTTAAAGAGACAGACACAAAAAAGGTGTGTTTTTGCTCACCCTCAAAAAATGACAACTTTAACATGCTAAAATATCTAAAATTTCACAATGCACACTCTGGGGACTTCAAAGACTTATTTTACATCTTTCGTAAAGCGCATTACAGCTTTTCTGAATTGCTAAAACACATTTCAAAACAAGAAAATGTGTTTTAAAACAGCATTTTAAAACAAGAAGTGCATCACAGTGCAAAATGTGTTTTAGTGAGTGAAAATGTGTTTAAGTTTTGAAAAAAAAGAGTGCATGAGATTTGCAAAGGGATTTGCATGTGATTAACCACCTGAACTTGATTCATGTTTTACAGAAAGAGTGATTTATTCGACAAATTGTTTTAGACTATTTAGAATTTGGTTCAGAGAATGGGGTTTAGTGTTTTAGCAATTCAGAAAAACTGTAATGGACTGTCATTATAGAAAATAATGTAATAATAAACACTAATTGTTATGAACAAAACATTGGCATGCATAGGCTGGATGCAATGTAATGAAACTATACTATAGTGTATAGCTCTATAATTGTCAACATGGAAATTCTGCTTCTTAGTATGTTTGTGTGGGGATTCAACTCTTTACACTGCAACAGAGCCTTATCATCAGTGTGCCTGCCATGCCACTAATTTTACCATGGGTTTACCCTGCCCTAACCTCATTCTACCACCGGCCACATGTAAAACCACATTACTGAAAAATCTCAGAGGTCTGCTGAGTTTCCTCCAGTCGTGCTTTGAAGATAGTTTGGATTTAGATGCAAAAGCTGTAATTGCCTGAAAGAAAATTGTGTTCCTTGTTTGTAATTAGGAACATTGCAAGAGGACTGCATAGCATAATAATATGTGAGGATGAATGTGTGTATGATTGATATAGCCAGAGAAAGAGTAAAATGGTCTGACTTGTGAAAAATGTGTCATAAGCCACTTGAATTTGAGTAATTCCTCTTCACTTCAAGGTGCTATAAGATAACCAGTGTACTGCAGACAAAGCCACACTGCACTTTACTGTTAAAGGGATACTCCATTTTTTTGGAAATAGGCTCATTTTACAACTCCCCCAGAGTTAAACAGTCCGGTTTTATCATTTTCGAATCCATTCAGACGATTTTCTAGAAGAATATCAGTAACCAGACAGTTTCTGGTCTCATTGACTTCCATAGTAGGAAAAAAAAATATATTAGGGAAGTCAATGAGACCAGAAACTGTCTGGTTACTGATATTCTTCTAAATATCAGAAAATCGGCTGAATGGATTCAAAAACGGCAAAACTCAACTGTTTAACTCCGGGGGAGTGGTAAAATGAGCCTATTTCAAAAAAAAAGTGGAGTATCCCTTTAAGACTTTGATCTTTAAAGGGATAGTTCACTCAAATAAAAAAGTAACCCTACAAAAAAGCATATTTGATTAAAGGGGGGTTGACTGCGATTTCACTTTTTTCATTTTAAATAGTGTGTAATGTTGCTGATGGTGCATGAACAGTATCTGCAAAGTTGCAGCGCTGAAAGTTCAATGTAAGCAGAGACATCGTCTTTTAAAAACCAGGAAGTGTAAACGCCTACAAAAACGACTCGATTGGGACTACAACGGGTTATGGTACGTCACTAACCCGCACATTTGCATCAACCACTCCCTTCGGTATATGCAGGAAAAGGAATGTGCATATTTCTGCAGCACGTCGAGTGAGTTGTGTTCACCCAGCTGACAGGTCTACTGTGTTCGAGCTTCCCACGGATGTTACTTCGTCAACAATGGATACAATTTATGTTTGATTATATTCCTGAAAGTGACGATCGTAATCTAGCTCTCTGTGCTGCGCATTTTACGGAAGACAGCTTCCAGAATCTCCACGAGTTCAATGCAGCAAGAAACTGTTAATAAACAATGAAGCAGATCCAACTTTAAAACCAGAGGCAGCAGTTGTTGGACCACAACCTGTAAGTAGGCTAAGACTTAATCGTTTTAAATGTATTTGCATATATAATTCCAGACGTAAAGTTAGCCTGTGTTTTATTTTTTTTATTTTTTTTATAGCCACTAGGCTAACTAGTTATGCTAGTATTTTGTGTCTACGACAAACGCGTACAAACATTATGGACCTGAATTTTGTATAAGTACTAATGTTGTAAATGTATTTGTCATGTGTATATGCTTTATGACGTTATTTTCGATTTGATCAAGAACGTAAATTTGCCAACGCTGTTTGTGTTTAACATTAGTAGCCAGTCAGTTGCTATCGTTGCCAGTCAGATGCTATTGTGTAAAACAAACGTGTATATGGTTAAAAAATGTGGCAAATTATCATTCAGAAACGTTTAGTAAGAGCCGTGTGTGGTGAGGTTCTGCCTGACTCTCTTCATCGCGACTTTCTCGGTCTGATTCTGCCTCACTGATACTGCAGTCTCGACATCATTATTTACGTGTATCCACCGTCTATCTATGTCTATAGTATCCACCTTTGGCATGCCCGTTTCGCCCGTTAAGGTAATGGGAGTTAACCTTCTGGACAACGTGAGCGACAGTTTAGCCAATCACAACACACCTGCCCAAACTAACCAATCTGAGCCCACTATGTGTTTCTGAGGGAGTGTTTTCATAGAATCAGGAAGTGAACCGCTCGTTCAGGGGACAGAGGAGAGCGCGGCTGACAATAAAGGTGAAGTTTATGAAAAATAAGACTTTTTAAAAAAGAAAAACCACGAATACATGTTATGTTGCACCCCATAAACACAATCATGTAAAGAAAAAAGCAGTCAACCCCCCCTTTAAAAGCCTCTGAATTATCAACATGATCATAACTTTGCTGAAAAACATGTAAAATGCTTTCACGTTTTATATACTTTTTTACCCTTTAACATAATTCTAAAATTATCCCCTTTCATGTCATGGTCCATGTGTCTTTTTGCTGTGATATCTTTATTTACTTATAAAGTAAATGTAAGAATAACTTTTTTATTGTAAGTAATATTTCAAGAAGAAGACCTACTGGACTGAAGCAACTGAGATTTACATGTTTTTTGAGGAATGTTTGATTATTGCATTTTATGTAGTCTGCTAAACTGGTATAAAGGTAGCATTGATTTACATCACAAGCTATCAAAATTTCTAACATTTTGGCTATATATCAGCAACTCCACCAAATTGGATATTTTGAGGTATTTTTTCTCCCCTCGAATATATTCTCTGTGTTCTTATAAATCAAACTGCATGAGGCATAAAAGTCTGATGTATCAAATACTTAAAAAAAAAACACAAAGGCAAACTTTTTCTTAAGATTTTTTTTAAAAAAATATTTTGTCTTAAGTTTTAATAAACTGTTCCATTTCAAGAAAATAGATCTTACAGGGTTCAAACAAATATTTTTTTCAACGTGAGCTAAATGTGTAAAAAAAAACAGACCTTTGAGGAATATCAGCAGAATTATTTTTGAGAAAGTACTGTTAACCTTATCCTTTGACCAGCACTGTTTCTGCCATGCGAATGTGCTTTGAATATTAAACAGTAAGCAAACAAGACTAAAACAGCCAGAAGCAAAACATTATCTTGATGTTTTTCTGCATTTTCGAGCAAGGTGTTAATAATAGGCCTGTAGTTATGTTCAGCTAGTGTATGTCATAGCAATGAAGGGAAACTTGATTATATATTGTCGCAGTGTGATGCTTGCTACATTTAGCTTTAAGCATCTGCGTGTCAGATATTGTTATCTACTCATTTGTTCTGGGCCATTTCTCAAGATTCCCCCCAGCATGCCTTATCCTTTAGTCTGTATCCACATACACACATTACTGAGCTCTTTAATTAGAGGGCAGATGTCCAGGCAGAGGGACACTGCAGGCCTGATGTCCAAGCCTTGATAAGAGCCTTCACAGCTGCCTCATTGCTTTCTCGGGCCCATGAAGCCTCTTTGGAGAGCCAAGGCTTCCTTCCCAACTCTGCATCTATTATTATGCATGACACCAGCATGCATGCCAGTAAAGTCCTTGGCTGCATTTATTTAAGAGTATAAATGGCATTCAATACACTAAAACTTTGATAGGGCTGTTTTGAAGTGCATCTAAATTAAAGTGCATAGTGATTTGATTCATTGTGTTCTTTTAAGTGATGGAACCAAGACAAACCACGGCATGTTGCCATAGCGGTGAGTCCTGTGCCAATTCGTTAAAGTAAATGCAAAGGTTTATGTTGAGACAGAAACATGGAAAATATATTTAGATCTATGTCAATAATGGTGAGTCTATTCCTCTCACGCTCTGTCTTTCTCTGTCATTCCTTGTTTTTAATATTTATTTAACACAAAAACTGACCATACAATTGTCACAGGCGGTTGCAGGAAGGTACACAAAGAAGATTTGTTCCAACACAAAGTTTAATAAAGATCAAGCATCAAACAGGCAGCTCAACACAAATGTGAATGTAGACTGAGCAGAAAATGAATGTGAGGGATCAACTTGTAGCAAACACAAACGAGGATAATTAATAGAACACAGCTGGAACCAAGAACACAAATGAGGAGCTGGAAAACTGAACAAATTATGTGAGTGAAAACAAACTAAAAGTCCATGATAATGTAACAGAACATAGTGGTGACATCAATTAAAGTAAATCGGTCTTTAATGGTAAATGGACTGCATTTATAGCGCTTTCATAGACCTAATGGCCACCAAAGCGCTTTGCATATTGCCTCACATTCACACACACATTCATACACCAACGGCGGTGTCAGCCATGCAAGGCGCCATCCAGCTCGTCGAGAGCAGCTGGGGTTAGGTGTCTTGCTCATGGACACCTTGACACTTGGTCATGTGGAACCAAGGATTGAACCACCAACCTAGACAACCAACATGAACCACTGAGCCACTGCCGCCCATTTAACCCTTTGATGCGCAAGCTATCAAAGGGTTAAATGGGCGGCATTTAATCCCTTCATGGGTCACAACACAACATGGGTCTAAAACATGGCACAACATGGGTCTAAAAAGACCCGTATTCATTTCCTATGTTATTTCATGCATGGCTTGGCTTTTTTTTTTTTTTTTGTTTCACCGTTTGAAATCACTTTATTTGAGCGTTTAATATCTATAAATTTTCATGATTTATGAATATTCAAAATATCTTGTTTTCAATTATCACAAATTCATATTATTTCCAAGGTTTTGTGTTAACACATCAAGTATACACACATGGGTCTAAAATGACCCATCTATGCAAGCGTGATAAAACAAGAATAAAGTTGAACTGTAGTGTAGTGCAACTGTAGGGGGATCTCCCCACCACCAACGTGCAGAATCCACCCGGATGATACGACAGCAGCCAAAGCAAATTGAACATGTTCAATCTGCGTTTCGATTGGCAAAACGGAGAGAAAACCACCGGCAACGCAGGCATGCTACTGTATTTGTCAGTGCGCTACCTATGAGGCTATCGGCTTTGACAGGTTGAACCTAATTAAAATATTTTACACTCCAGTGTTATTAAACGCCAACTCAGTCTCTTCCCTTTCTGTCTGTAATCATAAGCGGGATCAGACCTGTGGTGGTCAACCTAAAGCTCTGTCAGTGATCTATAGCAACTTTCTTTTGTCTCTTTCTTTTATTTTTGTCACCTTTCTTTCTCTGTTCATTCCCTGTCTGCTCACTCACACACTGAAAATCGATTGACGTTCTTTTACTTTTTGATAAAACATTCCAGCAAATGTTCAGTTATCAAGGGAATATTCTTAAACAAAGCTTTTAACCCTGTGCGTATATCATACCCACTTAAGATGCAGCCAATAAGGCGACATTATTGTGGCTTCCCAGAATGCCAAGCATTAATGTTCCTTCAACACCCCTGCTCTCATCTAACAGCTCATTTAGTTCATGGTATGTAATGACCTATTTTACATTCTGGCATTTTAAAGTCTTATCTCCCCCCTGAAAGTCTCATCTTGAGCGTTTTTTATCTCTAATCTGGACCCTTGTTTGCTGGATTAATGTTTGCATATTTTGAGCATGATTTAGGATTAGTCTCATTACTCAGTTTGCTTTGTTTTTCATTCTGATAGTGGGTTTGTGATTATACAAAAAAACTCAGAAAGTATGCTGTTTAACTTTGCTCTGTTTGAATTTAGATGTTAGTTTTCCCCGCTTTACTGTTTGTCATCTAAATCCTACACTCTTAAATAGGAAGTGGTTTAATTAGCACTGCAGAGACAACTCGTTGAGGCGTTTCCTGCCGATTAACTTGAAGTGACATTGTGTGCTTGTGTGTGCTGTTCTATGTTTATGGGAGATGTCAGACCGAAGTAGACATGGGGAAGAGGTGCAACAGTGAGAGAGAGCACAGTAAGATAACAAAATGTGAAAGAAAAGAAATCGTTTGCTGAATTGAAGAGTTATTTATCAGTATGCTAAGTAGGCCTACCAGTCAAACTGTTTAAGGAAGATTGCAATGCAGATATCAAGTCAACAGACTAAAAAAACTTGGTAGATAAAATATTCAGTGTAAATATTACAGTGGAAGTTCATCAAAATTCTGTCATCTTTTACTCTCCCTCGTGTTATAAACATATAATGACTTTCTTTATTTCAGTGAAGCACAGAAAGATACAATTTTAATAAAGTTCTCACTGCTCCATTCGAAAACACCATGGACAGGTTAAGATTAATATCTTCCCAAGGTGGAGAATTTGACTGGCATACAAGTGTGTGAATGCAGCCACCTCTCAGTCAGAGTGTGTGGATTGAATTGAGCCAGGACTTGGTAATGCCGATACTGTAGAAAGTTTGTTATAGAAGTACCAGGAGTTTGAATTGAGTACTGCTAATTGGCCATGTTTGACATCACACGACACCAAATGCCAATGGTTGTCATGTCTTAGACTTAAGATAAAAGGAAGAGGAAGACACATAGACATGCAGGAAAACAGCTGCTAGTGCCAAACATTGGCTCCATGAGCTGGCATGTTTCCCGTAAGATGTTGACTGGCAGCTGTTTGATTGGATGAGGTTTATGGGATGGCATGCCAGCTTGTCATCCCGTAAACCTCATCCAATGAAACAGTCACCTTCAACTTGTGAAAAGTGCCAATGGTCCTCTGTGGCATTAACAAGCTTTAATGTTCAAAGTAAGCTAAATAGGTAATTATGGAAAGACTGATGTGAGGATGTTAAAACATACATGAGAGGAGAAAAATGAACCGGGAGGTGATAGATGCCAAATGAGCGGGTGGAAAACTAATTTTTCCATATAAAAATGGAAAGTTTAATGAAAAAAGAGGGAGGGGGCAATACTTTGCGGCTATCGAGGTCAGTTCATCTATTCATCTTTGTTTCTCTAGCTGTGGGATTGGAATATCGGGATATTTCAATTTCTGCATAGATATCGAAAGAGTCACACCATCTGTCACTATGTTTAGGTGTGTGAGGAAAAAAACAGCTGTGATTATGTGGTTATCAAACCTGTTACAGCTTTCACAGGTTTGATTTGATAGGAAGATCTTAGAAAACCACAAGAGAGAAGGAAAGAAAATTTCTGTTGTTAATTTGAGAAAGATGATTCAATTGAGTTCTCAATCTCACAAAATCACTTTCGGACAGGATTGGATTTTGAAATTAATTTTGAGTTACATTTATTTTAGCGAATCACATCTATTTCAGGTAATAATTCAGATGGCATTGAGATCTCTGTAGTTTTTAGGAGTATTTAGGATCTTTGTCACTGAAGGTTATATTCTCTAGACTTGTGCATCATGAAACGCACAAAAAAAAAATTACATAAATGATATAATTATACACTGCAATATTTCTAGATTTGTTATCACAACATATTTTCTTTTGTCAAATCAACTTAAATTTATTTAGTTGAGATAACTTTTTATTTTGAGTTTCTGATGATTAAATTAATCTCCTTCATTGTATTAACTCACTTTTTCCAGTTCAATCAACTTAAAATTTTAAGGCAACCAGGTTACTTACTTTTTTAAGTTAAACCAACAATATTTTTTTTACAGTGTAACATTATGTAAATAATTAAAGGAAGGAGTTTATTCCTATTGTTTTAATTCTTTTTTTTTATGTCACATGGAATGCCAGCAGTACTTCATTTATGAACTGTGACAGTGTTCCAGGTATTATAGGATAGCATATTGGTGCCTGTAGTTTTATTATATATTTTTTTTTTCAACTTTTTTTTCATAGGTAGTTTAAAACAGCCACATAATGAATCAGAGCTCATTGTAAGTGGCCTGTTAAACATGGTCAATGCTCAAATAAATAACAATGACAACAACAACAAAAAAACACCTTCAGGGTTACACACAAAACTAAAATAACATAAAACATAACACAAAACACCATAATGTTACTGATTACAAAAGTTGGAAGAGACAAAATTATGCATATACAATGTATCAATGTGTGATGTGTAATGAGAATGTCCTTTTTACTGTTTTTCACAAGAAATTCAGATACAATATAATACAGTATTATTTACAATTCTACACCATATAAGTTAAGGTAAGGTAACTTACAGTATACCAATTAACAGTTTTTTTTTACTATAGAAGTATTACAGATTACAGAAGTTTTATAACGTTTTATATACAGTTTTATAACGACCACAGACACTGAAAGGGACAAGTCAAATTTAGCTGTATCTTCTCTTCTCTGTATCGTCTCTGTGTCTCAGCCAGTTATGTCTCTCCACTCATCCCAGTGCTCAAAGATGTGGGGTTTCTTCACCATCTTCTTTCTTTCCTCATTGAAGGAGAAAACAGCATACAGTTATGTCATCCCACTCGTCTCAGCATTCAAAGGTGGCAATGGCAAGCTGGCGGCCATTAGAGGTGGCAAAGGAAACCTCTGTCCTTCTTGTTCATGTACATGGGTCCAGATGACTTATGAGCCTGTTGTGTTTCTTTACTGCTTTTCTTTCATTTGACCTGCTTTCCAGCTTGTCATCAGAGAATATAGAATAAAGGATATATGTCATCCCACTCGTCCTAGCATTCACAGCAGGCTTCGCTGTTACTAAAGGTTTTTTAGAGTAGGAACATCACATCTGACTGGCTCTCCAGCTTCCCAACATTGTCTGTTGTCTCTTTACAGCCATCATTCCATGCACTCCAGTCAATGTCCCTATCCCAAATAACAGTAGATTGAGCCAAAGTTTCATCAGACCTGGAATCCCTGCTGGCAAAGATAAAAGACTCATTTTTGCAATAGTTGGTACCCACAGTGCTCATCCATTCACAGTGTGCCCGGCAGATTGGCGGATCAGCCTTCTAAAGCTCCTTAGGCCCATAAGTTTTCTCATTGGGGTTGGCTTTTCCTTCTGTCACCGTTCAATTATTTTGTCCCACTTGTTCCACAACATCCAAGTTCTATAAAACATCCATGCAAGCTTTTCATTCACATCTCATGTACTTTGATTAGCAGCCAAATATGAAAATATTAATCTATAGAATAAGACAAATTATGTTTTATTTAAAACTATATTTAATACTCTGGGTTTGGGCCATTTCCGAGCTCGGAGCCCTCCCCCCGGACAGTACGTTAAATATGCATAAAGCTTTACTCCATCTAATGTAAGTGTGAACTTGTGAATTATAGAATTCTTTGTGAGCAATTTCAAAATGTAATCCGCAAGTCGTAGTTCACCATATTTGACCTTTGGAAAGCTAAACGTGAATCTTTTTTTCATGAGTTTACACACCCAAAGCGCGGACACAGAAAGCCACCCTTCACCGAAAAATACTTTGACATCTTTCCCCAGCAGTGCAGATGCTTTGCTCCATATTAGTCCAAAACGTTAGTGGATCAGTCCATAGCTACTGTACAGTTTAGGGTGTAGGGGTGCGTATTATGTGGCCTCTTCTCACTGCAGAGTTAGAGTAAGTGAAACACTGTAGATGAACAATTATCATTACATAATCGCCAGGCTGCTACAGAGGAACTGTCCCTGTAATAAGTGTACAGTATGTTGTTTAGGATCATTGAGTAGTGACTATTATAGTTTTCTCTAAGTGTTATCACTCCGTCTGGTAACTAAGGACTGTGAAGGTGTATCATTGTAGTAATTTAATTCCAATAATCCAATTTCCTCCACACCCTCTAATAAATCTGTTAATAAATCATCTGTTAATCATCATCAGTATATTTACTATGTTCATCTGTGCTGTGGCTGTCTTCATCCCCTGTGTTGAGCATAGAATCATGCAGACTAAGTCAAAGGAATCTATCTCCAGAAGATAGAAGCAGTGTGTTAGGGCAGATGTTGAAAGATTCAACCAGTGCCTTTACAGTAATTTATTTAATGCTCTCTGTTCGGCCCGTTGCCAGACATACAGTAATATGCTCCTATCTTGATCCCTGTCTGTTGCATGCCTAATTCCAGAAGACTTATCCACCCTTGCTAAAGGGCTAAACAATCTCATATATCCTTTGCTAGACACTTCAGCAACACTTGAACATGAATGAGAAGGTAGAGAATATTTGGACTGGTTTGAGATGAGCTCTTAAACCAGTTTAATGTATTAGCTAACATCCTTTTCAAGAACTTCGAAGACGTGCCCACTGTCAACTGATTCAAAGCAAATACTACAGTTTCTTTAATTCCTCCTGTCTTCTCTCTTACCTTTTCTTCTTTGTCAACACATCCCAAACAAGTCATAACTTCCTGACAATCTCTTTGAAAGTTGGGATATTCAGAAACATGTCTATCTCGGTAATAACCGCTTGACTTCATCGATCAAGGACCTGTCTATTTTTTACAATACATACTCACCTGCCTGCAACTTACTAGCATTAGTAAGTGAAGTGATATTAGTATACTAATATCAATGTACTAGTAGTGTACTTCTAAGTATACTGTTTCAGTACTTGGGAATAAATTGGCCCAATTTTAAGTGTATATAAGTAAACTTAGTAAAAGAATAAAAGAAAAAGAATCTTAACGTTGAAAAAGCATAGGTAACATTAAAAAATACGTACTCATTTTCACAAATACACATGGTAATCTGAAAATAAGATCTATAACAAAATAAAATAAATGTTTTAATACATCGTGACATTTGTTGTCCAGAAACTTGCTGTTATGTTGTATTTATTGTGAATTGGTCGCTACTTATACTGGGATTGTCAGTTGAGCAACAAGGATGCGTTCTGTGTCCTTGCATCCTTCCGGGTTGATTCTTTCAAGGTTGCCTGTGAAGACGGGTCTCCACTAGAACGTTGCATTCTTGGAATTGAGAAACAGCCTTTTGATTGAAGATTGAAGACCTTGATTAGCTTGTTCAGGTGTGTTTGATTAGTGTTGGGGCTAAGCTCTGCTGGAGCTATCCACCTTATTCCTGACGACCTTACTGCGTTTTGAATTATTGGTGACACTTCTGGTTTGGGGAACTTCCATTCAAAACAAATCATTTCAAATCATAAGGTTGCCCTACAAATAAAGGCCTGTTCACACCAGGACCAATTTCGCGTGTGATATTCGCCAACGTTTAATGCCTTGTGACTAAACTGAGGGCGCCAATGTGAGTGTGCACACCAACACGAAAAACGCCACACGTAAAAGCGTCATTTTTTAAAAAAAACGCCTCGGGTCATTTTTTCTGTTTGACGCGCTGTGTCGAAAACTATCCGACCAGTGAGATTTGTGCTTTTGCTCACGTGTTTGGAGCTTCTGAAGTTACAGTAAAACACAACTTGGGGGCGCTCAAAAACAAAACGGTCTTACCGAGCACAAATACGTAACGGCGAAGAAGATATACTTAAGTCTTCGTCTACACTGCCGGAAGACGAGGAAGATGCAAGGCAAGATATCTATGGGCAAGATGAATGTTGAGCTGCTGGTCTCGGAGCATAAAGAGCTATGATAATATATTAGTATTTCTGTAATAATAGTATAGTATACTATTATTATTTCTGTTTTACATTAAGTGCCATCTAATGTCAGGGAATGAATTTGCATGTTCACTCGACTCATCAGCGAAAATCGCTTGGGTGTGAACACAAAAAACGCGTTGAAAAACGCTGGCGAATAATACGCCATATATATTAGGGCTGTCAAAACGATTAATCGCGATTAATCGCATCCAAAATAAAAGTTTGTGTTTACATAATATATGTGGGTGCACTGTGTATAATTATTTTAGATATATAAATACACACACATGCTTGTATATATTTAAGAAATGTTTTCATGTATATTCTGTATATGGATTTATATATAATTTATATTATATATAAATATAAATATTTTATATATAAATAATATTTTTTTTTCTTAAATATACATGCATGTGTGTTTTTATATATATTCAAAATAATTACACACAGTGCACCCATATATATTATGTAAACACAAACTTTTATTTTGGATGCGATTAATCGCGATTAATCGTTTTGACAGCTCTAATATATATGGCGTATTATTCGCCAGCGTTTTTCAACGCGTTTTTTGTGTTCACACCCAAGCGATTTTCGCTGATGTTTTGACAGCCCTAATATATATATATATATATATATATATATATATGTATAATATTCATCCCGGTGTGTACAGGCCTTAAAGCTGATCCGTCAGTTTTCAGACATCATGAGAATAATGTTATACTTGGTATTTTAACGTGACATGTTATAACAGGAATATCTATGGCAAGAGCTCTTCCAGTCACTGCTTTCTTTTCCTCATGATGATTTTTATTTTTTCCTTTGCAATCCGCTGTAAAAGTAGGAAAAATGACAACATATACGGCACATTTGTGGTCTGTTCTCCAGAATTTAATTTACAATATTCCATTAATAATTCACTGGAATGCACGAAGAATCTCTCGTTATTCTCCTCAAATCCTCACGTCTCTTTCCAGGTTTGTTTTCACAGGTGAATGCAATTTATAATCTGTCAAAATGACAGAAATCACTTTGATATAGTGTCACGTAATGCTGAAGAAGTTAATGAACATGTTTGATAAAGGCTTGTTATACAATATAGATATATATATTTGCCTACAGTGATATTTAACCAAAGACTCGCGCTTTTGGGGCTATTTTTGGTCTGTTGAAAGTACCTTGTTGATTCTTTTACACTTTTAAATTTCATTTTAATGTTCGATGGTTGAAGGGTGAGTCGATTAGTGTCATCGCATTGTGACACTTTTTTTAGCGTATTGCGTTCATAGAGCGACCCTTTCACCCGAGAATGTCTTATATCTCTAATATCCGTAGACAGGCTTTGCTTTCACTGATTGTTTGCAGCTTAACGGAAGTTACACCCATAATTCGCGCAGAGCGTCATGGGGCGTAGGAATAAGGTGAACACTAACCCCTGATGTTGTATATGTACAGTATGAGAAATTAGTACTCACATTTGAGAGTTGCTAAAGATTACATTTAACAGTTTCAGTATTATTATTTCTGAAAATTTAAATGAGTTATAAAAGCAATACGCGGTGACATCATTGTGTGATGATGTAAGGGAACAATGAATTGTTTTTTTAGTACATACACATCATTTTATTTAATTTTTGATATTGTGTGGCTTGTTGCAAACATACTGACAGGCAAGGTTGAGAATCATGCCTCTGTCTCATAAGCTTACATGCTTGTTCCTCAACATTGGTGAAATATTCAGAGACACTGTCCGTGCCAGCCATAAGTTGCTTGTCATTGTTCTTTAATTAGAAAGCTGTTACTCAGGGAGCGTCAGATAGAAAAACACGACAGAAAACAGACTTGAATGCAATTTAAATTATGACTGAATGCAACTGCCTAAATCTACATTGCTGACACTTTGATCAATTACTCCACCCAAGATGTGTCACATTCATCACGAGGGAGGAGAGCGCACGTGTGTGGACTGCCTCGAGCAGCTCTGCCCTGGTTTCAGTGTCTGCTGTGTGTGCATGCGTGTTTAGAGCGGGGAGCAGGTGGTGAAATTTGGAGAACATGATGGACTCATAAATGATGAATATCTCAGTCCCATTGCCCTGCCTGGATGCATCACATCTATGATATATAAAGCTGCACGACCTCATGTCTCTCTCCCAAGCACACATTGTGTTTTGCTGCACAAACAGATGCTTCGATGCTACCTGACCAGAGAAAACAGGGAACAACTTCCCTTTTGCTAAATAGGTAAGAAAACATTAACACCCAAAATGCACTGGCCATGTTGCCAACCAAGGCTATTCCCACCAGTCTGCTCTGAGTGACTCTGAACACTTACCAAAACGTTTACTCATAGTGGTGTCGACTGGTATTGTTCCCGGGTGCGAACACTCAAAGATTAAATGTTTTGTGGGAGCGATCTAATTTCGGTTTCCACAGTGAAGAATGACCACGAACAGTGTTTTAGACCAAACGGGGGGGGGGGGGGGGGGTACTGAAAGAAACTACTGCTCTGTCATTTCCTCTGCAAAGCAAAACTTTGCATACATTTTTGTCATAGTGTTCCATTTATTGAGTAATGTAGTACAATACATTTTTCATTGATAAACCTAACCTTACAAGAGGTGTTTTTGAAGCGATCCAAGTTTTCAAGAAAGCTCTGGAGTTAACAATAGTTGAACTTTTGCTGACAAATAAATTGAAATTTCTCAGTCCATGTCACATAGATAAAAAGTAATCATTCACTTATAGAATACTACTGACATTGTACACAATACAAAGGAGGTTGAAAATGAAAACAAATTCATTTGTCAGGTGACAATGGTTGCAATAAAAACGGAAATAAAAGTGCTGGCTGTATTTGCAAGCAGTTCTTTTATTGAAAACAAACTCAAAATTACTCTTCTCAGGAATTTGGGAAATAGAACAACTACTTTTTTAAAAGATGGGGAAAGAACAACTGAAAACGAACACTATAAATGCAGAGAGAGAAATGCATGGGACTGAATGAGTATAACAAGACACAGCTGAGACGCATGAGGGCAAAACAAAAACCATGGCAACAGAAGAGCACGAACAAAGAAAACACAGGAAACTGAACTGAGAGCAGTGCAAAACTAAGGCTATGTTTACACGGAAACGATTCTGAGGTGGTGTTGCGTCATCACTTTTTATTCTGCGTTTAGACGAGCGTTTTGTGTGGGAAATCCGCGTGCAGATGGAGACGCAAAAGTGTGTGAAATTCAATGTAGTATGCACTTCAGGCGGCTACTACAACAACACCAAGTCCACGCGCCTGCGTACAAACTTCACTGTCAAGCCAACGCATTCTCATCCCAAAGCGTTATATTTGACACTTTTGCAAAAGCGTAAAAATGCGGTGCTCACGGCACCCTTTAACGTCTAATTAGACGCTTTCGTTTTGGTTAAGTTTAGGTATGGTGTGGGGTAAGGGTTAGAACACTAGGGGGCGCTTTTGGACCTAATATTTCTGCGTCTCATTTGGCGCTAAAGGGTGCCATGTGCGTTCGATATTTACGCTTTTGCAAAAGCGTCGTATATGGCGCTTTGGGATGAGAACGGGCTGGTCAAGCAGACTTTTGCGTTTTTACCGTTTACACGGGAACGCGGCGGTGGAGCATTTTTAAGATTTCCACTCTGGAGGGTGGTTTCACTTCTTTGCGTTTTTTGCGTTTCACTTTTTTGCGTGTAAACGAAAGGCACATCCGATAAAATATTTTTACGTTTTCACCCGCGAGCGTTGTCGTGTAAACAGGGCCTAACTCGAAGTCCAACTGAAGCAAAACAAACAGACCAAACACGACTATATTAGCTGATAGAATTAATATAATTAGTCATATTTTATAAACCTTAGAAATTGCATCTGAGCAGGATGCAAATTATGACATTCTATTAAACAATATTTTAAAGATTTTTTTTTAAATGCGATTGACAGCCCTAAGTGGAAGTAATTATAAGAGGATATGATCAAATCACTCGTCTCTTAATAAACAATCTTCTCAATGCACACTCACCCCCATGATAAAAATGTAGATTGCATTACCATGTTAATAATAATTGCAGAAGTGTTTTTGATTTGATGTTTATTTTGATTTGAGGCTTTATGGATTACATGGAAATTACATGCATTTGATTATATATCTGATGTCATGATCTCCATATTTGCGTGCTGAAGGTTATGTTGAACACTCATCTATTTGGCTCAAGGAGAGATCTGCACGGTCACATGAGACATCCGTGTACTGCTACACTTCAGTATGAGCAAGAGATTACAACTTAATTCAGAGTTAGTATTTTATATTTGCCCGTGAACGTGTGTGTGTGTGTACAGTATATGTTCTTGTCTCTGTGTCTTACAATATTGCCTTTGTCCAGAATTGTTTAATCATGAAATCAGAGCATGTGTTTGCAAATATGTATTTTCTATTTTTTTTTTGTCCACTTAACTACACATTTTGTCTTTAAATTGTCACATTTAAAAATAAGAATTTTGGCGCTCCATGAAAAGCCTATCCCACCCAGATTTTCTAACTTATATATAAAATATATAGCTGCAAGCAGCAATTATCAGGGTTCAATCACTTTAAGGCCTTTTATGTACATGCACAAACATATATTATATTTTATTTAGCAAGCATGCAAACTCTTAGCCAATACAGGCAATCTACCATTGTAAATATATCTTTCTAAAAGCTTTTTAACAGTTATGAGCCGATCTCCATAAAAGTTTGCATAAGTTATGGCGCTTCACTGCCATTCATAAATCGTCTCCTGTGGCCTCATGGGATACTAATAAATTGTCCATCATATGCACACTTCAGAATCTCAAATAAATGCAATCTTACTGAATACCTCATCACTGTGTCTGATTTATAGTGGGCAGAATACTAGATCTAACAAACAAGTTGACAAAATAACTGACGAAACTAACGTCTTTTTTCTATTTTAATTCCAAAATATGCCTTAGAGTGGAAGAGGTTAAGACTGGCCCATAAACCATTGTTTTCATAAACAATATGATTTGCATGATCTCCTAAGGTACTTTGAACAATACAATGCTATGATATAAACAAAATCTGTTTTTGTAAATGTCATTCTTCTTTTCTTTTCTACTCTTCTTCTACAAACTTTGTCACTGTATTTTTCTCTACTCTACAGTGGTGGGCAAACCTTTTCAATCTGACATTTTTCAGTTCATATGAAAGCTACGGTACACCTCATTACCTTTTTTTGACAGCTTCTGTCAAGCCAATACTTCTCAGTCACTGCCATTGAAATGCTCTTTATTTCACATCTGTTGGGAAGAACTATCTCTTTCTTTCTTTCTATCTTTCTTTCTTTCTTTCTTTCTTTCTTTCTTTCTTTCTTTCTTTCTTTCTTTCTTTCTTTCTTTCTTTCTTTCTTTCTTTCTTTCTTTCTTTCTTTCTTTCTTTCTTTCTTTCTTTCTTATTTTGCAGACTATCACATCTGCCCTCAGCTTTGCCACCCTTAAAGGTGAAGTGTGTAATTTTTTCGATGTTAAAATACTTTCTTCTATCCCAGGCTAATGCGCAGAGACAACTATAAATAAGCTATTCATAAGCTGATTTGCTGAAGAGTGGAAACATGGCGGATCGGTGGCACTTTCAAAACTTTGCTATATTTGAGAGTTTCAATATATCATCATTTGGTTCTACCAGTGGCGTGATATAGGGGGTCTTTGTCCAAACTTTCAGCCAGCTGGTAAATGTATTGGGTAAAACCTATTCGAAAACAGTGATTATAGTATTTTTATTTATGGCACGAATGACACACTGCAGCATTAACTTGAGTAAATTGTGGTCATCCATCTAAACTAACCTTAACCTTATGGAGTACTGCCTTGTGTAGTTTTGTTTTATTGCCTAAATAAGCACTAAGAACTGCTGTACACTGTACAAATTAGTTCCTAAATAATGATATGCTGATAATAATAATGAAATTTAATCAATCCTCTCCTAGAGTCATGTAATTATAGGTTGGTGTGTAGCATTTATCTTTATTAATCAGCTTCCGTTCGTGTGCGAGTTGCATTAATTAAACTATGCACACGGTTCAATGTACTGAACATGTCGGTTCTTGTCTCTTATTAATTATCAGTAACCACAGCCTACTAATCATTATGATAAGCTAGGACTACTGGAAGTTATGTGCAGAATGTTTGGGGAAAAAAATGTTTAGCTGAAGGTGCCTTCAGTGCATAAATGCCAATATTGGCGCTGTGCAATTCTGGCTGTGATTCTGTTTCATCTCTTTGTTTAATTTAATGCTTCAAGGCTTTTTTTTTTTTTTTTTTTTTTTTAGAAATGATACTCAAGAAAATGAAAGTGGAGAGTTTTAGGACCCGCACTTAGAGAAGGAGCTCATTAATGCTTAAAAATGCAGTTCAAGTAGAGAAACACTCAACATACCTTTTATAGCCAACACCCTTGGCAAAATGAAACTCACTGGGACAATTTCACTTTTGCGTATGTTATTTCAGTGCCAAAAATTGGTTGCACTGTACAGTTTTTGACAATTTTATAGTCTGTTGTAAGGCTCTTTGACCGATAATTGTGGAAAGTTTCCAAAGAATCATTCAGAGAAAAGCAATGAAAGACAAGAGAGTGAGAGAGAGATGTTCAATAACAAATATTAATGTCTGTATGACATGCAGCATAAATACTGTATCTTCCTTCGGTTTGAGTTAACATTTCAGTTTCATGCGTCAATGAAGGTTTCAAATGACTGCGCCACACTCTGCTGTTTGAGCTACATTAATGCAATACAAAAGATAATTGCGGATGGCTTTTACACAAGATCTCACTGGGCTCATCATTGTTTGATTAAAGGGATACTTCACCCTAGAATGAAAATTCTGTCATTTACTAAGTTGTTACAAACCTGTATGAATTTCTTCAAACACAAACGAAGATATTTTCAAGAATGTCGGAAATCATATCAAACAGTCGATGGTCCCCATTGACTTCAATAATATATATATTTTTTTCTCTATACTTTGGAAGTCAATGGGGCTCATCAACTGTTTGGATACTGACATTCTACAAAATATGTTCCTTTGTTTTCTTCAGACGAAAAAATTCATACAGGTTTGAAACAACTTGAGGGTAAGTGAATGACAGCATTTTCATTTTTGGGTGAACTATACCCCTCTAATAACGATCATAAAATTCATGTCAAGTCACTTTTTTTAAGCAGATCATACAATACAGATTGTTTCAAAGCAACATTACAGCAGTGATAAGAAAATAACAGTGAGAATGTGGCTAAATTATTCAGTTTTAAAACAAATTCAATTTCTGATGTAAAGCAGCTCTACAGAAGACAATCTCATTATTCAGCTCAAGTCTGTTCAGTGTTGATTCAGTTCAGTTCAGTTCAATAAATGAGTCAAGTTAAAATTGTGAAACAACTTCAAAGTCAGCTTATCAGGAAACAATAGTGTCATTATCCAACTAAGTCTCTTCGTCATCTGGGTCTGATCAGAGACTATTTAAATATTCCAATTCAAACATGTTACGGCTGAATGACAGCGGCTCTCTCACTCTCTCATCCATTCTGTTTACTAGGCCGACTACCATAGTTATGCAAGTGACACCCTCATCCAAAGGCAGGGCGGGGATATGCAGCTCATTTACATTTAAGGTTGTATACACCAAAACAGCTCATTTTCAAACAGGCCCCAAAAAAGACATTTTAAAATGGTTATAATGAATTAACTATGGGGTATTTTGTGCTGAAACTTCATAAATATATTCTGGGGACACACGAGACCAATATTACATCTTGTAAAAAGGGGCATAATAGGTGCCCTTTAAACATGGGCAAGCATTTTCTACATGATAAAGAGTCGTTTCAGGAGTGATTCTGTTGTTACACCAGAACAATGTAATCTGCTGCATCCTACACAACCTAGCACTCAGAGACAGACAACACCTGAAACGTTTTTGGTCATGCTTGCACTGTTACCCGATTTGCTTAAATCATTTAGAGAATTATATGTTTAAAAAAACACGAAATTATATTGGTAAATAAACAGCACAATTTCAATCTTAGAGAATCTCCTCTCTCTTACTTTCTGTCCTTCCTTTGTTTCTTTACCTCTTCTCCATCTTCAGCTCCCTTCTTCCTACTGTTTTACATTAAATAATAATGTGTGTGTGTGAGGGAGAAGCAGCAGGCAAACGCAATAAAACACGTAGCTGACAAGATCTTAATTGAGCTTCTGGATTCAGCTCAAGAACACACAAAAAAAATCTAATAAGAGCACAGCGAAGTGAGGGAAGGAGGAGGGAACGGGGTGGAGGGCATGGGGAATGTATTAGTCGGAGGAGAGGTAGATGGTGAAGGAGAGATGGTGAGCAGGAACGTGAGAGTGAGTTGGTACAAGAGTTAACAGGAGAGCAGGAGGCCAGAGAAAGGTGGAGAGAGGTAAGAAGAATACAACGGATGCACAAATCTCACATCAACAATACAAGCTAAAGGTTGATCATTGAATTTATGGTTTGAGATAAACACAAGGAGAGGAAATGTGTTGAAATGTCTGCACTGGGAAGGAAGATTAAATAGAAGAGGCACTTATAATCTGTAATACTTTCGGATTCAGAACACTTTCTTCTGTGTGTGTGCAGTGTGCTTATGTACTTAAGGGAAGCACATCTCTTTGTCGAACAGAAAATCCCAACGTCAATTGAAGAATTTTTATCCTCTTAAAAAATGTATTCGCTCTCTTTGTCTCTCTCTCTCTCTGTTCCTCACACAGAAGAAGATGGGGGCTATTGATTAAGCCTGCTTTAATTTAATGTATCTGTCAGTTTTAATTGAACAAAGATGAATGGATGTATAATGTCAGTGGTGAAAGTGGGGAAGCTGTGGTATTCAAGCCACAATAATAGTCTGTTCTTCTTGAGGTTGACACAGGGGCTTGTGTACCCTAGCTTTTCTATATAGAAACACAAATAAACAGTTTGTGTGTGTAGTGTTGAGAATCTAAAACAAATAAAATATAATATCTAAATACAGAATAAATCACTCTCCTTGCTTTTCAGTCTTTCTCAGATTTGATATCCCTTACCAAAATCAAAAATGGTACTATAGTGAGTAGACTTGAGAAGACCTCTGCATATTCTTTAATTTTAATTAGAATATTGTAATGTAGTATTTTCCTTAGCTTTTTCAGGACATTCTTTTTTTTTGTTTTAATTTTACAAAACCTTACATTTACAGCTCAAAAGTCAGGTTGCAAATGCACCAGGTAAAGAGTTCACAGAAAGATAAATAAATGAATTTAAATGAATTAACTCCACAGTTTAGCATATTATTGTTATTATTTCCAGAAATGATGCATTAATTCAAAAGTGGTAATAAAGACATTTATAAAGTTACAAAATATTTTAACTTTCTATTCATCAAAGAATCCTGAAAAAAAGTGGTTTCCACAAAAAATATTAGGCAGCACAACAATGATAGTAATAAGAAATGCTACTTGAGAACCAAATGATTTCCGAAGGATGATGTGACACTGTGACTGGAGAAATGGCTGCTAAATTCAGCTTTGTCATCACATGAATCAATTGCATTTTAAAATACTGTATATTACTATAAAAAAAGAAAAGTTATTTAAAATATTTCACAAAAAATATTTCTTTTATAATCTTACCGACCCTAAACTTTTGAACATGTTGTGTATTGTGCTACTTCACATAATACCACGACACGCAAGTATGAATATTATAGGTTTCTATGCTGAATAGTGGCAACCAGTTTCAGTGTACTTATGTCATTCTTATTATAGCTCAAGGTTGTTGTTACTGCTGTGTCTCTAAGTGAGTATGATGTTCTCAATTTGTTTATTAATTATGAAGCAATTATTATCAATCCTGTACTTAAAGTTTCCACCCTATTGGCATTTACATTGACACTACAAAACTTCATTATTACTGCATGAAATTATTCAGTTTGGGTGTGTGCTTGTTTACTATATGTCAGTATTATGCTAATCCTGGCATGAATTACAGATGAATCCAAATGAGTTCATTAAACTGATATTGTTGTTTGGAGTCATAGTTTCACAGCTTGTGTATGGTATTCAGAGTAATTAAAGTAGAAATTATGTAAGTGTGTTTAAAGCGATGACAGTGTTTTTGAGCTTAGTTTTTTGACTGTGTCTATTTTTCTCTCTCTACAGGAAAATAATTGAGGTGAAGATTATAGATGATGAAGAGTATGAAAAGAACAAAGCCTTCAGCATTGAGTTAGGAGAGCCTGTGCTGCTTGAGATTGGACAAAAACATGGTAAATATGTGTGTGCACATATATTTTTACTTGTCTTAAAGGGATACTCCACTTTTCTTTTTTTTCCGAAATAGGCTCATTTTACCACTCCCCCAGAGTTAAACAGTTGGGTTTTCAGACGATTTTCTGATATTTAGAAGAATATCAGTAACCAGACAGTTTCTGGTCTCATTGACTTTCATAGCAGGAAAAAATATACTATGGCAGGCAATGAGACCAGAAACTGTCTGGTTACTGATATTCTTCTATATATCAGAAAATCGGCTGAAAGGATTTGAAAATGTTAAAACTATTTCCAAAAAAGTGGAGTATCCCTTTAATGTTAATTCTGCAATATTTAGAGCTGAATTGAAAGGCCTTTCAAATTTCTGCACTTGAATTAAATTTAAATGGTGCATTAGGCAAAATCACAGAAACAAAAATGCCCCTACCCAAAAACATCACACCCCTATATTGATAGCTCTACCCCCAAATTCACAAACATACCATACAAACACAGGCACCTCCCCCCTTTTGTCTGTTTATGGCCCTCACTTCTGATTGGCTACAAGTGTGTTTTGGTTCTCGTTCTTGATTCACTTTCAACAGCATTTCCCAGAATTTGCTTACTGAACCTTTAAGTGACATACCAAACCTGACACAGAATTGCAATCCGCATTTGAATTTTAAGGGATTAAAGTGGAATAAAATTCAAAGAAAATCATGTGTATTTTTTAGCAAGAAAACATACGTTCGAGTGTAATAATAATAATAATAATAATTATCTGCAAGTTATTCAAATAAATATAGAAGTACTAAAACCTCTTATTCCAACATAGTCTCATGAAAGTGCGTATCAATACCACGATTGTCATTTCTCGTGGCATTTATACGGCAAAAATGGTTTTTGCGTGCATAGGCTACGCACCGAAAACCCCCTGGGGTAGGTTTAGGGGGAAGGAGGGTGGGGAGTTCCTACTTATTATACGCCAAAAAGTGTGTATCATATGCACGCGAAAAACGCGTACCACATACACGCAAAAACTAGTTTTGCCGTATAACTGGCACGAGAAATGACATTCGTGCTATAGATATGAACTTTCATGAGATCGGGCTCCTTATTCTTACCCCAAAATAAGCAAATGTTTATATTTCGCAATTCTGACTTTATTTCTTATTTTTAGAATTGTAAACTCACAATCGTGAGGAAAAAAAACGCAATTATCTTTTAAAATGTTGTATCCTGTGGCAGAAGCAAGCTTCCATTCAAAATTGGTCAAATTAGTCATTAGCAAAGGTTACGTTTTTTTTGTGTGTGGACAACATTTGTGTGTGTGGATCTTCAATTTACCATCCATTATTCTCATAATTTCACAGTTTTGCTAATCGGATTGATACTAATAAGAGACTGCTTGCTAATTAGCCATTGGATCACAGCAGACGGAAACAGCCGAATGTCTCCTGCTTTTTTTACACCAGCAGTTGCTTTTGTACCACTTTCTGCCACATGTTCTCAGACAATAAAATAAATAAAGCGTGCAAATGAGCAGTGCTGTCGAAGCTGCAAATAAAATGAGTGTGGGGTCATTTAATGAGGAGAACATGAACAAAGTAATGAAAGATGAAAGGTTGCAGATAAAAGAAAGGAAAAGGGCTAAATTAAAGAACAGAAGTGGATGAATCGAGCGTTCAGGATGAGCAGTGATGCTCTTTTAAGCTCGTATTTTTAATGGAATGAAAATGAACTATTTCACTTTTTCTCTTTGCATGCATCATTTGATATCCTTTGGCTTAGTAAATAATGTGTACTGTAGGAAATGTGTTTAGAGTGAAGTATTAGACACTACCTGCAGGCTGTGAAGTGTTTTACCTCAGGAAAAAGTGGGCATCACCTCATGTTAGCAGTGTGGCTGGAGGCTATCACTGTTCTCTACATTATTTATACAGCCTTCTCCGCCAATGACCCTTCAATCATAAACGCCTTATTTTGCAATTCAATTAGTATAGTGTCGCTCATATAAGATTTATGAAATTTCCTGCTTGTCAGTTTTAGAAATTGAGAAGTGTATCTTTCCATCCAGCCATCAGTCACAATTTTCTCTGATCATCTTCATGAGATTTAATATCTACATTTGATAGCTGGAGAATTATAGGGAATATGTTTATGTCTAATATACTGTTATTCTTTGTCTACTTTGTCATGTTTGTGTATGTGTGTACTGTAGGCGACTCTAATGAAAATAAGCCGGAGATTGGGGCAGATGAAGAGGAAGTAGCTAAAATGGGATGTCCTAGTCTGGGAGAACATAACAGATTGGAAGTGGTGATTGAAGAGTCATATGAGTTTAAGGTAGAACTTCCTCTGATTCCCTTAAGTTAAGCAACAATGCAAAATGAGTTAGGCAATATTTTTATTTAGCAATGCATGGTGATTAATGTGAAATATTTAAGCAATACCACCACAGCCATGCTACTATTCAGTATTACTGTGAACAATGAGTGTGAACAATTCAATATATATATATATATATATATATATATATATATATATATATATATTCTTCACCAACAAAATAGTTTCAAGCAAAGCCAAAGCATTGAACTGCACAGACTGCAGGTCTGGGAAAGTTTGTAAAGTGTGTGTGTGTGTGTGTGTGTGTGTGTGTGTGTGTGTGTGTGTGTGTGTGTGTGTGTGTGTGTGTGTGTGTGTGTGTGTGTGTGTGTGTGTGTCTGTGTGTAGAATACAGTGGATAAGCTCATTAAGAAGACTAACCTGGCTCTGGTGGTCGGCAGCAGTAGCTGGAGAGAGCAGTTTGTTAGTGCTGTTACTGTGAGCGCAGGTAAGCTACTTCCTGTTTGTTCATCCTTTATATTTTGGGTAACACTTGACAATAAGGTTCATTAGTTAACATTAGTTAATGTATTTACTAACATGCACTAACCATGAGCAATACATTTGTTACTGCATTTGTTCATCTTTGTTAATGTTAGTTCATGAAAATACAGCTGTTCATTGTTTGTTCATGCTAGTTCACGGTACATTAACTAATGCTAACAAGATTTTAATAAAGTATTAGTACATTTTGAAATTAACATTAACAAAGATTAACAAATGCTGTATATGTGCTATTCATTATTAGTTCATATTAACTAATGTAGTTAACTAATGTTAACTAACGAACCTTATTGTAAAGTGTTACCATATTTTGTCACATTTGAGGCACGTGTACAATTATGAATATGCATTAATGTGCAAATAAATGCTGTTCTTTTGAACTTTCTTTTCATCAAATATTAAGCAGCAAAATAAAAAAAAATATAAGAAATGTTTCTTTAGCACCAAATCATATTATTTAAGATTTATGAAAGATCTTGTGACTGAAGACTGCAGTAAAAACGCTGAAAATTCAGCTTTGCCCTCACAAGAATATATTATAAAACATTTCGATATATATATGTTCCTTGAGGTTTTATAGTAATAATGTTAATTGAGTATTTTGCACAAATATGAATCGGTCATATATTCATAAAACATGATTATTAATGAAAGTCCAGGGGAACACAGGCTGGGATCATGACACATTGCATAATAATCAGTATCAACGCCCACTCTCTATATGTTTTGAAAACATTATCCAGATAAAAGCATAATTTACATACAAAGCATTATGGAATCTGGTAACACTTTAGAATACGGTTCCTTCGTTAATAAATAACTACACAAGAACTAATGAGTAACACAATATTAACAATCTAGTAACTATTATTAACTAACAAGAAACTCTGATTAACGAACTAGTAAGTAATAGCGCACAGACAAAAGTGGTAGTTCACTATTAAGTAATCAATAACTACTATTTTTTTAATACTTCCCACAGAACTACTGAAAAAGTTTAATAAGAATCTAGTAACTACTATTAACTAAAATAAACTCTTATTAACGAATTAGTAAGTAATAGCCTACAGATGAAATTGTTACTAGATACTTCTGTGGGAATGACTAATTATTTGGATTCGTATTATAAAGTGAAGATCATTGGAACTAACCAGTAATTACTCAAGTGTTACTAAAGACATTTCCAAAAATATCAAACGTTTGCACAAATCATGACTAGATCATGTAGTAACACTTGAGTAATTACTAGTTAGTTCCAATGATCTTCACTTTATAATATGGATCCAAATAATTAGTAATTCCCACAGAAGTATCTAGTAACACTTTCATCTGTGAGCTATTACTTACTAATTATTTGGATCCGTATTATAAAGTGAAGATCATTGGAACTAACTAGTAATTACTCAAGTGTTACTACATGATCTAGCTATGATTTGTGCAAACGTTTGAGATTTTTGGTGAACTTTAGTATACTTTTAGAAAATGTCTTTAGTAACACTTGAGTAATTACTTGTTAGTTCCAATGATCTTTCACTTTATAATACGGATCCAAATAATGAGTAATTCCCACAGAAGTATCTAGTAACACTTTCATCTGTGAGCTATTACTTACTAATTTGTTAATAAGATTTTCTTTTAGTTAATAGTAGTTACTAGATTGTTAATAAACTTTTTCAGTAGTTCTCTGGGAAGTATTAAAAAAATAGTAGTTATTGATTACTTAATAGTGAACTACCACTTTCATCTGTGCGCTATTACTTACTAGTTCGTTAATCAGAGTTTCTTGTTAGTTAATAATAGTTAGTAGATTGTTAATATTGTGTTACTCATTAGTTCTTGTGTAGTTATTCATTAATGAAGGAACCGTATTCTAAAGTGTTACCTGGAATCTTTTACTTATGATTTACAATGTAATGGCTGTCAAATCCAATACTGCTACAATTTGGCTGCTTCAAATTTTCAACAAAAAGTGACAAAAAGAGTGCAAAGATAGTCACATTTTCATACAGGTTTAACTCTCTAATGCCCACTAACACAATCTACTGGTCTCTCTGTGAACTCTCAGGTGATGACAATGAGGAAGAGAGTGGTGAAGAGCGTCTTCCGTCCTGCTTTGATTATATCATGCACTTCCTCACAGTCTTCTGGAAGGTTCTGTTTGCCTTCGTCCCGCCAACAGAGTACTGGAACGGATGGGCATGCTTCATTGTGTCCATCTGTCTGATTGGTGCATTGACGGCGATCACGGGAGATCTCGCTTCTCACTTCGGGTGCACTATTGGTCTGAAAGATTCAGTCACTGCTGTGGTCTTTGTTGCCTTGGGGACATCTGTCCCAGGTAAGTGTCCAAGTTACCACATAATACAGAGAAATAGTTTCTCCTCTCTCTTTATGTGTATGTAAGCGAGAATTCATTAATTTAGGGATTAAATGAATGTATGAAATAATAAATCAAATTTGAATTAAAGAAAAATCTATATTTTTAAATTTTCCGAAGAACACTTGAATTGTCGCCGGTTCACTCACGAGCTTCACCAGCTTCACTCAAGTCGCTCACAGACCGACAACGGCCGACGTCCGCCATTAATAATGACGAGATAGCTGCATCTGTATAGGAGGCCAGCCGCTTTATCCTGGCGTCGGACAGTGAGGATTGGGCGAGCTCTGTGGACCCTATGTTGCTATGAGTGTAATAAAAATGCCCTCTGCCCAGTGTTCATTTCTACACACAAACACGGCCCGCCACAGTACAGGGCTCGCACAAATAAAAGCGACTCATGTCAATTGTGCATTAAATGTAGTGAATGTGCAACACAACACAACCCAGTGCCCACAAACACTACACACTGCATGTCCCATGAAACCAACACACATACAGTCAGCTCAGGCCATTGGTGTTCAGTGTCCCGCGCCCACATTCACTCACAGACATGTTAAGCCCCACAGGGCTCGCCCCGGTCGAGGGCAGACCGTATATAGTATAATCTATTAGGGCTGGGTAATAAATATCGATTTCTCGATATTAATCGATTCTCCTTATTATGAACCGATATCGATTCTTAAATCTCAAGAATCGATTAGTAAATCTCAAGAATCGATTAGTCATCCTGTTTCATATGAATGAACGAAACATTGTATCGTGGCTGCGGGCATCCAAAAAAATGCAATAATCTTTGTCCTTTGTTACTATTGATATGAAACAAAGTCTCAATTTTCAAATTACGTCCATTTTCTTTAGAAATTCAAAAACATAAATAGCGTTTTGGCGCTGTGGCGTGAGATCGCTCTGGCGCAGCTCAAGAGAAGCAGCAGCGCTGATCTCTCTTCCGGCTTAATAATACCAGTCACAGCGCCAAATAAACATGAATGAGCATCTGAAAGTGTGTTAAAATATGGAGTACAACTTATCGAAATCCGTATCATGACACATTGATTCGCTCAATCAGCGTTTCAACCGTGGAAAGACGTCAGTTAAACATCTTTTGAATGTCATTTATCGTCATATTTACCTCAGAAAACCCACATAAACTCGTTAGTCAGCTAGAAAAAAAAGCATTTTGCTAAATATATACACCATATTACATATGCATTATTATCTTAATGTTCGTCAATATTTAATGCATATTTGAATAAATCTGGCAAGTTTTTATGAAAGCCACCATTTAAATGTTTATATTTCATATAATCTTCTTATTATAAAAATAAATAAAAGTGTAATTTAAGTGTTTGTATAACTACAAAACAGTTCATTATTACCTTCATATTAGGCTAATGAAGCCTAGTAGGCTACAACTAGACTCCCATAGTTTACAGCATTGGTTAAGAGATTTGATTCCCTTGAGAAAATTTGCCATTTATTGGAACTGATATCCAAAATAATCAATATTGAATCGAATCGAATCATAATCGAAATCGAATCGAATTGCAAGCTTGTGAATCGAAATCGAATCGAATTGTGAAATTTGTCTCAACACCCAGCCCTATAATCTATATTGGGTGTCAGGATGGTGGGAGGTGGAGATTTATTTATCGTTTCTCACAGCACTTGATAGAATTAAACTTATCAATTTGATGGCGGATCCAGAAAGGTTCCAACAATAACCTTGAGTGACAACTGGAGTTTTGCCCATTGTAGAATCCAAGACTTTGGAGTGGCTACAGAGCAAAAGAGACTGCAACTGGGCCCATGTGGAAAAAAAAGGATAAATATCTAAAGGACATTAAATGTACAGGTAGTCACGCAATGCTGATGTTAACATTAACAATTTGAGAACAAAGTATAATTTGCACGGTTTGACGTGATATAAGCAATCGTTAGATTTAATCAGCACGACTTTGCACTACTTTCCCCCCTTATTTGTTCAGAACAAAAGTGAATGTTACTGTGCTGTGCCGAGGCACAACCCATGTAAAGTTGATAATTTTGTGAATAACTGCAGTTGCAGATTTCGAACGTAGATGGCGACAAAGAGGAAAAAACTACAGACTGCAGCTTTTAACGTTGAAATAAAATAAAATATAGATATGAGATGAAAAATTTAAATAAAAAAAATGAATAAAAGAAAGTTTAACAAAGTAGTAAAAATGACTAAAACCAAGATAAATTAAAGCAAAACAGAAAAATTAACTATTCAAAATATTAATAAATGCTATAATAGTGCATAAACAATACTGATAATACTTAAGCTGTGTCTCATTTCGAGCAATGTCACATTTGTCAGTCACATTCAGTATGTCATAAAAGATGCCTTATTTCAGAACAGTAACCATTATAAAATTGACTGTTATTCCTATTTTGGAATGTTTTTTGTTTATTTTGGAAATGCAGCAGCCTCAATGATGTACACGGCCTACAAATGTGACATCCGGATGACGCAGCCTTTAAAATGTCAAATGAGACAGCTATTTCTACATACAGTACATGCCACGGCTGTATTACCTAGTAAACACTTTTCATCATCATAGACCAGGTTTATGATTTTGGCCATGTGTGTTTTACCTGTCTGTACAATATGTGTCTACTTGTTTTTCTTTGATTCTTTCCAGTGCACTACACATGAACCCTTTTTCTTTTTGCCGTCTTCCTCCTTTATATTTCTCTTCCTTTTTCTCAGTTCCTCTTTTGCTTCTGATACTTCCCACGTCAACTTTCAGTCAAATCCTGTTCTCTTTTTCATTCAATAACAAGATCTTGCAGTTCAAAATTGTAATTGTATTAGTCTGATGATTTTTTAAATTTGTCTCTCTGTGCACATGCAGACACATTTGCCAGTAAGGTTGCTGCCATCCAAGACCAGTATGCTGACGCCTCCATTGGAAATGTGACGGGCAGCAATGCTGTCAATGTTTTCCTGGGCATCGGTGTGGCGTGGACCATTTCTGCTGTATACTGGCGTACCAAAGGCAAACCCTTCCTCGTGGAGCCGGGCTCTCTGGCCTTCTCCGTCACACTCTTCACTGCGATGGCTGTGGTGGCTGTCGCTGTGCTGTTGTATCGCCGGCGCCCCTCAGTGGCTGGAGGAGAGCTCGGCGGTCCACGGACGTGCAAGATATTAACATCCTTGTTTTTCATTTCCCTCTGGCTGATGTATATCCTGTTGGCCTCCCTGGAAACATACTGCCACATCCCTGGATTCTGAGGCAGGAAGGCCTCATAATTTATTTAAGCTTTGAGAGGAATATGAAAATGGCCACTGAAGGAGCATTTTTGTTTTGTATTTATTTGATATTTATCTTTTATGATAAGTAAGTTTTTGTAATTTTCCATTTTCTTCCTTAAAGGGATAGTTCACCACACCCCAAAAAAGTCATCATTCACATCTTCCCATATAAAAAGTGATTTGTTTTAAAACAAATTTTAAGAAATTTTCTTTTACGGAGCGATATGATGGTAAGTAAATGATGACATTTTTTTTTCTTCCATTTTTTGGATAAACTATCCCTTTCAATAAGTTTAAATGCAGTATCTTAAACATCATTCCTTGTTCCCTAGCCTTACACTTGTATCCATCTCTCAGTGTTGTCTTAAAAATTTTTCCAAACCTGTAATCAAATGACTTTCTTTTATTTATGTTTTACTCCAGTTTGAGCCAATCCGAGTTTTCGGTTACTAAATGAAGTGGTTTACTTTTTTGTTCTCTTTTTTATATGTTATGTTTCAGTATTACTCTCGTGAAACTGTAATGATAATATTTTAAAAGACATTTAAATGAACAGAGAGATCGAACTTGAACTTTGAGTTATTAAGAACAGACTAAACAAACTGAATGGACTATATCTTATGAAAGAAGAAAAGCATGTTTCAGGACTTAATACGAATCAGACATATGGTCTGAAAAGCATGTTGAGTTCATATCTAATCATTATCATGAATGAAGGCTGACATTATTGGGAAGTCAAACAGAAAAAAGGAATGAAACTCAAAAAAAGTGAGTGGGAAATGGACTGGAATAATCCTAAAGAGGACAAAAGAAGAGCAATTGGAAAAATAATGACAGTGACGTTGCTGAATATCATTCAAAATAATTATAATTTAAACATGTATATAGTGTGTGTGAGTATGTGTGTGTGTGTGTGTGAGAGAGAGAGAGAGAGAGAGAGAGAGAGAGAGAGAGAGAGAGAGAGAGAGAGAGAGAGAGAGAGAGAGAGAGAGAGAGAGTAAGAGAGAACCCAACCAAGAATAAACTGCTCATCTGATGTTCTCTTGAAATAACAAACCACGTAATTGATGTAATTAGCTGTCTGTATCTATCTGTATTTGTCTTATTCCATGATGGTCACGCTCCTTGACATCAAATACTACATTGGAAATGCTGGCCAGTTAACATGATGTGACATTTGACATGGTGATAAATGCACTTACTTGACTGTATTCCATAGCCTGGGAAAACCCAGACAACTTCCGGCAAATTTAGATTTGCTCTGAAAGTTAGTCTGGCACAGAGCTCATTCAAACCCATTTCCAGTCCGCAGAAATCGCAGCACCAATCTGAAACGTTGGGGCGGGCTTTACACGATGACGACACGGCTGGGATTTTGAAGCAGATTTTGTAGCCGACATTACAAAGATGGATGCCGCCTTCGAACATCACTTGCTCGAATCAGCTATTGCGTATGTTTTTAAGCGATTTGAACGTTTCCTTTTTGTTAAAAAAACCGAGCAAAGAACAATGTCAATGAGCTGCTCTGCAAACGTCATCTCCTTCATCGCTCTGATTGGTTTTAGGTCTACCCGCGACGTCCACTGGTGACGCCCCTCTGGAAATGATTTGTCTATGACGCTTTGCCAGACCATAACTTAGTTACAACTGAGAATGGTCTGGTTTTAACCAGGCTATTCATAACTGTATCCCTTAAATTCACCCCAAAATGACAATTCTGAGCATTTACACACCCTCATGTCATTCAAAACCCATATGACCCGTGGACCATATAAGGAGATGTTTAGCAGAATGTCCATGTTGTTCTTTCGGCAATGTACTTATAAGTTATACTACTTCACAAAATTAACCCCTTTTTTAGTTTATAAAGTATACAATTAAGTGTAGTAAACTTTGAGTACACAACGAGTTCACATCTAAATTTAATTTTTTTAGTCCAACTATACAAGTGAACTTACAGTAAGTTATCCAGTTAGTTCTCTAGCTATACACTTCTAGCCCACTTTTTAGTTTATGAAAGTGCACTTTAAAGCTACACTGTGTGATTTTTAACCCCATCTAGCGGTGAAAAGGTATATGACCATTTAGTGAATATTAGTTTCTGTTCCTCTCAATTCCGATTTCCTTTTAACTCCTACGGTGGCCAGTGTAGTCCAAGATTAACATGGCTTCCAGTTCGACCTCGTCCATGAGTGTTAATTCAAATGTAAGCGTGAAAGGTGAAGCTTGAATTAACGGGTATGTCCCTCTTTGGCTAATGTACTTTCAAGATGGAGGGGCAACATGGCGACCGACGTTAGAACCCCTTACTCGTATGTATTTCCAATGGCATATTATACACTCACGAGAATACTTTATTACTTGAACGAAGTAAATATACATTAATGAGCACATACATTTTTGAAAGAACTAAGTGTTTTTAGCTAAGCATAAACTAAAAGAGTTACACAGTGTAGCTTTAAAGTATATTCTGAGTAAACTGCTAATTTTAAAGAAATGTAATACTGCAAGTATACCTGTTTTCTTCAAGTGAACTTAAGTTCTTATAATAATTTTGGCTAAGTATGATGTTAAGTGTTCCTAAGTACACAAAAGTAAACGAAATAAGTATGTTCTCTTATTTTTTGTTAAAAACACTATACTGATAGCACACTTGAATACACTTTGTTTTCACACTTGAATACACTTGAAGGACATGTCATGCTCCAAATAAAAAAAAGGCTAAAACTCACCATAAAAGCACTGCAAAAGTAGTCCATAAGAGTAAATGCAAATGAAACCATATGGCAGAAGGAAACATTTTCAGTCTGGTCCTTACACAAAGCTAAGTGTGTCTTCAGAATATAGCAGTAGCACACAAGTCACAATGACTACTTTTATAGTGCCTTTTCTTTTAGGATTTCTGGATTAAAAATACGGGTTTAGAATGAAATGAGGGTGCATGAAAAAAGAATACACTTAATTGCAACACACGCTATTATTTATCAGTGTTGGTTGTTTTATTATGTCTGTCACAGTGAATAGTCTGTCTATCTGTTTCTGACTGCTGTGTAATTATTCTGTGAGGCTCTGGCATGCTGAATGATGGAGAGCACAGAAAAAAAATATGAAAGAGATTTAGCTGTAGCGTAGAAATTTAGCTCTCACAAGTAGCTTCTATCCTCAGTCTAGTACAGTATTCGGAGTGAGACAAAGTGCACACAGAGTATTTTTAGTAGTATCTTGTTGCTAGGCGACCCGCCCAGAGAGTCATTGTCTTGTCTGGGCCCAGTGACGAGTCCGTGTGTGTGTGTGTGTGTGGGTGTTGCTGTATATGTGTAAGACCCACTTATTTAAGTCTATTTATGGTTTAAATCATTGAATAAACCAATTTAACTTTTTACACGAATCTAAGTTTAGTGGGGGTTTCAACTGAACTAAAAAGATGTAGCTTTTTATGATGTGGTTAGCGAAAAGATAATCATTGAAATTAGTCATGATCGTGTATTTGACTTGACAAAATTGATGATCATTAACGATCTGGCCAGCCTGTACTGACAAAGATCAACTAATGAATCCCATATCAGACTGACACACAGCAGAAGACTGTGCACATAATCGCTTTATAGGATCACCATTTCCTCTCTCTCTCTGTCAGGTTACTCTTGTAGCAATTGAAGTGCAATCCCAAATGTCACACTGAAAAGCAGCCATCGTAATTGGATTAAGCAGCCTGGCCAGAGAGAGAACGATAAAGAGAGAGATAGGGAATGTAAACACTTCCCCCAACTACACAATCACACATAGGCCTACCTGATGAAATTGTATGTAAAGATTATCATGTGTGTTTATAGCATTCAAACACTGCAAGAGAAAGTATGTATTTGTGTTGTGTCTGCTGGCCTCTTAATCAGTTTTGTGATGCAGTCGTTTCAGTGCATGTTTAAGTGTCTGACACGTGCAAAACTTACTACTGACACACTAAAAACGTAGGAATGTCGTTACATTGAATACAATATCAAACAGTGACAAGTGCAAACAAATGATGCTAGAGGTTTTCGAACATCTTCATGTTCCATAAACATTTTGAACAGTAAAAGTTCAAAATCAGTATATAATCTTATTGTGAACAATTAATTCATGCATGCTTATTTTTTTAAAATGTTGACATTGTTCAGGACGCATTCATCTGCCTTCGTCTAATCAACAACTGATGAATAGAACCATCCCAGCAAACACAGAGCGTTCCGCTAACGTTCCTGAATGGTCCCATGAAGTTATTTTGTTGGGAACCAAACAAGAACGTTATAGGAACGTTGCATGTAGGTTATTTTTAGGTTCCATTTTCATAATGTAAGGAGAATGTTCTGGGAACGTTCCCTTAACCTTAAGGGAAAGATCTAGTAACGTTCTGGGAACTAAATTTGTTTGCTGGGACGTTCTCGTCCGACATTTTTCTTTTTCCGATACAACTTTTCATTCAGATGTGTCAAAATACAGAAAAAAAATATCTGTTATTACTTCTGTTACATCGCCACTTTTGATTTGTTATCTAATGCAATGACATTCATATGTTTCCTAGTGTGCCCTAAGTGTTCACATTTTTTTTTTTTTTTGTGGGGAAGCTGTAAAAACACTAAAGCCAAAAAAATCAAAGATAAGCAGGCAAGCGTGTGGTTCCTGTTGCTAACCCATCCTGATGACTGCCTTTTTTGTTACAGGAAAAAGAAACCAGGCAATGCTCAAATGTACGATTTGTGTTTTAATTTCTTGGATTTGTTTGTGTGATTGGACTTCTGGTGCAGCTTTGACTTTGGTGTGTGCAAAAGATACGCTAACAGAAGAGGTTAATATGATAATCTAACAGGTCATTTGAAGTGCCCTGAAGAAGTAGTCACCATGTCATCCTGTATCATTGTGTGTGTGTTGCCTTTGGCTGGACTCTGTTCGGCGTAGTGTGGTCCTTGTGTGAAGCATCTCTCTTATTTTTTGTTCAGTAGTCTTTTGATTTTTCCTTCATTAATGTTTCGATTGATTTCATTGTTCATTTCTCAGTCTTTGTTTTGCATTATGAGTGAATCACCAAGTGCTTTTCTTTTCCTTTTATATAGTAGATTTTAGTTGGATTCTTCCTGTTTTAATTTCTCTTCATATCTCTTGATTCGATGCATGACACATCCGCTTGCCCTTATTAAATGTTTTCGAAATTGTTGTTCTTTTTTAAAAATGTCTTTTATTAAAAAAATATACACTACATATTGAATCACTTATTAAATGGATGATATTTATTTGTGCATACAACTTTTTTTGTGCAGAAAAAGGTTCACTTCAGACAAAGAACATTCTCAGCGACCAATATGAGTCATTGAATCATTCATTCAAACATTTTGTTTGTTTGACACTAATAATGTATGAACTAAATGCCATTACTGTGTGTTGGTGAGCAAAAATATACTAAGTAACTGGAAATAAATGATTTGATACACACACCTCACACTCAGGCCCTGTTTAGACCTGGTATTGAGATGCGTTTTAGTCAAACGGATCACGAGTGGACGACTCTAAATACACAGGGTGTAAACAGGGTTTAAACGTTTTTGAGCTAGTCCACTTTCGGCCACTTCCAGATGTAGTCGAAAACGACTAGATTGCTTTGGTAGTGTTGACGCTCGTGTGGTCGAATGTTTTCAAACAGCCACAAAAGACCGCCTAATCTTCGGCTATTGGCTTAACGTGTAAATATTATAGGAAGCACGCTAGCTAGACAGGATTTAAACTTCAGGTTAAGACCCAATTTTGGTTAAAAGACAAAAAACCTACCAAGCACAATGTTCTCACCATTCCTGATTTCTAACAACACCAGGTGTAAACTGGTATTCGTCTCCCTCATCTATTTGTGATCCGATTGACCAAAACGCAACTTAATACCAGGTGTAAACAGGTCCTTAATATAAAAATCAATTATGCTGTTATAGTCTGAATATCTACTAACTGTATACACTATATAAATACTACTGAAAATCAACACTATTCGCTTGTGGACTGATGAATCTTTATTCCATTTCAAGTGAGAATACTGAGCAATTAATGAGTTTTACTCATTTAAATTAAATCTGAGCAATTAAATCTTTCTTTTAAAATTTCACGTCGTCAGTCTACAGTTTCCAAGCTCACTGTGTCCCAGACACTAAAATTTGATTAATGATTCAGAAAAAAAAATGAGCTAAGTAAACTTTCAGTATAGAGATGATAGGAGGGTCGTAATTTTTCAGTAGTATTATAGCACACCTTGAGAGTTTATCAATACTGTTTGTTATTTGATTGTCAATTGCTGATTAAAGGGTGAGTTCACCCAAAAATGAAAATTAAGTCATTATTTACTCACCCAACCCCGTAAGACCTTCGTTCATCTTCGGAACACAAATGAAGATATTTTTGATTAAATTTGAGAGGTGGATCACTGCTACATAGGCTCATTTGTGTTCCGAAGATGAACAAAGGTATTATGGGGTTGGTACAGCATGGGGGTGAGTAATTAATGACTTAATTTTTGGGTGAAATAACCCTTTAAGTGTAAATGATGACACAAGACTTTACAAGCAGATATTACAGTCGAATAATGAACATGTTAATTTCCAGAACAACAGCATGATTGTTCACAAGATATTGCTTAGATTAACTTGTTCAGTTGGGGTCTAGAAAAGCAGATTGGATGCAGGAGCTACAAGTGAGCAAGAAGAGTGGGATGTACACGTTCTTCTGTAAACTAAGTTGATGGATGTCAGGTATGACATTCGGGCGCCAGCTCTACGCTCTGACTCTCTCTCACAGACATGTCCACTGGAAAGAAAGAAACGACAGAACGAGAGCAGAAAGAATGAGGCGGAAGCAGATGCTGACTGGGGAATACAACAGAAAAAAGGGAGAGAGGAGAGAAGCTTTGTGCTCGAAATACAAAGGCAGGAGATAAGAAAGAGAAAGAACGTGAAGAGTTCAGAAAAATGAATGAGTGGGAAATGACTTGGAAATCTAATTAAAGAATGACTGGCTCCTGCGGCCATTGAGAGACTGTGAGAAAACTTGAATGCGCAGGTTATGCCTCAGAAATGGAGTGAATTGGATTGTTCAGTGCATTGTTATATACAGTGGGGTCCAAAAGTCTGAAACCACAATTGGGGTTTAAAATCTAATTTAAAATATTTCGAATTCTGAAACATTAAAAAAGCATTATGGCAAAACCAATTTCCAATTTTGTTTTACTAAGCAAATAAGCGTAACTCCTTTGTACAAATGGGCAGATGCTTCCATTAAACCACAAGACGCTCTTTGGATCATTCTCAAATTATGTATGATCATCAGGTTTGACAGCGGTTTTTGGGCCAGTTTCAAGGGTTAAAGGTACAATATGTACATTTTTGCCCTGAGGGGTCGCATTTTCAAAACAATAACAAAGGCGAAGCTTGATGATGAAGGAGAGTGGAACAACGGGAGATGTAGTTTTCACCATTCAGAGATATATGGAATTGAAGACAGATGAGATTACATATTAGTTTTTGTATTACCTTTATGTTCTATCACAAATTAGCTGCAAGGATGTACAAATGTGATTCTACATTAGCCTATTACTGATTTGTGCAAGGATGTGTGACCATTTTTAAAATGATTTGGTGGGTTAATGCTGCACAGTTTTACACGTTTAAAACAATCTTAGTAAAAGTGCATTTAAACGAACCCACAGTATTTTCAAGTAAAGGCTAAATATTTGTGTGCAATATACAGTATACTGTATTTAATTTTACTGTCTTAGACTTGGTCACCAGACTTGATAAAAGCATACTGAAGTACAAACAAAGTGTAATATATAACTGTGTATGTGTAAAAGAAATAATATTTGCTCATATTTGCTTAATAATAAAAATATTCGCAAATAATATTTGTCTATTAAAACACATGCAAGAGCAGAGTCTCTGTCATGTCCAAGTTTTTTGTGAAGCTCTCTCCATCGCGAAAACGCCACGCCAATATTGATCCTTGTTTTATTTCTCTGTTTTTCTCAAAGCCTGCTTGCCTCAGTTGATCTATACGTTTTTTTTTTTTTTTTGGATTTTCTGTACTGGCCAATCACTAATCTTGAACTATGATGACTGAATGGCACAACAGCTTCTAGATGCAATATATATACACACTCACCTAAAGGATTATTAGGAACACCATACTAATACTGTGTTTGACCCCCTTTCGCCTTCAGAACTGTCTTAATTCTATGTGGCATTGATTCAACAAGGTGCTGAAAGCATTCTTTAAAAATGTTGGTCCATATTGACAGGACAGCATCTTACAGTTGATGGAGATTTGTGGGATGCACATCCAGGGCACGAAGCTCCCGTTCCACCACATCCCAAAGATGCTCTATTGGGTTGAGATCTGGTGATTGTGGGGGCCATTTTAGTACAATGAACTCATTGTCATGTTCAAGAAACCAATTTGAAATGATTCGAGATTTGTGACATGGTGCATTATCCTACTGGAAGTAGCCATCAGAGGATGGGTACATGGTGGGCATAAATGGATGGACATGGTCAGAAACAATGCTCAGGAAGGCCGTGGCATTTAAACGATGCCCAATTGGCAGTAATGGACCTAAAGTGTGCCAAGAAAACATCTCCCACACAATTACACCACCACCAGCAGCCTGCACAGTGGTATGAGGCATGAGGGATCCACGTCTCAACAGACCCAGAAACAGTTTTTTTTTCCAGTTTTCAACGGTCCAATTTTGGTGAGTTCTTGCAAATTGCAGCCTCTTTTTCCTATTTGTAGGGGAGATGAGTGGTACCCGGTGGGGTCTTCTGCTGTTGTAGCCCATCCGCTTCAAGGTTGTGCGTGTTGTGGCTTCACAAATGCTTTGCTGCATACCTCGGTTGTAACGAGTGGTTATTTCAGTCAAAGTTGCTCTTCTATCAGCTTGAATCAGTCGGCCCATTCTTCTCTGATCTCTAGCATCAACAAGGCATTTTCACCCATAGGACTGCTTCATACTGGATGTTTTTCTCTTTTCAAACCATTCTTTGTGAACCCTAGAAATGCTTTACAAAGTCCACACACCTATATATATATATATATATATATATATATATATATATATATATATATATATATATAGAGAGAGAGAGAGAGAGAGAGAGAGAGAGAGAGAGAGAGAGAGAGAGAGAGAGAGAGAGAGAGAGAGAGAGAGAGAGAGAGAGATGCCTTATTAGTGGCTAACGTATACGGTCCATTGAAACAGCCGCTAATGAGGAATCTATATCTATGGTTTCTACAAGTGGAACTGATTTTGACTTTTGGAATAATGCAAGTATACAACTGCATGAAATGTATCACACTGTGGAAGTGGTTTTTGAGCTTGAACTGTCTTTAACTGAAAGAAACTTGCTCTAACATATCGTAAAATATGACAATATGCAATGTTAATTTTTCGGTTCTCTCATATTGTTGAGGTGAAAATATAATTTGTAATGTATATTGTTGTATTTAATTATAAAAAAAGCAAAATAAAATAATTTGCATCGGTGGTCTCCCACTGTATAGAAGATTTACACGCTTTCATGTATGCTTTATTCTAATGTCTGATTTTTTTAAAATGTTTTTATTATTTTTTTATTCTAATAACGGTCATAGCATCAACTAACTAGGTATCTAAATAATTCAAATAAATTGATATCCTAATATTTAATGAGATTGCAGAGGATTGTGTTTATGTTAAGCTCCAAACAGAAATGGTGTTCCAACCAGCAACGTCACTGTCCCATCACAGAAACAAGCCTTGCAAAGCAATCCCAGCTGTAAAGGGAAACATTTTTTTTTTTTTTTTTACTGTCGCAATCTTCAAAATGAATGAAGAAGACAGGAGAAGCTTTTGTACTTAGAAGCTGCTGAAGGGTCTTAGAAATTGCATTCAGCTCTGAGGCGCTTTCATAAGCCTCACAGTTATTGTATGTTTTTTCAAACAGCTGCTCTAAAAAGGCGACAAATCCCCTCTTCCATCTCAAACTCTGTGGTAAAACTTTATAAACTAGACAAAAATGGAACAAAGTTTATTCTAAAAATCATGTTTCACAAATGTCTTTCAAAAGAAACCATCAGAAGACAACTGAGAAAGTATTAATTCTTCAAAGCAATGCCACATGACAATAGAATAGTATCTACTTATACAGCAACCTGTACAGCAAAGCTGAATGATTATATTCAACACCGCATACTTTATGCATGTACTGCAATGCTTTTGTGTAAAGGGGGATTAAAAAAAATACAATTTTCCAAAAGTGCTTCAAATTTTTGTTCCCTTAAGTTTAAAACTTATGAGTCTTATCACTATCACAACACCACAGCTTTACACATATGTTGTGTTTTATGGGGACTTTCCACAGACATGATGTTTTGTAAACTACAGTGCTGGTCAGAATCATTTGTCCCCTTGGTAAATCAAGCGTAGCATCAGATCTGGCAGGTCACGTTAATCAAGCTCGCATCAGCTGACTCTCAGCTGATCCACGTCTACCAATAGGAATATGACACCTATCACTATATTCGTATATAAGCTCATTCAGTATTATGAAGCTAATTACCCTCCTCCATGCCCAGCTCCTATCGTCAGTCAGAATTTGGCATTCTGATTCCCCTCGAATCAGAATAAAATTCACGAATCATGCTGACTTAAAATCTTGAATTAAAGACACACTATGTAAGATTTTTGGATTAAATATTTCCAAAAACCACCAGAACAATGTTGTACATTTTGTTGATTTGTGTACTTACATTATCCCAAATGTTTCTAATAATGTTTAAATCCAGAGAAATAAGCCGTTTTAACCAGGACAAGGACCATGTCCGCACATCGCCTATTAATGACATCATACCCGCGTTACCCTCGATTTCCAGTTTATTTTGTAGAAACCAAATCATGGAAACACTTTCAGGATAAAATTCTCGAATCATGCTGTACTTAAAATCTTGAATTAAAGACACACTATGTACGATTTTTGGATTAAAATATCCAAAAACCACCAGAACAATGTTGTACATTTTGTTGATACTTATACCATGGTCTGGATGAATACTCAATTCTGATTGGCTGCAGGGTGTCCGTTAAAAAGTGATAGAGGACACCTAGTAAAGTAGTTCTGGTGAAACTGCCTGTTTACCATTCGAAATTAATAAATAAATGCGCTGCCTACAACAGCTGTGAGTAACCATAGCAACAGGCAGTCACATGCTCTATCATCTAACGTTAGATATTATAGCCTAATACAACAATGAGCGACTTCGTGCTATTTCTTTTAACATTTATGGAGAATATGGCAACTTTGACGACTGTATGCTGCTGAAGAAAGAAAAAATGTAAATAAAACGGAGAAAAATACACCGCTGCTGCTCTGCTCCATTGGTAAAGACAGAACTTGCGACCGTAGCTGGCTAACGATGCTTGGACTTCGGCGGAGGCAAGGCAAATGGACTTCGGCGGAGGCAACCGCTGCGCGTCGGCCGGTTTACGCCTCGCCGTCGTCCATTAAAACCTGACAATGGACACCTCGTCGGGCATTAACCCTTACGTGTACTTACATTATCCCAAATGTTTCTAAGAATGTTTAAATCCAGAGAAATAAGCCATTTTAACCAGGACACGGACCATGTCCGTGCATCGCCTATTGATGACATCATACCCGTGTTGCCCTCAATTTCCGGTTTATTTTCTAATCTAGTTTTCTTTATTAACCGCGAGTACCATTTTACCATAACTAATATCGATCAAGCTCACCGCAGTGTCTCATACAGTAGCCGCTGAGCGAACGCACAGAGTAGCATGTTATAACTACTTTCATCACACTCAAATGTATCTAATATGATAAAACAGCGCTGCGTTACCCCACATACGCATGACCGGAAGAAGCGGAACCAGAGTCTGCGGCATAATAAAAGCTCCACTGCTCTCGAGCCGTACGTCGCGCTTGTCTCTCATTAGCAATCGCTCCAGCGGCCTCGTTCCGCTCCAACGGCTTTCGAAACTTTAATACATTACCGGTCATCCATGACAATGATATCTGAGCACGGTCGTATTCTCCACCAGCTGTAGAGGTGAAGACAACAACTCCCATGATTCCGTGAAATCAAGGCATCATCAAGCTACCCCTTTGTTTTGAATAAGCAACCTCTAGCATCAAAAAATTACATAGTGTGCCTTTAATGCTATCTGCTATACTTCCATGTTGGTTCTGTTCTGTATACCCGAAGGGAGGTTATTGTTGGTGTCTCTGCTCTATGCTAGGCACCATGGATTTGCAGGGAGTTCTTGTCCAGAAAAGAACCATACTGTTCTGCTGTATCTGGAATGCTGTGGGCCTAATTTTCTTTCTTCAGAGGTCCTGGTCATAAATTTTAATAAAAAACCAACAGATAGAAAATCAAAACCTGACAGCCTGAGCTAGAAATCTTATAATGGGGCTTATTTGGATATTCCAACAGGACAGTGATCAAAAAACAAACATCAAAATCGAAACAAAAATGGGTTACTGAGCAAAAAAAACATCTGCAATTGGCCATCCCAGTCCATGACCTGAACCTTATAGAAAATAAGTGGGCTGAACTAAAGAGAAGCAGCGCCAACATGGATCTGGTTATCTGCAGGATCTGGAGAGATTCTGTATGGAGGAATGGTCTCTAATCTCTTATCAGGTGTTCTCCAAACTCATCAGGCATTATAGAAGACTCAAGAGCTGTTCTCTTGGAAAAAGGTTGCAAAAAGTATTTAATAAAAGAGGGCAAATAATTCTGACCAGCAATGTATATTTGATCCTCCTACACTAACCCATCACAAAACATTCTACATTTTTTACATAAAAAACAATTCACATTAAATCTAAATTTGCAGAGATAATTAGTTTATTTACACTACATGAAAAATGCAAACCCCAAAACAGAAATATTGCCTTACCAACTCAAATAAAAAAAAAAGTTCAAGTACTAAAATCACTAAAAATGTAAAAATAAAAGCTAAACAGTACATTTTTTTAAAAGCACATAAAATAGATAAGCTAATAAGCAAAATATAATAAACAGGCTACTATCATTCACTAAATTTTATATTGCTTTGTTCTCCACTCATTTTAGCAATAAAAATAACACATTTTGTATAACTGAGGGTGTCTTGCACACCATCATGTCACGTAATCTGTCCTTCACACAAGATCAATACCATTTCACAATCTAAAAACTCGTTTTATAAAAGTAGAACTGAAAAAGGGAAGCAACAACCAAGACATGTTTGACAATGTTCTGTATTTATTGAATGTACAGTTATATTATTTATCGAGGCAATAAAAATTACATCCAGAGTAATAGTTTTCCCTTTAAACAAGGCAGACCAGTACATTATCTACATACAGTGTTAACAAAAGAGCATTTCAGTAGAAGCTGAGAAAGAGACAGATGCAGAGTATGAGATATATACTTGGTTAAAGCTGCAACTGAGGCCGAGCAAGAAGTTAGCCCTTGGTTAAGCAGGTTTTGTCCCTTAAAGTCTGACGACAGTCCTCACAGATTTCAGTACACAAAGTATCCCTCAGTTTGGGCCCACAAGTGTGATGGACCAGCCTGGCTCATCCCCTGAGGACATCTGAATATAGACTGAAACTATCATGATATTGTCTGCTTTGAAAACACAAACTGTATACCAACAAAGAACTCAATTTACAGGACATGATTCGCAAAGCATTTTCAAAATAAAAGGTGCTAAAATTAAAATAACAACAATAAACAGAAGAACAACCTGAATTTCGTCCCCTTTTAAGACACTAAAAAGTAGGGTTCTAAATCCCATGGAATTTTGTGGTTTTTAAATGATGAAGTAGTGCCATTCAACCATTACTAAACATAAGAAAACCAAAACACGATATAACATAGGCACGATACAGAATCATGCCACTTTGAGGAAAATGACGATCACAAAGTGTCTACAATTTAAAAAAAAAAAAGTAAAATTACAGGCCATAAAGTTTTTAGGTGCTTCTTATTAAACGCTTGTACCTCATTTTAACCAAAAAAAAATAATAATAAAATAAAATAAAAAGACAGACAGCTCAATGGTGCTTGGGACGACTGTAGAATGTGCACGTGTTGTTGGGACACTATCATCAGCCTTAGACAAGCAAAAAGACAGACGTCACTCCTCTAGTCAGTAGTAAAAATTCATTTACCTCTAAAATGGAATGAATTACATGTAGATCGATATAAACTCGTGTGTTTTCAACTGAAATCCACAAATTAATATTTCCTGGTAATATGTACATTACTAATGTCCCTCTCCAAAGATAATGAGACATGGAGAGAGGAAAATGTTTACATGCAAGTACCATTTATCCCTGCTTATACGGGTATGTAAAGCTATTGACTTAACACGAGAACACATTAAATGGGCCGAGTCGTAGAAAACCCTCGCTTCTCATAGTGAAAGATGGTGTTGTCCATCTCACTTCAGCCCTTTTGCTTTCTGGCCTTCTAAACTCTACTGTGCAGTGTCCATTCTCGCAGCCAGCACTTACCTCACGCACACACAAACACTCACTTTGTAAATTACTCAAGGAAATATTTCCATCAATGCATGCAGAAGAAACGTAACATGCATGTGGCATATTATGTTACTCACTCAGCGTATATAATGGTTTGATAAGTGCTGTAATCATCGTCTTTCTCAAAGTGCTTTGATCGAGATCATAAAACACACTCTCACGCTCTGGTATTATAGTGTGAATGATGCGTGCTAGCACGTCAACACCAACTGTCTTAATTTTGAGCCTGGGAGCCCTGAGAGACACATAGAGAGTGAAAGGAAGGAGGGGAAGAAAAGCAACTGGACACAAAACCAGAAAACTGACCCAATTTATAAAAGTAAACAGCAGACCAGATTACAATACGAGAAAGCAAAATCCAACCGTCATGCATTCCAATGGATTAAAAAAAGCCCTGGATTGCGGAGCTAAGCTGTAAAAGTCTTGCTTCAATCTCACATTAAAAAAATCATATGCTGTTTTTTTGTGTGTTGCATATTATGCAACAATGTTATGCCTCTGAATAGACCTTGATAAAGCCGGAAGGGGGATTTGCACGCAGAGTCCCTGAGATGGGATCCGATGTGGAACCGCACCCAAGCCGTGAGTGGATTCATCTGCGGTTGGACAAAAAATACAAGGGGTGGCCCATTAAGATTCCTGGACATCACTGGATTTGAGACAGCGTCAGATGTGGGATCACTGCCAATTACTAAGAGTCGGGATTAGATTAAGCCAACCGACAGAGAGAAGGAGAGCGAGTGGGATTACACGATTTTAGAAATAATTATCTGGGTGAAAGAGTTCAAGCACTGTATATGTAGATGTGAGGCACTTAAACATTTAAGTGTCATGGGAAAAAAAAAAACACCACTAAAAAAATGCTAAAATTGTAGCTTTAGTTACAACCGCTTTGTTAAATGGACAACACACCATATTTAACCCCAAAAGATTGCCTGTAATACTTTTAAAGGTACACATTAGAACTCCGACAAGGAGCAAAGTTGTCCAGTTGTGACAAGGTACTTGTTCCCTTATTGGTATAATTTTTGCAGATTTTTTTTTTTTTTCTGCCAGTGAATTTAAAACCCGATAAACATTCACATGACAGGATGTTTCGGTTGCAGTGGGGTAATGAAATGAATGAAATTGAGTTTTTCGGGGGTGGATAAAAGAATAGTCCATCTGTGCATTATTATGTAAACATGTACCACCAGATTAAGCAATAGCCTAGCGCTAGCATCACAGCCTCAGAATTCTTTACTGTCAAATGTACACTGCCACCTTCAGGACAACGAGTGGAACTACAGGTAAAGCTGCAAAGTGCAAAATATACAACAGAAATGGAGAAGCCCGTCCCCTCTGGTTTCCACAGGTGTCTTACGAACAGGAATTAGTATGTACGAGAGCCCACGTCGAACTTAGAGCTGGATAAAATCCACAATCCATTAAAACTTTGGTTTAAAAAAATCAAAAGATGTCAGATTTGATTCCGACAGACAGTGGCAAAGTGTATGCCAGTTAAAAAAACAACAACAAAAACAACAAAAATCCTCAGAAAAAAAAAAAAAAAATCATAAAATGTTTTAGTAATACTATGTCTATTCTTTAAATCCACTGCGGGCAGAAATGGATTGGAGAGAGTGATGGGAAAAACAAATAAAAAGTATCACTAGTACACTCCTGTAGTGTCCGTCTCTGACTTGACGGGAGTGTTTGAGGTTGAGGAGGATTCCAGCATTGAGACAGCATTGCCCATGTTGCTCCCCCAGGTGTGGTTTGGGGAGGTGTAAGGGGGCGTGCTGCAGTTGGAGGAGGGGCCAGAGCTGAGGCTGTCATTGGCCTGACCTATCAGGGTGTCTTTACGAGAGCCTTTGCTCTCGACCTCCTGCATGAAGCGAGACACCTCCCCTGGCAAGAGCTTCATTTCCGCCTCGCACTCGAGTGTCAGACGGGCCTGGTTCTGCAAAGACATGAGGATTTAAGAGTGCCATTCCACAAAAAAATGTCCTAGCTCATTAACATTCTTAAGAGAAAACAAAAAGGTTGGGTGATATGACCAAGATTCAATCACAATAAGCAATTTTATTCCATGATAACAATGTATATCACAATATTGGGAAAAAAGGTTGTCACAAAATCAACATTTTAGAGAACACTTATATTTCACTGTTCTCTGCAGAAATTGAATAATCAAATAAAATAATAATCAAATAAAACACGGAATATATTGATTCTTAATAAAGCTGCGAAATTTACTTAGTCAAGATCAGTGAGTGACTCTTTTAATTGATAAAACTAAAGACACTGACAGCAGCTGAATGTACAGATCCAATGCATATTGGATTTCCACCCACAACTGGTTAAGACATTAACGACTTTGTTTACCCGAACACTCGCCAAGATCGAGCGACGATTAAAGATAGACGGTCACATGACTGTGTGTACAGCATGTGACTGTTTCAAAAGGACAGTTCACCCAAAAATGTGAATAAAATAAAAGCCTTAATTAAATCTGTTCAACATATAAGGGATAGTATCTATTCACAAGACTTGGGATTCATATTATGATGCCCATATGACCGCTTTGATTAGCAGTACTTTGAATAGAGGGACATAAAACTATAATTATAGTTTGCCCAAAAATGAAAAACATTTACTCACCATCATGTCGGTTCAATTATTTAGTTAATCTTCAAAAAACCAAAGTATTGGACCGACATGATGGTGAGTAAATGTTTTTCATTTTTGGGCAAACTATAATTACCCCATAATTTACTCATCCTCAAGCCATCTTAGGTGTATATGATTTTCTTTCAGACAACAGTTATATAAAAAATAGAGTGAATAGAGTTTTTAAAACTCCAAAAACCCAATCCATTCATCATTAAAGTAATCCACACGGCTCCAGGGGGTTAATAAAGGCCTTCTGAAGCAAAGCGATGCATTATTGTTATATAAATATCCATATTTATAACTTTATTAACTAAAATAACTGGTGTCCGGCTGCTAGTTCCAGTAGAAGAGTGACCTCTGACCCGATGAATAATGTATTGACCAACGTGGAAACGCAGAGGATTGAGCAAATAAAAAAAGGGTCAAGAATTAGAAGTGTAAATTGAGAATTTTTAAATAAAATGAACCACCTAAGCTTAAGGAACTATTATATCCTACATAATGTGTCGGGTCAGAGGTCACTCTTCCGCTGGAACTAAACTCGCTTATGGCCGTCACCGGAATCCAGTGATTATAGATTATGTTCTGAATATGAATACTATCCTTTATTAACCCCCTGGAACCATATGGATTATTTTTATGATGGATGGCTGCCTTTTTTGGGGGGCTTCAAAGACCAAGTTACCATTCACTCCCATTATAAAGCTTGCAATCGCCAGGATATTTAATATAACTCCTGATTTTGTTTGGCTGAAAGAAGAAAGTCATATAAAACTAGGATGGCTTGAGGGCGAGTAAATTACGGGATCATTTTAATTTTTAGGTGAACTAACGAAGTGCAATCAGACAAGAAAAAAGAACTCAGTACTTAATACAACCTGTATTACAGGTGGCTTTCTGCGCATACGCTTTAGATGTGTGCACGCTCAGAAAACTGTCCGTCAAACTGCGCGCAAATACTGAATTAAGTTCTCTTTCTCACCTAATTTTGCTTGAACAAATTTAAAATCAAGTGTATACCGGTTGTATACAGTGTATACCAAATTCCTACTGGTTAATCGTGTCTGGGATACCCCAACCCCAACTTCAAATAGTGCAAGAAGCTTTCAGAACCTGAATTAACCATTACTTTTTATCTTGATGATTGGCATTGGTTGGCATTTTATCTTCTGTGACCAAGGAATTTAGGCAAACGCTATAGTTACTATGGGACATTTCAGTAAGGAAGACTTCCTAAATTTTGTGTTAAAGAGGAGAAATTGATCAAGATGAACAGGGACTAGCATGTTAGGACTGAAGGCTGAATAGATCTGTGAATGGACTGACCAGTGGAACCTCCTCCTCAATTTTCTGAAGGATGTCCTTGTGAAGGGCTTTCAACTTCTCTTGACGCTTCCCCTGAGACACTTCCAGCTACACAAAGAGAGAGAAGGAATTAAGGGACTTTATGAGGAAGATGAACTTGATTGATTGTACTGTACTTGAGTATGTTTTATATGGTTCTGTAACACTTTGTCCTAACAAGGTGAGGAGCAGTAACAGCGTCAAGCCATAATCTGGGTTTCTGCTTGTCCAATATAAGATATCCAAAAGAGTCTGTCAGGTTTACTTTGGGTATTGGCGTGCATGCTGTTTCACGTCATTTCCGGTTCGTTTTATCGTGTGATTTTTCATGACAAAACGTGGTTTGTAGACAAGATAGAATCGTTGGGTGACAGAAGCCGCGTTTCCATTACTCTTCAAATTGCGCAAATTGAAATTGCGAAATGAAAATACGCTCAATAAAAAACACGTCAATTTCGCAAAAACTCCTGTTCATCTCAAAAAAGTTTTTACGCTCGCATGAGGAGGTTTTTCAGGCAATTCGAAAAAGGAATATTTCGCAAAACTGCAATGGAAACGGGTTTTGCGCATTTACAGTCACCTGACTTAGAAGACACTGTGTGTTTTGGGTCCGTGTCTGTAAATAATAATAATAATAATTATCATCATTATTATAACATTTATTAGGCTACATAAGGTAGAAGACGCTTTTATCCATAAAAGGAACAAAGCAATGCGTCACATTTCATTCATAATACAGGTTGGACAATAATAATACTATGGCTAAGATTATCACAAATAAACACAAGATTTTGACGCATTCAGTGTGTGGAGGCGCGGGCGTGAGCGCTTGCATTTTCCTATCAACAGTGGAAACAACTTAAAATAGTCTATCATTTCTGGTTATAAAGAAAATAATAATACTTTATTTCGTAACTACTTTTATTTGCGTAATCTCACAATAACAAGAAAACGTTGTGCTTTTGTAAAATAAATTAAAACAATCAGGTGCGCTTTCATGATCTCCGTGAACTGAAGCGTGAGAACTGAAGCCAAATATAGCCTATGTAGGTTGAAGCTTGAAATGCACTTTACAGCAAACAAATTCGAATCGAAAGCTAATGCCTTCTGATTATGTAATCCGTATGAAATGTGCATTTCTCTCTAAAGGTGCATCCGGAGATGGAGATAAGTTTTTAGCCGAAACCGATTTAGGAAAACAATAGTTTATTAATAATCAATTAAAATATCTTGTTATTTTTTCAGAGACATTTATTATAGCCTATAACTCACCTATAAATCACCTTTCTGTAGGCTGTGGTTACGGCTCTTCTCATTCAGATGCGTGAAAAATATAATTTCCAGGTTCTAATTTATATCTATCGAACACATAAAATCCAAAATAAAAGTTTACGTTTACATAATATATGTGGGTGAACTCTGAATTTTGAGTTTACATAATATATGTGGGTGAACTCAGAAGAAATATTTTCATGTATATACTGAATATAGATTTATATATAATTTATATTATGTATAAATATTAATATTTTATATATGAATAATACTTTTTTCTTAAATATACATGCATATGTGTGTATTTACATATATACAAAATAATTATACACAGTGCACTCCACATATATTATGTAAACACAAACTTTTATTTTGGATGCGATTAATCGCGATTAATCGTTTGACAGCCCTAATATATATATATATATATATATATATATTGCATTTTCGTTTAGACATTACGGGTTAAATAAGGGAAAACGAATGCAAGCACACTGACCGTTTGGACATAATCCGAGACAGTTCTTTATACAATCCATAAAAGAAACAATAAATACAGGAATAGCCTACTGGACTAAACCTCAAAAAAATGCCACAATCAAGACCTCAGAGTAGAAGTAAGGGAGAAACACCCAGGAACTTTGTGAACCAGGTGTCTTTCCCTGGCATTAATGCTTGGATAACACCATGTCTCCTTCCATTAATAATAATAATGTCTAGTGCGGTGGCTGTGATTTTTGGAATGACTTATCGCGAGAAGAAAAAAAGACGCTTTAGTCGCATAACATCGATTAATGGAAACGCCGTCATTTCACAGTAGTTTTTCATCAACATTTAGAAAATAATCGCAAAAAATTTTACGCAAATCTGTAATGGAAACGAGCCTCGTGTTGTTGTCAACTGTGGTGCGTTTCCTCCTGTTGCGGATCAATCACGTTGTGTCGTGTGGTGTGAACAGCTCAACAACTTGAACAATCCTGATTTCACAGAGAGCAAGTCATGTAGTGTGAATCGCACAGTTCAGCCCAACGCTTTAAAGGGGTGATGAACTGAGAAATCAAATTTTCCTTGAGCTTTTGACATCTAAGAGGTCATCATATTATAAGAATATCCTGTAAGTTTCAGAACTGAAAACGTCCTTGTTAGTCCAATAAGAGCTTTTATTGACACCAGCCTCAGCAAACGACTCGTTTTTAAAAGTGGGGAAATATGACGTCAAAGATTATAAAACACCACCCCCGCAGAAGAAGATCAACGCCTACTATAACACGGCCGGTTTTGCCCCGCCCACCGATTCACGCATTAAACGCATAGATGAATAAAATACATGCCTACCTCGTGATGACAAACCGGTTCGAGCAACCGAGCAATACAAAATATTGTGCTGTGCCTGGTTGTGGAAGACAGTCGCTGCATAAGCTTCCTGTGGATTCCAATAGGACTGCATGGATAAACTTTATTTTTAATGACGTTCCAGCTGATGAGGGTAAAACATCGTCGTCTGTTCGCTTCATTTCACTGAGGATTATTTTGTAAACAAGACTGGATTTGCAGACCGATTAAGAGTAAAGAACGGTGCTGTGCCGTCTATATTGGATCTGACAGGAATGGTGCAACACACGGACCCTGGGTTGAACATGTATGGGCGAATCCGGTTGCCATTTTACAACATTGGACGTTTTCCCCCACGTGCACCGACGGGTGAGTTAAACTCATTATAATATGCAAAACTGTTCTCCACTTGCAGCAGTGGGCGTTTACTTCCAAGTCTTCAGTGCGACACGTCCATAAAAACCGACTGTTTTTCAGGTAGGCTCGTACAAAATAGCCTATTACTTCTTCATTTTGATGTTTTTGAATGTAAAAACCAAGCGAACACCATAAGTTGACCTCAGACAACAATATAATAAACTTTAAAAAGCCAGTTCATGACCTCTTTAAAATTATGTAGCGTGAACTAGGCTTTAGTGAACCACTGCACAAGAAAGAAAACTAAAACGTTGAAAGCAAGCAACCCCTACTGTGTTTTATGGTTTATACAACAGTCATAGCAACAGTCGTGGCTCTCCTGGTTACCCTTTTGATTGACGAATGCAGCAGACTACTGTTTCCAATCATGCAGGTACAGAATGTGTTCAAACATAACTTTTTGGCTCAGACGCAGGCGATGTGAGGTGACACCAAGACAGGCTTTTGTTGCCACTAGTTGGGCCTGTATGCTCTCAGTACAGGCCAAAAAAAGACAATGGAAACTTGAGTGGCACCTAATTAGGACAAGGTGTAATTTACACAGAAATCCAAATAAAACTGCATATTCCAGACACTTCCACAACTCACCTGACGGATTAAGCTGACCGATTCATTGATATGTTTTCTATTGATCTCGGTCAGCTCCCTGCTAGGAGAGAGAATGACAGAAGGTGGTTACTTTTTTTGTACTTAACTGGATAAAACACACACAAGGATGACAGCATTTGTGAATTTTCATTTTTGGTGGGACAATGCACTTAAAGAATGCACCAAAAATTAAAACCGTGTCATCAATTATTCACCTTCATATCGATCGAAACCTGTGATTTTTTTTTAATTCTTCAAAATATCTTCTCTTGTGTTGAGCAGAGAGAAAGAAACTCATACAGGTTTGGATCGATATGAAGATTCATCAAATTTTAAATTTTTTGGTGCGTTAACCATTTAACCCCAGACTGCTACAAGCACTGTCCTCGAGATGAGAAAACCCATTACTAACGTTTCCTTTTCAGATTTCTTGGCCTCAATGATGCTGTTTAGCCTCTTCCTTTCCAAAATCTTCTGTAACTCTTTCTTCTCTCTGCAAGTAGAAATGTGACATTTCAGCGTTTGTGCACACACAAATGCACCTCAAAACACAACCAAACATTTCTTACTTGTCACACACTTCCTTGAGTTTTTTGATCTGGGCTGCTTGGCATTCTTGGGCGATTTCCCTCAGTTTCTGATTTGCCTGAGACCGAAGCACAGAGTCACAAAGAATCAGCATTTTTAGCAGCGTGTGTGTGTGTGTGTGTGTGTGTGTGTGCGTGTGTGTGTGTGTGTGTGTGGTGTTTACTGCCTTTCAGAGCAGCTCTGATAGCGATGTCTTTGCGCTATTGTTATGCTTGTCATACCTCTTTGAGGTGGCATTGTTTAGCCTCTTTCTCTGTCTGATGTTGTGCCTGTCTGAGAGCAAGAAGCTCCTGCAGCTGCTCCTCTCTGAACTGCTCTGTCTGTCTCTCTAGCTCCAGATCCAGCTCTTTCAATTCCCTCTGCGCAGGCTCCTCTGACCCACTGCGCACATGCAAACAACAAAAAATCATTTATAATAAAAAATAACAATAATGATAAAAAAGATATTATGAACACTCATCATAAAGTAAACACTCTCCAATGTTGTTTAAACCAAGAGCCGTTTTCAAGTTTTATAATTTATAACAAAGAAATGTTCTCCAGTACAGTGAAGAAATATTTCAGATTCTGCACTATTTCTAGGTCACTAATCAAATTTGTGACATTGAGTATGGAACAAGCTGCAAAAAAATGTTCTATGAAAGGTCAGAGTATTTGTTTGGCTACTTGTAACAAAATAAGGCAGTCTGCCAGTAGCGGAGTGGCAGTCGGGAGTTTCCGCGGTGGGCCGGTAGTGTTTCGAGGCCGCGACGGCCGGTCTGATAAAATTTATACATTGCAAGTTCGCCATGCGCCCAAGCAAGGGGAAGAAAAACAATATTTTTTTACATTTTCGATAACAGAGCGTATATGCACTAAGTCCCTATCTTTAAAGTAAATAGATCATGAAATATCATCATGAAATATCTACAGTGGCGTAGGGCGTGAAATGCTTGAAAGCAGCTTTTGATACGCTCGAGCAGAGTTCGAATCCGCCTTTTGCCGAACTATCTCTTCTCCCTGTTCCCAACACATATGAGATGTAAAATGTATAACATAAAGGTCTCTAGTGTTATATACACATGATCAGCATGGTTATCTGGTGTTTCCTTCTGAATAAAAGCTCAAGGGTTCATTTCTTGCAAGTGAAGAAAATGACCATTTATGAACTTTACACCAACATAGTACAACAACGTTCCTTTTAAGTCAGTAAAACTGTAAATGCCATATTAAAATGTCCTTGGGAAAAATATTCATTTGGCCTGCCTCATGCTACGTTCACACCGGAAGCGAATAACAAAAGTATAATCAAAAGTTTGAAGTGTAATTTACGTGTCTTGCGCGTCAGAATCGAAACCCGTTGGCGGCCATCTTTTTTATGTTGATCGAGCATTCATCGAGAGAGTCACTGCTCTGTATTTGCTCTGGAGAGCTAGAACAGCGGTGTGGGGATCGTCACCGTATCTGTATCCACCAGACCCTTCAGAGGCGAACCGTTTGGCGAGTTTCACCATTTACTCGCTCCAGGAGCTGCGCCTGGATGACGGCCGCTGTCAGCGGAACTTCCGCCTCTCCTGCGCCCAGTTTGATGACCTGTTGTCCGGCATCCTAATCTAGCGGTCATTTATTATTGTTTTGATGATAAATAGAGCCAGCCTTCAAAAGTTATTAACCTGTCCTGTGATTTTTTTCTCTCTCACGTACAGACACAAACTTATGCACATGTATGTTGGTTGTCATTACATCATAATACTATTTCATATAATCTAGGTATGGAATGAATAAAATTCAATACAAAATGAACATGTCTCGTATATAAAAATAAAGTGATAAAATATTTGCTTTGTTGTGCATAAGAATCCCACCATGCATTTAGTCATATTACAAAATAATTTATTGAAGCAATCAGATCCTTCACCGCGTGAGCAAGCAGCTATGCTCCTGATTGGTTAACGCGGCGCGAATTGACGCCAAAGTTCAGATTTTTCAACTCGGGCAGCAGACGGGAATTCGCGTCAAAAATTCGCGTGAATGCACAATTAGCACTAACTAAATCATTCGCGCTTAACGCGCCAGACGCCGAATTTGCGATATTCGCACGAACTTGACTTGCGAATGAGGCGTATTCGCGTCTTTCGCGGTGCAGGATTTTTTTTACGCACGTAACACATCTTTGTACTGACTTAACATTGAAATCATTCGCGCCTGACGCGCTATTCACGTCCGGTGTGAAAGCACCATAAGAGAGGGTCTACAAGACATCGTGCCCAGGGGCCTCTGAACTCTTAATCCGGCCCTGCCGGCGACGAGGGCCGGTAGTCTTTTCCCGGTAGATTTTTTGGTCCCAATCCGCCCCTGCAGTCTGCCTTTATCTATTGATGTTGTTTGTTTCCTGCTTTAAACATGTAAAATACCCATTAAAGGGCCTACGTGTAGAAGAGAGCGCTGTTCATTCAGGTTGTGGGTTTGAGTCTCAGAACCAGCAGGAAATGTAGGTAGGAGAGTGAATGAAGAGAGCACTGTTCATTCCCCAATCGCTCCCCCACCTACATTTCCTGCCAGTACTGAGACTTGAACCCACAACCTGAATGAACAGCGCTGAATAAGCAGCCCCAATCAGTACGAGTGTGTTCAATACTCACTGCTGTGTGTGTGCACTCGGATGTGTGAAATGCAGAGCGCAAAGTCCGAGTATGGGACACGATACTTGACTACACGTCATGCCACTTTCTCTTAGATTGTATGAAATAAAGAGCAAATAGTTGTCACACAAGCACAACATGGCCAACATTAATTAAGGTTAAAACGTCAATGCCCTCACTTTTTCTTCAGACTGCTGCGCAAACGCTTCTCCACCTGACTTCGTTTCCTCTGGAGGTCAGAGTTCAGTTGAGTACATCGAGTCCTTTGTTCCTTACTGAGAGCCCACAACTGAAACACACATACACACATTCTTTTTTAGAAGTTACTCTTTGGCCTTTCTGCCTTTATTTTGAGTGCTACAGCTCTGATAGAAGTTCACCATTCTTATGTCACAGCACTTCTGAAAGCTTGATTCAGATTGGCTGATAGATGTAGGTTGTACATTTTCTATAACAGAATAATTCTTGACTGCATTTCTGTTGCATATCATTCGATCAAATGATCAGAACTTCAAAAAGCCATAAAAACTACTAGAAATGACTAGATTTTCCCTAAAGTGTTTTTATTTTATCATGTGACTGTCCAGCTAGCTCATTACTTAAATAAAACATCAATAAAAGCATCTAAAACCTAAATAATGATGCTCTTGCCTCACTACTCAAAAATGAAGTTAACTTTGCTATCAACTGAGAGCTGTGGCAGTTCTAAAGTAAGACTTTAGTAACAGAGCCTTGGAGAGTTTCAATGCAAGATGCTTAAAAACAGCAGAAGAAACCAGCTTTACAAGAAACAGTTTTACAAATGAAAAAAATTCTTGAGATAAACAAGAGTAGGCCTACATGTTTTGAATGCTACAGTAGCAACTTGCTAGCAATTTGCTAAACACCAGGCTTTCTCAACCCAGCATCAAAATGAACCTTGATGAACTTTTATCTTGTTAAAAATGATTACACACCCATGGTTGAACGTGACAATGATTCCTTACATAAAACGTAATTTAACTTCTTTTGACCTTTTTCACATGTTTCTTGCTCAACTCCTTGAGTTCCTTGGACTGTTTCTTCTTCAGCTTCTGGTAGGAGTTTTGCTGTTTGAGCTCATCAATAGACTGAGGTTCAATAACTGCAAAACACAAACACACAGCTTGACCATGATATTTCCCAAACCTCTCTCAGCGCTCTGCAGGAGGCGAGGGACTGATGAAGAAGGGCGAATGATGGCGAGCATGATCTTACCTTTAAGAATATTGTTGACTAGATCTTCTTTTGGGCCTATAACATATTATACACGAACATACAGGTCACTTAATGGACAGTACATGCATATTCATGAGTAGACAGACATCAATACAAAACTGACATGAATACCATTATGGGCAAAATGGAGACAGGTAGAGAGAGACAGAGAATGAGCGAAAGGGTGACGGCAGGACAAATAGATAGATTGTTTCAGAGGCAAGACCGAACCTGATGGAGGAGGGTTCATGACCTCACTGACTACAGGAGGAAGTGTTGGAGATGATGGCAGAGGGCAGAAAGGGTCAGCAGTCGCAGGTACGCAGCTAGAGTCAGAGTCTACTTCTTCTAGTTTCTCCGTCTTATCCTGGTTTCGCAGCATCCCTCTTTTGACTTCCTGCACACACACATGTTGGGTTTTCATGTTTTATGAGGATTTTCCAGAGTGATAATGATTATTATACAGTACAAACTGTATATTCTAACCCCTAACCATGAACCTACCAATCAAAGAAAATTTTCCACATTAAAAAAAAGTGTCATGAGTAAAAAGTGTAATTTATAGGCTGTTTTCCTCATAGTTACAAAAAAATGTCCCCACAAGGTAAAAAATAACTGGTATAAATATTCTATTGCAGAGATTTGGTCCCCATAACATAGGGATTACCAGGACCACACACACACACTATCCATTCACATAATTGATTAAATATCTGCAAGATGTTAGATCATGGTTAATAGTTAAAATTTAAAATCCATCATTTATCCTCACCTTCAGAAAAAAGGAGAAAGTCTGAATATATCACTCTTTTTCATGTAAAGTAGTAGCCTGACTTCGTCATACTCATATTCAAGAAAGAATATGAGTCTGAAACCACTCAATTGAGGTTTAATTATGAGGCGTGTCGTAACCGAACCAGGACAAAAAAAACCTCTGCACTCAATTGGATAGTCGGTAGACCTACCAACCAATCAGAGCAACGCATAAGGCAACTCCTTTGCATAGCGCAGTTTTCAAATACAGAACGTAGCCTATTTATTTATTTTAGAAGTTAAATAACGAGTATTACTTCTTTTACTTACTTCTCCATGAGTGCCACCAAAGGAGAAACCACAACGACCACAGGCTTTTCATTACGTCCCATCTTCTTAGCGACCGTCAGAGTCAGCTGATAAGTTACATTTTTCCCAAATCATGTAGGAAGGACGCCAAAAATATATTTCCGATCGACAAATGCCTTGATTGCAGTTCTCTGTTTGTTTATTAAAATGAATATGCGCTGTCGATTTATTTTACAAAAGACGCGACAGCGGAATCTATACATCTCAATTCTCCAGCTGCAGTCATCTTTGACAAGCGCTCTTTGACGACGTGAGGATTACGTTACTGAAGACCACCTGTCAATCATCGTATAAAGCCCGCCCTGGCAATTTGATTGGCCCGATGATTTCTGAACCGATCATAATTTCTCCTCAATGGATTGAGTCCAGACCGAACTTCCCGTCCAAAAAAATGTTGTGGGCGGAGTTCGGACTGGCATCCAGGCTAGTAAAGTAGTTAAATAAATGGGAACTAGGGCTTTCAAGCTTTTAAAAAACTGAAAAAGCACCATAAAAGCATGAGATCATAAAAGCAACTTGATCCACTGATTAATTGCAAATATGAGTCGAAAGAATGATTTGGTCATGAATAAGACAATGCTACTTTTCTCAAGGAGTTTCACTGAACAATGACTTAAAGGTATAGTGGAGGATTTTCTTTTTCCGGGTGGGTAGTCTATACCGAAGTGACCGAAGTGTCAATCATTCTGGTGATATGTTTACGTAAGGTCGTCGTACGTGCTCATCCCTATGTAGTTTTCACTTTCAGGTGTATTTTGTCGGAGTTACGGTTTCAGTCATTCCTTTGAAAATGGCTGAGGGTCGAAAGAGAAAAAATGTATACTAAGTGTATGATAAGAAGAGAAAGGCCGCAGAATATAGAAACAAGACCAGAGTGATTTTGGGTGAATATCACACGCTGGCGTGCGCTAAAAGCACAGGTCGGGCTTCTCACTGATGCCGCAGTCGCGAAGATTCTACTAGACAGGTAAAGTTTGTCATGCTATTTGGAGAAATCCATTTAAAATCACTAGTAAAAGTTAATGCAAGCGACTTAGCAATGCTAGCCCTGGCACAAGTCATGCACCGCATAGACACGGTAAACATCTCAATTTGTCTAAAGTAGCCTTTTGACCAAATGGTAAATGGGATCACGCTGAAATATTCTAAAACCTTGTGTGTTCATGTGTTCATATTCTAAAACCTTGTGTGTTTATTATTACACAAATGCAACAAGCTACTTCTCCATATGCAACAACTATGTATAAAAATAACGTATTAATACCTACGTATTAACAATGAGACATATTAGGTTAAGGACCAACGTAATAGCACTGCTTATATGTTGCCATGTAACGTAATTGCGATTTGCAAAATAGTTTCCTCAGAACGTATTTCGTGTGATACAGGGTTGTACATATCATGAGTCCTCGGTCACTCAATCAATCAGTATAATAAGTAAATAAAACACGGAAGGGCATTTGACATGTCATGTTGAGTTAGTTTATAATTTGCAACATAATTGTGCAAGGCGTAATAGGCGTTCCCTCTCGGGAGCAAGAGTGTTGTGTTTGTGCATGTGCATTTTTTAAAAAAAATTGGAGAGGGCGGGTCTTCTCTAAAATTCGGAAAGATCCTCCGCTACACCTTTAAATTTCAGTCTGTTCTTCACACAACTTGTAGTACAGACACTAGCCATATCATACTTTCATGGTGAATTTGTTTTGTGGTCGTTTTGGAGTTTGACAGCCACTGTCCTTATAATAAAAAGAGTGGCCAGGACATTAAAAAAGTATGTTCTATAGTAGCAGTTGGAAACCTTATGGTACGCGGGAGGACGGTTTGTTGGATCTGCGTGCTGCTAACGAAGGTTAAAATTGTATTTATAGTACCAAACTTAATAAAACAGGCTGAGTGACTATGAGGAATGACAACCTCAAAATGTAATATTTAGCTTTTATCACGTGCCAATGATTATCCCTCTGCATGCCAATGTTGGCAAGCGTGCCATAGTTTGCAGTACCCTGTTCTATAGAAAAAAGAAAATCCTAAAAAAGTTTGGAACGAGTCACTTTTTCAATTTCTGGGTGGCCTGCAAGTCCAGAAGAGAGATATAACTGGTTGGTTACAGAGATTCCAATTTGACTGCAGGAACTACTAGTACTTTAAGTAATTTATATAGCGACTAATCAGAATCAGAAAGAGCTTTATTGCCAAGGGTGCTTGCACACACAAAGAATTTGTTTTGGTGCTGAGGATTCCAGTGCACATAGTAATACAAATTATAATAAAATAATAATAATAATAAAATATAAAAAAAAAATATATGAGAATAAAAGTATCACAGTTGGGTTTAGTCAGAATAACATTTACAGATTTACAGATTATGAGCGTATTTACAGTGTTTTAATATTATAAAGAAGCTGATGCTGCCTTAAACACAAAAACAAGTATGACTTACCACAGGGAGATCCTCCATAAGTGCTAATAGCTGCTTTTCTCTCTGGGCCAGCAGAGAGAGATGTTTGATGGGGTTTGTCAGAGCCTCTGCGTATTCTTCACACACACAAAATAAGGAACACAGAGAAAAAACATCAAAGTAAGTCTCTGTTACAAAGGTAGACGCATATCAGAGCTTGTAACCAAAAGACCATTGGTGTAAATACCAGTCTTCAAATTACCATTGTGTAAGACACTTAACTACAGTTGTTTCTGCTACTGTAAATGACTACTTGCATAAAAAAGATGTGTACACACTACAGCTAAATACACTAGTCACTTTTAAGCAGAGAATGGGCTCTATGCACGGCGGTATTTCCGGTGAAGGTGTAAGGATGCTCGATAACTTCCGCTGATCGTAGAGTCCAATGCAATACCGAGAATTTATATTGAATTTATACTCCATGGTTATATTAAAGAAACGTTAGTCACAAAAACAAATAAAACAGACACCCCTTGTTGTGTTTATGCTTCTTTTTAAAATTATATTAAATAAACATAACTATATATAAAATTACATCTAAAAGTATGTACGTTTCGTTTCAAAGACGGGAGGACAGTAAATTTTGAAGACTCTGCCATAATCCTGTTTTCCTCGATTTTCCTCCGCTTTAATCTCCACAACCGGAAATGGACGAGCAGCCTTGCATCAAATGCGGGATTTATGCGTGCATATAGCCCATTGAACTGAAAAACTAGCTTTGCACCACCTAATGCAGTGATATCACTCTTTTTTGATCACTGGAATGGTTTAATGCTGTTTTAAACCAGTTAAAAAAAGTATGTGTGTATATATATATATATATATATATATATATATATATATATATATATGTGTGTGTGTGTGTGTGTGTGTGTGTGTAATAGATCTCTCTCCTACCTTGGTGCTCGTTGGGGATGTAGTCCCTAGCTTCAGTGTACACAAGCAGGGATGCCAGCATGAGTGGTTGGTTCAGTTCATTCTTCAGACTGATGTAGTGATATCCTAAAGACACACACACATAAACACACATAGCATAAATGAACCAGCAGATCTTCAGTGCAGTATCAGATCAGCAAATCTGTTAAACCACTCCCGTTTTTGAACAAACCTGGGCGCAAAGCCGATACTGGCAAGATACGATGACCAAGAAACTTCCCATTTTCCTCATACACTGCTAATCGAAGAGACGCCAGGGTGGGTAATACCACCTAGAGAGAGATTAAAAGCATGCTTTATTTCATTTGATAAAAATGAGTATCATTATAACAGTACAAGTACAGCATTAGTTAGCTTCAGAGTTTTGTGCATGACATAATTTACATTATTGGATGGACTATTCCTTTCATTTTTTACCTTGTTGAACACATAGGTTTCATCATCCCAGATTGGGTCCAGAGAGTTGTTGTTGGAAGTTTTCGTTCGATATTTTCTTTTAGTGTCTGCAGGAAGTCCAAACATGTCTATCTCCACGTAAACACTGGCCTTCTTATCACTCAGAAACTGGCCTGAGACGATCTGTGTGTGTGAGTGAAAGATGAGATGTGATCTGATTGTACATGCTACATAAAATTATTACTAAACTATAATGATAACTTGACATCAAACTAATTTTGTAATAAACAAAATGATACATGTGAACACAATACCTTGACTCTAACTGTGTTGGCTACAATGCCATCCACAATGTCCATAGTAAAGGGATCAAAGTGTTTGTCTGTGCGTCTCATGAACTCTGGCTTCAGTAGATACCCACAGTTGCCGTTATATTCAAACACCCCCATGTTCAGCTGCATCGGCAAGTCTGAGAAACACAAGCTTATTTTAATATATACAAAGGCAACAAAAATATATGTAAATGTAGAACAACAGATACAAAAGAAGGCAATAACAGAGTGCTATCTGTAAGTCTGACCGAGAGTTTGGAAGTTTAGCGCCACCATCTGGCAGCCCACGTTCCAGAAGAGCTGTGGCATATAGTTACTGGAATCCACACGTGTCCCTTTGGGGTAGATGCGACTTAACTGCTTTTTATTGTATCTGAATAAAAAAAAAAATTGCTCAGGAAGAACAACATTACTTGAATATGGCAGCGCAAACATGACACATCAAACATATGTAACTGAAACCACTACCCATTAACCACTAGTGTTGATTTGCTTAGAATTAGTGTGTCCTTAACCATACTATGTTGAAATGATTATGCCAATGGTATTTGGATGGTCTGCTATTTCTGGTGGAAATGTGTGCACAGCACACTACACTCACCTAAAGGATTATTAGGAACACCTGTTCAATTTCCCATTAATGCAATTATCTAAAATCAACCAATCACATGGCAGTTGATTCAACGCATTTGGAGTTTTGGTCATGGTCAAAACAATCTCCTGAACTCCAAACTGAATGTCAGAATGGGAAAAAAGGTGATTGTTGGTGCCCGACGGGCCGGTTTGAGTATTTCACAATCTGCTCAGATACTGGGATTTTTCACGCACAACCATTTCTAGGGTTTCCAAAGAATGGTGTGAAAAGGGAAAAACATCCAGTATGCGGCAGTCCTGTGGATGAAAATGCCTTGTTGATGCTAGAGGTCAGAGGAGAATGGGCCGACTGATTCAAGCTGATAAAAGAGCAACTTTGACTGAAATAACCACTCGTTACAACCGGGGTATGCAGAAAATTATTTGTGAAGCCACAACACGCACAACCTTGAAGCGGATGGGCTACAACAGCAGAAGACCCCACCGGGTACCACTCATCTCCCCTACAAATAGGAAAAAGAGGCTACAATTTACAAGAGCTCACCAAAATTGGACAGTTGAAGACTGGAAAAATGTTGCCTGGTCTGATGAGTCTCAATTTCTATTGAGACATTCAGATGGTAGAGTCAGAATTTGGCAGATTACCACTGTGCAGGCTGGTGGTGGTGGTGTAATGATGTGGGAGATGTTTTCTTGACGCACTTTAGGCCCATCACTGCCAAATGGGCATCGTTTAAATGCCACAGCCTACCTGAGCATTGTTTATGACCATGTCCATCCCTTTATGGCCACCATGTACCCATCCTCTAATGGCTACTTCCAGCAGGATAATGCACCATGTCACAGTTCTCGAATCATTTCAAATTAGTTTCTTGAACATGACAATGAGTTCACTGTACTAAAATGGCCCCCAAAGTCACCAGATCTCAACCCAATAGAGCATCTTTGGGATGTGGTGGAACAGGAGCTTTGTGCCCTGGATGTGCATCCCACAAATCTCCATCAACTGCAAGATGCTGTCCTATCAATATGGGCCAACATTTCTAAAGAATGGTTTCAGCCTCTTGTTGACTTATTGCCACGTAGAATTAAGGCAGTTCTGAAGGCGAAAAGGGGTCAAACACATTATTAGTATGGTGTTCCTAATAATCTTTTAGGTGAGTGTATATAATGGCTTATATTGCCTGCAACACATCACACTTTGAAGGAGAATTCAGATCAGGACTACAAACACAAATAAAAAGAGTAAGTACACAAGTTTAGAAAAGGTGTTAGAGTAAATAACAATCAATATCCAATCAATATCCTAGGCTGGTGAAGGATACTCAACAAACTCGCCGGGATAATTCTTCATTGTGTCCATGCCTTTGGTCTCCACAAAAGATGACATCTCAAAATACTTATTCCTCTCTAAAAACAGGGAGAGAGAGGGATCGTTTAAAAATGGATGATTCTGTCCTGGCTTCTGATTGGTCAACACAGTTTTGCTGTTCCTGATAGAATACACAGTATAGTAACAGACGTGATTTGACAAGTATCAGTACTCACTGCAGGCCGCCTCAAAGGATTTGAATTTGACTGGTTCTATGTAGTTGACCAATGTGGACATCTCCTCTGTAGCGTTCACCTCACTGTACGCAGTACCCTGAAAGAGAGAGACATGTCAAAAATGTGCATAGACAGAGACGGGGAGCATAAACGTGAACAGGACAGTAATCAAGTTACCTCATCAGTGTTGTTATGTTTCTTTGGATCTGGAATGGGTTCCTCTTCCTCCTCTTCATCACTCTCTCCGTCTACAAGGTAATATTAAAAAAAAATAACACACACACACACACACACAAACACAGAAAATTGAATATACACTACAAATGCATTGACCATGAACTTCCAGACTGGTGCCTAAGTGACTTGGGTCTTCATCCTGATTGGTTGAAACCTCAAAGTCAACTAGGCACAAACCCACCAATAGACTTGCGGATATCATGGTCTTTGGCCATCCTCTCTGCAAGCTTCTCACCCCCATTGGACATGTTCTGGCCCACCTCCCCATCAGACAACGGACAATCTAAACACAAATCTCATGATGAATGGGTTTGAAAGTGAAATGAAATCGGTAAATGAAAAATGGATCATGTGTATATTGAATTGTTTATGAATGAGCCAGAATGGTTTTGGAACCACAAGAAGAGCCCCTCATACAGTTGAGTTGCAAAAGTAGATAATGAAAAAGTCCAAATGTTTGCAAAGTTGTTTGCAAAGTAAATGTCATAATTTAGAGCTAAGAAACAAAGCAACTCAAGTTTGGAATGACAAGAGGGTGAGTAAATGAAGACAGACCGTTCATGAGCTAACTCTCTAATCAAGCAGATATGAAAGAGACATGCAATAAAATGTCCCATGAGAATAAGTGATGGATTATAAATGATCTCACACTGATATAAATGTTATAATTTCTCATAGAAGATCAGATGAAAAATGGTTGTTGAAGACAAGTGTAATACTAGAGTGAAAATGCACTCAAAAGGAGTCCTCGTTTATTTTGTTTGCTGTTAAGTGACTGAGCTTGTTGTCAGGCTTACTCCTATTAATAAGTCATGGGTTTAATTTATTAAAAGAGTTAGCTCATATGCATCATTCATTCACAAATTGGACATCACAGGTTGCACTGTGCTTGCAGGAACAACTAGTAGGACAACACAACGATGTGCTTATGCAGGAAACACTGGCATGCACTCTTAACGGGTCACTCAAACAGAACATGTTTCTCTGTTTCACTATGCTGCTTTTCCAATGTTTTTTCCTACTTTGAAAACATGCACGGGACCAGTGCCGTAGCAAGTCAATGCTGGGCCCATTTGCACAAAAAACGGCCCCCAAACAAAAATGCAATGAAGAAGTGCTAATGAAACATATCAGGAAAATACCATACCAAACGCATTGCTTCGCAAAGGACATTTATACCTTATCGTTTTCATCCGAGTAGCCTAATAGATAAGCTATGTAAAGTTACGGACCATCCAGATCCAACACAAGAGTAGTATTAGTAATAGTCAAAAATTGTCTATTAAGTTACCAAATAAATGTAATAAACCAATAAGCATTGCGCAAAAATGCAACCTTGAGTTGTACACATTGTACACCTTTGGTATACTTTTCACAACCAGAACTAACTTAAAGGAGAACTCCGGCGCAAAACGAACCTTTGGTCTAATAAAACATCGGTACCTAGTCAATCGTTCTCTGAGATTTGTTTTCACGATAATCGAATGTAAAGAGTTTTATCTCTAAAAACTGTTTAGTGTATAATGCTAGTACTCGGGGCATTTACTAAGTAAAGTCGCTAGTTTATACCACTCAAAGGCTCAAAATAGCCCAACACTAACACACTAACATAATGAGGGTCCATACATGCAAACCGAAGCATTGAGAACTTTGTAAGTGTACAGACCGAAGATACTTTATAAAGACAGTTCACTTCGTGTATACAGATAGGAGCCATCTTAGAAAATATTCTCGATAAGTCGATCCCGGAACGCCGTTCAGAAGTTCGCTTAACTTCATACAGTTCAGATCACTCAGCACGACGTTCATGGTCGTGACTGTTTTCCAAGATGGCTCCTGTCTGTATACACGAAGTGAACTGTCTTTATAAAGTATCTTCTTATTAAACGGTCTGTACACTTAAAAAGTTCTCAATGCATCGTTTTGGACCTTCATTATGTTTCTGTTTTTGGTGTGGGGCTATTTTGAGCCTTCTTAGTGGTATAAACGTCCACGGGGCGTTAGATCTAGCATTCTGCCCACTTTAAATCAGACATAGTGATGAAGTAGTTTGGTAAGATTCGATTTATTTAAATGAATTAGAGAGACAGAGATTGTGCGTTTGTGAATTACCTTTGTCTAAGCAGTGTATGTCTATTAATAGTGAAGCTATGTGTTGAATTATTTTTAAAAAAAACAGCGACGTTACCTCTATACATGTAACTCTAATAACACTATACATAATGTATCCTTTCAGTAGTGAAGTGATTTTAGCAATAAAAGTGGTGGGCAGCGTTGACAACAGTTTTATGTGCTCCTGAATGTTTCTGTGTGCGCTGCATGATCTCTGTAAGTGTGCGCATGTGCTTCAATCAAGCCATACAGTAATGAAACTAATGACGTTATAGCTTTATAATTGACCCTTCGCTAAGCCCCGCCCTCCCTAGTTACTGTTGCTGCGCCTGTCAAGCTTTCACGGCTGGCCCATCTATTACAGTGTGGATGCACGCGGTGTCAGACATTCCCAATGAGATAATTAGTAATTTTCGGCGAACAAGTGAAACATCTGAGAGAGCAAGACAATAATGGAATAACACTAATACCGGGAGAGCCGAGATCGGATTGGGTTAAGTTACTTAGTAAGGGGTAACGTTAGTAGGACGTCGATTAACAAAATGCTGAAATATATTTTAAAGTATGTCAGTGAGCCTTTGTCTGGTCTCTTTAATCATCTTTTTTTTACGTTATATAATTATGACCAAAGAACCGTCAATATTTCCAAGCAATAGGTGTTTTTGTTAAGCATGTCAACATTTACTAGTAGTTGTGAATGGGTCTCGCACATAGATGCTAGATCACGCCAATCATTTCTCCCCTTGGCTTTTAGATTTTCTGGAAGGAAAACAATTCCTCTCCCCCATCCAAACTTTTAGTATACCGGTATCAGATTTGCACAATCCATACGCACAATGCTTCAGCATGTTTCCCTCGTTCAAAAGCTTGCCAGACCTCCCGCGCATAGTTACGGTTGCTAAGACATGATTGGCCAGTGGCGGTTTTCGGGCGTAGCTTAGCGAAGGGTCAATTGCGGGCCCATATGCACATGCATACCCAGACGCTACGCCACTGCACCGGGCAGATGCGTTTGACCACTGTGCTTCCGTCTCCTGTCTTTAGCTGCATCTCATGCACTCTTAAAACACAACAAGTTAAAAGTTCAACTTATAAAAAAAATGCATCTCTAACTTTTTTAAATGCAAAAAAAAAACAAAAAAACAACAACAGTTCTGTGTGAATGGTCCCAGTGTCTAGAAAACCCTATCTAGACCAGATCAGGGCCTCAAGTTATGTTTTGGTGTGTGTATGTGTGTGTGTGTGTGTGTGTGTGTGTGTGTGTATGAGTGTGTGCATTTACGCACCATTCAAAGGCGAGGACTGTTCGTCTGTCCCATCCTTGCGTCTAATGCTCCCACCGTTAGATGCCCTGTGGTGGTGTTTTTTCTTGTTCTTGATCAAGATTTTCCCCATCAGGTCCTGGGGGCTTGGCAGTGGTTGACCAGGTTCCAGCTGTAAGAACAAACATGATTGTAAAAGCTACATATCTAGTCTCAAACTAAAAATATGATTGTTTACTATTCTTAGTACTATTAAACACAGGCAATCACTGCATTCTGTGATCAAATATTTTTGTAATGAACACACAGCCATGCGATTTCCTATAAGCGGTCCATGCTCTCGTTCTACTAACAATAATACAATGATTGAAGGTCAAATCAACATTTAACATTGACCTATTCTTTTATCCATTAAGTACCTGTATAATCAGTGGGAAACAAATGCTTTCAGGGTGATACAATAGCCTTTCTCTTTGCACTGGGGTCCTGATCACCCAGTCAAGGTTTAGTCTGTGATTATGACTGCATACTTAACATCCTTAACTAGATAAGTAAAGTTCATCATAGAAATGGCCTGAATTTTTTTAAAGGATTTTAAAATCTAGAATTTTAAAAGTTTTAAGGAGGATGGATGGATGGGATGTGCCTGCTCTGTCTTTTTAGATTTGGATTTTTTGTTTATTAAGAAAATAGACAAAATAATTTATCATATTTGACAGTTGGCATCTGAAAACTGCTCTTTTTATGTTGACGAACTCACCGGATATTTGTCTAGTGGATCAATGAGTAGCGCGTCCCCGAACATAGAGCGACAGTATTCGGCCATTTTAGCCTGTTGCTTTGCCCTAAAAAGACCAGATAATAATCAAGATAAAACCTAAATAGGAAAAAAGACAAGCAGTATCACTATTATCCACACACTCATGCCTTATACTTACGAGTCCACATGATTCTCAAAGGACAGGATCAGAGGATATTGGGACGTCTTGAATGCACTTTCAGCAATAGCTTCAATCACCTCCTAAAAACATTACACATTGCAGTTCAGTGTGTGTGCAGTATATGGTCAGCTTGTATTTGCAAATAGCGATTGCACATTAGCTAAATTTTGCAGGTAAAAAGGTCAACAGCGTGCTGATGTTATGTCCATACCATATGTGTATTTTGCGGGTGGGACATGTCCCCACTACTTTTTGCCAAAGTTGAATTTGTCCCCACCACTTTTTTGAAAGCCACTGATAAATAGTGTGCTAGGCTTATAACGCAAAGAAGCATTTCCAATCCATTGTTCTTCATAATTCAATTTATACATGTAACACATAATACATTTGAGCTGACGAAACAGACCTGATCTATATAAACCTTGTCACACACATTACGATTTATAAGCAATAAATAGTTTAAATATGTGCAATACACACTCTGGACCAAACGCAATGAGATCAAAGGGATGAAGAGAGCATAATGAAACATGATCAAATGTGGCACTCTCATGAATGGAGTTAGGCTCACAAATTACATTCAACTATTATCCAGAAGTTAAAAAAATTATGGTGATGTGCTTGTTGTGTGGCTTCTGACAGCACATTGATAGATTTTGTATTTTCAGTCATCAGATTCATTTACATTGTGACTGTGTATCAGATGTAATCCACTCTGTCCGTGTCTGCAAAGGTGTGTGCCAAATGGCCCATTCAGATGTATGGCCCACAGAAACTGATAGGTGTGAATGACAAAGAATCAGCATTGCTCAGAGTGGATTACCAAGTTTGATCGATCTCCTGTGGGAGGTTCTAACAGGTTTCTATAGACCATTTCAAAAGATGTAAACAACACTGGCCCAGAAGCACTTCCTGTTTCAGTTTTTTAACACTACATAAAAGCTGGGATAAAATACAACCAAAAGAACATTTAAAACTGAATCAAAAAGTTAAACAAACATCTTTAAGAAGTTCTCTTTACATGTGAAATAAAGAAAACAGTTACAAACTGAAACAGGAAGTGCTTCTGGACCAGTGTTGTTTACATCTTTTGAAATGGTCTATTGTGTGTAGCGCATAGGCTTTGTCTTCATGTATAAAGTTCTGTCTCACAGACAGAACTTTGGGTTAAGATTGCTGAAGGACTGCTACACTACAAACCTTCAATAAATTCTTCTCCCCACAAGAACTGGTCAAGCTTACTTATTTTAAGTATTGGAGAAATCAAATACATTGGCGAGCCACCCAAACCACTGCTCGGCCAAATACACCAAAAATCTAACAGCATCCATCCAGTTAAAGCACAAAAAACACAAATGGCAATAAACTGATGCTGTAGTCTGATGATGCACTAAATAATATTAGAATAATTTAAAGGGATACTCCACTTTTTTTGGAAATAGGCTCATTTTACAACTCCCCCAGAGTTAAACAGTTGAGTTTTACCATTTTCGAATCCATTCACGAATCAACCAGACAGTTTCTTGTCTCATTGACTTCCATAGTATATATTTTTTCCTACTAAGGAAGTCAATGAGACCAGAAACTGCCCGGTTACTGATATTCTTCAACATATCAGAAAATCGGCTCAATGGATTCGAAAAAGGTAAAACCCAACTGTTTAACTCTGGGGGAGTGGTAAAATGAGCCTATTTCCAAAAACAGTGGAGTATCCCTTTAAGCTTATATCTTTCTAGATTCACAGCCCTTAGGAAAGACACATACAATGCATCTGGCTGCCACATAAACTCCCAATGTAAATGGAAAGCCTAAAGGCTTTCTACCGAAATGACCGGATTCCTGCCATGAAAATTCAATGAAAACCGGTAAATTTAACTGCATCATGAGAGTGATGGACACTGAGATGGTAAAGTGGAAAATGGGACCACAAACACACCTTGAATGGAATCTCAGTTGTCATTGTGAAACCGTGCGTGATGATTGGCTCTTCGTCAGGTGGGCGGCCCTTCCAGCAGTCTAGCTCTATACAGCGGCACCCTGTCAGCAACACCTGCCGGTACATCTCTACTGACGACAGGCCTGTCAACTGCCCCACTAAAGCGAGAAAGAATAGGTGGATGTTAGTGTGCGTTTATGACCATATTTGCGTGTTTTAGAGAGTGTGTGTGTGTGTGTATACCTGTGAGGTATGTGTTGTGTGAAGAGTTGATGAAATAGTGGGAAAGGGGTTGGTTCATATCATCGATGATGTCCAACCTCTCATAAGGAACCACAGAGTTCTCTTCCCCACCAAGATACTTTGCGAAGGCCATTAGGGAGATCTGGTCTGCTCACACATGGACACGTAAAACAAACCACCATCAGTTTCATCGTCACAATGTTTAAATGTGTGAGTGTGTGCGCTTTGTACCTCTTTCCAGCTGGCTGACGTTGGTTTCATATTTCTCCATGAGTTGGCGGACCTGTTCTCGCTTGAGCGGTGGGTAAAGAACCTCATTTAGTCGAGAATCTCTCTGTCTCCGATTTATATAGTCCATCAACTGATCCAGAGACAAGAAGGGCTTCCCTCTAGAGCCACTACACACACACACACACACACACAGAGTACAGAATTACACATTGTTAAAAGGATCTTTACATAGTTAAGACATAAAGTGCCACTAAAAAGTATTTGGACAGACTTAAAAATGAATATATTTAGAAGTGCATTTCTATATTTTATGATATAAAAACTTTTTCTTGAAATGTTTTTACTCATGCCATCTTTCTTTGATATAAATTCCACTTGGTTGATATGTTATGTAATGGAATGCCATTCATTCATTTTTAAATCTGTCCAAGTGTCCAAATACTTTTTTTGGGGCCACTGTATCTGTGTCATTGCCGTTGGACTCTGTTCACTCACAGCTCCACAAAGACACGCTCCACCTCTGGTCTGGGACATAGTTTGCTGAGGAAGTTCTGGAACATTTCCCAGGTAAAATCCTCTAGCTTTATACCATGATCCCCCTGAGAGAAAATAAATAAATAAATAAATACATCCAACCATAAATGCACAAACAAATAAATAAAATAAATGAATGAATTTTCAAAGTCTCCATAGTTTCCATAGTGTCACAAATAAAAGATGTGAGGAAAATGTATAACATTTGGGCCTGAACTGCATTTAAAAGGGGACATAACCATGGAACCCATTTTGCATCTGCAAACGGAGATGCAAAATGGGTTCAACAGCACTGACCCATATCCACATTAACCAGCGGACAGCACCTGACAGTGCAGGGCAGATCAATATGCCTAGAGCTGTAATCTAATCCACTTCAATCGTTCTGTCTTGCAAGCAAACATTTGTTCTGCACTATATATAGAGTTGTGCTACGTTTTTGGAGTTGTTCACTAGAACAAATGACTAGAAAAAAGACTTCTGACTTCAGAAAAGAAGACTGTAAGACTTCTGTTTATCTTCGAAACACAAATGAAGATGTTTGATGAAATCTGAGAGCTTTCTGTCCCTCCAGTGGCAGCTACAGAATTACCACTTTGGCGCTTCAAAAATTTCAGAAAGAGATCGTGAAACTAATCCACATGAATCGAGCAGTTTAGTCTAAATTTCGATTTATATGATGAACAGATTGAATTTAGGCTATATTAAATAAATTGAATAAGCCTAAATTCAATCTGTTCATCATATAAAGTGATTTTGTCACGTGATCGTGTCAGATTTTTTGTTCCGAAGATGAACGAAAGTCTTAAATGTTTGGAACGGGTGAGTAATTGATGACAACATTTAAATTTTTGGGTGAACTATCCCTTTAAATCTCAATTTATTCTGAAATGTAACCAGCAGAGGGCAGTGTAAGACAGTGAAAAGATTGAAATGTGGATATGTGCTGATCTAAGACCAGCTCCTCTGTGTCCAAACTGAACCATAAAAGGATTGATCACAGATCACCACGCATAAGAAAAACAAATGAACATGTGACAACAGGGGGATACGCTACAAGAAATTAGACTACAGTGATCTTCTGAATCTAAACGAATGTAGGTTATTAAAAAAACAGTGTGTTTATATAGAAACAACAAAGGAGAATGTGAGAGAGATGGACACAAACACTTTTTATGAAAGCTCAGTAGACAAAACTGAAAGGTTCGATGTGTAACAACCTGTGCTCGACTGATTACTCTGCTATTGACCAGACCGCAGTGCTCCAGCGCATTCTCCACACGTTTCTTATCCGAGAACATTTTCATGATGCTGAGAGAAGTGAAAGAGAAAAAAAGAGAAGAAGTGAAAGGAATGATGAAAGGAGAAGTGGCACATTAACAACGAAGCCCTGAAGAACTGGAAACATAACCGTGTTCGAGTAAGACAGCTTGTGTTTACTCACTTCTTCACTGGGATTTTCCCATCCTGATTTACCTGCAGCTTCAGCTTTGTGTAACTATGAAAAATGACAACAACAAAAAAGGCACACCGTGAGAAACAGATGACACTGATTATTTACACTTAATGGGTCTCATTCATGAAACATTTGTAAATATACGAGTAAATATGAGAGTGATTAGCGCGTAAAGAGAACTTCCCGAAAACTCTTCTCCTGATTCACAAATACTTCGTAAATGTCAGATGTGATAGTAAAATGTGTGTGTGTGCTAATGAATTCCAACCAATCGTAAATGGGATGCGCGTGCACGTTCATTCTCAATTATACCATTAATGAGGCCCATTATATCCGACTGACATCTATATGCATATAATAACATGAATGCGAATGAAAAAGAAAGATTTCTCGGATGCAGAAATTGAAGTTTTATTATCACAAGTTCATACAAAACGCCACATTTTATTTTCAAGCCTACATAGTGGCGCATCAGGTCCTAAAAAAGGAAGCAATTGGCAGCCTATTACAGATGCAGTTAATGGAGTTTCATCTGTTGATCGAACAGTCCCAGAAGTGAGAAACAAATGGTTTGACATTAAGCTTGACAGCAAAAAACGAATTAGTTGACTTCGGAAAAATCGTATTCAAACTGGAGAAGGACCGCCATCGATCACCAGCTCTGCTATTACTGGCTCTCATAATAAAAGTAAAAAGAAAAAAAACGTATGTAATTACTATATAAAATATTTTTTTTTTCAAAATGCTTTTTAAATATGTACCCATTGGTGAATTAAAATGCAGCCTTATTAATGAGCAAAACGTTAAGCGCACCATTTACGCGTGGCTGGGAGCAGGTGTAGATTTCTTGCGTACCAACTAACATTTGGAAAATACGAACATTTTAATGAATCCGAAAATTTACTCCAGAACCATTTTACACACGATTTACACACAAATTCGTTCTGCTCGTGTTTCATGAATGAGACCCATTGAACTGTAATTTAAACCAGCAACTAAATCAGCAACTTCATATTTTTGCAAAAAAAAAAAAAAAAACACCTGACACCAGCATTGCATCCAACAAGGGCTGTAGTATTTTATTTTGGAGGGTACAAAGCTGAACTCAAGTCCTGCTGAATGGATTTGGGACTGTCAAATTTTATAAAACTAGTTCATCCAAAATTGTATATTTTGTCATTTACACACACTTTCCAAACCTGTATGACCTTCATTCTTCCATGATTGGGGACTGGAGCTTTAAAATGTCATCTTTGGCTGAACTAGCCCTACGTGACCATCAATTACAAAACCAACTCTGAGGCAAACCCAAAGTTATGTGAAAAACTGGCTTCAACTTTTGCAGGGTACAGTCGAGCTTGGGTTGAGAGAATTAGAGGAGATATATTATGTCACAATGTGACTTATGCATCACATAATAAAGTGCAAATGTGAGAAGAAAGAAGCCACAAGTGGCCATTTTGAGAAATAAGTCGCAACTCTGAAAAATAAAGCTGAAACCGTGAGTCACTTTTAGACACAAGGTTGCAGTTAAGAGATACAGTGTAAAGTAGCAGAGAAAGGAAAGGAGGTATATTTTACAAGATGTCACAATTATGAGTAATAAAGTTGCATTTGGAGATCTAAAGTCACATTAAAAGATGTAGTCGCAATTATGAGAAAAGACACAATTAGGAGAAATATTGTTGCATCGTGAGGTCACATTTTCGATAAAATCAATTAAGAGAATTAAATCACGAGCAACTGTGAAATATTAAGTTCAGTGAAGTCAGCTGAGACTTTTTTGTAAGGTCACTTGGTCTCACACAATAAAAAAAAATAATGTTTTATAGGGACTTTCCGTAGATGTAATGGTTTTTATACTGTACAAACTGTACTACATTTACCAGGACCACACACACACACAAGAAGACTACTCACGCTTTCATTAAGAAGGTGTTGCGGGAAGCATTCTGGGAGAGTGTGTTTGTGGCAAGTTTAAACAGTTCGTCAGTCCACACCTGGAAACCCAATCATAACACAAAACATGTTTAAATGAACTCATGCATTAATGTAAATATGATAATCTTATGAATAAATAAAAAGGTCATGTGTGCCAAATGTTTTGAAGAGAGAGGAAAATAATATATATAAAATGAGAGTCTTCTGATCTAATTCATTCAGAGCGCACACTTCCAAAAAGGTAGAAAGTGGAAAAGCAGGACAGAGCGAGAGGGAGTGATAGCATGGACATGGTTTCTAGGTGACAGGGTCCGGTCGCCGTGGTTACCTTGCAATAGCCGTCCATCACAGCTTGGAAGTTAAGGAAGGAGATGTTGACCAGGTCGTTGCCGTAGACAACAGTTAGCAGCTTTGAGTCGGAGTTCCCTTCTCCTTTGCTCAAACCCAACATTTCACGTATACGTGGGTCCTACAAACACAGGCAAAGTTTACCACGCACACACACTCCTGACATACGAAGGTTATGTTTGGAAAGATTCATATTCACTTTTTCCAACACAGGCACAACTAAAAATGTACCTTAGGCATCTTGGAATATCTCCCCGTCCTGGTATCCCGGATATGACAGATGTCCAGGATTTCATATTCCTGTAAGATAGTGAAAAAGAGAAATGCAGGGGATGATGTGTTACAAATATTCTCAACCAGGGGCCTGTACCATGAAGCCGGTTTAGGCTAGCCAGGTATGTTTCAGTTTAGTTTGCGCCAACCTTGGGTTTTAGGCACCATGAAAGTGCTTTGGCTTTTAGCAGTGTTCATCGCCATAGTCACTCAGCTAACCTGGTCCGGGGCAAGTTATGTTCCAGGTAAGAGGTTGTAAAACGAACTTGGACCAATCAGCTGTGAGCAAAGTGACACATGTCTGATGCGATAAAGTCACTCCACCTGTTTCTACTCCACTACATAACAAATGATTTTTAAAGACAAAATCATATGGCTTTTAGTATTGTTTGTTTAGAATAATACATTTGTATGACTTAGAAATGATTTATGCAATTATTATACCCTTAATCGATCACACGTCAATTATTATTACGCAGATTTTAAATAAATAAATATATAAAAAGGTCTTATAAATACGCTTTAGAATCAATAGATGAAGTTATAAAATGACTACATGTGAGCTTAAATGTTCAATTCTCTCTAGAACTTTATCAACTAAAGTAACTTCACAACTTTTACTTGCACTGATATACAGTAGCAAGACCTTTTCTTTTAGTTGTCCTCTTTCATAAACAGCTATTTTCTTCTTGCTGTGTAAATTTAATATTTTAATATTTTTATTAAATAATTGAATTGTGCTGCTTCTCTCAAGAGAAACGAATTTCAATGAGTTTCACTCTTTCTCAGCATGTGATTGGCTGTTCGCTACTGATGTCACACCTAAACTCCTATACTCAGGAGGATCAAAGCCTGAGTTGACAGAGAAAGTTGATGATCAGCATCATGGTACCAACAAAGCCTGGTTGGATTGGTTTGGTTTTGTCAACTCGAAACTAATCCTGCAACCCTGAGTTTGTTCAACTACCATCATGGTACAGGCCCCAAGAGGCCAGGATCCACTAGTAGGCCTCAGCAAACTACCGAATGGGTCTCAACATGACTTAAAGTAAGACAAATATATACACATATACACACACTTTTCAAATTATGCCATGCTTTAAAATTTGGGTCAGGTAGAAATAGTAGAAATACTACTATTTCTACCTGACCAAAATTTTTAATCGCATTTAGATAGAAACAGTATTTTTTTTAAACCTTATCTTTAATCCTTAACTAGTAAATCACAAACAACTGGGAAATTTGTGGGGCCTTTGAATATCCCTAAGTGGACAGTGGGGTTGAAGGGAGTCAACCTTTGAGTCTGCAGTTTGAGCAGTGCTTGTTTGTGCAAAATTCACCACCATGTTGGTAGGGTGTTGTGGCTAGTTACTAGGTGGTCACTTACATTATGTCTATCCTGGATGCGAATGACATGTGATGTGACAAAAGACAATAAGAACCCATTACAATCAGTGAGACTGTCTACGTTATATGTAAGAGTAAACTGAGGCCACGTTCTATTTTTGAAGCACTCAAAGCGGTTGCACTACTTCTGATACGAAGAACAGAGATTTGCAACGGACGCTTTGTCGCATCTAGAGTAGACCGCCTCAAGGTGTTGCACCACGACAACTGAGATCAGTGATTTCAATTATGATCATTCAACATTTTATCTCTCCTGGGAGACACATTGATGACTCATCCTGCACTGATTTCTTTCCAATCATATGCTATTTACAATAAGAATGCCCTCCCCCCTAATAACACCTGTCACTGACTAGGAAGTAGCAAATCATGGCTCACTGCTCACAGCTGTGACTTTTTACAGCTTAAAAAAGGAAGAGCCGTTAATTTGTCCAGTCTGGTTCAGGAAAAATATGTCAGCACAGTAAAGAGAAAACTGCACTTTTCAAGTGATTTCATGGGATCTTTAAGAGCAATCTGGTTTGAAATAACACTGAACAGAGGTCCAGAGAATCCCTGACACACCACATACACGAAGCACTGACAAAGTAAAGGATACTGTCACTGATGCGGGGAAGCAGTCATAAGTTTAGAGTGAACTTTAAATTCATGACAGATTCACTCAACACTTCAGGATTCACATCTCGGATAAACATCTCTCACTTAAACACTCAAAAGTTCGTGGGCTCGTAAAGAGAATAGCTGAATAAATGAGCCGGGCCAGCGGTTGGAGGACTGTGCTTGTAAACTTCAACAATAAACTAAGCAGATCTGAACTTGAAGTACTTGCTCTATAGCAGAGGGCCCTTTCTCTCTCGTTCTTTATCATCTTTCGCTTTTCTGTACTCTCGTCCCCCTCCCACAATGGAGTGCGACAGCGCGGATGAAGTTGCTGAGTTGACCGCTCCCCAGAGTGTGTGCGAGGGTCACGGGTCACTGGTCACACGCGCATGCACAAACACACACCTCTCTGGAGTGATACTGGGACAATTTATTTATATTTTGATGATTCATTTTCAGATACTGGGACTTTTCATTCCCACAGTTTCTGAGCCAGTGATGTCACTCCATCCATACAGTACATGTACAACAGAATGTTTTTTGAAATATTTAAATAAAAACAACATTAAATTACATTAACGTTGAAAACCCGATTTATTTGAGATGTGAAATTCCCCCACTTCTGTGGGTGTGAGTGTAAACAAGTAATGTGAGATTTCTACCTCAGAGTTCCTGCATACCAAAACAAAAACCTTAAGCTCACATGTTCATGAAACACAATGACATAATAAACTATGAATACAACCTATCCATATCCAAATAGAGAGACACGCACAAAGCTATATTTACCACAGCGCAACTGTAAAGTATCCTTGATGGTAACAGGCTGGATTCGACTAACCACTAACAGGCTACAGACTGAAATATCTTCCTGAAAATTGAGCATGTAAGCACAACGCTGTATGCAAGTGTGTGGCTGTTCCTAGCATAGACACATTCCCCTCATTCCTGGCGAGCGAAGACTGTTGACCTAAAGTTTAATATTTAGCCCACACTGTCATTGTAGTATTATTATGTCATTTATAAAGTTCAGTGAGAGAAACACAAATCACCAAATATACTTATAGACACAAAGACTCTTATACTTGTGGAGGTGACTTCACTCCAGATCAAACATCCGTTCTCTTTATGTATTAGCCAGTATTCTCACGGACACAGAGTAAATCACCTGCTCTGTTCTGGATTAGAGCATTTACCTTTCACTGACACACAGCTGACTTTGGTCTTGACTTGTTAACTTACATCAGCATGACAACAGTTGACAGAGTGCCAATTTATATAAACCAGAAAAACACTAGCCTCGTGAGACCATCCTGATCTCGCGAGCTTTCAAGGTTTCACTCGCAGATCAGTCTGGATACTTTCCGTTAAAGAAAATGTGGGAGCGGTTCACCAAACGAACGTCCAATCAGCGTTGGCTTTGAGGCAGGTTGAGGTGTGACGCGACGAGAAGCGCGACAGTTCAGTCTAAAGAACATGGCGGCTTCAGCGGATGAAACTAGCATCAGCGTGGCTATCGAGCAAGTTTTATCGGAATTACAGAGTATTTCTTCACTGAAAGAAGAGCAAAACACTGCTCAGGAGGCTTTTCTCAGAGGAAAAGATGTTTTTGCTCTTCTCCCGACTGGTTTTGGCAAGAGTTACGGTACGTCATATGCTTCGTTGATATGATTGGTTTATTTGCCCCGTCTATCGCCAACATAGGCCAATCAGCTAACCAGTATTTTCGCCCCTTACCAAAACTACTTCAACGGAAGGTTTCCAGATGGATATGCGGAGCAAATCCATCTGGCGGAGTCAGGTTAGAAAAACACACCAATGGCCACCATGTTTGCTAGTTATTTGTCTATGTATGTGGGCCTACAGACTGTTCTCAAAGTTCATTTCACAGTGCACTGAAATACTCGATTCCAACTGGTCAATCGTGGCATGCAACTATTCAAATACACCTGAAAAACGGCTGTTGGCCAGGGCAACGCTGTATAACTGACAGCTCATCTAGGAAACATGCATTTCCTACATAGCCGTCCTTTTGTTCTCTTTTCATGGTCTCTACAAGAAAAACTAGAAATTATTTTAAACTCAAACCAATATTTCCTGCCCCTATATTTAACTTCCATTCAGGTCCTGATCAGCCTCTTGGTTATCGTAATGACCGTCTGACTGTACATTACCATTTACTTAAAGGGATACTCCAATTTTTTAGGAAATAGGCTCATTTTTCAACTGCCCCAGAATTAAACAGTTGAGTTTTACCGTTTTCGAATACATTCAGCCGATTTTCTGATATTTAGAAGAATATCAGTAACCAGACATTTTCTTGTCTCATTGACTTCCATACAGTAGTATTTTTTTTTCTCCTACTATGGAAGTCAATGGGACCAGAAAATGTCTGGTTACTGATATTCTTCTAAATATCAGAAAATCGGTAGCCTGACTTCGTCATACTCATTTTCAAGAGAGAAAATGAGTCTGAAACTCCTCAATTGGGCTTTGATTATGAGGCGTGTCGTAACCGAACCAGGAAAAAAAAAACCCTCTGCACTCAATTGGATAGTCAGTAGACCTACAACCAATCAGAGCAACGCATAAGTCAACTCCTTTGCATAGCGCAGTTGTCAAATACAGAACGTAGCCTACTTTATTTATTTTAGAAGTTAAATAACGAGTGTTACTTCTTTTATTTACTTCTCCATGAGTGCCACCAAAGGAGAAACCACAATGACCACAGGCTTTTCATTACGTCCCATCTTCTTAGCGACAGTCAGAGCCAGCTGATAAGTTACACTTTTCCCAAACCATGTAGGAAGGACGCCAAAAATATATTTCCGATCGACAAATGCCTTGATTGCAGTTCTCTGTTTGTCTATTAAAATGAATGCGCTGTCGATTTATTTTACAAAAGACGCGACAGTGGAATCTATACATCTCAATTCTCCAGATGCAGTCATCTTTGACAAGCGCTCTTTGACGAAGTGAGGATTATGTTACTGAAGACCACCTGTCAATCATCGTATAAAGCCCGCCCTGGCAATTTGATTGGCCCGATGAATTCTGAACCGATCATAATTACTCCTCAATGGATCGAGTCCAGACCGATCTTCCCGTCCAAAAAATGTTGTGGGCGGAGTTCGGGCTGGCATCCAGGCTAGAAAATCGGCTGAATGGATTCGAAATTGGTAAAACTCAACTGTTTAACTCTGGGGGAGTGGTAAATGAGCCTATTTTCAAAAAAGAGGAGTATCCCTTTAAATGTCTCTCTTTTTTTTTCAATTTTTATTTTATAATTAATAAAATCAATATATATATACATTTTTATATCATATCCTATAATTTTAATTTAATTTCACTTATGGAACCCCTTTATTTTTTTATTTTTTGTACTGATGCTTTGTCTCTGTTTGTAAAACAATCACGCCAATAAAAACCAATGAAATTGAACTCAATATTGGTAACTTAAATGCGACGCAAATCTCAGGTCTACACAAAAAGATGATATCCAGATGATAGTGGACCTTCTACAGAAGTTGTTTTAATTTCAATAACTTTCCAAAGTACACAACAACATTAGGATGGTTATGTCAACAGCCGCTGGGAAAAAATGAGCTTAAAAAGAGAAAGAGAGAGAGAGGGAATCTCCAGGGCACAGTCATTCCTCCTATTATTACAATACAACACAATAGCGAGCCACCACACCCTGACCCCAATTTACTATCTCTGCCTATGTGCATGTGAGATAAAGAAGTTTCTTTCATGTGAAAATGTGATTTATATGAGGAGATGATGAGTGAGTGCAGAGGTCATATCATATGCATGACAGATGGGACTTCCCCTATCCTACCTCTCCTATTATATCTTCCACAAAGCCCCAGTGGCTGTTCACTGCCTGAACCCTTGAGTGATTGGCCTTAGATGCAAATTGTGAGGTCAGTCCTTAATTAATAATCTCCGAAAACAGAAAGCCCTAAAAATAAAATATGGCTTCCCCTGCTGATTAATGAATACAATCTCATGAGCACACAAGAGACAGCACACAGATGATTCTGGTGAAAGGGAAACTTCCATGTGTGTTTCTGTGAACATATGCTGTAACTTCCTTGTGTAGCCAAGGCAACAGTCACTTCCTGTTGCGCCTGGCACTGGGGCGGGCACATGTCTGTTGAGAGTGAGCGTGTGATAGCTGTAATGATGGTAAAATCCCATGGCTTTGAGTGGCACTGTCGAAAGATAACACCCATGAGAACGACACACCTTTCGTCCCTCCCCCATTCTCACTCAAGGTTACTGATATTTGAACTGATTCCTGATGACTTGAGATTTAAAAAGAAACAACGAGCGAAAGAAAACAAACGGACAGACACGGTATGTGGCTAAAAAAATACCCACAATGCACTGTGAGGGACCACAGGTATTTTTTTAAACATTCAGTGTGCACTATTTAATAGTATGGGGGTTATTTCTAACTTCAGGATGTCTGACAGTGCAATGTAGGCTATTTCGTTAATCTCTTTCTATACACTTTTTGTTCCTTTAGGAAAACCTATAACATTATTAAAGGGTTAGTTGAATGGAGGGACATAAATCTCTCTAGTATGAAGAAAATATGGTTAAACTTTAATTTAAAGTGTCACCATTTCAGTGTAATTGCAAAAATAAGTAGCCTACTAGGGGTGTAACAATACCAAGTGACAGTGTAACAGTACTCAACTGACGATTCGATACATATCACGATATTGAACTCACCATAGGTGACATAAGGTAACATAAGGTGACATAAGGTAAAAGGTGACATAAGGTAAAAAGATAAATTTGATAATCTAGGTGCGGTGACATAAGGTAAAAAGATAAATTTGATAAAAATGCTAAATTTGGTAATACATTGTGGGTGTAAATAAATATGCTTGGGTTTGGTGCTGGGAAACGTAATGCACAGGACAATGGTGACACCAAATTAAAAATATTCTTGATTCTGAAGCTGAAAATACAGAATTATTTTTCTGTAATAAAGGTAAAGTGAAATGAAGAAGTATTTATTATTTCCTGATTCCTTTTTTAACTGCATCTTTCTCTCACTGAAATATCAAAAATCAAATGCTATATTAGACAATGGAAACTAATAATACACAAATTTTTGTAATAGAAAATGTGACTAATGTATATAATGCAAAATAGTGCAGTACACTAACAAAGCTTTAGTTATGCTAGAATTTGTTGCTTTAAAGTATGCCTTTCAGTGCTCAGTCTACTCTAAATGATAAGTACATCATATATTAATTATATTTAATTACTTTTTTAACGACTCAAATCAAAGAGAAGTGGTCACTTCAAAATGTCTATATGTCAAAATGTCTAATTCTAAAAGAGCCGGCTGAAGAAATAAACCAGACATTTCTTCGGGAGAAAGTCTGATCGTGATCCGAGTGTGAGCCGAAACTTCATTGTAATTGATACTGCAAGACAATGATTCTAAACACGGAACCAATTCCACATCGGAATGGCTGACAAGAAACTAAATTAAGGAACTACAGTGGCCTAGTTCAAGTCCTGACCTGAATCCTATACAAAGGTGATGTGGCAGGACCGGTTCAAGACCTACTGTGCCAATCTGTCAAAGCTTTTCTGCAAAGGAAGAACATGCCAAGATTCCTAAAAGAGATTTGGAAGACTCATATCAACTTACTCGTGGTGTTTAGTTGCAGGGATTGCTCTATCACTTGGAAATGATGCATGATAAAATACCTTGAATGATAAAACGAGCACTGTGTCAGTGTCTATTTCGTGCACACAATGTGAATAACAGGTAAACATGTCAGATGTACAGTATGGACGATATATCCCAGGTGAATTTGAAGGACAGATGAATATTTACATCGTTAAATTAAAGATCACGGACACTCTACCTCCGCTGTGGCTGTCAGTCTTCGTGCCCTGAACTTTTCAATGCAGAGTGCTGCATGCTGGGATTTCATGTTGATTTAAGCACATCATTTTGCATAAAATACATGAGTTAAAAGTTGACATCAAAACAACCTTATTTGATTCATTAACTGATTATTAAATAGACGTTATTTACAGTTTTGGTTTTCAGCTAAATGAAAACTTTCATTTTGGTGTCAGTGTTTGGGTAAAGAAAATTAAGGTGCAGCACAACTGCAACTGTATTATATTGGTAGTACAGCAATCTCTTCCTGTCTAAATGGGCGGTTCTTGGCCAGAATGAGCTGCAGATTGGACCAGGCATCCTGCCGATGACTAGATTTGAGTCGGCAGAGAACTGAGCGCGTTTGCATTGAGAACGGTGAAACAGGCAAACAGAAAACGTCACAATATGTATTTCTCCATTCTAGTGACTCTCCCTCTATCACTCACTCTTACCGCACCACATCAACACAGTGCGGCTTTGTTAACCTTGTCGCCTGACTGTCGCTCCAGCTTTACCACCCACCCCTCCTCTCTCGCCTTTCTGTTTTTTCCTTTCTCTTTCTTCAGCGCAGATAATCAAATTGGTCTTGGTCAGGAGTTTGTTGATTCCTGTCATTCTTTTGCCACATATGAGTTTTCAACTTAGCAGTGCACATTAAGTGTGTTTAGGTATGTATATTTTATATATAAATTTCTTATATATATATATATATATATATATATATATATATATATATATATATATATATATACACACTGTGTGCGTATATATATATATATATATATATATATATATATATATATATATATATATATATATATATATATATATATATACACACACACACACATATATATATATATATAAGAAGGTGTGTATGTGTGTGTATGTATATGTACAGGGGTTGGACAATGAAACTGAAACACCTGGTCAACACAATCATTTATTAGGATGGTGAGGGCCTCATTTTGCATCCAAATAAAGCACCAATTCATCTTGGGAATGACAGATCGAAGTCCTTCACAGTGACCAGAGGGATTATGAGCCGTTCCTCTTCCAGAACAGTGTCCAGGTCACTATATGATGCTGGTGGAGGAAAACGTTTTCTGACACCTCAATAATATTCAGATCTGGTGACTGTGCAGACCATGGGAGATGTTCAACGTCACTTTCATCTTCATCAAACCCTTCTGTCACAAGTCTTGTGTGTGTTGGTGCATGATCATGCAGATACGCGGTTTGAGCATCAGGTGCTCATGATCCTCCAGCTCATGATTTTTGACTCGTGTCCATCAAACACAGTCAGGATTGTCATGATATTGCAGCGCAAACCATCACTGATTCACCCGTGCTTCACTCTGAAGATTGGCCACCAGGCATATAGATGTGAAACCTCCAACATTGGCCAGTGTTTCAGTTTCATTGTCCAACCCCTGTATGTATTCATGCATAAACGCTTGAGAAAACAATGAGAGAAACATATGAGCACTGAGTATTAATGATGGCTTGTACAGGCTTGATTTTCGGGCATTAGTCCAGAACCATCTATAACAAGAAAATTAGATGTCAGGAATAAAAGCCTACTTGTAGAGGAAGAAAGATGGACAAGGATATGAACGAAAGGAAACCATTATGTTATCAACCCATAAAACGAATTTCCTGTCTGTGTGTGTAAATGTGGGTCATTTCTGAGGGATTGGTTTAATTTTTACAATGGCATCAACCAGTATTTGCAACAAAAGCTCATTACAAAACGTCATATTTTATGTTTGGGAAAATTGGTACAATCTTTATGTTTTCATACAATCTGCTTATGCACAACTGGTTAGTTTTAGGGGTGGACCCTCACCTGCTTTTTTTTTCTAAAAATCACATTGTACAAATGTACAAAATCACCACATTGTAAAATAAGTTTTCACAAGATCAGATGTGTACTTTTAAATGTCACTACTCTACTTTACATACCAGTCTCATTTGCTTTAAATAAAGTCATTACAATGACTTGTTCATAGTTAGTGGTCACAGTTAGGGAACCTTTGTGAACTCGAGGGGAACTGACTCCATGAACTTAAAACTGCGGTAACACAAGGTGTTTGAGTGTGTGAAATCACTGTAACGAATATTGGCCACAGGTTTAGATGTCACAATCCAGCGCTTCTGTTGTCGGCAAATACAATATACCAAAACCCAAAACTTAAAATATACCATTCATCTCCACCACAATACACGCATAACTATAGCTTTGAAGTTTGTATTCTTTGTAATGAGCCAAAGGGTGATTATGTACTGGTTACATCCGTTTGTCAAACATCTTTTCACTAAGCAAATTCATAGGTCAGAGTTCAACACACTTGAACTTTGGTTGAGTAATAGACAAAACATCAAGGGGGTCTGCTTGTAATTTGACTGTCACACATTCACATGTGTGTGACTAAGAGAATGGAGCGTAACATCTAGTGTGGCCTCACTTTTAGTCAGGGAAGACATCATATTTAATATGATGACCTTGCACATAAATTTGTACTGAATTTAAAAATGTAATCTTACTAAAAATAAATAAATAAAAACTCTGGAAATATTAATAATTAAATGTCATCTTCTCTGACTAAAGGTCCATTATAGATTCAATAAAAATTACCTTTGGGTATTTTTTTTTTGGGTCAAAATAATTGGGTAAAATTTCATTTAGTTAAAGGTCATTTGTTTCCAGATAACCACATGGAATACTGTTTTCAACAATGAGAATCATTCATCATCATCAAGTCTGACTTGAAGGCATAGTTCTCCCAAAAACGAAAATTCGGTCTACATTTTCTCATCCTCATGTCATTCCATCCAAACCTGTGTGACTTTCTTCTGTGAAGCAAAAAAAGTAGCTATTTAAACTATTTAACGGTAAAAAAAGAAAGAAAATTAGACGTTTCTCAAAATAATAATAACAATACCGGTCATATTTAATATTTTATTTAAATGTAATATTTTATTTAATATTAGTATTTAAATTTTGGAATTATATGCAACTATTTTAAATGTGAACTTCAAGTGTCAAAGTACCTTTTGGGGCCACTGAATATTAGCAGATATAAAGTTATTCTATTACAGAGGATATAAAATGTCTACACAGCCCTGTTAATCTCTTCAGGTATGTCACCTTCAGCCAATAATGTAGCGTTTCCTTATGAATGAACTATGAAACACTATGAGCCATAACCGGCTGGGAGCCACTGAACTTAGATTAATACTGTACATAATGAAACAGAGATTAGAGTTGGATCAGGCCTGACGGCTTTGAAGAGCTCTCTCTGACTGATATCTCTCCTCCATTATCTCTCCTACGCACTCTTTTTCTGTGGTTTGGTTTCATTAATGGGTTTTGTTTTTCCTAAGGTATTTTGAAAATGCGCTCTTATCTTTACTCAGAGTCTACAGGGTATGTTTTAATGCTGTGTCTCGGGGAAGATTGAAACCACAACTTTTTAAAAGGATGGAACTCTCTATCAAACTGTTCATTGTCCATGTTCATTGAAAAAAAAAATGGAGCTTAAAAACCAGGTAAGAAAGTTGACTGGTCTCTTAGTCTGGACAAACTGGTTAGACTGCTCAGTTTTCCAGGTTATCTACACTTTTCAGAGTGCAAAAAGAAATGTTTATAAGGGGTAAATCATTATATTTGGCATTTTTGCAATAAATTTCACTATCATTTAAAAGCTAGGGATCTGTAATTGTAAATATTTTTGAAAGAAGTCTCTTATGTTCACCAAGGCTGTGTTTATTTGATATAAAATACAGCATAACCAATAAAATTGTGAATTATTCCATTTAAAAGAACACTTTTCTATTGTTATTACTATTACTTCTACTTCTATTTTAATTGTATTATTTCTATTCATATTATAAAAATGTATTTTATTCCTGTGATAGCAAAGCTGAATTTTCACATGCATCTAGCCAGACCAGGATATTTGTTCAGTACTAAAAGCGAAAGTGAGAGAGCAAGAAAGAGGAAGAGATCGTGAATGAGTGAAAGAGGGAAGGAGAGAGTGAGTGTTTTTTATTTATTTATTTTATTTTTTTTTTGGAGGGCATGCTATTGGTGAGGGCACAGGGCAAGTTATGCTCCAAAACTACCCTAACAGTCTGAACGATTTCCTGTATGCTTTCCCACGCCTGCAGAAAGTGAGAGGGGGAGAGAAAGAAACCAAGAGAAGTAAAAAGAACGAGAGGAAGGGAGATACTACGGAGAGAGATATAGAGAAGGAGAGAGGAAGTGTCATGTCTTCGTTTACAATTAACGGATACACTGACGCCTTTCTGTTCCTCACTGATGACAACCAGCTGTCCATGACAGAGAATGGCAGTGCTGAAAAAAAAAGAAAAGAAAATGAAACGCAGAGAGCAAGAGGAGAGAAGAAAGATGTATAAGGAGTGAAAACAGACACATGAGGAGAGCAAGAAAAGCCAAAATGAGTGTGGTCTAAAATGAATCAGAGGAAAGGCTAATGCAGCCTGCCTTATTCCCATCATTAGCCATTAGCTTCAGTGCAGATGGGCAACTCATCCTGCTTTACCACAAACAAATCCTGCTAATTGAAGAAGAGTGCTGTTATAACCTCCAATCACAAGCCACAGTCTGCCATTAAGGACAGCAATATTAATGTACACAATCCCACATCCTTTAGAGAACCACAACTTTTCGAAAATCTGATCAAATGCATGTCTGATGGAGCTTTTTGATGCTAACGCTAATCTATTATTGATTCCTCAATGGCAGTGGTTTACAAGCTTTATGGAAAGCGTCCTTTTGTTGAGAAAAGCCATTTATTAAATTTTATGTCTGAGATAACCATGTTTATTATAGGATACAAACACCCCGCTTTGTATCGAATTCAGTTTTAATTATTATGTTTACTATCATTATTATGTTAGGCGCTATGCTTTCCGAAATATAAAAATAACGGTTTAGCAAGTCAGACGGTCAAAAGCGATTTCTTCAAGCACCCAATAAAAACTATACAAGCCATTGCCAAATCTTGATTTTTTAAATAGCTACACTGCCTAGAATCACATACTGATCTCTGCTGTCTTACTGATAGCTTATACACCCATTTTGTTTACACACACAATTCTGAATGAGCTACAGAACGTATTTGGTAAGAAGCATTTTTTTTTTGTAGTTCAAGTAGCTTGATTACATTATATCACTTGAATGCACTTTGTAAAATATACAACATACACAGACACACAAATGTGTTCGGTCAATAAGGAAGAATAGCAGTGTACTTTTATACACACACACACTCTTACTCTCACTCAGTTTTTCCTCTTTCTACTTCCTGTGACATGACTTTGCTTGTAAGAGAAAGAAAAATGACTTCTCATTTGGTATCTGCCATATTCTAAAGTGACTTAGAGGTCACCTATTATGCCCCTGTTTGCAAGATGTAAAATAAGTCTCTGATGTCCCCAGAGTGTGTGTTAAAGCAACATTATGTTATTTTTTAAATTTTCCTCTCGGGGTCCCCCTAAAGCTGGGAAACAGCATTGTCTTCTTCTACTGTCGTAAAATCCGTCATGGCTACACTAGGGAATACACACGTGCATTTGTTGACAAGCGATACCCCCAAACTCTGCAGAAGGAAGGAGTTCTCACAATTGGGCAGACTCCAGTGTTGCGTGTGAAATGTCAGGTACATTGGCATATACGTATTTCAGCATGTCATATGAATAGTTTCATGGGCTATATTTTTAATCAAACGTCAAAAGATCGCGTAGCTCACGTTTACAAGCCAGCGTCTTTATAGTAATGTTAGCCTATTGGCTGTTTTACATAATGGAAGTTAATTCAATTCAATGTTTGTTGGTTAGCCATATCATCACTATTATAATATCAAGCTACCATAGATGAATCTGCAAATTTGAAAAATCGATTTGCATTATAGCCTGAGGCAAGACACTTTCACCAGAAAAATAAGTAACAAACATGACTATCAGCCAGCAGACAGACATAGGACAGTTATCCTGACCGATTATTTTGTCCGTCTAATCATGTATTATTTACTTACAAGAATGTAGCCCCTACCAAACTCAGTAATCAGTATACTTTCACGTCTCGAGGTGGCGCGAGCTGCCCGCCCCGGCTCTACGGGGATGCTTGAGTGTCTTAAGCGCCCTCAAAAGATAGCAATGCAGTCTACACTGGATGCAGCGTGGGGCGAAAGCTACACAACACATTACCAACAATAAACTGATCACCCGCACGCTCTGTTTCTGATGCACTTCACATTTGGTTTTACTTGCTGCTTCAGTCATGACAACATACAGAGGTAAAAAAACAAAAACAAAAAAACGCTCGTTGGGCTCTCGTGTCAGAATTTGAGGAAGTGAAGTATGCCGTAAAGCAGTCAAACTTTGTAGTTCTTTTTGTGGTTCCTACCCGCACCACCGAAGTAACAGTACCAGTAAAATCGATACAGACCACGTCAGGCTATAGAGCATCACAGTCCCGCCCACAGCCCGAGAGAGCGCTGGTGCCGGAAGTAAATTTCCCATTCATTTCTCCCATTGACATTTTGTAAAATCCATATCTAAAGAGTATTAGAGCATGTCTGAGGATAATCAACTACGGCTGAACTCATAAGCATACAATACATCATTTCGAGTGAAAAAACGAAGAGAAAATCCAAAAAAAGTCGAGGGTACAAACCTGTGTACATATTTTCATTTCCGAGCAAAGGAACTACTCCTCCCATAAACCACCGCGCCTCACTAAAGTCGACTAAAGCAACCGTGAAAGAGCCTTTTGAGCGACTTCCAAATCTGACGATGGGCACGTGAACTTTTTCCTCCAGTGATTTTTATTTAGTGAATGTGCAGGGAAACTCCTTTTCCTCGATTTACTGAAGCAAACGCATTTGCAGCTCAACATGCAAAAACATTGTGTATCTGGCTCGCTCATTAGTTAAGCTGTGGCAACTGCACATCCAATGGCGCGCGGGCGTCTCAGAAGTGCGACCAATGAACTTAGCCCTACGTCATTACGTGATCTTCAGTCTTCACGTACCTTCGCGGGGTTTCAGACACGTGACACGACTTCCACCAATCAGATGCATCACTGTTGGATTATGGGATTGTTCAGGATTGTGGGTAATGAAGTACTTATCCAATACATCGCGAATAAAAGCCATTTATCTTAAAACAAGGTTAGTACCCCATGAACTTTTGGCGTTTATATGAGCATATACAATCGCTTAGTACAGCCGTAGCTGGTTTTAAGTCTACCATGTATGGTTACGTTTTTATGGCTTATATCTCAAATGTCAATGGAGAAATTGTATTGAATTTTTACTTCCGGCACCGGCTGTGGGCGGGACTGTGATGCTCTATAGAGCTGGTAAGTCCCGCCCCTTCTGCTAACCCCGCTGGACCTCTATGTTGAAAAATCGTCAATGCAAGTGAATGAGAGAAAATAATTATTTTCTAATCCAGTTTGAATTTTGCAATGAATGTGAACATATGTTGTGTGTGAATTTTTTATATATGTTTTCGTGTAAAGAATACTAGGTTAGACTTTGTGTGAGAGCACTTTGTGGACTACAACTCTTCGCTGCTTTCGATGCGTTTGATATACGTCACCACCACTAGCACACGGATCCCGCTAAACAAACCATTGTTTGAATGGTGACATTTAGGTACAAAACACACAGGCATCTCGATCTAATTCCTTAGATTATCGCACCGTGATTTGTGGAGGGAAAATGTGTTATGCGGTGACGTCACATATGCGATGTATAGTCTTTCTCGTTATGTCTATTCTTCAACTGCAAGCCAAAGAATCATACAATATACTGTCAAACTCGTTACATGAGAAATTATATAAAAAAATTCACAGACAACATATGTTCACATTCATGGCACAATTCAAACAGGATCAGAAAATAATTATTTTCTCTCATTCACTTGCATTGATGCTTTTTCAACCAAGAGGGCCACTTGGAGTTTTACGGATGTGCGGAACTTACCAGCTCTATGGCAGACCTGTCTTTCAACCTATTGTAAATCGATGTACCATCTCAAGGGTTTTGGAAAAATATCTGCTAAAGCTGCAGTGTCCGTCAAGTCGTGGGCAAGGCCTGTGCAAATTGATGTCAGTTTGCCCAGAATCTGCGAATGGCTTGCTTATAACGAGACAGTGCTTGTGATGAATTAAAAAAAAAAGCACTGGGTGGATTTTTTATCATTATAGGGTGGTTGTGTACATACACTTATGTTAAAACACCATGTTAAAAAGAATTTTGCAAATTAGGTCCCCTTTCACGTGACAGAGTCTGGACATGCCGCATCACTACACATACTGTGCGAGTTGTAACTGAGAAACACAAGCAACCCAAGAAAAAAATTGGGAGAAAGTCCTAAAAGACAACTGATTCCTGGTATTCATGTCTCTACCTGTAGAGCCGAAGGCTATGTGGTATCTAGTTACTAGATTTGCCTAGAAAATAGGCCACACATGCCATTACACCCCCACAAACATGCAACACAGAATAACAGAGCATTGTGACGGACACGCATGCAAACTTGAATATTCAGTGGGCACCACAGGGACTCCTGTGGCTCAGCCATACACAAACAACAAAACAGCAGAAAAAAATACAGTTCTCAGAGTGCAAGGGTGTTTTCCAGCACAAAACCTGTTCTACCACAACGCGAGTGAATGTGCCAGCAAAATCAAGTTTAATTTCTTAAAGCTACACGGTGTAACTCTTTTAGTTTATTCTTAGCTAAAAACACTTCTTTCAAAAATATATGTGCTCATTAATGTATATTTACTTCGTTCAAGTAATAAAATATTCTCGTGAGTGTATAATATGCCATTGAAAATACATACGAGTAAGGGGTTCTAATGTCAGTCCATGTTGCCCCTCCATCTCGAAAGTACATTAGCCAAAGAGGGACATACCCGTTAATTCAAGCTTCGCCTTTCACGTTTACGTTTGAGTTAACAATCATGGACGAGGTCGAACTGGAAGCCATGTTAATCTTGGACTACATTGGCCACCGTAGGAGTTAAAACGAAATCGGAATTGAGAGGAACAGAAACTAATATTCACTGGATGGTCATATACCTTTTCACCGCTACATGGGGGTAAAAATCACACAGTGTAGCTTTAACGATACGATCAAGCTTGACTGCGTATGTGATTGTGTGCCAGTGAGAAGGTGTGTGTGAGAGATCACCAACATTATCCAACTTGCCAAAAAAGAAGACAAAAAGGAACAGAGAATGACATAAAACTGGATTCATGGAAGTGTGGCTGACTTTAAACAACCTTTCAGTCCTTGGAAGGAAAAGAAATGGAGAGTGTTGGATAATGGCATCATTAAATATAATAATAGCGACATTAAATATAAATGTGCCTGAATGTGCGAGTAAGTTACTGAAGAGATGAGATGAGGTGGCCTCTTTACTATTAACCGGAGAGGACGGGCTCCCCAGGGCCAATATTCCCTACACCAAACAAGGTTACTGTCTTTCCTTAGGCAAAGATCGGCCTAGTGTCCTAATACCGTATCGGAACACAAATGCAACTTCCTTATCGATTTAAATACACAGGCCCCCAAAAAAGAAGATTCTCAGCTTGTTGCTTCAATGTTTAGGAAGTAAACACATTAGCACCTTCGGCACATGAAGGAATCTCCAAATAGCATACTCAGCTAGCAAAATAAACAATTGGTCTTGGCAACTGACATAAATTTGCTGTCGAGTTTATGCAAGTTTTACACACACTGCGCTGTGTCTTCTTAGACTGCAGAAAGTCCCTTATCTAAATTCACTGGAAACAGATTAAGCTGCGTCCCCATACCACACATGCCACACTGATCAGCACAAGAACATGAGAAAAGAGGGAGAAGAACATATCTATTCTAACTAAAGAGAGAGCGGGAGAAAGGATAGGAGGATGCTTTGATTGAATTTCACTGGCTAAAATTTAATTTCATTCATGAGCACTCACATGATAAGCCAGTAGCCTGTATGGCGGGAGGAGAGAGACACGGACAAAAATAGAGAAATGACGCAGATAGGACTGATACTAGATATGGCAAAATTGGGAGGACAGGTAAAATTAAGTTATGGGTAAAAAAAACAAAAAAAAACTGCAGTCATAAAACTAATCAATCATGCTTCAAGTCACCTTCAATTATATAGCACTTTTAACAATATGGAAAATTTCACGACAGTTATACAGTGACAATAGGAAATGAAAGTAAAGCCAAGTTCCCACTACAGGATTTTAAGTCCGATTTATGCCCGATTTGCAAATCGTTGAGCTCGCCGACAGGTCAGGGCGTTATCGAGTGCAAATCGCGGGGGTTTAGCGGACGATGAACGCTTGCCAATCTGTTAGTATGAAAGAGTCAACAACGCAGCGAAAACGCTCGTAGACGCGTCACCGAGCCCAGAAAAATATCTAGCCTGCTAGATATCCAGAGCCGTCGCGCGACTCAACCTCAGTGATGGCATGAGTACAGCCAATCATAGCAAAGCATGGGTTGAGGACACCAGGTAAATCTTAGTTTTTCTTTATTTATTTTTTTTTTGCATTTATTTTTTTTCTCAGAGCAGATCGTCGCGCAAACTGTGCAGCACTAGTTTCTGTCTGACGTCCATATTCGAGTGTTAAGCTCTTCTCTTCTTCACTGGGTATTGGTGCACGTGCTGTTTCGTGTCATTTCTGGTTCATATTATTGTGTGGTTATTCGTGACGAAACGTGCTTTGTAGACAAGATAGAATCGTTGGGTGAGAGAGTTGTTGTCAACTCGTTATTTATTTGATTATTTTCAGGATGTCACAAATGATTTGCTCTTATCATCCAATCATGGTTGTATCTCTATGTAGTGCGTTGTCAACTCGTGTAGTGAGTTACCTCCTTTTGTGGATCAATAACGTTGTGTTGTGTGGCGTGGACAGCTCAATAACTTGAGCATTCCTGATTTCACAGAGAGCAATTCATGTAGTGTGAACCGCACAGTTCAGCCCGACGTTGATCATGCAGTGTGAACAAGGCTTAACATAGATTGTTTTGGCTTTACAGCAGCTCCAGAACAAAAGTTATTGTCCAGCTAAAGTTAGTTTTGATCGATTCACTTCAGTTGCAAAAATCATTAGTTATTAACTTAGAGGCATCTAACAGAAAACCCTTAAAACACTCCGCCGCCCGCTCATTCGCACAACAACAGCGTATATATATATATATATATATATATATATATATATACACACACACAACGTGCACATGCATATTAACTGCTTAGTCTATAGGTATGCGCATTTGAATATACACTGAACAAAATTATAAATTCAATTTATAATTAAATTTTAATTAATTAATAATTAATAAATAATAAACACTTTTGTTTTGCCTCCATTTTTCATCATAAATAGTGTTGTGTTAGTGAGCACTTCTCCTTTGCAGAGATAATCCATCCACCTCACAGGTGTGACGTATCAAGATGCTGATTTGACGTTCTATCTAAAAAGGAACAGTTGTGAGGATACTGCCTTTTCTAGTATCTTTGACAGAAAAGGTAGATTCGAGATCTGCCTGTGACTAATTTTATAGGATCAAGTTGTGTTTTTTTAACAAGTGGTTTAATCATAGCTTAAAAGTTATTGGTATGTATTCTAATGACAAAGATTAATTAATCATATTAAGAAGAGAATCTATGACCTCTGGAAGCATCTCTTTCAATAGATTAGGCGGTATATAGGGTCTAACATACATGTTGTCAATTTGATGATTCTTCCTCTCCTATAGACCTTATGCACCAGAGAAACGTGGGCACAGTCATCATTGTCTTTGAACTTCCGTTTTTGTGGTCGCTCTGTATATTTCTATGGCATCGCTGTCGAGGAGTAATTACCTGGTGAAGTGGATTTACTTATTGGAGAGTTAACAAAAGTTATCATGAGCATTGTAAAGCAGATGTCTTAACAAATGTCGACCAGGAATTTTTTACGAGCAGTTCATTCATACCTGTGCAAAATCGCTGTGAAAATACAGACCGGAAGTCAAAAGACAACGAGCGCAACACTGAAAAGGGGCGGGGCTACATAAGGTCTATACCAATGAATGAATCGTATTTTTCCTCAGGGAGACTACAATGCACTGTTTGATGCGATACTGTAGTAGACGGTTGCATAGTTATAATTTTCTCCCTGATTTTGTCAATCTTGTGAGTGAAGAATTTCATAAGGTCATGCTGTGCTGCTTGGACACGTCTGGGGTTGGACTATTTTCTTTAATCTTATTTAAGCGCAAAGGAGCAACTGTCTCTAAAGTGCTGGAAAAGAGAAAGTCAAAAGTTTGTTGCAAAAATAGTTCTTCTAAGCTATCTGGGATGCTGAGGAGATGAAACCGATCAGGAATGTTATTAATAAAGAGATCTTTAATGGCAGAAGTGATACGTCTAACATATTTGTAACATGGAGTCTGCTTTGAAGCCTTGACTAAATGAAGTATACACAAGACAAGATAATGATCTGAAATATCATTACTCTGCTGCAGAATTTCAACAGCATCAACACTGATTCCATGTGATAATATTAGATCTAGAGTAAGATTACGAAAATGAGTAGGTCCTGAGACGTGTCGTCTAACTACAATAGAGTTCAGAATGTCTTTAATTGCCAATCCCAATGCATATTTTTTGTTATCTGTACATGTATATTAAAATCACCAACAATTAGGACTTTATCTGCAGCCAGTGATAGAAAGTCAGCAAATTATTTGATAAGTCTGTATGGTGCCCTGGTGGCCTGTATACAGTAGCCAGCACAAATCTCAAACGTGATTTATCATTTACATTAGATAGAGTTACATTAAGCACCAACAATTCAAAAGAATTATATTTGAAACAAGACTTCTCATTAATTCAGATGAGGCTCATGTTTATAACAATAATCTTGAGGGGTGGACTCATAGATATAAAGGCTAGATGTCTCACGGCGGAGTCTTCATCGTCATCACTGGCGGGCGTGGCGGCCATCTTGTCACAGGCAGGCTTTCTGGCGGGCTCTGTGGTATCTGATGTAAGAAATACTCTTATCTCGTTGAAATCTTGACGGATTTACAAACGGTTTGGTTTCTTACAAACATTATTAACGTGGCTATAATTCTGGACGATTATTTATTTATACACTTATCATTCATAAGTATGCAGTATCATAACTACATCTCTGATGTTTATAACAAACCAGACCGTTTGAAAATCGGTAGAAAATTGAGCAAGTTACGATGATTTAAAAATTACATGCACCATTAAAACAATCACGAGTGAGCGAGCTGCCTGTGACAAGATGGCCGCCAGGTGCTGACGTCGACTTCCATTGGCCAGCAGCGTGGACGAGATATCTAGCCTTTATGGATATCTATGGGTGGACTCATATTAAGTAAAATAATCATCTGGTTTTAGCCAGGTTTCTGTCAAACACAGGACATCTAGGTTATAATCATTAACAATAAGTGCTTTTGAAGTAAGGGATTGAATATTCAGCCACCCAAACTTGATCATTTGTTGATTTGAAGTAAGGGATCGAATATTCAGCAACCCAAGCTTTATCATTTGTTAGTTTGTATTATATCCATTTTATTTGTTAAACATCAATTACATTTTTTGGGAGTATTTTGTATTCCCTAATTCGGGGAACAGACACAGTCTCTGTATGATGATATCTAGGTGAAAGAGTTTCTATGTGATGGGATTTATCTAGCCTCAGTGACGCGAGACAGCTAGCAGACGGTCGGTTTAGCCATGTCTGTCTGCTTCCTGACCTGAACCCTAATTCATGTTTGAGCTCTAACACTATGTGCCATATCACTAGAGAGAAGAGCAGGACCATCCCAGCAGGGATGAATACCATCTCTTTTCAACAGGTCAGGTCTGCCCCAAACACTTTTCCAATTTGCAAATTCGTTTTCCACTTTTCCAAAGTTCAAACACCTCTTTAACGTTAATTTTAGAGATCTCTGACTGGCGAAGTCGAACATAATTAATGTCGACATAAATAATAATCTTAGAAAATTTACGATTAGCATTAGCCAGCCAGTTTAAATTTGCTTTGATGTCAGGCGCTCTGGCTCCCGGCAAACATGTGATTATGGTGGCTGGTGTCTCTATTTTCACGATCTATGTAATAGAATCGCCAATAGGGCACTTTCAACAGGATTCTCAGTGGGTGTTTTACTGAGTGGGGAGAATCTATTTGTTACAGTAATCAGAACGGAGTGCGTTTTGTCCCGCGACTACAGCACCTCACGGTCACCCAGTTGTCCTGCCGCACGGGCTCTGCAGTGCAGCTCTCACTGTGTTTGTTGACTGATCAAAGTCTCAAAGTCTAGTTTGATATGACGTCACACTCCATGGCCTCTTTTTTTAATAAAATTGAATTCAACATTTAAAAATAGTAATACATTCAAAATGTAAAAATAAACAATCTACTCGACTTTACTACAAAAATAGTTATTTTACTTCAGTCAAGAGTTCACACCAACTGGCTAACAAGAAAAAGCCAGTAAAAAACAATAGAATAAACAGAAATGCTTATTGCTGAAAAAAAAAGACTAAAATATCTGAATACGCGACCCCCACCTGCTCATTTTAACTTGATCACTGTATGAGCCAACCCCTAAAACCCTTACAAGTGGACATTATCAACACTGCAAGAATGCGTTCTATGAAACAGCCTTTAAACAAACAAAACAGATCGCCTCAATCAACTGTGCTTTAGTTAAAATTGCTGAACACTGTGGAGTGTTTCGTCACTGTAATATGACTTTGGTCTGAATAGCAGATATGAGAGCGTTGCTATGGTTACTATGGTGTCAATCATCGCAGGAGTCGTGTTCTGTACACACACAGAACTATATAGGGTCTGTCTCCTGCATATAAATGAGGTTGTCTCTCCTGAAACTTTACACAGTGCACAAGGTCAAAGATGACAGAATTTTCTTTTTTTAACAGTTGTAGACCACAGGCTCTACTCTTCAGCACAATGGTAACCTCTATGCAGACACAACAGAAACTAAGGATGCACGATATATAGGTCACCATCTCGGTATCGGTTGATATGTTAATTTTGAATGTTATCGTTAGAGGGATACTCCGTTTTTTTGGGAAATAGGCTCATTTAACAACTCCCACAGAGTTAAACAGTTGAGTTTTACCATTTTCGAGACCGTTCAGCCGATTTTCTGATATTTAGAAGAATATTAGTAACCAGACAGTTTCTGGTTCCATTGACTTCCATAGTATCCTACTATTAAAGCAGATAAACAATGGATTAGTTCCTTCATCTGTGCACGGTTCACCATGATGGTTTTGAATTGCTTGAAATATGATTGGATTCATGTCAAAAAGGAAAATACAGTTAAATGCAAAGTGCAGTGCAAGTCTGTCATATAGGCAATATTAAAGGGCATATTGCAGGTTAGAGGACCCAACGAGTCAATGCATAGAAAAACAATGTAGGATTTTAGGATGTAGGATGGAACTAGATTTTCTTTAAAATATACTTATAAATACGCTACAGAAGCTTCTGGAGTCGTTTTTGTGGGAAATTTTTACTTCCGCGTCTGAAAATGGGCGTGGCTGGCATGACGCAATGAGCGAGAGAGCGGTCGATTCACACAACAGGAAAACAATGGATCGCAATGACATTTCGAACGCTGAAGAAATACTCGTATGACTGACCAAGCCATAAAGTTATGAGCCTGCTATGCTAAAGAGAGAAGGGACAGGCCAGGATAATGTCAGACAGAATGGTCAGAGAAAAATTGAGCTGTGATGTGAGGAGAACCAGTGGAGAACAGGACAGGTGCCTTTAGGTGAAAGAGACGTGCTTATAGATATACACGCTCGCTAACGATATACACTGTGCTCACAATACTGTACAGATTATTATGATCCTATAACAGGCCAGCAGACATTAGTATGTTTAGGGTAGATTTATACAAATGTATAAAAACGTTACTTGAGTATATCTCTATTGTACTAAAAGCACTCAGGTAAAATTTTAATACATATTTTTCACCTGGGTTATAACATAAACAGAAAATTAAAGATTTGAGTATTTAAACAACCAATTTTGTTTTTCAGTTACAAGTTGCCTCTATTTAGGGCATGACAAGACTAAGTTACCTATATATCACACTATTTGATGCCATTGGTATAGTATACGACGATCAATATTCTTGCTTCGGCATCTCATGTTGATCTGAAGTGAACGCTACACACGACCGCGTTTTCTGAAGCCGATGCGGAAGAGAAATCCCATCTCTTCACCTGCACAAACCGCACCATAGCACTGTCCCTGTTCTTGTAATGGAAACTTGTGGAATCGACCTTGACGTCCTGACAGGCCTGAGTTTTTCCAACCTCCACAAACACAATAATCTACCATGACGATGATGAATTAAAATTTAAAAAGTACCGAAAGCACACTGACTGACGACCGCTCTCACTGAATACCAGCCTACTCTTCACTGAGCCGAGGCTGCGGCTCCCTGATATTACGTCAAATGACGCGATGTTGGAAAAAAAAGCCGTTTTCACTAGCAGTCCAAGAACACTCACTTTATCTACTAAATTAGTGCCCTTATGTTGTTTTAAAACATTTTAAATCCTGCATTAACTTTTCATATGGTATTTTCATACAAGGTTATCAATATGCTGCAATATGCTCTTTAAAATTATAATGAGAACATTATAAATGTGTGCTTGGGACATGGATTTAATGGTGAGACCTTTGTTTTTTTTTTTAATCAGGCTGTAAATTATATAAAAAATTGCATTTAGATTCATCAGCCAATATAATCGATTATTGGCTTTCAAATTTTCCAAAAATAATTATTGGTTATAGGTATCGGGCAACATTTTTATATCAGTGCATCCCTAATAGTAACCGTTTTAAAACCAAACAGAACATTAAACACAAATCTCCCCCTATATTAATCTAGTGCAAAAACATAAAATTACACTTGATTTCAACATTTACCCCTATCTGAAGCAAAGCATCCTGGGAATTAGAAATCTGCTGTAACGCATTCAATTTAAGTTGAATGCCTAATAAAAATACAAAACTAGAGTCACAAAGGCATAATATGCAAAAAGTACGGATTAATAGATTTTTACAATTTTAGGCAAATTGAGTAAGGACATTTATTAGGTTTTATAGTGAAGATTTGGTGGAGATGAAAAAATAAATAAAGTGCCGTACCCTAGTGTCCCTATAATAAGAAACCTGACAACAGGATTTTGCCATAATTTAGGAAAATTTCTGCAAAACTCTGTAACTGTGTGACATGACAGGACTGGTATTAGCAAGTACACGCAAAAAGGAAAATTACTGACCATGTTGGTCCCTCCAGACCAGTAGAGGAAGAATCCATCTGGGTCAACTTTGAGGGTGACAAGGCTGGGTGGGATGTTGGAGTCCTAAACACACAAATGGAAATAAAAAATAAATAAATAAAACAATTAGGTGGCATTCAGCATAATTAAATTCAGTTTTACCAACAACATCAGTACTCCTTGTACAGAGAGCAGAATAACATAATTCCCTTAATGATATGAACAACATTGAATGACTACTAATGAAGATCACTGGGAAACAATGACATGGTTTAGAACATTTATTTCATACAACTAATTGTTAATTCAACTGAAACTCAATTAAACTGACACCGTAGTAACCAAGTCACAGTGGCAGCCATGCCAATATTGCACGTCAACGATGAACATGCAGCCAATGATAAGCAAAATTGCAGAGAAACAGACATAATGTAAGTAAGTAAGTCAGATAAATGGGAAGTGCTTGGAATGGGTGGATGGTCCTGAGGGACGGTGTGATTTAGAAATGAATTTAATGACTGAAACCAAAACCTCAAAAGCCACAGAGCAAGACATTAGAGGAGTTTAATGCACAAGCCACAGAAACTGATGGCTGCATATGACTGGAATTGCATATTACCATAAGATACCGTTGTAATCGAAATTATTCAACCCCCACTGCAAACCAGGTTTATTGGCAAAATTTACTGATTTTCAGCTGTTTGCAATGAACAAATCAAACAAAAGTGAGTGAAATAGTTCAACACAACAAATGTTTGAAGTGGTTCTCTAAAATTAAACTGAAAAGGCAACTTTTAATCACTTCAGCAGAGTCAACATTATTCAACCCCTTCATTGGCAAGCATCTTTAGTACCTTAGCTGATATGATCTGCTGCAAACAAGATGTATAACCAGACGCCTAATATCCGATTTTAAGGAAGTGGGGGTGGTGGTGGAAGTGACGTATATGCCGTACAGCAGTCGAATTTTGTAGTTCTCTTTGTTTCGCAGGGTTACTACCCGAAACCCGAAGTTTAAAAGTACAATTAAAAACGCTACAGACCCCGTCAGGCTATGGCAGACGTGTCATTTAACCTCTTGTAAGTCAATGTACTATCACAAGAGACTTGGAAATATATTATGAAGGTTGAAAAGTTACCTGGTGTTACTTTAAAAGCTGCATTTTCAGTTAAATTAGCGGAAACCATTGTTGTGTTGAGTTATTTCATTATTACATTTGTTTGATTTGTTCATTGCAAACAGCTGAAGGTCAGTACATCTTGCCAATAAACCAGATTTACAATGGGGGTGAATAATTTGATTATAACTGTATACTTGTATTTATTATGCATATTACGCAAAGTACACTCAAAAGTTCAAAAGTTTAGGGCCGGTAAGATTTTTTTAAAATAAATGAATACTTTCAGTGAGTATGCATTAAGGATTTTTCAACTAAAAACGTGAAACTTTTTATTCGTTTTGGCCTTTCATTTACATGACAACGTTGTTTTGATTAACGGGTTTTCAAAGTGTACGTTTTTGACCAATAGTGAGAGAATAAATAAAAGACATTTATAAATTTAAAATCAATATTAATTAAATATTTCTGTGCATATCTTATAAATGTATCATGGTTTCACAAAAATATTAAGCAACACAACCGATTGGACGATAACGAGTTATCTTTTCATGAGCATCAAATCAGCATTAATGATTTCTGATGGATCACGTGACATTGAAGTCTGGAGAAAAAAAAAATCAGCTTTACCAAAAGGAATAAATTACATTTTAGAATATATTAAAACACAAAACAGTTATTTTAAAATTACAATAATAACTTTAAATACATTTTAAAAATAAAATGCAGCATTGTGAGAAAGAGAAAATTTTATATTTTTATTATATTTCTATTTTATTTTTAAAATCTTATTTAGCATTTTATAATCATTAATAAAAATGTTTAATTATTTGACTGGACTGCCAAAAGTTTTTGTTTTTTTTTTACATAAAGTTGAACTTATTTCTCACAGTAGACCTTACCTTACTGTGAGTGTGAAAAAAAGTTTCCCAAAATTTTCCAATATGCGTGACCATACGGTTGATATGTCTATAAAAGGTGAAAAAAAGTTAGTCAAAAAGTACCTGGATGACCAATATATTGTGCAATATTTAAAGTATGCATACAAATGAATCTTTACTATCCCATGAGGCCTTATGAAAGGACTTGCGTGAAAGCAACACAATTTACATTGCAATGCCAAAATGGTAGATGTCGAGAACTAAGTTTTTCCTCAAATGTAGTACTTTGACTGTATGCGATTTTGAAAATCAAGCAAGTGTAGCTGGTACTTGCATTCACACACCTATATAGTGGATGATTTTACAGTGTTTGCACAGTAATGCATCTATAAAAGCACTTGAAAAAAGGTTGGTTGTACTAGTCAGCCAAACCCAAATCTTCTTTTAAAGAAAGCTCTATTTGTGTGTTTTATGTGTTTTGTTTTGTTTTTTTTAATCATTGGTCAATTACTAAAAATATTTCACTACATCAGGGCACTTAATCTAATGTGTTTGGACAATCAGTTAAGAGCTAATCACATCTGTATGTGTTAGCAGTGAAATGATGTGCGGCAGCTGATCTATATATTAAGTCTTGTGGAATGTTTGCATATGATTAAATTAATCTAGGAGCACAGATTTCTTTTACAACTCCTCTAAAAACCCCACCCAATGCCGAGAGAGAGATAGACACACACACTCACAGTCTCTAAAAACAATACAACGCATTTGCATGCCGACTGCATTAAACAAATGTTACTGTTGCAATACTACTGCTGAGTAAGCTTTATGTAAAGCACCTATATATGCACACAGAGCTCTCAAAAACATCAGGTGAGCAAAGTGGACAGACAGCATATGAGAGAAAGAATAAGAAGTAGCGGACCTTGGTCTGGGTAAACAGCATATTTGATTTGACATTATAAAACGGTTAGTACCAATCCTTGATTCTGATTGGTCAATAGGTGTGCTTTATTCATGATAGTTAAAACACGGCTATGACCGCTTCACCCTACGGTTCTAATTATCATTGCGCCACACTGCAGTTCCTATGTTGTTTTTAATTGAGCTTTCATGCAGATTACACATTGGAACGTTGTTGCTGTTCACAATCAGGGACTATTTCTTCTAGCGGAAGGAAGGCTTTTAGTGATTTCACTTCATGAAAGTTGCATTATTTTTATTGTGTGGTAACCTTTTCATAAAAGCTATAAGGTACTCGAGGCAAGTGCTGTATCGTGATTCGTGAAGAAGTAACGACTGAAGGGGTTTGTGTCGTGCCTAACAACGCCCTTCAGCCGTTACTTATTCACGACACAGCACAGCCTCTCGTACCTTATTGCTTACATGATAAAACAAGGTTATGTTTTATGTTAAAAATGTCCAGTGTGTTTAACAGATTGTACGGTCTTAAAGGGACAGCTCACACAAAAATAATTATACCCTTAATGTCATTACCAAACTGTGTGACTTTAATATTTTAAGAATTCTTTTTTTTTTATATACAATGGAAGGCAATGGTCAAAAAAAAAAACTGTATGGTTACCTAAACAATATTATTCAAAATGTCTTCTTTTGTTTTCAGAAGACAGCAATCAATGCCATTTTTGAATGACATAAGTGTAAGTAATTGATAAAATGATTTTCATTTCGAGGTGAGCTATCCTTTTAACGTGCTTGGTTACTACTCTTCACAAACTGGTGTTTTGGGTGCACTGGGAATGTTTTGGAAAGACGAAACAGGGTAAACAACATAACTTGAACGTTTGGAAGAGAGGGAGGTGACCTTCACCCTGTAAGTGTCTCATTAGTGTGTGTGTGTGTGTACAGACTTAAAAACCTGTCAATCTTCTCTGACTCCCAATGTCAAGCCCTAATGATCTGACATTCACACACACACACACAAAAACAAACCCTTACTACACGGAAAAAAAAACAACAACTTTACATTAAAAAAAGTAATAAAAAGTTTTTATTTATAGATAAATATACCTTTTATACATATTTATTTTGCTTTTTACCTTTGACAACAACCACTAATGGAGGTTCTGTCATATTTTGTTAATATGCGAGGAGAACTTTATCCAAGTTTATCCAAATTACAGCTTCGTCTTTGTATGGTTGACATGTGCACATGTAAGAGAACTTTAAATGGATATGTGGGGAAACCATTAAAGTGAACTGAAGCTTGTGGCCTGGAAACGACAGCAGTGCGTGCATTCTCTCAGACAGATGCGCACAGTTAATGCATCAACAATGTCAGCTATTTCAGTGGGTGAGTGGCCCGCTCTCTTGGCTCTTGGGTGTATTTGGCTTCTGATATTTACTTGCTTTTATAGCCCTTACATAATGCACACACACAAACTACGACATGGCTGACTTTAACATCTCAAAGTCTGGGAATGCAGGACAGAGAATGACAGAGGAACAAAGAAAGATTTTACAGAGGATATCTGCACAATCAAAGCGATCAAACTAAATCAGGGTTTAGTTCACTAGTGTGTATATTATATGCGCTGCCCTGTCAACATGCAGCTTTTTATGTCTAGACTTCACCTTTGGACTCACCAGATTAGCAGGGCATGGACACATACAGGTAAGTGAGGGATAATGTAAAGCCAATCGCTCATTATTGCTAAATAGACCCTGACGTGAAGCAGAGGGGTCATGGGTCATCTGGAAGGGGTATTGCGATAATGAACACCTGACTTTACATTATTCCCCTTTACATTATTATTTAATATAACATTATTTCATTTCCAAGAAATTTGTCTTTTCAGACAATGGCTGCATCCAAAATCGTATACTCTCCAATAGATCTTTATTTTGAATAAGTAATCACTTGATGCCTGCTAAAAAGTACGTTCTACATACCGTATGAATAATCTGTGTAGTATGAATGTAATCTGGATATACTACATTCGCCATGTTGTCATTATCATGTGACCTACCAGCATCAGTTACGTCCCTTCACTGCCCTTGCATGCACACTTCAGAATCTCGCCGGAAGTAGAAGAATTCCGTCATACTTAGTTTTCACATAATGTTTTTCGCCTACTATATCCACAAGTTTCCGAGGAACGCTCCTGTAAAAAATAAAGTGGGTGAAACTTCCGGTGAGGCGGCGGAAGTAGCATTCCAATGGTATTTTGTGTGTTAGTTAGCGAAGAGGCTAGCTGTTTTTCGGAGAATTATTTTACTATTTAAAGACGCAAATCTTTATGAGAGACGTCGTTGCGGAGCTCAGGGACAACATGTGCTGTCTGTGGTTGTATGTATAACCGGACTAAAGTAATTCAGTGGCTTAAACGTGATTGTTTTGAACATAAGCTGTAAACGAAACCAGAGTGATCCTGCCAGAGGCCGTCTCTGATCCTGCCAACGACTGTAGTGTCCATCACCTCCCAAAAGACGACGAATCTTCCTGTGTACATTTGTTTAAATTCTTAATATTTTATAAACTCTATCAGCATGTGTTTGGCTGTTCGCTACTGATGTTACACCTAAACTCAGGGTCAAAGCCTGTGTTGATAGAATAACTTACCAAATGTGCCAGTTCAGGTAGCACATTCATTTATAATTTTGAATAAACTCCTAAACACAATGACTAAGTGTGTATTTTTTATTTTTATTGTTTGTCAGCTCGCACAACTGTCTGTCACCATGCCTTGATGAGTATTGATTATTAATAATGTTATTATAATACTCCCAACCAACTACTGTGGAGGGTAAAGGTATTGTTATTTCACCCTTTTTAATTTCGTTGAGGTTGTGTTCCCACATCGTTAGCTAGTTTGGATCGCTATAACTTGAATGACTGTCAACTGTTGTTGAATGAACGAGTGCCAAGCATGTCAAGTCGCGCTTTGTTTACTTCGAACCGGAAGTCGCGCCCACTTTTGACGCAAGGCCTCATGGGGTGTAGGAAACTTGTGGACAGTAGGGAAGTATGTGATTTTAGACAGACTGAGTAACTCGCTGACAGTAGGTGGCATTTATTGAAAAGCAGAAAAAAATATCGTGGTTACCCCAGTACACAAATCGCTACACAACTTCTGTGTCACGCAGAAGAAATAGTTTACAAACAGCCATACAGTATCCATCATAATTTAAACAAAAAGTGTGACCAGCACGATCTTCAGTAGTCTGTTCCACAAAATAATGAAATTCATACAAATTTGTAATGACATAAGCTTTCGTAAATGATGACAAGATTCATTTTAGAGCAAGTTACCCTTTAAACGCATAAAATTGACTGCTGAAAACAAAGAACAACAGAGTGGGAAGAAAATGCCAAAGACGTCCCAGGTTAAAGTAAAGAAAGAAAGGAAGGAGGAAGAGAGACTTTTTCTGATGCACTTAAAAACTGATTTGCAGCAACCTTTCATAAGTGACTTGGTCTAAGCACACACAAAGGTCTCCTTCCTGAATGAGAGGGCGAAACTGAAGGAGAGGAAAGGCTGGAGGGTGCGAGCAGAGGTCAAACACACCCATATGTGAACTGTGGGTCATCGACTCTTGACACATGTCCTGTTTGAGCATGCCAATATGCCTCTGTTCTTCATGTTCTTCCTCAGTCTCTGTCTTCAACTTCCTGAAAAATGTGTGGAGGCTCGTTTTGCAGTGAGGTGAGACTCCATTAGCAGTGTGGTAAGAGTCAACAAACGCAAATACAGCTGCAGTGGGCCACCTGGATGAGTGTTACCCTCTCAGCCCTTTCCAGGAAACTGTTCATAGACAGCTCTCATCCTGAATAATCACCACGCGCAACCGAAAAGCTCCTGGATGCAAAGCTTCCGGATAATGTATTTTCTTCTGTTTGCTACTTGTTTCCTGTATTATCTCAAAATGCTCAATTGTTTTCTGGCAGCAAACCAAAGTAAAATTCTGGTATGAGGTTGGTCTAGTTTTGCATGTTGCAAACCACATCAACCCCTTGCATTGTGCATCTGTGAGCAGTGGGCGTTTCTCCCTAGAGAAGGCATTGATGGAGGGAGTGCATATACAGTACAACACATTTCTGATGAGAAATAATCAACAGTACAAAAAATATTAGAAAATATAAGATCAAAACGCGTTATTCTAAAGCAATACTGTCCTAAAGTAGCTGTCGAGTTTCAGAGTCAGACCGTGTCCTCCCTTGAGCTCACTCCATTCTCAATGTTGTCAGATATTCTCAAATGTCCAACATGAATACGAGGTGGACCTACATGCAGCTGTGATTGGCTGATTACCTATTATGTTTGTAACAGGTATGCAAGTCACCTAGAACTGGTGGAAATGGATGGGTTAATCAACCCGGTCTCATCCCAAGACGTCATATAACTGACGTTTTGGGACGTCTTTTGACCATACGTCAATATTTGCCTTTTTAGGGCCCCCTTAAACGTCGGTAGATGAGGTTATGGGATCCTAACTCTACCCCATACCTAAACCTAACCCGTCACCTAACTGACGTTAAAGGTAAAGCGTCAGTTGTATGACGGCCCGGGATCGCCATCTACCGACGTTTAAGGGGGCCCTAAAAAGCAAATATTGACGACGACGTATGGTCAAAAGACGTCCCAAAACGTCAGTTATATGACTTTTTGGGGTGAAACTGTGTTAGGTTAATAATTACAAGTCACTCACTATGATATCATCAAAACAAACTTTGATTTGAATGAACATTCAGTTTAAGATAGTTTTTTGCTGATTGTGTCATACAAATGCTGTCCCTTGTACCTTAAACTAGAAATAGAGTAATAATCAAATGGAAATAGCACAGAATTTGGACTTTAGATAAAAATAAAAATAAAACTTTGCCTCAACATTTCTGGCGTGCAAGCAAACATCCAAGAGTGCGTGGGGTGTCGTGTGACAAACACCAGATAGACGTGTGAGGAATGAAGAAATAAAGAGAAAAATGTGGGAAGACGAGCAGAGAAACATAAGGAGGAAATGAATGAGAGGAAAATATGAAGCCACAAAAAATATTGGTTTAATTTTTTTCTGAAGAAAGCAGGAGTGGCTCTTACAATTGTAAAAGTCTTTGTATGCATTAGTCTAGGAATCTCTTGTAAAGGAGTAGTTGACTTTTCAAAAAACTTTTGCTGATAATTTACTCACCCCCATGTCATCCAAGATGTCCATGTCATTCTTTCTTCAGTCGAAAAGAAATTAAGGTTTTTGATGAAAACATTCCAGGATTTTTCTCCATATAATGCACTTCATTGGGAACCAAACGGTTCAAGGTCCAAAAGACACTTTCAGTACAAACTGCAAACCGTTCAAAGGGCTTTAAACGATTCCATACGATGAATAAGGGTCTTATCAAGCGAAACAATCGCTCGTTTAAAAAAAAAAAAAAAAAAAAAAGTTTAAGTTTTATAAGCTCAAATGCTCTCCTTGCTCTGTACTGCGATGCATAAAGTACGTGACTCTCCTGTTCGAACTCGCTCATTAAAATGAAGAAATCTTTTTCCGAGTCAATTCGTTCGTTTTGTTCATTGAATGAACCAAATGACTTGGATAAAGATTCGTTCATTTTGATGAACGAGTTCAAACAGGAGAGTCACAAACGTGCGTCACAGAACAGAGCAAGGCGAGCATTTGAGCTTATAAAACTTAAACTTTGTTATTTATCTATTAAATGAGAGATCGTTTCGCTTGATAAGACCATCGTCTGGAATTGTTTAAAGCCCTTTGAACAGTTTGCAGTTTGTACTGAAAGTGTCTTGGACCTTGTCCCGTTTGGTTCCCACTGAAGTGCATTATATGGAGAAAAATGCTGGAATGTTTTCATCAAAAACCTTAATTTCTTTTCGACTGAAGAAAGAAAGACATGGACATCTTGGATGACATGGGGGTGAGTAAATTATCAGCAAAATGTTACAGTACACTTTATAAGCATACTAGATTAAGCTAGGTGCTTATAAGTGGAAAAAGTAGTATAATGCTAGGGTGTGGTGGGTGGTTTCCAGGGCGTTGCTAAGTGGCTTTAGCATGTTGCAAAGAGCTTGGTTGCTTACTGGCCCAAAAAGTAAAAGGAGCCAAAGAATGGAAAATCTGAAACAAATCAGATTCTTTCTAAGCATGTTCAGTATACACAAACACACACTGCCTCAATTAGGATATTTCAGGAACCAACAAACCATAAACAACATTAATATTATAATATGTGGAGCAATTCCCTTCACAGGATGTGCCAAGCTCTTGTGTACACATGCGTATCAGACATGACTAAACATGCACAGCTCCCTTCTTCCTCAAAGTCAAATAGAGTCTCTTAAGCACACACACACACACAGATTTTGTCACACTCAGTATAATCAAAACAACAATATTTACCCTTAGACACATCACTTGTGGCCTTAAAAGTGTGACGTTTCCAGATTTACATGCACGTGTTGTGTGACTAGAGCAGTTAGCATTAGTACGTGAAGAGTAATGAGAAAGGGGAAGCAAAAATGAAAGTGGAAAGAGACTGGTAAGCGAAAGAGACAGCAAGTGGGCCATCAGATGTTCATTCTTTTAGGGTCTCCTGTGATTTTCTCCTCTGTGCCTACATGGTCTCTCATTTCTCTGGGCCTCAGAGTTCCAGGCGTCACTTGCTCGCTTCTCAATATTTTTCCCCCACGTTATCTCCTTGTTTGGCCTCCGTGTGTGAAACCTCTCTCCGCTCACGCACAGTTCGCCCTCCCTCCTTCCCTCTTCCCTCTCAGAATTATCCTCTTACACCAGCCAAACTTTTAACTTTGTCATCCTGTGAGTCCAAGTCGCTGCTGTTTTTCTGCTCCATTGAAAGAAATACTAGCATAGTTTCTTGCAGTTCACACAGTTAATCACAACCCCTAAACACTTCCTTTGGAATTCCCTCAGAGAGAAAAGGATGAATAATTTAGTTCATGTGAATCCTATCAGATTGTTTTGTTTATACAGAGGGTATCTTCATTACAAACTGTCCTTACTGGGTTTGGACATTTATATTCCTGCTTGAGAAGCAGTTATGCAAGACAGCTACATCTGTACTGTACTGAGAGACTCTTTCTCTCTCTCTCTCTCTCTCTCTCTCTCTCTCTCTCTCTCTCTCACACACACACACACAAAGATATGCAGAATTTGTCACCGTTTCATATACTGTATGCCTGTTTCTAAATCTTCACGGCTCCATAATATTCCCATTACTACGACCCTCAGTGCTCATTTTTCACCCCAGACACCTGTCAAGAGGAAGACAGGATAAATTTGCAAGCCAAAGTTCACAAACAGCTGATGTGCTTGGGGGTATTAGTACTATCTTTCTTCACTGAACTACAACCAAGGACTTAATTATCCATCTAAAATGTTAAATTACTCACTTGCCATGTTCAGTCAGGTGTCTTGCTCAAGAGCACCTCAGTCATTTCCTGTCTGTACTGAAAGTCGAACCCACGACCTTTGGGTTATAAGTCCAACTCTCTAACCATTCAGCCTGTTATGCTCAGCAAGGCTGTATTTATTTGATCAGAAAAACAGTAATATTGCAAAATATTATTACAACCTAAATGAACTGGTTTCTATTTTAATATATTTTTAAATGTAACTTATTCTTGTAATGGCAAAGCTGAATTTTCAGCAGCAATTAATAAAGTCTTCAGTGTCACGTGATCCTGAGAATTATCATTGATCTCCAGAATTCTGAAGTGAAATAAAGTATCACTGTAATATATATATATATATATATATATATATATATATATATATATATATATATATATATATATATATATATATATATATATATATATATATGGGAGACATGACATGTAATTCTACCCGTCCATGATGTCATAACCTAATAAAAATGGGTATTTGTTAAAAATATATATCTTCATGTTGTTTTTTTATTATTCCAGCATAGAATAGCTGTAGTGGGAGTATAAAGACCTCGACTTAAAATTTTTATCTAAACATCAAAATTGTCATGTGGTGTGACAGTCTGGGATAAGTGTGACCTTATTGATGTGACAATATACAGTATATAAGCAAAGTTTAAAAACACTTTTATACAAATTAATTCTTAAAAATCATTCCTGCCATGCAGTAATTTCCATGCTAAGTATAAGCTAGCTGTTTGTAGTTAACCAAGATTAGCTAAACTGAAAAGAACGTCATGGTGTGACACTATCATATGGTGTGACTGTGACTGGTTTTCTAAGTCACACCATATGATATATTTGTCACACAATATTACATACACATTTTTTAAGGATACATAACTATTCAAAACCTATTCAATGAATTTAATAGTGAACATTAAATTACCTATTCAATCAAATGTATTTCTTTTCAATTTTATATTTAACCACGTCTCACCATATATGCAATGCTTTCCCTGTTAAAAGATGGAATGTTTTGACTGTCGAAAACAATGTTACTGTTTTTTTTTTAGATTCTTAAAGGGATACTCCACTTTTTTTGGAAATAGGCTCATTTTACCACTCTCCCAGAGTTAAACAGTTGGGTTTTACCGTTTTTGAATCCATTCAGCCGATTTTCTGATATTTAGAAGAATATCAGTAACCAGACAGTTTCTGGTCTCATTGACTTCCATAGTATATTTTTTTCCTACTATGGAAGTCAATGAGACTTTGCATGATGATTTAGAAAAACAATACAAAATCTAATGAATCTGTACAAAAGAAATGTTAAATCTTAAGATAGTAATAAGGATTTTTTTTTTATGAATTAACCAGAGCTTGCTAGAGAGAGTAACCAAATAGTGTCCCATTTGAATGGTCAGCATATGAGGTGCTGCTACTTGTGCTGGGACTATAGCTTCAATTTTTAAGAAATTATTCTCTAATCGGTTGCATATTATGTTGTGGATATATCCCTCGAATGGAATACTGCAGTCCCTTTTGTCTTGCTCTCTCAGATATTTCACATGTTCGCCAAAAATGACTAATTATCTCATTGGGAATGTCTGACACCAGTGCATACACACTGTAACATACATGCCAGCCGCGAAAGCTTGACAGGCGTAGCAACAGTAAATAAGGAGGGCGAGGCTTAGCGAAGGGTCAAGTGAGGGAGTGAATGAAAACGAGTGAGCGTACATCGGTTGTACACTTGTTATGGGATAGAATGAGTGCACTCTATAACGTCCACTATGGTTTTGGACACCACTAAAGGGCTGTCCCCTCATACAATATTGAGGGTATAGGGGGCTAAATCTGATTTAACCTGTCTTTTTTTGCATAATGACGAGTTTAACTTTAAAGTTATGACACCATCGTTGTCAGATTTCAACAAAGAGTTCCATAGCTGTCATTCGTTCCCCAAATCAAGTAGATTGGAGCTGCACTTGCAAAACAATAAATACCTACCAGGGCATTATGAATGTAGTCAGTGAGCGAAATTACATTATTTACAGGGACAGTGATTTAAAGTCAATGATTTAAACAACATTCTCAGAGTTCAATGCTTCTAATTACAGTTTAGTTGATCAGTTGAGTGCTGCACGAAGTCTGCAGATTTAATTAAATTCGGTTTCCACTACCTACAGTCTTCGGGAGCACATTTGGTGGTATAGAATGTGACATTGTGAATTTTTCACAAATAACCAAACTCTGTATACAGAGTGAGATTGATCACTTAGAGAATAGAAGTAACAGCTCTATTTAGCTGCACTCTGCATGTATCCAGAGAGGCAGCAAACTTGATGGAGGGGATTAAGTTTACCCGCGGATCCTATCCAAGCCAGCTTCCAATCCCAGACAAGCCAAAGATTGGGAAATGGTCCATTAAATGTTTAAAGGTGCACTAGAGCATTACATCTTACAGTCTGACTCAAAGCGGTTCATTCTGGGAATTAGATAATGTGTTATAGGCCTAGATCATTAGATCACATCAGTAGCCACAATGTTTGACTACAGTTTCTTTCAGAGAGAAGAAGAGATTAACAGCACACAAACAGGAGGGTGGTAGAGAGGCAGAGATGAAGAGAAAGGCACTGTTGCACCATCCTCTTTTTCGTTGACTTTAAGCACCATGTGAATGTCCTCATCATCAGTGACACAACCACAAGGTCACAGCATTAGAAGCATGCAAGGCATTAAAGAAACACACAACAGACTATTACTTCACAAAACAAAGAAGCCATCCCATCACTAGAGTTCAAGCCCTGACATGACATATTCATGCATTGTGAGTTTGCTTGCACAGCTTAAAAGCTTTTATCCATGATTGTTATTTTATGATCATTCTAAATGCATTATGACATCATAAGCACTGTGTGCCTTTCATCTTAAGAGTTATAAAAGCTAAAACATAACACTGGTTTCACCCGTACGTAACTTTAAAGGGATAGTTCACAGTTCGCCCAAAAATTAAATTTTGTCATCATTTACTCACCCGTATGTGGTTCCAAAAGAAGATATTTTAAAGAATAGGTAACCAGCTGACAGCAGCCATTGACTTCCATTGTATTTTTTTTTCCTAGTATAGAAGTCAATGGCTACCATCAACTGTTTATTTACCAACATTCTTCAAAAACTCTTTTGTGTTCAACCAAAGAAGGAATCTCAAACAGGTTTGGAACAACGTTCATTTTCATTTTTGGTGAACTATACCTTTAACAGCATTCACCAGTGATCTTTGAAAACCATTAAAAATTCAGGTGTTCATTACGGTGCAATGGGTTTAAAGACTCCCTCAAGGAAAATGTGGTTTTATCTTGACAAGTACATTATGATAAAGAAAAAATATTAATTATAATATTGAACACAATATGAGTAACATGTCACAACCAGTAACATTCACAATCACTTTTGGAATAATTGCTCACATATATTTTGAAACAACTTCTGTATTATTCTGCTATTATTCAACGTGAAGTGTACAGCTATAAAGACACAAACCATTCGCCATTCTGATTGAATCCGTTAATATGGATCCGTCACTTTGCACACCGACCTATCTCAACAAATCTGCACTTATGTAACACTACGCTATACAGCAGGTGTTTAGGTATTTAGTGCTGTACATGTAGCATGGGAGAAAACATTCAAAGGGCTTTTAGCTGCAGCTGCTCATTGAAAAACGTGTGTGTTAACACTAATTATTTTTTGGTGTTTTTACCAAAAAAAAAAAAAAAAATTATATACAAATATATATATATATATATATATATATATATATATATATATATATATATATATATATATTGTATGTGTTTTTACCAAAAAATAATAAAATAAAATTTTACATATATATATATATATATATATATATATAATTTTATTTTTTTTTTTACTTTGTCATTTTTTACTTTGTCAAGAATATCTAAATAAAAGCTCATTTTAATATATATATATATATATATATATATATATATATATATATATATATATATATATATATATTAAAATGAGCTTTTATTTTTATTATATATATATATATATTAAAATTAGCTTTTATTTAGATATTCTTGACAAAGTCTCAAGGTCTGGTTCAAAAACTTTTGGTTTTACCAAAAAAAAAAAAAAAAAAAACCGGTCAGAAATTGCCTGAAGACAATAGAAGGTTAAACTGGCTTTATGGCAATTATGTCCTTAACTATAGCTATGACCTCTGTTAAGCATATAATAAGACCCTATTATAGTTAAATACAGCTAGTTATTTATTTATGGATACCATTGAAGACACACTCATCTGCCAATGATGCACACACACTCCAAATGAAATGCTGCTTTCAACGTAGAACAATAAGACAAGTTCGATCATACAGATCTCTCTCCCTCTCTCTCTCACACACACACACAAACCTGCAGCATGTCTAAGCAAACTCAACACAAACCACTCAGTATGTATGGGCTGCTTAAGTTAATTATTAATGACTTTTAAGACATGGAGTGCATCAAGTTGTACAGGCCTACTTTCTCCTTACTCAACGCTGCCCTTATCAAAAGGTGTTGGCTCTTTAAGCTCCAGTTAGGGATCAGCTAAAGCGGCGCTCAGTGATTTGACCAAACAATGGAAAAGAGGCAAAGATTTTCTCCCTCTAATCCTCCAACATAATTACAACTGTAATGGCGATCCAATGCGAGATTTGAAAAATGATCCGTAAAACACACACACACACACACGCACAGGCCCTTTGTTGCCAGGAGAGCAACTACACAGAAGAATTTAGAAGAGATGGCGATTTCTGGTAAACAAGCTGGCATTAACCCAGAGATATACTCAAGGGAGGAAGAAATGCAATTATGACTAAAACATAAAATAAGAAAATATAATTTCTCATTCCAATGTTTACATTCTGATTGCCCTCATTTGAGCAGTAGGGATGTGTTCTTCAAATTGTCCAGAACGGGGACATCCTACATTGATTTCTATCAGTGGGAGGTCGGTGATCTCCGTAGGCTATACATTAGAAGTCTACCTTCATGTAGCATGTGATATCATTACCAGATATTATCAATAAAGGCTCCAAGACTTGAACTGTGTTCTTATATGCAATCATTTAGCTGCTATAAATCAATGCTATGTGGTGGTCATCTGCATTGCTTTCAAATGACAGACTGAATGTACCGTTTGATTCAGGTTTTTAAAAATGTGGTGTTTAAAATGCCCATTTCTGAAATATGATAGGCCTATCATGAAACTCCCTCTGATTCCAAACAATTTCCCAAAATAAGCATAATAATGTGAGAATGCTTTTGAGCTTCACTTCCTCCTTCCTGAAAAGGTTTAAAAGACTCCAAACAGGTTTCCTTTCTAATAACTCTGAGGATTGGGGTTTGAAATTGGCCTGATCCACAGTATTTTTGATTTGACACTAAATGGTCTATGAATGTCTAGAAGGGTTAAGCTCAACTCCATATGCGACGACTCATGAATTTCAAACTCTTACATATTTAACACTATTATTTCTCGGTAGAAAACATTTAGTTTGCGAGTAGAACAGCTCGTTAGGAGGGAAAACCATCAAACAAGTACATAAAACACAAGTTGAGTGAGTGTTATGAACATGAGACCCAGAACACAAGAACTCGATCTGATGTAAGAGCGTTGAACACAAGATCTGTCCTCCTTGGTGTCAGATGTTCTCCTGTAAATTACTTCAACATGTAGTAACACAAGCCGGGAATCACGCCACATAAAATCACAGAGACACGATCTTCTTACCTCGTCCCACTTGATAAACTTGCTCCCCCGTTTGAGCACCTCATGGACAGACACCGGTTTGAGCTGTAACGCGTGTACTCCCGGTTTCGCCCCGGCCATGGCTGCTGAATCGACGGGTGGCGACGCCTCTGCTTCTCGGTTTGAAGTCTCTGACCTTTAGTGTGTACAGAACAAGAGCCTCGAACCAGAACCAGAACCAGAGCCTCGAGTCCAGCTGGCTCAACCCACGCGGACGCGACTGTCACACATTCACGAGCGAGCGCAGTTTATGACTTTTGCGATTGTTTATTCATCTAAGCGCTTATCACGGCAAGGACTTGAATTGATATTTTCCTTCCTGTCCGTCCATCCGCTTGGTAATGATGAGATCCCCGCTCAGGAGAAACTTTCACTTGACTTTGGTGGTCCCCGCTGGAATTTGCTCCTCTTTTCCTTCATGTTTTCTCCGAACTAAATGGGAGCGCGAGAAGGACAGGGAAGGAGAGAGAGACGGGGGGAGTAAGGAAGTGAAGGAAGAAAAAGCGAACAGACGAGGGAGTGTTTTTCTTTTCTTTTCTTCTGTCTTTCCGTTGTCATTCCAGTCTTTATAGAAGCATGTGCTGCTGTTTCTAAGAACCATTGCTTTCGCTTTCCTAATTTTGCCCCTGCGTTTAAGCGTGTTTTCCCTCATTCCAAGAAAGAATGTTAAACGCCAATCTCGCTGGGGGCCAAAGCACTTGAGTTTATAAAAAATAGTGCTGTAATCGATTAAAAAAAATAATTAACGAATCGCAAATTTAATCTCGATTAATCGCATGAACATTATAGGTTTAATATATTTTTATATTGTAATATTTTCCCGATGAATCTCCAATATAATGGAGAAAAAACAGGGCAACAATGTGCTAAAAGGGTACTAAAACTTGATGGTTTTCTACATAGGTGGAATATGGAAAACAAGCAATATTTTTGACAAACATTAATCACAAATGGTTTCAAGCAATCACAAACATCAAACAATCCACACACTATAAAAAAATATTGTTGGTTTAACTTAAAAAAGTAAGTAACCTGGTTGCCTTAAAATTTTAAGTTGATTGAACTGGAAAAAGTGAGTTAATACAATGAAGGAGATTGATTTAATCATTAGAAACTCAAAATAATAAGTTATCTCAACTAAATAAATTATTTAAGTTGATTTGACAAAAGAAAAAATGTTGTGATAACAAATCTTGAAAATATTTTTTACAGTGCAAAAACAACTTGGCTACTAATTACAACTAACACCCCATAACACCTCATGTATAAATGTACACAAACATTTACACCAAACAAACACTACTTTTACTCTCTCTCTCTCTCTCTCTCTCTCTCTCTCTCTCTCTCTCTCTCTCTCTCTCTCTCTCTCTCTCATTCTCTCTCTCTCACACACACACACACACACACATATATATGGTACTTTGCTGACTGACCCCTAACTGGCCCCAAACCTCCTGTCTCTCAAAACTGATTCAGGGATCCACTTCTTGAGTCTCTCCTCTCTGTCGTCGCTCGAAGAAGGAATGGCCCTAATATGTTCCTTTCACCCATAAAATGTTCTTGTGTCCATTTCCTTGTGTCACCACAAAATTCTTAATTACAAGTGGGAAGCAATAATGGAAGAAAATAGTTTTCAGTCATGATAAATTTAATTCTGAATTCCGGCAGTACAATTTAGTTTGTACATATTTAAAACTGTTAGTAAAGAAGAGAGATAAAGTTTGCCAGAAAACACTTATTTAGCCAGTTTATGAGCTGATAGGTATGAGTGACCAAACAACAACAACAACAATTAAACATAAATTATGACACATAATGCACATTCTTTGAGTTTTATGAACTTGCAAAAACACAAACTTCACAGAAGAACTTGAATGCACCATATGGCCATCTATGAAATTACAGATGCAGCCTCACATACATTCATATATGAAGAACATTACTTATTTTTCTCTTTGTCTTTTGTCACTAACATTAATGACAAAGACAGAAGCATTCTGGTCACGTATTTAGGGTGTTAGTTCACACTTCACAGAGAGTGTACATATTTGGGTTCTTTTTTTGCATCTTATTTTTATTTTATTTATTTTTTTAATTTATTTATTTCAGGCAATGGCACAAAAAGTAAAAGGCAGAAAAAATGTTTGTTAAGTCATGCAGTGCATAAAGAAACAAGGAAAAAAAAACAGAACATAGTTGTTGTTTTTTTCCATTTTTTTAATAAACAGAATACTTTTTTTCCCTTCCTTTCCTTTTTTCTCTTTTTCTTCTTTACCGACAATCGAATTCTGCCTGAAAGGGAGTGGGAAGAAGAAAACTTATTTAATCCCACCCCAGTTCACCACTTGGTGATTAATAAATTAAGCTTCATTTTTACTTTGGTCACGGATTGTTTACATGGTGGCGTTACCACAGCCACAAGAATTTATTATAACAACATTACCAACAATTTAAGAAGAATAAACAATACCAACTATGGTAATGAACAATATACCAATGATGGTAATGGACAATATACCAACGATGGTAAGGAAACATTGAGCACATGTTAACACTATAAGACAGAGTACAACATCAATATAAATTAAAGATCATCATCTCTGTATTTTAACCAGACTCTGTTTATATGACAATTTTAATTGATGGATAGTTTGACATTGCTTTTGTTGCAAGTCCAGTTTGTTCCAGAGTTTCACTCCGCATACAGACACACAATAATGTTCTAATGTAATATTGCTCTTGAATGGTTTAATAGCACTTCAATGAATGATATTGTGATCTTATATTGTAGTGCAGCCAAAGGATAATAGAAAAAAACAATATTGTTAAAAAACAAAAACAAAAATGGTAAATATTTTTAATGGGTTAAACTGAAAAAAGTTTTCGCAAATTAACACATTAATTTTGACTGTAACCCACCCCCAAAACACAAAAACATTAACATGCATGCATATTAACAGTCATCATTAGCTGCATTTCCCAAACGCATCATGAGCTTAATCGTATACCATTGATGGCAATTGCTATACGATCAACTAATGCTTTTGTTCCTTTTGGGAAACGCAGCCCAGGACATTTTGGCGATTACAGATACAGTCTTGGCTTCTTTAAGAGATATTTTTCATTGGAGGAAAAGAAAAATAACTGGCTATATTTTCAACTGGCCGTATAACTTGTTGACAGAGCTGTATTAATAAAGCCAAATAAAAGGGCAAATGTAGCCTATATCAATAAAAATAATTGTATTCCATACAAGCACTCTTGCTTATGTCATTGTGCATACCAGTTTGATAAAATCGCTTGTACATCGAATTAGCTGAACAAATGGTTTCACTAGAGTTCAAACGTTTTGATAAAACAAACGAGTCCAGTGAAACCATGGATGTTTGAGAAACAGCCTTTAGGATCCAGTCTTCAGGTTTTTCCCTGTTTTGCGGCATACAGTGCTGGAAGGTTCTAGCTTGTCAGCGCCCTTAATACTGCACCCCTCCTCCTCCTCCTCCTCATTCCAGAACAGGTGTCCTCTTCCCAGACGAGAACATACAGTAATTCTACAGGCCATGGAGAGTCAGGAAGCAGAAAAGACATTCAACGAGTTACCCTTCAAAAGTGCACCTTGCAAATGTTCTCAACTTTTATTACTTTTTGTTACACACACACACACACACTCACACACACACACACACTCACACACTCACACACTTTCAATGTCAAGCCCAGCTGGGCCTCTCATTCTGTGCTTTGAATGTGTCTTACAACCCCAGCTGTGAAGAATGAGATTTGTGGACTCAAGAGGGCATGCAGTTTTGGTAAAACTAGAACAGAAAGTTTGATGAAGAAAAATAACCACTGCCGAGAGAAAGGGAGAAAAATGAGAATATAAGGTCACGGGAGGAGAGATAACTGTAACTTCGATAACCGAGTGGTCCAGTCACTCTAATCACAGACTATTTCTGACCGAAAGCCAAGCACTCACAAAGACGCATTGTATCATAGCCCAGAGACATAAGTTAACATACACACAGCTTTATCCAGAACATATTCGATTATTTTTTTTAAAAAAAGAAAGCCATTTAAAGATGTCATCTGAACTTTCTTCAAAGTTCCTCCTCTATTTTTTTCATCTGTTTATCTGTTTTTTCCTAATGAGAAATCCCTGACAGAGTCTACAGTAGCAGCAAAGGCTGATCACATTACTTTTTAGATAGCAGAAATGTGTGCCAAATGCTCTGAAACCTCCTCAAAAGCTTCTTTGTTAAACCTCAGGCAGGACTGACTCAAGGTCTTCTACGGACAAACAGTTGACTATTGCCATCTAGTGGCACGTCATAACTGGAACGGGAATACCAGGGAACAACTATAGTTCCAAACACAGGAGCTACATGCTACATATATTGTCATAAAATTCTAGCATGCAATTAATATGATATGTATGATTATTTATATGGTATTTAATTATAGGATATTTATAGTTATTAGTGCCAACAAATGTGGTTTAAATTAGTCAGAAATCAGTTTTCAGTTGCCTTTTAAAGCATTGGTTCTATGGCAGGATGCCAGGGTCCACAAAGATAAAATAAGACAAATTACAATTTAGTTGACAAAAAAAACTAAATTTGTATTTCTGGTTTTAATTCACCCTCTCAATATGTTTTTAGAAGATTTATAGAATTTAATATTAAATATTACAATTTTCGGATTGGAAATTGTAGTAGCCTATTTGTTTTTGTTTTTAATTTATTCTTGCTCAGTAAACCATACAACTGGGAATGCCGGCCTTCAAATAGCTATTGTTGTGGACAATGGGGGCCTTGGAGACAAAAAGGTTGAAAACCACCGTGTTAGAGCCAGATTATTTTTATACACAAATGCTTAACACTACAGCTGTGTTATTAATGCATCGGTTCCCTCATCATTCCTTCAGTTTCTCTCAATGGCCACAGCTGTGGACTAATCAAACTAATCTCTCATCAAAATGGCGCTTTTGTTTCCTCTTCCCACCCACTGCAGGCATCCTCATCGCTCTGTGCCTTCACAGATCCCTATTTCACTGGCTCTCTCTCTGTTGTTATACCCCTAATTTAGGTCATTTTCTGTTTGCCAAACACTTAACTGCCAATTAACTTCCTTTATCTTTTGTGATGCCATCTTTTACTTCAGCCAGGTAGCAGTAGTAGCTACAACTGAAACTAATGTCTCGGTTGATAATTCACTGGTTGTGTGAATTTTATACGGTCAGAATTGATTAAGTTGTCATTTTATCCTGGGTCAGTCATGAAGGCTGTGAATCGTGTTTTCAAAAAAAATGCTATGAGTGTTTGACAAGAAGAGATGTAGCAAACTTCGTTGTTTATGTAGCAAACTTCGTTATTTCACGTAGTATTTTGAAAAAATGTTCTATAAATCTCAATAGGTCTGTGTCAAATGAATTCAGAACTCCTGACGGAAGCACATATATTACACACAAATTCATTTCAGCCATTTTTGATTACTCAGGACTTAATGTGCCTGAACTCTCACATTGAGCGTTTGCCTGGGTGAGTGGTTTGCCTTTGCGGCAATAGGGGGAGTGAGGGAGCTTATTTTGAGTAGCTAATTTCACCTAGGTACCTCCCTTTTGTTCAAGCTCACACAATAATTTGACATTTTATAATAAAACTATTCATCGTACACATCACAACACAACATGTGGGTAAAATGACAAGTGTTTTATTTCATGAGGCGTATCTGACATGATTCTTAGCTGTTAGGGCATATCTGGTGGTATTAACCTTTCTTAAGGGATTAGGCCTATGTCACAGAGATTATGTCATTAAGTTCACACAAAAATCAAGTCATGAATACAGCTTTACCCACTTAACCCTCACACACCTAGGGATCATAAAATTATACTTAGAGACCATAGCAGGGTTGCGATACTAAATCTACACTAGATTTATTAGAACATGATAGTGTGTAATTCAATAGAAAAAAAAATAATGCAGCAATACTGTCATACATATTCAAATATCTGTATGTCTGAGTGTACAGATGCATATATGAGAAAAACTGTGTCACAGCATGCAGTGGGTTTACTGGACTGTAAGATCCAGACACAGCATTTTGAATAATTCATTGTCTTCATGCCACTTGTAAAACATAGCAGTTAGAGGTATGTGCTGTGACCTCTGAAATCAGCCTACAGCATTCTAACGACATTCCACTTCTTACTTTTTTTTTTTAAATCATTTTTAAACTCAGCATGTTCCGGCTGAATCTAAAATGTCTACTGGCACTTCCTTTCTGTATTACGGAAGCGTTCTTTTCTGTCATTCTGCATTTACTTGAAGAAAAAAAAAGAAAATATTTTTCTGTTTTTTCTGCGAGTTAATTATCTCAGAATTACAAGCTCTGTTTTTCTGAATGAATGACTCAAAAACTCATTAATTCAGAAAAACATTTTTCAATGAAAAATGATTTTGTAATTCTGAGATAATTGGCAGCACCCATAAGGGGGCGACCCACTCCAAATAGAAATAAACAGTTTTTTCTAGAAGATTTTTTTAAGGTGCATTGCGCAACATTTCATGTTAGAAATACCTGTTTTTCTAACCCATACATGCTTAAACAACTGCCTGATGGTCTGAATGAGCTCTTCTCTGATCTCTGTGATTGCCTCTATAATCCTGTACAGTAAAATAAATAAGAGGGTTTCGGGACGGAATTTGAGACTGGGCGTGACGTCATGCGCGTTCACGCTCACCTGGCTATGTCTGGCGGGTTTGTGTATTCGCCGCCATTCTCCGTATCAGCGAAGACAACTCAAGCAAGAAAACTCTAGTCAACTTTCGACAAAAGTAGAAGATGGATTCAAAGAGACTGGCTTGTAGTTCATTCCAAACCCCAACGCAAACTCTACGTAAGACAATGAGAATAAAACTTTTGTCTAGTGCCAGCCGTCGGAATAAGACGAGAGTCAACATCGGGAATGCTTTCAACAAATGGAGAGATCTCCGGTCTGCTCTAGGGCTCAAACGGGATTCTAATAACTTATATTGTTCATGAACGTGTTTCCATAATAATACAATCATAAGTGGATACAGTAAGCACATAAAACAGTTCAACATGGAAATAGATGGAAACAAAAACCGAAGTTTTCTACTACCCTCGTTTTCCCCTCCCACATAAGTGTGCAATTTACTCAACTGCATTTCCTTTCATATATTTAAAATGAATTGCAGATTTATAACTTTATTACCTCTGAAGACATTATGACTGTAACAAAATATTTGTGCGGATGATGGTGCTTTGTTTATGAACAGCTTGTGCAAGCGTGCGTGTGGTCCATGAGCGTGCACACCTCTGGTTGCAGTGTCGCTTGTCGCCAGAGGGGGCATAGTTCTGCAAAAACTCAGAGACTTGCGCGATGCACCTTTAAGGCCCGGTCATAACAATACTGATGACTATAAAGATAACTAGCATCCACACCAACAGACGATAATGTTCTGTTTATTATGAGCATGTTTTGTAATTATGTTTTGAATGCTGCCTTGAATGTAATTTGGATTCTGACTGGCTGTTCATGTTTTTTTTATTAATCAGTTAATATAAAATCAGTATAAAAAAATTCTGATGTAGCTAGCAAATTGTTTGTGTGTAGGCTACCTTTAAAGTTGGCATGAAATGGAAGTTACGACGATCTTTTCTTTCCTTTTGTGACACACTATATTGACAAAAGTTTTGTGACGTCTCCCTTTACATGCACATGAACTTTTAATGACATCCCATTCTTAATCCAGGGTTTAATATGGAGTTGGCTCACCCTTCACAAGCTATAACAGCTTCAACTCTTCTGGGAAGGCTTTCAACAAGGTTTAGGAGTGTGTTTATGGACATTTTTGACCATTCTTCTAGAAGCACATTTGTGAGGTCAGGCACTGATGTTGGACGAGAAGGCCTGGCCTTCTCCTCTCTAATTCATCCAAAAGGTGTTCTATAGGGTTGAGATCAGGACTCTGTGCACGCAAGTCAAGTTCCTCCACACCAAACTCACTCATTCAGCCTTGCTTTGTGCACTGGTGCGCAGTCATGTTGGAACAGGAAGGGGCCATCCCCAAAGTGTTACCACGAAGTCGGGAGCATGAAATTGTCTAAAATGTCTTGGTATGTTGAAGTATTAAGAGTTCCTTTCACTGAAGCTAAGGGCCCAAGCCCAACCCCTGAAATCCCCCTCCAAACTTTACACTTGGCACAATGCAGTCAGGCAAGCATTTCTCCTGGCAACCACCAGATCCAGACTTGTCCATGGGCTTGCCAAACAGAATGTGCATGAATCGTCACTTTAGAGAATATGTCTCTGCTCTAGAATCCAGTGGCGGGAAACCCATTCCATGAAGCTTTCTACGGAGTGTTCTTGAGCTAATCTGAAGGTCTTTAGCTATTGACTCTGTATAAAGTCGGTGACTTCTGCACACTGCACTGTGATTTTACGTGGTCTACGTCTACCACTTTGTGGCTTAGCTGCTGTTGTTCCGAATTGCTTCCACTTCGTTATAATACTACTAAACAGTTGACCGTGGAATATTTTGTAATGAGGAAATTTCACGAATAGACTTATTGCACAGGTGCCAATCACGGCACCATGCTTGAATTCACTGAGCTCCTGAAATGGATGAGCGACCTATTCTTTCACAAAAGTTTGTAGAAGCAGTCTGCAAGCTTGCTTGATTTTATACAACTGTGGCCATGGAAGTGATAGGAACACCTGAGTTCAATGATTTGGAGGGGTGTCCCAACACTTTTAAGATAATATAAGTGAAACAGCTCGGGATGGATTTTGTCCATTGGGAATTGAGTGCAACAGTCGGATTCCAGAAATAAATTCATTCATCCATTCATTTTCTCCATAGGGAAATTGATTTTTAATGATAAACCTTTACTGTGAGCTATACGAGTTTGGTAATTTATAGTATTTGCTTCTGAAGATGTCAGCTCACATTATTTTAAACGTAGTTTAAAATAATTGTTTGAAAGCTGAATTTGTGGTGAAAAACTACATTATCCATGATGCTGTACATAAAATTCCACCAAACATAGTCAAAAACAGGCAAACCCAAAAGATCTCTTAGCCCCACCCACTCCCACTGCAAATAGAGTGCCAAAGTTACGACGTCACTCTGTAGGCCAAAACGCGGAAGTGAGTTAGCATTTTAGCACTACGGTTCCCTCGCTCTAAGTCTATGGGATTTTTGAATGGGTTTTTGCTAAATTGCCTGAAATAAGGTCTGTGGTGAACAAAGCCTCTAAATATTTTCACGTTTTGATCTATGACATAAAACACACCAGTTATAACCTGCTTGTGGTTTTTTAAACTTTATTGTGTCTGATTGTGTTTTTTAAAATCTTTATATAGGCTTCAAAATGTATAAATTTTGGATTAACTTGTAAAGCAGACTGATCTCATGAAGTAGCGTGTGTATGACACGCCAATTCGTATTTGCATTTTTGGCGTGCTATCAAGACGCATAATCGCTTTTCCGCGTGTTTATGAACGCCGTTGACTTAACGTTATATAAATATATGACTTACCTCAACCCTGTCCCAAAACTTAACCATCACTGGGGTTAATGTCATTTATGACTGTTCCCTTACCATCCTAGGTAAAAAAAAGATATGACTTACCTCAACCCTGTCCCTAAACTTAACCGTCACTGGGGTTAATGGCATTTATGACTGTTCCCTTACCATCCTAGTGAAAAAAAAGATATGACTTACCTCAACCCTATCCCTAAACTTAACCGTCACTGGTGTTAATGGCGTTTATGACTGGACATTTGACGCGCGTGTACAGACACGCGGAATGACGCGGACGTTAATGGCGTAGACATACACGCATACACGCGGATACACGCGGATAGCTCAAAATGCATAGAGATAACACGCCACTTGTTGACTCGAAAGTGGCGTGTATGTTTACGCAAAAGTCGTGATGTCATGTTGTGTAAAGATTATCTTGCTAGACAAAACGTGTAAGGGTTTGTTAAACACAGATCTTATTTTTTTGCGATTTTCCAAAAGTCTATGGGGAAAATGCATTGCTTTTCGACCGAGGGAACCCATGCGCCGCAAGCTTCCGAGTTGTCCTACAAAGTGATGTCATCACTTCGGCACTCTATTCTGTAATCCAGTAACTCTCAAAATGTGTAGTTTTTTATTTCTTCATGATTTTTAATTTGATTATGCTGTTTGCATTGCTTCATATGGGATTGTAGTTTTTTCTCTCACTAAAGCCGTTAAAGGGTTAGTTCACCCAAAAATGGAAATTCAGTATTTACTCACCCTCATGTTGTTTCAAACCTCTATGTGTTTATTTGTTCTGCTGAACACAAAGGAAGATATTTGGAAGAATGTTTTAATCAAACAGATCTCATTCCCCATTGACTACCATAATATGTATTTTTCCTACTATGGTAGTCAATGGGGAATGAGATCTGTTTGATTAAAACATTTTTCCAAATATCTTCCTTTGTGTTCAGCAGAACAAATAAACACATAGAGGTTTGGAACAACATGAGGGTGAGTAAATACTGACAGAATTTTCATTTTTGGGTGAACTAACCCTTTAAGTACACAGTCTTGTAGGCTATATTTGTCTAATTTTCAAATAGTTTTTGTGTCTTGTTATGACCTCATTGCTGGTTGACTTGGTTAATGGCTTTTAACACTTTCAAGATTTTGTTTTTTAAAATCTCTATGTAAAAAAAAAAATGCTTTCGAAATCAACGCCCCTCAAAAAAGTGAACGGGCACTGTTGCACTATATTGATTGGTTTGCTATTGTTGGGATATTGTGTGAGTGACATCAGAGAAGAGAAGAAATGGCTCTGCAAGAGGGAGAGGAAGTTATATTAATTAAATATTATGAAACATTTTTTTTTAAAATAATGATGAATAATAATAAATCACTTGGAATAAATACTGCAATATTCCAAAAAAAAAAAAAAAAAGATATTTCAGTTTTGATTTCAGGGTGACTTTAACACAAATAAAATATTCTGGTTTGGCTTAGCTAGATCCTGCTGTTACAGGCCGGCGAGTAAGGAAAAACAAACATTGTTATTCCCTTTAAAAGATTTTATTTTCCTGATGTATAAAATAAAAGTTACAGACAGACGCCCAAACAGAAAAGTCTTAACAGAGTTCAAAATGTCACATGTAGATGCCACTATTAAAGAAACCTTTTGTTTTTATTCCTCACTTATTATAGCAACTCACTTGAAATAACAGGATTATCTGGTTGTATTTAGCCTGAAGTGAGGGTTGGTTAACTTATTAGTCAGCAATAGAGACAGGAAGAGAGAGGCTGTCAGAGAGGGAGGGAGAGAAAGGACAGCCGTGGCTCAGAGGGGGTTACACACACACATCACTCGGGTGAGAGAAGCAGATAGGAAAAGAGAGGAGGGGGAAAGGAAGGACAAAAAGAAGGGGGACACTGTACTGTTTGTTTTCGTTTTAATTACTTCGAATAAGAAAGGGAGCGCTGCCGTTTCTCTTTAAATGCACGGTTAAATCATTGCAAACGGCTTCCATTTTTATTGAAAGGATAACAGTAACGTTAGGCCACGAGGAAGACGCTGGAGTTTGAACTGAAGTGATTTGAGCGTTTGTGGAATTACTTTCTAAAGCAAAAGGAGACACGCGGTTTGCAGTCCAGTAGCTTAAGTGTTTAGCGGCTTAATAGATTGGTACACGACCAAGCGAAGCAAGCAAGCAATCAAATATACTTCATATGACTTTAGAAATATTATCAAGTAGTTGCCAAATGTCATTGAGTTCCGCGAGAAGGAATAAATAGCTTTATTAGTGGCCTTTTAAATCACACTGCTCTACAAACACGGGGAAGAAAACCCGATCTTCTTTACCAGCCGGTTATTCACAGCAGATTTGCGGACCATGGCGGCGGTAACAAGTCCAGAATCGAGCCAACCAGCTCGCGTTTACTTCCAGACACCCACCGGTTCAACCGAAGAAGCCGAGACCCCGGCCCGCAAGCAAGGACGGGTCACAGTGAAATACGACCGGAAAGAACTGAGAAAGAGACTTAATTTGGAAGAGTGGATTATTGACCAGCTAACGGATCTCTACGACTGTGAGGTAAGACTCTTTGTAAAAGCTTTACTTAGTAAAGTAAGATAAACTATTCATCTTTTGGGATTGTGGTGGATTCGTTTATTTACTAAAAAGGAAATGATAAAGTCACGAGTTCAAGAGCTAATTCATAGATAAATGCTGTAACGACAGTAGAAGTGAAGTTATATCCTACGCAGCCACCGTAACTTAACGTTACATCATTACGAGCGAATGTGCAGAATGTAAGTATACGTCAATCTGCAGTTGACCCATATTTTACTTAAAGAGCGCATTACTACGTGTAGGCTATTTCGACTTTATCTACAGTACCTGCGCGTTATCCCGTAACGCGCGCTGACGTCACGTGTACGTCGCGTTCGAAAATGTCGGTGAGAAGGTCAACTGATGAAACTAACAAGTAATAGTTAATATTTTATAAGGCGAGCGATTTAAAACGTATCAAGAGTGGAAAATGTGGGTGATGATATACCGTCTCAGGGGTGCTGTCGCTACATTATGATTAGTGAGATTTATATACGGATTTTTTTTTTCGTTTCATTCAGTGACTCGTTCTGGAAGCTAACGTTACATCGTTTGACCAGAAGGTGTCGAGAAGCGTGTCCCCCGCGTACAAATGTGTGTGTCCTGTGACCGTTATGTGATGTCCGTGACCTTTTATTTGACATGTGACGTAGCTACTAACAAAATATAACTTTACAAAAATAATTAACTCAGGTGTTGTACAATTTAACAACGAGGAACAATTATCCTGGCACCTGAGTCTTACTTAAAAAGACAGGGTTTCTTTTATTCAATTTTCTTCTCAACTCATGACCTTTTTCCCCAAACGTTTTGTTTGCCTTGTGGCTCTTGAGTGTAAATAAATAATAATAGGCCAAAAAAAAAACAAACAAAAAAAAACAAGTATGCACTAAAGATTAATTTAAACAAGCCAACTGGTTGTAAAGGCTTGTTTTACATAGTCTTTGTGTACATGAAGTAAAAAATGAGTGTTGAGAATCATAAACCTGTCTTAGGAGGGAACATCCAGCATTTTAATAAAAGAGATGCACGTGTGGTTTTGCATATTCCTCATGTCTCTTCGATGTACCCTCCCCCAATCTATAACCACACACCCTGACACAAACATTTGCTTCCTCATGTTATCCAAACCCGACCAAAGTTAAATCCGCTTTGCCAACTTTCCTAGCTTTTTAGTAAACAATAGTGCATGACGTGCTTGAGTCTTAATCCTTTTCATTTAAAACTACTAAAATTGTCAGAAGCCAGATAACCAATTTTGTCGTGGAAGGAGCCAGCATGGCACACTGCCATCGAGAGAAGCAATCAAGTCATTATAATCTTACTTTCTGCACAGCAAGTGGTTGGTTTCCCTGGATGAGTTTGTAGTATTTTAAAAAGACCAGACATACAGTAAATGCTTTAGTAACAATGTTACAGATGTGGCTTGGCGTTCAGGAAAATTGCTGCGGATAATAAAAGAGAGGAGAAAACAAAATACTGACTAGGAGGGTAAAACATGAGGGAAGAAAATCATTTTTCAAGCTCAGCGAGTGTGTTTTCAGGGAATGATTGACTAATGACTGAGACATCATCATCGCTTGATTGGAGTCTCTTTGAAATCAAGAACTAATGGCAGTGTTAAATGAAGTTAAAAAAAAGAGGATGCAAAAATCAAGGGAGAAGTAAACAGACAGTCATTGATGGAGACTAACAGACGGTCTGTGAAAGAGTTGGAGGGAGGGAGGTATGGAGAGGGACAGCTGTGGCTTTGGCCAGCAACACAAGGATGGCGTTGAGTGTTTTTCCTCCTTCCTCTCATTAACACTCACACAGTGTGTGTTGGACTATACAACTACACGTTTTAACATGTAATGTCACATGAAATTGCTAAAATAAATCTGATTTGGACTAGGTTTAAATGAATGAGTCATGTGTACATCTGTACACTGTGACAAGGTTGAGGTTTGTTTTAAAACTCATTTTTGCTATCAGTTCGTTCACTTTGGAATGAATCAGCAAAATTTGTAAATGCGTATATGAAGGGAAAGGCAAATAAATGAAAAAAAGAGGGGATGAAGGATATTCTGACAGGCTTAGGAGGAGAAGGAGAGGCATAATTGCAGTTTCTGGGATCATCGGGTTGATGCTGCATAATGGAGACTGCCGAGCCGTGAGTCATGACCGAAGGAAATGCCAGTGACAGGCGAAACTGCAGGAAGTGTGTGTGTGTATGTTGTGACTCTGATGTTTTAAGAAGGCAGTAAAGGTCACAGCAGTCCCGTGACCTCAGCTTTGGAGCAGTCCTTTTGTGTGCGCGCGTGCCGTGCAGGGATAAACCGTGTCAGGATGTTGAGCCGCTCATTATATTGGCTCTTTATTTGCTTTGTGTGGAGTTCTCTTATCTCCTTCCTTCCTCACTCTCAAACCTTATTTGAATACTTCAGTTCCTCACCTGCTAGCTGCTGTCAAGCATCCCCCTCCACCAGTGTGAAAGTGTGTGTGTGCTGTGTGTTTCTTCATGCATCTGTGTTTTAGTGTGTAGGGGAAAGAACAGGTTCAGGCATGTCCTACAGTCAGAATGTATATTTTAAAAAGCTGCTTTGCATGTCTGTTAGAGATTTGCAAAAGAAAAAAAAACAAAAAAAACACACACACTATATGCAACTTATTCTACACTACCGTTAAATGTTTGAGGTTTTTAAGAAATGATTAAAAACAAAACATTTTTTATGAAATGTTTCAAGTCAGCAAAAAAAAAAAAAAAAAAAAAAAAAAAAAAGATTTCTGAAGGATCATGCGACTCTGAAGATTGGAGTAAAGATGCTGAATTCCGCTTTGTCATCACAGGAATAAATAAAATATAAAAGTTATTTTAAATTGTAATGATATTTCAAAATAATTCTGTTTTATTGTATTTACGTATGATCAAATAAAAGCACTCATGGTGAGCTTTAGAGACTTCTTTCAGAAACATTAAAAAAGTCTTCTTACTTTTGTACTGTAATGTCAATAATAGGGAGTTGGATCTCTTCATTTGTCTCATAAATTTCTCAATTGTTGTTGGCAGTTTTGAGGTCAATACACTCCCAAAAAACAGAATTCCTCAGAATCTGTATGTAGAAATGAAGATGAATCATTCAGCTGAATAATAATGACACATATTACCAGGTATTTGGAGATTATGAATAAGCCCAAACCTTATTTTATTTACTGTAGCAAAAACACTTGATTTGTGGATTTAGATTATTTTCTTAAACTTTTAATTTTGATTAATTTCAGTTTATACACGACAGATACCGTATAACATCAAATTGCACTTACTGGATAATCATATCATGCACTGTCTCTCAATTCACATACTGTACATCCTAAAGAGTATAAAAGAACTGTTTAGTTGCTGTTATTTTTAGACTTTTCAGTCGATAAAAAGTGATAAGAAACATAAGGCAGAAGTTAATAAATACTCTGTCATAAACTATGCATATCAATAGTTTAAAGATCCTATTTTATAATGTAGTAGAATGTACCATTCTGCGAAGTATGTTAGTTCTTAGTACAAGTGTGAATTTGGATGCAGCCATTATCTTAATTTGCTCAGCATCTTACATTCTGTTGTTTGCATAACTGTATTTACACAGCCGCTAATCACAGATCCTGATTACAGAGAGGGAGAGGTGAGTATACACTAATGCTGATTGACTAGTTATTTTCCACACTGGAAGCCTAAGAGTTTGCAACCTGTCAACTTCATCTTGTGTGAATGTTTAATGATTCTGTTCTGTTCGCAGAAGTGAACAACAAATCATTTAAATGGTCCTCAGTTATAGACCGAGACTTATTGATCTCAATGTGCTTCAAAGCAGGATGTCTTCAGATCTTGTCTTTTCTGTTGGTCACTCAGTGATCCTTATGTAAAAGTGTTCTGATCTGGCTGGAAATAACCTTTTGTGCACAGCCTAATTCAAGAGCAGAGGATTCAACAAAGTGAACTAAGTTAACTTTTCCAAACAGACAGACTGTCTGGCTCTCTAGCTTGTTTATAATCCAGTTAAGTAATTCTGTGTTGCCTCAGAAGGTTACTGTAGGTTGAAGCCATGAGAGCCTAAGATAACAGTATTGGAGTGAATATAGACTATTTGATATTAGGGTCACAATTGTTGACTTAATTACAGATTTGTCGATTAATGTTTTGCCCCCTTTTTTGTTGAAATTTTGATATCTTTTGCATGCCTTTCTGATGGTATAAGCCAGAGCCGTTAAATATGAGAGTTGCGACACTCTTGATCTTGCCGCCACGTGGTCACGTGGTTTGGGTAGCTCTTAATAGTTCTGAATAGAGCCGCACTGTCAACCAGTTTGAATGATTTTAAGCGGGACAGACATCAGAAGGTATATTTGCCGCAATTATCTGTAAATTAGATTGGACTTAAAAAAAATTAGACTGCAGTCAGATGTCCACGGTCAATCTGACTGCAGTAGATGTGAAAGATATTAATAAAAATTATGTTAATTCAGCCAGCTCACATACCTGCACAGACAGTATAGTGGACAGAGCCATCTCATTGGAACTCCATTGAGACAAGTGAAGCCCAGTTTTAGGGATTTTTTTTTAGGAATTCTGACTCAAACCATCTCAAACAGAGCTTGACGACGTAGATGTGACTTGAGCAATCCATCTGTATTCTAGTGGCTGTGACATGAGAAATCTGAATCATTCCCTTCCGAAACTTGCAGAGGTGGAGAGTGTGAGTAGGAGCTGTCGATGAGCTAGGAGCAGGAGAAACTTTTGCTAGGTATTCTGATTAATTATTTTGTCATTTTGCCTCCACGTTTCCCCAATTGCCCGCAAGCTTCTCCTCCTGTCCATACGGTAATCTCTCTACTGTGCGACAGAGAGTCGCGTGGTTATGACGCAATCATTAGCCTACTTTTACAAAAAACTGCTTCTACGGGACCATAACATAAGCTACAAGGTAATAGAGCATTTTATACATTGTTGTGTTTGCATAGAAATAAATAATGGGCAAATGGAGTCTTCAGACGCCTCAGATGTAAAGTTATTTGCTGTCAAAGTGACGCCAAAATGAATGGGAGTCAATGGAAATGCTAAGTGAAGTTCTGCTACAAGATGGCGGCACCCGGCCGGCTTCAACATCCGGTCGATGGATTACCCCCTTGCATACCTGTATTTATTTCCTGTTTTCGGTCGAAGTCCACAGTAGTCGATTGTCGAGTTCGCTCGCGCGATCATTGGTAACTAAGCAACAGTGGACACTCAGACTGTCAGCTGTCAAGCGATGACGGTGTTCTGAGTTGAACACACGGTTAATAGCCTCTATGCACGAACCCTGCTGACGTGTGTTCGAACGAATCTCAGTCAGCGTCTTTACTTCCGGAACCGCGTTCTGCAGGCCAAGTGTATAGGCGGCAAAACTGTAATAAAATCCGTTTTCTCAGAAACGGAGACAACGATTTTAGAAACGCTGATTCGGTAGTCGAATTTCGTATGATATGAGAGAATACTAACACTCAAAGTTGTTGATTTGGCTCGAAATATATAATTTAAATAACTTCTATTTTTTACTCTTGCGTGACAGCTAACTGCCTCACAGTGTTGTTAACATCATTCACGTTAACCGGAGGACGTTTTTATAAACAGCGAGTGTAATTTGACACTATATCCACCTATCGCAAAACCGGCTTATGACCATAGACTGACGCAGCACCGGAAGTGAGTGGGCGTGCTGAGACAAATATGGAAGCGATCGTGCATAGAGCCTATTACCAATGATTGCGTGCAGGAACTCGACAATCAACTACTGTGGACTTCGACCGAAAACAGGAAGTAAATACAGGTATGTGAGCTGGCTGAATTAACATTATTTTTATAAAAGGGGTGATGAACTGAGAAATTGTTACATATTACATAGCTAAAGAACATAGATGCAATTACATAGGTAAAGGAACATAGATGCCTACCTTGTGATGACAAACCGGATCGAGCTACCGAGCGAGCAATGCAAAATATTGTGCAGTGCCTGGTTGTGGAAGACAGTCGCTGCAGCTTCCTCTGAATTCCAATAGGACTGCATAGATAAACTTTATTTTTAATGACGTTCCACTCCAGCTGATGAGGTAAAACATCGTCGTCTGTTCGCTTCATTTCACTGAGGATTGTCCTGTAAACAAGACTGGGTTTGCAGACCGATTAATAACACCACTCACATGGCTGTGCACTTATAATGACAAATCAAGGATGTTAAGAGATGTTAAAAAAGGGATGTTAAGAGATGTTAAAACTTGCCCCATTGAAGTCAGCAGGGTGCGAATTTTAAAAAGAGGATAACATGGTGTAGGCAACACCGATTTTTGTTGTTTTTGTCTGTATTGACAGCACTCCAAATGTACAAAAAAATTAGCTCAATGTTAAAATTGACCGGAGTTCTCCTTTAAAATTGAACCTCTAAATGAAGACGTAAAACAAAAAAATCAGTTTTCATCCATGCCTTAAATTCCATCTATCTCCACATCAAAAATGCATGTGCAGGGCCTGAACTCCATCTGTGACATCATCACCAGTCTTATATCAGGTCAAAGGGTGTACTCGCAGCAATATATGAAGAGTTCAGATGCAAAAGCCTCTAAGTGCCATTTGAATTTTTCCTCTAAAATGATCATTTTTATTAAGCTTGTATATTTAAGTTCAGTAATTTCATTTAAATAGCAATGAAGATTACCTATTAATTGTCATTTAAGTGAAATTACTGAACTTAAATATACAAGCTTGATAAAAATGGTCATTTTAGAAGAAAATTTCAAATGGCATTTAGAGGCTTTTGCATCTGAACTCTTCATATATGCTTCAGTCCTTTAATGATGCAGAAACACTTTCATTAGTCTAAAGGGCTTTGTGATAATCACCGCTAGAAACCTGTAATTACAGAAACTAAAGCAGCGGAGCACAGTAACGTTTTCCCATTTTCCTCTTCGATTTCCAGCTTGATGTAAAGGCTGTTTCTTCTCAGTGTTTTTTTTTTGTATCCATGTACTTGCTGTTATTAAAAACTCTTTTTGGAGTGCCCTGTTCTGAAGGTGCTGGATTAGTGGAATTGTGGGTTACTTGGTTTCAAGTACGAATAGAAATACACATGCACAGACATGCATGCGCACACACTTGAAGGCGCCCAGACTGAATATCCTAAAGTGCTCTAATCAAGGGAATATGATGAACGCTTGCCTGCTTTATTCCGCTCCAGAAACGACAGACGAGATAGAGAGAGGGGAGGGGGGCTTGCAGGTCTTACCCTGTTTGTTTTTCTCTTTATCACCTCTGCTTTTTCCGCTCTTCTCCTCTCCAACTTGTTCTATCTTTAGAAAGAATGACCACAGAGCCATATTTATAAACACTACACTACAGCACACATTATACACCACATATTGATTCAAGATCTCATGATGTTTTGCAATGACGATCCCAGATCAAACACCACTAATGGATTTTGAAATTCCCAAACACTTTCTGTCCTGTGTTGACTCATTTCCTGTTGATACATAATTGTTATGACTGGATTTTATTAAAAGTGCAATTGTAAATGTTTTTTTTCAGTGTGTAGAGATTTTTTTTTTAGAAAATAACAAACAGGGTGGATGGATTTGTACCACAATATAACCTAATAGTTTTGTACACACACTGCGAACAAATGATTATTTTCAAAAACAATAGAAAAGTGAATTTTGCATAGGCCCCCTTTCACTGTAAAATGATCATGATTTTAACGGTAAAAGACCGGAAATGGAAAAACTGTTAATTGGTCAACAAAGTTTCAGTACTATATATGGTGAGATCTAACTGTACATTTAAAGGGGTGATGAACTGAGAAATCAAATTTTCCTTGAGCTTTTGACATCTAAGAGGTCATCATATTATAAGAATATCCTGTAAGTTTCAGAACTGAAAACGTCCTTGTTAGTCCAATAAAAGCTTTTATTGACACCAGCCTCAGCAAACGACTCATTTTTAAAAGTGGGGAACTATGACACCAAAGAGGATAAAACACCACCCCTGCAGAAGAAGATCAACTCCTACTTCAACACGGCCGGTTTAGCCCGCCCACCGATTCGCGCATTATACGTATAGCTAAATAACACAGACCTACCTTGTGATGACAAACCGGATTGAGCTACCAAGCAATACAAAATATTGTGCACTGCCTGGTTGTGGAAGAAGACAGTCGCTGCATATGCGAGTGAGGTGAAACTCATTATAATATGCAAAACTGTTCTCCACTCACAGCAGAGGGCGTTTACTTCCAAGTCTTCAATGCAAGACGCCCATAAAAACCGAGCGTTTTTGTGCTAGGCTCAAAACTAGGGTAGAAAATACCCTATTACTTATTCATTTTGATGTTTTTGAATGAAAAAAACAAGCGAACATCATAAGTTGACCTCGGACAACAATATAATAAAATTTAAAAAACAAGTTCATGACCCCTTTTAATGTAATTTTACAGTAAAATGACAATGTGCAACTTCTATATATTACTGTTTGTTTACTTGTACAAAAGGTGCTTGTGATGAGCTTTGATTTATCATGTGACTCATCACCGCTGTGATTGGTGGTGATTGCTTAATTAGGCCTCTCTGCTTGTCACAGACTCAGCAATCCATCCAATCACAAGAGTTCTTACTTTATTCTTTTGGTATACAGACATCTGGATTTTCACTAATGGCTGTTTGTGGCTCTCCTTTTCTTACATCCTTACTGCTTTGGTTTGTACATTCTTTGTCAAGAAGGAAGTGGGAGGTCAAATGTGTAGTGACCTGTTGATTTGGTGTTTTGTGTCTGGGTGTGTGTTATGTTCAGCAACAGTATTTCTATGGAAACAGCTCCCAAATGAGCTGGTCTCTTATAAAGCATGCTCTCCCTCCCTGGGGCCATTCGCTACATAATATGAAAATACACAGCCCATCTGACTCTCTGTGACTTTGTTGGTTTTTAGACTAGAGTAATCAATTTCTTTTTTGTTTTACACTATATTTTCAGTGTAAAGTGTAATACTATTAGCCTACTTAGTTCATTTACAAGCATATTTAAAAAAACAAATAAGACCAACAAAAGATAAAATCTTTTGTCTTTTACAGTGTTGCTGTTGTTTTGATGAAGGTAAAAAGTCCATTTTTGTTTTTTATGTAGGGAAAAGGTCTCTCTCGCTCTTGTGTGTGTGTGTGTGTGTGTGTGTGTTGCTTGTTATTCGTCAATGTGCTCTCTACTGATAAGCCCCCAGTGTGTGTATAGAGACAGCGGGTGTGTGGAGAGACACCTCCACCCCTCACTGGCCCACTTCAGCCCAGACAGAGGACTCGCTCCTGAGGCGGCATGTGTCCCGTCCTCTTCTCTCTGTCAGCACCACTGCTGTCTGTCATAATGTCAGACTGCAGCCGACTGAGAATAAATCAATAGTACAGCACTGTGTGTGTGTTTACATGAGATGGACTACAGGGTAGTAAAGTGAGCTGTATGAGATGGAGAGCGATTGATTCAGAACAAACTTCTGTAGGTTTTAGGGTTTGAGATCTCTTTCTCTTGTCACTCCCCTCTATAGTTTAGAGTTCATCTGGGTGTCATTATTGGCTATTTGTAATAGTGTGATTACAAAAGACCCCATGAAATAGTTTGCTTGGCCATTTTCCATAACATTTTCCATTTAAACAAGAAGCTTGGGTAAGGCATATCAAAGGGCTTCTGTTTGGTCTTATCACTGAATCATTGGAGTCTTTACATTTATTCATTTAGCAGACGCTTTTATCAAACTGCGAATGACAAATGAGAACAATAGAAGCAGTTAAACTAACAGTAGGACAATATGTAAGTGCTATGACCCCTTTTTAAGAATAGAATAAAAGAGAAAAGAGAAAGTGTTAGGATTACTAGATCAAGTGCTGTCGAAAAAATACGTCTTCAGCAGTTTCTTGAAAGTGGCTACTGACTCAGTAGCTCTGGTTGAGTTAGGCAGATCATTCCACCAGCACGGAACGGGGACGACATTCGCTTGCAGAGCGCAAGTTTCTGGATGGCACATAAGTCTTAAGTAGTGAGTTTAGGTAAGGGGGAGCAGTGCCAGTGGTTGTTCTGTAGGCAAACGTCAGTGACTTTAATTTAATGCGAGCGGCAACTCGCATTAAATTCAAGTCACTAATGCTGATGCTATGGCTAATGCTGTCTTCTAGCAGCTTCTGTGTAATGTCAGACTAGGAATGTCCTATTTTTGACTTTAATGTGCAAGGCTTTCAGTGTCAGTTAGTTATCTTAGCTGTGCAAAAACAATCTGTTATGCTGCTTGATTATTGCAAACTGTTGGGGCAAGATGACTATAGCACTTCTCTGCACTTTTGATGAATGGCTAATGCTGTTTTTACAATTTTAATTTTATTTTACAATTTTAAAACTTTTATATTTAATAAATCTACAAACAAGCAGCTCTATGCACCTTTTAAAACAAGATTCTATTCTGTGGCATGGCATTTCCTTCCGTATGACCGTGGTCAATAGCAACTAGAGCCAGACCGATATATCGGCTGGCCGATTATTATCGGCCGATATCAGACATTTTTCAGACTATTGGTATCGGCAGTTATAATGGTCGATAAATTAATATTTCAAAAATAAAATAAAATAATAAACATAATAGTTATGTTACGTTGTTACAGTGTTGTTGACTGACTGTCCTTTTAACTTTTGACAATGTGACTGAAGTATTTCTTTGATAGCGCATGACCGTTATAGCAATGAGACGTATCTCCCCTTAGACTGTTATATTGAAAATGTATGTTTTACAATTTGCAGTATGATGTTATCCTTTGCTAAATTATGGCTCATCATAGACTAGCTAACCACAAAGCTAGCTAATATAACACTATCATCAGTCTGTTCTGTTGTGACAATAAATTAAAATGCATTATCATATTATTTTAGTTAAAACTCATAAATAACTACAAATAACTAATGTTAGGGAAATATGTTAATGTTTTGTTGCTTGTTTCTGAAATAAAAAAATAAATAAAAAATATCGGCCGATATATCGGAATATCGGATTTTACAGCCAACAATTTGTATCGGTATCAGCCTTCAGAATCCTTTATCGGTGAGGCTCTAATAGCAACGCATTATAATGCAGTACATCCATGCATCATGCACACTCATTTCATTCAAATACAACTTACCATCTTTAGTCTTAATTTTTGATTGTATTGAAAATGAAAATTAGAGATTTATTATTTACAGAGTTTGATAATATTGTTGTGATCATCTTGTCTGGATGAGTTTTGTACGTTGTACAAAATGGTGGTAAGATTTAAAACAATCTTAATTCAATATGTTCAATAATATGTCCCCGTAATTATGTGGTAAAAAATATTGATATAATAAGTGTACATAAAATATATAACGTTACATTATTATCTCTTAATTGAACGTGTTGGTTCGTCTTTGGCTGAAAGCCACTTGCTGCATTCTTTTCTTTGTGGAAGCTTCAGGTTTATTTCAAGTGAGAGTGTGATAAAATATTTCAAGTCATAATAACTTTTTGTGACCAATAGACCTTATTCAGAGCAGCGCCATGACAGGTATGAAAGTGAGGCTGTGAGGGATAGACTTACCGTTTTTCCAATGACATCCGCTGTAAAAAGCTGAATAAAGCTACTAGATTACTTACAATTTTCCACAGCTTACATTGTCGGGAGTTTTTTGTCAACTGAAATTTCTTGGAAAGATATTTTTCCAGTGTTTCATGAGCAGAACAATCCGAAAACACATTAAATAACAGTACAGCCCATTGAAGAGATACTTGCCTATCCCTCACAGCCTCGCTTTCATTCTCATTAAAAATCAAAGATGGCGCTGCCGTGAATAACACCGCATCCTAACTAAACGCGACGCGATAAAATTCCAGCGACAGCAAGTGTGTCTGTCCACACTAGACGCGACGCGAATGTGAGATGCCACACATTCAGAACAACGTGTGAGCCTATGGTGTGAGCAGAGTCTCTCCGTGAAAGTGCACTGTTGGCCCGCACTCGCATTGAATATGGGTAAGGACATAATCAAATCAAGAAATAACTTTATTAAAAATCAAAACATTAACAAAATATACTCATTGACTAATTTTGTTATGAAGTACAGTTGTATTTTTGCATAGAATATATTTTGAACGCTATATTACATGCTTTCAAAATCTGAGGTAAATTATCCGTTATCGCTTGTGGCACAGTGACCTATTTTTAACTAAAAATAAATAATGTGTACTCATAACCAGTGTAATTTCTTCATTCTGTCTGCCGCGACGTCGCAGAAATAGGAACCGTTTCTAAATTAGAAACTTCGCGTGTCGCCGTCGCGTTTGGTTAGGACAAAAACTCTGATTAACATGGAAAAGATACCTTTTATCGCGTGTCGCGGCGTCGCGTCGCGTGTAGTTAGGACACGGTGTAAGGCGTATTATTTCCCAAACATAGTTTTGGTATTGGGGTCAAAGTTAACTTGCCTTGCGGTTGCTATGAGTTGCAACAGTGGTCACACAAGATGATCGGATTCGGCAGATTTGAAGTGTTTCCCCTTATTGCAGTGACTTTTTTGTGCATGTTCTGCAGACAGGGTGACCATCCTCAATTTAGTTTCCCTCAGGACTTTTGTAAAAAAAACCCCACCAAAATATGACCACACCTCAGATTTGGTCCTCTTAAAAGGCTGGAAAATCTCCAGAGCACAGTCACTACCTTCTGCCATTCCTTCTCGGGAAAAAAAACAAAAACAAAAAAAAAAACAACAACAACTGCGCGCTGCCCTGCTGTGTGCCTGCGTCTGACTGTGGACATGATTTATAGAGTTATTAAAAATCGTGGTAATCAAACACTCTTTTAATGATAATGGGCTATATGCACGCATAAGTTCCGCATTTGACGCAAGGATGCTCGTCCATTTCCGGTTGTGGAGATTTAACCGGAGGAAAACCGAAGAAAACGGGATTATGGCAGAGTCTTCAAAATTGACTGTCCTCCTGTCTTTGAAACGAAACGCACATACGTTTAGATGTAATGTTATATATAGTTATGTTTATTTAATATAATTTTAAAAAGAAGCATAAACACAACAAGGGGTGTCTGTTTTATTTGTTTTTGTGATTAACGTTTCTTTAGTATAACCATGGAGTATAAAATTCAATATAAATTCTCGGTATTGCATTGGACTCTACGATCGGCGGAAGTTATCGAGCATCCTTACACCTTCACCGGAAATACCGCCGTGCATAGAGCCCATTACATTTACTAACCGTCAGTACATTTTATCATGGTTTATAGTGAAACCGGTTATCGTCCCATCCCTACATTGTATTATGTTGAATATCAATGTTTTTTGTGCCTATTTGTTAATGAGGGACTTTTACTTCACCAGTCTAAACATGAGTTATTTTGAAGATAGAATTAGACTCTTGGGGTATAGATGTCAACCCCTCAGAATTGACACAGCAGGCCCCAAGTGGCATGTTGTTACTAGTGTTATTATTTTAAAATAAAATAATTCTTGTTATTAATGGAGTTATTGTTCAGTATTTCCATTTAATTATATTTACATTTCAGACATATTTGCTTTCATTAAAGCAGCATTAGGAAACTTTTAAAATTTTGCTCTCGGGGTCCCCCTACATTTGGAAAACAATATTGTCTTCTACTACTGTCGTAAAATCTGTGATAGTTACACCAGGGAAAAAAACGCATACATTTGTTGACAAGCGATACCCCCAAACTCTGCAGAAGGAAATGTCTTCATCTCAGGTACATTATTATTATTTTTTTTTTTATAATTTTTTAAAACGCCAAAAGATCGCGTAGCTCACGTTTACAAGTCAGCGTCTTTGTAGTAGCCTATTGGCTACTGTTTTACATGATGGATATGCTAATTCAATTCAATGTTTGTGTGGTAGGTAATAGCCATATCATCAATATTATAATATGAAGCTACCATAGATTAATCTGCAAATTTGAAAAATTGATTTGCATTATAGCCTGAGGCAAGACACTTTCACCTGAATAATAAATAATCAATCATGACTATCATCCTGCAGACATAGCATAACCTTTTATTGTGTCCGTCTAATCATGTATTATTTACTTGCAAGAATGTAGCCCCTACCAAACTTGTACACACCGTTAAGACATTGGCTTACTGATTTATTTAGTTTTTGATGGCCAGCATCGGTCAGGCACCCCTCCTCCTCCTTTAGCTCACGTCAGCGAGCGAACGCCGGACCAATATTGATCCTTGTCCTGCCTTTTATTTGGTCACTCTTTCTACTGTCCACTGACAAAACCTTCTTGGTTCTTGGTTGGGCTTCTTGGTTTTGCATGCTTTTTGTGTTTGGGTTCCTACCTGAAACCCAACGTTACATAGTGCCATTAAAAGCGATACAGACACCGTCAGGCTATGGCAGAGCTGTCATTCAACTTATTGTAAGTCGATGTACCATCACAAATGAAATTAAGTTTGCATTCATAGTGTTGCTATTATGAAATATCTTCAAATAAAATATGGGCAATTAAATGGGTAAATATTTATATGTCTGTATATAAGTCATAGAATCATTTTACCATTAGTTAATTGGAATTCTCACTCGTTGGAAAGGAAAAAGCTTATTCTCCCCTCCTTTGAGAAATCTAATCCCGTCCAAATGCCAATGTCTGTGATTGCTGATGTTGTATTATTTTAACACTGCTACACTTCATGTGTTTTTTGACCTACCTGAGCTACCATCTGCACACCAGTCTTCAACATGTTCATTTTATCGCAACATGGATGGCATCCAACAATCTATCATCATGACAAAATATCATTAAAATGTAATTGAAATCGTAAATCGTAAAAATGAAAAATCGTGGAAACTGTGAAGACTGCCCATTTTAATTTCATTGTCAGGTCTAAGATACTTAGATTTTTCTGCTCGCTTATACAAGTTTATTATAAACTGCCACTGCTATGAACTCGTGAAGTTTACTTAAATGTGTTTTTTTTTTAACAAATTAAAATCCTATCAACAAATAATAAATTAAAAAGACACAACAGAAACATTCTGTAACTCACACTTGCACCTCTGTAGAAAAGATTTTGATGGAGAGGGGTAGAGTCTTCACTCCGATGAAGCGAGTGAAGAAGTAAGTTACTTATACTGCTGAGAGTATAAGAAGTCACTGAGAGCATCGTTTAGGGTAACGGCAGCAGAAGCGTGCTCTGTGGGGTTCCCGCTGGGCATTACTGGTGTAGCACCACCCCAGCAGAGTACGTCCCTGGGCTGGAGGTCCAGTAGCACCGTAAACCAGCTCAATCTCTTCCATCTCAGATAGGAGTATTACTTTGTTATATTTTATTTTTACTCTTAACTGTTTTTATTTATACTGATTGTTTTAATTCCTTTTATGCATAGCACTTTGAATTTCCATTGTGTTTTAATTATTCTGATTTTTTTTATTATTTTAATTTCTTCTATGTAAAGCACTTTGAATTACCATTGTGTATGAAATGTGCTATATAAATAAACTTGCCTTGCCTTAGCTTGTCTTGCCTAATAATCACAGCAATGTTAGTGCTGTCCGAATCGGTACATGAAATCACAGACGTTGAGTGATGATAAAACTACTCTGAAAAAAATTATACTGTATGTTGGCTTTAATTAACTTTTTTATGTCAACAGGTTGCTCATAATTGGGTTAAATGTTAAACAAACATAGTTTGTTCATATAACTACAACACATTCAAATAAATTACATGTTGGCTTTAACTTTTATGTCAACAGGTTCTGATATGTTGGCTTTAAATAACTTTTTATGTCAACAGGCTGCACATAACTGGGTTACGTTGAAGCAGTGTTAAAGTTAATGAGATAATTAAGTGAATAATTGAGTATTATTGAAGACACCTGATGTTCACAAGCAGAATAACTGAAGGAGAAAACCCTAATTTAAAGTCATCATTATGGCGATCTGTGTTTCTTTTAGTTGGGCTCTTGACTCTCATATCATTAACTTTAGATTTTGTTTTGCTGCTGTACATGAGTTATTATAGCCATATGAAAAAATAGAAAAGGTGATTTGATGGTATTGGTTGTGTTTTAACATAATCATTAGCCTATCACAATCATTTGACCTGAATCACTGAACTCATATAGGATAGAACCATATTTCTGAGTTGAGTTTACCTAATGGATTAAAGCAACACTGTCATTCTACCATTTTTAACATTTTCAATGAAATCCAAATGATCTAATTAGTTTATGTAGACATTAAGAACATCTTACACAGACATCAGACAACAGACTATGAATTTCAACAATGGTGACAAATATAAAGCATGTTGCAATGCATTTTGGGTGAGTTTTACCATCAGAACTCATTCATGGCTCCCATCATGCATTGGTGCATGAATAATTAATGAGCTTTTGTTCAGAGGTGATCTGTTTGTCACCATTGCTGAGATTCATACGCTAATTCTTGATGTCTGTCTCTGCAGACAACTGTTTTTTTTAGATGTTTCTTTTTTAATCAATTTGATCATTTGGATTTCATTGAAAAGGCTAAAAATGGCATGATAGTGCTGCTATAATCCATAAGGTAAACTTAACTCAGAAATTGGGTTCTGTACCAGCTCAGGTCAAATGATTGCGAAATAATGATTGTTAAAACACAATCAACACCATCAGATCACCTTTTTTATTGGTTCATCTGGATGTTATAACTCAGATACAGCAGCCAAACAAAATCTAATGAAAAGTTAATGATGTGAGGGTCAAGAGCCCTACTAAAACAAGTACTGATCTCTATAATGGTGACCTAAAATTCCGGTTTTCTCCTGCAGTGATTCTGCTTTGTAACATCAGGTGTCTTCAATAATGCTCAATCATCACTCAATTATTCGCTTAATTATCTCATTAATTTTAACACTGCTTCAGTGTTAATTTAATGCCCAAGTTTAATTGGATCGCTTAAAATTTCTTAATTCCATTGTTGAAGTTACATGAACAAATTATGTTTGTATAACGTAATCCAGTTAAGTGGAACCTGTTTACATAGAAAAGTTAATTAAAGTGAACATATCATTTTTTGAGTGTAGTCCCGTCCAAATAGGCTTTTAGACTAATTCTTAATGAGTAAATCATCTGAACATGAGTTGGTGTATTTATTTAGGAACCAATTTTTCTCACTATCATCAATTTTTTTTCCTGTGTATTACCCCAGGATGTGGGTTTTTACCAACAGCTAAAATATGTAAAGAAAATGTCTGAATGACTTCTTCCAGTAATGTTGGATGGTGTTGTGCAATGATGAGAGCTGTTGTGCACACCTGGACTTAAATGTGATTTGTCTCATGGGTAATATTAAACCACTTTTGCATACACTCACAGTAGAAGCATGAGAGAAAGATTATGTGGAAATGTGTGAGAGATTATGTGGGTGTAAAGACTTTTAGATTTATTGATAAATTCAAACCAATGGAAGTGATTTTTTGACACCAGTGACTGTCTTATCTATTTGATATCTATTTCCTCCTTCCGCTCCCTCTGTATTTTTTTTCTATTCGATCCTCTTCATAGGTTCTCTTTCTTTCCTCGATTTTATCTTGACATCAGAGATTAACCAACCCATGCAGAAACCCCTGCAGTCAGTAGCCACAGGTAGAAGTGCTGGCACTTGAGTATGTGATCAGATATCAGGCATAAATGACTCTGTCAGCACTGAGCAAATACACACATGCATCAGAGCATACAATAACATGTGCGCGCAGATAGAACAAACACTTTAGAACAAGAACGTCTCCTTAAAGCGTTAGTTCACCCAAAAATGAAAATAAAGCCATTAATTACTCACCCCCATGCTGTACTAACCCCGTAAGACCTTCGTTCATCTCCGGAACACAAATAAAGATATTTTTGATTTAATCTGAGAGCTGGATCAGCCCTCCATAGACTGCCTAAGGGACTAGCTCTTGACAGCCCATAAAAGTCATTAAAGAAAAGGTTTAAATATCCCATGTGCCTACAGCGGCTCAATTATAAGTTTATCAAGCGTCGAGACTACTTTTTGTGCGAAAAAAACATAAATAACGACTTTATTCGACCATTCCATTACTTCCTTATGGGCGCATGCACGAGAACTGAGACGAGCACATTCTCCTTCGGCTTGTTTACCGGCTCCTCACCGCAGGAGTATTAGCGCCACCTACCGTATGAGATGATGTGCTGATATAGCTGGAAGCACAAAACTTTCTGTTTACAAGCAGAGGAAGATGCACGCTGTACATAAGGTTTTCAATTAGCGTATTTTCCGCACTATAAGGTGCACTTAAAAGCCTTTAATCTTCTCAAAAAACGATATATATGGATCATCATCTCATACGGTAGGTGGCGCTAATACTCCTAAACGGTGAGCAAACGGGAAAAAAACTACTCGAAAGAGAACGTCCTCGTCTCAGTTCTCGTGCATGCGCCCATAAGGAAGTAATGGAATGGTCGAATAAAGTCGTTATTTATGTTTTTTTTCGCACAAAAAGTAGTCTCGACGCTTGATAAACTTATAATTGAGCCGCTGTAGGCACATGGGATATTTAAACCTTTTCTTTAATGACTTTTATGGGCTGTCAAGAGCTAGTCCCTTAGGCAGTCTATGGAGGGCTGATCCAGCTCTCAGATTAAATCAAAAATATCTTTATTTGTGTTCCGGAGATGAACGAAGGTCTTACGGGGTTAGTACAGCATGGGGGTGAGTAATTAATGGCTTTATTTTCATTTTTGGATGAACTAACCCTTTAAGAGAAGACACTTTGAAATCAGAGTTAACAACTTGGTTAAAGTTTTAGTACAGACAGTGTATGGTGTGTGTTAGTCATTGAGTATGCTGTGTCAAAGTCACAAAGGGGGGGTTGACTGCTTTTTTTCTTTGCATGATTGTGTTTATAGGGTGCAATATAACATGTATTCGTGGTTTTTCTTTTTTAAAAAGTCTTATTTTTCATAAACTTCACCTTTATTGTAAGCCGCGCTCTCCTCTGTCCCCTGAACGAGCGGTTCACTTCCTGAGTCTATGAAAACACTCCCTCAGAAACACATAGTGGGCTCAGATTGGTTCGTTTGGGCGGGTGTGTTGTGATTGGCTAAACTGTCACTCACGTTGTCCGGAAGGTTAACTCCCATTACCTTAACGGGCGAAACGGGCATGCCAAAGGAGGATACCATAGACATAGATAGACGGTGGATACACGTAAATAATGATGTCGAGACTGCAGTATCAGTGAGGCAGAATCAGACCGAGAAAGCCGCGATGAAGAAAGTCAAGCAGAACCTCACCACACACGGTTCTTACTAAACGTTTCTGAATGATAATTTGCCACATTTTTTAACCATATACACGTTTGTTTTACACAATAGCATCTGACTGGCAACAATAGCAACTGACTAGCTACTAATGTTAAACACAAACAGCGTTGGCAAGTTTACGTTCTTGATCAAATCGAAAATAACGTCATAAAGCATATACACATGAAAAATACGTTTAAAACATTAGTACTTATACAAAATTCAGGTCCATAATGTTTGTACGCGTTAGTCGTAGACACAAAATACTAGCATAACTAGTAGCCTAGTGGCTATAAAGCCAGCGCTGGCATTTGAAAAAATAAATAAATAAATAAAACACAGGCTAACGTTACATCTGGAATTATACATGCAAATACATTTAAAATGATTAAGTCTTAGCCTACTTACAGGTTGTGGCCCAACAACTGCTGCCTCTGGTTTTAAAGTTGGATCTGCTTCATGGTATTAACAGTTTCTTGCTGCACTGAATCCTGCATTGAACTCGTGGAGATTCTGGAAGCTTCCGTAAAATGCGCAGCACAGAGAGCTAGATTACGATCGTCACTTTCAGGAATATAATCAAACATAAATTGTATCCATTGTTGACGAAGTGGGAAGCTCGAACACAGAAGACCTGTCAGCTGGGTGAACACAACTCACTCGACGTGCTGCAGAAATATGCACATGCCCTTTCCTGCATATTCCGAAGGGAGTGGTTGATACAAATGTGCGGGTTAGTGACGTACCATAACCCAGCTGTAGTCCCAATCGAGTTGTTTTTGTAGGCGTTTACACTTCCTGGTTTTTAAAAGACGATATCTCTGCTTACATTGAACTTTCAGCGCTGCAACTTTGCAGATACTGTTCACGCACCATCAGCAACATTACACACTATTTAAAATGAAAAAAGTGAAATCGCAGTCAACCCCCCCTCCCTTTAATTTAGCAAATTGAGCTTAATTTTTGTCATAGTTACCATATATTTAGATATAGCCTAACATACTATTTATTATATTTAGAGATATACCCTTTTTGAAAGGGCCTGTGATTGTAAAATTACCATGTCAAGTCAGGTTTACTTATATAGATTAGATTGCTTCTAAGCAGCTTTACAATACACATGAAATAGAGAAAGTTTGAGAAATTTGAGAATGTCAATCAATTTATATTATAATTAATTGTAACATTAATTTGAACTATTTTTTTACTAATAATTTTTATTTTTACAATTTACTATTATTACAATTTGAAAGCAGCTCTAGACAATTTATTGTCATTGTTCAATTATTCAGCAACCTCATTTGATGGGTTCATTTAATAAAGTTGACTGAATATTATTTGTCTTTTTGTTAACAGTATATTTATTCAGGCAATTCACAAAAATAGGGATTTTCTTTCAACATCTGCTTGATAAATGAGATGTAAATTTCTCTGTGATCACTGGCTGTTGAATGATGTTGATCTGTTTTGCCCTTGATAATGTCATGACGTCAATCTCTGTCCTTCTCGTGTATCATCTGAAGCTCTGAGGATGTTCTGGGTTCAATACAGGTTCTGTCAATAACATCTGTTGTTTAATGTTAATTACCACAGAAAGTAACTAAATTTACATTCAATTAATTAGGGGCTTATTTTATTAAATTAATTATTAAATTAACATGTATTATTTGTATATATTATTGTATATTGTATATTATATAATATTAATTGTTACAAGTTTTAATAATTTCTCTAAGTTAAGAGAATAGTGACGTTTACACCACGACTATAACGTTAATGACAAAACAACGTCATTAGAATTAGTTCGCAGCTGATGAACAAACATTAACAGCCAGAATCCACCCAACTTTTAAGAGCTCAAGAATTAAAGGGATAGAATGAAAAAAAAATAAAACTCTTTCATCATTTACTCTCTCTCAAGTTGATTGACCCCAGTGACTTCCATAGTATTTATTTTTTTACTATGGAAGTCAATGGAGTCTTTGGCCTGTTTGGTTGCCCATATTCTTCAAAATATCTTCTTTTGTGTTTAGCAGAGGAAAGAAGTTCATACAAGTTTGGAGGAACATGAGGGTGAGTTAAATTTGTTGGGTGAACTAACCCAAAGCAGCAAACAATTGCAGTGCTCTTAATAAACAGAGCGTTGAGCACCATGTTCTTGGTGTAAACGGGCCTTACGATATGAATCGTTTACTGAGCTTGTCTTATGTGAAGTTCTATCCAATCTTTTAACTTCACTATCATGATGAGTAACCTTTGTGCTAGACATTCAATGATATACCATAACATCTTGTGATGCAACTATCTGTAAAGCACTGTTTACATGGTGAAAATCCCATGGAAGTTACATTGGAAACTATTAACTAGAAATTCATCCATTTAAAAATCTCACAATCCCACAATTCCACTTTCTCTTCAGGCCAAATAGCGATTTAACACAAATACACCCTTCACATTTTGGCTTTTAAACCCTCAGGAACACTGGTCTTGTGTACTTCCTTTGTTAGTGCTTCAGCTGTGAAGGTTTTCCATATATTTTTCCATTATTTTTTTTCTATTGATAGAGCTTACCTTGTATTGAACCAAAATATTAGCTGATTTAACTTGAACATCACTCGCACTCTGAGGATATAGAGAATACTGAGGATACAACATCATATGCTTAGGAAACATGTTATTGTTTTGGACAAGGTCGCGTAGGAATTTAAAGCCTTTTGGCTAAGTTCAAGTAATGTCTGGCACCTCATTGGCCCTGCCAGTGAGTCCATATTGCCACCATCCTCATTCTTGGTGATGAAGACAGCTTTGTAATGTAGGTCAAAATAGCGCCAAGTCTGAAATCCCCTGCTCTCATAATGTCACATCAAATTCACCATAAATGCAAGAGACCTGTAGTGCTCTAGATGGTCATACACATACTGAATTATAAAGCACATGCACACAGACACACATATCCAGACATGAATGCATGCAGTCATCCATAAATCCTGGGTAGACATATCCTCTGTGACTAAAGCAACTCAACACACCTGCACATTGACCAACACGTTGACTCACATGGACACAAAGCACTTAGTCTCAGTCTTAGACGTTGTCCGTTCACTGACTGTCTGATGAATATTACAAGAGATACCTGAAATCGCCAGTTCCAATCTGATTGGCTGGAAACAAAGATACCGCTAAAAGTCCAACCATCCTTGACTTGTCTGGTGTGTTATCACACATGCTTGTGATTCACCTTTGTGTGATGTACACTACCAATCCCAATTTTGGGGTCAGTGCGAGATATTGGAAAGTCTCTAATACTCACCAAGTTTTGTTTATTTGAACAAAAATACAGTAAACAAAAGTAATTTTCTGAAATATTATTGTTATTTTAACTAGCTGTTTTCTATTTTAATTTGCTTTCAAATTGAATGTATTCCTGTTATGGCAAAGCTGCATTTTCAGCATCTTCAGTGTCACATGATCCTTCAGAAATCATTCGAATTTTCTGATTCGCTGCTCAAGAAACATTTCTTATATTATCATTGTTCAGCAATGGACCTGAATTTTGTATAAGTACTAATGTTGTAAATGTATTTTTCATGTATATGTTTTATGACGTTATTTTCGATTTGATCAAGAACTTAAACTTGCCGATGCTGTTTGAGTATAACATTAGTAGCCAGTCAGTTGCTATTGTTGCCAGTCAGATGCTATTGTGTAAAACAAATGTGTATAAAGTTAAAAAATGTAGCAAATTATCATTCAGAAACGTTTAGTAAGAGCCGTGTGTGGTGAGGTTCTGCTTGACTTTCTTCATCGCGGCTTTCTTGGTCTGATTCTGCCTCAAACTGATACTGCAGTTCGACACATATTTACATCTGGACCGGAGCTCATGACATGCACGTAACGTTTCGCCCGTAAAGGTAATGGGCGTTAACCTTCCGGACAACGTGATCGACAGTTTAGCCAATCACAACACACCAGGCCAAACTAACCAATCTGAGCCCACTGACCCTTTCTGAGGGAGTGGTTTCATAGACTCAGGAAGTCAACCGCTCGTTCAAGGACAGAGGAGAGCGCGGCTGACAATAAAGGTGAAGTTTATGAAAAATAAGACTTTTTAAAAAAGCAAAACCACGAATACATGTTATATTGCACCCCATAAACACAATCATGCAAAGAAAAAAAGCAGTCAACCCCCCCCCCCCCTTTAAAATCCGATATGCCAATATATCGGCCAATTTTTTTTTTTTTTTTTTCAGAAACGCACAATAAAACATTAACAGATTTCCCTAACATTAGTTATTTGTAGTTATGTTTGAGTTTTAACTAAAATAATATGATAATGCATTTTAAAAAGAAACTTGTTTCTTTTAATGTCACAACAGAACAGAGGAACCAAAGCTCATTAATGTTATAACGTTAGCGGTATTCCACTGATGATAGTGGAATTAGCTAGTCTATGATGAGCTAAAATTTAGCAATGGATAACGTCATACTGCAAATTGTAAAACATACATTTTCAATATAACAGGCCAAGGAGAGATGATACGTCTCATTGCTATAACTGTCACGTGTTATTAAAGAAATGCTTCAGTCACATTGTCAAAAGTTAAAAGGACAGTCAGTCAACTATACTGTAAGAACGTAACGTAACTATTACTAGCTAATTCCGCTTCACTCTCGGCTTATTTAACAGCAGCGAAACTGGACATCATAGTCACAAATTTTGTCATGCTTATTTGAGTTAAGAGAACTGATGGAGTTCTTTTAATTGTTATTCAAGCAATGTATGTCTCGTGACCAACTCACCATGAACACACTTCACGGATGATCTCACTCGCGGATAACTGGTTCTCTCTGCACGACTTTAGCTGGATCTGCAGGTTGCAGAATGTGTGGCACGTTATAAACGAGTGTTGCCAACAGGGACGGTGTAGAGTGCCCCTCTGGTGGACAAACTATACAACTCCAACACTCATGACATGGTTCAAGCGTGTTTCGTCCGTTTCTATTTATTTTTGAAATATTTATTTATCGGCCATTATAACTGCCAATACCGATAGTTTGGAAAATGCCTAATATCGGCCGATAATATCGGCCTGCCGATATATCTGTCTGGCTCTAATATGAAAACATGAACAACAATATTTTATCATGTGCAGTTTGTAGGCTTTTGTGAGTATACATTTTTTAGGATCTGGGCTGGCAGATGACAGTTGTCAAGTTAAAGAGTTAACTTTTTTAAAAATTACTGTTTGAATTGGTGAATATTTTTTACACAACAGCTATTCATTCACAAGGAAGAAATATTTAGCTTAACAATTCCACATAAATAACGCATTAATAAACGCATAAATTTGCAATATAAATACAATGGCATAATTATTATTATTGTAACCTTTAATGACGATCATAATAATTAGTAGCGGAAGACTTCTTTCACAGACTTAAAATTTATACCACAATCAAATTCACTTCCTATAAACAAATCATAAATCATAATCTCCTTGTTCTCTATTTTAACTTCTGCTATATTTCCTGTACTACTCTAGCTTACTCTTGACTATTGTTGACTGTTGTAGGCACTTATTATTGCTTGTGATGTTCCTCAAAATGTGGCTTTAGATAAAAGCATCTCTGCTAATTTGCTAAATGGCTAAATGTTATCGGACTCATAAACATTAAAAAATAATCTGTATTGGACATAAAACAACTAGCAAGGTACTTAAAGGGATACTCCACTTTTTTTGGAAATAGGCTCATTTTACAACTCCCCCAGAGTTAAACTGTTGAGTTTTACCGTTTTTGAATCCATTCAGCCGATCTCTGGTTCTGGTGGTACCACTTTTAGCATAGCTTAGCATACATCATTGAAGTGCACAAGACCATTAGCATTAAAAAAAATGACCAAAGTGTTTTGATATTTTTCCTATTTAAAACTTGACTCTTTTGTAGTCAAGTTTACTGTAAGTCGAAATGACCATTAATTGGTTATTAAACTTGGTGTGAATGACCAGCTCTGTGAATTTAACGAACCTAGGTGATTGTGAGAGGCTTTTTGGTTATATTTGTATTCCCTGTCTTTTTCTCGGCTTTATGTAGCTCTTTTTATCTTTTTCCTTGTCTCTGAGTGATTAGTTGAAGCACATGGTGCCCACATGTTGTGCCTTACATTCTTTGTCTTGTGTCCTCACACACACACACACACACGCACACACACACATTCCAGTCCCTAGCAGCCAACTCAAGTGTTTTTTACAGCTCATTCTCTCCTGTGTACTCATGCACCCTTTAGTTATGTGCACTACTCGGTCATAGACACAAATTGAAGGTTTGTTAATTCAACAGAGCAATTACAGCTTCCATTCACATGTGACGGTGCCATGGCAATATCAGCGTGCGTGAATGAGCTGTAGTGTGTGTGCTTGTGTTGGTAAGAGAGAGATTTGGGCAAGGGGTAGTCAGGCAGGTGCAATGACAGCTGGTCTGGGCTGCTTAAACCGAGGGGGAGGAAGAGAGCGGTCTAAAGACTAAGTACTGGTAGTAGCATCGAAAACGAGACAAATTTAAATTAAAAAAAAGGATCAGCTCTAGAAATAGACCCGTTTCTTGCATGTGCCTTTTGATTTTCCATTGTGAAGCAATGGGCAGTTTTAATGTTCCTCGCTTTAGTGCTTGTTTCTCTAGACAGACGATATTTTAATATGCCATATGAGTCACTGCTCCATAACCACAATGAGCTTATGCGTGTTCATAAGACACGTGTGTGTGTGTGTGTGGAAGATGAAGTGTGTTTTGGAAAGGCTCTGAAGGAGCTAATGTTTGCAGAACAGGGAGAATGGAAACGTGAGAGAGAGGGGGGTTTGCGAGTCTTGTGAAACCTTTTATAGCTTGCGGGGAGAGAGACGTATTCACTAGTCTTTACTGAAAGAGACAACTTTATAGAAAGAAACCAAATTGGCAGATTAAAGGGACGAGAGAGGGAAAAATAGTGCAGCGTATAATTGAGGTTTGGAGTCTCCACTGGCACTGTTGGATTTTTACTCTTAAAAACAGGGCTAAACATAGGGATATAAAGAGCATTTGAATTTGAATCAAGGTTTTGACTTGAATTGTTTATTAGGGAACTCGTTGAAAGCCAAAGGTGTCTGAGGACAGACTAACAGTATGGAAGAAAAGCAGACAGATCTGTTTAATGGCCAGCGCCTTTCCAACAACCCAAGGCCAAATATGTGAACTGGACTGATAAAAATAGCCAAACACTGCAGTGTTTCTCAAAACAAACATACTTATCTGAATCTGCGAAAAATCACATTTGGTCCCAACTTCTCTTTCAGTCTTAATCATGGTTGGTTGATGTTGGAATTTGGCATCTTTAACCAACGAAACTGTCAATTAATGTCTTTCTCAACATCAAACAATAGACATACTTGAGATGGACGGGCTTTAATAGTGAAATCAGACTATATGTAAATACACTGCATGCAATGGCATGTTGATATCGAAAATAGGGTAACACTTTATTTTACATTGACATAGCAGAACTTGCTTAGCTAAATAATTATAAATGATGAATAATTAAATGCAGCTAACCCTATAGCAAGCCTAACCCTATAATAAGTACATATAGTTAAGTTAAAGCTAAACTGTGTGATTTTTACCCCCATCTAGCGGTGAAAAGTTATATGACCATTAGAGCCCGACCGATAAAGGATTTTGAAGGCCGATACCGATACAAATATTTTTGGGTTTTAAAATCCGATATTCCGATATATCGGCCGATATATATATATATATTTTTTATTAAATATTGTTGGATTTCACACAAGTGTAAAAGAAAAGCTAACTTTTCTGCACAAGATACGTTTGATACTTTTTCTCTACGTCTAAATGTTCACTCCTCGCAAGTCTACTTACATTTTACAATGCAGGGACTGTAACTAGAGATATGCTCGTTATAAATACAGTAATCATGACTTTATTTAGGCAGAAAAAGTTCATTGTGGTTTCCAAGCTCATTAATGTTAACGTTAGCGGTCTTCCACTGATGATAGTGGCTTTATCAAGTGACATTAGCTAGCTTTGTGGTTAGCTAGTCTATGATGAGCCATAATTTAGCAATAGATTACATCATACTGCAAATTGTAAAACATACATTTTCAATATAACAGGCCAAGGAGAGATGATTGAAGCGTGTTTCGTCTGTTTTTATTTTATTTTTTAAATATTCATTTATCGGCCATTATAACTGCCGATACCGATATTATGGAAAATGCCTAATATCGGCCGATAATATCGGCCGGCCGATATATCGGTCTGGCTCTAATGACCATCCAGTGAATATTAGTGTCTGTTCCTCTCAATTACGATTTCGTTTTAACTCCTACGGTGGCCAATGTGATCCAAGATTAACATGGCTTCCAGTTCGACCTCGTCCATGATTGTTAACTCAAACGTAAACGCGAAAGGTGAAGCTTGAATTAACGGGTATGTCCCTCTTTGACTAATGTACTTTCAAGATTTAGGGGCAACACGGCGACCGACGTTAGAACCCCTTACCCGTATGGCATATTATACACTCACGAGAATACTTTATTACTTGAACGAAGTAAATATACATTAATGAGCACATATATTTTTGAAAGAACTACATGTTTTTAGCTAAGAATAAACTAAAAGAGTTACACAGTGTAGCTTTAACTAATTCTACTCAGTACTTGAGTGTATAATTACACTAGCTAGACATTTTTACTCCAGGGCAAGTAGACACTGATCTCAATATACATCAGTGAGTAACACAACCATCATTGCTCTAAATAGATTAATAAATTCCACTAAAGTGGCTAAGAAAAGGGTAAAGCAACTGGAAACTTACTTGAATCAAACTGAGAAACTACCTTAAAAGTGTCTTCTCTCTGTGCTGATCTACCTACTATAACTGGAGAACTTTTATATTATATTATTATATTTTTTCATCAATTACTCTCCCTCAAGTTGTTCCAAACCTGCATGAGTCTCTTTCTTCTGCTGAACACAAAAATAGGTAATTGGGTTTAAAAAAAAAAAAAATAGGTTTTAAAAAATAGGTAACCAAACAGTTGCTGAGGCCCATTGATTTCCATAGTATGGAAAGAAAAAACTTATGGAAGTCAATGGGGACCAGAAGCCATTCGGTTGCCTACATTCTTCAAACTATCTTCAGAAGACAAACAAACTCAGAAGAAAGAAATTCATACAGGTTTGGAACAACTTGAGGGTGAGTATTGTGTAAATTATGTCAGATTTTTTTTTTTGGTGAACTATCCCTTTAACTGTTTGTGTGACACAAGAGATACCTCTAGTGGTGAAGAGGCAGTATTACACTGACCTTCATCAGTCCTGGTGGAGATAAACCACTACTTGTGTATAACTACTTGTGTATAAGACAGATCTCCAATCTGAGACTCGCTTACATACACAAACATTAGAGTCATTTGTGTAATCAACGTCGCTGTTTTCATTGTCTCTGCCTTGCTACTCTTTCCCCACTGTGTTTCTTAGTCCTCTGGGAATACTGCATAATATCCTGGAGCTATAGGGAAAGTATAGTTGTGTAATTTCCAATTAGCTGGTATTTCTTGGGGGTATTTGAATATAGGCATATCCTTGATCCAAACAGATCATCTCCTTCTGCTTCATGATGCATATGCTTATCTGTTACAGGAGGAGGCTATCCCAGAGCTGGAGATTGACGTGGATGAGCTGTTGGACATGGAGAACGATGTAGACCGTGCTGCACGAGTCAAGGTATCCATCTCAAAAATGTCAGATTCTATCTTTGATTTTTAACTGGCTTTACGTTTGTATGACATTTCTTTCTCTTATTGCCCAACAGGACCTGCTGGTAGACTGTTATAAACCTACTGAGGTGAGTAAATTGTCTCGTATCTAAGAGCATAGAGCATGCAGGGTTATTAGAAAAAGGGTTCATTGGGGTTATATATGAAGCATAGGGTTCTTTATTCAACTCCAAAGAACCTTTTATGCTATAAAAGGTTCCATAATGACAAGAAAGAACCCTTTTGGCACAGAGGTTCTTTATAGGCTATTATTCATTCATATATTTACATTATACATTATTCTGCAAGATTTTGTAGTTGTAGTTAAATTATTGTTTATTAAACTGTTGTTGTAACTTAATATCACATTTTAATAATGCTGATTTTTGGAGGAGAAAAACTGAAATGGCACTCTTCGTGTGATATTGATTAACTACATAAAATGATTTTTTATTTCTTTTTTAACCCCCATATCTTGAATTTTGTGATCATTCACATGCATTCATAAATACATTTTAGGTACTTGATGTTTGTCAATAAAATATTTTATCCGGAAAGGACAAAACAAATGACAATGAATGAACCCAAAAGGTTCCATAAAGAACATTTTTCCTGGTTATTGAACCCTTAAAATGGGTTCTGTATAGAACCTTTTAGGGGTTCCAAATCCTTTTAAGGTTCTATATAGAACCTTTTCTTCTAAGAGTGTAAAGCTAAAACTATTGTACTGTACCTTAAAATAACATAAAATGAACTGAAATAAAATAAGTTTGCCATGGCAACATTTTTCATTTTCTTTAGTGTAACATAGACATTTGTTTAAAGTTTATAAATGACTTTTACTAAAATATAAAGATACAAACTAATTCAAAATATGAATAAAAACTATTACAGTATGTGAATGTAACTGAAATAACAGATTTTTTTCTCCACTCTTTTTTATATCTTAATTCTGTGAACAGATGGTGGAATTATGAGAAATGGGTATGAATATGGTAATATGTACAGAGATGAGAGCACTATACACATCGGCAGCTGCAAACAGAATTAATTTAGACAAATATTTTACTTGTTCGAACGACATGAATTCTATTTATAATGGGGATAAACAAATGTGTACAGTTCTAGGGCTTTTGGCTGTTCAAATTTGAAGGATATCTGCAGAATCATAATCAACTACCCAACTCTGCTAAATTTGTTAAAAATTGATTTTCTTTTTTAGGTGTTTGTAGCTGAATTGCTGGACAAGATCCGTGGCATGCAGAAGCTCAGTACTCCTCAGAAGAAGTGAAGCTCCTCCCACCTCCACCACTCCTAAACCAATCCCATCCCTCCTTTTCCAACTTTAGGGGCGTGACTATTCACCCCTGAGCAGGTGCTCATCCAATCCCGTTGCTCCTTTGGATCCGTTGGGGAGGAGGTGGAGGCAAAGTAATGGGAGATTCAATCAGATCCTTATAAGCAGGGCTTATTTTTCTTATTTTGTTGATTTTATTTGTATTATTTTATTCTATTTCAAAAAATTTTGTAAAGGGGGGAAGATTTCATTGTTTTTAAAATGTTATTAAACATATTTTCATGGTTGTTTTTTTCATTAGTCTTTATGAATAGAATGGTTTTATTTTATAAACTTGGATTTTTGTTAGAATTTTTTTTTTTCAATATGGTTTCAAAGCTTCTTGCTCTCACAATGAACACATGCACTAAAACCATTTGTGAAACTGTGACGATCCTTGGTTTAAAATGATGTCAAAGGAGATAAAACAGAAGCGGCCTTGTGGATTTTTCTCTCTCTCTATTTTTTTTTGATCCTCCTCTTCCTTGAATAAATGCAGGAACATTTTTAATTAAAGAAAAACTAATAAAGAGTGATTAAAGCTGTTATAAAGCGAGGGAGTTATTTTGGATTTGTGGTATTAACAGGGGAGGGAACTATGTGTAGGAAAATATGGGGCTTTGATTTTTTTTTTCCCTGTCTTACACATGCCACACACACACACACACACACACTGAAATTCATGGGCATCACCACCCTCGGGAATCAGGAGAAATGACCACACATAACCACAGCTGTGGCTCTTGGGCCTCACACACATCCACAGATGTGCACACTGTCTCTTCCAGAAACGGATTGGATGAGAGCAGGCTAGTCGAGCTGCAGTGCATCATGGTCACTGCCAAGTGTACGTTTAGAATGAATCCTCTCACATGGCTTTCCTAAATCATCTCTACCAGGAAGCCATCTGCTCTTTTTGTCTCAGCCAATCAAATATTATAATAAGAGGGCTAATAGTCTCACTCAGTGCTCTTGAAATCCACCAGTCCTAGCATTTCCAGCAGATGTTTTAGGAGAGCTTTTCCCATCACATATTAACATATTAATCATACACTGAAGCTCCTTCACTTCGCATGCCACTCTCTTAAGTAGCACATAAAGTCAGGTACAATGGCATCTGTTTTCTCCCCTTTTTGCCCACTTATTGTCTTTCTTTGAGCCCCCCATTTTCATTTTCTTTTTTGTTTTCGCTGGCTCCTCAGCATTTCATTTTTACACGAGTCACTCTTCCTACTTTCAGATGTTGCCTTAGGTTAAATTTATGTTATGACAACCAAATGAATTTAATCATGTTTGAGGAATATAAATGAAAAAGAAAAATGCAAAAGTGAAAATCGTTTTGAAGTTTAAGGATAAAAAGGTTCTTGTACTTTCAGTAACTCTGTTTTTTTAGGAAAGGAAGTTAACTATATAAAGAGCATTTTTAGAAGCATTAACATCACAAAATCAAATCATCGTTTTTTATCAGTATGTGGATCTTGTAGTGCTGTTCATTTCTCTTTTCTGTGTCCAATTGGACAGCGAACTGAAAGAATCAACTGGACTCAATGATTTGAATTTGGAAAAATGTAAGCTGTTGTGATCAAGGTCATACCTTTTGAGAAAGTATCTTGTAGCAATATAAACTGTTGTTTTTTTGCCCAATTTTGTTACACTTTTATGCAACTTTAATAAAAATATGGTAAATACATTTGTTTTTTGTGTGTGCCTGTTTCAAGAATAAGCATTGTAGTAAAACATGCCTCTCTTCTGCTCATCCACTATATTTCAAGCAAGTCTTTTAGAGAAACCTTGTCAGTTGGTTGAAAGTTAAGCAGCTCGAAGTGCCATTGGTCTGTTTGATCACCGTACTCAAACGGACGAGACATCGATTCTTCAACTCCGAGCTTCTATTGGTTCTTAGAAGTAGCGAGGTTTGCTTTGATTGGCTAGCGCCTCAAAGCGGTAGTGTGTTACAAACGTCTAAACGCTGAGGAAGTAGACTTGTCCGATGTCAACTTGCCCTGATATGCAAATTATCTCGACAATATGTAATATTTTTCATGACTTAAACAATAATCGACAAGAAGGTAAGCTGTTTTGCTGTGGTTTATGCACTTAGAGTTTGTTTCTAAGATCGTTCTGTATTGCTATCCCGTGGTGTCTTGCATCGGTTCATCTGCGGAGAACATTCATGGAGCGATCAAGAGATCCAATACAACGTTACGAAGTAAGGTGATCAATTACTACATCGTAATTGAGACGTTTAATAGGCTGATAACATAAAAGGCGTTTAATAATTCACTCTCGTGCATTAAGATCTCTGTATCGCGTTAAACTGGACACTTGATGTCTCTGAATGAACTGCGGAGTTGTTCAATTGGAAAACGAGTTTTTATAACTAACTTAAATCCACAATTATATGTGAACAGCACGAGACTGTAACTATTAATGTATCTCACAGATGATAATATCTGGGCTGTAAATGTGGAGAATGAGTAATGAGCTTGTAATGTAAAGTCAGTGCTGTGCGGCCTTTAGAGGATGGACATGATAACGCACACGCCGTGACTGTGAACGCGCTGTAATCGCTTAAATCCCACTCAAGAGTAATTCATCTCCCTACGCATTATGTCAGAAGTTTCCTCTTTCTAATTTAACATAAAGTGGTTAATAGGGTGTTAAATATCTCCTGAGGTCTCTGAGTAAGTTCTTTCAGCCGCCAGTGTCCTCTGGAGGTCTTTAGTTTGCTCATTTATCTTGACATACACATCAGACAATTGTTTGGAAAGATTACAGTTTTATGTTTGTGAAAGAAGTCTCTTATGCTCACTTAGGCCGTATTTATTTACTATAAAAGACAGAAAACAAATGTAATTCGTTACCAATTAAAATAACTGTTTTCTGTTTCTAAAATATATTCTGAATAGGCTATATTTTAAAATGCAACAATGCTATATTTCAGAGTCAGTGTCACGTGATCCTTCAGATGCTGATATGCTACACTGGTAGCATTTCTTCTCATTACTATTATCAATGTTGAAAATTAAATCAGTTGCTGCTTAACATTTTTATGGAAATAGTGATACATATATATTTGTTTATATTCGTTGATAAATAGGAAGTTCAACAAACAGCATTTACTTGCATTTATTAAATGTATTCATTAAAAGATTTATTTAATAGAATTGTCTTAACATAACATTATAAATGTCTTCATTGTCACTTTTGATCAATTTAATGCATCCCTAATGAATAAAAGTATTTATTTCTCTCTTTTTTTAATCTTATCACAAACTGGTATCATTGTTTCCAACAATGTTAAAATGTTAATAAGCAAAAAAGTTTTCAACATTGAAAATAATGATAATAATAATATTAAAAATACATGTTTCATGAGCAGCAAATCAGAATGATCACATGACACTGAAAACTGGATGATGTATAAACATATTTTATTATATTTTAGTATATAATTACAGTAATGATGCTAAAAATATATTTTTAAATGTATTAAAATAGAAAATAATTAATTACAAATTGTAATAATATGCCACAATATTTCTGTATTTTTGATTAGATAAATGCAGCCTTGGTGAGCATAACATCGCTTATGAATGATGATGTGAATGATGATGAGAAAGATTTGCAGTGTTATTTTATTTAGTATAATGAAATATTATTAATTTATATTCATTTAATAAATGTATTATGCATGTATATATAATTTATGTAATTTTCTATTGTATTAAACAGTGTGGGTTGTTTATTCCCTGCATCAGACACCATATAATTGTTGTACTCCATGAGATCCGACCGTTGTTATTACTCCGTTTAATACAGTGCTATAAGCAGTCATGCCAGCTCAGCCCGCTTCCAGAGACCCAGAGGAGGAGATGGAGACGGAGGCTGACTCTGAGCTTCCTCAAACTAACGGTGAGGCGGAGGAGGAGCGAGAGAGAGATGGAGGAGAGGCAGAGGAAACGATGGAGGAGAGTGGAGAGGATCGGGACAGCGACCTGGAGGACAGTGACGGAGAGGAGGAAGAGGAAGAAGAGGAAGAGAGTTCAGGTCTGTTCTGTTTAGATTCAATCAAATTCAATGATTTATACTTTTCTTAGTGTATTGTTGTAGCTGCTGATAAATTTGCATTGGGAGAATTATATTTTCACCACAAAATGAAATTATATTTTACATGAAGAAAATTAAACCTTATTTTTAGGGCCTTTTTTAATTGAGGGTTATGTATTTTTAAAGTGTTCTTTTAATTTGTGAATGCATGACAATTAATTTTCAAATCCCTGAACTGCAAGCCAAAATTGATCATATAGTGATATATAAAATGCAGTTTAGTAAAGTCTAAAGTAGGAAAAGAGAATGACCTGGATTGGATCTCTTTCAGAAATGGATGATGAAGATTGTGAGAGAAGACGATCACAGTGCCTGGATGAAATGTCTGACCTAGAAAAACAATTCCTGGAGTTAAAAGACAAGTAAGAATACTTCTTTCTTATAGGTTGGGGCTAGGTGGCATTTCTTTTTTTAGTCCAAAAGAAACAGGGCCATTGTTTGGGATGGATGGGCATAGGAGGAAGCCTACCAATAAAAATCCATACTTTGTATTGTATTGTTCAAACAAATTGTATTGTTTGAAGAACATTGACTCTACACTGTGGCTACAACTAGATTCTGGAGCTCTGTAGATTACTTTTTCATCGATTTCAGGCTTTTCCAAGAACGTCTGCACCAGGTTAAAATCAAGCTGGATGAGGTGTTGACAGGAAAGGCAGGAGAGTACAAAGAACCTCTGGCAACACTGCAGCAGAACCTACAACAGAGGACACAAGTGGCAGGTGACACACATATCTACCTTATGATTAGAGGTCCACCGATTTATTGGTCTTGCCAATTCATAGGCACTATAGGAACTATCATTATCGGCAATAATCCACAACGATAGTTTCATTGCGCGAGCGGCTGAAAAGGCTCCGCTGTCATTTTAAAATACATAAAAAAATCAAAAAACCTATCAATGCTCGTTGTGTTTTGGCTTGAAACGGATTGGAATCAGATGCTGATGTGAATTATTAATTTATGTACACTGCAGGTCACGTCATATTTAAAGGGGTGATGAACTGAGAAATCAAATTTTCGTTGAGCTTTTGACATCTAAGAGGTCATCATATAATAAGAATATCCTGTAAGTTTCAGAACTGAAAACGTCCTTGTTAGTCCAATAAAAGCTTTTATTGACACCAGCTTCAGCAGACGACTCGTTTTTAAAACTGGGGAACTATGACGTCAAAGAGGATAAAACACCACCCCCGCAGAAAAAGATCAACGCTTGCTTCAACACGGCCGGTTTAGCCCCGCCCACCGATTCGCGCATTACACGCATAGCATAGCTAAATAACATAGCATAGCCTACCTCTTGATGACAAACCGGATCGAGCTACTGAAAAATACAAAATATTGTGCAGTGCCTGTTTGTGGAAGAAGACAGTCGCTGCATAAACTTCCTCTGGATTCCAGTAGGACTGCAAAACCTAATTTTTCATGACGTTCCACTCCAGCTGATGAGGTAAAACCGTCTGTTCGCTTCATTTCACTGAGTATTGCAAACAAGACTGGATTTGCAGACCGATTAAGAGTACTGTGCCGTCTATATTGGATCTGACTGGAATATTGCAACACACGGACTCTGGCTCGAACATGTATGGGCGAATCATTCCGGTTGCCATTATTGGACGTTTTCAAAAACAAATTCCCCCACGTACACCGACGAGGTGAGTTCAAACTCATTATAATATGCAAAACTGTTATCCACTTACAGCAGAGGGGGTTTACTTCCAAGTCTTCAGTGCGAAACGCCCACAAAAATCCAGCGTTTCTGAGCTGGGGGTGAAAACGAGGGTAGAAAATAGCTTTTTAGTTATTCATTTTGATGTTTTTGAATGCAAAAACCAAGCGAATGTCATAATTTCACCTCAGGCAACAATATAATAAAATTTAAAAAGCCAGTTCATGACCCCTTTAAAAAATAATCAGTTTGTTGACTAGATGCTGCATTAGTAGAGAACAGCAGTATGTTTCTCGACAAGGCTGAGAGGACATTATCAAGTCATACGAACAATGTGACAAATCCAGAATAAATGTTTAAATTTCATGATTGTTAGGGTCTATTTTAATTAGTTAATATCCAGCTTGGGCGTTTATTAATTCGTTAACCAGCTAAGTTGCATCTCCGCAGAAGTAGATGAGCACATTTCAAACTAATTACATAATCGGAGAATATATTTGTTTTCGATTTAAACTGTTTAATTTAAAAGTAGTCATTTCAAGCTCCTTGTTGTTAATTTTTTTCATTTATGTGAGGCACGTGTACACTAAGTTTCAATTTATTTTCAGGCTGCGCTCCAGTTCACGGAGATCGAGATGGCTGAAATGTTTGTTTTCTTTATTTTACATTATTTTACATTGGAATTAGTTATTTCCAATGTTTACAGAAAAAATATTTACAAAAAACCAGCACCTCTATGGCCCTGTCCCAAATGCCACACTGCATAAGCACTTTCGGCCTTATAGACTTACAATGGCACGTGTCCGTTAACCCTTCGCACGTACGATCACACCGGTGTGATCAGTCTTGGCTGGTCTCTGGAGCATTCGATCCATTCGAGTGCATTACGTGATCAACTGCAGGGCTCCAGACTAACTTTTTTTTACTAGGAGCGCTGTTGCCCCTGACTGAAAATTTTAGGAGCGCAAGCAGAAAATTTAGGGGCACACCTTAAATCAGTTTGCAATGCAATTAATCAATTTTTTCCCCAAAATAACTGTAATACTGACAAATTCTTTAATAATAACTATACTTAACAATATGATATGCTGTTTTATTTTAAGTTCACAGGGCTCCAGACTAAAATTTGAGGGCAGCACCGCCTCAAATGAGAACTTACACCGAGTTCTACAAAAAAAAAAAAAAAAAAAAAAAAAAAAACGGGTTGCACTGGGGCTGACAATAAGTCACTAAGCTTAATTTAGGATTTAGATGAAGTTAACTTTAGTTATTATCATTTATAATGTCTTAATATTAATTAAAAAAATAGTGAAAACATGTATATTAAGGACTCGGAGTGAAAGCCAATAAACATCCTACTGTTTACAATAGTATTTTTTTTTTAAATAAGTGTTTAAATAAGACATTAGCCTAAATCCATGGTGAATGTTGCTGATTTGTGGACTGAAAGCCTTCTATGAGTGTTTCTTCCGGTTTCCACGTCAGCACTGTTTGGTCTGATATGGTTTATAACAGAAATCTGCGCCGAATCGGAGTGTTTCTCACTGGATCTCGTAGTGATGATGTTATCAATTCTGACGCGAATTCAGTGGATTTCTTCACTGGATCTCCTACTAACAGTGTCGCGTGATCGAGATCGGCCCGCGACTGGCAAGTTCGGGGCTTTATTACTGTCACTGGTTCGGTGCGCTCCATAAGAACGGCTATGCGCTTATTGCTCAGACGCACATAGCAGGTTGCGATATTTCTCTCCGTCTCCTTCCCCCAGATGTTTATGCGCGCTATTCTGTCACGGATTCATTCACGCACCCCTTCCACGCTTACCATGCGTTTAACGTGTGGCAAATTTACTGGTCGCACATGTGCGACTGGACGTAAAATTCAGTCGCACACTGACAAATTTTGGTTGCAAAATGCGCCCATTTGGTCGCAGTCTGGAGCCCTGAACTGCTTAATTCAAATGTGCTTGAGACACAGATGCACTCAGTGCTGTCATATATCACAACTATTCAGTGTTTTCAACCACATAATGTTTATTTTAGATTTCAGACATTTAAATACACATAAGTAGCAAAAAATGGAAAAATGGAGGAAAAATGGCATAAAAGCAGATCATCATTCATTCAGCGCTGTGTTGTGGTTGCGCTGTGTCACTGACAAGCAATGACGCGTCACCATGGAAACATTAAATTAAAACTCTCGCTGGGGGATCAATTTGAATATTTTAAACTTATGTGTGAAAGGGTTAAGTCCATGTGTCCCATTTGTCATTTTAGGTTTTAGAAGGGTGCTCACAAGCGTTCGGTCGATATGTGCACCTCGATGCGCACTTTTGCTGAGCCTGCACTGAATCGAACTCCACAGCAGACTTCTACCCGTCAGTCAAAGTGGCGTTACGTCACGATAGTGCAGACTAGTAGAGGAAGACCTCGAGTGTTTAGGGTGCCATTCGGGATAGGGCCCATGTCATTCAGTAAGCGCACTATACTTCAGCTTCCACACTCTACACAAACACTATGCTCCTAATAATAGCCCACATTTATCTAGGTTAACATGTAAGGGTGCCTACTATTTAAATGGCTGTTCACACGCTACACCTGCGCTTTATTAGAATCATCCTCTGTGATTTGATTCTGGAACAACTAGGCATGATCTTATATTGGGTAACACTTTACTTGAATACTTGCATACTTGGGGTGTGCATAAGACTGACATGACACCTTCATAATCATGACATGACACATGTCATGAATATGAAGGTTTTATGCATGTTTTATGACAACTGTCAATGTTAAAACCAACCACAGTTTAATATGTAATGTTAACCTATACAGCTAAGTGGTTTCTTAAAGCTGCAGTCTGTAGTTTTTCCTCTTTGTCCCCATCTCTGTTCGAAATCTGCAATTGCAGTCATTCGCAGAATTATCAACTTTATGTGAGTTGTAATTCGACACCTCACAGCACGGATGAACACAATGTTTGAGGAGAGTGTGTGGCTGTCAGTCACAAAAAAGTTATTAATATATTTCATTTATATATATATATATATATATATATATATATATATATATATAGTCGCTCTGGAGAAAACCGTGATGTCTATGTCCAGGTCAGTTCAGTTCTATTATGATGTCAATGCAGGCAAAGTTCCAATACATTTTCATGCATCAGTCAATACTGGTCAAAGTTCAGCACTATTTTACTTTTAGTGTTATGTTTTGATTCAGAGTAATATTTAAAAAAAAACTATCGGTTCATTAATCGGCTGTCGGCAGGACCAACTTAGTTATCGGTATCGGCAAAATCCAATATTGGTCGACCTCTACTTGATGTCTCTCTTACATCTTAACCGCAGGCCTCAACTGTTATTTGTTTATTCACTGATCTCCCTTTCGCCCCATCTAGGTGTGTACAGAGAACTATGTCTGCAAGTGGTCAAACACAAACATGAATGTGAAGTACAGGGGGCAAAACAACATTTAGAGGTAAAGCGCCTCATCAGACCCACATATCTAGATATTGTTTACAAAAAGCAGTCTAACTTTATATTAAGTGTCTTTATACCATGGTCTGTCTGAATACTCTATGCTGATTGGCTGGAATTAAGTAAGGGATAATCCACGGCTAGCCATGCATTAAAGGATTTTAATGCACGGCGTAGAGGCTAAGAACCACCCGACGCGAAGCGGAGGGTGGTTGCCTCTACGCCGTGCATTAAAATCCTTTAATGCATGGCTAGCCGTGGATTATCCCGCTTATACCACGGTTATTTGCCAAGTTAAAAAGAAATTAAAGCTATAACTGATGTTAACAGTGTAATTTTTTAACAGACATGTAAAAATGACGGTTATTTTCTTAAGTTACGGCTCGTTAGTTCTACTCCGTCCACTTTAAATAAAGTAGAGCCATCGGATTGCATTTATTTGAATGAATTATGAATCTGTTTGCAAGCGTAACTGTTACTATGGTTACCAATGTTTGTTTTACAGTCTATGGTTTACAGTCTAAGCGGATTCATTTCAAACTGTAATCAAACTGACTGGAACTACCTGTGCATTAAAGGGTTTTACTGCACACCTTCCAGCCAATCAGAATCGAGTATTTAAACAGCCCGTGGTATAAGCCTGTTTAATGCACAGGCAGTTCCAAGTCAGTTCAATCACCATTCTATATTAATGAACTGCTTTCATTGAAGCGCGCACACACACACACACACAAACGTCACTCGCACACAGAGATCGGAGAAACATTCAGGAGCACAGAGACTCAGTGATGCCCGTGACTTTTATTAATAAAATAGCTTCACTAATGAATCGTTGCATTCTATTAATTAACGATAGGGTAACATTGCTGGTTTTGAAGTAATTAAAAAAAAACTTTTACCCTTCTGGTCAAATATTGGGCTGCAAACATCAATAACAGCTTTAAGTTGTCAATGGTGGGAAATTAGCTTGGTATCAGCTTCTCGTCAGGTGGTTCTCTGCCTCCACATCATACATTAAAATTAGTTTAACTACTATGTACTAACATTTCAATTATTCAGTTTAGTGCAATTCTTGTGTACATACATGGTTTTACACTGTACTTGGTAACATTTTTAAGGCCTGTTCACACCGGGACAGATTTCGTGCGCGTTATTTGCCATCGTTTAACGCCTCATGACTAAACAAAGGGCGCCAATGTGAGTGTTCACACCGATGCGTAAAACACCACACGTAAAAGCATCATTTAAAAAAAAAGCCTCAGGTTCGTTTTTTTTAGTTTGACGCGGCGCGTCAAAAACTATCCGACCAATGAAATTGGTGCTTTTGCTCACATGTTTGGAGCTTCTGAAGAGACAGTAAAACACAACTTGGGGGCGCTAAAACACAAAACGGTCTTGCCGAGCACACATATGCAACGGTGAAGAAGATATACCCGTCGCCGTCTACACAGCTAGGAAGAAATAAGACGAGGAAGATGCAAGGCTAGATGAATGTAGAGCTGCTGTTCTCGTTGGTACTAGAACATAAAGAACTGTATGACAAACGCGACAGGGACTATACACATCTTGATAAAAGAGAACTGTTATGGAGTAGTATTGCATGGCAAATGGGCGCCATCTAATGTCAGGGAATGAATTTGCATGGTCACTCGGCTCATCGTCAGGGAAAATCGCTTGGGTGCGAACACAAAAAATGCGTTGAAAAACGCTGACGAATAACGCTCGCTGATATTCGTCCCGGTGTGTACGGGCCTTTACAGTGTCATTGTTACACACTGTATGTTACGTGTACTTACCATAGTAATTTACCAACCAAAACCTAATAACCCTTTAGTAACTACATGTTGTTAATTATTATTACTCAGCACGTAAATATATAATTAAACTGTAAAAATGACACCTTAAAATAAAGTGTAACCCTGTACTTTATTAGAAATACATGCTTGTAATTAGAGCTGTCACTTTAAACATTAATCCACCCTTAAACCTAACCATACAACCAAACCTGTCGCTAACCTTACCCACATCACACCACAATAGCAGCAAATCTGTTTTGCAATAAAACATGTGTCGTTACACAATAAGTGGTACCTAACTTTTTTTTTTTTATTTAGTAACTTAGTAGTTAAAGACATCTAATATCTGTGACTCAAAAAGCTTATTGTAGGGTACCATGGTACTTGATTATCATGTACATAGAATAGAATTTACATGGTATTGCTGCTGGTCATTTTATGATTCAACAGACTTATATGCCTAGTAGTCATAATACATTTCAACACACAGATTCATACACAAACAAAAATGCAGTATCACACAAAACACACCACAGTGAAAAAACAGTGCTGCAAATAAATACGTGCATGTCTCTGCCAAAACAGTTGTGCTTGTTTGTTTGTATGTTGACAGTGCGTGAATCGTATCAAGTCAATGTGTGTATATGTAATGAGATGCTCATTTCTCTAGAGTGAGAGGACACTCTTGCTTGATGCCATGAAAACAGAACTGATGGAGAAGATCCGCAGACTGGAGGATGACAAACAGAGTTCAGGTACACACACATTTACCTGGCTATCTGAACAAGGATGTAGCATCCCAATTCCTAAGCGTACAACAGGTGTGTTACCTGACTAAAATCTTGGGCCGTATTCACTTAACATCTTAAGGCTAAAAGAAGAAACTCTTAAACATAATGGGCATGTCAGTCCTTATTTTAGGACTCCTACATTTTTTCTACTGTTCCGTCACCACTTCCGTCACCACTTGTCATCCAGATTAAATCCTGTTCCAGTTACTAATTAGTCATTTATCTGACACTTTTATCTAAAAGGTCTTACAGTACATGTATACAATTCAACAATTAACAGTTTGTAGTCGAGAAAGTGTGAATATACAGCAATCACACATGCCACAACTTGGTCTCTCAGCTGCTTTGTGAAAAGTTTTAAGAGGAAACTCTTACCTAAGAACTTTTACTGCTATTTAGGTGAAGTCTTAGTGGTTTTGTGAATACGGCCCCTGTTATCTTATAATGTAAGTCAATGATATCTGTATAACAGTATAGCAAACTACTTGAATTAAATGCAAATACCTATCATAATATTCAAATGCTTGGTTTTATGATCAAAGCTATGTGGTTTTTATTGTGTGGGACAAAACATAATGCAATGCAAAAGACAGATTTTTCTAGTATTTCTATATATACTGTATATACAGTAAATATCGATAATGAAGTAAACCTAAATTGCTTCAGTGCAGTATGTGTTTTGTAATATGTGTAATATTACTAACAATAAAACATTTTTTCATTTGCTTTATACAAATCGGTAAAGATTTCACAGCAAAAACACATATGGGCCATGACCTGAAGAGAGGTATTTTTCGAATGATACTAAAAGTCCTTTTACTTTTACTCTTAAAAAAAAAAAGATCGGTTTTGATCATGTTGATGATTTAGGCACTTTAGATATGTGCACATCAAAAATAATAGAGTAAAGCCTAGTGTTACTATTAAACACTCTCTTCTTCTATGTCAGAGCAATTGTTTTGGTCACACAGTCTCTCAAGTTCATGCAAATCTCTAAACAGTATCCCTAAATTAAAAGAAATTATTGTTGTATATTTTTATTTATAAAAAATTAGATATTAATAAAATATTACTGAATTTATAATAACAAAAATATTGTTTTTATTTATGAAAGACTTTTTCAAGAGGAGGTTTTCTCCTACTTCGGGGACATTTTTAAACATATTTGTCCTCCATGGATTGCTACTAGTTGTTGGAAACACAAATACTCACCAGATCCTTAAACACACAAACTTTGTCTCTATCAATCAGAATGGTGGAATGATGACGAGAAGATAAAGAAGTGTAAGAGAAGTCGTCACCTGATTCGGCCAGACAGGAAAAAGAAGGCGGCTCTTGTGTCAGGTAATGAAGCGTTCGCTTTAGATTCAGATTCATCTCTTCATCTCTTGTTCAGTCACCACTTGCCTTCCATATTAAATCCTGTTCCAGTACCAACAGTTACTAATTAGCGATTTATCCGACACTTTTATCCAAAAGGTCTTACAGTACGTTTGTACAATCCACCAAAGGCCACTAATTAAGAGTTTGTGGTCCAGATCAGAGAGTGTGATTATACAGGAATCACGCATGCCTTATTTCATTTAATTAAATAATGACCTTAACATTCATACAGCATGTCTTATTGTTTGGACCTTTTCTGAGAAGGAAATTGAGACTAGACCTCATGAGACTTCCCATATTGGTCCAAGCTGGTTTATGCTAGTTTTGCTCATGCCACCAATGGTCTTTTTAAGAAGCTAATTGAAAATGTGCTAAGCTAGATTAGAAGCCAGGGAAAATCCAAAACTCACCAAGTTAGACCATTAACCATCAGGCAACACCTTTTATCCAAACTCTGTTTAAAGAAGTTGTCTTCCTTCCTCTCCTGCTTGCTCAACATGTCTGTCTGTTTTTGTCTAGGGCCATACATAGTGTATATGCTAAGAGACATTGATATACTGGAGGACTGGACAGCCATCAAGAAGGTATTCATGTTGTGTGATCAGCCCTTCAATCACAGTGATGCTATGCGACGGATCGTGACTTTTATCTTTCTGTCTTTCAGGCAAAAGCGGCACTGATACCACTGAAAAAGAAAGCAGACAGTAAGTCTATTATTAAATGCGACTGGGCTCATTTGTACTTCATTCAGGCGTCCTTGTTGGTCTCTGTCTTTCTCTGGCAGCTACACTGGGAGGTCAATGACCTCATGTTAGTCAGGTGAACTTCATTAAAATTTGACAAAACTGACTGCCTCCAAGAATGAACTCATTGTATATTTATTGAAGGAAATCACATGCGCTGACCATCAGGGTCCTTGGCTTAGGCTAAATATATGTAACCACTGATTTCTTTTTTCAGACAGTCTCAGAATAGATTTTATAGTGCAAAATTGGACTTTTGAGGACTTTAAGTAGTGTGTTGCTGTGTGTTTTCAAATAATGGGGTCTTTATCTGGTAAAAGACTTCCCGGGATACTCACACACTCATAGATAAACACACAGTATGATGTTACTGTCTGTCTCTAGCTTAAATGGCGCCAAAGGCTTAAGCATGTTCTCCATTGCATTGCCATCCCAGTCATTAGCCCTGACCCTCACTCACAAGCTCTATCTGTCTGGCTTCTGATTAAGTGAGATACTGACATTTGATTTATAGTGCCATTTCCCTTGTTCTGTCACTCCAGACTGATCGACTCAAACTACTTCGGTTTTAATGTCACAGTCCTGTTCTATTTTTGTGGAACAAAAATGATGTGTAACATTTGATTCTGCTCCATCTCTCATTTTGTCTTTTTATTTCTCCCCACATCTCACTCTTGCTCTCACTTTCATCCCTCCATTCCTTCGCTGTCCTCATTGGCATAATAGGCATAAATTACAACCAAATACACCACTGTTAATAATACTGCCATTGTAAAAAAAAAGAAAAAAAAAAAAAAAAGTGTGCTTAATTGTATTGAGTGTGGCTCAGACAGTGTCCGACCAGATCCGGGCCACATCTGGTACATGTGAATTCCACCCGTACCAGATCTGGGCCGGCACTATGTTGTTGCCTGGGGCAGTTGTAGTTTACTTCAAAATTTGAAAAAAAGTAAATATATGTACTTAATAGGGCTGTCAAAACGATTAATTGCGATTAATCACATCCAAAATAAAAGTTTGTGTTTACATAATATATGTGGGTGCACTGTGTATAATTATTTTGTATATATATAAAAAAACACACATGCATGTATATTTAAGAAAAAAATATTATTTATATATAAAATGTTTATATTTATATATAATATAAATTATATATAAATCTATATACAGAATATACATGAAAATATTTCTTAAATATATACAAGCATGTGTGTGTATTTATATATATATTAGGGCTGTCAAACGATTAATCGCGATTAATCGCATTCAAAATAAAAGTTTGTGTTTACATAATATTTGTGGGCGTAGTGTGTATGATTATTTTGTATATATAGACACACATGCATGTATATATTTAAGAAAAATGTGTTCTTAATATATCAAATATTTATATTTATACATAATATTATTTATGTATAAATATATATAAAGTATATACTTTCAGATTTTTCTTAAATATATACATGCATGTGTGTGTATTTATATATACAAAATAATTATACACACTACGCCCACATATTACGTAAACACAAACTTTTATTTTGAATGCGATTAATCACGATTAATCGTTTGACAGCCCTAATATATATATATAATAATTATACACAGTGCACCCACATATATTATGTAAACACAAACTTTTATTTTGAATGCGATTAATCGCGATTAATCGTTTGACAGCCCTAGTACTTAATATAATATTAGACAATATAATATCAATTAAATAAAAGACCAGTTAAACTTACTTAAAGAGAGTACACTTTCTTAACAAACTGTAAAGCACACTGTTAAAAAGTGTTTCAATAATTATCGAAGTCATTCTTTAAAGAAATTCACTTATTGTGATTCTGACTAACCTACTAAAGCAAAGGTGATTTACACTGATAATTTTAACTGTAGTGTTCAAACACTATATATAATAATGTACTGAATTACAACTTCACCATTACAAATAGGCCTATTTAAGTACAGTAGAAATGGCATTTTAGGTCACCGTAAATGCTTGTCATTACTAGCAGCATACTTTAACCATATTTCAGACAGTAATTATGAAATGACAAAAAGATGTACTTAAACTTCAGCTAATTGCATATGTACAGTTTTTTTTTTAATTGTTAACACATTATAACTGATTCAAGTGTTGGTCATTTATCAGTATTTTTTTTATAACTCATTTTCCTAAGCTCATTGTTGTATTTTACTGTATCATTTATGTTGAATACTGTTATAGACATGGAGCTGCAAAATTAGTCCTGAATCCCAATACGAGGTTCTGTTACAGTGTTATGAATTGAACTGAAAAGTAATCTGTGAATTTGTTCTATTTGTCATCTGAGGCCAACATTTGATTTTGACGATGTTTTTGACAAAAAAATATTTGATTTTGACGTGACAGTTTTTGCCTGTTGGATTATGTAGTTCTGAGACTCTTTATGGTTGTGAATCGTTTTATGAATTGTGTTAGCTATCGAGAAAATATAAATTATATAAATGCAACATTATACTTGACATTATAACATTAATTAAATTATATAATTATAATATAAATTATATAAATGCAACAGTGTCATTTCATTTTAATTTCAATGCAGTGAAATGTCTGAAAAATTACATTTTGTTCACACTTAAGTATATTCCTAACATATTATTTCCATGTTTTTATTCGTTTATTTATACCTTTACCACTTCTCTTGCAAACTTTATCATGTTATATAATATATATAAACCAATTTAAAGACAGCAGCCCTATATAGTGATAAAACATCTCAACAATAGAGGGTTAGAGCATTCTGAGCTATTAAAGCGTAACATGTTGAAGATGATGGTGAGCATGTCTGTTTGTCTCTCAGACAGGCATGTGTCCGTGCGATGTGAAGATGGGGCTCTCTTCTATGATGGAGAGAGATTCTCCAAAGGCAGCAGCGTTGTTCTAGAAGTCAATGACAACAGCCCAGCACAGTCAGTAGAGCATGAGACTCGAGACTGCATCTGTCTTCGCTTTGGCTTTGTTTGTAAAAACATTTCAATTGAAAGCTCCCTGTTTTTTTTTTGTGTGTGTGTTTCTCTTAGGGTCGTAATAACGGGGATCAGTGCAGGAGAGGTCTGGTTCAAGCGCACAGATGGCACCAAAACCAAAATCTACGTCTCCCAACTTCAGAAAGGCAAACACGCCATACGGAAAGCTTAAAGAGGATTATAATACGCTCAGAGAGTGTGTGAACCTTCCCTTTAATAATTACCAAATAACACACCTTTAGGACTGCTGATTAAATCCAATCAAATGCTATGCACTGATATTGATCAGAACAGATGCTGTTTATTATGTGTAGTGACTTTTGATCTCAGATCAATTTTGGCCTTTCATACGTATTTCACAATGACTATATTAATAAGGCAGTTTCTGGAGCAGCTTATGTTTATTGAGTAATACAAACACAACATGGACATTCAGAACCTGTTGACCAAATGCTAATAGACCATATAAAGCCTTTCTGTACCCTTAATACTTTTAAGTTCCTCGCACTGAATAGATTCATTATGCTGACCATACATGAAGTCTGATACAAACACTGATCATTATCAGTCTTTGCCATTTAAAATGATTATAAAGGTTAATTATGTACATTAAAAACACCACAGGGGCGGAAAGGACTGCACTCACATCAAATCTTTTCTATCGAAAACTGCTTCTTTAAGCTGATCTTAGATCTGTTCTTAATAGCTAAAGATTTGTATCTTAGAAGGAAGAAGGATCAGGCCTCAGTGAAAAGCTGTTACCAGACCGCACGAAAACACAATCAAACCCCTTTTATTGCGCTCAGAAAAACAAGAGATGTAACAGATTTTTTTTCCCAGTACATTTTGAAAGACTGTTGTTGTAATGCATTGTATTTATAGACATCTGTAAAGTGATCTGAAACAGAGGGTGCTTTATTTATTAAGTGTTCAAGATAACCATGTATTTATAACAAGAAGCATTATTAAAATCTAAACTTTTATTACTTTTGCTGTTTATTGACTCATTAATTATAACATCTTGCAGGACTGGCAGAGACTGGAGGTTTATATTTTCAACATGTACCCCCTGCTGTGGCCTGTGGGGGACGCTGTAGTCTAACTGCATTTCCATTAGTGCTAAATGAGCTATACATTTTGATTTTAACCACTAGATGGGGCTAACACTTAAAGTAACATGAACAGACGCAAGGGAAAACAAAAAATATATAATTAACGGGGGATAGAAAACTCCAGAACTTCTTGTATTAATTTATGCATTTGGAATTGAAAATCTCAAGCCCTGCGTACATCAAGTACCGACTCTTCTGCTTTCAATCATTGGGTCGTTAAGATTTAATGAATCTAACGATTCAAGAGTCTCTGAGTGATTCGTGATTTGTAGAGATTGAGGAGGTGAAGCTGTGCAGACTCGAGAATAGGTAAGATATCGAGGCTTCAAGGTGGACAGACATTAAAGAGTTGTCTAGAAATAGGTTGTTTTGAATTCACTATGACTATGAGAGTGAGACCCATAAAAATACACTTTATTTAAGTACTAAAATACAACGAGAGACTGGTTATTCCCAATTGGACTATAGGACAAACTTGATTAGGTACAGGTTTTCGGTTTTATTAATTAAGTGTCATACTTGCACATGAAGATGAGCACTGATAGATAAGCTGGTTAAGGTGTGGGTTTTTCACATTAATACACAGAAGCATGGCGAGCCTACTGTATGTTTCGTGTTGTACATTAGCTTTTACCAGAGAGTATGAAGTGGAATACATTTTTAAAATTAATTTCTTGTTCATTTTAATTTCAGTAGAACACATGTGATTTGAAATGGCTGTCAGTGGAATAAGATGAACAGCATCTAGGCTAACTAACAGCAACTGTTCATACAAACAAGCTAAATCTCGTTACCTTGATTGTTTCAGTCTTGTAGGCTATTATAGCACAGCTGGGATGCATAATTTAGAGTAGGCTATCAGTAACTTGAACTACAACTCATGCTTTATATGTTTTAAGGTGCTTCCTGCCATTTTGTAAATGTGCTCACTCTAAACTTCTAAAGCCATGTCAAAGTGCAAAATGATTCTCTGGCAGAGAGTGTTTCTGATTGGCTAGAGCTTGGCCCTGTCATATTGGCAGGTGTGTTTTCCCAGTAAACCAGTGATATCTGTCAGGTACAGCACATTTAGGCCCCGTTTACTCGAAGGGAAAATGCAGATATTTCCCTGCGGATTGGCCTCTCGTTTACACAAAAACCCTGTTTTTATCACAGAAAATGATTATTTCTAAAAACTCCGGCCAAAGAGGCGATTTATGAAAGGAGAGGAGAAACGGGGTTTTAGGTTCTCTCTTGTCGATTCTGAGGATTCTGATTGGCTTGCATGGCTTTATCCTTCTCCCTACACTGCCGCCAATAGGTTTGGCATAGTTATGATGGCGCTCGAAGGCGTATTTATGCGGGTGTGTGAACAATGTTATTTTTGAAAACAGAGAGGGGGAAAATATTCGTTTCGCTAAATACCCGGCTTTGTGTAAACGTGGCCTTAAAGGGAAAGTAGGCTACACACACACATGTACACAAAAATGTCATAATTTTCTCGCCTTCATGTCATTTCAAACCCAAATGATGTTTGCTGTGTGTTTGTGTGTGTACACACTGATGAGCCAAAACATTATGAGTTGTCAAAGGTGAAGCAAATTGTTGATCATCTCCTAACAAGGCCACATATTAAGATCTGGGTAGATTAGATGGCAAGCAAACAATAATTTCTAGAAATCTACTTGTTGGATGCAGGAGAAATGGACAGGAATAAAGATCTGACATTGACAAGGGCCAAATTGTAATGGAAAGGCTTGTGGGTTTCTCCCAGTCTGCACTAGTGAGAATCCATCAACAGTGGTCTGAGGAGAGAAAAACCACAAACCAGTGACATGGTGTTGGGTAGCCAAGGCTTATCGATGCATAAGGGCAACAAAGGCTATCCCATCTTTTCCAAAAGAAGGTTTACTGTTGCTCAAGTCACATAAAATTATAATGATGGTTATGGGAAGAATATGTCACAACACACAGTGCATCACACTCTGCTGCAAAGCTACAGACCAATCAGTGGGCCTATGATGACCCTGTCTACCATCAAAAGCAACCACAATGGCCATGCAAACGTCTGAAATGGACCATGGAGCAGTGGAAGAAAGTCGCCTGGTTCTTTTAACATCATATGGACGGTTGTGTACGTTTGCGCCGTTTACCTGGGGAAGTGATGCCAAAGGGATGCAAAAGAGTGTAATGCCTCTGGGTAATGTTATTCTGGGAAACCCTGGGTCAGGCCATTCATGTGGACATACATTTTACATGTGCCACCTACCTAAACACTGTTGCAGAACAGGTACACCCCTTCTTGTCAATGGTGTTCGCTGTTGGACTCTTTTAGCAGAATAATGCACTCTGCTACGCTGCACTCAATGTTCAGGAATGGTTTGAGGTACATGATGAAGAGTTGAAGGTTTTGCCCTGGCCTTCAAATTCTCAATCCAATTGAGCATCTGTGGGATGTGCTGGACCAACAACTTTGATTCATTGTGTGCTACATGTATGTCTTGAGAAGGATATGCTCCTAACATCTTTGTGTTGACACATTTACACACCTGTTCTCATGCACATGACCCGTTTCATTCCTGAACAGACGAGAGGAAAAAAAAGGGAAAGTCTTAAAGATATTTTGTCCCTTTGTTGATCCTCCATTTTTTTTTAACCTAGTTACATGTTCTGAGCTCCCCATCATTCATATGAGCGCTGGGGTGGAGAGGCAGAGCAGAACGTACACAGACACTCCAGGAAGCGGAGCGGAGGAGAGCAGGCTTGACGGAGTGAAAACAAAGCCTGGGTGATGCTACTGGACGTGGGCAGCATCCCGTTAAAAACACTTGAGTCAATCAGAGTCTGTGTTTATTAGCACTCCTTTCTCACTATGTTTGTTCTCTGCCCTCCACAGTTTTCATCTCACTCCTTCACTCTTATTCGAGCATTTTCTGTTATATCCATTCTGCTCTCACCATGTGTTTTTCTTTCCCAGTTTCTTTGGCTGCATTAGGCTAAATGTCCTGATATAAAGAAAATCTCTGATCAGCAAAGCTGGTTTATATTGGTTTGGTGAAAGTATAATTCGATATATAGAAGACATTGTTGTCTGTTGCAGAAAGCATTTAATTTTTTTTGTCTTTAATACCTGACGGATATTACTGGTGTCCTTGGAAATCACAACTGTCACAGTTATATTCCCAAATTTAAATTCTATCATCATTTACTCACCTTCAGTGTCATTCCATTCGACTTCACTTTTCCATTAGTTTCTTCTTTGGAACACAAAAGTTTTTTTTTCATGTACAATGAAAATTAATGGGGTTCAGTGTTGTTTTGACTTTCATTGTACTAGCAAACACCGATGAAACATTCTTCGAAATGTCTTTATGATGGAGAGACTATGGAGCAGCCTTCCATCAATGTATTTTACTGTGTTCATGAACATTTTATGTGTTGTCCATTTTCTAATTTTTATTCAGTTCCGCTTGACTCTGGCAAACTCCTGCCGCAATTGTTTATAGAGAGGAGTTGATGATGTTTCTATCTAGGACAGGGTTGTCCACTTCTGCTCCTGAAGGGCCACTGTCCTGTAGAGTTTAGCTCCAACCCAATTTAAACACTATTCCCTATATATTATAAAACTATACCAGCTTTTATAGGTCTTTCTAGGCATACTAAAAACTTCCAGGCAGGTGTGTTGACCTGTGTAAACTCTGCAGGACAGTGACCCTCCGGAGGATGGGACACCCCTGATCTAGTTCAAGTTCTATTTTTATTAATAGCCTTTGTTTTAATCATGCTTTTTATTTGGACATATTATATCCACTTTTAATAGACATAAACTTAATGATGTCAAAGTTCGAGAGAAGCACATTCAAATAAAATACCCAATCAGCACGAGGGGATATATAACACACACACACACACACACACATATATATATATATATATATATATATATATATATAGCATATATAACATATAGCCGAATCACCTCTGTCCCGTGACAGTTTTCCAGCATTTTCCCAACTCCTCACTCTTATCTGTTCTTATCCCAGCCAGGGATATGGGGGGAGCACTCTGAATTCGGGCCACATTCTGTGCTAAATTTTCATTTATAGGTTTACTTATTAGTTCAAGTCAAGTCTAGTATATTTATATAGCACTTTTCACAATATAGATTGCATCAAAGCAGATTGACAGTATCAATCAAAACTTAATAAAAGTGTTCGTTTCTTAGTGGAAAAACATCCACGTGTGGTAGAGCTGATCAATGGTAATAGAGGTCGACCGATTCATCGGTTTGCCGATTATAATCGGCACCGATAGTTGATTGGTGGATCTATCGTTATCGGCAAAAATCCACACCGATAGTTTTTCCGGGTTATGTTCGTTGCTGGAGCGGCTGAGAAGTGTCATTACCCAGTATTGCCGCTTTTCCACTACACAGTACCAGCTTGTCTTGACTCAGCTTGGCTCGCCTTTGTTTGGTTTTCCACTGTTGTACCTGTACCTGCTTTCAGTACTTTTTTTTTAGTATCACCTACGGTGAGGTTCTGAGTGAGCTAAGGTGAGCTGAGCCGGTAATAAAATGTGACGTGAAATCAATGCCGACTGCTGATTGGTCAAAGAGAATCATCACCATTCACTGTGTCATCATTGCACGCGCCAGATGGAGTATCCAGAATATCCCCGCCATTTTTCAAAAGTTCGTAAATAAACATCTATTTATTTATTCATTTATCTGAGGTCCCAGAACACAGTTCCGGACTGTTCCAGCCCACTTTAACCCCTGTACGTAATACAGGTCTTTATTACATTTTAATAGCCATACTCCATCGCACACCTGCAGATGATAGGTGCGTCGGATAATAAGACCAGACTAGCTAGTCGTTTTACCAGATAAAGAACTCCCGCACACTATCGTTACTTGCAATTTAAAATTAATGTTTATTCACACACAACGTTTCGGTCACACGACCTTCATCAGGAGTCACTTCATCACTCCTGATGAAGGTCGTGTGACCAAAACGTTGTGTGTGAATAAACATTAATTTTAAATTGCAAGTAACAATAGTGTGCGGGAGTTCCTTATCTTACATGGAACTTGCAATGTGTGACCTATGAGATGTACGTAGCTATGTTTCCAGGTTACAGCTAACGAAACCTGTAATATTTTAGTTATTAAATTATTTTCTGTATAAAGTTTTAATATATCCATATTTATATATTTATTTAATTTAGCACATTTCAGTTCAACACTGTTTTATTGTGAGTATTATGTATGTTTTTAATCCAGTATCCATTAAAAAAAAATATCGGTTGAATTATCGGTTATCGGCATCTATGGTCAAACCTAAATATCGGTATCCACTCAAAATGGGTCGACCTCAAAATGGTTGGCTTGCTGGGAAGCCTGGTGAGGACACCAGACACCAGCATCCAAAACACAACACATGCTGGTGACTAGATATGCTGGTCTTTTCAGAAGAGTTCATGAAATGGAGCTCGAGGCCTCCTCTTCTCATTAACATACCCAGTTCTGTGACCTCTTCTCTCTGATAGCTTTGGCTGTGCTAAATATCATGTCGCTAGAGATGCTCTCACTTGCTCTCCCTCCCTCTCTCTCGATCTCTCAGCACTTCCTCTTTCCCTCTGCACAATCTCCATCTTGCCAAGCTGCAGACGCAGCGCTATTATCCCTGCTTGTGGGTGTGAAGAATAGGAGACAGACAAATAGAGAGAGAGAGAGATGTATTTGAGAAAGACGGAAATAGAGCGACACCTAGTGAACTCTAGTCTAGAACCCACTGAGATGCATACATTAGCAGGTTTCCAAGACATCAAGTTAACTGAAATGGAAAAAAACATGCTGATCTTATCCTAAATTATTATTTCTAAATGATCTGCCAGATCTGTGCATGATATTAACAGTGCATACATTACACACACAAAGTGCATGAGAGACAAAGTAGGCAAATCCCCCCCCCCCCCCCCCCTGTATAATTACTGTATAATCCATAGCCTTATGAGGGTGTTTCAGGTAATCTATTTAATTATAATCTACACAGTGCGAAAGAGCGTGTTTTGATTGAGAGAGGAGACATTCATACAGATTGGAGCACTATGATCCAGCCGGGATTATACAAACAGAGATAAGTGTACTCTCTAATACTCCAGGTAGGTGTTAAAGTATAGCGTGTGTGTGTGTGTGTATCATAAACAGTCTGTCCCAGTTGGCTAAGGCAGCAGAAGAAGTGATTCAGTAGAGTCAAAAACATGCTTGCAAAAGTCAGTGTGTTTTCATCTGTATTTCTCTTCATTCCAACTCACTCTCATACACCTCACCTTATACATGGTTCCGTGATTGGCCACCAAACCAAACAAGGATCATTTTCAGGAAACAGTGCCATTTGTTACTGAATGTATTTATTTAAAGGAGAACTCCGGCGAACAATGAACCTTTGGTCTAATAAAACATCGGTACCTAGTCAACCGTTCTCTGAGATTTGTTGTCATGATAATCGAATGTAAAGAGTTTTATCTCTAAAAACTGATTTAGTGTATAATGCTAGTACTGGGGGCATTGACTAAGTAAAAATAAATCGCTAGTTTAAACTACTAACAAGGCTCAAATTAGCCCCACACTAACGCAGTAACATAATGAGGCTCCATACATGCAAAACGAAGCATTGAGAACTTTGTAAGTGTACAGACTGTTTAATAAGAAGATACTTTATGAAGACTTCATACAGTTCAGATCACTCAGCACGACGTTCATGGTTCGACTTATCGAGACTATTTATTAAGATGACTCCAGTCTGTATTCGCGAAGTCAAGTGTCTTCATAAAGTATCTTCTTATTAAACGGTCTGTACACTTACAAAGTTCCCAATGCTTCGTTTTGCATGTATGGAGCCTCGTTACATTACTCTGTGAGTGTGGGGCTATTTTGAGCCTTGTTAGTGGTATAAACTAGCGATTTCTTTTTACTTAGTCAATGCCCCCAGTGCATTATACGCTAAACAGTTTTTATAGATTAAACTCTTTACATTCGATTATCATGACAACAAATCTCAGAGAACGGTTGACTAGGTACCAATGTTTTATTAGACCAAAGGTTCATTGTTCGCCGGAGTTCTCCTTTAATACATTATTTAACTTACACATTATTTTACATAATTTATACAACTTACACATTATTATACAGTTTTGTGTGTAAGAGTGTTGAAACACTTAGACTCATGGGGAAAAATTATGATAAAATACGTATACATATATAATATGAATAATTGTATTATGCCACTCCCTAGGGTTTCATGTTAATTTGGTGACACCTTAACACATTACATTACACCTAAACAGAATTATGAGGTGCTATTATTAAGTTTCCCAAAGGAATTATAATTATGGAAGGAGTTTTGATTACTTCTCTTTGTCGTAATCATACTTTAGATCTATAATATTGTCACATGGAATCAATTTTGGTGCCATTGAAATCTTGCAGAGCGATGATGTAAAGTTGGATTTCCTGCAGGAGTTCAGGCTGCAACACTGCCGAGTGATTAAAGAAACGTCAGCAAGATGATAGAAAACTGTACATTTCTTGTCTATTACCACCCACTGCTACTTATACCAACGATGGAAATAAGCACCTAGAGACGGAAATAAGTGTTCCTAGAGAGTGACGATATTGTATTGCAATAGGTAGCTACAGTAGCACTTCAAAGTCAATAGCAAATCAAAACTAGTTAGCACATCATTTTCTATTGAAAGGGTTTAATGACAATATGGTTATGTTACATTTAAGTTACAAAATAGATGTTTGAGATGATGATAATGTTGCACCCAGCATAGATGTAAAATGTTACCAGAGAGAGAGAGAGAGAGGAGCCCGATCTCATGAAAGTTCATATCTATAGCACCAATGTCATTTCTCGTGCCATTTATACGGCAAAACTAGTTTTTGCGGTTATATGGTACGCGTTTTTCGCATGCATTTGATGTGCACTTTTTGGCGTATAATAAGTATGAAAAAGTTAATGTCAAGATTATATTTAATATTTGATATAGCATGTGCATGTGTGTTGCTGTGTGTGCTAAAAGCATTAGTACGCATGCAGTGTGGGTGTGCTTGTGTCTGAAATGTGTTTGTGTGTGGTACAAAGGCTCTAACAAAGTAGGGATGATAGTAATTAACTAAATGAGATGAAACTTTACCTGAGGGTAGAGAAAGAGAGGTTATTCATCCCTAAGCAGCAGTGATACAGTATCGTTCTTAACTCAGGCGCACATACATTGCCACACTGATGCACATCTGTTATTATCATCCTCCAGTGACTGTCCTTGAGTAAGAACAGAAGTTTATCTTTAAAGACAGCTGGGGAGATCTCTTTTTCTCTATACCAGTCTTTTCTATTTTATGCTATCTTCCTTCATAATCTTGATGGTCCTCTAATCTAACCCTTGATATGTGACTCATTCATCATACAGCGCTGCATACACTCATGTTTCATCTAGAAATATTTCCTCGTATGACACCAGGAAATGGCCCTGAGTTTTCAAACACACGCACACTTGTGAGTCTCGAACACACAAGCTCACCAGCTAATCCCCTGTAATAACACAAACTCACACACATCACCTCAAAGCAACACCTGAAATAAGAATCAGAGCCTCAAGCTCTCATTGGCAAGCCAAGCACCGATGTTAAGTCTCGGGGGAAACACACAGCCAAAGAATGTAAAAGAGAGAGCGGGCACAAGGGCTGTCAGGCTGTCTAACCCCAGCTAGACAAACCAGACAGCCTTTTTAGGATATGACAAATCCCACCTCAGGTTTTAATGGATACAGAAGACACTTTATTCAGACAGAATCTAAATCCAGGTGTTATGGCAGAATTAGACACACAGACAGATTTGCTTCTTGTATGATTAGTTATACAAATTTATATAAATTAAGTTCATATATATATTTACAGACTGAAAAGTATAATTGCTCCTTTTTCTTAGAGGCAGGCTAATGTTTCTTATTGCGCTGTGATTGGCTCCTGCCTCCTAACAATGACATTTTGATATAAGGAAAGGAGGTGTAATAAATTTAAATGGGATAATGCCAACCTCTCATGCTTGCAATAGGTTGTACTAATTAATAACAGAGTAAACAACTCGCAAACTTGCACATTATCATCATTTTGAGTCTTGTTCGAATCAAAATGAGCTTAAAAGGAATCTAAAACGCTTGGCATAATGGTTTTAGTGAGCACTCAGCTCAGTTAAAGTAATTCTGCGGCTCCTTTAATGAAGACAGCCGCTGTGTTAACAGAGGATTTGATGACTAATGGACAGGAAAAGTGACTATTAATAATAATAGCAGACCACCATGGAGTCAAATTATTAAATGAATATAATGTGGGGGCTCCAAACAAGTTCACTTGATTTAAATTACAATTTCAGTCTATATCCTTAAATTACATTTAAAAATAAATAAATAAACGTGTTAGGTTGACATTTCAAAGAAGAAAAATCTGAAGAGTGTCTCTCATGTTAATCACACTTAGACATTTGTAGAGGACATATTATCATTTTAGACAAGCCAACGGCAAATACACACCCACACGCAGCACACACAAATTACCGCTGTAATATTAAAATGTTTCTGACCAGACAGGATGCAACCGAATGAATGTTCGTTTAACAGATGAATAAACCGGAGTGTGTATGTGTGTGTGTGTGTGTGTGTGTGTGAGTGAGTCAGAGCTGATGCACACATGATGTGTGGTGTTTATGGAAAGTGAGTCACGTGCTCTGTACAAGGGGGCTAATGCATTTACACACACCAGCATGGAGGCGGAGACAGTAAAATAAGCATCTATGACTCACAAAGGGCCTCCCTTCTCCATATTTCTCCCTTTCTCAGTGTTGTTATAAAAAGATTTATGCGTGTTTGACAACCAGGGGCAGTCAAATGTTGAAACGGTTCACTCATACGAAGTTTGGTTTTCTGCTCAGTAAGGGGCTGGAAATAGAAAAAAATAATAATAATTTAGGAAGCAATTTCCTCATTCCGTTCACCTCACCTTGCCTCTCTCTCTCCGTCCCCTTCTCCTCCCCCCTGTCGTGACAGCGCGAGGGGAGCCGTTGACACAAACACAGAATGACAGAACATTCCTGGAGATGAAAGGGCACCGTGAGAACCTCAGGACCCACCACTGAGATGACACACACACTCGCACACACACGTGACTGTAAGCACATACACCGACAGACACACTTACCTGTCATCTGCACAACGCACTAGATGACACACACAGCCAGACCACCTGTCCTTTCGTCTACACAGCCTCTGGGATGAATTCACCCAGATAAAAAGAGAGAGAGAAAGATGGAAAAAGACAAACGGAGGGGGCGATCGGACACAAGAGCAGCAGTGTGGATGAGATGGATTCTGGAGAGCTGCAAGAGAAAGAGAATGATGCAATACTACTAAGTGACAGCACATGGGTGTGAAGAAAAATTGAAAAGATTTAAATGAGGAGTTCAACCAAATCCCATCAGTGACCCAGCCTCATGTCGTTTCAAATCCCTTATGAGTTTCTTTCTTCTGTGGAACACAATAGGAGTATTTTGAAGAATTGTATTGGTCGTCCCCTACTGCAATTACAATGAAAGGGGACTGAGGTTTTAAAAAAGCTTTGAAAAAGAATGCAAAACACCTAAAATGTCAAAAAAGTAGTCACACAAAGCTGCTGTATATGACTTCAAGACTTTGAAATATAACTCACAATTCATATAAATCAGGCTTTTTGATTAATTGTGTTATTTCTTAAAGCAGTAGTGTGTGGGTTTGCTTGTTTTTCACGATCTATTTTTGGTATGGAAACTTGTTTCTGCCACATATAAAACATAAAAAAGTTAATTGCAACCTTTCAAATAATTTCGTTATAAAAAGTCAAAATTGCGTGTAACACGTAATAATAAAGATATAAACTCAGGATTGTGAGATACTTGCAATGCTGAGAAAAAAAGGTAATTTTTTTACTCTCAAAATCGGACTTTATAACTCATAAGTCCAAGTTTATATCTGGAAAGAAGTCAGATTTGCGATATGAACTAAAAAAAACTCACAAAAAAGTCAGAATTGCACAATTCTGACTTTATAACTTGCAATCGCAATTCTGAGAAAAAAAGTAACAATTATCTTTTTAAATTTTACTTTTATTCTGTGGCAGAAACAAATGGAGCCTCTAAAGCGAACTTTTGCGAAAATAAAAATATACAGACTTCCATGTGCGCATGAGAAACATATTTATTATTTCTATCTATCGAGATATATTCTATATATCAAGGTATAATTAAGGTCTGTGATTTCACTTAAATGAAAATTAATTGGTAATCTTCATTGCCATTTCAGTGAAATTACTAAAATTAAATATACAATCTTGATAAAAATGATCATTCTAGAAGAAAATTTAAAATGGCACTTAGAGGCTTTTGCATCTTAACACTTCAAATACTAAAAAGTCTTCTATGATATTTATTCAAAATAATACCAGCCGGCGGACCTAGAATAAATGAACAAGGATTAACATCAATTATCATTCCCAAAATATTGCCAAAGTGGTCTGCAATGTTATTCTAAAACAACTGAATTTTGTGACAAAACCAAATAGGGTACAATGAATGTAACCAACCGATATTTTGCATATTGAGTAATTGGGGTAAAGTTTTGGGTCCATTTTACTGTATTTCTGATATAAGGCGTGATATGTAACGTAGCCAACGTATTATTTTGAACTGAATATAGCACATGCTCTGTTACACACTGATATTCTTTTAGCATGATCCCAGACTAAATCCCAATCCTCTCTAGAGATATTTACTGCAAAAGCATTTTCCCACATCTGTTTAAGATTAACAGATGATCTGTGTCTCCTGGGAGAGTCAAGCTCAATGTAACATAAAGATGAGATATAATTATAATCATGTCATCTTGTTGTATTTTCTCAATTTCAGTTCTAGAATTATCGGTATTCAAAGTGCTATGTAAAAAAATTGTATTACAATAGCTTTTAGCTTTTTGTGTCAACAACAAATCCAAAGAAGCCCCAAGGTTCAACCCGATCTCACGACCAAGTCGTACGAATTCGACGAATGATTAAAAAGGGGCTAATTCGTACAAATTCATATGACCTCACTCGTACGAATTAGTACGATTTTGTAAAATCGTATATATTTTACGAATTGGCCAATTACGTATGAATTCGTACGAATGACCTACCCCTTACCCCGCCCCTAAACCTACCCATCACATGGGTTTAGACAAATCGTACGAATTCGTACGAGTGAGGTCATACGAATTAGTACGAATTAGACACTTTTTAATCATTCGTCGAATTTGTACGCATTGGTCGTGAGATAGGGTAGCAATGTTAGATATTCTTGAAGTATTTTGGAATCTGATGGTGCATTAATTTTCTTATTAGCATTATCAAGTTCAGTTCTGCTTTACCAATTATCTACGTCGCTTGCCAGGTGACTATGAAATAGTCAGCCCTCTAATATATGCTTTGCAAGTTTCCCATGCTAAAGATGGGCTAGATGAATCAGTAGAATTAATTGAAAGAAATAATTTGACTTCTGTACAAAAAAGGAGAGAAAAGTCATATCCTTAAGTAAACTAGTGTTAAAACGCCATCTTTTTGTTCGTTGTGGGCCTCCCTGTGTCACGGTTGATGAATTCACAGTCTTTCTCTCATCTCGCGTGCTGTTGTGTGTGTCTGTGGGCGTGGTCACTGATCATTGATGATCAGCAGCGGCAGCTGGTTTCAATCTGTTTGTCCCTTTATACGTTCAGTAACTGGCATCTCATGTTGTCAAAGCATTGTGATTTCCCGGTGTGTTCCTGTGCTGTGTATCCTCCTGTGATTTCCCCGTGTTTGTCACTGTGTTTCTTTGAGTTTCTTCACACTTCCATGGGTTCGCTGACCACAATCACTGAAGATTCTATACTGGACTGGGAGCACTTCACTGGTTGTCCGCTGAGGTCCCTGCATCACCCACCATCTGCGCTGGAGTCCGTCCGACCATCGACCTGTGTACCATCTGTGATGTTCCCCTGTGTTGTGTGCCTGACCAAACTACTTACCTATTCATTAAAAGCCTTATTTGGAATTGTATCTGGAATCTGTATCTGTATTATTTTGGAATTGTAAAAGAACCATGAACAATGAACAATACATTAACAAGGGGTATTTCCCCCATAATAAGGGGAACAATGCTCAACAATAAGCACAAAAAAAGATTTTGTCCAGCGCATAAGTCTCTTGCTGTGTGCGCAAAATTCAAAAAGTATGTATGGCTACTTAGTAAACACACACTGAACAACTCAAGTAACCATGCACTTTAAAGCAACCTTGTCTCACTCATTGACAAAAAAGAGAGTACAAAATCAGACAGGAATTTAATTACTTTTTTCAACATACCAATAAGGCAGGTGGTAAACAAAATGATCCATGAAATTATGTAAGTCTACCTAAGACCATCAGGTATCCATTCAGGAGTAAAGGTTCACTATGTCGAGTCAATAAAGACCAGAACTTCTTCAGGATACTCACAAACTTTAGTAGCTTTATCGATGGTAACTAGCTGGGTAAAGCATGACGTACCGAGCTCCCATCTGCTGTAGCTTTTGCCTTGCCTCATAGAACTACTTCCGTTTGCGTTGAACATCAGCGTAAAAATCCTGATAGAACGATATTTTACAGCCGTCAGATCTCCTTTTTGTGCTGGCATCCATCCACAACCTGCTGCTAATCCTGAAAGTTGTGGAAGCAGGATGATAAGAGGACGAGGCCTACCTCTGGCTTTCGTCATTGAGATGTGATGAGCTCTTTCCAGTTTAAGCATCCCCGACTTTGTTTCAGTGCTGAGGAACTAAGGATCCAAATCTGACAGCGCGAGGACAGTGGCGTGAGTGATAATGAATGACACCTGTGAGACGCACCGGTCTCACATCTTCCCTGTCGTCGCTCCTGCGTTATGCTTCCACTCCTCTGTGAAAGATGCGAGACTGGTGCGTCTCACAGGTGTCATTCATTATCACTCACATCACCGTCCTCGCGCTGTTCTCTCACGTCCCTCGGCCTCGTCCTGCTCGCCACAGGAGTTTACCAATCAGTGGCCAGTTTCAAACTACAATAAATGTTTTTCAACCATTTTTCAACAGACTTGCTAAAATCATGAAGGACCACCCCTAAACCAAACCTCCAGTGGATTCGAGCAAATCGGGTGAAGAGGTTAAACCATTTGTGCCCACATTTTTCTGAATGGTTTCATGCATATAGCCGTGTTAACATTGTCTATGTGAACATGTTCTGCATTTATTTTCCTCAGGTTTTTTTTTTCTTCTTGAAAATTGTATTTGAATGTGCGGCAACTATAGTTGCCGGTGGGCAAATATGTTGTATGCACCCCATCAATGTTAAATATGAATAAGAGGAGAACATTTGGCATCTATCTCAAAACAACTGCTTTCAACAGTTCAATCTTTATTCATAAACATATTTCTCTTTGTAACATCCTGATCAGGTTTGATTCTAATCATAATGTAACATTATTGAAAAACTGATTTTTTTCAGTACAAAAACTGCTAAACTTTGACAAAAAGTAACTTATATTGTTATAATTATGATTTCATAATATGTAGATATGCATATACCAAAAATGTAATTTGTTACAAAATGTAACAAATTACATTTGTTCAAAATTTTTTTACAAAATTTGTTATAAAATTACATTTTGTTGCCTGGGGTCTCTGAGACCACAAACAGCCCGGCTGTAAACCTCAAATGAACAGCGCACAAGGGTTAAAGTGTAGAGTGCAGAACAAAGTGCAGCCATAACAGGGCATTGTGTATCAAAAAGTTAAATGAAAATAAATAAATACAAATAAACAGAAAGAAGTAAAAATTATATATATATATATATATATATATATATATATATATATATATATATATATATATATATATTGTTACGGCCTGAGCTTTCTGTTAATGTGTCTTGCTATGGCTGATTTGATTTTCTCTTTGATTAGGCTTTGCTGCTGCTCTGCACACCTGCAGCCTGTAAGTGATATCTCGGGCTGGGGATATAATGAGAGGGAGAACGCACCGAGTGGCGCACGAGAGCCACACGTGTGTCACACACCGGTACAGAGGAGGATACAGTTCTACAGGAGCGGAGGCTGATCACTGGTGCCCCGTTCCTATAGCGGCGTGGTCGTATTGATCACTGTTTTAGCTCTGAAGAGTTTGGCGTGCATCGGAGGAGAAGGGCAGGAGTGGACGAGTGAGAGAGCCCTATGCGCGTCATGATGGTTCAGCTGCCGCTGTTAACCTGTGCTGTCACCCTGTTTGTCTGAATGTTTGTTAATGGTTGTTAATGTCTGTCAATCAATATTTGTTGCCGTCTGACACGTGAGTTATGTGCTACTAATAAACCGGTAAATTGGTAGGCTACATTTTGAATTTCGTGTCTTTATGTTACTTATCCCCTCTTCTCACGAGCATTTTAAAATCATAACAATATACATACACATATATAACAAAAAACAAATGACAAAATGGTAAAAAAAAAACCCTAAAATAACAGTGCATACAAGGGTAAAGTTATGTTTATGCACTAAACAAGTCCAATAACCTAGAATTATTAACCTGTTAACACAGTATACCCCATTTCCCCATGATATATGTACTTACAAGGCATTTGCCCATCGGCAACTATAGTTGCTGCTTGGACTTTTGACTAAGTATACAAAAAACTATAGATCTATTGTAAGATTTGTTTTGTTTAGAGGATTCTAGAGACCGATTATTTAGATATACATATGTCAACAAAAAATACTTATTAGTAATATGAAAATTAGCTTTCTTTGGGAGGGTTTGCCTTCGCCATGCTTCCTGGAAGTAGGGGTAGGAAGTTGACACCCTCATGTGAAAGGAAGGAAGTGAATACTTTTTTTTCTTGAAATCCTTTATTTGGTTGTTTCCTTGCATGAAATTGAGACATACAACATGGATAACATCTAGAAAAATACTTACACAAGGAAAATGACAACTATACACTGCGGCAACTATAGTTGCCGGTGGGCTTAAATGGGTTTTAAAAATGCCCATTGTGATTTGAAAACTCCCAAATAATTGAGAAACACCCACTAGTGTTCTGCAGAGATACAAGCCTGAATGATCTTGTGCTCATCAACTACAAATCACTGTTAGTTCAATGTCACTGTCTCCACCCATGTGTGCGGTTGGCTATCATCAAACTGTAATATGTCAATCTCAACCAAAATGATGGTTTGGATCAAAACTCAACATTATATCAATGTCACCACGCTATCTGGGATTATACTGTAAGTGGAAAACATTGATCAAAAATCTACATTTACACACAAACTGACAACCATCCACAAATTTCAGATGCCATCTTTATTTGGTAACACTTTAGAATACCGGTTCCTTCGATAATGAATAACAAGAACCAATGAGTAACACAATAATAACAATCTAGTAACTATTATTAACTAACAAGAAACTCTTATTAACAAACTAGTAAGTAATAGCGCACAGATGAAAGTAGTTCACTATTAATAAACTTTTTCAGTAGTTCTCTGGGAAGTATTAAAAAATAGTAGTTACTAATTAGTTAACAATCTAGTAACTACTGTTAACTAAAAAGAAACTCTGATTATGAATTAGTAAGTAATAGTGCACAGATTAATGTGTTACTACATACTTCTGTGGGAATTACTAATTATTTGGATCCGTATTATAAAGTGAAGATCACTGGAACTAACTAGTAATGACTCAAGTGTTAGTACATGATAGTCATGATTTGTGCAACCAAACACTAAAGTCATTTCAAGGGTTTGAGATTTTCGGTGAACTTTAGTATACTTTTAGAAAATGTCTTTAGTATCACTTAAGTCATTGCTAGTTAGTTTCCACGTCTTCACTTTATAATACGGATCCAAATAATTAGCAATTCCCACAGAAGTATATAGTAACACTTTCATCTGTGAGCCATTACTTACTAATTCGTTAATACGTGTTTCTTTTAGTTAAGTTACTAGACTATTAATAAACTTTTTTAGTAGTTCTCTGGGAAGTATTAAAAATAGTTATTGATTAGTTAATAGTGAAGTACCTTCATCTGTCTATTACTTACTAGTTCGTTAATCAGAGTTTCTTGTTAGTTAAAAATAGTGGATTGTTAATATTGTGTTACTCATTGGTTCTTGTGTAGTTATTCATTAACAAAGGAACCGTATTCTACAGTGTTACCCTTTATTTTAGCTCAACTGACATATAATGGAAAGCACAGAATTGTGGGATATCGAAAGCAGTGAAGGATTCATGTATGCTGCCTTCAAAATTCGATCAGATGAAGATATGCAGGAGACAGGGAGTGAAACTAACATTTGACCTTCCCATCTTGTAATGCGTCCTCCAAAGGCAGCATTTATCAGTTTTCAGACGCAGTCTATTACAAGCTTACCTAAGGTAAGGAGAACACTGATTTGTTATGTACTTGCTCAATGAATGAATGAATGAATGAATGAGGCATTTATATAGCGCTTTCATTTATACAATTGTTCACCCAAAGCGCTTCACAATCATATCAGGTAATCCATAATTGATTTAGGATCATTTTAAACCAAAAATGTTATGAATTGCCACTTTAATTTAACTTGGATAAATGATACATGCAATTATTATTCTTTTTAAATTTTCTACATGGCCAATCTTGTTACATTCAAATATCCCATCCATCCATCCATCCATCCATCCATCCATCCATCCATCCATCCATCCATCCATCCATCCATCCATCCATCCATCCATCCATCCATCCATCCATCCATCCATCCATCCATCCATCCATCCATCCATCCATCCATCCATCCATTGACATACCTTAGTAAAATCTTTTCTTTTGTCATTCCTTTGATCTTTATTTTCTTCAGTATTGTTTTCTCATCCCCACCCCAGCCATGTTGCTTTATGTATGTCAGTATGACTGAGTGTAGCTTTGTGTTTCCGAAGATCAGTGCCAAGGAACAAAATATTATGTGTTTGTCTGAATGCAAGAGTGTGTATTCAGAGTGTGTAAAGATGGAAGAGAGGCTGCATGCAATATATAGTTTTTTTTTTTTGTATATGATATACAAATCACACTGCAAGCTGAGAGACAGTATGTAAATGAAAGCCACTGGAAGGAAAAGGAAAGAGAAGAATAATGAGAGGAAGTCTGGGAGAAGACAGGCTGTCTAAGACAATGAGGAAAGGTAAAGAGAACTTAACCTTTTATGGGAGGGAAAAGAAAAACCGTCCATCTCTTCTTTCTGGATAGATGAAGGAAAGTGTCAGAGCGAGACAGAGCAGGACCTACGGGCGAGATCTGTTTCCCAGGTCCTTTAATCCAGCCCTCCTCTCACCTCTGCTCTGTTCTCTCTCTCTGTCTTTGTAAAGCCTGGGGCTCTCCATCATTTTCCCGCTCTGGATATTGTTGCCAAACAAGATGGAAGAGCTCAAGGAATCTGGGGAACGTAAGAGACGTGGGGAGGGGGGTGAACAGGCAGGAGAGTTTGATGAGAGATAACGGCCCAAGAGGATTTCATCATTGGCTGACCTCAAAGACCTCTATAAAATAACTGAAGGAAGAAAGTCATGTGTTACTGGGGGGGTGTAGTTACGGCATAGAAGGGCTACCAGGGCTTTGCTAACAAAGCTTTGCTTTGTGATTTTTAACAGTAATTTTAACAGTGGCTTCCATTTACATACTGTCTCTCAGCTTGCAGTGTGATTTGTATATCATATAAAAAAAACTACATATTGCATGCAGCCTCTCTAAATGATTAAAAATGCTAAAAACTGTAATAGATCTAACAGGGGATTTTTTTTTTTTTTTTTTTTTTTACAGTTTTTACAGATGAAAAAGAACAGCAATCCTTCAATTTGTTTACTGACATAAGGACAATTGCCTGTGTGACTCTTTACATTGGATGTTATTTTATTCATGTAATTATGTTTCTTCTTGGTTTTTATATGTACAGGTTCATTGTTACATCTTATGTTTAATGATGTTTAAAGGGGTGGTTGATTATGATTTCACTTTTCTAACTTAAGTCAGTGTGTCACTTAATGTTGCTGTTCGAGCATAAACAACATCTGCAAAGTTATGACACTCAAAGGGAGATTTGCTTTTAAAGAAATAGTTTTTTTTAGGACTATAACAAATGGCTGGTAGGGACTACATGACTAGGGTTGCCAACTTTCTGATTTGGAAATAAGGAACAGGGCATTATAATATGCCATAATTCATACATTATGGCATATTATAATGCCACTTATTAGGCCTATATTAATAGAATACAAAAGTATGCCTAATCAATCCACAAGACTGTACCACATAGGCTAGATAAATAAAGGCAAAGTTCCCTGAATAAAAGTCTTCCCTGAAATGATTGAGACGAGTGCCTGGATATGCTATCCTGTCCGTGTGACGTCAAAATGTTGTTTTAAAATTCTTGATTCCCTTTGTTAATTAATTTCATGAAACAAACACCAGTTATTATGCCAAATGTATCTTATTTATTTTACCAATTTATATAAGACATAAGAGTGATAATGGACCCGCAAAGATCTTTGTTCCTGCATCTCAGTCATTTCTCTCCCTGCCTTAGACAAAGAGTTTCAGTTCTTATATGCTGACAAAAAACTAACTAACTATGGGCTGCTGTAAAAGGTTGTCATTTAAAATTAAATCTATGATGTCTGAGGATCACAACCTGGGTGGCCAACCTGGTCAACAAGCTGCTGGAAACTTGTAATTAGGGTCAAAACAATGCTACCTCAATTTCTGCTTCAACTCCCTGGAATCACCCAAACTTGTTAAAAAGGTTTAATTATATTCATGAATCCTGAGCCATATCTCCCTGATACTTTATGCAAGAAACAAACTGAGCACACCTTTCAAAAGAGTGGAAGATAATGGTTCATCTGATAACTTGATTGTACATGTAATTACCCTTGAGCATTGTTTAAATTAGTGGAAAACAGCCACTACTTTAAACTGCTGTAAAAATGTATCAGATAAATATTTTTTTTTCAATGTGTTTTGCATAAATCTATTAATCAACCTCAGTCCTGATAAAAACTACTAAATCTATAAAATAAATTCATGATTTTAACTCTTTAACTGCCAAATACATAAACTATTTGGGGGAAAACACACAAAATGACCTATTTTCAATATCGAATGTGATTGTGGACTGAATTTTTCCCTTTTATCACAGTCTTGGACATGTCAAAGATTAGAAACAACATTAGGTTTGATGCAGATTTTAACTTATGGCCTGCAGTTCAGAGCCTTGGTGACTAGCCCAGAGGAGACGCCACAAGGACTGAAGAATCTCTCTACAAGTGGGTCAAGTGCGACCGTAGCAGCAAGGAGGACCTCAAGGAAACTATGCTGGAACAGTATCTCGTCCTCTATCCAGAGGTGAAGACCTGGGTCAAAGATCACAACCCAGCAACTGAAGCTGAGGCAGCCATATTGGTGGAGAACTTTGGGGCAGCATGCACACAGAGGCCCCAGAAGCTACAGCTATGCTGGAATGCTGGAAAAGCCGAGCCTGGGGTAAGTCTGTTGGTGCTGGTAGAGGAGTTGATTTTGAACCTACCCCTTGTCACAAAACACACTGCCCTTTCCCTCAGATTGTGGCAAGCCCCAAGGCATATAATGTTTTAATTGTGGTAGGGAAGGTCATAAGAGTCCTCTTGCCCCCATCAGGAAGTCTAAGTACACCCACCTTTATTATGGTCCCATTTGCTTAGTTTAAGTTTCCCCAATCTTCTCAAAACTCTGGATTATGATAGAGGGCCATGAGACTTAGACCTGAGTGCAAAAATGGAGGCTCTAGACCCTTCCAGAGCTGAGATATTGAAACTAAAAATTTTGAAAAAAAAAACAAAAAAACAACAAACAAAAAAAAAAAAAAACGACAGTGTGCCTTATGTTTTTTTTTTGGCCGAAAAATAAAGTTTCCCCAATCTTCTCAAAACTCTGGATTCTGATAGATGGCCATGAGACTTAGTCCTGAGTGTAAAAATGGAGGCTCTAGACCCTTCCAGAGCTGAGATATTGAAACTCAAAATTTTGACCAGAAAAAAAACGACTGTGTTACCCGTTATGTTTTTTTTTTTGGCCGAAAAATTAAGTTTCCCCAATCTTCTCAAATCTCTGGATTATGATAGAGGGCCATGAGACTTAGACCTGAGTGCCAAAATGGAGGCTCTAGACCCTTCCAGAGCTGAGATGTTGAAACTCAAAATTTTGACCAGAAAAAAAAAAACGACAGTGTTAGCCCTTACGTTTCATTTTTTTTTTGGCAGAAATATTATGTTTCCCCAATCTTCTCAAAACTCTGCATTCTGATAGAGGGCCATGAGCATTAGACCTGAGTGCAAAAATGGAGGCTCTAGACCCTTCCAGAGCTGAGATATTGAAACTCAAAATTTTGACTAGAAAAAAAAAAAAAAAAAAAAAAAAACGACAGTGTTAACCCTTACGATTTTTTTTGGCCGAAAAATTAAGTTTCCCCAATCTTCTCAAAACTCTGGATTCTGATAGAGGGCCATGAGACTTAGACCTGAGTGCAAAAATGGAGGCTCTAGACCCTTCCAGAGCTGAGATATTGAAACTCAAAATTTTGACCAGAAAAAAAAAACGACAGTGTTACCCCTTATGTTTTTTTTTTTGGCCGAAAAATTAAGTTTCCCCAATCTTCTCAAAACTCTGGATTCTGATTGATGGCCATGAGACTTAGTCCTGAGTGCAAAAATGGAGGCTCTAGACCCTTCCAGAACTGAGATATTGAAACTCAAAATTTTGACCAGAAAAAAAAAAAAAAACGACAGTGTTACCCCTTATGTTTTTTTTTGGCCGAAAAATTAAGTTTCCCCAATCTTCTCAAAACTCTGGATTATGATAGAGGGCCATGAGACTTAGACCTGAGTGCAAAAATGGAGGCTCTAGACCCTTCCAGAGCTAAGATATTGAAACTCAAAATTTTGACCAGAAAAAAAAAAAAAAACGAAAGAGTTTTTTGGCCGAAAAATTAAGTTTCCCTTATCTCCTCAAAACTCTGCATTCTGATAGAGGGCCATGAGACTTAGACCTGAGTTCAAAAATGGAGGCTCTAGACCCTTCCAGAGCTGAGATATTGAAACTCAAAATTTTGACCAGAAAAAAACGACAGTGTTACCCCTTATGTTTTTTTTTTTTTTGGCCGAAAAATTAAGTTTCCCCAATCTTCTCAAAACTCTGGATTATGATAGAGGGCCATGAGACTTAGACCTGAGTGCAAAAATCGAGGCTCTAGACCACAGCTGAGAAATTGAAACTCAAAATTTTGACCAGAAAAAAAACAAAACGACAGTGTTACCCCTTATGTATTTTTTTTTTGGGCCGAAAAATTAAGTTTCCCCAATCTTCTCAAAACTCTGGATTATGATAGAGGGCCATGAGACTTAGACTTGAGTGCAAAAATGGAGGCTCTAGACCCTTCCAGAGCTGAGATATTGAAACTCAAAATTTTGACCAGAAAAAAAAAAAAACGACAGTGTTACCCCTTACATTTTTTTTTTGGCCGAAAAATTAAGTTTCCCCAATCTTCTCAAAACTCTGGATTCTGATAGAGGGCCATGAGACTTAGACCTGAGTGCAAAAATGGAGGCTCTAGACCCTTCCAGAGCTGAGATATTGAAACTCAAAATTTTGACCAAAAAAAAAAAAAAAAAAAACGACAGTGTTACCCCTTGTTGTTTTTTTTTTGGCCGAAAAATTAAGTTTCCCAAATCTTCTCAAAACTCTGGATTCTGGTAGAGGGCCATTAGACTTAGACCTGAGTGCAAAAATGGAGGCTCTAGACCCTTCCAGAGCTGAGATATTGAAACTCAAAATTTTGACCTGAAAAACGACAGTGTTACCCCTTATGTTTTTTTTTTGGCCGAAAAATTAAGTTTCCCCAATCTTCTCAAAACTCTGGATTCTCATAGAGGGCCACGAGACTTAGTCCTGAGTGCAAAAATGGAGGCTCTAGACCCTTCCAGAGCTGAGATATTAAAACTCAAAATTTTGACCAAAAAAAAAAAAAAAACGACAGTGTTACCCCTTATGTTTTTTTTGGGTTTTTTTGGCCGAAAAATTAAGTTTCCCTAATCTCATCAAAACTCTGCATTCTGATAGAGGGCCACGAGACTTAGACCTGAGTGCAAAAATGGAGGCTCTAGACCCTTCCAGAGCTGAGATATTGAAACTCAAAATTTTGACCAGAAAAAAAAAACCGACAGTGTTACCCCTTACGTTTTGTTTTTGTTTTTTGGCCGAAAAATTAAGTTTCCCAAATCTTCTCAAAACTCTGGATTCTGGTAGAGGGCCATTAGACTTAGACCTGAGTGCAAAAATGGAGGCTCTAGACCCTTCCAGAGCTGAGATATTGAAACTCAAAATTTTGACCTGAAAAACGACAGTGTTACCCCTTATGTTTTTTTTTTGGCCGAAAAATTAAGTTTCCCCAATCTTCTCAAAACTCTGGATTCTCATAGAGGGCCACGAGACTTAGTCCTGAGTGCAAAAATGGAGGCTCTAGACCCTTCCATAGCTGAGATATTAAAACTCAAAATTTTGACCAAAAAAAAAAAAAAACGACAGTGTTACCCCTTATGTTTTTTTTGGGTTTTTTTGGCCGAAAAATTAAGTTTCCCTAATCTCATCAAAACTCTGCATTCTGATAGAGGGCCATGAGACTTAGACCTGAGTTCAAAAATGGAGGCTCTAGACCCTTCCAGAGCTGAGATATTGAAACTCAAAATTTTGACCAGAAAAAAACGACAGTGTTACCCCTTATGTTTTTTTTTTTTTTTGGCCGAAAAATTAAGTTTCCCCAATCTTCTCAAAACTCTGGATTATGATAGAGGGCCATGAGACTTAGACCTGAGTGCAAAAATCGAGGCTCTAGACCACAGCTGAGAAATTGAAACTCAAAATTTTGACCAGAAAAAAAACAAAACGACAGTGTTACCCCTTATGTATTTTTTTTTTTTGGGCCGAAAAATTAAGTTTCCCCAATCTTCTCAAAACTCTGGATTATGATAGAGGGCCATGAGACTTAGACTTGATTGCAAAAATGGAGGCTCTAGACCCTTCCAGAGCTGAGATATTGAAACTCAAAATTTTGACCAGAAAAAAAAAAAACGACAGTGTTACCCCTTACATTTTTTTTTGGGCCGAAAAATTAAGTTTCCCCAATCTTCTCAAAACTCTGGATTCTGATAGAGGGCCATGAGACTTAGACCTGAGTGCAAAAATGGAGGCTCTAGACCCTTCCAGAGCTGAGATATTGAAACTCAAAATTTTGACCAAAAAAAAAAAAAAAAAACGACAGTGTTACCCCTTGTTGTTTTTTTTTTTGGCCGAAAAATTAAGTTTCCCAAATCTTCTCAAAACTCTGGATTCTGGTAGAGGGCCATTAGACTTAGACCTGAGTGCAAAAATGGAGGCTCTAGACCCTTCCAGAGCTGAGATATTGAAACTCAAAATTTTGACCTGAAAAACGACAGTGTTACCCCTTATGTTTTTTTTTGGCCGAAAAATTAAGTTTCCCCAATCTTCTCAAAACTCTGGATTCTCATAGAGGGCCACGAGACTTAGTCCTGAGTGCAAAAATGGAGGCTCTAGACCCTTCCAGAGCTGAGATATTAAAACTCAAAATTTTGACCAAAAAAAAAAAAACGACAGTGTTACCCCTTATGTTTTTTTTGGGTTTTTTTGGCCGAAAAATTAAGTTTCCCTAATCTCATCAAAACTCTGCATTCTGATAGAGGGCCATGAGACTTAGACCTGAGTGCAAAAATGGAGGCTCTAGACCCTTCCAGAGCTGAGATATTGAAACTCAAAATTTTGACCAGAAAAAAAAAAAACCGACAGTGTTACCCCTTACGTTTTGTTTTTGTTTTTTGGCCGAAAAATTAAGTTTCCCCAATCTTCTCAAAACTCTGGATTCTGATAGAGGGCCATGAGACTTAGACCTGAGTGCAAAAATGGAGGCTCTAGACCCTTCCAGAGCTGAGATATTGAAACTCAAAATTTTGACCAGAAAAAAAAATGACAGTGTTACCCCTTATGTTTTTTTTCGGGGGGTGAAAAATTAAGTTTCTCCAATCTTCTCAAAACTCTGGATTCTGATAGAGGGCCACGAGACATGGACCTGGGTGCAAAAATTGAGGCTGTAGACCCTTCCAGAGCTGAGATATTGAAACTCAAAATTTTGACCAGAAAAAAAATGACAGTGTTACCCCTTACGGTTTTTTTCGGGGGGTGAAAAATTAAGTTTCTCCAATCTTCTCAAAACTCTGGATTCTGATAGAGGGCCACGAGACATGGACCTGGGTGCAAAAATTGAGGCTGTAGACCCTTCCAGAGCTGAGATATTGAAACTCAAAATTTTGACCAGAAAAAAAAATGACAGTGTTACCCCTTATGCTTTTTTTTTTCGGGGGGTGAAAAATTAAGTTTCTCCAATCTTCTCAAAACTCTGGATTCTGATAGAGGGCCACGAGACATGGACCTGGGTGCAAAAATTGAGGCTGTAGACCCTTCCAGAGCTGAGATATTGAAACTCAAAATTTTGACCAGAAAAAAAAATGACAGTGTTACCCCTTATGTTTTTTTTCGGGGGGTGAAAAATTAAGTTTCTCCAATCTTCTCAAAACTCTGGATTCTGATAGAGGGCCACGAGACATGGACCTGGGTGCAAAAATTGAGGCTGTAGACCCTTCCAGAGCTGAGATATTGAAACTCAAAATTTTGACCAGAAAAAAAAATGAGAGTGTTACCCCTTACGTTTTTTTTCGGGGGGTGAAAAATTAAGTTTCTCCAATCTTCTCAAAACTCTGGATTCTAATAGAGGGCCACAAGACATGGACCTGGGTGCAAAAATTCAGGCTGTAGACCCTTCCAGGGCTGAGATATTGAAACTCAAAATTTTGACCAGAAAAAAAAAAATGACAGTGTTACCCCTTATGTTTTTTTTCGGGGGGTGAAAAATTAAGTTTCTCCAATCTTCTCAAAACTCTGGATTCTGATAGAGGGCCACAAGACATGGACCTGGGTGCAAAAATTGAGGCTGTAGACCCTTCCAGAGCTGAGATATTGAAACTCAAAATTTTGACCAGAAAAAAAAAATGACAGTGTTACCCCTTACGTTTTTTTTCGGGGGGTGAAAAATTAATTTTCTCCAATCTTCTCAAAACTCTGGATTTTGATAGAGGGTCATGAGACATGGACCTGGGTGCAAAAATTGAGGCTGTAGACTCTTCCAGAGCTGAGATATTGAAACTCAAAATTTTGACCAGAAAAAAAATGACAGTGTTACCCCTTACGTTTTTTTTTTTTCGGGGGGTGGAAAATTAAGTTTCTCCAATTTTCTCAAAACTCTGGATTCTGATAGGGGGCCACGAGACATGGACCTGGGTGCAAAAATTGTGGCTGTAGACCCTTCTAGAGCTGAGATATTGAAACTCAAAATTTTGACCAGAAAAAAAAATGACAGTGTTACCCCTTACGTTTTTTTTCGGGGGGTGAAAAATTAAGTTTCCCCAATCTTCTCAAAACTCTGGATTATGATAGAGGGCCATGAGACTTAGACCTGAGTGCAAAAATCGAGGCTCTAGACCACAGCTGAGAAATTGAAACTCAAAATTTTGACCAGAAAAAAAACAAAACGACAGTGTTACCCCTTATGTATTTTTTTTTTTTGGGCCGAAAAATTAAGTTTCCCCAATCTTCTCAAAACTCTGGATTATGATAGAGGGCCATGAGACTTAGACTTGATTGCAAAAATGGAGGCTCTAGACCCTTCCAGAGCTGAGATATTGAAACTCAAAATTTTGACCAGAAAAAAAAAAACGACAGTGTTACCCCTTACATTTTTTTTTGGGCCGAAAAATTAAGTTTCCCCAATCTTCTCAAAACTCTGGATTCTGATAGAGGGCCATGAGACTTAGACCTGAGTGCAAAAATGGAGGCTCTAGACCCTTCCAGAGCTGAGATATTGAAACTCAAAATTTTGACCAAAAAAAAAACAAAAAAAAACGACAGTGTTACCCCTTGTTGTTTTTTTTTTTGGCCGAAAAATTAAGTTTCCCAAATCTTCTCAAAACTCTGGATTCTGGTAGAGGGCCATTAGACTTAGACCTGAGTGCAAAAATGGAGGCTCTAGACCCTTCCAGAGCTGAGATATTGAAACTCAAAATTTTGACCTGAAAAACGACAGTGTTACCCCTTATGTTTTTTTTTGGCCGAAAAATTAAGTTTCCCCAATCTTCTCAAAACTCTGGATTCTCATAGAGGGCCACGAGACTTAGTCCTGAGTGCAAAAATGGAGGCTCTAGACCCTTCCAGAGCTGAGATATTAAAACTCAAAATTTTGACCAAAAAAAAAAAAACGACAGTGTTACCCCTTATGTTTTTTTTGGGTTTTTTTGGCCGAAAAATTAAGTTTCCCTAATCTCATCAAAACTCTGCATTCTGATAGAGGGCCATGAGACTTAGACCTGAGTGCAAAAATGGAGGCTCTAGACCCTTCCAGAGCTGAGATATTGAAACTCAAAATTTTGACCAGAAAAAAAAAAAAACCGACAGTGTTACCCCTTACGTTTTGTTTTTGTTTTTTGGCCGAAAAATTAAGTTTCCCCAATCTTCTCAAAACTCTGGATTCTGATAGAGGGCCATGAGACTTAGACCTGAGTGCAAAAATGGAGGCTCTAGACCCTTCCAGAGCTGAGATATTGAAACTCAAAATTTTGACCAGAAAAAAAAATGACAGTGTTACCCCTTATGTTTTTTTTCGGGGGGTGAAAAATTAAGTTTCTCCAATCTTCTCAAAACTCTGGATTCTGATAGAGGGCCACGAGACATGGACCTGGGTGCAAAAATTGAGGCTGTAGACCCTTCCAGAGCTGAGATATTGAAACTCAAAATTTTGACCAGAAAAAAATGACAGTGTTACCCCTTACGGTTTTTTTCGGGGGGTGAAAAATTAAGTTTCTCCAATCTTCTCAAAACTCTGGATTCTGATAGAGGGCCACGAGACATGGACCTGGGTGCAAAAATTGAGGCTGTAGACCCTTCCAGAGCTGAGATATTGAAACTCAAAATTTTGACCAGAAAAAAAAATGACAGTGTTACCCCTTATGCTTTTTTTTTTCGGGGGGTGAAAAATTAAGTTTCTCCAATCTTCTCAAAACTCTGGATTCTGATAGAGGGCCACGAGACATGGACCTGGGTGCAAAAATTGAGGCTGTAGACCCTTCCAGAGCTGAGATATTGAAACTCAAAATTTTGACCAGAAAAAAAAATGACAGTGTTACCCCTTATGTTTTTTTTCGGGGGGTGAAAAATTAAGTTTCTCCAATCTTCTCAAAACTCTGGATTCTGATAGAGGGCCACGAGACATGGACCTGGGTGCAAAAATTGAGGCTGTAGACCCTTCCAGAGCTGAGATATTGAAACTCAAAATTTTGACCAGAAAAAAAAATGAGAGTGTTACCCCTTACGTTTTTTTTCGGGGGGTGAAAAATTAAGTTTCTCCAATCTTCTCAAAACTCTGGATTCTAATAGAGGGCCACAAGACATGGACCTGGGTGCAAAAATTCAGGCTGTAGACCCTTCCAGGGCTGAGATATTGAAACTCAAAATTTTGACCAGAAAAAAAAAATGACAGTGTTACCCCTTATGTTTTTTTTCGGGGGGTGAAAAATTAAGTTTCTCCAATCTTCTCAAAACTCTGGATTCTGATAGAGGGCCACAAGACATGGACCTGGGTGCAAAAATTGAGGCTGTAGACCCTTCCAGAGCTGAGATATTGAAACTCAAAATTTTGACCAGAAAAAAAAAATGACAGTGTTACCCCTTACGTTTTTTTTTCGGGGGGTGAAAAATTAATTTTCTCCAATCTTCTCAAAACTCTGGATTTTGATAGAGGGTCATGAGACATGGACCTGGGTGCAAAAATTGAGGCTGTAGACTCTTCCAGAGCTGAGATATTGAAACTCAAAATTTTGACCAGAAAAAAAAATGACAGTGTTACCCCTTACGTTTTTTTTTTTCGGGGGGTGGAAAATTAAGTTTCTCCAATTTTCTCAAAACTCTGGATTCTGATAGGGGGCCACGAGACATGGACCTGGGTGCAAAAATTGTGGCTGTAGACCCTTCTAGAGCTGAGATATTGAAACTCAAAATTTTGACCAGAAAAAAAAATGACAGTGTTACCCCTTACGTTTTTTTTCGGGGGGTGAAAAATTAAGTTTCTCCAATCTTCTCAAAACTCTGGATTCTGATAGAGGGCCACGAGACATGGACCTGGGTGCAAAAATTGAGGCTGTAGACCCTTCCAGAGCTGAGATATTGAAACTCAAAATTTTGACCAGAAAAAAAAAATGACAGTGTTACCCCTTATGTTTTTTTTTCGGGGGGTGAAAAATTAAGTTTCTCCAATCTTCTCAAACCTCTGGATTCTGATAGAGGGCCACGAGACATGGACCTGGGTGCAAAAATTTAGGCTGTAGACCCTTCCAGAGCTGAGATATTGAAACTCAAAATTTTGACCAGAAAAAAAAAATGACAGTGTTACCCCTTACGTTTTTTTTCGGGGGGTGAAAAATTAAGTTTCTCCAATCTTCTCAAAACTCTGGATTCTGATAGAGGGCCACAAGACATGGACCTGGGTGCAAAAATTCAGGCTGTAGACCCTTCCAGGGCTGAGATATTGAAACTCAAAATTTTGACCAGAAAAAAAAAATGACAGTGTTACCCCTTACGTCTTTTTTTCGGGGGGTGAAAAATTAAGTTTCTCCAATCTTCTCAAAACTCTGGATTCTGATAGAGGGTCACGAGACATGGACCTGGGTGCAAAAATTGAGGCTGTAGACTCTTCCAGAGCTGAGATATTGAAACTCAAAATTTTGACCAGAAAAAAAAAATGACAGTGTTACCCCTTACGTTTTTTTTTTCGGGGGGTGAAAAATTAAGTTTCTCCAATTTTCTCAAAACTCTGGATTCTGATAGAGGGCCACGAGACATGGACCTGGGTGCAAAAATTGAGGCTGTAGACCCTTCCAGAGCTGAGATATTGAAACTCAAAATTTTGACCAGAAAAAAAAATGACAGTGTTACCCCTTACGTTTTTTTTTCGGGGGGTGAAAAATTAAGTTTCTCCAATTTTCTCAAAACTCTGGATTCTGATAGAGGGCCACGAGACATGGACCTGGGTGCAAAAATTTAGGCTGTAGACCCTTCCAGAGCTGAGATATTGAAACTCAAAATTTTGACCAGAAAAAAAAAAGACAGTGTTACCCCTTACGTTTTTTTTCGGGGGGTGAAAAATTAAGTTTCTCCAATCTTCTCAAAACTCTGGATTCTGATAGAGGGCCACGAGACATGGACCTGGGTGCAAAAATTCAGGCTGTAGACCCTTCCAGAGCTGAGATATTGAAACTCAAAATTTTGACCAGAAAAAAAAAATGACAGTGTTACCCCTTATGTTTTTTTTCGGGGGGTGAAAAATTAAGTTTCTCCAATCTTCTCAAAACTCTGGATTCTGATAGAGGGCCACGAGACATGGACCTGGGTGCAAAAATTGAGGCTGTAGACCCTTCCAGAGCTGAGATATTGAAACTCAAAATTTTGACCAGAAAAAAAAATGACAGTGTTACCCCTTATGTTTTTTTTTCGGGCGGTGAAAAATTAAGTTTCTCCAATCTTCTCAAAACTCTGGATTCTGATAGAGGGCCACGAGACATGGACCTGGGTGCAAAAATTGAGGCTGTAGACCCTTCCAGAGCTGAGATATTGAAACTCAAAATTTTGACCAGAAAAAAAAAAATGACAGTGTTACCCCTTACGTTTTTTTTTTCGGGGGGTGAAAAATTAAGTTTCTCCAATTTTCTCAAAACTCTGGATTTTGATAGAGGGCCACGAGACATGGACCTGGGTGCAAAAATTTAGGCTGTAGACCCTTCCAGAGCTGAGATATTGAAACTCAAAATTTTGACCAGAAAAAAAATGACAGTGTTACCCCTTACGTTTTTTTTCGGGGGGTGAAAAATTAAGTTTCTCCAATCTTCTCAAAACTCTGGATTCTGATAGAGGGCCACGAGACATGGACCTGGGTGCAAAAATTGAGGCTGTAGACCCTTCCAGAGCTGAGATATTGAAACTCAAAATTTTGACCAGAAAAAAAAATGACAGTGTTACCCCTTATGTTTTTTTTTTCGGGGGGTGAAAAATTAAGTTTCTCCAATCTTCTCAAAACTCTGGATTCTGATAGAGGGCCACGAGACATGGACCTGGGTGCAAAAATTGAGGCTGTAGACCCTTCCAGAGCTGAGATATTGAAACTCAAAATTTTGACCAGAAAAAAAAATGACAGTGTTACCCCTTATGTTTTTTTTTCGGGCGGTGAAAAATTAAGTTTCTCCAATCTTCTCAAAACTCTGGATTCTGATAGAGGGCCACGAGACATGGACCTGGGTGCAAAAATTGAGGCTGTAGACCCTTCCAGAGCTGAGATATTGAAACTCAAAATTTTGACCAGAAAAAAAAAAATGACAGTGTTACCCCTTACGTTTTTTTTTTCGGGGGGTGAAAAATTAAGTTTCTCCAATTTTCTCAAAACTCTGGATTTTGATAGAGGGCCACGAGACATGGACCTGGGTGCAAAAATTTAGGCTGTAGACCCTTCCAGAGCTGAGATATTGAAACTCAAAATTTTGACCAGAAAAAAAATGACAGTGTTACCCCTTACGTTTTTTTTCGGGGGGTGAAAAATTAAGTTTCTCCAATCTTCTCAAAACTCTGGATTCTGATAGAGGGCCACGAGACATGGACCTGGGTGCAAAAATTGAGGCTGTAGACCCTTCCAGAGCTGAGATATTGAAACTCAAAATTTTGACCAGAAAAAAAAATGACAGTGTTACCCCTTATGTTTTTTTTTTCGGGGGGTGAAAAATTAAGTTTCTCCAATCTTCTCAAAACTCTGGATTCTGATAGAGGGCCACGAGACATGGACCTGGGTGCAAAAATTGAGGCTGTAGACCCTTCCAGAGCTGAGATATTGAAACTCAAAATTTTGACCAGAAAAAAAAAATGACAGTGTTACCCCTTATGTTTTTTTTCGGGGGGTGAAAAATTAAGTTTCTCCAATCTTCTCAAAACTCTGGATTCTGATAGAGGGCCACGAGACATGGACCTGGGTGCAAAAATTTAGGCTGTAGACCCTTCCAGAGCTGAGATATTGAAACTCAAAATTTTGACCAGAAAAAAAATGACAGTGTTACCCCTTACGTTTTTTTTTCGGGGGGTGAAAAATTAAGTTTCTCCAATCTTCTCAAAACTCTGGATTCTGATAGAGGGCCACGAGACATGGACCTGGGTGCAAAAATTGAGGCTGTAGACCCTTCCAGAGCTGAGATATTGAAACTCAAAATTTTGACCAGAAAAAAAAATGACAGTGTTACCCCTTATGTTTTTTTTTTCGGGGGGTGAAAAATTAAGTTTCTCCAATCTTCTCAAAACTCTGGATTCTGATAGAGGGCCACGAGACATGGACCTTGGTGCAAAAATTGAGGCTGTAGACCCTTCCAGAGCTGAGATATTGAAACTCAAAATTTTGACCAGAAAAAAAAATGACAGTGTTACCCCTTATGTTTTTTTTCGGGGGGTGAAAAATTAAGTTTCTCCAATCTTCTCAAAACTCTGGATTCTGATAGAGGGCCACGAGACATGGACCTGGGTGCAAAAATTGAGGCTGTAGACCCTTCCAGAGCTGAGATATTGAAACTCAAAATTTTGACCAGAAAAAAAAATGAGAGTGTTACCCCTTACGTTTTTTTTCGGGGGGTGAAAAATTAAGTTTCTCCAATCTTCTCAAAACTCTGGATTCTAATAGAGGGCCACAAGACATGGACCTGGGTGCAAAAATTCAGGCTGTAGACCCTTCCAGGGCTGAGATATTGAAACTCAAAATTTTGACCAGAAAAAAAAAATGACAGTGTTACCCCTTATGTTTTTTTTCGGGGGGTGAAAAATTAAGTTTCTCCAATCTTCTCAAAACTCTGGATTCTGATAGAGGGCCACAAGACATGGACCTGGGTGCAAAAATTGAGGCTGTAGACCCTTCCAGAGCTGAGATATTGAAACTCAAAATTTTGACCAGAAAAAAAAAATGACAGTGTTACCCCTTACGTTTTTTTTTCGGGGGGTGAAAAATTAATTTTCTCCAATCTTCTCAAAACTCTGGATTTTGATAGAGGGTCACGAGACATGGACCTGGGTGCAAAAATTGAGGCTGTAGACTCTTCCAGAGCTGAGATATTGAAACTCAAAATTTTGACCAGAAAAAAAATGACAGTGTTACCCCTTACGTTTTTTTTTTTTCGGGGGGTGGAAAATTAAGTTTCTCCAATTTTCTCAAAACTCTGGATTCTGATAGGGGGCCACGAGACATGGACCTGGGTGCAAAAATTGTGGCTGTAGACCCTTCTAGAGCTGAGATATTGAAACTCAAAATTTTGACCAGAAAAAAAAATGACAGTGTTACCCCTTACGTTTTTTTTCGGGGGGTGAAAAATTAAGTTTCTCCAATCTTCTCAAAACTCTGGATTCTGATAGAGGGCCACGAGACATGGACCTGGGTGCAAAAATTGAGGCTGTAGACCCTTCCAGAGCTGAGATATTGAAACTCAAAATTTTGACCAGAAAAAAAAAATGACAGTGTTACCCCTTATGTTTTTTTTTCGGGGGGTGAAAAATTAAGTTTCTCCAATCTTCTCAAACCTCTGGATTCTGATAGAGGGCCACGAGACATGGACCTGGGTGCAAAAATTTAGGCTGTAGACCCTTCCAGAGCTGAGATATTGAAACTCAAAATTTTGACCAGAAAAAAAAAAATGACAGTGTTACCCCTTACGTTTTTTTTCGGGGGGTGAAAAATTAAGTTTCTCCAATCTTCTCAAAACTCTGGATTCTGATAGAGGGCCACAAGACATGGACCTGGGTGCAAAAATTCAGGCTGTAGACCCTTCCAGGGCTGAGATATTGAAACTCAAAATTTTGACCAGAAAAAAAAAATGACAGTGTTACCCCTTACGTCTTTTTTTCGGGGGGTGAAAAATTAAGTTTCTCCAATCTTCTCAAAACTCTGGATTCTGATAGAGGGTCACGAGACATGGACCTGGGTGCAAAAATTGAGGCTGTAGACTCTTCCAGAGCTGATATATTGAAACTCAAAATTTTGACCAGAAAAAAAAAAATGACAGTGTTACCCCTTACGTTTTTTTTTTCGGGGGGTGAAAAATTAAGTTTCTCCAATTTTCTCAAAACTCTGGATTCTGATAGAGGGCCACGAGACATGGACCTGGGTGCAAAAATTGAGGCTGTAGACCCTTCCAGAGCTGAGATATTGAAACTCAAAATTTTGACCAGAAAAAAAAATGACAGTGTTACCCCTTACGTTTTTTTTTCGGGGGGTGAAAAATTAAGTTTCTCCAATTTTCTCAAAACTCTGGATTCTGATAGAGGGCCACGAGACATGGACCTGGGTGCAAAAATTTAGGCTGTAGACCCTTCCAGAGCTGAGATATTGAAACTCAAAATTTTGACCAGAAAAAAAAAAGACAGTGTTACCCCTTACGTTTTTTTTCGGGGGGTGAAAAATTAAGTTTCTCCAATCTTCTCAAAACTCTGGATTCTGATAGAGGGCCACGAGACATGGACCTGGGTGCAAAAATTCAGGCTGTAGACCCTTCCAGAGCTGAGATATTGAAACTCAAAATTTTGACCAGAAAAAAAAATGACAGTGTTACCCCTTATGTTTTTTTTCGGGGGTTGAAAAATTAAGTTTCTCCAATCTTCTCAAAACTCTGGATTCTGATAGAGGGCCACGAGACATGGACCTGGGTGCAAAAATTGAGGCTGTAGACCCTTCCAGAGCTGAGATATTGAAACTCAAAATTTTGACCAGAAAAAAAAATGACAGTGTTACCCCTTATGTTTTTTTTTGGGGGGGGGGGGGGGGGTTGAAAAATTAAGTTTCTCCAATCTTCTCAAAACTCTGGATTCTGATAGAGGGCCACGAGACATGGACCTGGGTGCAAAAATTTAGGCTGTAGACCCTTCCAGAGCTGAGATATTGAAACTCAAAATTTTGACCAGAAAAAAAAATGACAGTGTTACCCCTTATGTTTTTTTTTCGGGCGGTGAAAAATTAAGTTTCTCCAATCTTCTCAAAACTCTGGATTCTGATAGAGGGCCACGAGACATGGACCTGGGTGCAAAAATTGAGGCTGTAGACCCTTCCAGAGCTGAGATATTGAAACTCAAAATTTTGACCAGAAAAAAAAAAATGACAGTGTTACCCCTTACGTTTTTTTTTTTCGGGGGGTGAAAAATTAAGTTTCTCCAATTTTCTCAAAACTCTGGATTTTGATAGAGGGCCACGAGACATGGACCTGGGTGCAAAAATTTAGGCTGTAGACCCTTCCAGAGCTGAGATATTGAAACTCAAAATTTTGACCAGAAAAAAAATGACAGTGTTACCCCTTATGTTTTTTTTCGGGGGGTGAAAAATTAAGTTTCTCCAATCTTCTCAAAACTCTGGATTCTGATAGAGGGCCACGAGACATGGACCTGGGTGCAAAAATTGAGGCTGTAGACCCTTCCAGAGCTGAGATATTGAAACTCAAAATTTTGACCAGAAAAAAAAATGACAGTGTTACCCCTTATGTTTTTTTTTTCGGGGGGTGAAAAATTAAGTTTCTCCAATCTTCTCAAAACTCTGGATTCTGATAGAGGGCCACGAGACATGGACCTGGGTGCAAAAATTGAGGCTGTAGACCCTTCCAGAGCTGAGATATTGAAACTCAAAATTTTGACCAGAAAAAAAAAATGACAGTGTTACCCCTTATGTTTTTTTTTTTCGGGGGGTGAAAAATTAAGTTTCTCCAATCTTCTCAAAACTCTGGATTCTGATAGAGGGCCACGAGACATGGACCTGGGTGCAAAAATTTAGGCTGTAGACCCTTCCAGAGCTGAGATATTGAAACTCAAAATTTTGACCAGAAAAAAAATGACAGTGTTACCCCTTACGTTTTTTTTTCGGGGGGTGAAAAATTAAGTTTCTCCAATCTTCTCAAAACTCTGGATTCTGATAGAGGGCCACGAGACATGGACCTGGGTGCAAAAATTGAGGCTGTAGACCCTTCCAGAGCTGAGATATTGAAACTCAAAATTTTGACCAGAAAAAAAAATGACAGTGTTACCCCTTATGTTTTTTTTTTTCGGGGGGTGAAAAATTAAGTTTCTCCAATCTTCTCAAAACTCTGGATTCTGATAGAGGGCCACGAGACATGGACCTGGGTGCAAAAATTGAGGCTGTAGACCCTTCCAGAGGTGAGATATTGAAACTCAAAATTTTGACCAGAAAAAAAAAATGACAGTGTTACCCCTTATGTTTTTTTTCGGGGGGTGAAAAATTAAGTTTCTCCAATCTTCTCAAAACTCTGGATTCTGATAGAGGGCCACGAGACATGGACCTGGGTGCAAAAATTGAGGCTGTAGACCCTTCCAGAGCTGAGATATTGAAACTCAAAATTTTGACCAGAAAAAAAAATGAGAGTGTTACCCCTTACGTTTTTTTTCGGGGGGTGAAAAATTAAGTTTCTCCAATCTTCTCAAAACTCTGGATTCTGATAGAGGGCCACAAGACATGGACCTGGGTGCAAAAATTCAGGCTGTAGACCCTTCCAGGACTGAGATATTGAAACTCAAAATTTTGACCAGAAAAAAAAATGACAGTGTTACCCCTTATGTTTTTTTTCGGGGGGTGAAAAATTAAGTTTCTCCAATCTTCTCAAAACTCTGGATTCTGATAGAGGGCCACGGGACATGGACCTGGGTGCAAAAATTGAGGCTGTAGACCCTTCCAGAGCTGAGATATTGAAACTCAAAATTTTGACCAGAAAAAAAAAATGACAGTGTTACCCCTTACGTTTTTTTTCGGGGGGTGAAAAATTAAGTTTCTCCAATCTTCTCAAAACTCTGGATTCTGATAGAGGGCCACAAGACATGGACCTGGGTGCAAAAATTGAGGCTGTAGACCCTTCCAGGGCTGAGATATTGAAACTCAAAATTTTGACCAGAAAAAAAAAATGACAGTGTTACCCCTTACGTTTTTTTTTCGGGGGGTGAAAAATTAATTTTCTCCAATCTTCTCAAAACTCTGGATTTTGATAGAGGGTCACGAGACATGGACCTGGGTGCAAAAATTGAGGCTGTAGACTCTTCCAGAGCTGAGATATTGAAACTCAAAATTTTGACCAGAAAAAAAATGACAGTGTTACCCCTTACGTTTTTTTTTTCGGGGGGTGGAAAATTAAGTTTCTCCAATTTTCTCAAAACTCTGGATTCTGATAGGGGGCCACGAGACATGGACCTGGGTGCAAAAATTGTGGCTGTAGACCCTTCTAGAGCTGAGATATTGAAACTCAAAATTTTGACCAGAAAAAAAATGACAGTGTTACCCCTTACGTTTTTTTTCGGGGGGTGAAAAATTAAGTTTCTCCAATCTTCTCAAAACTCTGGATTCTGATAGAGGGCCACGGGACATGGACCTGGGTGCAAAAATTGAGGCCGTAGACCCTTCCAGAGCTGAGATATTGAAACTCAAAATTTTGACCAGAAAAAAAAAAATGACAGTGTTACCCCTTATGTTTTTTTTTTTCGGGGGGTGAAAATTTAAGTTTCTCCAATCTTCTCAAAACTCTGGATTCTGATAGAGGGCCACGAGACATGGACCTGGGTGCAAAAATTGAGGCTGTAGACCCTTCCAGAGCTGAGATATTGAAACTCAAAATTTTGACCAGAAAAAAAAATGACAGTGTTACCCCTTACGTTTTTTTTCGGGGGGTGAAAAATTAAGTTTCTCCAATCTTCTCAAAACTCTGGATTCTGATAGAGGGCCACAAGACATGGACCTGGGTGCAAAAATTCAGGCTGTAGACCCTTCCAGGGCTGAGATATTGAAACTCAAAATTTTGACCAGAAAAAAAAAATGACAGTGTTACCCCTTACGTTTTTTTTTCGGGGGGTGAAAAATTAATTTTCTCCAATCTTCTCAAAACTCTGGATTCTGATAGAGGGTCACGAGACATGGACCTGGGTGCAAAAATTGAGGCTGTAGACTCTTCCAGAGCTGAGATATTGAAACTCAAAATTTTGACCAGAAAAAAAAAATGACAGTGTTACCCCTTACGTTTTTTTTTTCGGGGGGTGAAAAATTAAGTTTCTCCAATTTTCTCAAAACTCTGGATTCTGATAGAGGGCCACGAGACATGGACCTGGGTGCAAAAATTGAGGCTGTAGACCCATCCAGAGCTGAGATATTGAAACTCAAAATTTTGACCAGAAAAAAAAATGACAGTGTTACCCCTTATGTTTTTTTTTTCGGGGGGTGAAAAATTAAGTTTCTCCAATTTTCTCAAAACTTTGGATTCTGATAGAGGGCCACGAGACATGGACCTGGGTGCAAAAATTGAGGCTGTAGACCCTTCCAGAGCTGAGATATTGAAACTCAAAATTTTGACCAGAAAAAAAAAAATGACAGTGTTACCCCTTATGTTTTTTTTCGGGGGGTGAAAAATTAAGTTTCTCCAATCTTCTCAAAACTCTGGATTCTGATAGAGGGCCACGAGACATGGACCTGGGTGCAAAAATTGAGGCTGTAGACCCTTCCAGAGCTGAGATATTGAAACTCAAAATTTTGACCAGAAAAAAAAATGACAGTGTTACCCCTTATGTTTTTTTGGGGGGGGGGGGGGGGGGGTGAAAAATTAAGTTTCTCCAATCTTCTCAAAACTCTGGATTCTGATAGAGGGTCACGAGACATGGACCTGGGTGCAAAAATTGAGGCTGTAGACTCTTCCAGAGCTGAGATATTGAAACTCAAAATTTTGACCAGAAAAAAAAAAATGACACTGTTACCCCTTACGTTTTTTTTTTCGGGGGGTGAAAAATTAAGTTTCTCCAATTTTCTCAAAACTCTGGATTCTGATAGAGGGCCACGAGACATGGACCTGGGTGCAAAAATTGAGGCTGTAGACCCTTCCAGAGCTGAGATATTGAAACTCAAAATTTTGACCAGAAAAAAAAATGACAGTGTTACCCCTTATGTTTTTTTTCAGGGGGGTGAAAAATTAAGTTTCTCCAATCTTCTCAAAACTCTGGATTCTGATAGAGGGCCACGAGACATGGACCTGGGTGCAAAAATTGAGGCTGTAGACCCTTCCAGAGCTGAGATATTGAAACTCAAAATTTTGACCAGAAAAAAAAATGACAGTGTTACCCCTTATGTTTTTTTTCGGGGGGTGAAAAATTAAGTTTCTCCAATCTTCTCAAAACTCTGGATTCTGATAGAGGGCCACGAGACATGGACCTGGGTGCAAAAATTGAGGCTGTAGACCCTTCCAGAGCTGAGATATTGAAACTCAAAATTTTGACCAGAAAAAAAAAATGACAGTGTTACCCCTTACGTTTTTTTTTCGGGGGGTGAAAAATTAAGTTTCTCCAATCTTCTCAAAACTCTGGATTCTGATAGAGGGCCACAAGACATGGACCTGGGTGCAAAAATTGAGGCTGTAGACCCTTCCAGAGCTGAGATATTGAAACTCAAAATTTTGACCAGAAAAAAAAATGACAGTGTTACCCCTTACGTTTTTTTTCGGGGGGTGAAAAATTAAGTTTCTACAATCTTCTCAAAACTCTGGATTCTTATAGAGGGCCACGAGACATGGACCTGGGTGCAAAAATTGAGGCTGTAGACCCTTCCAGAGCTGAGATATTGAAACTCAAAATTTTGACCAGAAAAAAAAATGACAGTGTTACCCCTTACGTTTTTTTTCGGGGGGTGAAAAATTAAGTTTCTCCAATCTTCTCAAAACTCTGGATTCTGATAGAGGGCCACGAGACATGGACCTGGGTGCAAAAATTGAGGTTGTAGACCCTTCCAGAGCTGAGATATTGAAACTCAAAATTTTGACCAGAAAAAAAAATGACAGTGTTACCCCTCATGTTTTTTTTCGGGGGGTGAAAAATTAAGTTTCTCCAATCTTCTCAAAACTCTGGATTCTGATAGAGGGCCACGAGACATGGACCTGGGTGCAAAAATTGAGGCTGTAGACCCTTCCAGGGCTGAGATATTGAAACTCAAAATTTTGACCAGAAAAAAAAAATGACAGTGTTACCCCTTACGTTTTTTTTTCGGGGGGTGAAAAATTAATTTTCTCCAATCTTCTCAAAACTCTGGATTTTGATAGAGGGTCACGAGACATGGACCTGGGTGCAAAAATTGAGGCTGTAGACTCTTCCAGAGCTGAGATATTGAAACTCAAAATTTTGACCAGAAAAAAAATGACAGTGTTACCCCTTACGTTTTTTTTTTTCGGGGGGTGGAAAATTAAGTTTCTCCAATCTTCTCAAAACTCTGGATTCTGATAGAGGGCCACAAGACATGGACCTGGGTGCAAAAATTCAGGCTGTAGACCCTTCCAGGGCTGAGATATTGAAACTCAAAATTTTGACCAGAAAAAAAAAATGACAGTGTTACCCCTTACGTTTTTTTTTCGGGGGGTGAAAAATTAAGTTTCTCCAATCTTCTCAAAACTCTGGATTCTGATAGAGGGTCACGAGACATGGACCTGGGTGCAAAAATTGAGGCTGTAGACTCTTCCAGAGCTGAGATATTGAAACTCAAAATTTTGACCAGAAAAAAAAAAATGACAGTGTTACCCCTTACGTTTTTTTTTTCGGGGGGTGAAAAATTAAGTTTCTCCAATTTTCTCAAAACTCTGGATTCTGATAGAGGGCCACGAGACATGGACCTGGGTGCAAAAATTGAGGCTGTAGACCCATCCAGAGCTGAGATATTGAAACTCAAAATTTTGACCAGAAAAAAAAATGACAGTGTTACCCCTTATGTTTTTTTTTTCGGGGGGTGAAAAATTAAGTTTCTCCAATTTTCTCAAAACTTTGGATTCTGATAGAGGGCCACGAGACATGGACCTGGGTGCAAAAATTGAGGCTGTAGACCCTTCCAGAGCTGAGATATTGAAACTCAAAATTTTGACCAGAAAAAAAAAGACAGTGTTACCCCTTACGTTTTTTTTCGGGGGGTGAAAAATTAAGTTTCTCCAATCTTCTCAAAACTCTGGATTCTGATAGAGGGCCACGAGACATGGACCTGGGTGCAAAAATTGAGGCTGTAGACCCTTCCAGAGCTGAGATATTGAAACTCAAAATTTTGACCAGAAAAAAAAAATGACAGTGTTACCCCTTATGTTTTTTTTCGGGGGGTGAAAAATTAAGTTTCTCCAATCTTCTCAAAACTCTGGATTCTGATAGAGGGCCACGAGACATGGACCTGGGTGCAAAAATTGAGGCTGTAGACCCTTCCAGAGCTGAGATATTGAAACTCAAAATTTTGACCAGAAAAAAAAATGACAGTGTTACCCCTTATGTTTTTTTTGGGGGGGGGGGGTGAAAAATTAAGTTTCTCCAATCTTCTCAAAACTCTGGATTCTGATAGAGGGTCACGAGACATGGACCTGGGTGCAAAAATTGAGGCTGTAGACTCTTCCAGAGCTGAGATATTGAAACTCAAAATTTTGACCAGAAAAAAAAAATGACACTGTTACCCCTTACGTTTTTTTTTTCGGGGGGTGAAAAATTAAGTTTCTCCAATTTTCTCAAAACTCTGGATTCTGATAGAGGGCCACGAGACATGGACCTGGGTGCAAAAATTGAGGCTGTAGACCCTTCCAGAGCTGAGATATTGAAACTCAAAATTTTGACCAGAAAAAAAAATGACAGTGTTACCCCTTATGTTTTTTTTTCAGGGGGGTGAAAAATTAAGTTTCTCCAATCTTCTCAAAACTCTGGATTCTGATAGAGGGCCACGAGACATGGACCTGGGTGCAAAAATTGAGGCTGTAGACCCTTCCAGAGCTGAGATATTGAAACTCAAAATTTTGACCAGAAAAAAAAATGACAGTGTTACCCCTTATGTTTTTTTTCGGGGGGTGAAAAATTAAGTTTCTCCAATCTTCTCAAAACTCTGGATTCTGATAGAGGGCCACGAGACATGGACCTGGGTGCAAAAATTGAGGCTGTAGACCCTTCCAGAGCTGAGATATTGAAACTCAAAATTTTGACCAGAAAAAAAAATGACAGTGTTACCCCTTACGTTTTTTTTCGGGGGGTGAAAAATTAAGTTTCTACAATCTTCTCAAAACTCTGGATTCTTATAGAGGGCCACGAGACATGGACCTGGGTGCAAAAATTGAGGCTGTAGACCCTTCCAGAGCTGAGATATTGAAACTCAAAATTTTGACCAGAAAAAAAAATGACAGTGTTACCCCTTACGTTTTTTTTCGGGGGGTGAAAAATTAAGTTTCTCCAATCTTCTCAAAACTCTGGATTCTGATAGAGGGCCACGAGACATGGACCTGGGTGCAAAAATTGAGGTTGTAGACCCTTCCAGAGCTGAGATATTGAAACTCAAAATTTTGACCAGAAAAAAAAATGACAGTGTTACCCCTCATGTTTTTTTTCGGGGGGTGAAAAATTAAGTTTCTCCAATCTTCTCAAAACTCTGGATTCTGATAGAGGGCCACGAGACATGGACCTGGGTGCAAAAATTGAGGCTGTAGACCCTTCCAGAGCTGAGATATTGAAACTCAAAATTTTGACCAGAAAAAAAAATGACAGTGTTACCCCTTATGTTTTTTTTTCGGGGGGTGAAAAATTAAGTTTCTCCAATCTTCTCAAAACTCTGGATTCTGATAGAGGGCCACGAGACATGGACCTGGGTGCAAAAATTGAGGCTGTAGACCCTTCCAGAGCTGAGATATTGAAACTCAAAATTTTGACCAGAAAAAAAAAATGACAGTGTTACCCCTTATGTTTTTTTTCGGGGGGTGAAAAATTAAGTTTCTCCAATCTTCTCAAAACTCTGGATTCTGATAGAGGGCCACGAGACATGGACCTGGGTGCAAAAATTGAGGCTGTAGACCCTTCCAGAGCTGAGATATTGAAACTCAAAATTTTGACCAGAAAAAAAAAAATGACAGTGTTACCCCTTACGTTTTTTTTTCGGGGGGTGAAAAATTAAGTTTCTCCAATCTTCTCAAAACTCTGGATTCTGATAGAGGGCCACAAGACATGGACCTGGGTGCAAAAATTCAGGCTGTAGACCCTTCCAGGGCTGAGATATTGAAACTCAAAATTTTGACCAGAAAAAAAAAATGACAGTGTTACCCCTTACGTTTTTTTTTCGGGGGGTGAAAAATTAAGTTTCTCCAATCTTCTCAAAACTCTGGATTCTGATAGAGGGTCACGAGACATGGACCTGGGTGCAAAAATTGAGGCTGTAGACTCTTCCAGAGCTGAGATATTGAAACTCAAAATTTTGACCAGAAAAAAAAAATGACAGTGTTACCCCTTACGTTTTTTTTTTCAGGGGGTGAAAAATTAAGTTTCTCCAATTTTCTCAAAACTCTGGATTCTGATAGAGGGCCACGAGACATGGACCTGGGTGCAAAAATTGAGGCTGTAGACCCATCCAGAGCTGAGATATTGAAACTCAAAATTTTGACCAGAAAAAAAAATGACAGTGTTACCCCTTATGTTTTTTTTTTCGGGGGGTGAAAAATTAAGTTTCTCCAATTTTCTCAAAACTTTGGATTCTGATAGAGGGCCACGAGACATGGACCTGGGTGCAAAAATTGAGGCTGTAGACCCTTCCAGAGCTGAGATATTGAAACTCAAAATTTTGACCAGAAAAAAAAAGACAGTGTTACCCCTTACGTTTTTTTTCGGGGGGTGAAAAATTAAGTTTCTCCAATCTTCTCAAAACTCTGGATTCTGATAGAGGGCCACGAGACATGGACCTGGGTGCAAAAATTGAGGCTGTAGACCCTTCCAGAGCTGAGATATTGAAACTCAAAATTTTGACCAGAAAAAAAAAATGACAGTGTTACCCCTTATGTTTTTTTTCGGGGGGTGAAAAATTAAGTTTCTCCAATCTTCTCAAAACTCTGGATTCTGATAGAGGGCCACGAGACATGGACCTGGGTGCAAAAATTGAGGCTGTAGACCCTTCCAGAGCTGAGATATTGAAACTCAAAATTTTGACCAGAAAAAAAAATGACAGTGTTACCCCTTATGTTTTTTTTGGGGGGGGGGGGTGAAAAATTAAGTTTCTCCAATCTTCTCAAAACTCTGGATTCTGATAGAGGGTCACGAGACATGGACCTGGGTGCAAAAATTGAGGCTGTAGACTCTTCCAGAGCTGAGATATTGAAACTCAAAATTTTGACCAGAAAAAAAAAATGACACTGTTACCCCTTACGTTTTTTTTTTCGGGGGGTGAAAAATTAAGTTTCTCCAATTTTCTCAAAACTCTGGATTCTGATAGAGGGCCACGAGACATGGACCTGGGTGCAAAAATTGAGGCTGTAGACCCTTCCAGAGCTGAGATATTGAAACTCAAAATTTTGACCAGAAAAAAAAATGACAGTGTTACCCCTTATGTTTTTTTTTCAGGGGGGTGAAAAATTAAGTTTCTCCAATCTTCTCAAAACTCTGGATTCTGATAGAGGGCCACGAGACATGGACCTGGGTGCAAAAATTGAGGCTGTAGACCCTTCCAGAGCTGAGATATTGAAACTCAAAATTTTGACCAGAAAAAAAAATGACAGTGTTACCCCTTATGTTTTTTTTCGGGGGGTGAAAAATTAAGTTTCTCCAATCTTCTCAAAACTCTGGATTCTGATAGAGGGCCACGAGACATGGACCTGGGTGCAAAAATTGAGGCTGTAGACCCTTCCAGAGCTGAGATATTGAAACTCAAAATTTTGACCAGAAAAAAAAAATGACAGTGTTACCCCTTACGTTTTTTTTTCGGGGGGTGAAAAATTAAGTTTCTCCAATCTTCTCAAAACTCTGGATTCTGATAGAGGGCCACAAGACATGGACCTGGGTGCAAAAATTGAGGCTGTAGACCCTTCCAGAGCTGAGATATTGAAACTCAAAATTTTGACCAGAAAAAAAAATGACAGTGTTACCCCTTACGTTTTTTTTCGGGGGGTGAAAAATTAAGTTTCTACAATCTTCTCAAAACTCTGGATTCTTATAGAGGGCCACGAGACATGGACCTGGGTGCAAAAATTGAGGCTGTAGACCCTTCCAGAGCTGAGATATTGAAACTCAAAATTTTGACCAGAAAAAAAAAATGACAGTGTTACCCCTTACGTTTTTTTTCGGGGGGTGAAAAATTAAGTTTCTCCAATCTTCTCAAAACTCTGGATTCTGATAGAGGGCCACGAGACATGGACCTGGGTGCAAAAATTGAGGTTGTAGACCCTTCCAGAGCTGAGATATTGAAACTCAAAATTTTGACCAGAAAAAAAAATGACAGTGTTACCCCTCATGTTTTTTTTCGGGGGGTGAAAAATTAAGTTTCTCCAATCTTCTCAAAACTCTGGATTCTGATAGAGGGCCACGAGACATGGACCTGGGTGCAAAAATTGAGGCTGTAGACCCTTCCAGAGCTGAGATATTGAAACTCAAAATTTTGACCAGAAAAAAAAATGACAGTGTTACCCCTTATGTTTTTTTTTCGGGGGGTGAAAAATTAAGTTTCTCCAATCTTCTCAAAACTCTGGATTCTGATAGAGGGCCACGAGACATGGACCTGGGTGCAAAAATTGAGGCTGTAGACCCTTCCAGAGCTGAGATATTGAAACTCAAAATTTTGACCAGAAAAAAAAAATGACAGTGTTACCCCTTATGTTTTTTTTCGGGGGATGAAAAATTAAGTTTCTCCAATCTTCTCAAAACTCTGGATTCTGATAGAGGGCCACGAGACATGGACCTGGGTGCAAAAATTGAGGCTGTAGACCCTTCCAGAGCTGAGATATTGAAACTCAAAATTTTGACCAGAAAAAAAAAATGACAGTGTTACCCCTTACGTTTTTTTTCGGGGGGGGGGGGGGGTGAAAAATTAAGTTTCTCCAATCTTCTCAAAACTCTGGATTCTGATAGAGGGCCACAAGACATGGACCTGGGTGCAAAAATTGAGGCTGTAGACCCTTCCAGAGCTGAGATATTGAAACTCAAAATTTTGACCAGAAAAAAAAATGACAGTGTTACCCCTTACGTTTTTTTTCGGGGGGGTGAAAAATTAAGTTTCTCCAATCTTCTCAAAACTCTGGATTCTGATAGAGGGCCACGAGACATGGACCTGGGTGCAAAAATTGAGGCTGTAGACCCTTCCAGAGCTGAGATATTGAAACTCAAAATTTTGACCAGAAAAAAAAAATTGACAGTGTTACCCCTTACGTTTTTTTTCGGGGGGGGGGGGGGTGAAAAATTAAGTTTCTCCAATCTTCTCAAAACTCTGGATTCTGATAGAGGGCCACGAGACATGGACCTGGGTGCAAAAATTGAGGCTGTAGACCCTTCCTGAGCTGAGATATTGAAACTCAAAATTTTGACCAGAAAAAAAAAATGACAGTGTTACCCCTTATGTTTTTTTTCGGGGGGTGAAAAATTAAGTTTCTCCAATCTTCTCAAAACTCTGGATTCTGATAGAGGGCCACGAGACATGGACCTGGGTGCAAAAATTCAGGCTGTAGACCCTTCCAGGGCTGAGATATTGAAACTCAAAATTTTGACCAGAAAAAAAAATGACAGTGGTACCCCTTACGTTTTTTTTCGGGGGGTGAAAAATTAAGTTTCTCCAATCTTCTCAAAACTCTGGATTCTGATAGAGGGCCACAAGACATGGACCTGGGTGCAAAAATTGAGGATGTAGACCCTTCCAGAGCTGATATATTGAAACTCAAAATTTTGACCAGAAAAAAAAAATGACAGTGTTACCCCTTATGTTTTTTTTTCGGGGGGTGAAAAATTAAGTTTCTCCAATCTTCTCAAAACTCTGGATTCTGATAGAGGGCCACGAGACATGGACCTGGGTGCAAAAATTGAGGCTGTAGACCCTTCCAGAGCTGAGATATTGAAACTCAAAATTTTGACCAGAAAAAAAAATGACAGTGTTACCCCTTACGTTTTTTTTTTTTCGGGGGGTGAAAAATTAAGTTTCTCCAATTTTCTCAAAACTCTGGATTTTGATAGAGGGCCACGAGACATGGACCTGGGTGCAAAAAATTAGGCTGTAGACCCTTCCAGAGCTGAGATATTGAAACTCAAAATTTTGACCAGAAAAAAAATGACAGTGTTACCCCTTACGTTTTTTTTCGGGGGGTGAAAAATTAAGTTTCTCCAATCTTCTCAAAACTCTGGATTCTGATAGAGGGCCACGAGACATGGACCTGGGTGCAAAAATTGAGGCTGTAGACCCTTCCAGAGCTGAGATATTGAAACTCAAAATTTTGACCAGAAAAAAAAATGACAGTGTTACCCCTTATGTTTTTTTTTTTCGGGGGGTGAAAAATTAAGTTTCTCCAATCTTCTCAAAACTCTGGATTCTGATAGAGGGCCACGAGACATGGACCTGGGTGCAAAAATTGAGGCTGTAGACCCTTCCAGAGCTGAGATATTGAAACTCAAAATTTTGACCAGAAAAAAAAAATGACAGTGTTACCCCTTATGTTTTTTTTCGGGGGGTGAAAAATTAAGTTTCTCCAATCTTCTCAAAACTCTGGATTCTGATAGAGGGCCACGAGACATGGACCTGGGTGCAAAAATTTAGGCTGTAGACCCTTCCAGAGTTGAGATATTGAAACTCAAAATTTTGACCAGAAAAAAAATGACAGTGTTACCCCTTACGTTTTTTTTCGGGGGGTGAAAAATTAAGTTTCTCCAATCTTCTCAAAACTCTGGATTCTGATAGAGGGCCACGAGACATGGACCTGGGTGCAAAAATTGAGGCTGTAGACCCTTCCAGAGCTGAGATATTGAAACTCAAAATTTTGACCAGAAAAAAAAAATGACAGTGTTACCCCTTATGTTTTTTTTCGGGGGGTGAAAAATTAAGTTTCTCCAATCTTCTCAAAACTCTGGATTCTGATAGAGGGCCACGAGACATGGACCTGGGTGCAAAAATTGAGGCTGTAGACCCTTCCAGAGCTGAGATATTGAAACTCAAAATTTTGACCAGAAAAAAAAAATGACAGTGTTACCCCTTATGTTTTTTTTTTTTTCGGGGGGTGAAAAATTAAGTTTCTCCAATCTTCTCAAAACTCTGGATTCTGATAGAGGGCCACGAGACATGGACCTGGGTGCAAAAATTGAGGCTGTAGACCCTTCCAGAGCTGAGATATTGAAACTCAAAATTTTGACCAGAAAAAAAAATGACAGTGTTACCCCTTATGTTTTTTTTCGGGGGGTGAAAAATTAAGTTTCTCCAATCTTCTCAAAACTCTGGATTCTGATAGAGGGCCACGAGACATGGACCTGGGTGCAAAAATTGAGGCTGTAGACCCTTCCAGAGCTGAGATATTGAAACTCAAAATTTTGACCAGAAAAAAAAAATGAGAGTGTTACCCCTTACGTTTTTTTTCGGGGGGTGAAAAATTAAGTTTCTCCAATCTTCTCAAAACTCTGGATTCTGATAGAGGGCCACAAGACATGGACCTGGGTGCAAAAATTCAGGCTGTAGACCCTTCCAGGGCTGAGATATTGAAACTCAAAATTTTGACCAGAAAAAAAAAATGACAGTGTTACCCCTTATGTTTTTTTTTTTCGGGTGGTGAAAAATTAAGTTTCTCCAATCTTCTCAAAACTCTGGATTCTGATAGAGGGCCACGGGACATGGACCTGGGTGCAATAATTGAGGCTGTAGACCCTTCCAGAGCTGAGATATTGAAACTCAAAATTTTGACCAGAAAAAAAAAATGACAGTGTTACCCCTTACGTTTTTTTTCGGGGGGTGAAAAATTAAGTTTCTCCAATCTTCTCAAAACTCTGGATTCTGATAGAGGGCCACAAGACATGGACCTGGGTGCAAAAATTGAGGCTGTAGACCCTTCCAGGGCTGAGATATTGAAACTCAAAATTTTGACCAGAAAAAAAAAATGACAGTGTTACCCCTTATGTTTTTTTTCGGGGGGTGAAAAATTAAGTTTCTCCAATCTTCTCAAAACTCTGGATTCTGATAGAGGGCCACGAGACATGGACCTGGGTGCAAAAATTTAGGCTGTAGACCCTTCCAGAGCTGAGATATTGAAACTCAAAATTTTGACCAGAAAAAAAAATGACAGTGTTACCCCTTACGTCTTTTTTTCGGGGGGTGAAAAATTAAGTTTCTCCAATCTTCTCAAAACTCTGGATTCTGATAGAGGGTCACGAGACATGGACCTGGGTGCAAAAATTGAGGCTGTAGACTCTTCCAGAGCTGAGATATTGAAACTCAAAATTTTGACCAGAAAAAAAAATGACAGTGTTACCCCTTACGTTTTTTTTTTTTCGGGGGGTGAAAAATTAAGTTTCTCCAATTTTCTCAAAACTCTGGATTCTGATAGAGGGCCACGAGACATGGACCTGGGTGCAAAAATTGAGGCTGTAGACCCTTCCAGAGCTGAGATATTGAAACTCAAAATTTTGACCAGAAAAAAAAATGACAGTGTTACCCCTTACGTCTTTTTTTCGGGGGGTGAAAAATTAAGTTTCTCCAATCTTCTCAAAACTCTGGATTCTGATAGAGGGTCACGAGACATGGACCTGGGTGCAAAAATTTAGGCTGTAGACCCTTCCAGAGCTGAGATATTGAAACTCAAAATTTTGACCAGAAAAAAAAATGACAGTGTTACCCCTTACGTTTTTTTTCGGGGGGTGAAAAATTAAGTTTCTCCAATCTTCTCAAAACTCTGGATTCTGATAGAGGGCCACGAGACATGGACCTGGGTGCAAAAATTGAGGCTGTAGACCCTTCCAGAGCTGAGATATTGAAACTCAAAATTTTGACCAGAAAAAAAAATGACAGTGTTACCCCTTATGTTTTTTTTCGGGGGGTGAAAAATTAATTTTCTCCAATCTTCTCAAAACTCTGGATTCTGATAGAGGGCCACGAGACATGGACCTGGGTGCAAAAATTGAGGCTGTAGACCCTTCCAGAGCTGAGATATTGAAACTCAAAATTTTGACCAGAAAAAAAAAATGACCGTGTTACCCCTTATGTTTTTTTTTTCGGGGGGTGAAAAATTAAGTTTCTCCAATCTTCTCAAAACTCTGGATTCTGATAGAGGGCCACGAGACATGGACCTGGGTGCAAAAATTTAGGCTGTAGACCCTTCCAGAGCTGAGATATTGAAACACAAAATTTTGACCAGAAAAAAAAATGACAGTGTTACCCCTTACGTCTTTTTTTCGGGGGGTGAAAAATTAAGTTTCTCCAATCTTCTCAAAACTCTGGATTCTGATAGAGGGTCACGAGACATGGACCTGGGTGCAAAAATTGAGGCTGTAGACTCTTCCAGAGCTGAGATATTGAAACTCAAAATTTTGACCAGAAAAAAAAATGACAGTGTTACCCCTTACGTTTTTTTTTTCGGGGGGTGAAAAATTAAGTTTCTCCAATTTTCTCAAAACTCTGGATTCTGATAGAGGGCCACGAGACATGGACCTGGGTGCAAAAATTGAGGCTGTAGACTCTTCCAGAGCTGAGATATTGAAACTCAAAATTTTGACCAGAAAAAAAAAATGACAGTGTTACCCCTTACGTTTTTTTTTTTCGGGGGGTGAAAAATTAAGTTTCTCCAATTTTCTCAAAACTCTGGATTCTGATAGAGGGCCACGAGACATGGACCTGGGTGCAAAAATTGAGGCTGTAGACCCTTCCAGAGCTGAGATATTGAAACTCAAAATTTTGACCAGAAAAAAAAAATGACAGTGTTACCCCTTACGTTTTTTTTTTCGGGGGGTGAAAAATTAAGTTTCTCCAATTTTCTCAAAACTCTGGATTCTGATAGAGGGCCACGAGACATGGACCTGGGTGCAAAAATTTAGGCTGTAGACCCTTCCAGAGCTGAGATATTGAAACTCAAAATTTTGACCAGAAAAAAAAAGACAGTGTTACCCCTTACGTTTTTTTTCGGGGGGTGAAAAATTAAGTTTCTCCAATCTTCTCAAAACTCTGGATTCTGATAGAGGGCCACGAGACATGGACCTGGGTGCAAAAATTGAGGCTGTAGACCCTTCCAGAGCTGAGATATTGAAACTCAAAATTTTGACCAGAAAAAAAAATGACAGTGTTACCCCTTATGTTTTTTTTCGGGGGGTGAAAAATTAAGTTTCTCCAATCTTCTCAAAACTCTGGATTCTGATAGAGGGCCACGAGACATGGACCTGGGTGCAAAAATTGAGGCTGTAGACCCTTCCAGAGCTGAGATATTGAAACTCAAAATTTTGACCAGAAAAAAAAAATGACCGTGTTACCCCTTATGGTTTTTTTTCGGGGGGTGAAAAATTAAGTTTCTCCAATCTTCTCAAAACTCTGGATTCTGATAGAGGGCCACGAGACATGGACCTGGGCGCAAAAATTGAGGCCGTAGACCCTTCCAGAGCTGAGATATTGAAACTCAAAATTTTGACCAGAAAAAAAAAATGACAGTGTTACCCCTTACGTTTTTTTTCGGGGGGTGAAAAATTAAGTTTCTCCAATCTTCTCAAAACTCTGGATTCTGATAGAGGGCCACAAGACATGGACCTGGGTGCAAAAATTCAGGCTGTAGACCCTTCCAGGGCTGAGATATTGAAACTCAAAATTTTGACCAGAAAAAAAAAATGACAGTGTTACCCCTTACGTTTTTTTTTCGGGGGGTGAAAAATTAAGTTTCTCCAATTTTCTCAAAACTCTGGATTCTGATAGAGGGCCACGAGACATGGACCTGGGTGCAAAAATTGAGGCTGTAGACCCTTCCAGAGCTGAGATATTGAAACTCAAAATTTTGACCAGAAAAAAAAATGACAGTGTTACCCCTTACGGTTTTTTTTTTCGGGGGGTGAAAAATTAAGTTTCTCCAATCTTCTCAAAACTCTGGATTCTGATAGAGGGCCACGAGACATGAACCTGGGTGCAAAAATTGAGGCTGTAGACTCTTCCAGAGCTGAGATATTGAAACTCAAAATTTTGACCAGAAAAAAAAATGACAGTGTTACCCCTTACGATTTTTTTCGGGGGGTGAAACATTAAGTTTCTCCAATCTTCTCAAAACTCTGGATTCTGATAGAGGGCCACAAGACATGGACCTGGGTGCAAAAATTCAGGCTGTAGACCCTTCCAGGGCTGAGATATTGAAACTCAAAATTTTGACCAGAAAAAAAAATGACAGTGTTACCCCTTACGTTTTTTTTTCGGGGGGTGAAAAATTAAGTTTCTCCAATTTTCTCAAAACTCTGGATTCTGATAGAGGGCCACGAGACATGGACCTGGGTGCAAAAATTTAGGCTGTAGACCCTTCCAGAGCTGAGATATTGAAACTCAAAATTTTGACAAGAAAAAAAAAATGACAGTGTTACCCCTTATGTTTTTTTTGGGGGGGGGGGTGAAAAATTAAGTTTCTCCAATCTTCTCAAAACTCTGGATTCTGATAGAGGGCCACGAGACATGGACCTGGGTGCAAAAATTGAGGCTGTAGACCCTTCCAGAGCTGAGATATTGAAACTCAAAATTTTGACCAGAAAAAAAAAATGACAGTGTTACCCCTTACGTTTTTTTTCGGGGGGTGAAAAATTAAGTTTCTCCAATCTTCTCAAAACTCTGGATTCTGATAGAGGGCCACGAGACATGGACCTGGGTGCAAAAATTGAGGCTGTAGACCCTTCCAGAGCTGAGATATTGAAACTCAAAATTTTGACCAGAAAAAAAAAAATAACAGTGTTACCCCTTATGTTTTTTTTTCGGGGGGTGAAAAATTAAGTTTCTCCAATCTTCTTAAAACTCTGGATTCTGATAGAGGGCCACGAGACATGGACCTGGGTGCAAAAATTGAGGCTGTAGACCCTTCCAGAGCTGAGATATTGAAACTCAAAATTTTGACCAGAAAAAAAAAAATGACAGTGTTACCCCTTATGTTTTTTTTCGGGGGGTGAAAAATTAAGTTTCTCCAATCTTCTCAAAACTCTGGATTCTGATAGAGGGCCACGAGACATGGACCTGGGTGCAAAAATTGAGGCCGTAGACCCTTCCAGAGCTGAGATATTGAAACTCAAAATTTTGACCAGAAAAAAAAAATGACAGTGTTACCCCTTACGTTTTTTTTCGGGGGGTGAAAAATTAAGTTTCTCCAATCTTCTCAAAACTCTGGATTCTGATAGAGGGCCACAAGACATGGACCTGGGTGCAAAAATTCAGGCTGTAGACCCTTCCAGGGCTGAGATATTGAAACTCAAAATTTTGACCAGAAAAAAAAATGACAGTGTTACCCCTTACGTTTTTTTTTCGGGGGGTGAAAAATTAAGTTTCTCCAATCTTCTCAAAACTCTGGATTCTGATAGAGGGTCACGAGACATGGACCTGGGTGCAAAAATTGAGGCTGTAGACTCTTCCAGAGCTGAGATATTGAAACTCAAAATTTTGACCAGAAAAAAAAAATGACAGTGTTACCCCTTACGTTTTTTTTTTTTTTTCGGGGGGTGAAAAATTAAGTTTCTCCAATTTTCTCAAAACTCTGGATTCTGATAGAGGGCCACGAGACATGGACCTGGGTGCAAAAATTGAGGCTGTAGACCCTTCTAGAGCTGAGATATTGAAACTCAAAATTTTGACCAGAAAAAAAAATGACAGTGTTACCCCTTACGTTTTTTTTTCGGGGGGTGAAAAATTAAGTTTCTCCAATTTTCTCAAAACTCTGGATTCTGATAGAGGGCCACGAGACATGGACCTGGGTGCAAAAATTTAGGCTGTAGACCCTTCCAGAGCTGAGATATTGAAACTCAAAATTTTGACCAGAAAAAAAAAATGACAGTGTTACCCCTTATGTTTTTTTTTGGGGGGGGTGAAAAATTAAGTTTCTCCAATCTTCTCAAAACTCTGGATTCTGATAGAGGGCCACGAGACATGGACCTGGGTGCAAAAATTGAGGCTGTAGACCCTTCCAGAGCTGAGATATTGAAACTCAAAATTTTGACCAGAAAAAAAAAAATAACAGTGTTACCCCTTATGTTTTTTTTTCGGGGGGTGAAAAATTAAGTTTCTCCAATCTTCTTAAAACTCTGGATTCTGATAGAGGGCCACGAGACATGGACCTGGGTGCAAAAATTGAGGCTGTAGACCCTTCCAGAGCTGAGATATTGAAACTCAAAATTTTGACCAGAAAAAAAAAATGACAGTGTTACCCCTTATGTTTTTTTTCGGGGGGTGAAAAATTAAGTTTCTCCAATCTTCTCAAAACTCTGGATTCTGATAGAGGGCCACGAGACATGGACCTGGGTGCAAAAAAGAGGCCGTAGACCCTTCCAGAGCTGAGATATTGAAACTTAAAATTTTGACCAGAAAAAAAAAATGACAGTGTTACCCCTTACGTTTTTTTTCGGGGGGTGAAAAATTAAGTTTCTCCAATCTTCTCAAAACTCTGGATTCTGATAGAGGGCCACAAGACATGGACCTGGGTGCAAAAATTCAGGCTGTAGACCCTTCCAGGGCTGAGATATTGAAACTCAATATTTTGACCAGAAAAAAAAAATGACAGTGTTACCCCTTACGTTTTTTTTTCGGGCGGTGAAAAATTAAGTTTCTCCAATCTTCTCAAAACTCTGGATTCTGATAGAGGGCCACGAGACATGGACCTGGGTGCAAAAATTGAGGCTGTAGACTCTTCCAGAGCTGAGATATTGAAATTCAAAATTTTGACCAGAAAAAAAAATGACAGTGTTACCCCTTACGTTTTTTTTTTCGGGGGGGTGAAAAATTAAGTTTCTCCAATCTTCTCAAAACTCAGGATTCTGATAGAGGGCCACGAGACATGGACCTGGGTGCAAAAATTTAGGCTGTAGACCCTTCCAGAGCTGAGATATTGAAACTCAAAATTTTGACCAGAAAAAAAATGACAGTGTTACCCCTTACGTTTTTTTTCGGGGGGTGAAAAATTAAGTTTCTCCAATCTTCTCAAAACTCTGGATTCTGATAGAGGGCCACGAGACATGGACCTGGGTGCAAAAATTGAGGCTGTAGACCCTTCCAGGGCTGAGATATTGAAACTCAAAATTTTGACCAGAAAAAAAAAATGACAGTGTTACCCCTTACGTTTTTTTTTCGGGGGGTGAAAAATTAATTTTCTCCAATCTTCTCAAAACTCTGGATTCTGATAGAGGGTCACGAGACATGGACCTGGGTGCAAAAATTGAGGCTGTAGACTCTTCCAGAGCTGAGATATTGAAAACTCAAAATTTTGACCAGAAAAAAAATGACAGTGTTACCCCTTACGTTTTTTTTTTTTCGGGGGGTGGAAAATTAAGTTTCTCCAATTTTCTCAAAACTCTGGATTCTGATGGGGGGCCACGAGACATGGACCTGGGTGCAAAAATTGTGGCTGTAGACCCTTCTAGAGCTGCGATATTGAAACTCAAAATTTTGACCAGAAAAAAAAATGACAGTGTTACCCCTTACGTTTTTTTTCGGGGGGTGAAAAATTAAGTTTCTCCAATCTTCTCAAAACTCTGGATTCTGATAGAGGGCCACAAGACATGGACCTGGGTGCAAAAATTGAGGCTGTAGACCCTTCCAGGGCTGAGATATTGAAACTCAAAATTTTGACCAGAAAAAAAAAATGACAGTGTTACCCCTTATGTTTTTTTTCGGGGGGTGAAAAATTAAGTTTCTCCAATCTTCTCAAAACTCTGGATTCTGATAGAGGGCCACGAGACATGGACCTGGGTGCAAAAATTTAGGCTGTAGACCCTTCCAGAGCTGAGATATTGAAACTCAAAATTTTGACCAGAAAAAAAAATGACAGTGTTACCCCTTACGTCTTTTTTTCGGGGGGTGAAAAATTAAGTTTCTCCAATCTTCTCAAAACTCTGGATTCTGATAGAGGGTCACGAGACATGGACCTGGGTGCAAAAATTGAGGCTGTAGACTCTTCCAGAGCTGAGATATTGAAACTCAAAATTTTGACCAGAAAAAAAAATGACAGTGTTACCCCTTACGTTTTTTTTTTTTCGGGGGGTGAAAAATTAAGTTTCTCCAATTTTCTCAAAACTCTGGATTCTGATAGAGGGCCACGAGACATGGACCTGGGTGCAAAAATTGAGGCTGTAGACCCTTCCAGAGCTGAGATATTGAAACTCAAAATTTTGACCAGAAAAAAAAATGACAGTGTTACCCCTTACGTCTTTTTTTCGGGGGGTGAAAAATTAAGTTTCTCCAATCTTCTCAAAACTCTGGATTCTGATAGAGGGTCACGAGACATGGACCTGGGTGCAAAAATTTAGGCTGTAGACCCTTCCAGAGCTGAGATATTGAAACTCAAAATTTTGACCAGAAAAAAAAATGACAGTGTTACCCCTTACGTTTTTTTTCGGGGGGTGAAAAATTAAGTTTCTCCAATCTTCTCAAAACTCTGGATTCTGATAGAGGGCCACGAGACATGGACCTGGGTGCAAAAATTGAGGCTGTAGACCCTTCCAGAGCTGAGATATTGAAACTCAAAATTTTGACCAGAAAAAAAAATGACAGTGTTACCCCTTATGTTTTTTTTCGGGGGGTGAAAAATTAATTTTCTCCAATCTTCTCAAAACTCTGGATTCTGATAGAGGGCCACGAGACATGGACCTGGGTGCAAAAATTGAGGCTGTAGACCCTTCCAGAGCTGAGATATTGAAACTCAAAATTTTGACCAGAAAAAAAAAATGACCGTGTTACCCCTTATGTTTTTTTTTTCGGGGGGTGAAAAATTAAGTTTCTCCAATCTTCTCAAAACTCTGGATTCTGATAGAGGGCCACGAGACATGGACCTGGGTGCAAAAATTTAGGCTGTAGACCCTTCCAGAGCTGAGATATTGAAACACAAAATTTTGACCAGAAAAAAAAATGACAGTGTTACCCCTTACGTCTTTTTTTCGGGGGGTGAAAAATTAAGTTTCTCCAATCTTCTCAAAACTCTGGATTCTGATAGAGGGTCACGAGACATGGACCTGGGTGCAAAAATTGAGGCTGTAGACTCTTCCAGAGCTGAGATATTGAAACTCAAAATTTTGACCAGAAAAAAAAATGACAGTGTTACCCCTTACGTTTTTTTTTTCGGGGGGTGAAAAATTAAGTTTCTCCAATTTTCTCAAAACTCTGGATTCTGATAGAGGGCCACGAGACATGGACCTGGGTGCAAAAATTGAGGCTGTAGACTCTTCCAGAGCTGAGATATTGAAACTCAAAATTTTGACCAGAAAAAAAAAATGACAGTGTTACCCCTTACGTTTTTTTTTTTCGGGGGGTGAAAAATTAAGTTTCTCCAATTTTCTCAAAACTCTGGATTCTGATAGAGGGCCACGAGACATGGACCTGGGTGCAAAAATTGAGGCTGTAGACCCTTCCAGAGCTGAGATATTGAAACTCAAAATTTTGACCAGAAAAAAAAAATGACAGTGTTACCCCTTACGTTTTTTTTTTCGGGGGGTGAAAAATTAAGTTTCTCCAATTTTCTCAAAACTCTGGATTCTGATAGAGGGCCACGAGACATGGACCTGGGTGCAAAAATTTAGGCTGTAGACCCTTCCAGAGCTGAGATATTGAAACTCAAAATTTTGACCAGAAAAAAAAAGACAGTGTTACCCCTTACGTTTTTTTTCGGGGGGTGAAAAATTAAGTTTCTCCAATCTTCTCAAAACTCTGGATTCTGATAGAGGGCCACGAGACATGGACCTGGGTGCAAAAATTGAGGCTGTAGACCCTTCCAGAGCTGAGATATTGAAACTCAAAATTTTGACCAGAAAAAAAAATGACAGTGTTACCCCTTATGTTTTTTTTCGGGGGGTGAAAAATTAAGTTTCTCCAATCTTCTCAAAACTCTGGATTCTGATAGAGGGCCACGAGACATGGACCTGGGTGCAAAAATTGAGGCTGTAGACCCTTCCAGAGCTGAGATATTGAAACTCAAAATTTTGACCAGAAAAAAAAAATGACCGTGTTACCCCTTATGGTTTTTTTTCGGGGGGTGAAAAATTAAGTTTCTCCAATCTTCTCAAAACTCTGGATTCTGATAGAGGGCCACGAGACATGGACCTGGGCGCAAAAATTGAGGCCGTAGACCCTTCCAGAGCTGAGATATTGAAACTCAAAATTTTGACCAGAAAAAAAAAATGACAGTGTTACCCCTTACGTTTTTTTTCGGGGGGTGAAAAATTAAGTTTCTCCAATCTTCTCAAAACTCTGGATTCTGATAGAGGGCCACAAGACATGGACCTGGGTGCAAAAATTCAGGCTGTAGACCCTTCCAGGGCTGAGATATTGAAACTCAAAATTTTGACCAGAAAAAAAAAATGACAGTGTTACCCCTTACGTTTTTTTTTCGGGGGGTGAAAAATTAAGTTTCTCCAATCTTCTTAAAACTCTGGATTCTGATAGAGGGTCACGAGACATGGACCTGGGTGCAAAAATTGAGGCTGTAGACTCTTCCAGAGCTGAGATATTGAAACTCAAAATTTTGACCAGAAAAAAAAAATGACAGTGTTACCCCTTACGTTTTTTTTTTCGGGGGGTGAAAAATTAAGTTTCTCCAATTTTCTCAAAACTCTGGATTCTGATAGAGGGCCACGAGACATGGACCTGGGTGCAAAAATTGAGGCTGTAGACCCTTCCAGAGCTGAGATATTGAAACTCAAAATTTTGACCAGAAAAAAAAATGACAGTGTTACCCCTTACGTTTTTTTTTTTCGGGGGGTGAAAAATTAAGTTTCTCCAATCTTCTCAAAACTCTGGATTCTGATAGAGGGCCACGAGACATGAACCTGGGTGCAAAAATTGAGGCTGTAGACTCTTCCAGAGCTGAGATATTGAAACTCAAAATTTTGACCAGAAAAAAAAATGACAGTGTTACCCCTTACGATTTTTTTCGGGGGGTGAAACATTAAGTTTCTCCAATCTTCTCAAAACTCTGGATTCTGATAGAGGGCCACAAGACATGGACCTGGGTGCAAAAATTCAGGCTGTAGACCCTTCCAGGGCTGAGATATTGAAACTCAAAATTTTGACCAGAAAAAAAAATGACAGTGTTACCCCTTACGTTTTTTTTTCGGGGGGTGAAAAATTAAGTTTCTCCAATTTTCTCAAAACTCTGGATTCTGATAGAGGGCCACGAGACATGGACCTGGGTGCAAAAATTTAGGCTGTAGACCCTTCCAGAGCTGAGATATTGAAACTCAAAATTTTGACAAGAAAAAAAAAATGACAGTGTTACCCCTTATGTTTTTTTTGGGGGGGGGGTGAAAAATTAAGTTTCTCCAATCTTCTCAAAACTCTGGATTCTGATAGAGGGCCACGAGACATGGACCTGGGTGCAAAAATTGAGGCTGTAGACCCTTCCAGAGCTGAGATATTGAAACTCAAAATTTTGACCAGAAAAAAAAAATGACAGTGTTACCCCTTACGTTTTTTTTCGGGGGGTGAAAAATTAAGTTTCTCCAATCTTCTCAAAACTCTGGATTCTGATAGAGGGCCACGAGACATGGACCTGGGTGCAAAAATTGAGGCTGTAGACCCTTCCAGAGCTGAGATATTGAAACTCAAAATTTTGACCAGAAAAAAAAAAATAACAGTGTTACCCCTTATGTTTTTTTTTCGGGGGGTGAAAAATTAAGTTTCTCCAATCTTCTTAAAACTCTGGATTCTGATAGAGGGCCACGAGACATGGACCTGGGTGCAAAAATTGAGGCTGTAGACCCTTCCAGAGCTGAGATATTGAAACTCAAAATTTTGACCAGAAAAAAAAAAATGACAGTGTTACCCCTTATGTTTTTTTTCGGGGGGTGAAAAATTAAGTTTCTCCAATCTTCTCAAAACTCTGGATTCTGATAGAGGGCCACGAGACATGGACCTGGGTGCAAAAATTGAGGCCGTAGACCCTTCCAGAGCTGAGATATTGAAACTCAAAATTTTGACCAGAAAAAAAAAAATGACAGTGTTACCCCTTACGTTTTTTTTCGGGGGGTGAAAAATTAAGTTTCTCCAATCTTCTCAAAACTCTGGATTCTGATAGAGGGCCACAAGACATGGACCTGGGTGCAAAAATTCAGGCTGTAGACCCTTCCAGGGCTGAGATATTGAAACTCAAAATTTTGACCAGAAAAAAAAATGACAGTGTTACCCCTTACGTTTTTTTTTCGGGGGGTGAAAAATTAAGTTTCTCCAATCTTCTCAAAACTCTGGATTCTGATAGAGGGTCACGAGACATGGACCTGGGTGCAAAAATTGAGGCTGTAGACTCTTCCAGAGCTGAGATATTGAAACTCAAAATTTTGACCAGAAAAAAAAAATGACAGTGTTACCCCTTACGTTTTTTTTTTTTTTTCGGGGGGTGAAAAATTAAGTTTCTCCAATTTTCTCAAAACTCTGGATTCTGATAGAGGGCCACGAGACATGGACCTGGGTGCAAAAATTGAGGCTGTAGACCCTTCTAGAGCTGAGATATTGAAACTCAAAATTTTGACCAGAAAAAAAAATGACAGTGTTACCCCTTACGTTTTTTTTTCGGGGGGTGAAAAATTAAGTTTCTCCAATTTTCTCAAAACTCTGGATTCTGATAGAGGGCCACGAGACATGGACCTGGGTGCAAAAATTTAGGCTGTAGACCCTTCCAGAGCTGAGATATTGAAACTCAAAATTTTGACCAGAAAAAAAAAATGACAGTGTTACCCCTTATGTTTTTTTTTGGGGGGGGTGAAAAATTAAGTTTCTCCAATCTTCTCAAAACTCTGGATTCTGATAGAGGGCCACGAGACATGGACCTGGGTGCAAAAATTGAGGCTGTAGACCCTTCCAGAGCTGAGATATTGAAACTCAAAATTTTGACCAGAAAAAAAAAATAACAGTGTTACCCCTTATGTTTTTTTTTCGGGGGGTGAAAAATTAAGTTTCTCCAATCTTCTTAAAACTCTGGATTCTGATAGAGGGCCACGAGACATGGACCTGGGTGCAAAAATTGAGGCTGTAGACCCTTCCAGAGCTGAGATATTGAAACTCAAAATTTTGACCAGAAAAAAAAAATGACAGTGTTACCCCTTATGTTTTTTTTCGGGGGGTGAAAAATTAAGTTTCTCCAATCTTCTCAAAACTCTGGATTCTGATAGAGGGCCACGAGACATGGACCTGGGTGCAAAAAAGAGGCCGTAGACCCTTCCAGAGCTGAGATATTGAAACTTAAAATTTTGACCAGAAAAAAAAAATGACAGTGTTACCCCTTACGTTTTTTTTCGGGGGGTGAAAAATTAAGTTTCTCCAATCTTCTCAAAACTCTGGATTCTGATAGAGGGCCACAAGACATGGACCTGGGTGCAAAAATTCAGGCTGTAGACCCTTCCAGGGCTGAGATATTGAAACTCAATATTTTGACCAGAAAAAAAAAATGACAGTGTTACTCCTTACGTTTTTTTTTCGGGCGGTGAAAAATTAAGTTTCTCCAATCTTCTCAAAACTCTGGATTCTGATAGAGGGCCACGAGACATGGACCTGGGTGCAAAAATTGAGGCTGTAGACTCTTCCAGAGCTGAGATATTGAAATTCAAAATTTTGACCAGAAAAAAAAATGACAGTGTTACCCCTTACGTTTTTTTTTTCGGGGGGGTGAAAAATTAAGTTTCTCCAATCTTCTCAAAACTCAGGATTCTGATAGAGGGCCACGAGACATGGACCTGGGTGCAAAAATTTAGGCTGTAGACCCTTCCAGAGCTGAGATATTGAAACTCAAAATTTTGACCAGAAAAAAAATGACAGTGTTACCCCTTACGTTTTTTTTCGGGGGGTGAAAAATTAAGTTTCTCCAATCTTCTCAAAACTCTGGATTCTGATAGAGGGCCACGAGACATGGACCTGGGTGCAAAAATTGAGGCTGTAGACCCTTCCAGGGCTGAGATATTGAAACTCAAAATTTTGACCAGAAAAAAAAAATGACAGTGTTACCCCTTACGTTTTTTTTTCGGGGGGTGAAAAATTAATTTTCTCCAATCTTCTCAAAACTCTGGATTCTGATAGAGGGTCACGAGACATGGACCTGGGTGCAAAAATTGAGGCTGTAGACTCTTCCAGAGCTGAGATATTGAAAACTCAAAATTTTGACCAGAAAAAAAATGACAGTGTTACCCCTTACGTTTTTTTTTTTTCGGGGGGTGGAAAATTAAGTTTCTCCAATTTTCTCAAAACTCTGGATTCTGATGGGGGGCCACGAGACATGGACCTGGGTGCAAAAATTGTGGCTGTAGACCCTTCTAGAGCTGCGATATTGAAACTCAAAATTTTGACCAGAAAAAAAAATGACAGTGTTACCCCTTACGTTTTTTTTCGGGGGGTGAAAAATTAAGTTTCTCCAATCTTCTCAAAACTCTGGATTCTGATAGAGGGCCACGAGACATGGACCTGGGTGCAAAAATTGAGGCTGTAGACCCTTCCAGAGCTGAGATATTGAAACTCAAAATTTTGACCAGAAAAAAAAAATGACAGTGTTACCCCTTATGTTTTTTTTTCGGGGGGTGAAAAATTAAGTTTCTCCAATCTTCTCAAAACTCTGGATTCTGATAGAGGGCCACGAGACATGGACCTGGGTGCAAAAATTTAGGCTGTAGACCCTTCCAGAGCTGAGATATTGAAACTCAAAATTTTGACCAGAAAAAAAAATGACAGTGTTACCCCTTACGTCTTTTTTTCGGGGGGTGAAAAATTAAGTTTCTCCAATCTTCTCAAAACTCTGGATTCTGATAGAGGGTCACGAGACATGGACCTGGGTGCAAAAATTGAGGCTGTAGACTCTTCCAGAGCTGAGATATTGAAACTCAAAATTTTGACCAGAAAAAAAAATGACAGTGTTACCCCTTACGTTTTTTTTTTTCGGGGGGTGAAAAATTAAGTTTCTCCAATTTTCTCAAAACTCTGGATTCTGATAGAGGGCCACGAGACATGGACCTGGGTGCAAAAATTGAGGCTGTAGACCCTTCCAGACCTGAGATATTGAAACTCAAAATTTTGACCAGAAAAAAAAATGACAGTGTTACCCCTTACGTCTTTTTTTCGGGGGGTGAAAAATTAAGTTTCTCCAATCTTCTCAAAACTCTGGATTCTGATAGAGGGTCACGAGACATGGACCTGGGTGCAAAAATTGAGGCTGTAGACTCTTCCAGAGCTGAGATATTGAAACTCAAAATTTTGACCAGAAAAAAAAAAATGACATTGTTACCCCTTACGTTTTTTTTTTCGGGGGGTGAAAAATTAAGTTTCTCCAATTTTCTCAAAACTCTGGATTCTGATAGAGGGCCACGAGACATGGACCCGGGTGCAAAAATTGAGGCTGTAGACCCTTCCAGAGCTGAGATATTGAAACTCAAAATTTTGACCAGAAAAAAAAATGACAGTGTTACCCCTTACGTTTTTTTTGGGGGGGTGAAAAATTAAGTTTCTCCAATTTTCTCAAAACTCTGGATTCTGATAGAGGGCCACGAGACATGGACCTGGGTGCAAAAATTTAGGCTGTAGACCCTTCCAGAGCTGAGATATTGAAACTCAAAATTTTGACCAGAAAAAAAAAAAGACAGTGTTACCCCTTACGTTTTTTTTCGGGGGGTGAAAAATTAAGTTTCTCCAATCTTCTCAAAACTCTGGATTCTGATAGAGGGCCACGAGACATGGACCTGGGTGCAAAAATTGAGGCTGTAGACCCTTCCAGAGCTGAGATATTGAAACTCAAAATTTTGACCAGAAAAAAAAATGACAGTGTTACCCCTTATGTTTTTTTCGGGGGGTGAAAAATTAAGTTTCTCCAATCTTCTCAAAACTCTGGATTCTGATAGAGGGCCACGAGACATGGACCTGGGTGCAAAAATTGAGGCTGTAGACCCTTCCAGAGCTGAGATATTGAAACTCAAAATTTTGACCAGAAAAAAAAAAATGACCGTGTTACCCCTTATGTTTTTTTTTCGGGGGGTGAAAAATTAAGTTTCTCCAATCTTCTCAAAACTCTGGATTCTGATAGAGGGCCACGAGACATGGACCTGGGTGCAAAAATTTAGGCTGTAGACCCTTCCAGAGCTGAGATATTGAAACACAAAATTTTGACCAGAAAAAAAAAATGACAGTGTTACCCCTTACGTCTTTTTTTCGGGGGGTGAAAAATTAAGTTTCTCCAATCTTCTCAAAACTCTGGATTCTGATAGAGGGTCACGAGACATGGACCTGGGTGCAAAAATTGAGGCTGTAGACTCTTCCAGAGCTGAGATATTGAAACTCAAAATTTTGACCAGAAAAAAAAATGACAGTGTTACCCCTTACGTTTTTTTTTTTCGGGGGGTGAAAAATTAAGTTTCTCCAATTTTCTCAAAACTCTGGATTCTGATAGAGGGCCACGAGACATGGACCTGGGTGCAAAAATTGAGGCTGTAGACCCTTCCAGAGCTGAGATATTGAAACTCAAAATTTTGACCAGAAAAAAAAATGACAGTGTTACCCCTTACGTCTTTTTTTCGGGGGGTGAAAAATTAAGTTTCTCCAATCTTCTCAAAACTCTGGATTCTGATAGAGGGTCACGAGACATGGACCTGGGTGCAAAAATTGAGGCTGTAGACTCTTCCAGAGCTGAGATATTGAAACTCAAAATTTTGACCAGAAAAAAAAAATGACAGTGTTACCCCTTACGTTTTTTTTTTTTCGGGGGGTGAAAAATTAAGTTTCTCCAATTTTCTCAAAACTCTGGATTCTGATAGAGGGCCACGAGACATGGACCTGGGTGCAAATATTGAGGCTGTAGACCCTTCCAGAGCTGAGATATTGAAACTCAAAATTTTGACCAGAAAAAAAAATGACAGTGTTACCCCTTACGTTTTTTTTGGGGGGGTGAAAAATTAAGTTTCTCCAATTTTCTCAAAACTCTGGATTCTGATAGAGGGCCACGAGACATGGACCTGGGTGCAAAAATTTAGGCTGTAGACCCTTCCAGAGCTGAGATACTGAAACTCAAAATTTTGACCAGAAAAAAAAAGACAGTGTTACCCCTTACGTTTTTTTTCGGGGGGTGAAAAATTAAGTTTCTCCAATCTTCTCAAAACTCTGGATTCTGATAGAGGGCCACGAGACATGGACCTGGGTGCAAAAATTGAGGCTGTAGACCCTTCCAGAGCTGAGATATTGAAACTCAAAATTTTGACCAGAAAAAAATATGACAGTGTTACCCCTTATGTTTTTTTTCGGGGGGTGAAAAATTAAGTTTCTCCAATCTTCTCAAAACTCTGGATTCTGATAGAGGGCCACGAGACATGGACCTGGGTGCAAAAATTTAGGCTGTAGACCCTTCCAGAGCTGAGATATTGAAACTCAAAATTTTGACCAGAAAAAAAAAATGACAGTGTTACCCCTTACGTTTTTTTTCGGGGGGTGAAAAATTAAGTTTCTCCAATCTTCTCAAAACTCTGGATTCTGATAGGGCCACGAGACATGGACCTGGGTGCAAAAATTGAGGCTGTAGACCCTTCCAGAGCTGAGATATTGAAACTCAAAATTTTGACCAGAAAAAAAAAATGACAGTGTTACCCCTTATGTTTTTTTTTCGGGGGGTGAAAAATTAAGTTTCTCCAATCTTCTCAAAACTCTGGATTCTGATAGAGGGCCACGAGACATGGACCTGGGTGCAAAAATTGAGGCTGTAGACCCTTCCAGAGCTGAGATATTGAAACTCAAAATTTTGACCAGAAAAAAAAAATGACAGTGTTACCCCTTACGTTTTTTTTTCGGGGGGTGAAAAATTAAGTTTCTCCAATCTTCTCAAAACTCTGGATTCTGATAGAGGGTCACGAGACATGGACCTGGGTGCAAAAATTGAGGCTGTAGACTCTTCCAGAGCTGAGATATTGAAACTCAAAATTTTGACCAGAAAAAAAAAATGACAGTGTTACCCCTTACGTTTTTTTTTTTTTCGGGGGGTGAAAAATTAAGTTTCTCCAATTTTCTCAAAACTCTGGATTCTGATAGAGGGCCACGAGACATGGACCTGGGTGCAAAAATTGAGGCTGTAGACCCTTCTAGAGCTGAGATATTGAAACTCAAAATTTTGACCAGAAAAAAAAATGACAGTGTTACCCCTTACGTTTTTTTTTCGGGGGGTGAAAAATTAAGTTTCTCCAATTTTCTCAAAACTCTGGATTCTGATAGAGGGCCACGAGACATGGACCTGGGTGCAAAAATTTAGGCTGTAGACCCTTCCAGAGCTGAGATATTGAAACTCAAAATTTTGACCAGAAAAAAAAAATGACAGTGTTACCCCTTATGTTTTTTTTTGGGGGGGGTGAAAAATTAAGTTTCTCCAATCTTCTCAAAACTCTGGATTCTGATAGAGGGCCACGAGACATGGACCTGGGTGCAAAAATTGAGGCTGTAGACCCTTCCAGAGCTGAGATATTGAAACTCAAAATTTTGACCAGAAAAAAAAAAATAACAGTGTTACCCCTTATGTTTTTTTTTCGGGGGGTGAAAAATTAAGTTTCTCCAATCTTCTTAAAACTCTGGATTCTGATAGAGGGCCACGAGACATGGACCTGGGTGCAAAAATTGAGGCTGTAGACCCTTCCAGAGCTGAGATATTGAAACTCAAAATTTTGACCAGAAAAAAAAAATGACAGTGTTACCCCTTATGTTTTTTTTCGGGGGGTGAAAAATTAAGTTTCTCCAATCTTCTCAAAACTCTGGATTCTGATAGAGGGCCACGAGACATGGACCTGGGTGCAAAAAAGAGGCCGTAGACCCTTCCAGAGCTGAGATATTGAAACTTAAAATTTTGACCAGAAAAAAAAAATGACAGTGTTACCCCTTACGTTTTTTTTCGGGGGGTGAAAAATTAAGTTTCTCCAATCTTCTCAAAACTCTGGATTCTGATAGAGGGCCACAAGACATGGACCTGGGTGCAAAAATTCAGGCTGTAGACCCTTCCAGGGCTGAGATATTGAAACTCAATATTTTGACCAGAAAAAAAAAATGACAGTGTTACCCCTTACGTTTTTTTTTCGGGCGGTGAAAAATTAAGTTTCTCCAATCTTCTCAAAACTCTGGATTCTGATAGAGGGCCACGAGACATGGACCTGGGTGCAAAAATTGAGGCTGTAGACTCTTCCAGAGCTGAGATATTGAAATTCAAAATTTTGACCAGAAAAAAAAATGACAGTGTTACCCCTTACGTTTTTTTTTTCGGGGGGGTGAAAAATTAAGTTTCTCCAATCTTCTCAAAACTCAGGATTCTGATAGAGGGCCACGAGACATGGACCTGGGTGCAAAAATTTAGGCTGTAGACCCTTCCAGAGCTGAGATATTGAAACTCAAAATTTTGACCAGAAAAAAAATGACAGTGTTACCCCTTACGTTTTTTTTCGGGGGGTGAAAAATTAAGTTTCTCCAATCTTCTCAAAACTCTGGATTCTGATAGAGGGCCACGAGACATGGACCTGGGTGCAAAAATTGAGGCTGTAGACCCTTCCAGGGCTGAGATATTGAAACTCAAAATTTTGACCAGAAAAAAAAAAATGACAGTGTTACCCCTTACGTTTTTTTTTCGGGGGGTGAAAAATTAATTTTCTCCAATCTTCTCAAAACTCTGGATTCTGATAGAGGGTCACGAGACATGGACCTGGGTGCAAAAATTGAGGCTGTAGACTCTTCCAGAGCTGAGATATTGAAAACTCAAAATTTTGACCAGAAAAAAAATGACAGTGTTACCCCTTACGTTTTTTTTTTTCGGGGGGTGGAAAATTAAGTTTCTCCAATTTTCTCAAAACTCTGGATTCTGATGGGGGGCCACGAGACATGGACCTGGGTGCAAAAATTGTGGCTGTAGACCCTTCTAGAGCTGCGATATTGAAACTCAAAATTTTGACCAGAAAAAAAAATGACAGTGTTACCCCTTACGTTTTTTTTCGGGGGGTGAAAAATTAAGTTTCTCCAATCTTCTCAAAACTCTGGATTCTGATAGAGGGCCACGAGACATGGACCTGGGTGCAAAAATTGAGGCTGTAGACCCTTCCAGAGCTGAGATATTGAAACTCAAAATTTTGACCAGAAAAAAAAAAATGACAGTGTTACCCCTTATGTTTTTTTTTCGGGGGGTGAAAAATTAAGTTTCTCCAATCTTCTCAAAACTCTGGATTCTGATAGAGGGCCACGAGACATGGACCTGGGTGCAAAAATTTAGGCTGTAGACCCTTCCAGAGCTGAGATATTGAAACTCAAAATTTTGACCAGAAAAAAAAATGACAGTGTTACCCCTTACGTCTTTTTTTCGGGGGGTGAAAAATTAAGTTTCTCCAATCTTCTCAAAACTCTGGATTCTGATAGAGGGTCACGAGACATGGACCTGGGTGCAAAAATTGAGGCTGTAGACTCTTCCAGAGCTGAGATATTGAAACTCAAAATTTTGACCAGAAAAAAAAATGACAGTGTTACCCCTTACGTTTTTTTTTTTCGGGGGGTGAAAAATTAAGTTTCTCCAATTTTCTCAAAACTCTGGATTCTGATAGAGGGCCACGAGACATGGACCTGGGTGCAAAAATTGAGGCTGTAGACCCTTCCAGACCTGAGATATTGAAACTCAAAATTTTGACCAGAAAAAAAAATGACAGTGTTACCCCTTACGTCTTTTTTTCGGGGGGTGAAAAATTAAGTTTCTCCAATCTTCTCAAAACTCTGGATTCTGATAGAGGGTCACGAGACATGGACCCGGGTGCAAAAATTGAGGCTGTAGACCCTTCCAGAGCTGAGATATTGAAACTCAAAATTTTGACCAGAAAAAAAAATGACAGTGTTACCCCTTACGTTTTTTTTGGGGGGGTGAAAAATTAAGTTTCTCCAATTTTCTCAAAACTCTGGATTCTGATAGAGGGCCACGAGACATGGACCTGGGTGCAAAAATTTAGGCTGTAGACCCTTCCAGAGCTGAGATATTGAAACTCAAAATTTTGACCAGAAAAAAAAAAAGACAGTGTTACCCCTTACGTTTTTTTTCGGGGGGTGAAAAATTAAGTTTCTCCAATCTTCTCAAAACTCTGGATTCTGATAGAGGGCCACGAGACATGGACCTGGGTGCAAAAATTGAGGCTGTAGACCCTTCCAGAGCTGAGATATTGAAACTCAAAATTTTGACCAGAAAAAAAAATGACAGTGTTACCCCTTATGTTTTTTTCGGGGGGTGAAAAATTAAGTTTCTCCAATCTTCTCAAAACTCTGGATTCTGATAGAGGGCCACGAGACTTGGACCTGGGTGCAAAAATTGAGGCTGTAGACCCTTCCAGAGCTGAGATATTGAAACTCAAAATTTTGACCAGAAAAAAAAAAATGACCGTGTTACCCCTTATGTTTTTTTTTCGGGGGGTGAAAAATTAAGTTTCTCCAATCTTCTCAAAACTCTGGATTCTGATAGAGGGCCACGAGACATGGACCTGGGTGCAAAAATTTAGGCTGTAGACCCTTCCAGAGCTGAGATATTGAAACACAAAATTTTGACCAGAAAAAAAAAATGACAGTGTTACCCCTTACGTCTTTTTTTCGGGGGGTGAAAAATTAAGTTTCTCCAATCTTCTCAAAACTCTGGATTCTGATAGAGGGTCACGAGACATGGACCTGGGTGCAAAAATTGAGGCTGTAGACTCTTCCAGAGCTGAGATATTGAAACTCAAAATTTTGACCAGAAAAAAAAATGACAGTGTTACCCCTTACGTTTTTTTTTTTCGGGGGGTGAAAAATTAAGTTTCTCCAATTTTCTCAAAACTCTGGATTCTGATAGAGGGCCACGAGACATGGACCTGGGTGCAAAAATTGAGGCTGTAGACCCTTCCAGAGCTGAGATATTGAAACTCAAAATTTTGACCAGAAAAAAAAATGACAGTGTTACCCCTTACGTCTTTTTTTCGGGGGGTGAAAAATTAAGTTTCTCCAATCTTCTCAAAACTCTGGATTCTGATAGAGGGTCACGAGACATGGACCTGGGTGCAAAAATTGAGGCTGTAGACTCTTCCAGAGCTGAGATATTGAAACTCAAAATTTTGACCAGAAAAAAAAAATGACAGTGTTACCCCTTACGTTTTTTTTTTTTTCGGGGGGTGAAAAATTAAGTTTCTCCAATTTTCTCAAAACTCTGGATTCTGATAGAGGGCCACGAGACATGGACCTGGGTGCAAATATTGAGGCTGTAGACCCTTCCAGAGCTGAGATATTGAAACTCAAAATTTTGACCAGAAAAAAAAATGACAGTGTTACCCCTTACGTTTTTTTTGGGGGGGTGAAAAATTAAGTTTCTCCAATTTTCTCAAAACTCTGGATTCTGATAGAGGGCCACGAGACATGGACCTGGGTGCAAAAATTTAGGCTGTAGACCCTTCCAGAGCTGAGATACTGAAACTCAAAATTTTGACCAGAAAAAAAAAAGACAGTGTTACCCCTTACGTTTTTTTTCGGGGGGTGAAAAATTAAGTTTCTCCAATCTTCTCAAAACTCTGGATTCTGATAGAGGGCCACGAGACATGGACCTGGGTGCAAAAATTGAGGCTGTAGACCCTTCCAGAGCTGAGATATTGAAACTCAAAATTTTGACCAGAAAAAAATATGACAGTGTTACCCCTTATGTTTTTTTTCGGGGGGTGAAAAATTAAGTTTCTCCAATCTTCTCAAAACTCTGGATTCTGATAGAGGGCCACGAGACATGGACCTGGGTGCAAAAATTTAGGCTGTAGACCCTTCCAGAGCTGAGATATTGAAACTCAAAATTTTGACCAGAAAAAAAAAATGACAGTGTTACCCCTTACGTTTTTTTTCGGGGGGTGAAAAATTAAGTTTCTCCAATCTTCTCAAAACTCTGGATTCTGATAGGGCCACGAGACATGGACCTGGGTGCAAAAATTGAGGCTGTAGACCCTTCCAGAGCTGAGATATTGAAACTCAAAATTTTGACCAGAAAAAAAAAATGACAGTGTTACCCCTTATGTTTTTTTTTTCGGGGGGTGAAAAATTAAGTTTCTCCAATCTTCTCAAAACTCTGGATTCTGATAGAGGGCCACGAGACATGGACCTGGGTGCAAAAATTGAGGCTGTAGACCCTTCCAGAGCTGAGATATTGAAACTCAAAATTTTGACCAGAAAAAAAAAATGACAGTGTTACCCCTTATGTTTTTTTTTCGGGGGGAGAAAAATTAAGTTTCTCCAATCTTCTCAAAACTCTGGATTCTGATAGAGGGCCACGAGACATGGACCTGGGTGCAAAAATTGAGGCTGTAGACCCTTCCAGAGCTGAGATATTGAAACTCAAAATTTTGACCAGAAAAAAAAAGATGACAGTGTTACCCCTTATGTTTTTTTTCGGGGGGTGAAAAATTAAGTTTCTCCAATCTTCTCAAAACTCTGGATTCTGATAGAGGGCCACGAGACATGGACCTGGGCGCAAAAATTGAGGCCGTAGACCCTTCCAGAGCTGAGATATTGAAACTCAAAATTTTGACCAGAAAAAAAAAATGACAGTGTTACCCCTTACGTTTTTTTTCGGGGGGTGAAAAATTAAGTTTCTCCAATCTTCTCAAAACTCTGGATTCTGATAGAGGGCCACAAGACATGGACCTGGGTGCAAAAATTCAGGCTGTAGACCCTTCCAGGGCTGAGATATTGAAACTCAAAATTTTGACCAGAAAAAAAAAATGACAGTGTTACCCCTTACGTTTTTTTTTCGGGGGGTGAAAAATTAAGTTTCTCCAATCTTCTTAAAACTCTGGATTCTGATAGAGGGTCACGAGACATGGACCTGGGTGCAAAAATTGAGGCTGTAGACTCTTCCAGAGCTGAGATATTGAAACTCAAAATTTTGACCAGAAAAAAAAAATGACAGTGTTACCCCTTACGTTTTTTTTTTCGGGGGGTGAAAAATTAAGTTTCTCCAATTTTCTCAAAACTCTGGATTCTGATAGAGGGCCACGAGACATGGACCTGGGTGCAAAAATTGAGGCTGTAGACCCTTCCAGAGCTGAGATATTGAAACTCAAAATTTTGACCAGAAAAAAAAATGACAGTGTTACCCCTTACGGTTTTCTTTTTCGGGGGGTGAAAAATTAAGTTTCTCCAATCTTCTCAAAACTCTGGATTCTGATAGAGGGCCACGAGACATGAACCTGGGTGCAAAAATTGAGGCTGTAGACTCTTCCAGAGCTGAGATATTGAAACTCAAAATTTTGACCAGAAAAAAAAATGACAGTGTTACCCCTTACGTTTTTTTTCGGGGGGTGAAACATTAAGTTTCTCCAATCTTCTCAAAACTCTGGATTCTGATAGAGGGCCACAAGACATGGACCTGGGTGCAAAAATTCAGGCTGTAGACCCTTCCAGGGCTGAGATATTGAAACTCAAAATTTTGACCAGAAAAAAAAAATGACAGTGTTACCCCTTACGTTTTTTTTTCGGGGGGTGAAAAATTAAGTTTCTCCAATTTTCTCAAAACTCTGGATTCTGATAGAGGGCCACGAGACATGGACCTGGGTGCAAAAATTTAGGCTGTAGACCCTTCCAGAGCTGAGATATTGAAACTCAAAATTTTGACCAGAAAAAAAAAAATGACAGTGTTACCCCTTACGTTTTTTTTCGGGGGGTGAAAAATTAAGTTTCTCCAATCTTCTCAAAACTCTGGATTCTGATAGAGGGCCACGAGACATGGACCTGGGTGCAAAAATTGAGGCTGTAGACCCTTCCAGAGCTGAGATATTGAAACTCAAAATTTTGACCAGAAAAAAAAAAATAACAGTGTTACCCCTTATGTTTTTTTTTCGGGGGGTGAAAAATTAAGTTTCTCCAATCTTCTTAAAACTCTGGATTCTGATAGAGGGCCACGAGACATGGACCTGGGTGCAAAAATTGAGGCTGTAGACCCTTCCAGAGCTGAGATATTGAAACTCAAAATTTTGACCAGAAAAAAAAAATGACAGTGTTACCCCTTATGTTTTTTTTCGGGGGGTGAAAAATTAAGTTTCTCCAATCTTCTCAAAACTCTGGATTCTGATAGAGGGCCACGAGACATGGACCTGGGTGCAAAAATTGAGGCCGTAGACCCTTCCAGAGCTGAGATATTGAAACTCAAAATTTTGACCAGAAAAAAAAAATGACAGTGTTACCCCTTACGTTTTTTTTCGGGGGGTGAAAAATTAAGTTTCTCCAATCTTCTCAAAACTCTGGATTCTGATAGAGGGCCACAAGACATGGACCTGGGTGCAAAAATTCAGGCTGTAGACCCTTCCAGGGCTGAGATATTGAAACTCAAAATTTTGACCAGAAAAAAAAATGACAGTGTTACCCCTTACGTTTTTTTTTCGGGGGGTGAAAAATTAAGTTTCTCCAACCTTCTCAAAACTCTGGATTCTGATAGAGGGTCACGAGACATGGACCTGGGTGCAAAAATTGAGGCTGTAGACTCTTCCAGAGCTGAGATATTGAAACTCAAAATTTTGACCAGAAAAAAAAAATGACAGTGTTACCCCTTACGTTTTTTTTTTTTCGGGGGGTGAAAAATTAAGTTTCTCCAATTTTCTCAAAACTCTGGATTCTGATAGAGGGCCACGAGACATGGACCTGGGTGCAAAAATTGAGGCTGTAGACCCTTCTAGAGCTGAGATATTGAAACTCAAAATTTTGACCAGAAAAAAAAATGACAGTGTTACCCCTTACGTTTTTTTTTCGGGGGGTGAAAAATTAAGTTTCTCCAATTTTCTCAAAACTCTGGATTCTGATAGAGGGCCACGAGACATGGACCTGGGTGCAAAAATTTAGGCTGTAGACCCTTCCAGAGCTGAGATATTGAAACTCAAAATTTTGACCAGAAAAAAAAAAATGACAGTGTTACCCCTTATGTTTTTTTTTTTGGGGGGTGAAAAATTAAGTTTCTCCAATCTTCTCAAAACTCTGGATTCTGATAGAGGGCCACGAGACATGGACCTGGGTGCAAAAATTGAGGCTGTAGACCCTTCCAGAGCTGAGATATTGAAACTCAAAATTTTGACCAGAAAAAAAAAAATAACAGTGTTACCCCTTATGTTTTTTTTTCGGGGGGTGAAAAATTAAGTTTCTCCAATCTTCTTAAAACTCTGGATTCTGATAGAGGGCCACGAGACATGGACCTGGGTGCAAAAATTGAGGCTGTAGACCCTTCCAGAGCTGAGATATTGAAACTCAAAATTTTGACCAGAAAAAAAAAATGACAGTGTTACCCCTTATGTTTTTTTTCGGGGGGTGAAAAATTAAGTTTCTCCAATCTTCTCAAAACTCTGGATTCTGATAGAGGGCCACGAGACATGGACCTGGGTGCAAAAAAGAGGCCGTAGACCCTTCCAGAGCTGAGATATTGAAACTTAAAATTTTGACCAGAAAAAAAAAATGACAGTGTTACCCCTTACGTTTTTTTTCGGGGGGTGAAAAATTAAGTTTCTCCAATCTTCTCAAAACTCTGGATTCTGATAGAGGGCCACAAGACATGGACCTGGGTGCAAAAATTCAGGCTGTAGACCCTTCCAGGGCTGAGATATTGAAACTCAATATTTTGACCAGAAAAAAAAATGACAGTGTTACCCCTTACGTTTTTTTTTTCGGGGGGTGAAAAATTAAGTTTCTCCAATCTTCTCAAAACTCTGGATTCTGATAGAGGGCCACGAGACATGGACCTGGGTGCAAAAATTGAGGCTGTAGACTCTTCCAGAGCTGAGATATTGAAACTCAAAATTTTGACCAGAAAAAAAAATGACAGTGTTACCCCTTACGTCTTTTTTTCGGGGGGTGAAAAATTAAGTTTCTCCAATCTTCTCAAAACTCTGGATTCTGATAGAGGGTCACGAGACATGGACCTGGGTGCAAAAATTGAGGCTGTAGACTCTTCCAGAGCTGAGATATTGAAACTCAAAATTTTGACCAGAAAAAAAAAATGACAGTGTTACCCCTTACGTTTTTTTTTTCGGGGGGTGAAAAATTAAGTTTCTCCAATTTTCTCAAAACTCTGGATTCTGATAGAGGGCCACGAGACATGGACCTGGGTGCAAATATTGAGGCTGTAGACCCTTCCAGAGCTGAGATATTGAAACTCAAAATTTTGACCAGAAAAAAAAAATGACAGTGTTACCCCTTACGTTTTTTTTGGGGGGGTGAAAAATTAAGTTTCTCCAATTTTCTCAAAACTCTGGATTCTGATAGAGGGCCACGAGACATGGACCTGGGTGCAAAAATTTAGGCTGTAGACCCTTCCAGAGCTGAGATACTGAAACTCAAAATTTTGACCAGAAAAAAAAAAGACAGTGTTACCCCTTACGTTTTTTTTCGGGGGGTGAAAAATTAAGTTTCTCCAATCTTCTCAAAACTCTGGATTCTGATAGAGGGCCACGAGACATGGACCTGGGTGCAAAAATTGAGGCTGTAGACCCTTCCAGAGCTGAGATATTGAAACTCAAAATTTTGACCAGAAAAAAATATGACAGTGTTACCCCTTATGTTTTTTTTCGGGGGGTGAAAAATTAAGTTTCTCCAATCTTCTCAAAACTCTGGATTCTGATAGAGGGCCACGAGACATGGACCTGGGTGCAAAAATTTAGGCTGTAGACCCTTCCAGAGCTGAGATATTGAAACTCAAAATTTTGACCAGAAAAAAAAAATGACAGTGTTACCCCTTACGTTTTTTTTCGGGGGGTGAAAAATTAAGTTTCTCCAATCTTCTCAAAACTCTGGATTCTGATAGGGCCACGAGACATGGACCTGGGTGCAAAAATTGAGGCTGTAGACCCTTCCAGAGCTGAGATATTGAAACTCAAAATTTTGACCAGAAAAAAAAAATGACAGTGTTACCCCTTATGTTTTTTTTTCGGGGGGTGAAAAATTAAGTTTCTCCAATCTTCTCAAAACTCTGGATTCTGATAGAGGGCCACGAGACATGGACCTGGGTGCAAAAATTGAGGCTGTAGACCCTTCCAGAGCTGAGATATTGAAACTCAAAATTTTGACCAGAAAAAAAAAATGACAGTGTTACCCCTTATGTTTTTTTTTCGGGGGGAGAAAAATTAAGTTTCTCCAATCTTCTCAAAACTCTGGATTCTGATAGAGGGCCACGAGACATGGACCTGGGTGCAAAAATTGAGGCTGTAGACCCTTCCAGAGCTGAGATATTGAAACTCAAAATTTTGACCAGAAAAAAAAAATGACAGTGTTACCCCTTATGTTTTTTTTCGGGGGGTGAAAAATTAAGTTTCTCCAATCTTCTCAAAACTCTGGATTCTGATAGAGGGCCACGAGACATGGACCTGGGCGCAAAAATTGAGGCCGTAGACCCTTCCAGAGCTGAGATATTGAAACTCAAAATTTTGACCAGAAAAAAAAAATGACAGTGTTACCCCTTACGTTTTTTTTCGGGGGGTGAAAAATTAAGTTTCTCCAATCTTCTCAAAACTCTGGATTCTGATAGAGGGCCACAAGACATGGACCTGGGTGCAAAAATTCAGGCTGTAGACCCTTCCAGGGCTGAGATATTGAAACTCAAAATTTTGACCAGAAAAAAAAAATGACAGTGTTACCCCTTACGTTTTTTTTTCGGGGGGTGAAAAATTAAGTTTCTCCAATCTTCTTAAAACTCTGGATTCTGATAGAGGGTCACGAGACATGGACCTGGGTGCAAAAATTGAGGCTGTAGACTCTTCCAGAGCTGAGATATTGAAACTCAAAATTTTGACCAGAAAAAAAAAATGACAGTGTTACCCCTTACGTTTTTTTTTTCGGGGGGTGAAAAATTAAGTTTCTCCAATTTTCTCAAAACTCTGGATTCTGATAGAGGGCCACGAGACATGGACCTGGGTGCAAAAATTGAGGCTGTAGACCCTTCCAGAGCTGAGATATTGAAACTCAAAATTTTGACCAGAAAAAAAAATGACAGTGTTACCCCTTACGGTTTTCTTTTTCGGGGGGTGAAAAATTAAGTTTCTCCAATCTTCTCAAAACTCTGGATTCTGATAGAGGGCCACGAGACATGAACCTGGGTGCAAAAATTGAGGCTGTAGACTCTTCCAGAGCTGAGATATTGAAACTCAAAATTTTGACCAGAAAAAAAAATGACAGTGTTACCCCTTACGTTTTTTTTCGGGGGGTGAAACATTAAGTTTCTCCAATCTTCTCAAAACTCTGGATTCTGATAGAGGGCCACAAGACATGGACCTGGGTGCAAAAATTCAGGCTGTAGACCCTTCCAGGGCTGAGATATTGAAACTCAAAATTTTGACCAGAAAAAAAAAATGACAGTGTTACCCCTTACGTTTTTTTTTCGGGGGGTGAAAAATTAAGTTTCTCCAATTTTCTCAAAACTCTGGATTCTGATAGAGGGCCACGAGACATGGACCTGGGTGCAAAAATTTAGGCTGTAGACCCTTCCAGAGCTGAGATATTGAAACTCAAAATTTTGACCAGAAAAAAAAAAAATGACAGTGTTACCCCTTACGTTTTTTTTCGGGGGGTGAAAAATTAAGTTTCTCCAATCTTCTCAAAACTCTGGATTCTGATAGAGGGCCACGAGACATGGACCTGGGTGCAAAAATTGAGGCTGTAGACCCTTCCAGAGCTGAGATATTGAAACTCAAAATTTTGACCAGAAAAAAAAAAATAACAGTGTTACCCCTTATGTTTTTTTTTCGGGGGGTGAAAAATTAAGTTTCTCCAATCTTCTTAAAACTCTGGATTCTGATAGAGGGCCACGAGACATGGACCTGGGTGCAAAAATTGAGGCTGTAGACCCTTCCAGAGCTGAGATATTGAAACTCAAAATTTTGACCAGAAAAAAAAAATGACAGTGTTACCCCTTATGTTTTTTTTTCGGGGGGTGAAAAATTAAGTTTCTCCAATCTTCTCAAAACTCTGGATTCTGATAGAGGGCCACGAGACATGGACCTGGGTGCAAAAATTGAGGCCGTAGACCCTTCCAGAGCTGAGATATTGAAACTCAAAATTTTGACCAGAAAAAAAAAATGACAGTGTTACCCCTTACGTTTTTTTTCGGGGGGTGAAAAATTAAGTTTCTCCAATCTTCTCAAAACTCTGGATTCTGATAGAGGGCCACAAGACATGGACCTGGGTGCAAAAATTCAGGCTGTAGACCCTTCCAGGGCTGAGATATTGAAACTCAAAATTTTGACCAGAAAAAAAAAATGACAGTGTTACCCCTTACGTTTTTTTTTCGGGGGGTGAAAAATTAAGTTTCTCCAATCTTCTCAAAACTCTGGATTCTGATAGAGGGTCACGAGACATGGACCTGGGTGCAAAAATTGAGGCTGTAGACTCTTCCAGAGCTGAGATATTGAAACTCAAAATTTTGACCAGAAAAAAAAAAATGACAGTGTTACCCCTTACGTTTTTTTTTTTCGGGGGGTGAAAAATTAAGTTTCTCCAATTTTCTCAAAACTCTGGATTCTGATAGAGGGCCACGAGACATGGACCTGGGTGCAAAAATTGAGGCTGTAGACCCTTCTAGAGCTGAGATATTGAAACTCAAAATTTTGACCAGAAAAAAAAATGACAGTGTTACCCCTTACGTTTTTTTTTCGGGGGGTGAAAAATTAAGTTTCTCCAATTTTCTCAAAACTCTGGATTCTGATAGAGGGCCACGAGACATGGACCTGGGTGCAAAAATTTAGGCTGTAGACCCTTCCAGAGCTGAGATATTGAAACTCAAAATTTTGACCAGAAAAAAAAAAATGACAGTGTTACCCCTTATGTTTTTTTTTTTGGGGGGTGAAAAATTAAGTTTCTCCAATCTTCTCAAAACTCTGGATTCTGATAGAGGGCCACGAGACATGGACCTGGGTGCAAAAATTGAGGCTGTAGACCCTTCCAGAGCTGAGATATTGAAACTCAAAATTTTGACCAGAAAAAAAAAAAATAACAGTGTTACCCCTTATGTTTTTTTTTCGGGGGGTGAAAAATTAAGTTTCTCCAATCTTCTTAAAACTCTGGATTCTGATAGAGGGCCACGAGACATGGACCTGGGTGCAAAAATTGAGGCTGTAGACCCTTCCAGAGCTGAGATATTGAAACTCAAAATTTTGACCAGAAAAAAAAAATGACAGTGTTACCCCTTATGTTTTTTTTCGGGGGGTGAAAAATTAAGTTTCTCCAATCTTCTCAAAACTCTGGATTCTGATAGAGGGCCACGAGACATGGACCTGGGTGCAAAAAAGAGGCCGTAGACCCTTCCAGAGCTGAGATATTGAAACTTAAAATTTTGACCAGAAAAAAAAAATGACAGTGTTACCCCTTACGTTTTTTTTCGGGGGGTGAAAAATTAAGTTTCTCCAATCTTCTCAAAACTCTGGATTCTGATAGAGGGCCACAAGACATGGACCTGGGTGCAAAAATTCAGGCTGTAGACCCTTCCAGGGCTGAGATATTGAAACTCAATATTTTGACCAGAAAAAAAAATGACAGTGTTACCCCTTACGTTTTTTTTTTCGGGGGGTGAAAAATTAAGTTTCTCCAATCTTCTCAAAACTCTGGATTCTGATAGAGGGCCACGAGACATGGACCTGGGTGCAAAAATTGAGGCTGTAGACTCTTCCAGAGCTGAGATATTGAAACTCAAAATTTTGACCAGAAAAAAAAATGACAGTGTTACCCCTTACGTTTTTTTTTTCGGGGGGGTGAAAAATTAAGTTTCTCCAATCTTCTCAAAACTCAGGATTCTGATAGAGGGCCACGAGACATGGACCTGGGTGCAAAAATTTAGGCTGTAGACCCTTCCAGAGCTGAGATATTGAAACTCAAAATTTTGACCAGAAAAAAAATGACAGTGTTACCCCTTACGTTTTTTTTCGGGGGGTGAAAAATTAAGTTTCTCCAATCTTCTCAAAACTCTGGATTCTGATAGAGGGCCACGAGACATGGACCTGGGTGCAAAAATTGAGGCTGTAGACCCTTCCAGAGCTGAGATATTGAAACTCAAAATTTTGACCAGAAAAAAAAATGACAGTGTTACCCCTTATGTTTTTTTTCGGGGGGTGAAAAATTAAGTTTCTCCAATTTTCTCAAAACTCTGGATTCTGATAGAGGGCCACGAGACATGGACCTGGGTGCAAAAATTGAGGCTGTAGACCCTTCCAGAGCTGAGATATTGAAACTCAAAATTTTGACCAGAAAAAAAAAAATGAGAGTGTTACCCCTTACGTTTTTTTTCGGGGGGTGAAAAATTAAGTTTCTCCAATCTTCTCAAAACTCTGGATTCTGATAGAGGGCCACAAGACATGGACCTGGGTGCAAAAATTCAGGCTGTAGACCCTTCCAGGGCTGAGATATTGAAACTCAAAATTTTGACCAGAAAAAAAAAATGACAGTGTTACCCCTTATGTTTTTTTTTTCGGGTGGTGAAAAATTAAGTTTCTCCAATCTTCTCAAAACTCTGGATTCTGATAGAGGGCCACGGGACATGGACCTGGGTGCAATAATTGAGGCTGTAGACCCTTCCAGAGCTGAGATATTGAAACTCAAAATTTTGACCAGAAAAAAAAAATGACAGTGTTACCCCTTACGTTTTTTTTTCGGGGGGTGAAAAATTAATTTTCTCCAATCTTCTCAAAACTCTGGATTTTGATAGAGGGTCACGAGACATGGACCTGGGTGCAAAAATTGAGGCTGTAGACCCTTCCAGGGCTGAGATATTGAAACTCAATATTTTGACCAGAAAAAAAATGACAGTGTTACCCCTTACGTTTTTTTTTTCGGGGGGTGGAAAATTAAGTTTCTCCAATTTTCTCAAAACTCTGGATTCTGATAGGGGGCCACGAGACATGGACCTGGGTGCAAAAATTGTGGCTGTAGACCCTTCTAGAGCTGCGATATTGAAACTCAAAATTTTGACCAGAAAAAAAAATGACAGTGTTACCCCTTACGTTTTTTTTCGGGGGGTGAAAAATTAAATTTCTCCAATCTTCTCAAAACTCTGGATTCTGATAGAGGGCCACGAGACATGGACCTGGGTGCAAAAATTTAGGCTGTAGACCCTTCCAGAGCTGAGATATTGAAACTCAAAATTTTGACCAGAAAAAAAAAATGACAGTGTTACCCCTTATGTTTTTTTTTTCGGGGGGTGAAAAATTAAGTTTCTCCAATCTTCTCAAAACTCTGGATTCTGATAGAGGGCCACAAGACATGGACCTGGGTGCAAAAATTGAGGCTGTAGACCCTTCCAGAGCTGAGATATTGAAACTCAAAATTTTGACCAGAAAAAAAAATGACAGTGTTACCCCTTATGTTTTTTTTTCGGGGGGTGAAAAATTAAGTTTCTCCAATTTTCTCAAAACTCTGGATTCTGATAGAGGGCCACGAGACATGGACCTGGGTGCAAAAATTGAGGCTGTAGACCCTTCCAGAGCTGAGATATTGAAACTCAAAATTTTGACCAGAAAAAAAAAAATGAGAGTGTTACCCCTTACGTTTTTTTTCGGGGGGTGAAAAATTAAGTTTCTCCAATCTTCTCAAAACTCTGGATTCTGATAGAGGGCCACAAGACATGGACCTGGGTGCAAAAATTCAGGCTGTAGACCCTTCCAGGGCTGAGATATTGAAACTCAAAATTTTGACCAGAAAAAAAAAATGACAGTGTTACCCCTTATGTTTTTTTTTTCGGGTGGTGAAAAATTAAGTTTCTCCAATCTTCTCAAAACTCTGGATTCTGATAGAGGGCCACGGGACATGGACCTGGGTGCAATAATTGAGGCTGTAGACCCTTCCAGAGCTGAGATATTGAAACTCAAAATTTTGACCAGAAAAAAAAAATGACAGTGTTACCCCTTACGTTTTTTTTTCGGGGGGTGAAAAATTAATTTTCTCCAATCTTCTCAAAACTCTGGATTTTGATAGAGGGTCACGAGACATGGACCTGGGTGCAAAAATTGAGGCTGTAGACTCTTCCAGAGCTGAGATATTGAAAAGTCAAAATTTTGACCAGAAAAAAAATGACAGTGTTACCCCTTACGTTTTTTTTTTCGGGGGGTGGAAAATTAAGTTTCTCCAATTTTCTCAAAACTCTGGATTCTGATAGGGGGCCACGAGACATGGACCTGGGTGCAAAAATTGTGGCTGTAGACCCTTCTAGAGCTGCGATATTGAAACTCAAAATTTTGACCAGAAAAAAAAATGACAGTGTTACCCCTTACGTTTTTTTTCGGGGGGTGAAAAATTAAATTTCTCCAATCTTCTCAAAACTCTGGATTCTGATAGAGGGCCACGAGACATGGACCTGGGTGCAAAAATTTAGGCTGTAGACCCTTCCAGAGCTGAGATATTGAAACTCAAAATTTTGACCAGAAAAAAAAAATGACAGTGTTACCCCTTATGTTTTTTTTTTCGGGGGGTGAAAAATTAAGTTTCTCCAATCTTCTCAAAACTCTGGATTCTGATAGAGGGCCACAAGACATGGACCTGGGTGCAAAAATTGAGGCTGTAGACCCTTCCAGAGCTGAGATATTGAAACTCAAAATTTTGACCAGAAAAAAAATGACAGTGTTACCCCTTATGTTTTTTTTTCGGGGGGTGAAAAATTAAGTTTCTCCAATCTTCTCAAAACTCTGGATTCTGATAGAGGGCCACGAGACATGGACCTGGGTGCAAAAATTGAGGCTGTAGACTCTTCCAGAGCTGAGATATTGAAACTCAAAATTTTGACCAGAAAAAAAAAATGACAGTGTTACCCCTTAGGTTTTTTTTCGGGGGGTGAAAAATTAAGTTTCTCCAATCTTCTCAAAACTCTGGATTCTGATAGAGGGCCACAAGACATGGACCTGGGTGCAAAAATTCAGGCTGTAGACCCTTCCAGGGCTGAGATATTGAAACTCAAAATTTTGACCAGAAAAAAAAATGACAGTGTTACCCCTTACGTTTTTTTTTCGGGGGGTGAAAAATTAAGTTTCTCCAATCTTCTCAAAACTCTGGATTCTGATAGAGGGTCACGAGACATGGACCTGGGTGCAAAAATTGAGGCTGTAGACTCTTCCAGAGCTGAGATATTGAAACTCAAAATTTTGACCAGAAAAAAAAAATGACAGTGTTACCCCTTACGTTTTTTTTTTTTCGGGGGGTGAAAAATTAAGTTTCTCCAATTTTCTCAAAACTCTGGATTCTGATAGAGGGCCACGAGACATGGACCTGGGTGCAAAAATTGAGGCTGTAGACCCTTCTAGAGCTGAGATATTGAAACTCAAAATTTTGACCAGAAAAAAAAATGACAGTGTTACCCCTTACGTTTTTTTTTCGGGGGGTGAAAAATTAAGTTTCTCCAATTTTCTCAAAACTCTGGATTCTGATAGAGGGCCACGAGACATGGACCTGGGTGCAAAAATTTAGGCTGTAGACCCTTCCAGAGCTGAGATATTGAAACTCAAAATTTTGACCAGAAAAAAAAAAATGACAGTGTTACCCCTTATGTTTTTTTTTTGGGGGGGTGAAAAATTAAGTTTCTCCAATCTTCTCAAAACTCTGGATTCTGATAGAGGGCCACGAGACATGGACCTGGGTGCAAAAATTGAGGCTGTAGACCCTTCCAGAGCTGAGATATTGAAACTCAAAATTTTGACCAGAAAAAAAAAAATAACAGTGTTACCCCTTATGTTTTTTTTTCGGGGGGTGAAAAATTAAGTTTCTCCAATCTTCTTAAAACTCTGGATTCTGATAGAGGGCCACGAGACATGGACCTGGGTGCAAAAATTGAGGCTGTAGACCCTTCCAGAGCTGAGATATTGAAACTCAAAATTTTGACCAGAAAAAAAAATGACAGTGTTACCCCTTATGTTTTTTTTCGGGGGGTGAAAAATTAAGTTTCTCCAATCTTCTCAAAACTCTGGATTCTGATAGAGGGCCACGAGACATGGACCTGGGTGCAAAAAAGAGGCCGTAGACCCTTCCAGAGCTGAGATATTGAAACTTAAAATTTTGACCAGAAAAAAAAATGACAGTGTTACCCCTTACGTTTTTTTTCGGGGGGTGAAAAATTAAGTTTCTCCAATCTTCTCAAAACTCTGGATTCTGATAGAGGGCCACAAGACATGGACCTGGGTGCAAAAATTCAGGCTGTAGACCCTTCCAGGGCTGAGATATTGAAACTCAATATTTTGACCAGAAAAAAAAATGACAGTGTTACCCCTTACGTTTTTTTTTTCGGGGGGTGAAAAATTAAGTTTCTCCAATCTTCTCAAAACTCTGGATTCTGATAGAGGGCCACGAGACATGGACCTGGGTGCAAAAATTGAGGCTGTAGACTCTTCCAGAGCTGAGATATTGAAACTCAAAATTTTGACCAGAAAAAAAAATGACAGTGTTACCCCTTACGTTTTTTTTTTCGGGGGGGTGAAAAATTAAGTTTCTCCAATCTTCTCAAAACTCAGGATTCTGATAGAGGGCCACGAGACATGGACCTGGGTGCAAAAATTTAGGCTGTAGACCCTTCCAGAGCTGAGATATTGAAACTCAAAATTTTGACCAGAAAAAAAATGACAGTGTTACCCCTTACGTTTTTTTTCGGGGGGTGAAAAATTAAGTTTCTCCAATCTTCTCAAAACTCTGGATTCTGATAGAGGGCCACGAGACATGGACCTGGGTGCAAAAATTGAGGCTGTAGACCCTTCCAGAGCTGAGATATTGAAACTCAAAATTTTGACCAGAAAAAAAAATGACAGTGTTACCCCTTATGTTTTTTTTCGGGGGGTGAAAAATTAAGTTTCTCCAATTTTCTCAAAACTCTGGATTCTGATAGAGGGCCACGAGACATGGACCTGGGTGCAAAAATTGAGGCTGTAGACCCTTCCAGAGCTGAGATATTGAAACTCAAAATTTTGACCAGAAAAAAAAAATGAGAGTGTTACCCCTTACGTTTTTTTTCGGGGGGTGAAAAATTAAGTTTCTCCAATCTTCTCAAAACTCTGGATTCTGATAGAGGGCCACAAGACATGGACCTGGGTGCAAAAATTCAGGCTGTAGACCCTTCCAGGGCTGAGATATTGAAACTCAAAATTTTGACCAGAAAAAAAAAATGACAGTGTTACCCCTTATGTTTTTTTTTTCGGGTGGTGAAAAATTAAGTTTCTCCAATCTTCTCAAAACTCTGGATTCTGATAGAGGGCCACGGGACATGGACCTGGGTGCAATAATTGAGGCTGTAGACCCTTCCAGAGCTGAGATATTGAAACTCAAAATTTTGACCAGAAAAAAAAAATGACAGTGTTACCCCTTACGTTTTTTTTTCGGGGGGTGAAAAATTAATTTTCTCCAATCTTCTCAAAACTCTGGATTTTGATAGAGGGTCACGAGACATGGACCTGGGTGCAAAAATTGAGGCTGTAGACCCTTCCAGGGCTGAGATATTGAAACTCAATATTTTGACCAGAAAAAAAATGACAGTGTTACCCCTTACGTTTTTTTTTTCGGGGGGTGGAAAATTAAGTTTCTCCAATTTTCTCAAAACTCTGGATTCTGATAGGGGGCCACGAGACATGGACCTGGGTGCAAAAATTGTGGCTGTAGACCCTTCTAGAGCTGCGATATTGAAACTCAAAATTTTGACCAGAAAAAAAAATGACAGTGTTACCCCTTACGTTTTTTTTCGGGGGGTGAAAAATTAAATTTCTCCAATCTTCTCAAAACTCTGGATTCTGATAGAGGGCCACGAGACATGGACCTGGGTGCAAAAATTTAGGCTGTAGACCCTTCCAGAGCTGAGATATTGAAACTCAAAATTTTGACCAGAAAAAAAAAATGACAGTGTTACCCCTTATGTTTTTTTTTTCGGGGGGTGAAAAATTAAGTTTCTCCAATCTTCTCAAAACTCTGGATTCTGATAGAGGGCCACAAGACATGGACCTGGGTGCAAAAATTGAGGCTGTAGACCCTTCCAGAGCTGAGATATTGAAACTCAAAATTTTGACCAGAAAAAAAAATGACAGTGTTACCCCTTATGTTTTTTTTTCGGGGGGTGAAAAATTAAGTTTCTCCAATTTTCTCAAAACTCTGGATTCTGATAGAGGGCCACGAGACATGGACCTGGGTGCAAAAATTGAGGCTGTAGACCCTTCCAGAGCTGAGATATTGAAACTCAAAATTTTGACCAGAAAAAAAAAAATGAGAGTGTTACCCCTTACGTTTTTTTTCGGGGGGTGAAAAATTAAGTTTCTCCAATCTTCTCAAAACTCTGGATTCTGATAGAGGGCCACAAGACATGGACCTGGGTGCAAAAATTCAGGCTGTAGACCCTTCCAGGGCTGAGATATTGAAACTCAAAATTTTGACCAGAAAAAAAAAATGACAGTGTTACCCCTTATGTTTTTTTTTTCGGGTGGTGAAAAATTAAGTTTCTCCAATCTTCTCAAAACTCTGGATTCTGATAGAGGGCCACGGGACATGGACCTGGGTGCAATAATTGAGGCTGTAGACCCTTCCAGAGCTGAGATATTGAAACTCAAAATTTTGACCAGAAAAAAAAAATGACAGTGTTACCCCTTACGTTTTTTTTTTCGGGGGGTGAAAAATTAATTTTCTCCAATCTTCTCAAAACTCTGGATTTTGATAGAGGGTCACGAGACATGGACCTGGGTGCAAAAATTGAGGCTGTAGACTCTTCCAGAGCTGAGATATTGAAAACTCAAAATTTTGACCAGAAAAAAAATGACAGTGTTACCCCTTACGTTTTTTTTTTCGGGGGGTGGAAAATTAAGTTTCTCCAATTTTCTCAAAACTCTGGATTCTGATAGGGGGCCACGAGACATGGACCTGGGTGCAAAAATTGTGGCTGTAGACCCTTCTAGAGCTGCGATATTGAAACTCAAAATTTTGACCAGAAAAAAAAATGACAGTGTTACCCCTTACGTTTTTTTCGGGGGGTGAAAAATTAAATTTCTCCAATCTTCTCAAAACTCTGGATTCTGATAGAGGGCCACGAGACATGGACCTGGGTGCAAAAATTTAGGCTGTAGACCCTTCCAGAGCTGAGATATTGAAACTCAAAATTTTGACCAGAAAAAAAAAATGACAGTGTTACCCCTTATGTTTTTTTTTTCGGGGGGTGAAAAATTAAGTTTCTCCAATCTTCTCAAAACTCTGGATTCTGATAGAGGGCCACAAGACATGGACCTGGGTGCAAAAATTGAGGCTGTAGACCCTTCCAGAGCTGAGATATTGAAACTCAAAATTTTGACCAGAAAAAAAAATGACAGTGTTACCCCTTATGTTTTTTTTTCGGGGGGTGAAAAATTAAGTTTCTCCAATCTTCTCAAAACTCTGGATTCTGATAGAGGGCCACGAGACATGGACCTGGGTGCAAAAAATGAGGCTGTAGACCCTTCCAGAGCTGAGATATTGAAACTCAAAATTTTGACCAGAAAAAAAAATGACAGTGTTACCCCTTACGTTTTTTTTTTCGGGGGGTGAAAAATTAAGTTTCTCCAATTTTCTCAAAACTCTGGATTCTGATAGAGGGCCACGAGACATGGACCTGGGTGCAAAAATTGAGGCTGTAGACCCTTCCAGAGCTGAGATATTGAAACTCAAAATTTTGACCAGAAAAAAAAATGACAGTGTTACCCCTTACGTCTTTTTTTTCGGGGGGTGAAAAATTAAGTTTCTCCAATCTTCTCAAAACTCTGGATTCTGATAGAGGGTCACGAGACATGGACCTGGGTGCAAAAATTGAGGCTGTAGACTCTTCCAGAGCTGAGATATTGAAACTCAAAATTTTGACCAGAAAAAAAAAAATGACAGTGTTACCCCTTACGTTTTTTTTTCGGGGGGTGAAAAATTAAGTTTCTCCAATTTTCTCAAAACTCTGGATTCTGATAGAGGGCCACGAGACATGGACCTGGGTGCAAAAATTGAGGCTGTAGACCCTTCCAGAGCTGAGATATTGAAACTCAAAATTTTGACCAGAAAAAAAAATGACAGTGTTACCCCTTACGTTTTTTTTTGGGGGGTGAAAAATTAAGTTTCTCCAATTTTCTCAAAACTCTGGATTCTGATAGAGGGCCACGAGACATGGACCTGGGTGCAAAATTTAGGCTGTAGACCCTTCCAGAGCTGAGATATTGAAACTCAAAATTTTGACCAGAAAAAAAAAGACAGTGTTACCCCTTACGTTTTTTTCGGGGGGTGAAAAATTAAGTTTCTCCAATCTTCTCAAAACTCTGGATTCTGATAGAGGGCCACGAGACATGGACCTGGGTGCAAAAATTGAGGCTGTAGACCCTTCCAGAGCTGAGATATTGAAACTCAAAATTTTGACCAGAAAAAAAAATGACAGTGTTACCCCTTATGTTTTTTTTCGGGGGGTGAAAAATTAAGTTTCTCCAATCTTCTCAAAACTCTGGATTCTGATAGAGGGCCACGAGACATGGACCTGGGTGCAAAAATTGAGGCTGTAGACCCTTCCAGAGCTGAGATATTGAAACTCAAAATTTTGACCAGAAAAAAAAATGACAGTGTTACCCCTTATGTTTTTTTTTTTGGGGGGGGGGGGGTGAAAAATTAAGTTTCTCCAATCTTCTCAAAACTCTGGATTCTGATAGAGGGCCACGAGACATGGACCCGGGTGCAAAAATTTAGGCTGTAGACCCTTCCAGAGCTGAGATATTGAAACTCAAAATTTTGACCAGAAAAAAAAAATGACAGTGTTACCCCTTACGTTTTTTTTCGGGGGGTGAAAAATTAAGTTTCTCCAATCTTCTCAAAACTCTGGATTCTGATAGAGGGCCACGAGACATGGACCTGGGTGCAAAAATTGAGGCTGTAGACCCTTCCAGAGCTGAGATATTGAAACTCAAAATTTTGACCAGAAAAAAAAAATGACAGTGTTACCCCTTATGTTTTTTTTTCGGGGGGTGAAAAATTAAGTTTCTCCAATCTTCTCAAAACTCTGGATTCTGATAGAGGGCCACGAGACATGGACCTGGGTGCAAAAATTGAGGCTGTAGACCCTTCCAGAGCTGAGATATTGAAACTCAAAATTTTGACCAGAAAAAAAAAATGACAGTGTTACCCCTTATGTTTTTTTTCGGGGGGTGAAAAATTAAGTTTCTCCAATCTTCTCAAAACTCTGGATTCTGATAGAGGGCCACGAGACATGGACCTGGGCGCAAAAATTGAGGCCGTAGACCCTTCCAGAGCTGAGATATTGAAACTCAAAATTTTGACCAGAAAAAAAAAATGACAGTGTTACCCCTTACGTTTTTTTTCGGGGGGTGAAAAATTAAGTTTCTCCAATCTTCTCAAAACTCTGGATTCTGATAGAGGGCCACAAGACATGGACCTGGGTGCAAAAATTCAGGCTGTAGACCCTTCCAGGGCTGAGATATTGAAACTCAAAATTTTGACCAGAAAAAAAAATGACAGTGTTACCCCTTACGTTTTTTTTTCGGGGGGTGAAAAATTAAGTTTCTCCAATCTTCTTAAAACTCTGGATTCTGATAGAGGGTCACGAGACATGGACCTGGGTGCAAAAATTGAGGCTGTAGACTCTTCCAGAGCTGAGATATTGAAACTCAAAATTTTGACCAGAAAAAAAAATGACAGTGTTACCCCTTACGTTTTTTTTTTCGGGGGGTGAAAAATTAAGTTTCTCCAATCTTCTCAAAACTCTGGATTCTGATAGAGGGCCACGAGACATGGACCTGGGTGCAAAAATTGAGGCTGTAGACCCTTCCAGAGCTGAGATATTGAAACTCAAAATTTTGACCAGAAAAAAAAATGACAGTGTTACCCCTTACGGTTTTTTTTTCGGGGGGTGAAAAATTAAGTTTCTCCAATCTTCTCAAAACTCTGGATTCTGATAGAGGGCCACGAGACATGGACCTGGGTGCAAAAATTGAGGCTGTAGACCCTTCCAGAGCTGAGATATTGAAACTCAAAATTTTGACCAGAAAAAAAAAAATGACAGTGTTACCCCTTACGTTTTTTTTTTCGGGGGGTGAAAAATTAAGTTTCTCCAATTTTCTCAAAACTCTGGATTCTGATAGAGGGCCACGAGACATGGACCTGGGTGCAAAAATTTAGGCTGTAGACCCTTCCAGAGCTGAGATATTGAAACTCAAAATTTTGACCAGAAAAAAAAAGACAGTGTTACCCCTTACGTTTTTTTTCGGGGGGTGAAAAATTAAGTTTCTCCAATCTTCTCAAAACTCTGGATTCTGATAGAGGGCCACGAGACATGGACCTGGGTGCAAAAATTGAGGCTGTAGACCCTTCCAGAGCTGAGATATTGAAACTCAAAATTTTGACCAGAAAAAAAATGACAGTGTTACCCCTTATGTTTTTTTTCGGGGGGTGAAAAATTAAGTTTCTCCAATCTTCTCAAAACTCTGGATTCTGATAGAGGGCCACGAGACATGGACCTGGGTGCAAAAATTGAGGCTGTAGACCCTTCCAGAGCTGAGATATTGAAACTCAAAATTTTGACCAGAAAAAAAAAATGAGAGTGTTACCCCTTACGTTTTTTTTCGGGGGGTGAAAAATTAAGTTTCTCCAATCTTCTCAAAACTCTGGATTCTGATAGAGGGCCACAAGACATGGACCTGGGTGCAAAAATTCAGGCTGTAGACCCTTCCAGGGCTGAGATATTGAAACTCAAAATTTTGACCAGAAAAAAAAAATGACAGTGTTACCCCTTATGTTTTTTTTTTCGGGTGGTGAAAAATTAAGTTTCTCCAATCTTCTCAAAACTCTGGATTCTGATAGAGGGCCACGGGACATGGACCTGGGTGCAATAATTGAGGCTGTAGACCCTTCCAGAGCTGAGATATTGAAACTCAAAATTTTGACCAGAAAAAAAAATGACAGTGTTACCCCTTACATTTTTTTTTCGGGGGGTGAAAAATTAATTTTCTCCAATCTTCTCAAAACTCTGGATTTTGATAGAGGGTCACGAGACATGGACCTGGGTGCAAAAATTGAGGCTGTAGACCCTTCCAGGGCTGAGATATTGAAACTCAATATTTTGACCAGAAAAAAAATGACAGTGTTACCCCTTACGTTTTTTTTTTCGGGGGGTGGAAAATTAAGTTTCTCCAATTTTCTCAAAACTCTGGATTCTGATAGGGGGCCACGAGACATGGACCTGGGTGCAAAAATTGTGGCTGTAGACCCTTCTAGAGCTGCGATATTGAAACTCAAAATTTTGACCAGAAAAAAAAATGACAGTGTTACCCCTTACGTTTTTTTTCGGGGGGTGAAAAATTAAATTTCTCCAATCTTCTCAAAACTCTGGATTCTGATAGAGGGCCACGAGACATGGACCTGGGTGCAAAAATGTAGGCTGTAGACCCTTCCAGAGCTGAGATATTGAAACTCAAAATTTTGACCAGAAAAAAAAAATGACAGTGTTACCCCTTATGTTTTTTTTTTCGGGGGGTGAAAAATTAAGTTTCTCCAATCTTCTCAAAACTCTGGATTCTGATAGAGGGCCACAAGACATGGACCTGGGTGCAAAAATTGAGGCTGTAGACCCTTCCAGAGCTGAGATATTGAAACTCAAAATTTTGACCAGAAAAAAAAATGACAGTGTTACCCCTTATGTTTTTTTTTCGGGGGGTGAAAAATTAAGTTTCTCCAATTTTCTCAAAACTCTGGATTCTGATAGAGGGCCACGAGACATGGACCTGGGTGCAAAAATTGAGGCTGTAGACCCTTCCAGAGCTGAGATATTGAAACTCAAAATTTTGACCAGAAAAAAAAAAATGAGAGTGTTACCCCTTACGTTTTTTTTTCGGGGGGTGAAAAATTAAGTTTCTCCAATCTTCTCAAAACTCTGGATTCTGATAGAGGGCCACAAGACATGGACCTGGGTGCAAAAATTCAGGCTGTAGACCCTTCCAGGGCTGAGATATTGAAACTCAAAATTTTGACCAGAAAAAAAAAATGACAGTGTTACCCCTTATGTTTTTTTTTTCGGGTGGTGAAAAATTAAGTTTCTCCAATCTTCTCAAAACTCTGGATTCTGATAGAGGGCCACGGGACATGGACCTGGGTGCAATAATTGAGGCTGTAGACCCTTCCAGAGCTGAGATATTGAAACTCAAAATTTTGACCAGAAAAAAAAAATGACAGTGTTACCCCTTACGTTTTTTTTTTCGGGGGGTGAAAAATTAATTTTCTCCAATCTTCTCAAAACTCTGGATTTTGATAGAGGGTCACGAGACATGGACCTGGGTGCAAAAATTGAGGCTGTAGACTCTTCCAGAGCTGAGATATTGAAAACTCAAAATTTTGACCAGAAAAAAAATGACAGTGTTACCCCTTACGTTTTTTTTTTCGGGGGGTGGAAAATTAAGTTTCTCCAATTTTCTCAAAACTCTGGATTCTGATAGGGGGCCACGAGACATGGACCTGGGTGCAAAAATTGTGGCTGTAGACCCTTCTAGAGCTGCGATATTGAAACTCAAAATTTTGACCAGAAAAAAAAATGACAGTGTTACCCCTTACGTTTTTTTTTCGGGGGGTGAAAAATTAAATTTCTCCAATCTTCTCAAAACTCTGGATTTTGATAGAGGGCCACGAGACATGGACCTGGGTGCAAAAATTTAGGCTGTAGACCCTTCCAGAGCTGAGATATTGAAACTCAAAATTTTGACCAGAAAAAAAAAATGACAGTGTTACCCCTTATGTTTTTTTTTCGGGGGGTGAAAAATTAAGTTTCTCCAATCTTCTCAAAACTCTGGATTCTGATAGAGGGCCACGAGACATGGACCTGGGTGCAAAAATTGAGGCTGTAGACTCTTCCAGAGCTGAGATATTGAAACTCAAAATTTTGACCAGAAAAAAAAAATGACAGTGTTACCCCTTAGGTTTTTTTTCGGGGGGTGAAAAATTAAGTTTCTCCAATCTTCTCAAAACTCTGGATTCTGATAGAGGGCCACAAGACATGGACCTGGGTGCAAAAATTCAGGCTGTAGACCCTTCCAGGGCTGAGATATTGAAACTCAAAATTTTGACCAGAAAAAAAAATGACAGTGTTACCCCTTACGTTTTTTTTTTCGGGGGGTGAAAAATTAAGTTTCTCCAATCTTCTCAAAACTCTGGATTCTGATAGAGGGTCACGAGACATGGACCTGGGTGCAAAAATTGAGGCTGTAGACTCTTCCAGAGCTGAGATATTGAAACTCAAAATTTTGACCAGAAAAAAAAAATGACAGTGTTACCCCTTACGTTTTTTTTTTTTCGGGGGGTGAAAAATTAAGTTTCTCCAATTTTCTCAAAACTCTGGATTCTGATAGAGGGCCACGAGACATGGACCTGGGTGCAAAAATTTAGGCTGTAGACCCTTCCAGAGCTGAGATATTGAAACTCAAAATTTTGACCAGAAAAAAAAAAATGACAGTGTTACCCCTTATGTTTTTTTTTTTGGGGGGTGAAAAATTAAGTTTCTCCAATCTTCTCAAAACTCTGGATTCTGATAGAGGGCCACGAGACATGGACCTGGGTGCAAAAATTGAGGCTGTAGACCCTTCCAGAGCTGAGATATTGAAACTCAAAATTTTGACCAGAAAAAAAAAAATAACAGTGTTACCCCTTATGTTTTTTTTTCGGGGGGTGAAAAATTAAGTTTCTCCAATCTTCTTAAAACTCTGGATTCTGATAGAGGGCCACGAGACATGGACCTGGGTGCAAAAATTGAGGCTGTAGACCCTTCCAGAGCTGAGATATTGAAACTCAAAATTTTGACCAGAAAAAAAAAATGACAGTGTTACCCCTTATGTTTTTTTTCGGGGGGTGAAAAATTAAGTTTCTCCAATCTTCTCAAAACTCTGGATTCTGATAGAGGGCCACGAGACATGGACCTGGGTGCAAAAAAGAGGCCGTAGACCCTTCCAGAGCTGAGATATTGAAACTTAAAATTTTGACCAGAAAAAAAAAATGACAGTGTTACCCCTTACGTTTTTTTTCGGGGGGTGAAAAATTAAGTTTCTCCAATCTTCTCAAAACTCTGGATTCTGATAGAGGGCCACAAGACATGGACCTGGGTGCAAAAATTCAGGCTGTAGACCCTTCCAGGGCTGAGATATTGAAACTCAATATTTTGACCAGAAAAAAAAATGACAGTGTTACCCCTTACGTTTTTTTTTTCGGGGGGTGAAAAATTAAGTTTCTCCAATCTTCTCAAAACTCTGGATTCTGATAGAGGGCCACGAGACATGGACCTGGGTGCAAAAATTGAGGCTGTAGACTCTTCCAGAGCTGAGATATTGAAACTCAAAATTTTGACCAGAAAAAAAAATGACAGTGTTACCCCTTACGTTTTTTTTTTTTCGGGGGGGTGAAAAATTAAGTTTCTCCAATCTTCTCAAAACTCAGGATTCTGATAGAGGGCCACGAGACATGGACCTGGGTGCAAAAATTTAGGCTGTAGACCCTTCCAGAGCTGAGATATTGAAACTCAAAATTTTGACCAGAAAAAAAATGACAGTGTTACCCCTTACGTTTTTTTTCGGGGGGTGAAAAATTAAGTTTCTCCAATCTTCTCAAAACTCTGGATTCTGATAGAGGGCCACGAGACATGGACCTGGGTGCAAAAATTGAGGCTGTAGACCCTTCCAGAGCTGAGATATTGAAACTCAAAATTTTGACCAGAAAAAAAAAAATGACAGTGTTACCCCTTACGTTTTTTTTTTCGGGGGGTGAAAAATTAATTTTCTCCAATCTTCTCAAAACTCTGGATTTTGATAGAGGGTCACGAGACATGGACCTGGGTGCAAAAATTGAGGCTGTAGACTCTTCCAGAGCTGAGATATTGAAAACTCAAAATTTTGACCAGAAAAAAAATGACAGTGTTACCCCTTACGTTTTTTTTTTCGGGGGGTGGAAAATTAAGTTTCTCCAATTTTCTCAAAACTCTGGATTCTGATAGGGGGCCACGAGACATGGACCTGGGTGCAAAAATTGTGGCTGTAGACCCTTCTAGAGCTGCGATATTGAAACTCAAAATTTTGACCAGAAAAAAAAATGACAGTGTTACCCCTTACGTTTTTTTTTCGGGGGGTGAAAAATTAAATTTCTCCAATCTTCTCAAAACTCTGGATTCTGATAGAGGGCCACGAGACATGGACCTGGGTGCAAAAATTTAGGCTGTAGACCCTTCCAGAGCTGAGATATTGAAACTCAAAATTTTGACCAGAAAAAAAAAATGACAGTGTTACCCCTTATGTTTTTTTTTTCGGGGGGTGAAAAATTAAGTTTCTCCAATCTTCTCAAAACTCTGGATTCTGATAGAGGGCCACAAGACATGGACCTGGGTGCAAAAATTGAGGCTGTAGACCCTTCCAGAGCTGAGATATTGAAACTCAAAATTTTGACCAGAAAAAAAAATGACAGTGTTACCCCTTATGTTTTTTTTCGGGGGGTGAAAAATTAAGTTTCTCCAATCTTCTCAAAACTCTGGATTCTGATAGAGGGCCACGAGACATGGACCTGGGTGCAAAAATTGAGGCTGTAGACTCTTCCAGAGCTGAGATATTGAAACTCAAAATTTTGACCAGAAAAAAAAAATGACAGTGTTACCCCTTAGGTTTTTTTTCGGGGGGTGAAAAATTAAGTTTCTCCAATCTTCTCAAAACTCTGGATTCTGATAGAGGGCCACAAGACATGGACCTGGGTGCAAAAATTCAGGCTGTAGACCCTTCCAGGGCTGAGATATTGAAACTCAAAATTTTGACCAGAAAAAAAAATGACAGTGTTACCCCTTACGTTTTTTTTTTTCGGGGGGTGAAAAATTAAGTTTCTCCAATCTTCTCAAAACTCTGGATTCTGATAGAGGGTCACGAGACATGGACCTGGGTGCAAAAATTGAGGCTGTAGACCCTTCTAGAGCTGAGATATTGAAACTCAAAATTTTGACCAGAAAAAAAAATGACAGTGTTACCCCTTACGTTTTTTTTTCGGGGGGTGAAAAATTAAGTTTCTCCAATTTTCTCAAAACTCTGGATTCTGATAGAGGGCCACGAGACATGGACCTGGGTGCAAAAATTTAGGCTGTAGACCCTTCCAGAGCTGAGATATTGAAACTCAAAATTTTGACCAGAAAAAAAAAAATGACAGTGTTACCCCTTATGTTTTTTTTTTGGGGGGGTGAAAAATTAAGTTTCTCCAATCTTCTCAAAACTCTGGATTCTGATAGAGGGCCACGAGACATGGACCTGGGTGCAAAAATTGAGGCTGTAGACCCTTCCAGAGCTGAGATATTGAAACTCAAAATTTTGACCAGAAAAAAAAAAATAACAGTGTTACCCCTTATGTTTTTTTTTCGGGGGGTGAAAAATTAAGTTTCTCCAATCTTCTTAAAACTCTGGATTCTGATAGAGGGCCACGAGACATGGACCTGGGTGCAAAAATTGAGGCTGTAGACCCTTCCAGAGCTGAGATATTGAAACTCAAAATTTTGACCAGAAAAAAAAAATGACAGTGTTACCCCTTATGTTTTTTTTCGGGGGGTGAAAAATTAAGTTTCTCCAATCTTCTCAAAACTCTGGATTCTGATAGAGGGCCACGAGACATGGACCTGGGTGCAAAAAAGAGGCCGTAGACCCTTCCAGAGCTGAGATATTGAAACTTAAAATTTTGACCAGAAAAAAAAAATGACAGTGTTACCCCTTACGTTTTTTTTCGGGGGGTGAAAAATTAAGTTTCTCCAATCTTCTCAAAACTCTGGATTCTGATAGAGGGCCACAAGACATGGACCTGGGTGCAAAAATTCAGGCTGTAGACCCTTCCAGGGCTGAGATATTGAAACTCAATATTTTGACCAGAAAAAAAAATGACAGTGTTACCCCTTACGTTTTTTTTTTTCGGGGGGTGAAAAATTAAGTTTCTCCAATCTTCTCAAAACTCTGGATTCTGATAGAGGGCCACGAGACATGGACCTGGGTGCAAAAATTGAGGCTGTAGACTCTTCCAGAGCTGAGATATTGAAACTCAAAATTTTGACCAGAAAAAAAAATGACAGTGTTACCCCTTACGTTTTTTTTTTTCGGGGGGGTGAAAAATTAAGTTTCTCCAATCTTCTCAAAACTCAGGATTCTGATAGAGGGCCACGAGACATGGACCTGGGTGCAAAAATTTAGGCTGTAGACCCTTCCAGAGCTGAGATATTGAAACTCAAAATTTTGACCAGAAAAAAAATGACAGTGTTACCCCTTACGTTTTTTTTCGGGGGGTGAAAAATTAAGTTTCTCCAATCTTCTCAAAACTCTGGATTCTGATAGAGGGCCACGAGACATGGACCTGGGTGCAAAAATTGAGGCTGTAGACCCTTCCAGAGCTGAGATATTGAAACTCAAAATTTTGACCAGAAAAAAAAATGACAGTGTTACCCCTTATGTTTTTTTTCGGGGGGTGAAAAATTAAGTTTCTCCAATTTTCTCAAAACTCTGGATTCTGATAGAGGGCCACGAGACATGGACCTGGGTGCAAAAATTGAGGCTGTAGACCCTTCCAGAGCTGAGATATTGAAACTCAAAATTTTGACCAGAAAAAAAAAATGAGAGTGTTACCCCTTACGTTTTTTTTCGGGGGGTGAAAAATTAAGTTTCTCCAATCTTCTCAAAACTCTGGATTCTGATAGAGGGCCACAAGACATGGACCTGGGTGCAAAAATTCAGGCTGTAGACCCTTCCAGGGCTGAGATATTGAAACTCAAAATTTTGACCAGAAAAAAAAAATGACAGTGTTACCCCTTATGTTTTTTTTTTCGGGTGGTGAAAAATTAAGTTTCTCCAATCTTCTCAAAACTCTGGATTCTGATAGAGGGCCACGGGACATGGACCTGGGTGCAATAATTGAGGCTGTAGACCCTTCCAGAGCTGAGATATTGAAACTCAAAATTTTGACCAGAAAAAAAAAATGACAGTGTTACCCCTTACGTTTTTTTTTCGGGGGGTGAAAAATTAATTTTCTCCAATCTTCTCAAAACTCTGGATTTTGATAGAGGGTCACGAGACATGGACCTGGGTGCAAAAATTGAGGCTGTAGACCCTTCCAGGGCTGAGATATTGAAACTCAATATTTTGACCAGAAAAAAAATGACAGTGTTACCCCTTACGTTTTTTTTTTCGGGGGGTGGAAAATTAAGTTTCTCCAATTTTCTCAAAACTCTGGATTCTGATAGGGGGCCACGAGACATGGACCTGGGTGCAAAAATTGTGGCTGTAGACCCTTCTAGAGCTGCGATATTGAAACTCAAAATTTTGACCAGAAAAAAAAATGACAGTGTTACCCCTTACGTTTTTTTTCGGGGGGTGAAAAATTAAATTTCTCCAATCTTCTCAAAACTCTGGATTCTGATAGAGGGCCACGAGACATGGACCTGGGTGCAAAAATTTAGGCTGTAGACCCTTCCAGAGCTGAGATATTGAAACTCAAAATTTTGACCAGAAAAAAAAAATGACAGTGTTACCCCTTATGTTTTTTTTTTCGGGGGGTGAAAAATTAAGTTTCTCGAATCTTCTCAAAACTCTGGATTCTGATAGAGGGCCACAAGACATGGACCTGGGTGCAAAAATTGAGGCTGTAGACCCTTCCAGAGCTGAGATATTGAAACTCAAAATTTTGACCAGAAAAAAAAATGACAGTGTTACCCCTTATGTTTTTTTTTCGGGGGGTGAAAAATTAAGTTTCTCCAATTTTCTCAAAACTCTGGATTCTGATAGAGGGCCACGAGACATGGACCTGGGTGCAAAAATTGAGGCTGTAGACCCTTCCAGAGCTGAGATATTGAAACTCAAAATTTTGACCAGAAAAAAAAAAATGAGAGTGTTACCCCTTACGTTTTTTTTCGGGGGGTGAAAAATTAAGTTTCTCCAATCTTCTCAAAACTCTGGATTCTGATAGAGGGCCACAAGACATGGACCTGGGTGCAAAAATTCAGGCTGTAGACCCTTCCAGGGCTGAGATATTGAAACTCAAAATTTTGACCAGAAAAAAAAAATGACAGTGTTACCCCTTATGTTTTTTTTTTTCGGGTGGTGAAAAATTAAGTTTCTCCAATCTTCTCAAAACTCTGGATTCTGATAGAGGGCCACGGGACATGGACCTGGGTGCAATAATTGAGGCTGTAGACCCTTCCAGAGCTGAGATATTGAAACTCAAAATTTTGACCAGAAAAAAAAAATGACAGTGTTACCCCTTACGTTTTTTTTTTCGGGGGGTGAAAAATTAATTTTCTCCAATCTTCTCAAAACTCTGGATTTTGATAGAGGGTCACGAGACATGGACCTGGGTGCAAAAATTGAGGCTGTAGACTCTTCCAGAGCTGAGATATTGAAAACTCAAAATTTTGACCAGAAAAAAAATGACAGTGTTACCCCTTACGTTTTTTTTTTCGGGGGGTGGAAAATTAAGTTTCTCCAATTTTCTCAAAACTCTGGATTCTGATAGGGGGCCACGAGACATGGACCTGGGTGCAAAAATTGTGGCTGTAGACCCTTCTAGAGCTGCGATATTGAAACTCAAAATTTTGACCAGAAAAAAAAATGACAGTGTTACCCCTTACGTTTTTTTTCGGGGGGTGAAAAATTAAATTTCTCCAATCTTCTCAAAACTCTGGATTCTGATAGAGGGCCACGAGACATGGACCTGGGTGCAAAAATTTAGGCTGTAGACCCTTCCAGAGCTGAGATATTGAAACTCAAAATTTTGACCAGAAAAAAAAAATGACAGTGTTACCCCTTATGTTTTTTTTTTCGGGGGGTGAAAAATTAAGTTTCTCCAATCTTCTCAAAACTCTGGATTCTGATAGAGGGCCACAAGACATGGACCTGGGTGCAAAAATTGAGGCTGTAGACCCTTCCAGAGCTGAGATATTGAAACTCAAAATTTTGACCAGAAAAAAAAATGACAGTGTTACCCCTTATGTTTTTTTTTCGGGGGGTGAAAAATTAAGTTTCTCCAATCTTCTCAAAACTCTGGATTCTGATAGAGGGCCACGAGACATGGACCTGGGTGCAAAAATTGAGGCTGTAGACCCTTCCAGAGCTGAGATATTGAAACTCAAAATTTTGACCAGAAAAAAAAATGACAGTGTTACCCCTTACGTTTTTTTTTTCGGGGGGTGAAAAATTAAGTTTCTCCAATTTTCTCAAAACTCTGGATTCTGATAGAGGGCCACGAGACATGGACCTGGGTGCAAAAATTGAGGCTGTAGACCCTTCCAGAGCTGAGATATTGAAACTCAAAATTTTGACCAGAAAAAAAATGACAGTGTTACCCCTTACGTCTTTTTTTTCGGGGGGTGAAAAATTAAGTTTCTCCAATCTTCTCAAAACTCTGGATTCTGATAGAGGGTCACGAGACATGGACCTGGGTGCAAAAATTGAGGCTGTAGACTCTTCCAGAGCTGAGATATTGAAACTCAAAATTTTGACCAGAAAAAAAAAATGACAGTGTTACCCCTTACGTTTTTTTTTCGGGGGGTGAAAAATTAAGTTTCTCCAATTTTCTCAAAACTCTGGATTCTGATAGAGGGCCACGAGACATGGACCTGGGTGCAAAAATTGAGGCTGTAGACCCTTCCAGAGCTGAGATATTGAAACTCAAAATTTTGACCAGAAAAAAAAATGACAGTGTTACCCCTTACGTTTTTTTTTGGGGGGTGAAAAATTAAGTTTCTCCAATTTTCTCAAAACTCTGGATTCTGATAGAGGGCCACGAGACATGGACCTGGGTGCAAAATTTAGGCTGTAGACCCTTCCAGAGCTGAGATATTGAAACTCAAAATTTTGACCAGAAAAAAAAAGACAGTGTTACCCCTTACGTTTTTTTCGGGGGGTGAAAAATTAAGTTTCTCCAATCTTCTCAAAACTCTGGATTCTGATAGAGGGCCACGAGACATGGACCTGGGTGCAAAAATTGAGGCTGTAGACCCTTCCAGAGCTGAGATATTGAAACTCAAAATTTTGACCAGAAAAAAAAATGACAGTGTTACCCCTTATGTTTTTTTTCGGGGGGTGAAAAATTAAGTTTCTCCAATCTTCTCAAAACTCTGGATTCTGATAGAGGGCCACGAGACATGGACCTGGGTGCAAAAATTGAGGCTGTAGACCCTTCCAGAGCTGAGATATTGAAACTCAAAATTTTGACCAGAAAAAAAAATGACAGTGTTACCCCTTATGTTTTTTTTTTTGGGGGGGGGGGGGGTGAAAAATTAAGTTTCTCCAATCTTCTCAAAACTCTGGATTCTGATAGAGGGCCACGAGACATGGACCCGGGTGCAAAAATTTAGGCTGTAGACCCTTCCAGAGCTGAGATATTGAAACTCAAAATTTTGACCAGAAAAAAAAAATGACAGTGTTACCCCTTACGTTTTTTTTCGGGGGGTGAAAAATTAAGTTTCTCCAATCTTCTCAAAACTCTGGATTCTGATAGAGGGCCACGAGACATGGACCTGGGTGCAAAAATTGAGGCTGTAGACCCTTCCAGAGCTGAGATATTGAAACTCAAAATTTTGACCAGAAAAAAAAAAATGACAGTGTTACCCCTTATGTTTTTTTTTCGGGGGGTGAAAAATTAAGTTTCTCCAATCTTCTCAAAACTCTGGATTCTGATAGAGGGCCACGAGACATGGACCTGGGTGCAAAAATTGAGGCTGTAGACCCTTCCAGAGCTGAGATATTGAAACTCAAAATTTTGACCAGAAAAAAAAAATGACAGTGTTACCCCTTATGTTTTTTTTCGGGGGGTGAAAAATTAAGTTTCTCCAATCTTCTCAAAACTCTGGATTCTGATAGAGGGCCACGAGACATGGACCTGGGCGCAAAAATTGAGGCCGTAGACCCTTCCAGAGCTGAGATATTGAAACTCAAAATTTTGACCAGAAAAAAAAATGACAGTGTTACCCCTTACGTTTTTTTTCGGGGGGTGAAAAATTAAGTTTCTCCAATCTTCTCAAAACTCTGGATTCTGATAGAGGGCCACAAGACATGGACCTGGGTGCAAAAATTCAGGCTGTAGACCCTTCCAGGGCTGAGATATTGAAACTCAAAATTTTGACCAGAAAAAAAAATGACAGTGTTACCCCTTACGTTTTTTTTTCGGGGGGTGAAAAATTAAGTTTCTCCAATCTTCTTAAAACTCTGGATTCTGATAGAGGGTCACGAGACATGGACCTGGGTGCAAAAATTGAGGCTGTAGACTCTTCCAGAGCTGAGATATTGAAACTCAAAATTTTGACCAGAAAAAAAAATGACAGTGTTACCCCTTACGTTTTTTTTTTTTTTCGGGGGGTGAAAAATTAAGTTTCTCCAATCTTCTCAAAACTCTGGATTCTGATAGAGGGCCACGAGACATGGACCTGGGTGCAAAAATTGAGGCTGTAGACCCTTCCAGAGCTGAGATATTGAAACTCAAAATTTTGACCAGAAAAAAAAAATGACAGTGTTACCCCTTATGTTTTTTTTTTCGGGTGGTGAAAAATTAAGTTTCTCCAATCTTCTCAAAACTCTGGATTCTGATAGAGGGCCACAAGACATGGACCTGGGTGCAAAAATTCAGGCTGTAGACCCTTCCAGGGCTGAGATATTGAAACTCAAAATTTTGACCAGAAAAAAAAATGACAGTGTTACCCCTTACGTTTTTTTTTCGGGGGGTGAAAAATTAAGTTTCTCCAATCTTCTTAAAACTCTGGATTCTGATAGAGGGTCACGAGACATGGACCTGGGTGCAAAAATTGAGGCTGTAGACTCTTCCAGAGCTGAGATATTGAAACTCAAAATTTTGACCAGAAAAAAAAATGACAGTGTTACCCCTTACGTTTTTTTTTTTTTTCGGGGGGTGAAAAATTAAGTTTCTCCAATCTTCTCAAAACTCTGGATTCTGATAGAGGGCCACGAGACATGGACCTGGGTGCAAAAATTGAGGCTGTAGACCCTTCCAGAGCTGAGATATTGAAACTCAAAATTTTGACCAGAAAAAAAAATGACAGTGTTACCCCTTACGGTTTTTTTTTCGGGGGGTGAAAAATTAAGTTTCTCCAATCTTCTCAAAACTCTGGATTCTGATAGAGGGCCACGAGACATGGACCTGGGTGCAAAAATTGAGGCTGTAGACCCTTCCAGAGCTGAGATATTGAAACTCAAAATTTTGACCAGAAAAAAAAAATGACAGTGTTACCCCTTACGTTTTTTTTTTCGGGGGGTGAAAAATTAAGTTTCTCCAATTTTCTCAAAACTCTGGATTCTGATAGAGGGCCACGAGACATGGACCTGGGTGCAAAAATTTAGGCTGTAGACCCTTCCAGAGCTGAGATATTGAAACTCAAAATTTTGACCAGAAAAAAAAAGACAGTGTTACCCCTTACGTTTTTTTTCGGGGGGTGAAAAATTAAGTTTCTCCAATCTTCTCAAAACTCTGGATTCTGATAGAGGGCCACGAGACATGGACCTGGGTGCAAAAATTGAGGCTGTAGACCCTTCCAGAGCTGAGATATTGAAACTCAAAATTTTGACCAGAAAAAAAAATGACAGTGTTACCCCTTATGTTTTTTTTCGGGGGGTGAAAAATTAAGTTTCTCCAATCTTCTCAAAACTCTGGATTCTGATAGAGGGCCACGAGACATGGACCTGGGTGCAAAAATTGAGGCTGTAGACCCTTCCAGAGCTGAGATATTGAAACTCAAAATTTTGACCAGAAAAAAAAAATGACCGTGTTACCCCTTATGGTTTTTTTTTTGGGGGGGGGGGGGGGGGTGAAAAATTAAGTTTCTCCAATCTTCTCAAAACTCTGGATTCTGATAGAGGGCCACGAGACATGGACCTGGGTGCAAAAATTTAGGCTGTAGACCCTTCCAGAGCTGAGATATTGAAACTCAAAATTTTGACCAGAAAAAAAAAATGACAGTGTTACCCCTTACGTTTTTTTTCGGGGGGTGAAAAATTAAGTTTCTCCAATCTTCTCAAAACTCTGGATTCTGATAGGGCCACGAGACATGGACCTGGGTGCAAAAATTGAGGCTGTAGACCCTTCCAGAGCTGAGATATTGAAACTCAAAATTTTGACCAGAAAAAAAAAATGACAGTGTTACCCCTTATGTTTTTTTTTCGGGGGGTGAAAAATTAAGTTTCTCCAATCTTCTCAAAACTCTGGATTCTGATAGAGGGCCACGAGACATGGACCTGGGTGCAAAAATTGAGGCTGTAGACCCTTCCAGAGCTGAGATATTGAAACTCAAAATTTTGACCAGAAAAAAAAAATGACAGTGTTACCCCTTATGTTTTTTTTCGGGGGGTGAAAAATTAAGTTTCTCCAATCTTCTCAAAACTCTGGATTCTGATAGAGGGCCACGAGACATGGACCTGGGCGCAAAAATTGAGGCCGTAGACCCTTCCAGAGCTGAGATATTGAAACTCAAAATTTTGACCAGAAAAAAAAATGACAGTGTTACCCCTTACGTTTTTTTTCGGGGGGTGAAAAATTAAGTTTCTCCAATCTTCTCAAAACTCTGGATTCTGATAGAGGGCCACAAGACATGGACCTGGGTGCAAAAATTCAGGCTGTAGACCCTTCCAGGGCTGAGATATTGAAACTCAAAATTTTGACCAGAAAAAAAAAATGACAGTGTTACCCCTTACGTTTTTTTTTCGGGGGGTGAAAAATTAAGTTTCTCCAATCTTCTTAAAACTCTGGATTCTGATAGAGGGTCACGAGACATGGACCTGGGTGCAAAAATTGAGGCTGTAGACTCTTCCAGAGCTGAGATATTGAAACTCAAAATTTTGACCAGAAAAAAAAAATGACAGTGTTACCCCTTACGTTTTTTTTTTCGGGGGGTGAAAAATTAAGTTTCTCCAATTTTCTCAAAACTCTGGATTCTGATAGAGGGCCACGAGACATGGACCTGGGTGCAAAAATTGAGGCTGTAGACCCTTCCAGAGCTGAGATATTGAAACTCAAAATTTTGACCAGAAAAAAAAATGACAGTGTTACCCCTTACGGTTTTTTTTTTCGGGGGGTGAAAAATTAAGTTTCTCCAATCTTCTCAAAACTCTGGATTCTGATAGAGGGCCACGAGACATGAACCTGGGTGCAAAAATTGAGGCTGTAGACTCTTCCAGAGCTGAGATATTGAAACTCAAAATTTTGACCAGAAAAAAAAATGACAGTGTTACCCCTTACGATTTTTTTCGGGGGGTGAAACATTAAGTTTCTCCAATCTTCTCAAAACTCTGGATTCTGATAGAGGGCCACAAGACATGGACCTGGGTGCAAAAATTCAGGCTGTAGACCCTTCCAGGGCTGAGATATTGAAACTCAAAATTTTGACCAGAAAAAAAAATGACAGTGTTACCCCTTACGTTTTTTTTCGGGGGGTGAAAAATTAAGTTTCTCCAATTTTCTCAAAACTCTGGATTCTGATAGAGGGCCACGAGACATGGACCTGGGTGCAAAAATTTAGGCTGTAGACCCTTCCAGAGCTGAGATATTGAAACTCAAAATTTTGACCAGAAAAAAAAAATGACAGTGTTACCCCTTATGTTTTTTTTGGGGGGGGGGTGAAAAATTAAGTTTCTCCAATCTTCTCAAAACTCTGGATTCTGATAGAGGGCCACGAGACATGGACCTGGGTGCAAAAATTGAGGCTGTAGACCCTTCCAGAGCTGAGATATTGAAACTCAAAATTTTGACCAGAAAAAAAAAATGACAGTGTTACCCCTTACGTTTTTTTTCGGGGGGTGAAAAATTAAGTTTCTCCAATCTTCTCAAAACTCTGGATTCTGATAGAGGGCCACGAGACATGGACCTGGGTGCAAAAATTGAGGCTGTAGACCCTTCCAGAGCTGAGATATTGAAACTCAAAATTTTGACCAGAAAAAAAAAAATAACAGTGTTACCCCTTATGTTTTTTTTTCGGGGGGTGAAAAATTAAGTTTCTCCAATCTTCTTAAAACTCTGGATTCTGATAGAGGGCCACGAGACATGGACCTGGGTGCAAAAATTGAGGCTGTAGACCCTTCCAGAGCTGAGATATTGAAACTCAAAATTTTGACCAGAAAAAAAAAAATGACAGTGTTACCCCTTATGTTTTTTTTCGGGGGGTGAAAAATTAAGTTTCTCCAATCTTCTCAAAACTCTGGATTCTGATAGAGGGCCACGAGACATGGACCTGGGTGCAAAAATTGAGGCCGTAGACCCTTCCAGAGCTGAGATATTGAAACTCAAAATTTTGACCAGAAAAAAAAAAATGACAGTGTTACCCCTTACGTTTTTTTTCGGGGGGTGAAAAATTAAGTTTCTCCAATCTTCTCAAAACTCTGGATTCTGATAGAGGGCCACAAGACATGGACCTGGGTGCAAAAATTCAGGCTGTAGACCCTTCCAGGGCTGAGATATTGAAACTCAAAATTTTGACCAGAAAAAAAAATGACAGTGTTACCCCTTACGTTTTTTTTTCGGGGGGTGAAAAATTAAGTTTCTCCAATCTTCTCAAAACTCTGGATTCTGATAGAGGGTCACGAGACATGGACCTGGGTGCAAAAATTGAGGCTGTAGACTCTTCCAGAGCTGAGATATTGAAACTCAAAATTTTGACCAGAAAAAAAAAATGACAGTGTTACCCCTTACGTTTTTTTTTTTTTTCGGGGGGTGAAAAATTAAGTTTCTCCAATTTTCTCAAAACTCTGGATTCTGATAGAGGGCCACGAGACATGGACCTGGGTGCAAAAATTGAGGCTGTAGACCCTTCTAGAGCTGAGATATTGAAACTCAAAATTTTGACCAGAAAAAAAAATGACAGTGTTACCCCTTACGTTTTTTTTTTCGGGGGGTGAAAAATTAAGTTTCTCCAATTTTCTCAAAACTCTGGATTCTGATAGAGGGCCACGAGACATGGACCTGGGTGCAAAAATTTAGGCTGTAGACCCTTCCAGAGCTGAGATATTGAAACTCAAAATTTTGACCAGAAAAAAAAAAATGACAGTGTTACCCCTTATGTTTTTTTTTGGGGGGGGTGAAAAATTAAGTTTCTCCAATCTTCTCAAAACTCTGGATTCTGATAGAGGGCCACGAGACATGGACCTGGGTGCAAAAATTGAGGCTGTAGACCCTTCCAGAGCTGAGATATTGAAACTCAAAATTTTGACCAGAAAAAAAAAAATAACAGTGTTACCCCTTATGTTTTTTTTTCGGGGGGTGAAAAATTAAGTTTCTCCAATCTTCTTAAAACTCTGGATTCTGATAGAGGGCCGCGAGACATGGACCTGGGTGCAAAAATTGAGGCTGTAGACCCTTCCAGAGCTGAGATATTGAAACTCAAAATTTTGACCAGAAAAAAAAAATGACAGTGTTACCCCTTATGTTTTTTTTCGGGGGGTGAAAAATTAAGTTTCTCCAATCTTCTCAAAACTCTGGATTCTGATAGAGGGCCACGAGACATGGACCTGGGTGCAAAAAAGAGGCCGTAGACCCTTCCAGAGCTGAGATATTGAAACTTAAAATTTTGACCAGAAAAAAAAAATGACAGTGTTACCCCTTACGTTTTTTTTCGGGGGGTGAAAAATTAAGTTTCTCCAATCTTCTCAAAACTCTGGATTCTGATAGAGGGCCACAAGACATGGACCTGGGTGCAAAAATTCAGGCTGTAGACCCTTCCAGGGCTGAGATATTGAAACTCAATATTTTGACCAGAAAAAAAAAATGACAGTGTTACCCCTTACGTTTTTTTTTCGGGCGGTGAAAAATTAAGTTTCTCCAATCTTCTCAAAACTCTGGATTCTGATAGAGGGCCACGAGACATGGACCTGGGTGCAAAAATTGAGGCTGTAGACTCTTCCAGAGCTGAGATATTGAAATTCAAAATTTTGACCAGAAAAAAAAATGACAGTGTTACCCCTTACGTTTTTTTTTTCGGGGGGGTGAAAAATTAAGTTTCTCCAATCTTCTCAAAACTCAGGATTCTGATAGAGGGCCACGAGACATGGACCTGGGTGCAAAAATTTAGGCTGTAGACCCTTCCAGAGCTGAGATATTGAAACTCAAAATTTTGACCAGAAAAAAAATGACAGTGTTACCCCTTACGTTTTTTTTCGGGGGGTGAAAAATTAAGTTTCTCCAATCTTCTCAAAACTCTGGATTCTGATAGAGGGCCACGAGACATGGACCTGGGTGCAAAAATTGAGGCTGTAGACCCTTCCAGGGCTGAGATATTGAAACTCAAAATTTTGACCAGAAAAAAAAAATGACAGTGTTACCCCTTACGTTTTTTTTTCGGGGGGTGAAAAATTAATTTTCTCCAATCTTCTCAAAACTCTGGATTCTGATAGAGGGTCACGAGACATGGACCTGGGTGCAAAAATTGAGGCTGTAGACTCTTCCAGAGCTGAGATATTGAAAACTCAAAATTTTGACCAGAAAAAAAATGACAGTGTTACCCCTTACGTTTTTTTTTTTCGGGGGGTGGAAAATTAAGTTTCTCCAATTTTCTCAAAACTCTGGATTCTGATGGGGGGCCACGAGACATGGACCTGGGTGCAAAAATTGTGGCTGTAGACCCTTCTAGAGCTGCGATATTGAAACTCAAAATTTTGACCAGAAAAAAAAATGACAGTGTTACCCCTTACTTTTTTTTTCGGGGGGTGAAAAATTAAGTTTCTCCAATCTTCTCAAAACTCTGGATTCTGATAGAGGGCCACGAGACATGGACCTGGGTGCAAAAAATGAGGCTGTAGACCCTTCCAGAGCTGAGATATTGAAACTCAAAATTTTGACCAGAAAAAAAAAATGACAGTGTTACCCCTTATGTTTTTTTTTTTCAGGGGGTGAAAAATTAAGTTTCTCCAATCTTCTCAAAACTCTGGATTCTGATAGAGGGCCACGAGACATGGACCTGGGTGCAAAAATTGAGGCTGTAGACCCTTCCAGAGCTGAGATATTGAAACTCAAAATTTTGACCAGAAAAAAAAAATGACAGTGTTACCCCTTATGTTTTTTTTTCGGGGGGTGAAAAATTAAGTTTCTCCAATCTTCTCAAAACTCTGGATTCTGATAGAGGGCCACGAGACATGGACCTGGGTGCAAAAATTTAGGCTGTAGACCCTTCCAGAGCTGAGATATTGAAACTCAAAATTTTGACCAGAAAAAAAAATGACAGTGTTACCCCTTACGTCTTTTTTTCGGGGGGTGAAAAATTAAGTTTCTCCAATCTTCTCAAAACTCTGGATTCTGATAGAGGGTCACGAGACATGGACCTGGGTGCAAAAATTGAGGCTGTAGACTCTTCCAGAGCTGAGATATTGAAACTCAAAATTTTGACCAGAAAAAAAAATGACAGTGTTACCCCTTACGTTTTTTTTTTTCGGGGGGTGAAAAATTAAGTTTCTCCAATTTTCTCAAAACTCTGGATTCTGATAGAGGGCCACGAGACATGGACCTGGGTGCAAAAATTGAGGCTGTAGACCCTTCCAGACCTGAGATATTGAAACTCAAAATTTTGACCAGAAAAAAAAATGACAGTGTTACCCCTTACGTCTTTTTTTCGGGGGGTGAAAAATTAAGTTTCTCCAATCTTCTCAAAACTCTGGATTCTGATAGAGGGTCACGAGACATGGACCTGGGTGCAAAAATTGAGGCTGTAGACTCTTCCAGAGCTGAGATATTGAAACTCAAAATTTTGACCAGAAAAAAAAAATGACATTGTTACCCCTTACGTTTTTTTTTTCGGGGGGTGAAAAATTAAGTTTCTCCAATTTTCTCAAAACTCTGGATTCTGATAGAGGGCCACGAGACATGGACCTGGGTGCAAAAATTGAGGCTGTAGACCCTTCCAGAGCTGAGATATTGAAACTCAAAATTTTGACCAGAAAAAAAAAATGACAGTGTTACCCCTTACGTTTTTTTTGGGGGGGTGAAAAATTAAGTTTCTCCAATTTTCTCAAAACTCTGGATTCTGATAGAGGGCCACGAGACATGGACCTGGGTGCAAAAATTTAGGCTGTAGACCCTTCCAGAGCTGAGATATTGAAACTCAAAATTTTGACCAGAAAAAAAAAAAGACAGTGTTACCCCTTACGTTTTTTTTCGGGGGGTGAAAAATTAAGTTTCTCCAATCTTCTCAAAACTCTGGATTCTGATAGAGGGCCACGAGACATGGACCTGGGTGCAAAAATTGAGGCTGTAGACCCTTCCAGAGCTGAGATATTGAAACTCAAAATTTTGACCAGAAAAAAAAATGACAGTGTTACCCCTTATGTTTTTTTTCGGGGGGTGAAAAATTAAGTTTCTCCAATCTTCTCAAAACTCTGGATTCTGATAGAGGGCCACGAGACATGGACCTGGGTGCAAAAATTGAGGCTGTAGACCCTTCCAGAGCTGAGATATTGAAACTCAAAATTTTGACCAGAAAAAAAAAAATGACCGTGTTACCCCTTATGTTTTTTTTTCGGGGGGTGAAAAATTAAGTTTCTCCAATCTTCTCAAAACTCTGGATTCTGATAGAGGGCCACGAGACATGGACCTGGGTGCAAAAATTTAGGCTGTAGACCCTTCCAGAGCTGAGATATTGAAACACAAAATTTTGACCAGAAAAAAAAAATGACAGTGTTACCCCTTACGTCTTTTTTTCGGGGGGTGAAAAATTAAGTTTCTCCAATCTTCTCAAAACTCTGGATTCTGATAGAGGGTCACGAGACATGGACCTGGGTGCAAAAATTGAGGCTGTAGACTCTTCCAGAGCTGAGATATTGAAACTCAAAATTTTGACCAGAAAAAAAAATGACAGTGTTACCCCTTACGTTTTTTTTTTTCGGGGGGTGAAAAATTAAGTTTCTCCAATTTTCTCAAAACTCTGGATTCTGATAGAGGGCCACGAGACATGGACCTGGGTGCAAAAATTGAGGCTGTAGACCCTTCCAGAGCTGAGATATTGAAACTCAAAATTTTGACCAGAAAAAAAAATGACAGTGTTACCCCTTACGTCTTTTTTTCGGGGGGTGAAAAATTAAGTTTCTCCAATCTTCTCAAAACTCTGGATTCTGATAGAGGGTCACGAGACATGGACCTGGGTGCAAAAATTGAGGCTGTAGACTCTTCCAGAGCTGAGATATTGAAACTCAAAATTTTGACCAGAAAAAAAAAATGACAGTGTTACCCCTTACGTTTTTTTTTTCGGGGGGTGAAAAATTAAGTTTCTCCAATTTTCTCAAAACTCTGGATTCTGATAGAGGGCCACGAGACATGGACCTGGGTGCAAATATTGAGGCTGTAGACCCTTCCAGAGCTGAGATATTGAAACTCAAAATTTTGACCAGAAAAAAAAATGACAGTGTTACCCCTTACGTTTTTTTTGGGGGGGTGAAAAATTAAGTTTCTCCAATTTTCTCAAAACTCTGGATTCTGATAGAGGGCCACGAGACATGGACCTGGGTGCAAAAATTTAGGCTGTAGACCCTTCCAGAGCTGAGATACTGAAACTCAAAATTTTGACCAGAAAAAAAAAAGACAGTGTTACCCCTTACGTTTTTTTTCGGGGGGTGAAAAATTAAGTTTCTCCAATCTTCTCAAAACTCTGGATTCTGATAGAGGGCCACGAGACATGGACCTGGGTGCAAAAATTGAGGCTGTAGACCCTTCCAGAGCTGAGATATTGAAACTCAAAATTTTGACCAGAAAAAAATATGACAGTGTTACCCCTTATGTTTTTTTTCGGGGGGTGAAAAATTAAGTTTCTCCAATCTTCTCAAAACTCTGGATTCTGATAGAGGGCCACGAGACATGGACCTGGGTGCAAAAATTTAGGCTGTAGACCCTTCCAGAGCTGAGATATTGAAACTCAAAATTTTGACCAGAAAAAAAAATGACAGTGTTACCCCTTACGTTTTTTTTCGGGGGGTGAAAAATTAAGTTTCTCCAATCTTCTCAAAACTCTGGATTCTGATAGGGCCACGAGACATGGACCTGGGTGCAAAAATTGAGGCTGTAGACCCTTCCAGAGCTGAGATATTGAAACTCAAAATTTTGACCAGAAAAAAAAAATGACAGTGTTACCCCTTATGTTTTTTTTTCGGGGGGTGAAAAATTAAGTTTCTCCAATCTTCTCAAAACTCTGGATTCTGATAGAGGGCCACGAGACATGGACCTGGGTGCAAAAATTGAGGCTGTAGACCCTTCCAGAGCTGAGATATTGAAACTCAAAATTTTGACCAGAAAAAAAAAAATGACAGTGTTACCCCTTATGTTTTTTTTTCGGGGGGAGAAAAATTAAGTTTCTCCAATCTTCTCAAAACTCTGGATTCTGATAGAGGGCCACGAGACATGGACCTGGGTGCAAAAATTGAGGCTGTAGACCCTTCCAGAGCTGAGATATTGAAACTCAAAATTTTGACCAGAAAAAAAAAATGACAGTGTTACCCCTTATGTTTTTTTTCGGGGGGTGAAAAATTAAGTTTCTCCAATCTTCTCAAAACTCTGGATTCTGATAGAGGGCCACGAGACATGGACCTGGGCGCAAAAATTGAGGCCGTAGACCCTTCCAGAGCTGAGATATTGAAACTCAAAATTTTGACCAGAAAAAAAAAATGACAGTGTTACCCCTTACGTTTTTTTTCGGGGGGTGAAAAATTAAGTTTCTCCAATCTTCTCAAAACTCTGGATTCTGATAGAGGGCCACAAGACATGGACCTGGGTGCAAAAATTCAGGCTGTAGACCCTTCCAGGGCTGAGATATTGAAACTCAAAATTTTGACCAGAAAAAAAAAATGACAGTGTTACCCCTTACGTTTTTTTTTCGGGGGGTGAAAAATTAAGTTTCTCCAATCTTCTTAAAACTCTGGATTCTGATAGAGGGTCACGAGACATGGACCTGGGTGCAAAAATTGAGGCTGTAGACTCTTCCAGAGCTGAGATATTGAAACTCAAAATTTTGACCAGAAAAAAAAAATGACAGTGTTACCCCTTACGTTTTTTTTTTCGGGGGGTGAAAAATTAAGTTTCTCCAATTTTCTCAAAACTCTGGATTCTGATAGAGGGCCACGAGACATGGACCTGGGTGCAAAAATTGAGGCTGTAGACCCTTCCAGAGCTGAGATATTGAAACTCAAAATTTTGACCAGAAAAAAAAATGACAGTGTTACCCCTTACGGTTTTCTTTTTCGGGGGGTGAAAAATTAAGTTTCTCCAATCTTCTCAAAACTCTGGATTCTGATAGAGGGCCACGAGACATGAACCTGGGTGCAAAAATTGAGGCTGTAGACTCTTCCAGAGCTGAGATATTGAAACTCAAAATTTTGACCAGAAAAAAAAATGACAGTGTTACCCCTTACGTTTTTTTTCGGGGGGTGAAACATTAAGTTTCTCCAATCTTCTCAAAACTCTGGATTCTGATAGAGGGCCACAAGACATGGACCTGGGTGCAAAAATTCAGGCTGTAGACCCTTCCAGGGCTGAGATATTGAAACTCAAAATTTTGACCAGAAAAAAAAAATGACAGTGTTACCCCTTACGTTTTTTTTTCGGGGGGTGAAAAATTAAGTTTCTCCAATTTTCTCAAAACTCTGGATTCTGATAGAGGGCCACGAGACATGGACCTGGGTGCAAAAATTTAGGCTGTAGACCCTTCCAGAGCTGAGATATTGAAACTCAAAATTTTGACCAGAAAAAAAAAATGACAGTGTTACCCCTTACGTTTTTTTTTCGGGGGGTGAAAAATTAAGTTTCTCCAATCTTCTCAAAACTCTGGATTCTGATAGAGGGCCACGAGACATGGACCTGGGTGCAAAAATTGAGGCTGTAGACCCTTCCAGAGCTGAGATATTGAAACTCAAAATTTTGACCAGAAAAAAAAAAATAACAGTGTTACCCCTTATGTTTTTTTTTCGGGGGGTGAAAAATTAAGTTTCTCCAATCTTCTTAAAACTCTGGATTCTGATAGAGGGCCACGAGACATGGACCTGGGTGCAAAAATTGAGGCTGTAGACCCTTCCAGAGCTGAGATATTGAAACTCAAAATTTTGACCAGAAAAAAAAAATGACAGTGTTACCCCTTATGTTTTTTTTCGGGGGGTGAAAAATTAAGTTTCTCCAATCTTCTCAAAACTCTGGATTCTGATAGAGGGCCACGAGACATGGACCTGGGTGCAAAAATTGAGGCCGTAGACCCTTCCAGAGCTGAGATATTGAAACTCAAAATTTTGACCAGAAAAAAAAAATGACAGTGTTACCCCTTACGTTTTTTTTCGGGGGGTGAAAAATTAAGTTTCTCCAATCTTCTCAAAACTCTGGATTCTGATAGAGGGCCACAAGACATGGACCTGGGTGCAAAAATTCAGGCTGTAGACCCTTCCAGGGCTGAGATATTGAAACTCAAAATTTTGACCAGAAAAAAAAATGACAGTGTTACCCCTTACGTTTTTTTTTCGGGGGGTGAAAAATTAAGTTTCTCCAATCTTCTCAAAACTCTGGATTCTGATAGAGGGTCACGAGACATGGACCTGGGTGCAAAAATTGAGGCTGTAGACTCTTCCAGAGCTGAGATATTGAAACTCAAAATTTTGACCAGAAAAAAAAAATGACAGTGTTACCCCTTACGTTTTTTTTTTTTCGGGGGGTGAAAAATTAAGTTTCTCCAATTTTCTCAAAACTCTGGATTCTGATAGAGGGCCACGAGACATGGACCTGGGTGCAAAAATTGAGGCTGTAGACCCTTCTAGAGCTGAGATATTGAAACTCAAAATTTTGACCAGAAAAAAAAATGACAGTGTTACCCCTTACGTTTTTTTTTCGGGGGGTGAAAAATTAAGTTTCTCCAATTTTCTCAAAACTCTGGATTCTGATAGAGGGCCACGAGACATGGACCTGGGTGCAAAAATTTAGGCTGTAGACCCTTCCAGAGCTGAGATATTGAAACTCAAAATTTTGACCAGAAAAAAAAAAATGACAGTGTTACCCCTTATGTTTTTTTTTTGGGGGGTGAAAAATTAAGTTTCTCCAATCTTCTCAAAACTCTGGATTCTGATAGAGGGCCACGAGACATGGACCTGGGTGCAAAAATTGAGGCTGTAGACCCTTCCAGAGCTGAGATATTGAAACTCAAAATTTTGACCAGAAAAAAAAAAATAACAGTGTTACCCATTATGTTTTTTTTTCGGGGGGTGAAAAATTAAGTTTCTCCAATCTTCTTAAAACTCTGGATTCTGATAGAGGGCCACGAGACATGGACCTGGGTGCAAAAATTGAGGCTGTAGACCCTTCCAGAGCTGAGATATTGAAACTCAAAATTTTGACCAGAAAAAAAAAATGACAGTGTTACCCCTTATGTTTTTTTTCGGGGGGTGAAAAATTAAGTTTCTCCAATCTTCTCAAAACTCTGGATTCTGATAGAGGGCCACGAGACATGGACCTGGGTGCAAAAAAGAGGCCGTAGACCCTTCCAGAGCTGAGATATTGAAACTTAAAATTTTGACCAGAAAAAAAAAATGACAGTGTTACCCCTTACGTTTTTTTTCGGGGGGTGAAAAATTAAGTTTCTCCAATCTTCTCAAAACTCTGGATTCTGATAGAGGGCCACAAGACATGGACCTGGGTGCAAAAATTCAGGCTGTAGACCCTTCCAGGGCTGAGATATTGAAACTCAATATTTTGACCAGAAAAAAAAATGACAGTGTTACCCCTTACGTTTTTTTTTTCGGGGGGTGAAAAATTAAGTTTCTCCAATCTTCTCAAAACTCTGGATTCTGATAGAGGGCCACGAGACATGGACCTGGGTGCAAAAATTGAGGCTGTAGACTCTTCCAGAGCTGAGATATTGAAACTCAAAATTTTGACCAGAAAAAAAAATGACAGTGTTACCCCTTACGTTTTTTTTTTCGGGGGGGTGAAAAATTAAGTTTCTCCAATCTTCTCAAAACTCAGGATTCTGATAGAGGGCCACGAGACATGGACCTGGGTGCAAAAATTTAGGCTGTAGACCCTTCCAGAGCTGAGATATTGAAACTCAAAATTTTGACCAGAAAAAAAATGACAGTGTTACCCCTTACGTTTTTTTTCGGGGGGTGAAAAATTAAGTTTCTCCAATTTTCTCAAAACTCTGGATTCTGATAGAGGGCCACGAGACATGGACCTGGGTGCAAAAATTGAGGCTGTAGACCCTTCCAGAGCTGAGATATTGAAACTCAAAATTTTGACCAGAAAAAAAAATGACAGTGTTACCCCTTATGTTTTTTTTCGGGGGGTGAAAAATTAAGTTTCTCCAATTTTCTCAAAACTCTGGATTCTGATAGAGGGCCACGAGACATGGACCTGGGTGCAAAAATTGAGGCTGTAGACCCTTCCAGAGCTGAGATATTGAAACTCAAAATTTTGACCAGAAAAAAAAAATGAGAGTGTTACCCCTTACGTTTTTTTTCGGGGGGTGAAAAATTAAGTTTCTCCAATCTTCTCAAAACTCTGGATTCTGATAGAGGGCCACAAGACATGGACCTGGGTGCAAAAATTCAGGCTGTAGACCCTTCCAGGGCTGAGATATTGAAACTCAAAATTTTGACCAGAAAAAAAAAATGACAGTGTTACCCCTTATGTTTTTTTTTTCGGGTGGTGAAAAATTAAGTTTCTCCAATCTTCTCAAAACTCTGGATTCTGATAGAGGGCCACGGGACATGGACCTGGGTGCAATAATTGAGGCTGTAGACCCTTCCAGAGCTGAGATATTGAAACTCAAAATTTTGACCAGAAAAAAAAAATGACAGTGTTACCCCTTACGTTTTTTTTTCGGGGGGTGAAAAATTAATTTTCTCCAATCTTCTCAAAACTCTGGATTTTGATAGAGGGTCACGAGACATGGACCTGGGTGCAAAAATTGAGGCTGTAGACCCTTCCAGGGCTGAGATATTGAAACTCAATATTTTGACCAGAAAAAAAATGACAGTGTTACCCCTTACGTTTTTTTTTTCGGGGGGTGGAAAATTAAGTTTCTCCAATTTTCTCAAAACTCTGGATTCTGATAGGGGGCCACGAGACATGGACCTGGGTGCAAAAATTGTGGCTGTAGACCCTTCTAGAGCTGCGATATTGAAACTCAAAATTTTGACCAGAAAAAAAAATGACAGTGTTACCCCTTACGTTTTTTTTCGGGGGGTGAAAAATTAAATTTCTCCAATCTTCTCAAAACTCTGGATTCTGATAGAGGGCCACGAGACATGGACCTGGGTGCAAAAATTTAGGCTGTAGACCCTTCCAGAGCTGAGATATTGAAACTCAAAATTTTGACCAGAAAAAAAAAAATGACAGTGTTACCCCTTATGTTTTTTTTTTCGGGGGGTGAAAAATTAAGTTTCTCCAATCTTCTCAAAACTCTGGATTCTGATAGAGGGCCACAAGACATGGACCTGGGTGCAAAAATTGAGGCTGTAGACCCTTCCAGAGCTGAGATATTGAAACTCAAAATTTTGACCAGAAAAAAAAATGACAGTGTTACCCCTTATGTTTTTTTTTCGGGGGGTGAAAAATTAAGTTTCTCCAATTTTCTCAAAACTCTGGATTCTGATAGAGGGCCACGAGACATGGACCTGGGTGCAAAAATTGAGGCTGTAGACCCTTCCAGAGCTGAGATATTGAAACTCAAAATTTTGACCAGAAAAAAAAAATGAGAGTGTTACCCCTTACGTTTTTTTTCGGGGGGTGAAAAATTAAGTTTCTCCAATCTTCTCAAAACTCTGGATTCTGATAGAGGGCCACAAGACATGGACCTGGGTGCAAAAATTCAGGCTGTAGACCCTTCCAGGGCTGAGATATTGAAACTCAAAATTTTGACCAGAAAAAAAAAATGACAGTGTTACCCCTTATGTTTTTTTTTTTCGGGTGGTGAAAAATTAAGTTTCTCCAATCTTCTCAAAACTCTGGATTCTGATAGAGGGCCACGGGACATGGACCTGGGTGCAATAATTGAGGCTGTAGACCCTTCCAGAGCTGAGATATTGAAACTCAAAATTTTGACCAGAAAAAAAAAATGACAGTGTTACCCCTTACGTTTTTTTTTCGGGGGGTGAAAAATTAATTTTCTCCAATCTTCTCAAAACTCTGGATTTTGATAGAGGGTCACGAGACATGGACCTGGGTGCAAAAATTGAGGCTGTAGACTCTTCCAGAGCTGAGATATTGAAAACTCAAAATTTTGACCAGAAAAAAAATGACAGTGTTACCCCTTACGTTTTTTTTTTCGGGGGGTGGAAAATTAAGTTTCTCCAATTTTCTCAAAACTCTGGATTCTGATAGGGGGCCACGAGACATGGACCTGGGTGCAAAAATTGTGGCTGTAGACCCTTCTAGAGCTGCGATATTGAAACTCAAAATTTTGACCAGAAAAAAAAATGACAGTGTTACCCCTTACGTTTTTTTTCGGGGGGTGAAAAATTAAATTTCTCCAATCTTCTCAAAACTCTGGATTCTGATAGAGGGCCACGAGACATGGACCTGGGTGCAAAAATTTAGGCTGTAGACCCTTCCAGAGCTGAGATATTGAAACTCAAAATTTTGACCAGAAAAAAAAAATGACAGTGTTACCCCTTATGTTTTTTTTTTTCGGGGGGTGAAAAATTAAGTTTCTCCAATCTTCTCAAAACTCTGGATTCTGATAGAGGGCCACAAGACATGGACCTGGGTGCAAAAATTGAGGCTGTAGACCCTTCCAGAGCTGAGATATTGAAACTCAAAATTTTGACCAGAAAAAAAAATGACAGTGTTACCCCTTATGTTTTTTTTTCGGGGGGTGAAAAATTAAGTTTCTCCAATCTTCTCAAAACTCTGGATTCTGATAGAGGGCCACGAGACATGGACCTGGGTGCAAAAATTGAGGCTGTAGACTCTTCCAGAGCTGAGATATTGAAACTCAAAATTTTGACCAGAAAAAAAAAATGACAGTGTTACCCCTTAGGTTTTTTTTCGGGGGGTGAAAAATTAAGTTTCTCCAATCTTCTCAAAACTCTGGATTCTGATAGAGGGCCACAAGACATGGACCTGGGTGCAAAAATTCAGGCTGTAGACCCTTCCAGGGCTGAGATATTGAAACTCAAAATTTTGACCAGAAAAAAAAATGACAGTGTTACCCCTTACGTTTTTTTTTTCGGGGGGTGAAAAATTAAGTTTCTCCAATCTTCTCAAAACTCTGGATTCTGATAGAGGGTCACGAGACATGGACCTGGGTGCAAAAATTGAGGCTGTAGACTCTTCCAGAGCTGAGATATTGAAACTCAAAATTTTGACCAGAAAAAAAAAATGACAGTGTTACCCCTTACGTTTTTTTTTTTTCGGGGGGTGAAAAATTAAGTTTCTCCAATTTTCTCAAAACTCTGGATTCTGATAGAGGGCCACGAGACATGGACCTGGGTGCAAAAATTGAGGCTGTAGACCCTTCTAGAGCTGAGATATTGAAACTCAAAATTTTGACCAGAAAAAAAAATGACAGTGTTACCCCTTACGTTTTTTTTTCGGGGGGTGAAAAATTAAGTTTCTCCAATTTTCTCAAAACTCTGGATTCTGATAGAGGGCCACGAGACATGGACCTGGGTGCAAAAATTGAGGCTGTAGACTCTTCCAGAGCTGAGATATTGAAACTCAAAATTTTGACCAGAAAAAAAAATGACAGTGTTACCCCTTACGTTTTTTTTTTCGGGGGGGTGAAAAATTAAGTTTCTCCAATCTTCTCAAAACTCAGGATTCTGATAGAGGGCCACGAGACATGGACCTGGGTGCAAAAATTTAGGCTGTAGACCCTTCCAGAGCTGAGATATTGAAACTCAAAATTTTGACCAGAAAAAAAATGACAGTGTTACCCCTTACGTTTTTTTTCGGGGGGTGAAAAATTAAGTTTCTCCAATTTTCTCAAAACTCTGGATTCTGATAGAGGGCCACGAGACATGGACCTGGGTGCAAAAATTGAGGCTGTAGACCCTTCCAGAGCTGAGATATTGAAACTCAAAATTTTGACCAGAAAAAAAAATGACAGTGTTACCCCTTATGTTTTTTTTCGGGGGGTGAAAAATTAAGTTTCTCCAATTTTCTCAAAACTCTGGATTCTGATAGAGGGCCACGAGACATGGACCTGGGTGCAAAAATTGAGGCTGTAGACCCTTCCAGAGCTGAGATATTGAAACTCAAAATTTTGACCAGAAAAAAAAAATGAGAGTGTTACCCCTTACGTTTTTTTTCGGGGGGTGAAAAATTAAGTTTCTCCAATCTTCTCAAAACTCTGGATTCTGATAGAGGGCCACAAGACATGGACCTGGGTGCAAAAATTCAGGCTGTAGACCCTTCCAGGGCTGAGATATTGAAACTCAAAATTTTGACCAGAAAAAAAATGACAGTGTTACCCCTTACGTTTTTTTTCGGGGGGTGAAAAATTAAGTTTCTCCAATTTTCTCAAAACTCTGGATTCTGATAGAGGGCCACGAGACATGGACCTGGGTGCAAAAATTGAGGCTGTAGACCCTTCCAGAGCTGAGATATTGAAACTCAAAATTTTGACCAGAAAAAAAAATGACAGTGTTACCCCTTATGTTTTTTTTCGGGGGGTGAAAAATTAAGTTTCTCCAATTTTCTCAAAACTCTGGATTCTGATAGAGGGCCACGAGACATGGACCTGGGTGCAAAAATTGAGGCTGTAGACCCTTCCAGAGCTGAGATATTGAAACTCAAAATTTTGACCAGAAAAAAAAAATGAGAGTGTTACCCCTTACGTTTTTTTTCGGGGGGTGAAAAATTAAGTTTCTCCAATCTTCTCAAAACTCTGGATTCTGATAGAGGGCCACAAGACATGGACCTGGGTGCAAAAATTCAGGCTGTAGACCCTTCCAGGGCTGAGATATTGAAACTCAAAATTTTGACCAGAAAAAAAAAATGACAGTGTTACCCCTTATGTTTTTTTTTTCGGGTGGTGAAAAATTAAGTTTCTCCAATCTTCTCAAAACTCTGGATTCTGATAGAGGGCCACGGGACATGGACCTGGGTGCAATAATTGAGGCTGTAGACCCTTCCAGAGCTGAGATATTGAAACTCAAAATTTTGACCAGAAAAAAAAATGACAGTGTTACCCCTTACGTTTTTTTTTCGGGGGGTGAAAAATTAATTTTCTCCAATCTTCTCAAAACTCTGGATTTTGATAGAGGGTCACGAGACATGGACCTGGGTGCAAAAATTGAGGCTGTAGACCCTTCCAGGGCTGAGATATTGAAACTCAATATTTTGACCAGAAAAAAAATGACAGTGTTACCCCTTACGTTTTTTTTTTCGGGGGGTGGAAAATTAAGTTTCTCCAATTTTCTCAAAACTCTGGATTCTGATAGGGGGCCACGAGACATGGACCTGGGTGCAAAAATTGTGGCTGTAGACCCTTCTAGAGCTGCGATATTGAAACTCAAAATTTTGACCAGAAAAAAAAATGACAGTGTTACCCCTTACGTTTTTTTTCGGGGGGTGAAAAATTAAATTTCTCCAATCTTCTCAAAACTCTGGATTCTGATAGAGGGCCACGAGACATGGACCTGGGTGCAAAAATTTAGGCTGTAGACCCTTCCAGAGCTGAGATATTGAAACTCAAAATTTTGACCAGAAAAAAAAAAATGACAGTGTTACCCCTTATGTTTTTTTTTTCGGGGGGTGAAAAATTAAGTTTCTCCAATCTTCTCAAAACTCTGGATTCTGATAGAGGGCCACAAGACATGGACCTGGGTGCAAAAATTGAGGCTGTAGACCCTTCCAGAGCTGAGATATTGAAACTCAAAATTTTGACCAGAAAAAAAAATGACAGTGTTACCCCTTATGTTTTTTTTTCGGGGGGTGAAAAATTAAGTTTCTCCAATTTTCTCAAAACTCTGGATTCTGATAGAGGGCCACGAGACATGGACCTGGGTGCAAAAATTGAGGCTGTAGACCCTTCCAGAGCTGAGATATTGAAACTCAAAATTTTGACCAGAAAAAAAAAATGAGAGTGTTACCCCTTACGTTTTTTTTTCGGGGGGTGAAAAATTAAGTTTCTCCAATCTTCTCAAAACTCTGGATTCTGATAGAGGGCCACAAGACATGGACCTGGGTGCAAAAATTCAGGCTGTAGACCCTTCCAGGGCTGAGATATTGAAACTCAAAATTTTGACCAGAAAAAAAAATGACAGTGTTACCCCTTATGTTTTTTTTTTTCGGGTGGTGAAAAATTAAGTTTCTCCAATCTTCTCAAAACTCTGGATTCTGATAGAGGGCCACGGGACATGGACCTGGGTGCAATAATTGAGGCTGTAGACCCTTCCAGAGCTGAGATATTGAAACTCAAAATTTTGACCAGAAAAAAAAAATGACAGTGTTACCCCTTACGTTTTTTTTTCGGGGGGTGAAAAATTAATTTTCTCCAATCTTCTCAAAACTCTGGATTTTGATAGAGGGTCACGAGACATGGACCTGGGTGCAAAAATTGAGGCTGTAGACTCTTCCAGAGCTGAGATATTGAAAACTCAAAATTTTGACCAGAAAAAAAATGACAGTGTTACCCCTTTCGTTTTTTTTTTCGGGGGGTGGAAAATTAAGTTTCTCCAATTTTCTCAAAACTCTGGATTCTGATAGGGGGCCACGAGACATGGACCTGGGTGCAAAAATTGTGGCTGTAGACCCTTCTAGAGCTGCGATATTGAAACTCAAAATTTTGACCAGAAAAAAAAATGACAGTGTTACCCCTTACGTTTTTTTTCGGGGGGTGAAAAATTAAATTTCTCCAATCTTCTCAAAACTCTGGATTCTGATAGAGGGCCACGAGACATGGACCTGGGTGCAAAAATTTAGGCTGTAGACCCTTCCAGAGCTGAGATATTGAAACTCAAAATTTTGACCAGAAAAAAAAAAATGACAGTGTTACCCCTTATGTTTTTTTTTTCGGGGGGTGAAAAATTAAGTTTCTCCAATCTTCTCAAAACTCTGGATTCTGATAGAGGGCCACAAGACATGGACCTGGGTGCAAAAATTGAGGCTGTAGACCCTTCCAGAGCTGAGATATTGAAACTCAAAATTTTGACCAGAAAAAAAAATGACAGTGTTACCCCTTATGTTTTTTTTTCGGGGGGTGAAAAATTAAGTTTCTCCAATCTTCTCAAAACTCTGGATTCTGATAGAGGGCCACGAGACATGGACCTGGGTGCAAAAATTGAGGCTGTAGACTCTTCCAGAGCTGAGATATTGAAACTCAAAATTTTGACCAGAAAAAAAAAAATGACAGTGTTACCCCTTAGGTTTTTTTTCGGGGGGTGAAAAATTAAGTTTCTCCAATCTTCTCAAAACTCTGGATTCTGATAGAGGGCCACAAGACATGGACCTGGGTGCAAAAATTCAGGCTGTAGACCCTTCCAGGGCTGAGATATTGAAACTCAAAATTTTGACCAGAAAAAAAAATGACAGTGTTACCCCTTACGTTTTTTTTTCGGGGGGTGAAAAATTAAGTTTCTCCAATCTTCTCAAAACTCTGGATTCTGATAGAGGGTCACGAGACATGGACCTGGGTGCAAAAATTGAGGCTGTAGACTCTTCCAGAGCTGAGATATTGAAACTCAAAATTTTGACCAGAAAAAAAAAATGACAGTGTTACCCCTTACGTTTTTTTTTTTCGGGGGGTGAAAAATTAAGTTTCTCCAATTTTCTCAAAACTCTGGATTCTGATAGAGGGCCACGAGACATGGACCTGGGTGCAAAAATTGAGGCTGTAGACCCTTCTAGAGCTGAGATATTGAAACTCAAAATTTTGACCAGAAAAAAAAATGACAGTGTTACCCCTTACGTTTTTTTTTCGGGGGGTGAAAAATTAAGTTTCTCCAATTTTCTCAAAACTCTGGATTCTGATAGAGGGCCACGAGACATGGACCTGGGTGCAAAAATTTAGGCTGTAGACCCTTCCAGAGCTGAGATATTGAAACTCAAAATTTTGACCAGAAAAAAAAAATGAGAGTGTTACCCCTTACGTTTTTTTTCGGGGGGTGAAAAATTAAGTTTCTCCAATCTTCTCAAAACTCTGGATTCTGATAGAGGGCCACAAGACATGGACCTGGGTGCAAAAATTCAGGCTGTAGACCCTTCCAGGGCTGAGATATTGAAACTCAAAATTTTGACCAGAAAAAAAAAATGACAGTGTTACCCCTTATGTTTTTTTTTTCGGGTGGTGAAAAATTAAGTTTCTCCAATCTTCTCAAAACTCTGGATTCTGATAGAGGGCCACGGGACATGGACCTGGGTGCAATAATTGAGGCTGTAGACCCTTCCAGAGCTGAGATATTGAAACTCAAAATTTTGACCAGAAAAAAAAAATGACAGTGTTACCCCTTACGTTTTTTTTTCGGGGGGTGAAAAATTAATTTTCTCCAATCTTCTCAAAACTCTGGATTTTGATAGAGGGTCACGAGACATGGACCTGGGTGCAAAAATTGAGGCTGTAGACTCTTCCAGAGCTGAGATATTGAAAACTCAAAATTTTGACCAGAAAAAAAATGACAGTGTTACCCCTTACGTTTTTTTTTTCGGGGGGTGGAAAATTAAGTTTCTCCAATTTTCTCAAAACTCTGGATTCTGATAGGGGGCCACGAGACATGGACCTGGGTGCAAAAATTGTGGCTGTAGACCCTTCTAGAGCTGCGATATTGAAACTCAAAATTTTGACCAGAAAAAAAAATGACAGTGTTACCCCTTGCGTTTTTTTTCGGGGGGTGAAAAATTAAATTTCTCCAATCTTCTCAAAACTCTGGATTCTGATAGAGGGCCACGAGACATGGACCTGGGTGCAAAAATTTAGGCTGTAGACCCTTCCAGAGCTGAGATATTGAAACTCAAAATTTTGACCAGAAAAAAAAAAATGACAGTGTTACCCCTTATGTTTTTTTTTTCGGGGGGTGAAAAATTAAGTTTCTCCAATCTTCTCAAAACTCTGGATTCTGATAGAGGGCCACAAGACATGGACCTGGGTGCAAAAATTGAGGCTGTAGACCCTTCCAGAGCTGAGATATTGAAACTCAAAATTTTGACCAGAAAAAAAAATGACAGTGTTACCCCTTATGTTTTTTTTTCGGGGGGTGAAAAATTAAGTTTCTCCAATCTTCTCAAAACTCTGGATTCTGATAGAGGGCCACGAGACATGGACCTGGGTGCAAAAATTGAGGCTGTAGACTCTTCCAGAGCTGAGATATTGAAACTCAAAATTTTGACCAGAAAAAAAAAAATGACAGTGTTACCCCTTAGGTTTTTTTTCGGGGGGTGAAAAATTAAGTTTCTCCAATCTTCTCAAAACTCTGGATTCTGATAGAGGGCCACAAGACATGGACCTGGGTGCAAAAATTCAGGCTGTAGACCCTTCCAGGGCTGAGATATTGAAACTCAAAATTTTGACCAGAAAAAAAAATGACAGTGTTACCCCTTACGTTTTTTTTTCGGGGGGTGAAAAATTAAGTTTCTCCAATCTTCTCAAAACTCTGGATTCTGATAGAGGGTCACGAGACATGGACCTGGGTGCAAAAATTGAGGCTGTAGACTCTTCCAGAGCTGAGATATTGAAACTCAAAATTTTGACCAGAAAAAAAAAATGACAGTGTTACCCCTTACGTTTTTTTTTTTCGGGGGGTGAAAAATTAAGTTTCTCCAATTTTCTCAAAACTCTGGATTCTGATAGAGGGCCACGAGACATGGACCTGGGTGCAAAAATTGAGGCTGTAGACCCTTCTAGAGCTGAGATATTGAAACTCAAAATTTTGACCAGAAAAAAAAATGACAGTGTTACCCCTTACGTTTTTTTTTCGGGGGGTGAAAAATTAAGTTTCTCCAATTTTCTCAAAACTCTGGATTCTGATAGAGGGCCACGAGACATGGACCTGGGTGCAAAAATTTAGGCTGTAGACCCTTCCAGAGCTGAGATATTGAAACTCAAAATTTTGACCAGAAAAAAAAAAATGACAGTGTTACCCCTTATGTTTTTTTTTTTGGGGGGTGAAAAATTAAGTTTCTCCAATCTTCTCAAAACTCTGGATTCTGATAGAGGGCCACGAGACATGGACCTGGGTGCAAAAATTGAGGCTGTAGACCCTTCCAGAGCTGAGATATTGAAACTCAAAATTTTGACCAGAAAAAAAAAAATAACAGTGTTACCCCTTATGTTTTTTTTTCGGGGGGTGAAAAATTAAGTTTCTCCAATCTTCTTAAAACTCTGGATTCTGATAGAGGGCCACGAGACATGGACCTGGGTGCAAAAATTGAGGCTGTAGACCCTTCCAGAGCTGAGATATTGAAACTCAAAATTTTGACCAGAAAAAAAAAATGACAGTGTTACCCCTTATGTTTTTTTTCGGGGGGTGAAAAATTAAGTTTCTCCAATCTTCTCAAAACTCTGGATTCTGATAGAGGGCCACGAGACATGGACCTGGGTGCAAAAAAGAGGCCGTAGACCCTTCCAGAGCTGAGATATTGAAACTTAAAATTTTGACCAGAAAAAAAAAATGACAGTGTTACCCCTTACGTTTTTTTTCGGGGGGTGAAAAATTAAGTTTCTCCAATCTTCTCAAAACTCTGGATTCTGATAGAGGGCCACAAGACATGGACCTGGGTGCAAAAATTCAGGCTGTAGACCCTTCCAGGGCTGAGATATTGAAACTCAATATTTTGACCAGAAAAAAAAATGACAGTGTTACCCCTTACGTTTTTTTTTTTCGGGGGGTGAAAAATTAAGTTTCTCCAATCTTCTCAAAACTCTGGATTCTGATAGAGGGCCACGAGACATGGACCTGGGTGCAAAAATTGAGGCTGTAGACTCTTCCAGAGCTGAGATATTGAAACTCAAAATTTTGACCAGAAAAAAAAATGACAGTGTTACCCCTTACGTTTTTTTTTTCGGGGGGGTGAAAAATTAAGTTTCTCCAATCTTCTCAAAACTCAGGATTCTGATAGAGGGCCACGAGACATGGACCTGGGTGCAAAAATTTAGGCTGTAGACCCTTCCAGAGCTGAGATATTGAAACTCAAAATTTTGACCAGAAAAAAAATGACAGTGTTACCCCTTACGTTTTTTTTCGGGGGGTGAAAAATTAAGTTTCTCCAATCTTCTCAAAACTCTGGATTCTGATAGAGGGCCACGAGACATGGACCTGGGTGCAAAAATTGAGGCTGTAGACCCTTCCAGAGCTGAGATATTGAAACTCAAAATTTTGACCAGAAAAAAAAATGACAGTGTTACCCCTTATGTTTTTTTTCGGGGGGTGAAAAATTAAGTTTCTCCAATTTTCTCAAAACTCTGGATTCTGATAGAGGGCCACGAGACATGGACCTGGGTGCAAAAATTGAGGCTGTAGACCCTTCCAGAGCTGAGATATTGAAACTCAAAATTTTGACCAGAAAAAAAAAATGAGAGTGTTACCCCTTACGTTTTTTTTCGGGGGGTGAAAAATTAAGTTTCTCCAATCTTCTCAAAACTCTGGATTCTGATAGAGGGCCACAAGACATGGACCTGGGTGCAAAAATTCAGGCTGTAGACCCTTCCAGGGCTGAGATATTGAAACTCAAAATTTTGACCAGAAAAAAAAATGACAGTGTTACCCCTTATGTTTTTTTTTTCGGGTGGTGAAAAATTAAGTTTCTCCAATCTTCTCAAAACTCTGGATTCTGATAGAGGGCCACGGGACATGGACCTGGGTGCAATAATTGAGGCTGTAGACCCTTCCAGAGCTGAGATATTGAAACTCAAAATTTTGACCAGAAAAAAAAAATGACAGTGTTACCCCTTACGTTTTTTTTTCGGGGGGTGAAAAATTAATTTTCTCCAATCTTCTCAAAACTCTGGATTTTGATAGAGGGTCACGAGACATGGACCTGGGTGCAAAAATTGAGGCTGTAGACCCTTCCAGGGCTGAGATATTGAAACTCAATATTTTGACCAGAAAAAAAATGACAGTGTTACCCCTTACGTTTTTTTTTTCGGGGGGTGGAAAATTAAGTTTCTCCAATTTTCTCAAAACTCTGGATTCTGATAGGGGGTCACGAGACATGGACCTGGGTGCAAAAATTGTGGCTGTAGACCCTTCTAGAGCTGCGATATTGAAACTCAAAATTTTGACCAGAAAAAAAAATGACAGTGTTACCCCTTACGTTTTTTTTCGGGGGGTGAAAAATTAAATTTCTCCAATCTTCTCAAAACTCTGGATTCTGATAGAGGGCCACGAGACATGGACCTGGGTGCAAAAATTTAGGCTGTAGACCCTTCCAGAGCTGAGATATTGAAACTCAAAATTTTGACCAGAAAAAAAAATGACAGTGTTACCCCTTATGTTTTTTTTTTTCGGGGGGTGAAAAATTAAGTTTCTCCAATCTTCTCAAAACTCTGGATTCTGATAGAGGGCCACAAGACATGGACCTGGGTGCAAAAATTGAGGCTGTAGACCCTTCCAGAGCTGAGATATTGAAACTCAAAATTTTGACCAGAAAAAAAAATGACAGTGTTACCCCTTATGTTTTTTTTTCGGGGGGTGAAAAATTAAGTTTCTCCAATTTTCTCAAAACTCTGGATTCTGATAGAGGGCCACGAGACATGGACCTGGGTGCAAAAATTGAGGCTGTAGACCCTTCCAGAGCTGAGATATTGAAACTCAAAATTTTGACCAGAAAAAAAAAATGAGAGTGTTACCCCTTACGTTTTTTTTCGGGGGGTGAAAAATTAAGTTTCTCCAATCTTCTCAAAACTCTGGATTCTGATAGAGGGCCACAAGACATGGACCTGGGTGCAAAAATTCAGGCTGTAGACCCTTCCAGGGCTGAGATATTGAAACTCAAAATTTTGACCAGAAAAAAAAAAATGACAGTGTTACCCCTTATGTTTTTTTTTTTTCGGGTGGTGAAAAATTAAGTTTCTCCAATCTTCTCAAAACTCTGGATTCTGATAGAGGGCCACGGGACATGGACCTGGGTGCAATAATTGAGGCTGTAGACCCTTCCAGAGCTGAGATATTGAAACTCAAAATTTTGACCAGAAAAAAAAAAATAACAGTGTTACCCCTTATGTTTTTTTTTCGGGGGGTGAAAAATTAAGTTTCTCCAATCTTCTTAAAACTCTGGATTCTGATAGAGGGCCACGAGACATGGACCTGGGTGCAAAAATTGAGGCTGTAGACCCTTCCAGAGCTGAGATATTGAAACTCAAAATTTTGACCAGAAAAAAAAAAATAACAGTGTTACCCCTTATGTTTTTTTTTCGGGGGGTGAAAAATTAAGTTTCTCCAATCTTCTTAAAACTCTGGATTCTGATAGAGGGCCACGAGACATGGACCTGGGTGCAAAAATTGAGGCTGTAGACCCTTCCAGAGCTGAGATATTGAAACTCAAAATTTTGACCAGAAAAAAAAAATGACAGTGTTACCCCTTATGTTTTTTTTCGGGGGGTGAAAAATTAAGTTTCTCCAATCTTCTCAAAACTCTGGATTCTGATAGAGGGCCACGAGACATGGACCTGGGTGCAAAAAAGAGGCCGTAGACCCTTCCAGAGCTGAGATATTGAAACTTAAAATTTTGACCAGAAAAAAAAAATGACAGTGTTACCCCTTACCTTTTTTTTCGGGGGGTGAAAAATTAAGTTTCTCCAATCTTCTCAAAACTCTGGATTCTGATAGAGGGCCACAAGACATGGACCTGGGTGCAAAAATTCAGGCTGTAGACCCTTCCAGGGCTGAGATATTGAAACTCAATATTTTGACCAGAAAAAAAAATGACAGTGTTACCCCTTACGTTTTTTTTTTTCGGGGGGTGAAAAATTAAGTTTCTCCAATCTTCTCAAAACTCTGGATTCTGATAGAGGGCCACGAGACATGGACCTGGGTGCAAAAATTGAGGCTGTAGACTCTTCCAGAGCTGAGATATTGAAACTCAAAATTTTGACCAGAAAAAAAAATGACAGTGTTACCCCTTACGTTTTTTTTTTCGGGGGGGTGAAAAATTAAGTTTCTCCAATCTTCTCAAAACTCAGGATTCTGATAGAGGGCCACGAGACATGGACCTGGGTGCAAAAATTTAGGCTGTAGACCCTTCCAGAGCTGAGATATTGAAACTCAAAATTTTGACCAGAAAAAAAATGACAGTGTTACCCCTTACGTTTTTTTTCGGGGGGTGAAAAATTAAGTTTCTCCAATCTTCTCAAAACTCTGGATTCTGATAGAGGGCCACGAGACATGGACCTGGGTGCAAAAATTGAGGCTGTAGACCCTTCCAGAGCTGAGATATTGAAACTCAAAATTTTGACCAGAAAAAAAAATGACAGTGTTACCCCTTATGTTTTTTTTCGGGGGGTGAAAAATTAAGTTTCTCCAATTTTCTCAAAACTCTGGATTCTGATAGAGGGCCACGAGACATGGACCTGGGTGCAAAAATTGAGGCTGTAGACCCTTCCAGAGCTGAGATATTGAAACTCAAAATTTTGACCAGAAAAAAAAAATGAGAGTGTTACCCCTTACGTTTTTTTTCGGGGGGTGAAAAATTAAGTTTCTCCAATCTTCTCAAAACTCTGGATTCTGATAGAGGGCCACAAGACATGGACCTGGGTGCAAAAATTCAGGCTGTAGACCCTTCCAGGGCTGAGATATTGAAACTCAAAATTTTGACCAGAAAAAAAAAATGACAGTGTTACCCCTTATGTTTTTTTTTTCGGGTGGTGAAAAATTAAGTTTCTCCAATCTTCTCAAAACTCTGGATTCTGATAGAGGGCCACGGGACATGGACCTGGGTGCAATAATTGAGGCTGTAGACCCTTCCAGAGCTGAGATATTGAAACTCAAAATTTTGACCAGAAAAAAAAATGACAGTGTTACCCCTTACGTTTTTTTTTCGGGGGGTGAAAAATTAATTTTCTCCAATCTTCTCAAAACTCTGGATTTTGATAGAGGGTCACGAGACATGGACCTGGGTGCAAAAATTGAGGCTGTAGACCCTTCCAGGGCTGAGATATTGAAACTCAATATTTTGACCAGAAAAAAAATGACAGTGTTACCCCTTACGTTTTTTTTTTCGGGGGGTGGAAAATTAAGTTTCTCCAATTTTCTCAAAACTCTGGATTCTGATAGGGGGTCACGAGACATGGACCTGGGTGCAAAAATTGTGGCTGTAGACCCTTCTAGAGCTGCGATATTGAAACTCAAAATTTTGACCAGAAAAAAAAATGACAGTGTTACCCCTTACGTTTTTTTTCGGGGGGTGAAAAATTAAATTTCTCCAATCTTCTCAAAACTCTGGATTCTGATAGAGGGCCACGAGACATGGACCTGGGTGCAAAAATTTAGGCTGTAGACCCTTCCAGAGCTGAGATATTGAAACTCAAAATTTTGACCAGAAAAAAAAAATGACAGTGTTACCCCTTATGTTTTTTTTTTTTCGGGGGGTGAAAAATTAAGTTTCTCCAATCTTCTCAAAACTCTGGATTCTGATAGAGGGCCACAAGACATGGACCTGGGTGCAAAAATTGAGGCTGTAGACCCTTCCAGAGCTGAGATATTGAAACTCAAAATTTTGACCAGAAAAAAAAATGACAGTGTTACCCCTTATGTTTTTTTTTCGGGGGGTGAAAAATTAAGTTTCTCCAATTTTCTCAAAACTCTGGATTCTGATAGAGGGCCACGAGACATGGACCTGGGTGCAAAAATTGAGGCTGTAGACCCTTCCAGAGCTGAGATATTGAAACTCAAAATTTTGACCAGAAAAAAAAAATGAGAGTGTTACCCCTTACGTTTTTTTTCGGGGGGTGAAAAATTAAGTTTCTCCAATCTTCTCAAAACTCTGGATTCTGATAGAGGGCCACAAGACATGGACCTGGGTGCAAAAATTCAGGCTGTAGACCCTTCCAGGGCTGAGATATTGAAACTCAAAATTTTGACCAGAAAAAAAAAAATGACAGTGTTACCCCTTATGTTTTTTTTTTTCGGGTGGTGAAAAATTAAGTTTCTCCAATCTTCTCAAAACTCTGGATTCTGATAGAGGGCCACGGGACATGGACCTGGGTGCAATAATTGAGGCTGTAGACCCTTCCAGAGCTGAGATATTGAAACTCAAAATTTTGACCAGAAAAAAAAATGACAGTGTTACCCCTTACGTTTTTTTTTCGGGGGGTGAAAAATTAATTTTCTCCAATCTTCTCAAAACTCTGGATTTTGATAGAGGGTCACGAGACATGGACCTGGGTGCAAAAATTGAGGCTGTAGACTCTTCCAGAGCTGAGATATTGAAAACTCAAAATTTTGACCAGAAAAAAAATGACAGTGTTACCCCTTACGTTTTTTTTTTCGGGGGGTGGAAAATTAAGTTTCTCCAATTTTCTCAAAACTCTGGATTCTGATAGGGGGCCACGAGACATGGACCTGGGTGCAAAAATTGTGGCTGTAGACCCTTCTAGAGCTGCGATATTGAAACTCAAAATTTTGACCAGAAAAAAAAATGACAGTGTTACCCCTTACGTTTTTTTTCGGGGGGTGAAAAATTAAATTTCTCCAATCTTCTCAAAACTCTGGATTCTGATAGAGGGCCACGAGACATGGACCTGGGTGCAAAAATTTAGGCTGTAGACCCTTCCAGAGCTGAGATATTGAAACTCAAAATTTTGACCAGAAAAAAAAAATGACAGTGTTACCCCTTATGTTTTTTTTTTTCGGGGGGTGAAAAATTAAGTTTCTCCAATCTTCTCAAAACTCTGGATTCTGATAGAGGGCCACAAGACATGGACCTGGGTGCAAAAATTGAGGCTGTAGACCCTTCCAGAGCTGAGATATTGAAACTCAAAATTTTGACCAGAAAAAAAAATGACAGTGTTACCCCTTATGTTTTTTTTTCGGGGGGTGAAAAATTAAGTTTCTCCAATCTTCTCAAAACTCTGGATTCTGATAGAGGGCCACGAGACATGGACCTGGGTGCAAAAATTGAGGCTGTAGACCCTTCCAGAGCTGAGATATTGAAACTCAAAATTTTGACCAGAAAAAAAAATGACAGTGTTACCCCTTACGTTTTTTTTTTCGGGGGGTGAAAAATTAAGTTTCTCCAATTTTCTCAAAACTCTGGATTCTGATGGCCACGAGACATGGACCTGGGTGCAAAAATTGAGGCTGTAGACCCTTCCAGAGCTGAGATATTGAAACTCAAAATTTTGACCAGAAAAAAAATGACAGTGTTACCCCTTACGTCTTTTTTTTCGGGGGGTGAAAAATTAAGTTTCTCCAATCTTCTCAAAACTCTGGATTCTGATAGAGGGTCACGAGACATGGACCTGGGTGCAAAAATTGAGGCTGTAGACTCTTCCAGAGCTGAGATATTGAAACTCAAAATTTTGACCAGAAAAAAAAAATGACAGTGTTACCCCTTACGTTTTTTTTTTCGGGGGGTGAAAAATTAAGTTTCTCCAATTTTCTCAAAACTCTGGATTCTGATAGAGGGCCACGAGACATGGACCTGGGTGCAAAAATTGAGGCTGTAGACCCTTCCAGAGCTGAGATATTGAAACTCAAAATTTTGACCAGAAAAAAAAATGACAGTGTTACCCCTTACGTTTTTTTTTGGGGGGTGAAAAATTAAGTTTCTCCAATTTTCTCAAAACTCTGGATTCTGATAGAGGGCCACGAGACATGGACCTGGGTGCAAAATTTAGGCTGTAGACCCTTCCAGAGCTGAGATATTGAAACTCAAAATTTTGACCAGAAAAAAAAAGACAGTGTTACCCCTTACGTTTTTTTCGGGGGGTGAAAAATTAAGTTTCTCCAATCTTCTCAAAACTCTGGATTCTGATAGAGGGCCACGAGACATGGACCTGGGTGCAAAAATTGAGGCTGTAGACCCTTCCAGAGCTGAGATATTGAAACTCAAAATTTTGACCAGAAAAAAAAATGACAGTGTTACCCCTTATGTTTTTTTTCGGGGGGTGAAAAATTAAGTTTCTCCAATCTTCTCAAAACTCTGGATTCTGATAGAGGGCCACGAGACATGGACCTGGGTGCAAAAATTGAGGCTGTAGACCCTTCCAGAGCTGAGATATTGAAACTCAAAATTTTGACCAGAAAAAAAAATGACAGTGTTACCCCTTATGTTTTTTTTTTTGGGGGGGGGGGGGGGGGGGGGTGAAAAATTAAGTTTCTCCAATCTTCTCAAAACTCTGGATTCTGATAGAGGGCCACGAGACATGGACCTGGGTGCAAAAATTTAGGCTGTAGACCCTTCCAGAGCTGAGATATTGAAACTCAAAATTTTGACCAGAAAAAAAAATGACAGTGTTACCCCTTACGTTTTTTTTCGGGGGGTGAAAAATTAAGTTTCTCCAATCTTCTCAAAACTCTGGATTCTGATAGAGGGCCACGAGACATGGACCTGGGTGCAAAAATTGAGGCTGTAGACCCTTCCAGAGCTGAGATATTGAAACTCAAAATTTTGACCAGAAAAAAAAAATGACAGTGTTACCCCTTATGTTTTTTTTTCGGGGGGTGAAAAATTAAGTTTCTCCAATCTTCTCAAAACTCTGGATTCTGATAGAGGGCCACGAGACATGGACCTGGGTGCAAAAATTGAGGCTGTAGACCCTTCCAGAGCTGAGATATTGAAACTCAAAATTTTGACCAGAAAAAAAAAATGACAGTGTTACCCCTTATGTTTTTTTTCGGGGGGTGAAAAATTAAGTTTCTCCAATCTTCTCAAAACTCTGGATTCTGATAGAGGGCCACGAGACATGGACCTGGGCGCAAAAATTGAGGCCGTAGACCCTTCCAGAGCTGAGATATTGAAACTCAAAATTTTGACCAGAAAAAAAAATGACAGTGTTACCCCTTACGTTTTTTTTCGGGGGGTGAAAAATTAAGTTTCTCCAATCTTCTCAAAACTCTGGATTCTGATAGAGGGCCACAAGACATGGACCTGGGTGCAAAAATTCAGGCTGTAGACCCTTCCAGGGCTGAGATATTGAAACTCAAAATTTTGACCAGAAAAAAAAAATGACAGTGTTACCCCTTACGTTTTTTTTTCGGGGGGTGAAAAATTAAGTTTCTCCAATCTTCTTAAAACTCTGGATTCTGATAGAGGGTCACGAGACATGGACCTGGGTGCAAAAATTGAGGCTGTAGACTCTTCCAGAGCTGAGATATTGAAACTCAAAATTTTGACCAGAAAAAAAAATGACAGTGTTACCCCTTACGTTTTTTTTTTTTCGGGGGGTGAAAAATTAAGTTTCTCCAATTTTCTCAAAACTCTGGATTCTGATAGAGGGCCACGAGACATGGACCTGGGTGCAAAAATTGAGGCTGTAGACCCTTCCAGAGCTGAGATATTGAAACTCAAAATTTTGACCAGAAAAAAAAATGACAGTGTTACCCCTTACGGTTTTTTTTTCGGGGGGTGAAAAATTAAGTTTCTCCAATCTTCTCAAAACTCTGGATTCTGATAGAGGGCCACGAGACATGAACCTGGGTGCAAAAATTGAGGCTGTAGACTCTTCCAGAGCTGAGATATTGAAACTCAAAATTTTGACCAGAAAAAAAAATGACAGTGTTACCCCTTACGTTTTTTTTCGGGGGGTGAAACATTAAGTTTCTCCAATCTTCTCAAAACTCTGGATTCTGATAGAGGGCCACAAGACATGGACCTGGGTGCAAAAATTCAGGCTGTAGACCCTTCCAGGGCTGAGATATTGAAACTCAAAATTTTGACCAGAAAAAAAAAATGACAGTGTTACCCCTTACGTTTTTTTTTCGGGGGGTGAAAAATTAAGTTTCTCCAATTTTCTCAAAACTCTGGATTCTGATAGAGGGCCACGAGACATGGACCTGGGTGCAAAAATTTAGGCTGTAGACTCTTCCAGAGCTGAGATATTGAAACTCAAAATTTTGACCAGAAAAAAAAAATGACAGTGTTACCCCTTAGGTTTTTTTTCGGGGGGTGAAAAATTAAGTTTCTCCAATCTTCTCAAAACTCTGGATTCTGATAGAGGGCCACAAGACATGGACCTGGGTGCAAAAATTCAGGCTGTAGACCCTTCCAGGGCTGAGATATTGAAACTCAAAATTTTGACCAGAAAAAAAAATGACAGTGTTACCCCTTACGTTTTTTTTTCGGGGGGTGAAAAATTAAGTTTCTCCAATCTTCTCAAAACTCTGGATTCTGATAGAGGGTCACGAGACATGGACCTGGGTGCAAAAATTGAGGCTGTAGACTCTTCCAGAGCTGAGATATTGAAACTCAAAATTTTGACCAGAAAAAAAAAATGACAGTGTTACCCCTTACGTTTTTTTTTTTTTCGGGGGGTGAAAAATTAAGTTTCTCCAATTTTCTCAAAACTCTGGATTCTGATAGAGGGCCACGAGACATGGACCTGGGTGCAAAAATTGAGGCTGTAGACCCTTCTAGAGCTGAGATATTGAAACTCAAAATTTTGACCAGAAAAAAAAATGACAGTGTTACCCCTTACGTTTTTTTTTTCGGGGGGGTGAAAAATTAAGTTTCTCCAATCTTCTCAAAACTCAGGATTCTGATAGAGGGCCACGAGACATGGACCTGGGTGCAAAAATTTAGGCTGTAGACCCTTCCAGAGCTGAGATATTGAAACTCAAAATTTTGACCAGAAAAAAAATGACAGTGTTACCCCTTACGTTTTTTTTCGGGGGGTGAAAAATTAAGTTTCTCCAATTTTCTCAAAACTCAGGATTCTGATAGAGGGCCACGAGACATGGACCTGGGTGCAAAAATTTAGGCTGTAGACCCTTCCAGAGCTGAGATATTGAAACTCAAAATTTTGACCAGAAAAAAAATGACAGTGTTACCCCTTACGTTTTTTTTCGGGGGGTGAAAAATTAAGTTTCTCCAATTTTCTCAAAACTCTGGATTCTGATAGAGGGCCACGAGACATGGACCTGGGTGCAAAAATTGAGGCTGTAGACCCTTCCAGAGCTGAGATATTGAAACTCAAAATTTTGACCAGAAAAAAAAATGACAGTGTTACCCCTTATGTTTTTTTTCGGGGGGTGAAAAATTAAGTTTCTCCAATTTTCTCAAAACTCTGGATTCTGATAGAGGGCCACGAGACATGGACCTGGGTGCAAAAATTGAGGCTGTAGACCCTTCCAGAGCTGAGATATTGAAACTCAAAATTTTGACCAGAAAAAAAAAATGAGAGTGTTACCCCTTACGTTTTTTTTCGGGGGGTGAAAAATTAAGTTTCTCCAATCTTCTCAAAACTCTGGATTCTGATAGAGGGCCACAAGACATGGACCTGGGTGCAAAAATTCAGGCTGTAGACCCTTCCAGGGCTGAGATATTGAAACTCAAAATTTTGACCAGAAAAAAAATGACAGTGTTACCCCTTACGTTTTTTTTCGGGGGGTGAAAAATTAAGTTTCTCCAATTTTCTCAAAACTCTGGATTCTGATAGAGGGCCACGAGACATGGACCTGGGTGCAAAAATTGAGGCTGTAGACCCTTCCAGAGCTGAGATATTGAAACTCAAAATTTTGACCAGAAAAAAAAATGACAGTGTTACCCCTTATGTTTTTTTTCGGGGGGTGAAAAATTAAGTTTCTCCAATTTTCTCAAAACTCTGGATTCTGATAGAGGGCCACGAGACATGGACCTGGGTGCAAAAATTGAGGCTGTAGACCCTTCCAGAGCTGAGATATTGAAACTCAAAATTTTGACCAGAAAAAAAAAATGAGAGTGTTACCCCTTACGTTTTTTTTCGGGGGGTGAAAAATTAAGTTTCTCCAATCTTCTCAAAACTCTGGATTCTGATAGAGGGCCACAAGACATGGACCTGGGTGCAAAAATTCAGGCTGTAGACCCTTCCAGGGCTGAGATATTGAAACTCAAAATTTTGACCAGAAAAAAAAAATGACAGTGTTACCCCTTATGTTTTTTTTTTCGGGTGGTGAAAAATTAAGTTTCTCCAATCTTCTCAAAACTCTGGATTCTGATAGAGGGCCACGGGACATGGACCTGGGTGCAATAATTGAGGCTGTAGACCCTTCCAGAGCTGAGATATTGAAACTCAAAATTTTGACCAGAAAAAAAAAATGACAGTGTTACCCCTTACGTTTTTTTTTCGGGGGGTGAAAAATTAATTTTCTCCAATCTTCTCAAAACTCTGGATTTTGATAGAGGGTCACGAGACATGGACCTGGGTGCAAAAATTGAGGCTGTAGACCCTTCCAGGGCTGAGATATTGAAACTCAATATTTTGACCAGAAAAAAAATGACAGTGTTACCCCTTACGTTTTTTTTTTCGGGGGGTGGAAAATTAAGTTTCTCCAATTTTCTCAAAACTCTGGATTCTGATAGGGGGCCACGAGACATGGACCTGGGTGCAAAAATTGTGGCTGTAGACCCTTCTAGAGCTGCGATATTGAAACTCAAAATTTTGACCAGAAAAAAAAATGACAGTGTTACCCCTTACGTTTTTTTTCGGGGGGTGAAAAATTAAATTTCTCCAATCTTCTCAAAACTCTGGATTCTGATAGAGGGCCACGAGACATGGACCTGGGTGCAAAAATTTAGGCTGTAGACCCTTCCAGAGCTGAGATATTGAAACTCAAAATTTTGACCAGAAAAAAAAAATGACAGTGTTACCCCTTATGTTTTTTTTTTCGGGGGGTGAAAAATTAAGTTTCTCCAATCTTCTCAAAACTCTGGATTCTGATAGAGGGCCACAAGACATGGACCTGGGTGCAAAAATTGAGGCTGTAGACCCTTCCAGAGCTGAGATATTGAAACTCAAAATTTTGACCAGAAAAAAAAATGACAGTGTTACCCCTTATGTTTTTTTTTCGGGGGGTGAAAAATTAAGTTTCTCCAATTTTCTCAAAACTCTGGATTCTGATAGAGGGCCACGAGACATGGACCTGGGTGCAAAAATTGAGGCTGTAGACCCTTCCAGAGCTGAGATATTGAAACTCAAAATTTTGACCAGAAAAAAAAAATGAGAGTGTTACCCCTTACGTTTTTTTTCGGGGGGTGAAAAATTAAGTTTCTCCAATCTTCTCAAAACTCTGGATTCTGATAGAGGGCCACAAGACATGGACCTGGGTGCAAAAATTCAGGCTGTAGACCCTTCCAGGGCTGAGATATTGAAACTCAAAATTTTGACCAGAAAAAAAAAAATGACAGTGTTACCCCTTATGTTTTTTTTTTCGGGTGGTGAAAAATTAAGTTTCTCCAATCTTCTCAAAACTCTGGATTCTGATAGAGGGCCACGGGACATGGACCTGGGTGCAATAATTGAGGCTGTAGACCCTTCCAGAGCTGAGATATTGAAACTCAAAATTTTGACCAGAAAAAAAAAATGACAGTGTTACCCCTTACGTTTTTTTTTCGGGGGGTGAAAAATTAATTTTCTCCAATCTTCTCAAAACTCTGGATTTTGATAGAGGGTCACGAGACATGGACCTGGGTGCAAAAATTGAGGCTGTAGACTCTTCCAGAGCTGAGATATTGAAAACTCAAAATTTTGACCAGAAAAAAAATGACAGTGTTACCCCTTACGTTTTTTTTTTCGGGGGGTGGAAAATTAAGTTTCTCCAATTTTCTCAAAACTCTGGATTCTGATAGGGGGCCACGAGACATGGACCTGGGTGCAAAAATTGTGGCTGTAGACCCTTCTAGAGCTGCGATATTGAAACTCAAAATTTTGACCAGAAAAAAAAATGACAGTGTTACCCCTTACGTTTTTTTTCGGGGGGTGAAAAATTAAATTTCTCCAATCTTCTCAAAACTCTGGATTCTGATAGAGGGCCACGAGACATGGACCTGGGTGCAAAAATTTAGGCTGTAGACCCTTCCAGAGCTGAGATATTGAAACTCAAAATTTTGACCAGAAAAAAAAAATGACAGTGTTACCCCTTATGTTTTTTTTTTCGGGGGGTGAAAAATTAAGTTTCTCCAATCTTCTCAAAACTCTGGATTCTGATAGAGGGCCACAAGACATGGACCTGGGTGCAAAAATTGAGGCTGTAGACCCTTCCAGAGCTGAGATATTGAAACTCAAAATTTTGACCAGAAAAAAAAATGACAGTGTTACCCCTTATGTTTTTTTTTCGGGGGGTGAAAAATTAAGTTTCTCCAATCTTCTCAAAACTCTGGATTCTGATAGAGGGCCACGAGACATGGACCTGGGTGCAAAAATTGAGGCTGTAGACTCTTCCAGAGCTGAGATATTGAAACTCAAAATTTTGACCAGAAAAAAAAAAATGACAGTGTTACCCCTTAGGTTTTTTTTCGGGGGGTGAAAAATTAAGTTTCTCCAATCTTCTCAAAACTCTGGATTCTGATAGAGGGCCACAAGACATGGACCTGGGTGCAAAAATTCAGGCTGTAGACCCTTCCAGGGCTGAGATATTGAAACTCAAAATTTTGACCAGAAAAAAAAATGACAGTGTTACCCCTTACGTTTTTTTTTCGGGGGGTGAAAAATTAAGTTTCTCCAATCTTCTCAAAACTCTGGATTCTGATAGAGGGTCACGAGACATGGACCTGGGTGCAAAAATTGAGGCTGTAGACTCTTCCAGAGCTGAGATATTGAAACTCAAAATTTTGACCAGAAAAAAAAATGACAGTGTTACCCCTTACGTTTTTTTTTTTTCGGGGGGTGAAAAATTAAGTTTCTCCAATTTTCTCAAAACTCTGGATTCTGATAGAGGGCCACGAGACATGGACCTGGGTGCAAAAATTGAGGCTGTAGACCCTTCTAGAGCTGAGATATTGAAACTCAAAATTTTGACCAGAAAAAAAAATGACAGTGTTACCCCTTACGTTTTTTTTTCGGGGGGTGAAAAATTAAGTTTCTCCAATTTTCTCAAAACTCTGGATTCTGATAGAGGGCCACGAGACATGGACCTGGGTGCAAAAATTTAGGCTGTAGACCCTTCCAGAGCTGAGATATTGAAACTCAAAATTTTGACCAGAAAAAAAAAAATGACAGTGTTACCCCTTATGTTTTTTTTTGGGGGGGTGAAAAATTAAGTTTCTCCAATCTTCTCAAAACTCTGGATTCTGATAGAGGGCCACGAGACATGGACCTGGGTGCAAAAATTGAGGCTGTAGACCCTTCCAGAGCTGAGATATTGAAACTCAAAATTTTGACCAGAAAAAAAAAAATAACAGTGTTACCCCTTATGTTTTTTTTTCGGGGGGTGAAAAATTAAGTTTCTCCAATCTTCTTAAAACTCTGGATTCTGATAGAGGGCCACGAGACATGGACCTGGGTGCAAAAATTGAGGCTGTAGACCCTTCCAGAGCTGAGATATTGAAACTCAAAATTTTGACCAGAAAAAAAAAATGACAGTGTTACCCCTTATGTTTTTTTTCGGGGGGTGAAAAATTAAGTTTCTCCAATCTTCTCAAAACTCTGGATTCTGATAGAGGGCCACGAGACATGGACCTGGGTGCAAAAAAGAGGCCGTAGACCCTTCCAGAGCTGAGATATTGAAACTTAAAATTTTGACCAGAAAAAAAAAATGACAGTGTTACCCCTTACGTTTTTTTTCGGGGGGTGAAAAATTAAGTTTCTCCAATCTTCTCAAAACTCTGGATTCTGATAGAGGGCCACAAGACATGGACCTGGGTGCAAAAATTCAGGCTGTAGACCCTTCCAGGGCTGAGATATTGAAACTCAATATTTTGACCAGAAAAAAAAATGACAGTGTTACCCCTTACGTTTTTTTTTTCGGGGGGTGAAAAATTAAGTTTCTCCAATCTTCTCAAAACTCTGGATTCTGATAGAGGGCCACGAGACATGGACCTGGGTGCAAAAATTGAGGCTGTAGACTCTTCCAGAGCTGAGATATTGAAACTCAAAATTTTGACCAGAAAAAAAAATGACAGTGTTACCCCTTACGTTTTTTTTTTCGGGGGGGGTGAAAAATTAAGTTTCTCCAATCTTCTCAAAACTCAGGATTCTGATAGAGGGCCACGAGACATGGACCTGGGTGCAAAAATTTAGGCTGTAGACCCTTCCAGAGCTGAGATATTGAAACTCAAAATTTTGACCAGAAAAAAAATGACAGTGTTACCCCTTACGTTTTTTTTCGGGGGGTGAAAAATTAAGTTTCTCCAATCTTCTCAAAACTCTGGATTCTGATAGAGGGCCACGAGACATGGACCTGGGTGCAAAAATTGAGGCTGTAGACCCTTCCAGAGCTGAGATATTGAAACTCAAAATTTTGACCAAAAAAAAAATGACAGTGTTACCCCTTATGTTTTTTTTCGGGGGGTGAAAAATTAAGTTTCTCCAATTTTCTCAAAACTCTGGATTCTGATAGAGGGCCACGAGACATGGACCTGGGTGCAAAAATTGAGGCTGTAGACCCTTCCAGAGCTGAGATATTGAAACTCAAAATTTTGACCAGAAAAAAAAAATGAGAGTGTTACCCCTTACGTTTTTTTTCGGGGGGTGAAAAATTAAGTTTCTCCAATCTTCTCAAAACTCTGGATTCTGATAGAGGGCCACAAGACATGGACCTGGGTGCAAAAATTCAGGCTGTAGACCCTTCCAGGGCTGAGATATTGAAACTCAAAATTTTGACCAGAAAAAAAAAATGACAGTGTTACCCCTTATGTTTTTTTTTTCGGGTGGTGAAAAATTAAGTTTCTCCAATCTTCTCAAAACTCTGGATTCTGATAGAGGGCCACGGGACATGGACCTGGGTGCAATAATTGAGGCTGTAGACCCTTCCAGAGCTGAGATATTGAAACTCAAAATTTTGACCAGAAAAAAAAAATGACAGTGTTACCCCTTACGTTTTTTTTTCGGGGGGTGAAAAATTAATTTTCTCCAATCTTCTCAAAACTCTGGATTTTGATAGAGGGTCACGAGACATGGACCTGGGTGCAAAAATTGAGGCTGTAGACCCTTCCAGGGCTGAGATATTGAAACTCAATATTTTGACCAGAAAAAAAATGACAGTGTTACCCCTTACGTTTTTTTTTTCGGGGGGTGGAAAATTAAGTTTCTCCAATTTTCTCAAAACTCTGGATTCTGATAGGGGGCCACGAGACATGGACCTGGGTGCAAAAATTGTGGCTGTAGACCCTTCTAGAGCTGCGATATTGAAACTCAAAATTTTGACCAGAAAAAAAAATGACAGTGTTACCCCTTACGTTTTTTTTCGGGGGGTGAAAAATTAAATTTCTCCAATCTTCTCAAAACTCTGGATTCTGATAGAGGGCCACGAGACATGGACCTGGGTGCAAAAATTTAGGCTGTAGACCCTTCCAGAGCTGAGATATTGAAACTCAAAATTTTGACCAGAAAAAAAAAATGACAGTGTTACCCCTTATGTTTTTTTTTTTCGGGGGGTGAAAAATTAAGTTTCTCCAATCTTCTCAAAACTCTGGATTCTGATAGAGGGCCACAAGACATGGACCTGGGTGCAAAAATTGAGGCTGTAGACCCTTCCAGAGCTGAGATATTGAAACTCAAAATTTTGACCAGAAAAAAAAATGACAGTGTTACCCCTTATGTTTTTTTTTCGGGGGGTGAAAAATTAAGTTTCTCCAATTTTCTCAAAACTCTGGATTCTGATAGAGGGCCACGAGACATGGACCTGGGTGCAAAAATTGAGGCTGTAGACCCTTCCAGAGCTGAGATATTGAAACTCAAAATTTTGACCAGAAAAAAAAAATGAGAGTGTTACCCCTTACGTTTTTTTTCGGGGGGTGAAAAATTAAGTTTCTCCAATCTTCTCAAAACTCTGGATTCTGATAGAGGGCCACAAGACATGGACCTGGGTGCAAAAATTCAGGCTGTAGACCCTTCCAGGGCTGAGATATTGAAACTCAAAATTTTGACCAGAAAAAAAAAATGACAGTGTTACCCCTTATGTTTTTTTTTTTCGGGTGGTGAAAAATTAAGTTTCTCCAATCTTCTCAAAACTCTGGATTCTGATAGAGGGCCACGGGACATGGACCTGGGTGCAATAATTGAGGCTGTAGACCCTTCCAGAGCTGAGATATTGAAACTCAAAATTTTGACCAGAAAAAAAAAATGACAGTGTTACCCCTTACGTTTTTTTTTCGGGGGGTGAAAAATTAATTTTCTCCAATCTTCTCAAAACTCTGGATTTTGATAGAGGGTCACGAGACATGGACCTGGGCAGTGGCGGTTCTACCTTGAATTACGCCCAGGGCGAGACCACCTTTGAGCGTTCGTTCAAGTTCGCCAAAACTTGAACGAAAAAACGTGACCAAATTCGTTCCGATTTCCCCATGGCTGTCGATGCTATACAACCATGCACTGCGCTCTCCACAATGACAAAGAAGTTTTAGTAATGTATTTCCACCACAGAAAAACGCTTGCTGAAGCTCTGCTAAAAGATTTATTTACGGAGAAGAGAAAAAACACCCAAGTGTTTGGGTGCACGTGCACTTCCATACTGAAAAGTTTATGAGCGCGCCTCTCGCGAGCGCGCAATGAGCGCGCTTCCCGTGCGCCTAATCGCCTATTTGAGGTAACGACCTCGAGCGCGCAAAAGACGCGAGACGTGAACTTATCAAGAGACCCCCTTGACATCGCTTCTGTGCGCGGCACCTTCTCAGCAAGCAGGGGCGCCATTGCCAATAATTGATTCGAAATTATGAAAAATAGAAAACCTTCGCGAGGATATTTTTTTAACTGCTCGTGCCGCCCCCCATGTGACATGAAGAAATGCCGCCCCGGGCGACTGCCCGGTTCGCCCGTGCCTAGAACCGCTACTGGACCTGGGTGCAAAAATTGAGGCTGTAGACTCTTCCAGAGCTGAGATATTGAAAACTCAAAATTTTGACCAGAAAAAAAATGACAGTGTTACCCCTTACGTTTTTTTTTTCGGGGGGTGGAAAATTAAGTTTCTCCAATTTTCTCAAAACTCTGGATTCTGATAGGGGGCCACGAGACATGGACCTGGGTGCAAAAATTGTGGCTGTAGACCCTTCTAGAGCTGCGATATTGAAACTCAAAATTTTGACCAGAAAAAAAAATGACAGTGTTACCCCTTACGTTTTTTTTCGGGGGGTGAAAAATTAAATTTCTCCAATCTTCTCAAAACTCTGGATTCTGATAGAGGGCCACGAGACATGGACCTGGGTGCAAAAATTTAGGCTGTAGACCCTTCCAGAGCTGAGATATTGAAACTCAAAATTTTGACCAGAAAAAAAAAATGACAGTGTTACCCCTTATGTTTTTTTTTTCGGGGGGTGAAAAATTAAGTTTCTCCAATCTTCTCAAAACTCTGGATTCTGATAGAGGGCCACAAGACATGGACCTGGGTGCAAAAATTGAGGCTGTAGACCCTTCCAGAGCTGAGATATTGAAACTCAAAATTTTGACCAGAAAAAAAAATGACAGTGTTACCCCTTATGTTTTTTTTTCGGGGGGTGAAAAATTAAGTTTCTCCAATCTTCTCAAAACTCTGGATTCTGATAGAGGGCCACGAGACATGGACCTGGGTGCAAAAATTGAGGCTGTAGACCCTTCCAGAGCTGAGATATTGAAACTCAAAATTTTGACCAGAAAAAAAAATGACAGTGTTACCCCTTACGTTTTTTTTTTCGGGGGGTGAAAAATTAAGTTTCTCCAATTTTCTCAAAACTCTGGATTCTGATAGAGGGCCACGAGACATGGACCTGGGTGCAAAAATTGAGGCTGTAGACCCTTCCAGAGCTGAGATATTGAAACTCAAAATTTTGACCAGAAAAAAAATGACAGTGTTACCCCTTACGTCTTTTTTTTCGGGGGGTGAAAAATTAAGTTTCTCCAATCTTCTCAAAACTCTGGATTCTGATAGAGGGTCACGAGACATGGACCTGGGTGCAAAAATTGAGGCTGTAGACTCTTCCAGAGCTGAGATATTGAAACTCAAAATTTTGACCAGAAAAAAAAAATGACAGTGTTACCCCTTACGTTTTTTTTTTTTCGGGGGGTGAAAAATTAAGTTTCTCCAATTTTCTCAAAACTCTGGATTCTGATAGAGGGCCACGAGACATGGACCTGGGTGCAAAAATTGAGGCTGTAGACCCTTCCAGAGCTGAGATATTGAAACTCAAAATTTTGACCAGAAAAAAAAATGACAGTGTTACCCCTTACGTTTTTTTTTGGGGGGTGAAAAATTAAGTTTCTCCAATTTTCTCAAAACTCTGGATTCTGATAGAGGGCCACGAGACATGGACCTGGGTGCAAAAATTGAGGCTGTAGACCCTTCCAGAGCTGAGATATTGAAACTCAAAATTTTGACCAGAAAAAAAAATGACAGTGTTACCCCTTATGTTTTTTTTTTGGGGGGGGGGGGGGGGGGTGAAAAATTAAGTTTCTCCAATCTTCTCAAAACTCTGGATTCTGATAGAGGGCCACGAGACATGGACCTGGGTGCAAAAATTTAGGCTGTAGACCCTTCCAGAGCTGAGATATTGAAACTCAAAATTTTGACCAGAAAAAAAAAAATGACAGTGTTACCCCTTACGTTTTTTTTCGGGGGGTGAAAAATTAAGTTTCTCCAATCTTCTCAAAACTCTGGATTCTGATAGAGGGCCACGAGACATGGACCTGGGTGCAAAAATTGAGGCTGTAGACCCTTCCAGAGCTGAGATATTGAAACTCAAAATTTTGACCAGAAAAAAAAAAATGACAGTGTTACCCCTTATGTTTTTTTTTCGGGGGGTGAAAAATTAAGTTTCTCCAATCTTCTCAAAACTCTGGATTCTGATAGAGGGCCACGAGACATGGACCTGGGTGCAAAAATTGAGGCTGTAGACCCTTCCAGAGCTGAGATATTGAAACTCAAAATTTTGACCAGAAAAAAAAAATGACAGTGTTACCCCTTATGTTTTTTTTCGGGGGGTGAAAAATTAAGTTTCTCCAATCTTCTCAAAACTCTGGATTCTGATAGAGGGCCACGAGACATGGACCTGGGCGCAAAAATTGAGGCCGTAGACCCTTCCAGAGCTGAGATATTGAAACTCAAAATTTTGACCAGAAAAAAAAATGACAGTGTTACCCCTTACGTTTTTTTTCGGGGGGTGAAAAATTAAGTTTCTCCAATCTTCTCAAAACTCTGGATTCTGATAGAGGGCCACAAGACATGGACCTGGGTGCAAAAATTCAGGCTGTAGACCCTTCCAGGGCTGAGATATTGAAACTCAAAATTTTGACCAGAAAAAAAAAATGACAGTGTTACCCCTTACGTTTTTTTTTCGGGGGGTGAAAAATTAAGTTTCTCCAATCTTCTTAAAACTCTGGATTCTGATAGAGGGTCACGAGACATGGACCTGGGTGCAAAAATTGAGGCTGTAGACTCTTCCAGAGCTGAGATATTGAAACTCAAAATTTTGACCAGAAAAAAAAATGACAGTGTTACCCCTTACGTTTTTTTTTTTTTCGGGGGGTGAAAAATTAAGTTTCTCCAATTTTCTCAAAACTCTGGATTCTGATAGAGGGCCACGAGACATGGACCTGGGTGCAAAAATTGAGGCTGTAGACCCTTCCAGAGCTGAGATATTGAAACTCAAAATTTTGACCAGAAAAAAAAATGACAGTGTTACCCCTTACGGTTTTTTTTTCGGGGGGTGAAAAATTAAGTTTCTCCAATCTTCTCAAAACTCTGGATTCTGATAGAGGGCCACGAGACATGAACCTGGGTGCAAAAATTGAGGCTGTAGACTCTTCCAGAGCTGAGATATTGAAACTCAAAATTTTGACCAGAAAAAAAAATGACAGTGTTACCCCTTACGTTTTTTTTCGGGGGGTGAAACATTAAGTTTCTCCAATCTTCTCAAAACTCTGGATTCTGATAGAGGGCCACAAGACATGGACCTGGGTGCAAAAATTCAGGCTGTAGACCCTTCCAGGGCTGAGATATTGAAACTCAAAATTTTGACCAGAAAAAAAAAATGACAGTGTTACCCCTTACGTTTTTTTTTCGGGGGGTGAAAAATTAAGTTTCTCCAATTTTCTCAAAACTCTGGATTCTGATAGAGGGCCACGAGACATGGACCTGGGTGCAAAAATTTAGGCTGTAGACCCTTCCAGAGCTGAGATATTGAAACTCAAAATTTTGACCAGAAAAAAAAAATGACAGTGTTACCCCTTATGTTTTTTTTTTTGGGGGGTGAAAAATTAAGTTTCTCCAATCTTCTCAAAACTCTGGATTCTGATAGAGGGCCACGAGACATGGACCTGGGTGCAAAAATTTAGGCTGTAGACCCTTCCAGAGCTGAGATATTGAAACTCAAAATTTTGACCAGAAAAAAAAAATGACAGTGTTACCCCTTACGTTTTTTTTCGGGGGGTGAAAAATTAAGTTTCTCCAATCTTCTCAAAACTCTGGATTCTGATAGAGGGCCACGAGACATGGACCTGGGTGCAAAAATTGAGGCTGTAGACCCTTCCAGAGCTGAGATATTGAAACTCAAAATTTTGACCAGAAAAAAAAAAATAACAGTGTTACCCCTTATGTTTTTTTTTCGGGGGGTGAAAAATTAAGTTTCTCCAATCTTCTTAAAACTCTGGATTCTGATAGAGGGCCACGAGACATGGACCTGGGTGCAAAAATTGAGGCTGTAGACCCTTCCAGAGCTGAGATATTGAAACTCAAAATTTTGACCAGAAAAAAAAAATGACAGTGTTACCCCTTATGTTTTTTTTCGGGGGGTGAAAAATTAAGTTTCTCCAATCTTCTCAAAACTCTGGATTCTGATAGAGGGCCACGAGACATGGACCTGGGTGCAAAAATTGAGGCCGTAGACCCTTCCAGAGCTGAGATATTGAAACTCAAAATTTTGACCAGAAAAAAAAATGACAGTGTTACCCCTTACGTTTTTTTTCGGGGGGTGAAAAATTAAGTTTCTCCAATCTTCTCAAAACTCTGGATTCTGATAGAGGGCCACAAGACATGGACCTGGGTGCAAAAATTCAGGCTGTAGACCCTTCCAGGGCTGAGATATTGAAACTCAAAATTTTGACCAGAAAAAAAAATGACAGTGTTACCCCTTACGTTTTTTTTTTCGGGGGGTGAAAAATTAAGTTTCTCCAATCTTCTCAAAACTCTGGATTCTGATAGAGGGTCACGAGACATGGACCTGGGTGCAAAAATTGAGGCTGTAGACTCTTCCAGAGCTGAGATATTGAAACTCAAAATTTTGACCAGAAAAAAAAAATGACAGTGTTACCCCTTACGTTTTTTTTTTTTTTTTCGGGGGGTGAAAAATTAAGTTTCTCCAATTTTCTCAAAACTCTGGATTCTGATAGAGGGCCACGAGACATGGACCTGGGTGCAAAAATTGAGGCTGTAGACCCTTCCAGAGCTGAGATATTGAAACTCAAAATTTTGACCAGAAAAAAAAATGACAGTGTTACCCCTTACGTTTTTTTTTCGGGGGGTGAAAAATTAAGTTTCTCCAATTTTCTCAAAACTCTGGATTCTGATAGAGGGCCACGAGACATGGACCTGGGTGCAAAAATTTAGGCTGTAGACCCTTCCAGAGCTGAGATATTGAAACTCAAAATTTTGACCAGAAAAAAAAAATGACAGTGTTACCCCTTATGTTTTTTTTTTCGGGGGGTGAAAAATTAAGTTTCTCCAATCTTCTCAAAACTCTGGATTCTGATAGAGGGCCACGAGACATGGACCTGGGTGCAAAAATTGAGGCTGTAGACCCTTCCAGAGCTGAGATATTGAAACTCAAAATTTTGACCAGAAAAAAAATGACAGTGTTACCCCTTATGTTTTTTTTTCGGGGGGTGAAAAATTAAGTTTCTCCAATCTTCTCAAAACTCTGGATTCTGATAGAGGGCCACGAGACATGGACCTGGGTGCAAAAATTGAGGCTGTAGACCCTTCCAGAGCTGAGATATTGAAACTTAAAATTTTGACCAGAAAAAAAAAATGACAGTGTTACCCCTTACGTTTTTTTTCGGGGGGTGAAAAATTAAGTTTCTCCAATCTTCTCAAAACTCTGGATTCTGATAGAGGGCCACAAGACATGGACCTGGGTGCAAAAATTCAGGCTGTAGACCCTTCCAGGGCTGAGATATTGAAACTCAAAATTTTGACCAGAAAAAAAAATGACAGTGTTACCCCTTACGTTTTTTTTTCGGGGGGTGAAAAATTAAGTTTCTCCAATCTTCTCAAAACTCTGGATTCTGATAGAGGGCCACGAGACATGGACCTGGGTGCAAAAATTGAGGCTGTAGACTCTTCCAGAGCTGAGATATTGAAACTCAAAATTTTGACCAGAAAAAAAAAAATGACAGTGTTACCCCTTACGTTTTTTTTTTTCGGGGGGTGAAAAATTAAGTTTCCCCAATTTTCTCAAAACTCTGGATTCTGATAGAGGGCCACGAGACATGGACCTGGGTGCAAAAATTGAGGCTGTAGACCCTTCCAGAGCTGAGATATTGAAACTCAAAATTTTGACCAGAAAAAAAAATGACAGTGTTACCCCTTACGGTTTTTTTTTCGGGGGGGTGAAAAATTAAGTTTCTCCAATCTTCTCAAAACTCAGGATTCTGATAGAGGGCCACGAGACATGGACCTGGGTGCAAAAATTGAGGCTGTAGACCCTTCCAGAGCTGAGATATTGAAACTCAAAATTTTGACCAGAAAAAAAAATGACAGTGTTACCCCTTATGTTTTTTTTTCGGGGGGTGAAAAATTAAGTTTCTCCAATCTTCTCAAAACTCTGGATTCTGATAGAGGGCCACGAGACATGGACCTGGGTGCAAAACTTGAGGCTGTAGACCCTTCCAGAGCTGAGATATTGAAACTCAAAATTTTGACCAGAAAAAAAATGACAGTGTTACCCCTTATGTTTTTTTTTTTTCGGGGGGTGAAAAATTAAGTTTCTCCAATTTTCTCAAAACTCTGGATAGTGATAGAGGGCCACGAGACATGGACCTGGGTGCAAAAATTGAGGCTGTAGACCCTTCTAGAGCTGAGATATTGAAACTCAAAATTTTGACCAGAAAAAAAATGACAGTGTTACCCCTTACGTTTTTTTTCGGGGGGTGAAAAATTAAGTTTCTCCAATCTTCTCAAAACTCTGGATTCTGATAGAGGGCCACGAGACATGGACCTGGGTGCAAAAATTGAGGCTGTAGACCCTTCCAGAGCTGAGATATTGAAACTCAAAATTTTGACCAGAAAAAAAAATGACAGTGTTACCCCTTATGTTTTTTTTTCGGGGGGTGAGAAATTAAGTTTCTCCAATCTTCTCAAAACTCTGGATTCTGATAGAGGGTCACGAGACATGGACCTGGGTGCAAAAATTGAGGCTGTAGACTCTTCCAGAGCTGAGATATTGAAACTCAAAATTTTGACCAGAAAAAAAAATGACAGTGTTACCCCTTACGTTTTTTTTTTCGGGGGGTGAAAAATTAAGTTTCTCCAATTTTCTCAAAACTCTGGATAGTGATAGAGGGCCACGAGACATGGACCTGGGTGCAAAAATTGAGGCTGTAGACCCTTCTAGAGCTGAAATATTGAAACTCAAAATTTTGACCAGAAAAAAAATGACAGTGTTACCCCTTACGTTTTTTTTCGGGGGGTGAAAAATTAAGTTTCTCCAATCTTCTCAAAACTCTGGATTCTGATAGAGGGCCACGGGACATGGACCTGGGTGCAATAATTGAGGCTGTAGACCCTTCCAGAGCTGAGATATTGAAACTCAAAATTTTGGCCAGAAAAAAAAAATGACAGTGTTACCCCTTACGTTTTTTTTTCGGGGGGTGAAAAATTAATTTTCTCCAATCTTCTCAAAACTCTGGATTTTGATAGAGGGTCACGAGACATGGACCTGGGTGCAAAAATTGAGGCTGTAGACCCTTCCAGGGCTGAGATATTGAAACTCAATATTTTGACCAGAAAAAAAATGACAGTGTTACCCCTTACGTTTTTTTTTTCGGGGGGTGGAAAATTAAGTTTCTCCAATTTTCTCAAAACTCTGGATTCTGATAGGGGGCCACGAGACATGGACCTGGGTGCAAAAATTGTGGCTGTAGACCCTTCTAGAGCTGCGATATTGAAACTCAAAATTTTGACCAGAAAAAAAAATGACAGTGTTACCCCTTACGTTTTTTTTCGGGGGGTGAAAAATTAAATTTCTCCAATCTTCTCAAAACTCTGGATTCTGATAGAGGGCCACGAGACATGGACCTGGGTGCAAAAATTTAGGCTGTAGACCCTTCCAGAGCTGAGATATTGAAACTCAAAATTTTGACCAGAAAAAAAAAATGACAGTGTTACCCCTTATGTTTTTTTTTTTCGGGGGGTGAAAAATTAAGTTTCTCCAATCTTCTCAAAACTCTGGATTCTGATAGAGGGCCACAAGACATGGACCTGGGTGCAAAAATTGAGGCTGTAGACCCTTCCAGAGCTGAGATATTGAAACTCAAAATTTTGACCAGAAAAAAAAATGACAGTGTTACCCCTTATGTTTTTTTTTCGGGGGGTGAAAAATTAAGTTTCTCCAATTTTCTCAAAACTCTGGATTCTGATAGAGGGCCACGAGACATGGACCTGGGTGCAAAAATTGAGGCTGTAGACCCTTCCAGAGCTGAGATATTGAAACTCAAAATTTTGACCAGAAAAAAAAAATGAGAGTGTTACCCCTTACGTTTTTTTTCGGGGGGTGAAAAATTAAGTTTCTCCAATCTTCTCAAAACTCTGGATTCTGATAGAGGGCCACAAGACATGGACCTGGGTGCAAAAATTCAGGCTGTAGACCCTTCCAGGGCTGAGATATTGAAACTCAAAATTTTGACCAGAAAAAAAAAAATGACAGTGTTACCCCTTATGTTTTTTTTTTCGGGTGGTGAAAAATTAAGTTTCTCCAATCTTCTCAAAACTCTGGATTCTGATAGAGGGCCACGGGACATGGACCTGGGTGCAATAATTGAGGCTGTAGACCCTTCCAGAGCTGAGATATTGAAACTCAAAATTTTGACCAGAAAAAAAAAATGACAGTGTTACCCCTTACGTTTTTTTTTCGGGGGGTGAAAAATTAATTTTCTCCAATCTTCTCAAAACTCTGGATTTTGATAGAGGGTCACGAGACATGGACCTGGGTGCAAAAATTGAGGCTGTAGACTCTTCCAGAGCTGAGATATTGAAAACTCAAAATTTTGACCAGAAAAAAAATGACAGTGTTACCCCTTACGTTTTTTTTTTCGGGGGGTGGAAAATTAAGTTTCTCCAATTTTCTCAAAACTCTGGATTCTGATAGGGGGCCACGAGACATGGACCTGGGTGCAAAAATTGTGGCTGTAGACCCTTCTAGAGCTGCGATATTGAAACTCAAAATTTTGACCAGAAAAAAAAATGACAGTGTTACCCCTTACGTTTTTTTTCGGGGGGTGAAAAATTAAATTTCTCCAATCTTCTCAAAACTCTGGATTCTGATAGAGGGCCACGAGACATGGACCTGGGTGCAAAAATTTAGGCTGTAGACCCTTCCAGAGCTGAGATATTGAAACTCAAAATTTTGACCAGAAAAAAAAAATGACAGTGTTACCCCTTATGTTTTTTTTTTCGGGGGGTGAAAAATTAAGTTTCTCCAATCTTCTCAAAACTCTGGATTCTGATAGAGGGCCACAAGACATGGACCTGGGTGCAAAAATTGAGGCTGTAGACCCTTCCAGAGCTGAGATATTGAAACTCAAAATTTTGACCAGAAAAAAAAATGACAGTGTTACCCCTTATGTTTTTTTTTCGGGGGGTGAAAAATTAAGTTTCTCCAATCTTCTCAAAACTCTGGATTCTGATAGAGGGCCACGAGACATGGACCTGGGTGCAAAAATTGAGGCTGTAGACTCTTCCAGAGCTGAGATATTGAAACTCAAAATTTTGACCAGAAAAAAAAAAATGACAGTGTTACCCCTTAGGTTTTTTTTCGGGGGGTGAAAAATTAAGTTTCTCCAATCTTCTCAAAACTCTGGATTCTGATAGAGGGCCACAAGACATGGACCTGGGTGCAAAAATTCAGGCTGTAGACCCTTCCAGGGCTGAGATATTGAAACTCAAAATTTTGACCAGAAAAAAAAATGACAGTGTTACCCCTTACGTTTTTTTTTCGGGGGGTGAAAAATTAAGTTTCTCCAATCTTCTCAAAACTCTGGATTCTGATAGAGGGTCACGAGACATGGACCTGGGTGCAAAAATTGAGGCTGTAGACTCTTCCAGAGCTGAGATATTGAAACTCAAAATTTTGACCAGAAAAAAAAATGACAGTGTTACCCCTTACGTTTTTTTTTTTTCGGGGGGTGAAAAATTAAGTTTCTCCAATTTTCTCAAAACTCTGGATTCTGATAGAGGGCCACGAGACATGGACCTGGGTGCAAAAATTGAGGCTGTAGACCCTTCTAGAGCTGAGATATTGAAACTCAAAATTTTGACCAGAAAAAAAAATGACAGTGTTACCCCTTACGTTTTTTTTTCGGGGGGTGAAAAATTAAGTTTCTCCAATTTTCTCAAAACTCTGGATTCTGATAGAGGGCCACGAGACATGGACCTGGGTGCAAAAATTTAGGCTGTAGACCCTTCCAGAGCTGAGATATTGAAACTCAAAATTTTGACCAGAAAAAAAAAATGACAGTGTTACCCCTTATGTTTTTTTTTTGGGGGGGTGAAAAATTAAGTTTCTCCAATCTTCTCAAAACTCTGGATTCTGATAGAGGGCCACGAGACATGGACCTGGGTGCAAAAATTGAGGCTGTAGACCCTTCCAGAGCTGAGATATTGAAACTCAAAATTTTGACCAGAAAAAAAAAAATAACAGTGTTACCCCTTATGTTTTTTTTTCGGGGGGTGAAAAATTAAGTTTCTCCAATCTTCTTAAAACTCTGGATTCTGATAGAGGGCCACGAGACATGGACCTGGGTGCAAAAATTGAGGCTGTAGACCCTTCCAGAGCTGAGATATTGAAACTCAAAATTTTGACCAGAAAAAAAAAATGACAGTGTTACCCCTTATGTTTTTTTTCGGGGGGTGAAAAATTAAGTTTCTCCAATCTTCTCAAAACTCTGGATTCTGATAGAGGGCCACGAGACATGGACCTGGGTGCAAAAAAGAGGCCGTAGACCCTTCCAGAGCTGAGATATTGAAACTTAAAATTTTGACCAGAAAAAAAAAATGACAGTGTTACCCCTTACGTTTTTTTTCGGGGGGTGAAAAATTAAGTTTCTCCAATCTTCTCAAAACTCTGGATTCTGATAGAGGGCCACAAGACATGGACCTGGGTGCAAAAATTCAGGCTGTAGACCCTTCCAGGGCTGAGATATTGAAACTCAATATTTTGACCAGAAAAAAAAATGACAGTGTTACCCCTTACGTTTTTTTTTTCGGGGGGTGAAAAATTAAGTTTCTCCAATCTTCTCAAAACTCTGGATTCTGATAGAGGGCCACGAGACATGGACCTGGGTGCAAAAATTGAGGCTGTAGACTCTTCCAGAGCTGAGATATTGAAACTCAAAATTTTGACCAGAAAAAAAAATGACAGTGTTACCCCTTACGTTTTTTTTTTCGGGGGGGGTGAAAAATTAAGTTTCTCCAATCTTCTCAAAACTCAGGATTCTGATAGAGGGCCACGAGACATGGACCTGGGTGCAAAAATTTAGGCTGTAGACCCTTCCAGAGCTGAGATATTGAAACTCAAAATTTTGACCAGAAAAAAAATGACAGTGTTACCCCTTACGTTTTTTTTCGGGGGGTGAAAAATTAAGTTTCTCCAATCTTCTCAAAACTCTGGATTCTGATAGAGGGCCACGAGACATGGACCTGGGTGCAAAAATTGAGGCTGTAGACCCTTCCAGAGCTGAGATATTGAAACTCAAAATTTTGACCAGAAAAAAAAATGACAGTGTTACCCCTTATGTTTTTTTTCGGGGGGTGAAAAATTAAGTTTCTCCAATTTTCTCAAAACTCTGGATTCTGATAGAGGGCCACGAGACATGGACCTGGGTGCAAAAATTGAGGCTGTAGACCCTTCCAGAGCTGAGATATTGAAACTCAAAATTTTGACCAGAAAAAAAAAATGAGAGTGTTACCCCTTACGTTTTTTTTCGGGGGGTGAAAAATTAAGTTTCTCCAATCTTCTCAAAACTCTGGATTCTGATAGAGGGCCACAAGACATGGACCTGGGTGCAAAAATTCAGGCTGTAGACCCTTCCAGGGCTGAGATATTGAAACTCAAAATTTTGACCAGAAAAAAAAAATGACAGTGTTACCCCTTATGTTTTTTTTTTCGGGTGGTGAAAAATTAAGTTTCTCCAATCTTCTCAAAACTCTGGATTCTGATAGAGGGCCACGGGACATGGACCTGGGTGCAATAATTGAGGCTGTAGACCCTTCCAGAGCTGAGATATTGAAACTCAAAATTTTGACCAGAAAAAAAAAATGACAGTGTTACCCCTTACGTTTTTTTTTCGGGGGGTGAAAAATTAATTTTCTCCAATCTTCTCAAAACTCTGGATTTTGATAGAGGGTCACGAGACATGGACCTGGGTGCAAAAATTGAGGCTGTAGACCCTTCCAGGGCTGAGATATTGAAACTCAATATTTTGACCAGAAAAAAAATGACAGTGTTACCCCTTACGTTTTTTTTTTCGGGGGGTGGAAAATTAAGTTTCTCCAATTTTCTCAAAACTCTGGATTCTGATAGGGGGCCACGAGACATGGACCTGGGTGCAAAAATTGTGGCTGTAGACCCTTCTAGAGCTGCGATATTGAAACTCAAAATTTTGACCAGAAAAAAAAATGACAGTGTTACCCCTTACGTTTTTTTTCGGGGGGTGAAAAATTAAATTTCTCCAATCTTCTCAAAACTCTGGATTCTGATAGAGGGCCACGAGACATGGACCTGGGTGCAAAAATTTAGGCTGTAGACCCTTCCAGAGCTGAGATATTGAAACTCAAAATTTTGACCAGAAAAAAAAAATGACAGTGTTACCCCTTATGTTTTTTTTTTTCGGGGGGTGAAAAATTAAGTTTCTCCAATCTTCTCAAAACTCTGGATTCTGATAGAGGGCCACAAGACATGGACCTGGGTGCAAAAATTGAGGCTGTAGACCCTTCCAGAGCTGAGATATTGAAACTCAAAATTTTGACCAGAAAAAAAAATGACAGTGTTACCCCTTATGTTTTTTTTTCGGGGGGTGAAAAATTAAGTTTCTCCAATTTTCTCAAAACTCTGGATTCTGATAGAGGGCCACGAGACATGGACCTGGGTGCAAAAATTGAGGCTGTAGACCCTTCCAGAGCTGAGATATTGAAACTCAAAATTTTGACCAGAAAAAAAAAATGAGAGTGTTACCCCTTACGTTTTTTTTCGGGGGGTGAAAAATTAAGTTTCTCCAATCTTCTCAAAACTCTGGATTCTGATAGAGGGCCACAAGACATGGACCTGGGTGCAAAAATTCAGGCTGTAGACCCTTCCAGGGCTGAGATATTGAAACTCAAAATTTTGACCAGAAAAAAAAAATGACAGTGTTACCCCTTATGTTTTTTTTTTTCGGGTGGTGAAAAATTAAGTTTCTCCAATCTTCTCAAAACTCTGGATTCTGATAGAGGGCCACGGGACATGGACCTGGGTGCAATAATTGAGGCTGTAGACCCTTCCAGAGCTGAGATATTGAAACTCAAAATTTTGACCAGAAAAAAAAAATGACAGTGTTACCCCTTACGTTTTTTTTTCGGGGGGTGAAAAATTAATTTTCTCCAATCTTCTCAAAACTCTGGATTTTGATAGAGGGTCACGAGACATGGACCTGGGCAGTGGCGGTTCTACCTTGAATTACGCCCAGGGCGAGACCACCTTTGAGCGTTCGTTCAAGTTCGCCAAAACTTGAACGAAAAAACGTGACCAAATTCGTTCCGATTTCCCCATGGCTGTCGATGCTATACAACCATGCACTGCGCTCTCCACAATGACAAAGAAGTTTTAGTAATGTATTTCCACCACAGAAAAACGCTTGCTGAAGCTCTGCTAAAAGATTTATTTACGGAGAAGAGAAAAAACACCCAAGTGTTTGGGTGCACGTGCACTTCCATACTGAAAAGTTTATGAGCGCGCCTCTCGCGAGCGCGCAATGAGCGCGCTTCCCGTGCGCCTAATCGCCTATTTGAGGTAACGACCTCGAGCGCGCAAAAGACGCGAGACGTGAACTTATCAAGAGACCCCCTTGACATCGCTTCTGTGCGCGGCACCTTCTCAGCAAGCAGGGGCGCCATTGCCAATAATTGATTCGAAATTATGAAAAATAGAAAACCTTCGCGAGGATATTTTTTTAACTGCTCGTGCCGCCCCCCATGTGACATGAAGAAATGCCGCCCCGGGCGACTGCCCGGTTCGCCCGTGCCTAGAACCGCTACTGGACCTGGGTGCAAAAATTGAGGCTGTAGACTCTTCCAGAGCTGAGATATTGAAAACTCAAAATTTTGACCAGAAAAAAAATGACAGTGTTACCCCTTACGTTTTTTTTTTCGGGGGGTGGAAAATTAAGTTTCTCCAATTTTCTCAAAACTCTGGATTCTGATAGGGGGCCACGAGACATGGACCTGGGTGCAAAAATTGTGGCTGTAGACCCTTCTAGAGCTGCGATATTGAAACTCAAAATTTTGACCAGAAAAAAAAATGACAGTGTTACCCCTTACGTTTTTTTTCGGGGGGTGAAAAATTAAATTTCTCCAATCTTCTCAAAACTCTGGATTCTGATAGAGGGCCACGAGACATGGACCTGGGTGCAAAAATTTAGGCTGTAGACCCTTCCAGAGCTGAGATATTGAAACTCAAAATTTTGACCAGAAAAAAAAAATGACAGTGTTACCCCTTATGTTTTTTTTTTCGGGGGGTGAAAAATTAAGTTTCTCCAATCTTCTCAAAACTCTGGATTCTGATAGAGGGCCACAAGACATGGACCTGGGTGCAAAAATTGAGGCTGTAGACCCTTCCAGAGCTGAGATATTGAAACTCAAAATTTTGACCAGAAAAAAAAATGACAGTGTTACCCCTTATGTTTTTTTTTCGGGGGGTGAAAAATTAAGTTTCTCCAATCTTCTCAAAACTCTGGATTCTGATAGAGGGCCACGAGACATGGACCTGGGTGCAAAAATTGAGGCTGTAGACCCTTCCAGAGCTGAGATATTGAAACTCAAAATTTTGACCAGAAAAAAAAATGACAGTGTTACCCCTTACGTTTTTTTTTTCGGGGGGTGAAAAATTAAGTTTCTCCAATTTTCTCAAAACTCTGGATTCTGATAGAGGGCCACGAGACATGGACCTGGGTGCAAAAATTGAGGCTGTAGACCCTTCCAGAGCTGAGATATTGAAACTCAAAATTTTGACCAGAAAAAAAATGACAGTGTTACCCCTTACGTCTTTTTTTTCGGGGGGTGAAAAATTAAGTTTCTCCAATCTTCTCAAAACTCTGGATTCTGATAGAGGGTCACGAGACATGGACCTGGGTGCAAAAATTGAGGCTGTAGACTCTTCCAGAGCTGAGATATTGAAACTCAAAATTTTGACCAGAAAAAAAAAATGACAGTGTTACCCCTTACGTTTTTTTTTTTCGGGGGGTGAAAAATTAAGTTTCTCCAATTTTCTCAAAACTCTGGATTCTGATAGAGGGCCACGAGACATGGACCTGGGTGCAAAAATTGAGGCTGTAGACCCTTCCAGAGCTGAGATATTGAAACTCAAAATTTTGACCAGAAAAAAAAATGACAGTGTTACCCCTTACGTTTTTTTTTGGGGGGTGAAAAATTAAGTTTCTCCAATTTTCTCAAAACTCTGGATTCTGATAGAGGGCCACGAGACATGGACCTGGGTGCAAAATTTAGGCTGTAGACCCTTCCAGAGCTGAGATATTGAAACTCAAAATTTTGACCAGAAAAAAAAAGACAGTGTTACCCCTTACGTTTTTTTCGGGGGGTGAAAAATTAAGTTTCTCCAATCTTCTCAAAACTCTGGATTCTGATAGAGGGCCACGAGACATGGACCTGGGTGCAAAAATTGAGGCTGTAGACCCTTCCAGAGCTGAGATATTGAAACTCAAAATTTTGACCAGAAAAAAAAATGACAGTGTTACCCCTTATGTTTTTTTTCGGGGGGTGAAAAATTAAGTTTCTCCAATCTTCTCAAAACTCTGGATTCTGATAGAGGGCCACGAGACATGGACCTGGGTGCAAAAATTGAGGCTGTAGACCCTTCCAGAGCTGAGATATTGAAACTCAAAATTTTGACCAGAAAAAAAAATGACAGTGTTACCCCTTATGTTTTTTTTTTTGGGGGGGGGGGGGGGGGGTGAAAAATTAAGTTTCTCCAATCTTCTCAAAACTCTGGATTCTGATAGAGGGCCACGAGACATGGACCTGGGTGCAAAAATTTAGGCTGTAGACCCTTCCAGAGCTGAGATATTGAAACTCAAAATTTTGACCAGAAAAAAAAAAATGACAGTGTTACCCCTTACGTTTTTTTTCGGGGGGTGAAAAATTAAGTTTCTCCAATCTTCTCAAAACTCTGGATTCTGATAGAGGGCCACGAGACATGGACCTGGGTGCAAAAATTGAGGCTGTAGACCCTTCCAGAGCTGAGATATTGAAACTCAAAATTTTGACCAGAAAAAAAAAAATGACAGTGTTACCCCTTATGTTTTTTTTTCGGGGGGTGAAAAATTAAGTTTCTCCAATCTTCTCAAAACTCTGGATTCTGATAGAGGGCCACGAGACATGGACCTGGGTGCAAAAATTGAGGCTGTAGACCCTTCCAGAGCTGAGATATTGAAACTCAAAATTTTGACCAGAAAAAAAAAATGACAGTGTTACCCCTTATGTTTTTTTTCGGGGGGTGAAAAATTAAGTTTCTCCAATCTTCTCAAAACTCTGGATTCTGATAGAGGGCCACGAGACATGGACCTGGGCGCAAAAATTGAGGCCGTAGACCCTTCCAGAGCTGAGATATTGAAACTCAAAATTTTGACCAGAAAAAAAAATGACAGTGTTACCCCTTACGTTTTTTTTCGGGGGGTGAAAAATTAAGTTTCTCCAATCTTCTCAAAACTCTGGATTCTGATAGAGGGCCACAAGACATGGACCTGGGTGCAAAAATTCAGGCTGTAGACCCTTCCAGGGCTGAGATATTGAAACTCAAAATTTTGACCAGAAAAAAAAAATGACAGTGTTACCCCTTACGTTTTTTTTTCGGGGGGTGAAAAATTAAGTTTCTCCAATCTTCTTAAAACTCTGGATTCTGATAGAGGGTCACGAGACATGGACCTGGGTGCAAAAATTGAGGCTGTAGACTCTTCCAGAGCTGAGATATTGAAACTCAAAATTTTGACCAGAAAAAAAAATGACAGTGTTACCCCTTACGTTTTTTTTTTTTTCGGGGGGTGAAAAATTAAGTTTCTCCAATTTTCTCAAAACTCTGGATTCTGATAGAGGGCCACGAGACATGGACCTGGGTGCAAAAATTGAGGCTGTAGACCCTTCCAGAGCTGAGATATTGAAACTCAAAATTTTGACCAGAAAAAAAAATGACAGTGTTACCCCTTACGGTTTTTTTTTCGGGGGGTGAAAAATTAAGTTTCTCCAATCTTCTCAAAACTCTGGATTCTGATAGAGGGCCACGAGACATGAACCTGGGTGCAAAAATTGAGGCTGTAGACTCTTCCAGAGCTGAGATATTGAAACTCAAAATTTTGACCAGAAAAAAAAATGACAGTGTTACCCCTTACGTTTTTTTTCGGGGGGTGAAACATTAAGTTTCTCCAATCTTCTCAAAACTCTGGATTCTGATAGAGGGCCACAAGACATGGACCTGGGTGCAAAAATTCAGGCTGTAGACCCTTCCAGGGCTGAGATATTGAAACTCAAAATTTTGACCAGAAAAAAAAAATGACAGTGTTACCCCTTACGTTTTTTTTTCGGGGGGTGAAAAATTAAGTTTCTCCAATTTTCTCAAAACTCTGGATTCTGATAGAGGGCCACGAGACATGGACCTGGGTGCAAAAATTTAGGCTGTAGACCCTTCCAGAGCTGAGATATTGAAACTCAAAATTTTGACCAGAAAAAAAAAATGACAGTGTTACCCCTTATGTTTTTTTTTTTGGGGGGTGAAAAATTAAGTTTCTCCAATCTTCTCAAAACTCTGGATTCTGATAGAGGGCCACGAGACATGGACCTGGGTGCAAAAATTTAGGCTGTAGACCCTTCCAGAGCTGAGATATTGAAACTCAAAATTTTGACCAGAAAAAAAAAATGACAGTGTTACCCCTTACGTTTTTTTTCGGGGGGTGAAAAATTAAGTTTCTCCAATCTTCTCAAAACTCTGGATTCTGATAGAGGGCCACGAGACATGGACCTGGGTGCAAAAATTGAGGCTGTAGACCCTTCCAGAGCTGAGATATTGAAACTCAAAATTTTGACCAGAAAAAAAAAAATAACAGTGTTACCCCTTATGTTTTTTTTTTCGGGGGGTGAAAAATTAAGTTTCTCCAATCTTCTTAAAACTCTGGATTCTGATAGAGGGCCACGAGACATGGACCTGGGTGCAAAAATTGAGGCTGTAGACCCTTCCAGAGCTGAGATATTGAAACTCAAAATTTTGACCAGAAAAAAAAAATGACAGTGTTACCCCTTATGTTTTTTTTCGGGGGGTGAAAAATTAAGTTTCTCCAATCTTCTCAAAACTCTGGATTCTGATAGAGGGCCACGAGACATGGACCTGGGTGCAAAAATTGAGGCCGTAGACCCTTCCAGAGCTGAGATATTGAAACTCAAAATTTTGACCAGAAAAAAAAATGACAGTGTTACCCCTTACGTTTTTTTTCGGGGGGTGAAAAATTAAGTTTCTCCAATCTTCTCAAAACTCTGGATTCTGATAGAGGGCCACAAGACATGGACCTGGGTGCAAAAATTCAGGCTGTAGACCCTTCCAGGGCTGAGATATTGAAACTCAAAATTTTGACCAGAAAAAAAAATGACAGTGTTACCCCTTACGTTTTTTTTTTCGGGGGGTGAAAAATTAAGTTTCTCCAATCTTCTCAAAACTCTGGATTCTGATAGAGGGTCACGAGACATGGACCTGGGTGCAAAAATTGAGGCTGTAGACTCTTCCAGAGCTGAGATATTGAAACTCAAAATTTTGACCAGAAAAAAAAAATGACAGTGTTACCCCTTACGTTTTTTTTTTTTTTTTCGGGGGGTGAAAAATTAAGTTTCTCCAATTTTCTCAAAACTCTGGATTCTGATAGAGGGCCACGAGACATGGACCTGGGTGCAAAAATTGAGGCTGTAGACCCTTCCAGAGCTGAGATATTGAAACTCAAAATTTTGACCAGAAAAAAAAATGACAGTGTTACCCCTTACGTTTTTTTTTCGGGGGGTGAAAAATTAAGTTTCTCCAATTTTCTCAAAACTCTGGATTCTGATAGAGGGCCACGAGACATGGACCTGGGTGCAAAAATTTAGGCTGTAGACCCTTCCAGAGCTGAGATATTGAAACTCAAAATTTTGACCAGAAAAAAAAAATGACAGTGTTACCCCTTATGTTTTTTTTTTCGGGGGGTGAAAAATTAAGTTTCTCCAATCTTCTCAAAACTCTGGATTCTGATAGAGGGCCACGAGACATGGACCTGGGTGCAAAAATTGAGGCTGTAGACCCTTCCAGAGCTGAGATATTGAAACTCAAAATTTTGACCAGAAAAAAAATGACAGTGTTACCCCTTATGTTTTTTTTTCGGGGGGTGAAAAATTAAGTTTCTCCAATCTTCTCAAAACTCTGGATTCTGATAGAGGGCCACGAGACATGGACCTGGGTGCAAAAATTGAGGCTGTAGACCCTTCCAGAGCTGAGATATTGAAACTTAAAATTTTGACCAGAAAAAAAAAATGACAGTGTTACCCCTTACGTTTTTTTTCGGGGGGTGAAAAATTAAGTTTCTCCAATCTTCTCAAAACTCTGGATTCTGATAGAGGGCCACAAGACATGGACCTGGGTGCAAAAATTCAGGCTGTAGACCCTTCCAGGGCTGAGATATTGAAACTCAAAATTTTGACCAGAAAAAAAAATGACAGTGTTACCCCTTACGTTTTTTTTTCGGGGGGTGAAAAATTAAGTTTCTCCAATCTTCTCAAAACTCTGGATTCTGATAGAGGGCCACGAGACATGGACCTGGGTGCAAAAATTGAGGCTGTAGACTCTTCCAGAGCTGAGATATTGAAACTCAAAATTTTGACCAGAAAAAAAAAAATGACAGTGTTACCCCTTACGTTTTTTTTTTTCGGGGGGTGAAAAATTAAGTTTCCCCAATTTTCTCAAAACTCTGGATTCTGATAGAGGGCCACGAGACATGGACCTGGGTGCAAAAATTGAGGCTGTAGACCCTTCCAGAGCTGAGATATTGAAACTCAAAATTTTGACCAGAAAAAAAAATGACAGTGTTACCCCTTACGGTTTTTTTTTCGGGGGGGTGAAAAATTAAGTTTCTCCAATCTTCTCAAAACTCAGGATTCTGATAGAGGGCCACGAGACATGGACCTGGGTGCAAAAATTGAGGCTGTAGACCCTTCCAGAGCTGAGATATTGAAACTCAAAATTTTGACCAGAAAAAAAAATGACAGTGTTACCCCTTATGTTTTTTTTTCGGGGGGTGAAAAATTAAGTTTCTCCAATCTTCTCAAAACTCTGGATTCTGATAGAGGGCCACGAGACATGGACCTGGGTGCAAAACTTGAGGCTGTAGACCCTTCCAGAGCTGAGATATTGAAACTCAAAATTTTGACCAGAAAAAAAATGACAGTGTTACCCCTTATGTTTTTTTTTTTTCGGGGGGTGAAAAATTAAGTTTCTCCAATTTTCTCAAAACTCTGGATAGTGATAGAGGGCCACGAGACATGGACCTGGGTGCAAAAATTGAGGCTGTAGACCCTTCTAGAGCTGAGATATTGAAACTCAAAATTTTGACCAGAAAAAAAATGACAGTGTTACCCCTTACGTTTTTTTTCGGGGGGTGAAAAATTAAGTTTCTCCAATCTTCTCAAAACTCTGGATTCTGATAGAGGGCCACGAGACATGGACCTGGGTGCAAAAATTGAGGCTGTAGACCCTTCCAGAGCTGAGATATTGAAACTCAAAATTTTGACCAGAAAAAAAAATGACAGTGTTACCCCTTATGTTTTTTTTTCGGGGGGTGAGAAATTAAGTTTCTCCAATCTTCTCAAAACTCTGGATTCTGATAGAGGGTCACGAGACATGGACCTGGGTGCAAAAATTGAGGCTGTAGACTCTTCCAGAGCTGAGATATTGAAACTCAAAATTTTGACCAGAAAAAAAAATGACAGTGTTACCCCTTACGTTTTTTTTTCGGGGGGTGAAAAATTAAGTTTCTCCAATTTTCTCAAAACTCTGGATAGTGATAGAGGGCCACGAGACATGGACCTGGGTGCAAAAATTGAGGCTGTAGACCCTTCTAGAGCTGAAATATTGAAACTCAAAATTTTGACCAGAAAAAAAATGACAGTGTTACCCCTTACGTTTTTTTTCGGGGGGTGAAAAATTAAGTTTCTCCAATCTTCTCAAAACTCTGGATTCTGATAGAGGGCCACGAGACATGGACCTGGGTGCAAAAATTGAGGCTGTAGACCCTTCCAGAGCTGAGATATTGAAACTCAAAATTTTGACCAGAAAAAAAAATGACAGTGTTACCCCTTATGTTTTTTTTTCGGGGGGTGAAAAATTAAGTTTCTCCAATCTTCTCAAAACTCTGGATTCTGATAGAGGGCCACGAGACATGGACCTGGGTGCAAAACTTAAGGCTGTAGACCCTTCCAGAGCTGAGATATTGAAACTCAAAATTTTGACCAGAAAAAAAAATGACACTGTTACCCCTTATGTTTTTTTTTTCGGGGGGTGAAAAATTAAGTTTCTCCAATCTTCTCAAAACTCTGGATTCTGATAGAGGGCCACGAGACATGGACCTGGGTGCAAAAATTTAGGCTGTAGACCCTTCCAGAGCTGAGATATTGAAACTCAAAATTTTGACCAGAAAAAAAAAAAATGAAAGTGTTACCCCTTACGTTTTTTTTCGGGGGGTGAAAAATTAAGTTTCTCCAATCTTCTCAAAACTCTGGATTCTGATAGAGGGCCACAAGACATGGACCTGGGTGCAAAAATTCAGGCTGTAGACCCTTCCAGGGCTGAGATATTGAAACTCAAAATTTTGACCAGAAAAAAAAAATGACAGTGTTACCCCTTACGTTTTTTTTCGGGGGGTGAAAAATTAAGTTTCTCCAATCTTCTCAAAACTCTGGATTCTGATAGAGGGCCACGAGACATGGACCTGGGTGCAAAAATTGAGGCTCTAGACCCTTCCAGAGCTGAGATATTGAAACTCAAAATTTTGACCAGAAAAAAAAATGACAGTGTTACCCCTTATGTTTTTTTTCGGGGGGTGAAAAATTAAGTTTCTCCAATCTTCTCAAAACTCTGGATTCTGATAGAGGGCCACGAGACATGGACCTGGGTGCAAAAATTGAGGCTGTAGACCCTTCCAGAGCTGAGATATTGAAACTCAAAATTTTGACCAGAAAAAAAAATGACAGTGTTACCCCTTACGGTTTTTTTTTTCGGGGGGTGAAAAATTAAGTTTCTCCAATCTTCTCAAAACTCTGGATTCTGATAGAGGGCCACGAGACATGGACCTGGGTGCAAAAATTGAGGCTGTAGACCCTTCCAGAGCTGAGATATTGAAACTCAAAATTTTGACCAGAAAAAAAAAAATGACAGTGTTACCCCTTATGTTTTTTTTCGGGGGGGTGAAAAATTAAGTTTCTCCAATCTTCTCAAAACTCTGGATTCTGATAGAGGGCCACAAGACATGGACCTGGGTGCAAAAAATTGAGGCTGTAGACCCTTCCAGAGCTGAGATATTGAAACTCAAAATTTTGACCAGAAAAAAAAAATGACAGTGTTACCCCTTACGTTTTTTTTTCGGGGGGTGAAAAATTAATTTTCTCCAATCTTCTCAAAACTCTGGATTTTGATAGAGGGTCACGAGACATGGACCTGGGTGCAAAAATTGAGGCTGTAGACTCTTCCAGAGCTGAGATATTGAAACTCAAAATTTTGACCAGAAAAAAATGACAGTGTTACCCCTTACGTTTTTTTTTTTCGGGGGGTGGAAAATTAAGTTTCTCCAATTTTCTCAAAACTCTGGATTCTGATAGGGGGCCACGAGACATGGACCTGGGTGCAAAAATTGTGGCTGTAGACCCTTCTAGAGCTGAGATATTGAAACTCAAAATTTTGACCAGAAAAAAAAATGACAGTGTTACCCCTTACGTTTTTTTTCGGGGGGTGAAAAATTAAGTTTCTCCAACCTTCTCAAAACTCTGGATTCTGATAGAGGGCCACGAGACATGGACCTGGGTGCAAAAATTGAGGCTGTAGACCCTTCCAGAGCTGAGATATTGAAACTCAAAATTTTGACCAGAAAAAAAAAATGACAGTGTTACCCCTTATGTTTTTTTTCGGGGGGTGAAAAATTAAGTTTCTCCAATCTTCTCAAAACTCTGGATTCTGATAGAGGGCCACGAGACATGGACCTGGGTGCAAAAATTGAGGCCGTAGACCCTTCCAGAGCTGAGATATTGAAACTCAAAATTTTGACCAGAAAAAAAAAAAAGACAGTGTTACCCCTTACGTTTTTTTTCGGGGGGTGAAAAATTAAGTTTCTCCAATCTTCTCAAAACTCTGGATTCTGATAGAGGGCCACAAGACATGGACCTGGGTGCAAAAATTCAGGCTGTAGACCCTTCCAGGGCTGAGATATTGAAACTCAAAATTTTGACCAGAAAAAAAAAATGACAGTGTTACCCCTTACGTTTTTTTCGGGGGGTGAAAAATTAAGTTTCTCCAATCTTCTTAAAACTCTGGATTCTGATAGAGGGTCACGAGACATGGACCTGGGTGCAAAAATTGAGGCTGTAGACTCTTCCAGAGCTGAGATATTGAAACTCAAAATTTTGACCAGAAAAAAAAAATGACAGTGTTACCCCTTACGTTTTTTTTTTTTTCGGGGGGTGAAAAATTAAGTTTCTCCAATTTTCTCAAAACTCTGGATTCTGATAGAGGGCCACGAGACATGGACCTGGGTGCAAAAATTGAGGCTGTAGACCCTTCCAGAGCTGAGATATTGAAACTCAAAATTTTGACCAGAAAAAAAAATGACAGTGTTACCCCTTACGGTTTTTTTTTCGGAGGGTGAAAAATTAAGTTTCTCCAATCTTCTCAAAACTCTGGATTCTGATAGAGGGCCACGAGACATGGACCTGGGTGCAAAAATTGAGGCTGTAGACTCTTCCAGAGCTGAGATATTGAAACTCAAAATTTTGACCAGAAAAAAAAAATGACAGTGTTACCCCTTACGTTTTTTTTCGGGGGGTGAAACATTAAGTTTCTCCAATCTTCTCAAAACTCTGGATTCTGATAGAGGGCCACAAGACATGGACCTGGGTGCAAAAATTGAGGCTGTAGACCCTTCCAGAGCTGAGATATTGAAACTCAAAATTTTGACCAGAAAAAAAAAATGACAGTGTTACCCCTTATGTTTTTTTTCGGGGGGTGAAAAATTAAGTTTCTCCAATCTTCTCAAAACTCTGGATTCTGATAGAGGGCCACGAGACATGGACCTGGGTGCAAAAATTGAGGCCGTAGACCCTTCCAGAGCTGAGATATTGAAACTCAAAATTTTGACCAGAAAAAAAAAAAAGACAGTGTTACCCCTTACGTTTTTTTTCGGGGGGTGAAAAATTAAGTTTCTCCAATCTTCTCAAAACTCTGGATTCTGATAGAGGGCCACAAGACATGGACCTGGGTGCAAAAATTCAGGCTGTAGACCCTTCCAGGGCTGAGATATTGAAACTCAAAATTTTGACCAGAAAAAAAAATGACAGTGTTACCCCTTACGTTTTTTTCGGGGGGTGAAAAATTAAGTTTCTCCAATCTTCTTAAAACTCTGGATTCTGATAGAGGGTCACGAGACATGGACCTGGGTGCAAAAATTGAGGCTGTAGACTCTTCCAGAGCTGAGATATTGAAACTCAAAATTTTGACCAGAAAAAAAAAATGACAGTGTTACCCCTTACGTTTTTTTTTTTTTCGGGGGGTGAAAAATTAAGTTTCTCCAATTTTCTCAAAACTCTGGATTCTGATAGAGGGCCACGAGACATGGACCTGGGTGCAAAAATTGAGGCTGTAGACCCTTCCAGAGCTGAGATATTGAAACTCAAAATTTTGACCAGAAAAAAAAATGACAGTGTTACCCCTTACGGTTTTTTTTTCGGAGGGTGAAAAATTAAGTTTCTCCAATCTTCTCAAAACTCTGGATTCTGATAGAGGGCCACGAGACATGGACCTGGGTGCAAAAATTGAGGCTGTAGACTCTTCCAGAGCTGAGATATTGAAACTCAAAATTTTGACCAGAAAAAAAAATGACAGTGTTACCCCTTACGTTTTTTTTCGGGGGGTGAAACATTAAGTTTCTCCAATCTTCTCAAAACTCTGGATTCTGATAGAGGGCCACAAGACATGGACCTGGGTGCAAAAATTCAGGCTGTAGACCCTTCCAGGGCTGAGATATTGAAACTCAAAATTTTGACCAGAAAAAAAAATGACAGTGTTACCCCTTACGTTTTTTTTTCGGGGGGTGAAAAATTAAGTTTCTCCAATCTTCTCAAAACTCTGGATTCTGATAGAGGGTCACGAGACATGGACCTGGGTGCAAAAATTGAGGCTGTAGACTCTTCCAGAGCTGAGATATTGAAACTCAAAATTTTGACCAGAAAAAAAAATGACAGTGTTACCCCTTACGTTTTTTTTTTTCGGGGGGTGAAAAATTAAGTTTCTCCAATCTTCTCAAAACTCTGGATTCTGATAGAGGGTCACGAGACATGGACCTGGGTGCAAAAATTGAGGCTGTAGACTCTTCCAGAGCTGAGATATTGAAACTCAAAATTTTGACCAGAAAAAAAAAATGACAGTGTTACCCCTTACGTTTTTTTTTCGGGGGGTGAAAAATTAAGTTTCTCCAATTTTCTCAAAACTCTGGATTCTGATAGAGGGCCACGAGACATGGACCTGGGTGCAAAAATTGAGGCTGTAGACCCTTCCAGAGCTGAGATATCGAAACTCAAAATTTTGACCAGAAAAAAAAATGACAGTGTTACCCCTTATGTTTTTTTTCGGGGGGTGAAAAATTAAGTTTCTCCAATCTTCTCAAAACTCTGGATTCTGATAGAGGGCCACGAGACATGGACCTGGGTGCAAAAATTGAGGCTGTAGACTCTTCCAGAGCTGAGATATTGAAACTCAAAATTTTGACCAGAAAAAAAAAATGACAGTGTTACCCCTTACGTTTTTTTTTCGGGGGGTGAAAAATTAAGTTTCTCCAATTTTCTCAAAACTCTGGATTCTGATAGAGGGCCACGAGACATGGACCTGGGTGCAAAAATTGAGGCTGTAGACCCTTCCAGAGCTGAGATATTGAAACTCAAAATTTTGACCAGAAAAAAAAATGACAGTGTTACCCCTTATGTTTTTTTTTTTCGGGGGGTGAAAAATTAAGTTTCTCCAATCTTCTCAAAACTCTGGATTCTGATAGAGGGCCACGAGACATGGACCTGGGTGCAAAAATTGAGGCTGTAGACCCTTCCAGAGCTGAGATATTGAAACTCAAAATTTTGACCAGAAAAAAAAATGACAGTGTTACCCCTTATGTTTTTTTTCGGGGGGTGAAAAATTAAGTTTCTCCAATCTTCTCAAAACTCTGGATTCTGATAGAGGGCCACGAGACATGGACCTGGGTGCAAAAATTGAGGCTGTAGACTCTTCCAGAGCTGAGATATTGAAACTCAAAATTTTGACCAGAAAAAAAAAATGACAGTGTTACCCCTTACGTTTTTTTTTCGGGGGGTGAAAAATTAAGTTTCTCCAATTTTCTCAAAACTCTGGATTCTGATAGAGGGCCACGAGACATGGACCTGGGTGCAAAAATTGAGGCTGTAGACCCTTCCAGAGCTGAGATATTGAAACTCAAAATTTTGACCAGAAAAAAAAATGACAGTGTTACCCCTTATGTTTTTTTTTTCGGGGGGTGAAAAATTAAGTTTCTCCAATCTTCTCAAAACTCTGGATTCTGATAGAGGGCCACGAGACATGGACCTGGGTGCAAAAATTGAGGCTGTAGACCCTTCCAGAGCTGAGATATTGAAACTCAAAATTTTGACCAGAAAAAAAAAATGACAGTGTTACCCCTTATGTTTTTTTTCGGGGGGTGAAAAATTAAGTTTCTCCAATCTTCTCAAAACTCTGGATTCTGATAGAGGGCCACGAGACATAGACCTGGGTGCAAAAATTGAGGCTGTAGACCCTTCCAGAGCTGAGATATTGAAACTCAAAATTTTGACCAGAAAAAAAATGACAGTGTTACCCCTTACGGTTTTTTTTTCGGGGGGTGAAAAATTAAGTTTCTCCAATCTTCTCAAAACTCTGGATTCTGATAGAGGGCCACGAGACATGGACCTGGGTGCAAAAATTGAGGCTGTAGACCCTTCCAGAGCTGAGATATTGAAACTCAAAATTTTGACCAGAAAAAAAAATGGCAGTGTTACCCCTTACGTTTTTTTTCGGGGGGTGAAAAATTAAGTTTCTCCAATCTTCTCAAAACTCTGGATTCTGATAGAGGGCCACGAGACATGGACCTGGGTGCAAAAATTGAGGCTGTAGACCCTTCCAGAGCTGAGATATTGAAACTCAAAATTTTGACCAGAAAAAAAAAAGACAGTGTTACCCCTTGTTTTTTTTTTTCGGGGGGTGAAAAATTAAGTTTCTCCAATCTTCTCAAAACTCTGGATTCTGATAGAGGGCCACGAGACATGGACCTGGGTGCAAAAATTGAGGCTGTAGACCCTTCCAGAGCTGAGATATTGAAACTCAAAATTTTGACCAGAAAAAAAAAATGACAGTGTTACCCCTTATGTTTTTTTTCGGGGGGGTGAAAAATTAAGTTTCTCCAATCTTCTCAAAACTCTGGATTCTGATAGAGGGCCACGAGACATGGACCTGGGTGCAAAAATTGAGGCTGTAGACCCTTCCAGAGCTGAGATATTGAAACTCAAAATTTTGACCAGAAAAAAAATGACAGTGTTACCCCTTATGTTTTTTTTTCGGGGGGTGAAAAATTAAGTTTCTCCAATCTTCTCAAAACTCTGGATTCTGATAGAGGGCCACGAGACATGGACCTGGGTGCAAAAATTGAGGCCGTAGACCCTTCCAGAGCTGAGATATTGAAACTTAAAATTTTGACCAGAAAAAAAAATGACAGTGTTACCCCTTACGTTTTTTTTCGGGGGGTGAAAAATTAAGTTTCTCCAATCTTCTCAAAACTCTGGATTCTGATAGAGGGCCACAAGACATGGACCTGGGTGCAAAAATTCAGGCTGTAGACCCTTCCAGGGCTGAGATATTGAAACTCAAAATTTTGACCAGAAAAAAAAATGACAGTGTTACCCCTTACGTTTTTTTTTCGGGGGGTGAAAAATTAAGTTTCTCCAATCTTCTCAAAACTCTGGATTCTGATAGAGGGCCACGAGACATGGACCTGGGTGCAAAAATTGAGGCCGTAGACCCTTCCAGAGCTGAGATATTGAAACTCAAAATTTTGACCAGAAAAAAAAAAAAAGACAGTGTTACCCCTTACGTTTTTTTTCGGGGGGTGAAAAATTAAGTTTCTCCAATCTTCTCAAAACTCTGGATTCTGATAGAGGGCCACAAGACATGGACCTGGGTGCAAAAATTCAGGCTGTAGACCCTTCCAGGGCTGAGATATTGAAACTCAAAATTTTGACCAGAAAAAAAAAATGACAGTGTTACCCCTTACGTTTTTTTCGGGGGGTGAAAAATTAAGTTTCTCCAATCTTCTTAAAACTCTGGATTCTGATAGAGGGTCACGAGACATGGACCTGGGTGCAAAAATTGAGGCTGTAGACTCTTCCAGAGCTGAGATATTGAAACTCAAAATTTTGACCAGAAAAAAAAAATGACAGTGTTACCCCTTACGTTTTTTTTTTTTCGGGGGGTGAAAAATTAAGTTTCTCCAATTTTCTCAAAACTCTGGATTCTGATAGAGGGCCACGAGACATGGACCTGGGTGCAAAAATTGAGGCTGTAGACCCTTCCAGAGCTGAGATATTGAAACTCAAAATTTTGACCAGAAAAAAAAATGACAGTGTTACCCCTTACGGGTTTTTTTTCGGAGGGTGAAAAATTAAGTTTCTCCAATCTTCTCAAAACTCTGGATTCTGATAGAGGGCCACGAGACATGGACCTGGGTGCAAAAATTGAGGCTGTAGACTCTTCCAGAGCTGAGATATTGAAACTCAAAATTTTGACCAGAAAAAAAAATGACAGTGTTACCCCTTACGTTTTTTTTCGGGGGGTGAAACATTAAGTTTCTCCAATCTTCTCAAAACTCTGGATTCTGATAGAGGGCCACAAGACATGGACCTGGGTGCAAAAATTCAGGCTGTAGACCCTTCCAGGGCTGAGATATTGAAACTCAAAATTTTGACCAGAAAAAAAAATGACAGTGTTACCCCTTACGTTTTTTTTTCGGGGGGTGAAAAATTAAGTTTCTCCAATCTTCTCAAAACTCTGGATTCTGATAGAGGGTCACGAGACATGGACCTGGGTGCAAAAATTGAGGCTGTAGACTCTTCCAGAGCTGAGATATTGAAACTCAAAATTTTGACCAGAAAAAAAAATGACAGTGTTACCCCTTACGTTTTTTTTTTTTTCGGGGGGTGAAAAATTAAGTTTCTCCAATCTTCTCAAAACTCTGGATTCTGATAGAGGGTCACGAGACATGGACCTGGGTGCAAAAATTGAGGCTGTAGACTCTTCCAGAGCTGAGATATTGAAACTCAAAATTTTGACCAGAAAAAAAAAATGACAGTGTTACCCCTTACGTTTTTTTTTTCGGGGGGTGAAAAATTAAGTTTCTCCAATTTTCTCAAAACTCTGGATTCTGATAGAGGGCCACGAGACATGGACCTGGGTGCAAAAATTGAGGCTGTAGACCCTTCCAGAGCTGAGATATTGAAACTCAAAATTTTGACCAGAAAAAAAAATGACAGTGTTACCCCTTATGTTTTTTTTCGGGGGGTGAAAAATTAAGTTTCTCCAATCTTCTCAAAACTCTGGATTCTGATAGAGGGCCACGAGACATGGACCTGGGTGCAAAAATTGAGGCTGTAGACTCTTCCAGAGCTGAGATATTGAAACTCAAAATTTTGACCAGAAAAAAAAAATGACAGTGTTACCCCTTACGTTTTTTTTTCGGGGGGTGAAAAATTAAGTTTCTCCAATTTTCTCAAAACTCTGGATTCTGATAGAGGGCCACGAGACATGGACCTGGGTGCAAAAATTGAGGCTGTAGACCCTTCCAGAGCTGAGATATTGAAACTCAAAATTTTGACCAGAAAAAAAAATGACAGTGTTACCCCTTATGTTTTTTTTTCGGGGGGTGAAAAATTAAGTTTCTCCAATCTTCTCAAAACTCTGGATTCTGATAGAGGGCCACGAGACATGGACCTGGGTGCAAAAATTGAGGCTGTAGACCCTTCCAGAGCTGAGATATTGAAACTCAAAATTTTGACCAGAAAAAAAATGACAGTGTTACCCCTTATGTTTTTTTTCGGGGGGTGAAAAATTAAGTTTCTCCAATCTTCTCAAAACTCTGGATTCTGATAGAGGGCCACGAGACATGGACCTGGGTGCAAAAATTGAGGCTGTAGACTCTTCCAGAGCTGAGATATTGAAACTCAAAATTTTGACCAGAAAAAAAAAATGACAGTGTTACCCCTTACGTTTTTTTTTCGGGGGGTGAAAAATTAAGTTTCTCCAATTTTCTCAAAACTCTGGATTCTGATAGAGGGCCACGAGACATGGACCTGGGTGCAAAAATTGAGGCTGTAGACCCTTCCAGAGCTGAGATATTGAAACTCAAAATTTTGACCAGAAAAAAAAATGACAGTGTTACCCCTTATGTTTTTTTTTCGGGGGGTGAAAAATTAAGTTTCTCCAATCTTCTCAAAACTCTGGATTCTGATAGAGGGCCACGAGACATGGACCTGGGTGCAAAAATTGAGGCTGTAGACCCTTCCAGAGCTGAGATATTGAAACTCAAAATTTTGACCAGAAAAAAAAAATGACAGTGTTACCCCTTATGTTTTTTTTCGGGGGGTGAAAAATTAAGTTTCTCCAATCTTCTCAAAACTCTGGATTCTGATAGAGGGCCACGAGACATAGACCTGGGTGCAAAAATTGAGGCTGTAGACCCTTCCAGAGCTGAGATATTGAAACTCAAAATTTTGACCAGAAAAAAAATGACAGTGTTACCCCTTACGGTTTTTTTTTCGGGGGGTGAAAAATTAAGTTTCTCCAATCTTCTCAAAACTCTGGATTCTGATAGAGGGCCACGAGACATGGACCTGGGTGCAAAAATTGAGGCTGTAGACCCTTCCAGAGCTGAGATATTGAAACTCAAAATTTTGACCAGAAAAAAAAATGGCAGTGTTACCCCTTACGTTTTTTTTCGGGGGGTGAAAAATTAAGTTTCTCCAATCTTCTCAAAACTCTGGATTCTGATAGAGGGCCACGAGACATGGACCTGGGTGCAAAAATTGAGGCTGTAGACCCTTCCAGAGCTGAGATATTGAAACTCAAAATTTTGACCAGAAAAAAAAAAGACAGTGTTACCCCTTGTTTTTTTTTTTCGGGGGGTGAAAAATTAAGTTTCTCCAATCTTCTCAAAACTCTGGATTCTGATAGAGGGCCACGAGACATGGACCTGGGTGCAAAAATTGAGGCTGTAGACCCTTCCAGAGCTGAGATATTGAAACTCAAAATTTTGACCAGAAAAAAAAAATGACAGTGTTACCCCTTATGTTTTTTTTCGGGGGGTGAAAAATTAAGTTTCTCCAATCTTCTCAAAACTCTGGATTCTGATAGAGGGCCACGAGACATGGACCTGGGTGCAAAAATTTAGGCTGTAGACCCTTCCAGAGCTGAAATATTGAAACTCAAAATTTTGACCAGAAAAAAAAATGACAGTGTTACCCCTTACGTTTTTTTTCGGGGGGTGAAAAATTAAATTTCCCCAATCTTCTCAAAACTCTGGATTCTGATAGAGGGCCACAAGACATGGACCTGGGTGCAAAAATTGAGGCTGTAGACCCTTCCAGAGCTGAGATATTGAAACTCAAAATTTTGACCAGAAAAAAAAATGACAGTGTTACCCCTTACGTTTTTTTTCGGGGGGTGAAAAATTAAGTTTCTCCAATCTTCTCAAAACTCTGGATTCTGATAGAGGGCCACAAGACATGGACCTGGGTGCAAAAATTGAGGCTGTAGACCCTTCCAGGGCTGAGATATTGAAACTCAAAATTTTGACCAGAAAAAAAAAATGACAGTGTTACCCCTTATGTTTTTTTTTTCGGGGGGTGAAAAATTAATTTTCTCCAATCTTCTCAAAACTCTGGATTTTGATAGAGGGTCACGAGACATGGACCTGGGAGCAAAAATTGAGGCTGTAGACTCTTCCAGAGCTGAGATATTGAAACTCAAAATTTTGACCAGAAAAAAAAAATGACAGTGTTACCCCTTACGTTTTTTTTTCGGGGGGTGAAAAATTAAGTTTCTCCAATTTTCTCAAAACTCTGGATTCTGATAGAGGGCCACGAGACATGGACCTGGGTGCAAAAATTTAGGCTGTAGACCCTTCCAGAGCTGAGATATTGAAACTCAAAATTTTGACCAGAAAAAAAAAATGACAGTGTTACCCCTTATGTTTTTTTTTTGGGGGGGTGAAAAATTAAGTTTCTCCAATCTTCTCAAAACTCTGGATTCTGATAGAGGGCCACGAGACATGGACCTGGGTGCAAAAATTGAGGCTGTAGACCCTTCCAGAGCTGAGATATTGAAACTCAAAATTTTGACCAGAAAAAAAATGACAGTGTTACCCCTTATGTTTTTTTTTCGGGGGGTGAAAAATTAAGTTTCTCCAATCTTCTCAAAACTCTGGATTCTGATAGAGGGCCACGAGACATGGACCTGGGTGCAAAAATTGAGGCCGTAGACCCTTCCAGAGCTGAGATATTGAAACTTAAAATTTTGACCAGAAAAAAAAAAATGACAGTGTTACCCCTTACGTTTTTTTTCGGGGGGTGAAAAATTAAGTTTCTCCAATCTTCTCAAAACTCTGGATTCTGATAGAGGGCCACAAGACATGGACCTGGGTGCAAAAATTCAGGCTGTAGACCCTTCCAGGGCTGAGATATTGAAACTCAAAATTTTGACCAGAAAAAAAAATGACAGTGTTACCCCTTACGTTTTTTTTTCGGGGGGTGAAAAATTAAGTTTCTCCAATCTTCTCAAAACTCTGGATTCTGATAGAGGGCCACGAGACATGGACCTGGGTGCAAAAATTGAGGCTGTAGACTCTTCCAGAGCTGAGATATTGAAACTCAAAATTTTGACCAGAAAAAAAAAATGACAGTGTTACCCCTTACGTTTTTTTTTTCGGGGGGTGAAAAATTAAGTTTCCCCAATTTTCTCAAAACTCTGGATTCTGATAGAGGGCCACGAGACATGGACCTGGGTGCAAAAATTGAGGCTGTAGACCCTTCCAGAGCTGAGATATTGAAACTCAAAATTTTGACCAGAAAAAAAAATGACAGTGTTACCCCTTACGGTTTTTTTTTCGGGGGGGTGAAAAATTAAGTTTCTCCAATCTTCTCAAAACTCAGGATTCTGATAGAGGGCCACGAGACATGGACCTGGGTGCAAAAATTGAGGCTGTAGACCCTTCCAGAGCTGAGATATTGAAACTCAAAATTTTGACCAGAAAAAAAAATGACAGTGTTACCCCTTATGTTTTTTTTTCGGGGGGTGAAAAATTAAGTTTCTCCAATCTTCTCAAAACTCTGGATTCTGATAGAGGGCCACGAGACATGGACCTGGGTGCAAAACTTGAGGCTGTAGACCCTTCCAGAGCTGAGATATTGAAACTCAAAATTTTGACCAGAAAAAAAAATGACAGTGTTACCCCTTATGTTTTTTTTTTTCGGGGGGTGAAAAATTAAGTTTCTCCAATTTTCTCAAAACTCTGGATAGTGATAGAGGGCCACGAGACATGGACCTGGGTGCAAAAATTGAGGCTGTAGACCCTTCTAGAGCTGAGATATTGAAACTCAAAATTTTGACCAGAAAAAAAATGACAGTGTTACCCCTTACGTTTTTTTTCGGGGGGTGAAAAATTAAGTTTCTCCAATCTTCTCAAAACTCTGGATTCTGATAGAGGGCCACGAGACATGGACCTGGGTGCAAAAATTGAGGCTGTAGACCCTTCCAGAGCTGAGATATTGAAACTCAAAATTTTGACCAGAAAAAAAAATGACAGTGTTACCCCTTATGTTTTTTTTTCGGGGGGTGAAAAATTAAGTTTCTCCAATCTTCTCAAAACTCTGGATTCTGATAGAGGGTCACGAGACATGGACCTGGGTGCAAAAATTGAGGCTGTAGACTCTTCCAGAGCTGAGATATTGAAACTCAAAATTTTGACCAGAAAAAAAAAATGACAGTGTTACCCCTTACGTTTTTTTTTTTCGGGGGGTGAAAAATTAAGTTTCTCCAATTTTCTCAAAACTCTGGATAGTGATAGAGGGCCACGAGACATGGACCTGGGTGCAAAAATTGAGGCTGTAGACCCTTCTAGAGCTGAGATATTGAAACTCAAAATTTTGACCAGAAAAAAAATGACAGTGTTACCCCTTACGTTTTTTTTCGGGGGGTGAAAAATTAAGTTTCTCCAATCTTCTCAAAACTCTGGATTCTGATAGAGGGCCACGAGACATGGACCTGGGTGCAAAAATTGAGGCTGTAGACCCTTCCAGAGCTGAGATATTGAAACTCAAAATTTTGACCAGAAAAAAAAATGACAGTGTTACCCCTTATGTTTTTTTTTCGGGGGGTGAAAAATTAAGTTTCTCCAATCTTCTCAAAACTCTGGATTCTGATAGAGGGCCACGAGACATGGACCTGGGTGCAAAACTTAAGGCTGTAGACCCTTCCAGAGCTGAGATATTGAAACTCAAAATTTTGACCAGAAAAAAAAATGACACTGTTACCCCTTATGTTTTTTTTTTCGGGGGGTGAAAAATTAAGTTTCTCCAATCTTCTCAAAACTCTGGATTCTGATAGAGGGCCACGAGACATGGACCTGGGTGCAAAAATTTAGGCTGTAGACCCTTCCAGAGCTGAGATATTGAAACTCAAAATTTTGACCAGAAAAAAAAAAAATGAAAGTGTTACCCCTTACGTTTTTTTTCGGGGGGTGAAAAATTAAGTTTCTCCAATCTTCTCAAAACTCTGGATTCTGATAGAGGGCCACAAGACATGGACCTGGATGCAAAAATTCAGGCTGTAGACCCTTCCAGGGCTGAGATATTGAAACTCAAAATTTTGACCAGAAAAAAAAAATGACAGTGTTACCCCTTACGTTTTTTTTCGGGGGGTGAAAAATTAAGTTTCTCCAATCTTCTCAAAACTCTGGATTCTGATAGAGGGCCACGAGACATGGACCTGGGTGCAAAAATTGAGGCTCTAGACCCTTCCAGAGCTGAGATATTGAAACTCAAAATTTTGACCAGAAAAAAAAATGACAGTGTTACCCCTTATGTTTTTTTTCGGGGGGGTGAAAAATTAAGTTTCTCCAATCTTCTCAAAACTCTGGATTCTGATAGAGGGCCACAAGACATGGACCTGGGTGCAAAAATTGAGGCTGTAGACCCTTCCAGAGCTGAGATATTGAAACTCAAAATTTTGACCAGAAAAAAAAAATGACAGTGTTACCCCTTACGTTTTTTTTTCGGGGGGTGAAAAATTAATTTTCTCCAATCTTCTCAAAACTCTGGATTTTGATAGAGGGTCACGAGACATGGACCTGGGTGCAAAAATTGAGGCTGTAGACTCTTCCAGAGCTGAGATATTGAAACTCAAAATTTTGACCAGAAAAAAAATGACAGTGTTACCCCTTACGTTTTTTTTTTTTCGGGGGGTGGAAAATTAAGTTTCTCCAATTTTCTCAAAACTCTGGATTCTGATAGGGGGCCACGAGACATGGACCTGGGTGCAAAAATTGTGGCTGTAGACCCTTCTAGAGCTGAGATATTGAAACTCAAAATTTTGACCAGAAAAAAAAATGACAGTGTTACCCCTTACGTTTTTTTTCGGGGGGTGAAAAATTAAGTTTCTCCAATCTTCTCAAAACTCTGGATTCTGATAGAGGGCCACGAGACATGGACCTGGGTGCAAAAATTGAGGCTGTAGACCCTTCCAGAGCTGAGATATTGAAACTCAAAATTTTGACCAGAAAAAAAAAAAATGACAGTGTTACCCCTGATGTTTTTTTTTTTTCGGGGGGTGAAAAATTAAGTTTCTCCAACCTTCTCAAAACTCTGGATTCTGATAGAGGGCCACGAGACATGGACCTGGGTGCAAAAATTGAGGCTGTAGACCCTTCCAGAGCTGAGATATTGAAACTCAAAATTTTGACCAGAAAAAAAAAATGACAGTGTTACCCCTTATGTTTTTTTTCGGGGGGTGAAAAATTAAGTTTCTCCAATCTTCTCAAAACTCTGGATTCTGATAGAGGGCCACGAGACATGGACCTGGGTGCAAAAATTGAGGCCGTAGACCCTTCCAGAGCTGAGATATTGAAACTCAAAATTTTGACCAGAAAAAAAAAATGACAGTGTTACCCCTTACGTTTTTTTTCGGGGGGTGAAAAATTAAGTTTCTCCAATCTTCTCAAAACTCTGGATTCTGATAGAGGGCCACAAGACATGGACCTGGGTGCAAAAATTCAGGCTGTAGACCCTTCCAGGGCTGAGATATTAAAACTCAAAATTTTGACCAGAAAAAAAAATGACAGTGTTACCCCTTACGTTTTTTTCGGGGGGTGAAAAATTAAGTTTCTCCAATCTTCTTAAAACTCTGGATTCTGATAGAGGGTCACGAGACATGGACCTGGGTGCAAAAATTGAGGCTGTAGACTCTTCCAGAGCTGAGATATTGAAACTCAAAATTTTGACCAGAAAAAAAAAATGACAGTGTTACCCCTTACGTTTTTTTTTTTCGGGGGGTGAAAAATTAAGTTTCTCCAATTTTCTCAAAACTCTGGATTCTGATAGAGGGCCACGAGACATGGACCTGGTTGCAAAAATTGAGGCTGTAGACCCTTCCAGAGCTGAGATATTGAAACTCAAAATTTTGACCAGAAAAAAAAATGACAGTGTTACCCCTTACGGTTTTTTTTTTCGGAGGGTGAAAAATTAAGTTTCTCCAATCTTCTCAAAACTCTGGATTCTGATAGAGGGCCACGAGACATGGACCTGGGTGCAAAAATTGAGGCTGTAGACTCTTCCAGAGCTGAGATATTGAAACTCAAAATTTTGACCAGAAAAAAAAAATGACAGTGTTACCCCTTACGTTTTTTTTCGGGGGGTGAAACATTAAGTTTCTCCAATCTTCTCAAAACTCTGGATTCTGATAGAGGGCCACAAGACATGGACCTGGGTGCAAAAATTCAGGCTGTAGACCCTTCCAGGGCTGACATATTGAAACTCAAAATTTTGACCAGAAAAAAAAATGACAGTGTTACCCCTTACGTTTTTTTTTTCGGGGGGTGAAAAATTAAGTTTCTCCAATCTTCTCAAAACTCTGGAGTCTGATAGAGGGTCACGAGACATGGACCTGGGTGCAAAAATTGAGGCTGTAGACTCTTCCAGAGCTGAGATATTGAAACTCAAAATTTTGACCAGAAAAAAAAATGACAGTGTTACCCCTTACGTTTTTTTTTTTTTCGGGGGGTGAAAAATTAAGTTTCTCCAATCTTCTCAAAACTCTGGATTCTGATAGAGGGTCACGAGACATGGACCTGGGTGCAAAAATTGAGGCTGTAGACTCTTCCAGAGCTGAGATATTGAAACTCAAAATTTTGACCAGAAAAAAAAAATGACAGTGTTACCCCTTACGTTTTTTTTTCGGGGGGTGAAAAATTAAGTTTCTCCAATTTTCTCAAAACTCTGGATTCTGATAGAGGGCCACGAGACATGGACCTGGGTGCAAAAATTGAGGCTGTAGACCCTTCCAGAGCTGATATATTGAAACTCAAAATTTTGACCAGAAAAAAAAATGACAGTGTTACCCCTTATGTTTTTTTTCGGGGGGTGAAAAATTAAGTTTCTCCAATCTTCTCAAAACTCTGGATTCTGATAGAGGGCCACGAGACATGGACCTGGGTGCAAAAATTGAGGCTGTAGACTCTTCCAGAGCTGAGATATTGAAACTCAAAATTTTGACCAGAAAAAAAAAATGACAGTGTTACCCCTTACGTTTTTTTTTCGGGGGGTGAAAAATTAAGTTTCTCCAATTTTCTCAAAACTCTGGATTCTGATAGAGGGCCACGAGACATGGACCTGGGTGCAAAAATTGAGGCTGTAGACCCTTCCAGAGCTGAGATATTGAAACTCAAAATTTTGACCAGAAAAAAAAATGACAGTGTTACCCCTTATGTTTTTTTTTCGGGGGGTGAAAAATTAAGTTTCTCCAATCTTCTCAAAACTCTGGATTCTGATAGAGGGCCACGAGACATGGACCTGGGTGCAAAAATTGAGGCTGTAGACCCTTCCAGAGCTGAGATATTGAAACTCAAAATTTTGACCAGAAAAAAAAATGACAGTGTTACCCCTTATGTTTTTTTTCGGGGGGTGAAAAATTAAGTTTCTCCAATCTTCTCAAAACTCTGGATTCTGATAGAGGGCCACGAGACATGGACCTGGGTGCAAAAATTGAGGCTGTAGACTCTTCCAGAGCTGAGATATTGAAACTCAAAATTTTGACCAGAAAAAAAAATGACAGTGTTACCCCTTACGTTTTTTTTTCGGGGGGTGAAAAATTAAGTTTCTCCAATTTTCTCAAAACTCTGGATTCTGATAGAGGGCCACGAGACATGGACCTGGGTGCAAAAATTGAGGCTGTAGACCCTTCCAGAGCTGAGATATTGAAACTCAAAATTTTGACCAGAAAAAAAAATGACAGTGTTACCCCTTATGTTTTTTTTTCGGGGGGTGAAAAATTAAGTTTCTCCAATCTTCTCAAAACTCTGGATTCTGATAGAGGGCCACGAGACATGGACCTGGGTGCAAAAATTGAGGCTGTAGACCCTTCCAGAGCTGAGATATTGAAACTCAAAATTTTGACCAGAAAAAAAAAAATGACAGTGTTATCCCTTATGTTTTTTTTCGGGGGGTGAAAAATTAAGTTTCTCCAATCTTCTCAAAACTCTGGATTCTGATAGAGGGCCACGAGACATAGACCTGGGTGCAAAAATTGAGGCTGTAGACCCTTCCAGAGCTGAGATATTGAAACTCAAAATTTTGACCAGAAAAAAAATGACAGTGTTACCCCTTACGGTTTTTTTTTTTTCGGGGGGTGAAAAATTAAGTTTCTCCAATCTTCTCAAAACTCTGGATTCTGATAGAGGGCCACGAGACATGGACCTGGGTGCAAAAATTGAGGCTGTAGACCCTTCCAGAGCTGAGATATTGAAACTCAAAATTTTGACCAGAAAAAAAAATGGCAGTGTTACCCCTTACGTTTTTTTTCGGGGGGTGAAAAATTAAGTTTCTCCAATCTTCTCAAAACTCTGGATTCTGATAGAGGGCCACGAGACATGGACCTGGGTGCAAAAATTGAGGCTGTAGACCCTTCCAGAGCTGGGATATTGAAACTCAAAATTTTGACCAGAAAAAAAAAAGACAGTGTTACCCCTTGTTTTTTTTTTTCGGGGGGTGAAAAATTAAGTTTCTCCAATCTTCTCAAAACTCTGGATTCTGATAGAGGGCCACGAGACATGGACCTGGGTGCAAAAATTGAGGCTGTAGACCCTTCCAGAGCTGAGATATTGAAACTCAAAATTTTGACCAGAAAAAAAAAAATGACAGTGTTACCCCTTATGTTTTTTTTCGGGGGGTGAAAAATTAAGTTTCTCCAATCTTCTCAAAACTCTGGATTCTGATAGAGGGCCACGAGACATGGACCTGGGTGCAAAAATTTAGGCTGTAGACCCTTCCAGAGCTGAAATATTGAAACTCAAAATTTTGACCAGAAAAAAAAATGACAGTGTTACCCCTTACGTTTTTTTTTCGGGGGGTGAAAAATTAAATTTCCCCAATCTTCTCAAAACTCTGGATTCTGATAGAGGGCCACAAGACATGGACCTGGGTGCAAAAATTGAGGCTGTAGACCCTTCCAGAGCTGAGATATTGAAACTCAAAATTTTGACCAGAAAAAAAAATGACAGTGTTACCCCTTACGTTTTTTTTCGGGGGGTGAAAAATTAAGTTTCTCCAATCTTCTCAAAACTCTGGATTCTGATAGAGGGCCACAAGACATGGACCTGGGTGCAAAAATTGAGGCTGTAGACCCTTCCAGGGCTGAGATATTGAAACTCAAAATTTTGACCAGAAAAAAAAAATGACAGTGTTACCCCTTACGTTTTTTTTTTCGGGGGGTGAAAAATTAATTTTCTCCAATCTTCTCAAAACTCTGGATTTTGATAGAGGGTCACGAGACATGGACCTGGGAGCAAAAATTGAGGCTGTAGACTCTTCCAGAGCTGAGATATTGAAACTCAAAATTTTGACCAGAAAAAAAAAAATGACAGTGTTACCCCTTACGTTTTTTTTCGGGGGGTGAAAAATTAAGTTTCTCCAATCTTCTCAAAACTCTGGATTCTGATAGAGGGCCACAAGACATGGACCTGGGTGCAAAAATTCAGGCTGTAGACCCTTCCAGGGCTGAGATATTGAAACTCAAAATTTTGACCAGAAAAAAAAAATGACAGTGTTACCCCTTACGTTTTTTTCCGGGGGTGAAAAATTAAGTTTCTCCAATCTTCTCAAAACTCTGGATTCTGATAGAGAGCCACGAGACATGGACCTGGGTGCAAAAATTGAGGCTGTAGACCCTTCCAGAGCTGAGATATTGAAACTCAAAATTTTGACCAGAAAAAAATGACAGTGTTACCCCTTATGTTTTTTTTTTTTCGGGGGGTGAAAAATTAAGTTTCTCCAATCTTCTCAAAACTCTGGATTCTGATAGAGGGCCACGAGACATGGACCTGGGTGCAAAACTTGAGGCTGTAGACCCTTCCAGAGCTGAGATATTGAAACTCAAAATTTTGACCAGAAAAAAAAAATGACAGTGTTACCCCTTATGTTTTTTTTTTCGGGGGGTGAAAAATTAAGTTTCTCCAATCTTCTCAAAACTCTGGATTCTGATAGAGGGCCACGAGACATGGACCTGGGTGCAAAAATTTAGGCTGTAGACCCTTCCAGAGCTGAGATATTGAAACTCAAAATTTTGACCAGAAAAAAAAAATGACAGTGTTACCCCTTACGTTTTTTTTCGGGGGGTGAAAAATTAAGTTTCTCCAATCTTCTCAAAACTCTGGATTCTGATAGAGGGCCACAAGACATGGACCTGGGTGCAAAAATTCAGGCTGTAGACCCTTCCAGGGCTGAGATATTGAAACTCAAAATTTTGACCAGAAAAAAAAATGACAGTGTTACCCCTTACGTTTTTTTTTTCGGGGGGTGAAAAATTAAGTTTCTCCAATCTTCTCAAAACTCTGGATTCTGATAGAGGGTCACGAGACATGGACCTGGGTGCAAAAATTGAGGCTGTAGACTCTTCCAGAGCTGAGATATTGAAACTCAAAATTTTGACCAGAAAAAAAAAATGACAGTGTTACCCCTTACGTTTTTTTTCGGGGGGTGAAAAATTAAGTTTCTCCAATTTTCTCAAAACTCTGGATTCTGATAGAGGGCCACGAGACATGGACCTGGGTGCAAAAATTGAGGCTGTAGACCCTTCCAGAGCTGAGATATTGAAACTCAAAATTTTGACCAGAAAAAAAAATGACAGTGTTACCCCTTACGGTTTTTTTTGGGGGGGGTGAAAAATTAAGTTTCTCCAATCTTCTCAAAACTCTGGATTCTGATAGAGGGCCACGAGACATGGACCTGGGTGCAAAAATTGGGGCTGTAGACCCTTCCAGAGCTGATATATTGAAACTCAAAATTTTGACCAGAAAAAAAAAATGACAGTGTTACCCCTTATGTTTTTTTTTCGGGGGGTGAAAAATTAAGTTTCTCCAATCTTCTCAAAACTCTGGATTCTGATAGAGGGCCACGAGACATGGACCTGGGCGCAAAACTTGAGGCTGTAGACCCTTCCAGAGCTGAGATATTGAAACTCAAAATTTTGACCAGAAAAAAAAAAATGACAGTGTTACCCCTTACGTTTTTTTTTTTCGGGGGGTGAAAAATTAAGTTTCTCCAATCTTCTCAAAACTCTGGATTCTGATAGAGGGCCACGAGACATGGACCTGGGTGCAAAAATTGAGGCTGTAGACCCTTCCAGAGCTGAGATATTGAAACTCAAAATTTTGACCAGAAAAAAAAATGACAGTGTTACCCCTTACGGGTTTTTTTTTCGGGGGGTGAAAAATTAAGTTTCTCCAATCTTCTCAAAACTCTGGATTCTGATAGAGGGCCACGAGACATGGACCTGGGTGCAAAAATTGAGGCTGTAGACCCTTCCAGAGCTGAGATATTGAAACTCAAAATTTTGACCAGAAAAAAAAATGACAGTGTTACCCCTTATGTTTTTTTTCGGGGGGTGAAAAATTAAGTTTCTCCAATCTTCTCAAAACTCTGGATTCTGATAGAGGGCCACGAGACATGGACCTGGGTGCAAAAATTGAGGCTGTAGACCCTTCCAGAGCTGAGATATTGAAACTCAAAATTTTGACCAGAAAAAAAAATGGCAGTGTTACCCCTTACGTTTTTTTTCGGGGGGTGAAAAATTAAGTTTCTCCAATCTTCTCAAAACTCTGGATTCTGATAGAGGGCCACGAGACATGGACCTGGGTGCAAAAATTGAGGCTGTAGACCCTTCCAGAGCTGAGATATTGAAACTCAAAATTTTGACCAGAAAAAAAAAATGACAGTGTTACCCCTTATGTTTTTTTTTTTCGGGGGGTGAAAAATTAAGTTTATCCAATCTTCTCAAAACTCTGGATTCTGATAGAGGGCCACGAGACATGGACCTGGGTGCAAAAATTGAGGCTGTAGACCCTTCCAGAGCTGAGATATTGAAACTCAAAATTTTGACCAGAAAAAAAAAATGACAGTGTTACCCCTTATGTTTTTTTTCGGGGGGTGAAAAATTAAGTTTCTCCAATCTTCTCAAAACTCTGGATTCTGATAGAGGGCCACGAGACATGGACCTGGGTGCAAAAATTGAGGCTGTAGACCCTTCCAGAGCTGAGATATTGAAACTCAAAATTTTGACCAGAAAAAAAATGACAGTGTTACCCCTTATGTTTTTTTTCGGGGGGTGAAAAATTAAGTTTCTCCAATCTTCTCAAAACTCTGGATTCTGATAGAGGGCCACGAGACATGGACCTGGGTGCAAAAATTGAGGCTGTAGACCCTTCCAGAGCTGAGATATTGAAACTCAAAATTTTGACCAGAAAAAAAATGACAGTGTTACCCCTTATGTTTTTTTTCGGGGGGTGAAAAATTAAGTTTCTCCAATCTTCTCAAAACTCTGGATTCTGATAGAGGGCCACGAGACATGGACCTGGGTGCAAAAATTGAGGCTGTAGACCCTTCCAGAGCTGAGATATTGAAACTCAAAATTTTGACCAGAAAAAAAAAATGACCGTGTTACCCCTTATGTTTTTTTTCGGGGGGTGAAAAATTAAGTTTCTCCAATCTTCTCAAAACTCTGGATTCTGATAGAGGGCCACGAGACATGGACCTGGGTGCAAAAATTTAGGCTGTAGACCCTTCCAGAGCTGAGATATTGAAACTCAAAATTTTGACCAGAAAAAAAATGACAGTGTTACCCCTTACGTTTTTTTTCGGGGGGTGAAAAATTAAGTTTCCCCAATCTTCTCAAAACTCTGGATTCTGACAGAGGGCCACGAGACATGGACCTGGGTGCAAAAATTGAGGCTGTAGACCCTTCCAGAGCTGAGATATTGAAACTCAAAATTTTGACCAGAAAAAAAATGACAGTGTTACCCCTTACGTTTTTTTTTTTTCGGGGGGTGAAAAATTAAGTTTCTCCAATTTTCTCAAAACTCTGGATTCTGATAGAGGGCCACGAGACATGGACCTGGGTGCAAAAATTGTGGCTGTAGACCCTTCTAGAGCTGAGATATTGAAACTCAAAATTTTGACCAGAAAAAAAAATGACAGTGTTACCCCTTACGTTTTTTTTCGGGGGGTGAAAAATTAAGTTTCTCCAATCTTCTCAAAACTCTGGATTCTGATAGAGGGCCACGAGACATGGACCTGGGTGCAAAAATTGAGGCTGTAGACCCTTCCAGAGCTGAGATATTGAAACTCAAAATTTTGACCAGAAAAAAAAAATGACAGTGTTACCCCTTATGTTTTTTTTTCGGGGGGTGAAAAATTAAGTTTCTCCAATCTTCTCAAAACTCTGGATTCTGATAGAGGGCCACGAGACATGGACCTGGGTGCAAAAATTGAGGCTGTAGACCCTTCCAGAGCTGAGATATTGAAACTCAAAATTTTGACCAGAAAAAAAAATGACAGTGTTACCCCTTACGGTTTTTTTTTTCGGGGGGTGAAAAATTAAGTTTCTCCAATCTTCTCAAAACTCTGGATTCTGATAGAGGGCCACGAGACATGGACCTGGGTGCAAAAATTGAGGCTGTAGACCCTTCCAGAGCTGAGATATTGAAACTCAAAATTTTGACCAGAAAAAAAAATGACAGTGTTACCCCTTATGTTTTTTTTCGGGGGGTGAAAAATTAAGTTTCTCCAATCTTCTCAAAACTCTGGATTCTGATAGAGGGCCACGAGACATGGACCTGGGTGCAAAAATTGAGGCTGTAGACCCTTCCAGAGCTGAGATATTGAAACTCAAAATTTTGACCAGAAAAAAAAATGTCAGTGTTACCCTTTACGTTTTTTTTCGGGGGGTGAAAAATTAAGTTTCTCCAATCTTCTCAAAACTCTGGATTCTGATAGAGGGCCACGAGACATGGACCTGGGTGCAAAAATTGAGGCTGTAGACCCTTCCAGAGCTGAGATATTGAAACTCAAAATTTTGACCAGAAAAAAAAAATGACAGTGTTACCCCTTATGTTTTTTTTTTTCGGGGGGTGAAAAATTAAGTTTCTCCAATCTTCTCAAAACTCTGGATTCTGATAGAGGGCCACGAGACATGGACCTGGGTGCAAAAATTGAGGCTGTAGACCCTTCCAGAGCTGAGATATTGAAACTCAAAATTTTGACCAGAAAAAAAAATGACAATGTTACCCCTTACGTTTTTTTTTCGGGGGTTGAAAAATTAAGTTTCTCCAATCTTCTCAAAACTCTGGATTCTGACAGAGGGTCACGAGACATGGACCTGGGTGCAAAAATTGAGGCTCTAGACTCTTCCAGAGCTGAGATATTGAAACTCAAAATTTTGACCAGAAAAAAAAATGACAGTGTTACCCCTTACGGTTTTTTTTTCGGGGGGTGAAAAATTAAGTTTCTCCAATTTTCTCAAAACTCTGGATTCTGATAGAGGGCCACGAGACATGGACCTGGGTGCAAAAAATTAGGCTGTAGACCCTTCCAGAGCTGAGATATTGAAACTCAAAATTTTGACCAGAAAAAAAAATGACAGTGTTACCCCTTACGTTTTTTTTCGGGGGGTGAAAAATTAAGTTTCTCCAATCTTCTCAAAACTCTGGATTCTGATAGAGGGCCACGAGACATGGACCTGGGTGCAAAAATTGAGGCTGTAGACCCTTCCAGAGCTGAGATATTGAAACTCAAAATGTTGACCAGAAAAAAAAAATGACAGTGTTACCCCTTACGTTTTTTTTTTTCGGGGGGTGAAAAATTAAGTTTCTCCAATCTTCTCAAAACTCTGGATTCTGATAGAGGGCCACGAGACATGGACCTGGGTGCAAAAATTGAGGCTGTAGACCCTTCCAGAGCTGAGATATTGAAACTCAAAATTTTGACCAGAAAAAAAATGACAGTGTTACCCCTTATGTTTTTTTTTCGGGGGGTGAAAAATTAAGTTTCTCCAATCTTCTCAAAACTCTGGATTCTGATAGAGGGCCACGAGACATGGACCTGGGTGCAAAAATTGAGGCTGTAGACCCTTCCAGAGCTGAGATATTGAAACTCAAAATTTTGACCAGAAAAAAAAATGACAGTGTTACCCCTTACGGTTTTTTTTTTCGGGGGGTGAAAAATTAAGTTTCTCCAATCTTCTCAAAACTCTGGATTCTGATAGAGGGCCACGAGACATGGACCTGGGTGCAAAAATTGAGGCTGTAGACCCTTCCAGAGCTGAGATATTGAAACTCAAAATTTTGACCAGAAAAAAAAAATGACAGTGTTACCCCTTATGTTTTTTTTTCGGGGGGTGAAAAATTAAGTTTCTCCAATCTTCTCAAAACTCTGGATTCTGATAGAGGGCCACGAGACATGGACCTGGGTGCAAAAATTGAGGCTCTAGACCCTTCCAGAGCTGAGATATTGAAACTCAAAATTTTGACCAGAAAAAAAAATGGCAGTGTTACCCCTTACGTTTTTTTTCGGGGGGTGAAAAATTAAGTTTCTCCAATCTTCTCAAAACTCTGGATTCTGATAGAGGGCCACGAGACATGGACCTGGGTGCAAAAATTGAGGCTGTAGACCCTTCCAGAGCTGAGATATTGAAACTCAAAATTTTGACCAGAAAAAAAAAATGACAGTGTTACCCCTTATGTTTTTTTTTTTCGGGGGGTGAAAAATTAAGTTTCTCCAATCTTCTCAAAACTCTGGATTCTGATAGAGGGCCACGAGACATGGACCTGGGTGCAAAAATTGAGGCTGTAGACCCTTCCAGAGCTGAGATATTGAAACTCAAAATTTTGACCAGAAAAAAAAAATGACAGTGTTACCCCTTATGTTTTTTTTTTCGGGGGGTGAAAAATTAAGTTTCTCCAATCTTCTCAAAACTCTGGATTCTGATAGAGGGCCACGAGACATGGACCTGGGTGCAAAAATTGAGGCTGTAGACCCTTCCAGAGCTGAGATATTGAAACTCAAAATTTTGACCAGAAAAAAAAAATGACAGTGTTACCCCTTACGTTTTTTTTTCGGGGGTTGAAAAATTAAGTTTCTCCAATCTTCTCAAAACTCTGGATTCTGACAGAGGGTCACGAGACATGGACCTGGGTGCAAAAATTGAGGCTCTAGACTCTTCCAGAGCTGAGATATTGAAACTCAAAATTTTGACCAGAAAAAAAAATGACAGTGTTACCCCTTACGGTTTTTTTTTCGGGGGGTGAAAAATTAAGTTTCTCCAATTTTCTCAAAACTCTGGATTCTGATAGAGGGCCACGAGACATGGACCTGGGTGCAAAAAATTAGGCTGTAGACCCTTCCAGAGCTGAGATATTGAAACTCAAAATTTTGACCAGAAAAAAAAATGACAGTGTTACCCCTTACGTTTTTTTTCGGGGGGTGAAAAATTAAGTTTCTCCAATCTTCTCAAAACTCTGGATTCTGATAGAGGGCCACGAGACATGGACCTGGGTGCAAAAATTGAGGCTGTAGACCCTTCCAGAGCTGAGATATTGAAACTCAAAATGTTGACCAGAAAAAAAAAATGACAGTGTTACCCCTTACGTTTTTTTTTTTCGGGGGGTGAAAAATTAAGTTTCTCCAATCTTCTCAAAACTCTGGATTCTGATAGAGGGCCACGAGACATGGACCTGGGTGCAAAAATTGAGGCTGTAGACCCTTCCAGAGCTGAGATATTGAAACTCAAAATTTTGACCAGAAAAAAAAATGACAGTGTTACCCCTTATGTTTTTTTTTCGGGGGGTGAAAATTTAAATTTCTCCAATCTTCTCAAAACTCTGGATTCTGATAGAGGGCCACGAGACATGGACCTGGGTGCAAAAATTGAGGCTGTAGACCCTTCCAGAGCTGAGATATTGAAACTCAAAATTTTGACCAGAAAAAAAAATGACAGTGTTACCCCTTACGGTTTTTTTTTTCGGGGGGTGAAAAATTAAGTTTCTCCAATCTTCTCAAAACTCTGGATTCTGATAGAGGGCCACGAGACATGGACCTGGGTGCAAAAATTGAGGCTGTAGACCCTTCCAGAGCTGAGATATTGAAACTCAAAATTTTGACCAGAAAAAAAAATGACAGTGTTACCCCTTATGTTTTTTTTCGGGGGGTGAAAAATTAAGTTTCTCCAATCTTCTCAAAACTCTGGATTCTGATAGAGGGCCACGAGACATGGACCTGGGTGCAAAAATTGAGGCTGTAGACCCTTCCAGAGCTGAGATATTGAAACTCAAAATTTTGACCAGAAAAAAAAATGGCAGTGTTACCCCTTACGTTTTTTTTCGGGGGGTGAAAAATTAAGTTTCTCCAATCTTCTCAAAACTCTGGATTCTGATAGAGGGCCACGAGACATGGACCTGGGTGCAAAAATTGAGGCTGTAGACCCTTCCAGAGCTGAGATATTGAAACTCAAAATTTTGACCAGAAAAAAAAAATGACAGTGTTACCCCTTATGTTTTTTTTTTCGGGGGGTGAAAAATTAAGTTTCTCCAATCTTCTCAAAACTCTGGATTCTGATAGAGGGCCACGAGACATGGACCTGGGTGCAAAAATTGAGGCTGTAGACCCTTCCAGAGCTGAGATATTGAAACTCAAAATTTTGACCAGAAAAAAAAAATGACAGTGTTACCCCTTATGTTTTTTTTCGGGGGGTGAAAAATTAAGTTTCTCCAATCTTCTCAAAACTCTGGATTCTGATAGAGGGCCACGAGACATGGACCTGGGTGCAAAAATTGAGGCTGTAGACCCTTCCAGAGCTGAGATATTGAAACTCAAAATTTTGACCAGAAAAAAAATGACAGTGTTACCCCTTATGTTTTTTTTCGGGGGGTGAAAAATTAAGTTTCTCCAATCTTCTCAAAACTCTGGATTCTGATAGAGGGCCACGAGACATGGACCTGGGTGCAAAAATTGAGGCTGTAGACCCTTCCAGAGCTGAGATATTGAAACTCAAAATTTTGACCAGAAAAAAAAAATGACAGTGTTACCCCTTATGTTTTTTTTTTCGGGGGGTGAAAAATTAAGTTTCTCCAATCTTCTCAAAACTCTGGATTCTGATAGAGGGCCACGAGACATGGACCTGGGTGCAAAAATTGAGGCTGTAGACCCTTCCAGAGCTGAGATATTGAAACTCAAAATTTTGACCAGAAAAAAAAAATGACAGTGTTACCCCTTATGTTTTTTTTCGGGGGGTGAAAAATTAAGTTTCTCCAATCTTCTCAAAACTCTGGATTCTGATAGAGGGCCACGAGACATGGACCTGGGTGCAAAAATTTAGGCTGTAGACCCTTCCAGAGCTGAGATATTGAAACTCAAAATTTTGACCAGAAAAAAAATGACAGTGTTACCCCTTACGTTTTTTTTCGGGTGGTGAAAAATTAAGTTTCCCCAATCTTCTCAAAACTCTGGATTCTGACAGAGAGCCACGAGACATGGACCTGGGTGCAAAAATTGAGGCTGTAGACCCTTCCAGAGCTGAGATATTGAAACTCAAAATTTTGACCAGAAAAAAAAATGACAGTGTTACCCCTTATGTTTTTTTTTCGGGGGGTGAAAAATTAAGTTTCTCCAATCTTCTCAAAACTCTGGATTCTGATAGAGGGCCACGAGACATGGACCTGGGTGCAAAAATTGAGGCTGTAGACCCTTCCAGAGCTGAGATATTGAAACTCAAAATTTTGACCAGAAAAAAAAATGACAGTGTTACCCCTTACGTTTTTTTTTCGGGGGGTGAAAAATTAAGTTTCTCCAATCTTCTCAAAACTCTGGATTCTGATAGAGGGCCACAAGACATGGACCTGGGTGCAAAAATTCAGGCTGTAGACCCTTCCAGGGCTGAGATATTGAAACTCAAAATTTTGACCAGAAAAAAAAAATGACAGTGTTACCCCTTACGTTTTTTTTTTCGGGGGGTGAAAAATTAAGTTTCTCCAATCTTCTCAAAACTCTGGATTCTGATAGAGGGTCACGAGACATGGACCTGGGTGCAAAAATTTAGGCTGTAGACCCTTCCAGAGCTGAGATATTGAAACTCAAAATTTTGACCAGAAAAAAAATGACAGTGTTACCCCTTACGTTTTTTTTCGGGTGGTGAAAAATTAAGTTTCCCCAATCTTCTCAAAACTCTGGATTCTGACAGAGAGCCACGAGACATGGACCTGGGTGCAAAAATTGAGGCTGTAGACCCTTCCAGAGCTGAGATATTGAAACTCAAAATTTTGACCAGAAAAAAAAATGACAGTGTTACCCCTTACGGGTTTTTTTTCGGAGGGTGAAAAATTAAGTTTCTCCAATCTTCTCAAAACTCTGGATTCTGATAGAGGGCCACGAGACATGGACCTGGGTGCAAAAATTGAGGCTGTAGACTCTTCCAGAGCTGAGATATTGAAACTCAAAATTTTGACCAGAAAAAAAAAATGACAGTGTTACCCCTTACGTTTTTTTTCGGGGGGTGAAACATTAAGTTTCTCCAATCTTCTCAAAACTCTGGATTCTGATAGAGGGCCACAAGACATGGACCTGGGTGCAAAAATTCAGGCTGTAGACCCTTCCAGGGCTGAGATATTGAAACTCAAAATTTTGACCAGAAAAAAAAATGACAGTGTTACCCCTTACGTTTTTTTTTCGGGGGGTGAAAAATTAAGTTTCTCCAATCTTCTCAAAACTCTGGATTCTGATAGAGGGTCACGAGACATGGACCTGGGTGCAAAAATTGAGGCTGTAGACTCTTCCAGAGCTGAGATATTGAAACTCAAAATTTTGACCAGAAAAAAAAATGACAGTGTTACCCCTTACGTTTTTTTTTTTTCGGGGGGTGAAAAATTAAGTTTCTCCAATCTTCTCAAAACTCTGGATTCTGATAGAGGGTCACGAGACATGGACCTGGGTGCAAAAATTGAGGCTGTAGACTCTTCCAGAGCTGAGATATTGAAACTCAAAATTTTGACCAGAAAAAAAAAATGACAGTGTTACCCCTTACGTTTTTTTTTCGGGGGGTGAAAAATTAAGTTTCTCCAATTTTCTCAAAACTCTGGATTCTGATAGAGGGCCACGAGACATGGACCTGGGTGCAAAAATTGAGGCTGTAGACCCTTCCAGAGCTGAGATATTGAAACTCAAAATTTTGACCAGAAAAAAAAATGACAGTGTTACCCCTTATGTTTTTTTTCGGGGGGTGAAAAATTAAGTTTCTCCAATCTTCTCAAAACTCTGGATTCTGATAGAGGGCCACGAGACATGGACCTGGGTGCAAAAATTGAGGCTGTAGACTCTTCCAGAGCTGAGATATTGAAACTCAAAATTTTGACCAGAAAAAAAAAATGACAGTGTTACCCCTTACGTTTTTTTTTCGGGGGGTGAAAAATTAAGTTTCTCCAATTTTCTCAAAACTCTGGATTCTGATAGAGGGCCACGAGACATGGACCTGGGTGCAAAAATTGAGGCTGTAGACCCTTCCAGAGCTGAGATATTGAAACTCAAAATTTTGACCAGAAAAAAAAATGACAGTGTTACCCCTTATGTTTTTTTTTCGGGGGGTGAAAAATTAAGTTTCTCCAATCTTCTCAAAACTCTGGATTCTGATAGAGGGCCACGAGACATGGACCTGGGTGCAAAAATTGAGGCTGTAGACCCTTCCAGAGCTGAGATATTGAAACTCAAAATTTTGACCAGAAAAAAAATGACAGTGTTACCCCTTATGTTTTTTTTCGGGGGGTGAAAAATTAAGTTTCTCCAATCTTCTCAAAACTCTGGATTCTGATAGAGGGCCACGAGACATGGACCTGGGTGCAAAAATTGAGGCTGTAGACTCTTCCAGAGCTGAGATATTGAAACTCAAAATTTTGACCAGAAAAAAAAAATGACAGTGTTACCCCTTACGTTTTTTTTTTCGGGGGGTGAAAAATTAAGTTTCTCCAATTTTCTCAAAACTCTGGATTCTGATAGAGGGCCACGAGACATGGACCTGGGTGCAAAAATTGAGGCTGTAGACCCTTCCAGAGCTGAGATATTGAAACTCAAAATTTTGACCAGAAAAAAAAATGACAGTGTTACCCCTTATGTTTTTTTTTCGGGGGGTGAAAAATTAAGTTTCTCCAATCTTCTCAAAACTCTGGATTCTGATAGAGGGCCACGAGACATGGACCTGGGTGCAAAAATTGAGGCTGTAGACCCTTCCAGAGCTGAGATATTGAAACTCAAAATTTTGACCAGAAAAAAAAAATGACAGTGTTACCCCTTATGTTTTTTTTCGGGGGGTGAAAAATTAAGTTTCTCCAATCTTCTCAAAACTCTGGATTCTGATAGAGGGCCACGAGACATAGACCTGGGTGCAAAAATTGAGGCTGTAGACCCTTCCAGAGCTGAGATATTGAAACTCAAAATTTTGACCAGAAAAAAAATGACAGTGTTACCCCTTACGGTTTTTTTTTCGGGGGGTGAAAAATTAAGTTTCTCCAATCTTCTCAAAACTCTGGATTCTGATAGAGGGCCACGAGACATGGACCTGGGTGCAAAAATTGAGGCTGTAGACCCTTCCAGAGCTGAGATATTGAAACTCAAAATTTTGACCAGAAAAAAAAATGGCAGTGTTACCCCTTACGTTTTTTTTCGGGGGGTGAAAAATTAAGTTTCTCCAATCTTCTCAAAACTCTGGATTCTGATAGAGGGCCACGAGACATGGACCTGGGTGCAAAAATTGAGGCTGTAGACCCTTCCAGAGCTGAGATATTGAAACTCAAAATTTTGACCAGAAAAAAAAAAGACAGTGTTACCCCTTGTTTTTTTTTTTCGGGGGGTGAAAAATTAAGTTTCTCCAATCTTCTCAAAACTCTGGATTCTGATAGAGGGCCACGAGACATGGACCTGGGTGCAAAAATTGAGGCTGTAGACCCTTCCAGAGCTGAGATATTGAAACTCAAAATTTTGACCAGAAAAAAAAAATGACAGTGTTACCCCTTATGTTTTTTTTCGGGGGGTGAAAAATTAAGTTTCTCCAATCTTCTCAAAACTCTGGATTCTGATAGAGGGCCACGAGACATGGACCTGGGTGCAAAAATTTAGGCTGTAGACCCTTCCAGAGCTGAAATATTGAAACTCAAAATTTTGACCAGAAAAAAAAATGACAGTGTTACCCCTTACGTTTTTTTTCGGGGGGTGAAAAATTAAATTTCCCCAATCTTCTCAAAACTCTGGATTCTGATAGAGGGCCACAAGACATGGACCTGGGTGCAAAAATTGAGGCTGTAGACCCTTCCAGAGCTGAGATATTGAAACTCAAAATTTTGACCAGAAAAAAAAATGACAGTGTTACCCCTTACGTTTTTTTTCGGGGGGTGAAAAATTAAGTTTCTCCAATCTTCTCAAAACTCTGGATTCTGATAGAGGGCCACAAGACATGGACCTGGGTGCAAAAATTGAGGCTGTAGACCCTTCCAGGGCTGAGATATTGAAACTCAAAATTTTGACCAGAAAAAAAAAAATGACAGTGTTACCCCTTATGTTTTTTTTTTCGGGGGGTGAAAAATTAATTTTCTCCAATCTTCTCAAAACTCTGGATTTTGATAGAGGGTCACGAGACATGGACCTGGGAGCAAAAATTGAGGCTGTAGACTCTTCCAGAGCTGAGATATTGAAACTCAAAATTTTGACCAGAAAAAAAAAATGACAGTGTTACCCCTTACGTTTTTTTTTCGGGGGGTGAAAAATTAAGTTTCTCCAATTTTCTCAAAACTCTGGATTCTGATAGAGGGCCACGAGACATGGACCTGGGTGCAAAAATTTAGGCTGTAGACCCTTCCAGAGCTGAGATATTGAAACTCAAAATTTTGACCAGAAAAAAAAAATGACAGTGTTACCCCTTATGTTTTTTTTTTGGGGGGGTGAAAAATTAAGTTTCTCCAATCTTCTCAAAACTCTGGATTCTGATAGAGGGCCACGAGACATGGACCTGGGTGCAAAAATTGAGGCTGTAGACCCTTCCAGAGCTGAGATATTGAAACTCAAAATTTTGACCAGAAAAAAAATGACAGTGTTACCCCTTATGTTTTTTTTTCGGGGGGTGAAAAATTAAGTTTCTCCAATCTTCTCAAAACTCTGGATTCTGATAGAGGGCCACGAGACATGGACCTGGGTGCAAAAATTGAGGCCGTAGACCCTTCCAGAGCTGAGATATTGAAACTTAAAATTTTGACCAGAAAAAAAAAATGACAGTGTTACCCCTTACGTTTTTTTTCGGGGGGTGAAAAATTAAGTTTCTCCAATCTTCTCAAAACTCTGGATTCTGATAGAGGGCCACAAGACATGGACCTGGGTGCAAAAATTCAGGCTGTAGACCCTTCCAGGGCTGAGATATTGAAACTCAAAATTTTGACCAGAAAAAAAAATGACAGTGTTACCCCTTACGTTTTTTTTTCGGGGGGTGAAAAATTAAGTTTCTCCAATCTTCTCAAAACTCTGGATTCTGATAGAGGGCCACGAGACATGGACCTGGGTGCAAAAATTGAGGCTGTAGACTCTTCCAGAGCTGAGATATTGAAACTCAAAATTTTGACCAGAAAAAAAAAATGACAGTGTTACCCCTTACGTTTTTTTTTTCGGGGGGTGAAAAATTAAGTTTCCCCAATTTTCTCAAAACTCTGGATTCTGATAGAGGGCCACGAGACATGGACCTGGGTGCAAAAATTGAGGCTGTAGACCCTTCCAGAGCTGAGATATTGAAACTCAAAATTTTGACCAGAAAAAAAAATGACAGTGTTACCCCTTACGGTTTTTTTTTCGGGGGGGTGAAAAATTAAGTTTCTCCAATCTTCTCAAAACTCAGGATTCTGATAGAGGGCCACGAGACATGGACCTGGGTGCAAAAATTGAGGCTGTAGACCCTTCCAGAGCTGAGATATTGAAACTCAAAATTTTGACCAGAAAAAAAAATGACAGTGTTACCCCTTATGTTTTTTTTTCGGGGGGTGAAAAATTAAGTTTCTCCAATCTTCTCAAAACTCTGGATTCTGATAGAGGGCCACGAGACATGGACCTGGGTGCAAAACTTGAGGCTGTAGACCCTTCCAGAGCTGAGATATTGAAACTCAAAATTTTGACCAGAAAAAAAAATGACAGTGTTACCCCTTATGTTTTTTTTTTTCGGGGGGTGAAAAATTAAGTTTCTCCAATTTTCTCAAAACTCTGGATAGTGATAGAGGGCCACGAGACATGGACCTGGGTGCAAAAATTGAGGCTGTAGACCCTTCTAGAGCTGAGATATTGAAACTCAAAATTTTGACCAGAAAAAAAATGACAGTGTTACCCCTTACGTTTTTTTTCGGGGGGTGAAAAATTAAGTTTCTCCAATCTTCTCAAAACTCTGGATTCTGATAGAGGGCCACGAGACATGGACCTGGGTGCAAAAATTGAGGCTGTAGACCCTTCCAGAGCTGAGATATTGAAACTCAAAATTTTGACCAGAAAAAAAAATGACAGTGTTACCCCTTATGTTTTTTTTTTCGGGGGGTGAAAAATTAAGTTTCTCCAATCTTCTCAAAACTCTGGATTCTGATAGAGGGTCACGAGACATGGACCTGGGTGCAAAAATTGAGGCTGTAGACTCTTCCAGAGCTGAGATATTGAAACTCAAAATTTTGACCAGAAAAAAAAAATGACAGTGTTACCCCTTACGTTTTTTTTTTTCGGGGGGTGAAAAATTAAGTTTCTCCAATTTTCTCAAAACTCTGGATAGTGATAGAGGGCCACGAGACATGGACCTGGGTGCAAAAATTGAGGCTGTAGACCCTTCTAGAGCTGAGATATTGAAACTCAAAATTTTGACCAGAAAAAAAATGACAGTGTTACCCCTTACGTTTTTTTTCGGGGGGTGAAAAATTAAGTTTCTCCAATCTTCTCAAAACTCTGGATTCTGATAGAGGGCCACGAGACATGGACCTGGGTGCAAAAATTGAGGCTGTAGACCCTTCCAGAGCTGAGATATTGAAACTCAAAATTTTGACCAGAAAAAAAAATGACAGTGTTACCCCTTATGTTTTTTTTTCGGGGGGTGAAAAATTAAGTTTCTCCAATCTTCTCAAAACTCTGGATTCTGATAGAGGGCCACGAGACATGGACCTGGGTGCAAAACTTAAGGCTGTAGACCCTTCCAGAGCTGAGATATTGAAACTCAAAATTTTGACCAGAAAAAAAAATGACACTGTTACCCCTTATGTTTTTTTTTTCGGGGGGTGAAAAATTAAGTTTCTCCAATCTTCTCAAAACTCTGGATTCTGATAGAGGGCCACGAGACATGGACCTGGGTGCAAAAATTTAGGCTGTAGACCCTTCCAGAGCTGAGATATTGAAACTCAAAATTTTGACCAGAAAAAAAAAAATGAAAGTGTTACCCCTTACGTTTTTTTTCGGGGGGTGAAAAATTAAGTTTCTCCAATCTTCTCAAAACTCTGGATTCTGATAGAGGGCCACAAGACATGGACCTGGATGCAAAAATTCAGGCTGTAGACCCTTCCAGGGCTGAGATATTGAAACTCAAAATTTTGACCAGAAAAAAAAAATGACAGTGTTACCCCTTACGTTTTTTTTCGGGGGGTGAAAAATTAAGTTTCTCCAATCTTCTCAAAACTCTGGATTCTGATAGAGGGCCACGAGACATGGACCTGGGTGCAAAAATTGAGGCTCTAGACCCTTCCAGAGCTGAGATATTGAAACTCAAAATTTTGACCAGAAAAAAAAATGACAGTGTTACCCCTTATGTTTTTTTTCGGGGGGGGTGAAAAATTAAGTTTCTCCAATCTTCTCAAAACTCTGGATTCTGATAGAGGGCCACAAGACATGGACCTGGGTGCAAAAATTGAGGCTGTAGACCCTTCCAGAGCTGAGATATTGAAACTCAAAATTTTGACCAGAAAAAAAAAATGACAGTGTTACCCCTTACGTTTTATTTTCGGGGGGTGAAAAATTAATTTTCTCCAATCTTCTCAAAACTCTGGATTTTGATAGAGGGTCACGAGACATGGACCTGGGTGCAAAAATTGAGGCTGTAGACTCTTCCAGAGCTGAGATATTGAAACTCAAAATTTTGACCAGAAAAAAAATGACAGTGTTACCCCTTACGTTTTTTTTTTTCGGGGGGTGGAAAATTAAGTTTCTCCAATTTTCTCAAAACTCTGGATTCTGATAGGGGGCCACGAGACATGGACCTGGGTGCAAAAATTGTGGCTGTAGACCCTTCTAGAGCTGAGATATTGAAACTCAAAATTTTGACCAGAAAAAAAAATGACAGTGTTACCCCTTACGTTTTTTTTCGGGGGGTGAAAAATTAAGTTTCTCCAATCTTCTCAAAACTCTGGATTCTGATAGAGGGCCACGAGACATGGACCTGGGTGCAAAAATTGAGGCTGTAGACCCTTCCAGAGCTGAGATATTGAAACTCAAAATTTTGACCAGAAAAAAAAAAAATGACAGTGTTACCCCTGATGTTTTTTTTTTTCGGGGGGTGAAAAATTAAGTTTCTCCAACCTTCTCAAAACTCTGGATTCTGATAGAGGGCCACGAGACATGGACCTGGGTGCAAAAATTGAGGCTGTAGACCCTTCCAGAGCTGAGATATTGAAACTCAAAATTTTGACCAGAAAAAAAAAATGACAGTGTTACCCCTTATGTTTTTTTTCGGGGGGTGAAAAATTAAGTTTCTCCAATCTTCTCAAAACTCTGGATTCTGATAGAGGGCCACGAGACATGGACCTGGGTGCAAAAATTGAGGCCGTAGACCCTTCCAGAGCTGAGATATTGAAACTCAAAATTTTGACCAGAAAAAAAAAATGACAGTGTTACCCCTTACGTTTTTTTTCGGGGGGTGAAAAATTAAGTTTCTCCAATCTTCTCAAAACTCTGGATTCTGATAGAGGGCCACAAGACATGGACCTGGGTGCAAAAATTCAGGCTGTAGACCCTTCCAGGGCTGAGATATTAAAACTCAAAATTTTGACCAGAAAAAAAAATGACAGTGTTACCCCTTACGTTTTTTTCGGGGGGTGAAAAATTAAGTTTCTCCAATCTTCTTAAAACTCTGGATTCTGATAGAGGGTCACGAGACATGGACCTGGGTGCAAAAATTGAGGCTGTAGACTCTTCCAGAGCTGAGATATTGAAACTCAAAATTTTGACCAGAAAAAAAAAATGACAGTGTTACCCCTTACGTTTTTTTTTTTCGGGGGGTGAAAAATTAAGTTTCTCCAATTTTCTCAAAACTCTGGATTCTGATAGAGGGCCACGAGACATGGACCTGGTTGCAAAAATTGAGGCTGTAGACCCTTCCAGAGCTGAGATATTGAAACTCAAAATTTTGACCAGAAAAAAAAATGACAGTGTTACCCCTTACGGGTTTTTTTTTTCGGAGGGTGAAAAATTAAGTTTCTCCAATCTTCTCAAAACTCTGGATTCTGATAGAGGGCCACGAGACATGGACCTGGGTGCAAAAATTGAGGCTGTAGACTCTTCCAGAGCTGAGATATTGAAACTCAAAATTTTGACCAGAAAAAAAAAAATGACAGTGTTACCCCTTACGTTTTTTTTCGGGGGGTGAAACATTAAGTTTCTCCAATCTTCTCAAAACTCTGGATTCTGATAGAGGGCCACAAGACATGGACCTGGGTGCAAAAATTCAGGCTGTAGACCCTTCCAGTGCTGAGATATTGAAACTCAAAATTTTGACCAGAAAAAAAAATGACAGTGTTACCCCTTACGTTTTTTTTTCGGGGGGTGAAAAATTAAGTTTCTCCAATCTTCTCAAAACTCTGGAGTCTGATAGAGGGTCACGAGACATGGACCTGGGTGCAAAAATTGAGGCTGTAGACTCTTCCAGAGCTGAGATATTGAAACTCAAAATTTTGACCAGAAAAAAAAATGACAGTGTTACCCCTTACGTTTTTTTTTTTTCGGGGGGGGGAAAAATTAAGTTTCTCCAATCTTCTCAAAACTCTGGATTCTGATAGAGGGTCACGAGACATGGACCTGGGTGCAAAAATTGAGGCTGTAGACTCTTCCAGAGCTGAGATATTGAAACTCAAAATTTTGACCAGAAAAAAAAAATGACAGTGTTACCCCTTACGTTTTTTTTTCGGGGGGTGAAAAATTAAGTTTCTCCAATTTTCTCAAAACTCTGGATTCTGATAGAGGGCCACGAGACATGGACCTGGGTGCAAAAATTGAGGCTGTAGACCCTTCCAGAGCTGATATATTGAAACTCAAAATTTTGACCAGAAAAAAAAATGACAGTGTTACCCCTTATGTTTTTTTTCGGGGGGTGAAAAATTAAGTTTCTCCAATCTTCTCAAAACTCTGGATTCTGATAGAGGGCCACGAGACATGGACCTGGGTGCAAAAATTGAGGCTGTAGACTCTTCCAGAGCTGAGATATTGAAACTCAAAATTTTGACCAGAAAAAAAAAATGACAGTGTTACCCCTTACGTTTTTTTTTCGGGGGGTGAAAAATTAAGTTTCTCCAATTTTCTCAAAACTCTGGATTCTGATAGAGGGCCACGAGACATGGACCTGGGTGCAAAAATTGAGGCTGTAGACCCTTCCAGAGCTGAGATATTGAAACTCAAAATTTTGACCAGAAAAAAAAATGACAGTGTTACCCCTTATGTTTTTTTTTCGGGGGGTGAAAAATTAAGTTTCTCCAATCTTCTCAAAACTCTGGATTCTGATAGAGGGCCACGAGACATGGACCTGGGTGCAAAAATTGAGGCTGTAGACCCTTCCAGAGCTGAGATATTGAAACTCAAAATTTTGACCAGAAAAAAAAATGACAGTGTTACCCCTTATGTTTTTTTTCGGGGGGTGAAAAATTAAGTTTCTCCAATCTTCTCAAAACTCTGGATTCTGATAGAGGGCCACGAGACATGGACCTGGGTGCAAAAATTGAGGCTGTAGACTCTTCCAGAGCTGAGATATTGAAACTCAAAATTTTGACCAGAAAAAAAAATGACAGTGTTACCCCTTACGTTTTTTTTTCGGGGGGTGAAAAATTAAGTTTCTCCAATTTTCTCAAAACTCTGGATTCTGATAGAGGGCCACGAGACATGGACCTGGGTGCAAAAATTGAGGCTGTAGACCCTTCCAGAGCTGAGATATTGAAACTCAAAATTTTGACCAGAAAAAAAAATGACAGTGTTACCCCTTATGTTTTTTTTTCGGGGGGTGAAAAATTAAGTTTCTCCAATCTTCTCAAAACTCTGGATTCTGATAGAGGGCCACGAGACATGGACCTGGGTGCAAAAATTGAGGCTGTAGACCCTTCCAGAGCTGAGATATTGAAACTCAAAATTTTGACCAGAAAAAAAAAATGACAGTGTTATCCCTTATGTTTTTTTTCGGGGGGTGAAAAATTAAGTTTCTCCAATCTTCTCAAAACTCTGGATTCTGATAGAGGGCCACGAGACATAGACCTGGGTGCAAAAATTGAGGCTGTAGACCCTTCCAGAGCTGAGATATTGAAACTCAAAATTTTGACCAGAAAAAAAATGACAGTGTTACCCCTTACGGTTTTTTTTTTCGGGGGGTGAAAAATTAAGTTTCTCCAATCTTCTCAAAACTCTGGATTCTGATAGAGGGCCACGAGACATGGACCTGGGTGCAAAAATTGAGGCTGTAGACCCTTCCAGAGCTGAGATATTGAAACTCAAAATTTTGACCAGAAAAAAAAATGGCAGTGTTACCCCTTACGTTTTTTTTCGGGGGGTGAAAAATTAAGTTTCTCCAATCTTCTCAAAACTCTGGATTCTGATAGAGGGCCACGAGACATGGACCTGGGTGCAAAAATTGAGGCTGTAGACCCTTCCAGAGCTGAGATATTGAAACTCAAAATTTTGACCAGAAAAAAAAAAGACAGTGTTACCCCTTGTTTTTTTTTTCGGGGGGTGAAAAATTAAGTTTCTCCAATCTTCTCAAAACTCTGGATTCTGATAGAGGGCCACGAGACATGGACCTGGGTGCAAAAATTGAGGCTGTAGACCCTTCCAGAGCTGAGATATTGAAACTCAAAATTTTGACCAGAAAAAAAAAATGACAGTGTTACCCCTTATGTTTTTTTTCGGGGGGTGAAAAATTAAGTTTCTCCAATCTTCTCAAAACTCTGGATTCTGATAGAGGGCCACGAGACATGGACCTGGGTGCAAAAATTTAGGCTGTAGACCCTTCCAGAGCTGAAATATTGAAACTCAAAATTTTGACCAGAAAAAAAAATGACAGTGTTACCCCTTACGTTTTTTTTTCGGGGGGTGAAAAATTAAATTTCCCCAATCTTCTCAAAACTCTGGATTCTGATAGAGGGCCACAAGACATGGACCTGGGTGCAAAAATTGAGGCTGTAGACCCTTCCAGAGCTGAGATATTGAAACTCAAAATTTTGACCAGAAAAAAAAATGACAGTGTTACCCCTTACGTTTTTTTTCGGGGGGTGAAAAATTAAGTTTCTCCAATCTTCTCAAAACTCTGGATTCTGATAGAGGGCCACAAGACATGGACCTGGGTGCAAAAATTGAGGCTGTAGACCCTTCCAGGGCTGAGATATTGAAACTCAAAATTTTGACCAGAAAAAAAAAATGACAGTGTTACCCCTTACGTTTTTTTTTTCGGGGGGTGAAAAATTAATTTTCTCCAATCTTCTCAAAACTCTGGATTTTGATAGAGGGTCACGAGACATGGACCTGGGAGCAAAAATTGAGGCTGTAGACTCTTCCAGAGATGAGATATTGAAACTCAAAATTTTGACCAGAAAAAAAAAATGACAGTGTTACCCCTTACGTTTTTTTTCGGGGGGTGAAAAATTAAGTTTCTCCAATCTTCTCAAAACTCTGGATTCTGATAGAGGGCCACAAGACATGGACCTGGGTGCAAAAATTCAGGCTGTAGACCCTTCCAGGGCTGAGATATTGAAACTCAAAATTTTGACCAGAAAAAAAAAATGACAGTGTTACCCCTTACGGTTTTTTTCGGGGGGTGAAAAATTAAGTTTCTCCAATCTTCTCAAAACTCTGGATTCTGATAGAGAGCCACGAGACATGGACCTGGGTGCAAAAATTGAGGCTGTAGACCCTTCCAGAGCTGAGATATTGAAACTCAAAATTTTGACCAGAAAAAAAATGACAGTGTTACCCCTTACGTTTTTTTCCGGGGGTGAAAAATTAAGTTTCTCCAATCTTCTCAAAACTCTGGATTCTGATAGAGAGCCACGAGACATGGACCTGGGTGCAAAAATTGAGGCTGTAGACCCTTCCAGAGCTGAGATATTGAAACTCAAAATTTTGACCAGAAAAAAATGACAGTGTTACCCCTTATGTTTTTTTTTTTCGGGGGGTGAAAAATTAAGTTTCTCCAATCTTCTCAAAACTCTGGATTCTGATAGAGGGCCACGAGACATGGACCTGGGTGCAAAACTTGAGGCTGTAGACCCTTCCAGAGCTGAGATATTGAAACTCAAAATTTTGACCAGAAAAAAAAAATGACAGTGTTACCCCTTATGTTTTTTTTTTCGGGGGGTGAAAAATTAAGTTTCTCCAATCTTCTCAAAACTCTGGATTCTGATAGAGGGCCACGAGACATGGACCTGGGTGCAAAAATTTAGGCTGTAGACCCTTCCAGAGCTGAGATATTGAAACTCAAAATTTTGACCAGAAAAAAAAAATGACAGTGTTACCCCTTACGTTTTTTTTCGGGGGGTGAAAAATTAAGTTTCTCCAATCTTCTCAAAACTCTGGATTCTGATAGAGGGCCACAAGACATGGACCTGGGTGCAAAAATTCAGGCTGTAGACCCTTCCAGGGCTGAGATATTGAAACTCAAAATTTTGACCAGAAAAAAAAATGACAGTGTTACCCCTTACGTTTTTTTTTTCGGGGGGTGAAAAATTAAGTTTCTCCAATCTTCTCAAAACTCTGGATTCTGATAGAGGGTCACGAGACATGGACCTGGGTGCAAAAATTGAGGCTGTAGACTCTTCCAGAGCTGAGATATTGAAACTCAAAATTTTGACCAGAAAAAAAAAATGACAGTGTTACCCCTTACGTTTTTTTTTCGGGGGGTGAAAAATTAAGTTTCTCCAATTTTCTCAAAACTCTGGATTCTGATAGAGGGCCACGAGACATGGACCTGGGTGCAAAAATTGAGGCTGTAGACCCTTCCAGAGCTGAGATATTGAAACTCAAAATTTTGACCAGAAAAAAAAATGACAGTGTTACCCCTTACGGTTTTTTTTGGGGGGGGTGAAAAATTAAGTTTCTCCAATCTTCTCAAAACTCTGGATTCTGATAGAGGGCCACGAGACATGGACCTGGGTGCAAAAATTGGGGCTGTAGACCCTTCCAGAGCTGATATATTGAAACTCAAAATTTTGACCAGAAAAAAAAATGACAGTGTTACCCCTTATGTTTTTTTTTCGGGGGGTGAAAAATTAAGTTTCTCCAATCTTCTCAAAACTCTGGATTCTGATAGAGGGCCACGAGACATGGACCTGGGCGCAAAACTTGAGGCTGTAGACCCTTCCAGAGCTGAGATATTGAAACTCAAAATTTTGACCAGAAAAAAAAAATGACAGTGTTACCCCTTACGTTTTTTTTTTTCGGGGGGTGAAAAATTAAGTTTCTCCAATCTTCTCAAAACTCTGGATTCTGATAGAGGGCCACGAGACATGGACCTGGGTGCAAAAATTGAGGCTGTAGACCCTTCCAGAGCTGAGATATTGAAACTCAAAATTTTGACCAGAAAAAAAAATGACAGTGTTACCCCTTACGGGTTTTTTTTTCGGGGGGTGAAAAATTAAGTTTCTCCAATCTTCTCAAAACTCTGGATTCTGATAGAGGGCCACGAGACATGGACCTGGGTGCAAAAATTGAGGCTGTAGACCCTTCCAGAGCTGAGATATTGAAACTCAAAATTTTGACCAGAAAAAAAAATGACAGTGTTACCCCTTATGTTTTTTTTCGGGGGGTGAAAAATTAAGTTTCTCCAATCTTCTCAAAACTCTGGATTCTGATAGAGGGCCACGAGACATGGACCTGGGTGCAAAAATTGAGGCTGTAGACCCTTCCAGAGCTGAGATATTGAAACTCAAAATTTTGACCAGAAAAAAAAATGGCAGTGTTACCCCTTACGTTTTTTTTCGGGGGGTGAAAAATTAAGTTTCTCCAATCTTCTCAAAACTCTGGATTCTGATAGAGGGCCACGAGACATGGACCTGGGTGCAAAAATTGAGGCTGTAGACCCTTCCAGAGCTGAGATATTGAAACTCAAAATTTTGACCAGAAAAAAAAAATGACAGTGTTACCCCTTATGTTTTTTTTTTTCGGGGGGTGAAAAATTAAGTTTATCCAATCTTCTCAAAACTCTGGATTCTGATAGAGGGCCACGAGACATGGACCTGGGTGCAAAAATTGAGGCTGTAGACCCTTCCAGAGCTGAGATATTGAAACTCAAAATTTTGACCAGAAAAAAAAAATGACAGTGTTACCCCTTATGTTTTTTTTCGGGGGGTGAAAAATTAAGTTTCTCCAATCTTCTCAAAACTCTGGATTCTGATAGAGGGCCACGAGACATGGACCTGGGTGCAAAAATTGAGGCTGTAGACCCTTCCAGAGCTGAGATATTGAAACTCAAAATTTTGACCAGAAAAAAAATGACAGTGTTACCCCTTATGTTTTTTTTCGGGGGGTGAAAAATTAAGTTTCTCCAATCTTCTCAAAACTCTGGATTCTGATAGAGGGCCACGAGACATGGACCTGGGTGCAAAAATTGAGGCTGTAGACCCTTCCAGAGCTGAGATATTGAAACTCAAAATTTTGACCAGAAAAAAAATGACAGTGTTACCCCTTATGTTTTTTTTCGGGGGGTGAAAAATTAAGTTTCTCCAATCTTCTCAAAACTCTGGATTCTGATAGAGGGCCACGAGACATGGACCTGGGTGCAAAAATTGAGGCTGTAGACCCTTCCAGAGCTGAGATATTGAAACTCAAAATTTTGACCAGAAAAAAAAAATGACCGTGTTACCCCTTATGTTTTTTTTCGGGGGGTGAAAAATTAAGTTTCTCCAATCTTCTCAAAACTCTGGATTCTGATAGAGGGCCACGAGACATGGACCTGGGTGCAAAAATTTAGGCTGTAGACCCTTCCAGAGCTGAGATATTGAAACTCAAAATTTTGACCAGAAAAAAAATGACAGTGTTACCCCTTACGTTTTTTTTCGGGGGGTGAAAAATTAAGTTTCCCCAATCTTCTCAAAACTCTGGATTCTGACAGAGGGCCACGAGACATGGACCTGGGTGCAAAAATTGAGGCTGTAGACCCTTCCAGAGCTGAGATATTGAAACTCAAAATTTTGACCAGAAAAAAAATGACAGTGTTACCCCTTACGTTTTTTTTTTTTTCGGGGGGTGAAAAATTAAGTTTCTCCAATTTTCTCAAAACTCTGGATTCTGATAGAGGGCCACGAGACATGGACCTGGGTGCAAAAATTGTGGCTGTAGACCCTTCTAGAGCTGAGATATTGAAACTCAAAATTTTGACCAGAAAAAAAAATGACAGTGTTACCCCTTACGTTTTTTTTCGGGGGGTGAAAAATTAAGTTTCTCCAATCTTCTCAAAACTCTGGATTCTGATAGAGGGCCACGAGACATGGACCTGGGTGCAAAAATTGAGGCTGTAGACCCTTCCAGAGCTGAGATATTGAAACTCAAAATTTTGACCAGAAAAAAAAAATGACAGTGTTACCCCTTATGTTTTTTTTTCGGGGGGTGAAAAATTAAGTTTCTCCAATCTTCTCAAAACTCTGGATTCTGATAGAGGGCCACGAGACATGGACCTGGGTGCAAAAATTGAGGCTGTAGACCCTTCCAGAGCTGAGATATTGAAACTCAAAATTTTGACCAGAAAAAAAAATGACAGTGTTACCCCTTACGGTTTTTTTTTTCGGGGGGTGAAAAATTAAGTTTCTCCAATCTTCTCAAAACTCTGGATTCTGATAGAGGGCCACGAGACATGGACCTGGGTGCAAAAATTGAGGCTGTAGACCCTTCCAGAGCTGAGATATTGAAACTCAAAATTTTGACCAGAAAAAAAAATGACAGTGTTACCCCTTATGTTTTTTTTCGGGGGGTGAAAAATTAAGTTTCTCCAATCTTCTCAAAACTCTGGATTCTGATAGAGGGCCACGAGACATGGACCTGGGTGCAAAAATTGAGGCTGTAGACCCTTCCAGAGCTGAGATATTGAAACTCAAAATTTTGACCAGAAAAAAAATGTCAGTGTTACCCCTTACGTTTTTTTTCGGGGGGTGAAAAATTAAGTTTCTCCAATCTTCTCAAAACTCTGGATTCTGATAGAGGGCCACGAGACATGGACCTGGGTGCAAAAATTGAGGCTGTAGACCCTTCCAGAGCTGAGATATTGAAACTCAAAATTTTGACCAGAAAAAAAAAATGACAGTGTTACCCCTTATGTTTTTTTTTTCGGGGGGTGAAAAATTAAGTTTCTCCAATCTTCTCAAAACTCTGGATTCTGATAGAGGGCCACGAGACATGGACCTGGGTGCAAAAATTGAGGCTGTAGACCCTTCCAGAGCTGAGATATTGAAACTCAAAATTTTGACCAGAAAAAAAAATGACAATGTTACCCCTTACGTTTTTTTTTCGGGGGTTGAAAAATTAAGTTTCTCCAATCTTCTCAAAACTCTGGATTCTGACAGAGGGTCACGAGACATGGACCTGGGTGCAAAAATTGAGGCTCTAGACTCTTCCAGAGCTGAGATATTGAAACTCAAAATTTTGACCAGAAAAAAAAATGACAGTGTTACCCCTTACGGTTTTTTTTTCGGGGGGTGAAAAATTAAGTTTCTCCAATTTTCTCAAAACTCTGGATTCTGATAGAGGGCCACGAGACATGGACCTGGGTGCAAAAAATTAGGCTGTAGACCCTTCCAGAGCTGAGATATTGAAACTCAAAATTTTGACCAGAAAAAAAAATGACAGTGTTACCCCTTACGTTTTTTTTCGGGGGGTGAAAAATTAAGTTTCTCCAATCTTCTCAAAACTCTGGATTCTGATAGAGGGCCACGAGACATGGACCTGGGTGCAAAAATTGAGGCTGTAGACCCTTCCAGAGCTGAGATATTGAAACTCAAAATGTTGACCAGAAAAAAAAAATGACAGTGTTACCCCTTACGTTTTTTTTTTTTCGGGGGGTGAAAAATTAAGTTTCTCCAATCTTCTCAAAACTCTGGATTCTGATAGAGGGCCACGAGACATGGACCTGGGTGCAAAAATTGAGGCTGTAGACCCTTCCAGAGCTGAGATATTGAAACTCAAAATTTTGACCAGAAAAAAAATTGACAGTGTTACCCCTTATGTTTTTTTTTCGGGGGGTGAAAAATTAAGTTTCTCCAATCTTCTCAAAACTCTGGATTCTGATAGAGGGCCACGAGACATGGACCTGGGTGCAAAAATTGAGGCTGTAGACCCTTCCAGAGCTGAGATATTGAAACTCAAAATTTTGACCAGAAAAAAAAATGACAGTGTTACCCCTTACGGTTTTTTTTTTCGGGGGGTGAAAAATTAAGTTTCTCCAATCTTCTCAAAACTCTGGATTCTGATAGAGGGCCACGAGACATGGACCTGGGTGCAAAAATTGAGGCTGTAGACCCTTCCAGAGCTGAGATATTGAAACTCAAAATTTTGACCAGAAAAAAAAAATGACAGTGTTACCCCTTATGTTTTTTTTTCGGGGGGTGAAAAATTAAGTTTCTCCAATCTTCTCAAAACTCTGGATTCTGATAGAGGGCCACGAGACATGGACCTGGGTGCAAAAATTGAGGCTCTAGACCCTTCCAGAGCTGAGATATTGAAACTCAAAATTTTGACCAGAAAAAAAAATGGCAGTGTTACCCCTTACGTTTTTTTTCGGGGGGTGAAAAATTAAGTTTCTCCAATCTTCTCAAAACTCTGGATTCTGATAGAGGGCCACGAGACATGGACCTGGGTGCAAAAATTGAGGCTGTAGACCCTTCCAGAGCTGAGATATTGAAACTCAAAATTTTGACCAGAAAAAAAAAATGACAGTGTTACCCCTTATGTTTTTTTTTTCGGGGGGTGAAAAATTAAGTTTCTCCAATCTTCTCAAAACTCTGGATTCTGATAGAGGGCCACGAGACATGGACCTGGGTGCAAAAATTGAGGCTGTAGACCCTTCCAGAGCTGAGATATTGAAACTCAAAATTTTGACCAGAAAAAAAAAATGACAGTGTTACCCCTTATGTTTTTTTTTTCGGGGGGTGAAAAATTAAGTTTCTCCAATCTTCTCAAAACTCTGGATTCTGATAGAGGGCCACGAGACATGGACCTGGGTGCAAAAATTGAGGCTGTAGACCCTTCCAGAGCTGAGATATTGAAACTCAAAATTTTGACCAGAAAAAAAAAATGACAGTGTTACCCCTTACGTTTTTTTTTCGGGGGTTGAAAAATTAAGTTTCTCCAATCTTCTCAAAACTCTGGATTCTGACAGAGGGTCACGAGACATGGACCTGGGTGCAAAAATTGAGGCTCTAGACTCTTCCAGAGCTGAGATATTGAAACTCAAAATTTTGACCAGAAAAAAAAATGACAGTGTTACCCCTTACGGTTTTTTTTTCGGGGGGTGAAAAATTAAGTTTCTCCAATTTTCTCAAAACTCTGGATTCTGATAGAGGGCCACGAGACATGGACCTGGGTGCAAAAAATTAGGCTGTAGACCCTTCCAGAGCTGAGATATTGAAACTCAAAATTTTGACCAGAAAAAAAAATGACAGTGTTACCCCTTACGTTTTTTTTCGGGGGGTGAAAAATTAAGTTTCTCCAATCTTCTCAAAACTCTGGATTCTGATAGAGGGCCACGAGACATGGACCTGGGTGCAAAAATTGAGGCTGTAGACCCTTCCAGAGCTGAGATATTGAAACTCAAAATGTTGACCAGAAAAAAAAAATGACAGTGTTACCCCTTACGTTTTTTTTTTTCGGGGGGTGAAAAATTAAGTTTCTCCAATCTTCTCAAAACTCTGGATTCTGATAGAGGGCCACGAGACATGGACCTGGGTGCAAAAATTGAGGCTGTAGACCCTTCCAGAGCTGAGATATTGAAACTCAAAATTTTGACCAGAAAAAAAAATGACAGTGTTACCCCTTATGTTTTTTTTTCGGGGGGTGAAAAATTAAATTTCTCCAATCTTCTCAAAACTCTGGATTCTGATAGAGGGCCACGAGACATGGACCTGGGTGCAAAAATTGAGGCTGTAGACCCTTCCAGAGCTGAGATATTGAAACTCAAAATTTTGACCAGAAAAAAAAATGACAGTGTTACCCCTTACGGTTTTTTTTTTCGGGGGGTGAAAAATTAAGTTTCTCCAATCTTCTCAAAACTCTGGATTCTGATAGAGGGCCACGAGACATGGACCTGGGTGCAAAAATTGAGGCTGTAGACCCTTCCAGAGCTGAGATATTGAAACTCAAAATTTTGACCAGAAAAAAAAATGACAGTGTTACCCCTTATGTTTTTTTTCGGGGGGTGAAAAATTAAGTTTCTCCAATCTTCTCAAAACTCTGGATTCTGATAGAGGGCCACGAGACATGGACCTGGGTGCAAAAATTGAGGCTGTAGACCCTTCCAGAGCTGAGATATTGAAACTCAAAATTTTGACCAGAAAAAAAAATGGCAGTGTTACCCCTTACGTTTTTTTTCGGGGGGTGAAAAATTAAGTTTCTCCAATCTTCTCAAAACTCTGGATTCTGATAGAGGGCCACGAGACATGGACCTGGGTGCAAAAATTGAGGCTGTAGACCCTTCCAGAGCTGAGATATTGAAACTCAAAATTTTGACCAGAAAAAAAAATGACAGTGTTACCCCTTATGTTTTTTTTTTCGGGGGGTGAAAAATTAAGTTTCTCCAATCTTCTCAAAACTCTGGATTCTGATAGAGGGCCACGAGACATGGACCTGGGTGCAAAAATTGAGGCTGTAGACCCTTCCAGAGCTGAGATATTGAAACTCAAAATTTTGACCAGAAAAAAAAAATGACAGTGTTACCCCTTATGTTTTTTTTCGGGGGGTGAAAAATTAAGTTTCTCCAATCTTCTCAAAACTCTGGATTCTGATAGAGGGCCACGAGACATGGACCTGGGTGCAAAAATTGAGGCTGTAGACCCTTCCAGAGCTGAGATATTGAAACTCAAAATTTTGACCAGAAAAAAAATGACAGTGTTACCCCTTATGTTTTTTTTCGGGGGGTGAAAAATTAAGTTTCTCCAATCTTCTCAAAACTCTGGATTCTGATAGAGGGCCACGAGACATGGACCTGGGTGCAAAAATTGAGGCTGTAGACCCTTCCAGAGCTGAGATATTGAAACTCAAAATTTTGACCAGAAAAAAAAAATGACAGTGTTACCCCTTATGTTTTTTTTTTCGGGGGGTGAAAAATTAAGTTTCTCCAATCTTCTCAAAACTCTGGATTCTGATAGAGGGCCACGAGACATGGACCTGGGTGCAAAAATTGAGGCTGTAGACCCTTCCAGAGCTGAGATATTGAAACTCAAAATTTTGACCAGAAAAAAAAAATGACAGTGTTACCCCTTATGTTTTTTTTCGGGGGGTGAAAAATTAAGTTTCTCCAATCTTCTCAAAACTCTGGATTCTGATAGAGGGCCACGAGACATGGACCTGGGTGCAAAAATTTAGGCTGTAGACCCTTCCAGAGCTGAGATATTGAAACTCAAAATTTTGACCAGAAAAAAAATGACAGTGTTACCCCTTACGTTTTTTTTTGGGTGGTGAAAAATTAAGTTTCCCCAATCTTCTCAAAACTCTGGATTCTGACAGAGAGCCACGAGACATGGACCTGGGTGCAAAAATTGAGGCTGTAGACCCTTCCAGAGCTGAGATATTGAAACTCAAAATTTTGACCAGAAAAAAAAATGACAGTGTTACCCCTTATGTTTTTTTTCGGGGGGTGAAAAATTAAGTTTCTCCAATCTTCTCAAAACTCTGGATTCTGATAGAGGGCCACGAGACATGGACCTGGGTGCAAAAATTGAGGCTGTAGACCCTTCCAGAGCTGAGATATTGAAACTCAAAATTTTGACCAGAAAAAAAAATGACAGTGTTACCCCTTACGTTTTTTTTTCGGGGGGTGAAAAATTAAGTTTCTCCAATCTTCTCAAAACTCTGGATTCTGATAGAGGGCCACAAGACATGGACCTGGGTGCAAAAATTCAGGCTGTAGACCCTTCCAGGGCTGAGATATTGAAACTCAAAATTTTGACCAGAAAAAAAAAAATGACAGTGTTACCCCTTACGTTTTTTTTTTCGGGGGGTGAAAAATTAAGTTTCTCCAATCTTCTCAAAACTCTGGATTCTGATAGAGGGTCACGAGACATGGACCTGGGTGCAAAAATTTAGGCTGTAGACCCTTCCAGAGCTGAGATATTGAAACTCAAAATTTTGACCAGAAAAAAAATGACAGTGTTACCCCTTACGTTTTTTTTCGGGTGGTGAAAAATTAAGTTTCCCCAATCTTCTCAAAACTCTGGATTCTGACAGAGAGCCACGAGACATGGACCTGGGTGCAAAAATTGAGGCTGTAGACCCTTCCAGAGCTGAGATATTGAAACTCAAAATTTTGACCAGAAAAAAAAATGACAGTGTTACCCCTTACGGTTTTTTTTTCGGGGGGTGAAAAATTAAGTTTCTCCAATTTTCTCAAAACTCTGGATTCTGATAGAGGGCCACGAGACATGGACCTGGGTGCAAAAAATTAGGCTGTAGACCCTTCCAGAGCTGAGATATTGAAACTCAAAATTTTGACCAGAAAAAAAAATGACAGTGTTACCCCTTACGTTTTTTTTCGGGGGGTGAAAAATTAAGTTTCTCCAATCTTCTCAAAACTCTGGATTCTGATAGAGGGCCACGAGACATGGACCTGGGTGCAAAAATTGAGGCTGTAGACCCTTCCAGAGCTGAGATATTGAAACTCAAAATGTTGACCAGAAAAAAAAAATGACAGTGTTACCCCTTACGTTTTTTTTTTTCGGGGGGTGAAAAATTAAGTTTCTCCAATCTTCTCAAAACTCTGGATTCTGATAGAGGGCCACGAGACATGGACCTGGGTGCAAAAATTGAGGCTGTAGACCCTTCCAGAGCTGAGATATTGAAACTCAAAATTTTGACCAGAAAAAAAAATGACAGTGTTACCCCTTATGTTTTTTTTTCGGGGGGTGAAAAATTAAATTTCTCCAATCTTCTCAAAACTCTGGATTCTGATAGAGGGCCACGAGACATGGACCTGGGTGCAAAAATTGAGGCTGTAGACCCTTCCAGAGCTGAGATATTGAAACTCAAAATTTTGACCAGAAAAAAAAATGACAGTGTTACCCCTTACGGTTTTTTTTTTCGGGGGGTGAAAAATTAAGTTTCTCCAATCTTCTCAAAACTCTGGATTCTGATAGAGGGCCACGAGACATGGACCTGGGTGCAAAAATTGAGGCTGTAGACCCTTCCAGAGCTGAGATATTGAAACTCAAAATTTTGACCAGAAAAAAAAATGACAGTGTTACCCCTTATGTTTTTTTTCGGGGGGTGAAAAATTAAGTTTCTCCAATCTTCTCAAAACTCTGGATTCTGATAGAGGGCCACGAGACATGGACCTGGGTGCAAAAATTGAGGCTGTAGACCCTTCCAGAGCTGAGATATTGAAACTCAAAATTTTGACCAGAAAAAAAAATGGCAGTGTTACCCCTTACGTTTTTTTTCGGGGGGTGAAAAATTAAGTTTCTCCAATCTTCTCAAAACTCTGGATTCTGATAGAGGGCCACGAGACATGGACCTGGGTGCAAAAATTGAGGCTGTAGACCCTTCCAGAGCTGAGATATTGAAACTCAAAATTTTGACCAGAAAAAAAAAATGACAGTGTTACCCCTTATGTTTTTTTTTTCGGGGGGTGAAAAATTAAGTTTCTCCAATCTTCTCAAAACTCTGGATTCTGATAGAGGGCCACGAGACATGGACCTGGGTGCAAAAATTGAGGCTGTAGACCCTTCCAGAGCTGAGATATTGAAACTCAAAATTTTGACCAGAAAAAAAAAATGACAGTGTTACCCCTTATGTTTTTTTTCGGGGGGTGAAAAATTAAGTTTCTCCAATCTTCTCAAAACTCTGGATTCTGATAGAGGGCCACGAGACATGGACCTGGGTGCAAAAATTGAGGCTGTAGACCCTTCCAGAGCTGAGATATTGAAACTCAAAATTTTGACCAGAAAAAAAATGACAGTGTTACCCCTTATGTTTTTTTTCGGGGGGTGAAAAATTAAGTTTCTCCAATCTTCTCAAAACTCTGGATTCTGATAGAGGGCCACGAGACATGGACCTGGGTGCAAAAATTGAGGCTGTAGACCCTTCCAGAGCTGAGATATTGAAACTCAAAATTTTGACCAGAAAAAAAAAATGACAGTGTTACCCCTTATGTTTTTTTTTTCGGGGGGTGAAAAATTAAGTTTCTCCAATCTTCTCAAAACTCTGGATTCTGATAGAGGGCCACGAGACATGGACCTGGGTGCAAAAATTGAGGCTGTAGACCCTTCCAGAGCTGAGATATTGAAACTCAAAATTTTGACCAGAAAAAAAAAATGACAGTGTTACCCCTTATGTTTTTTTTCGGGGGGTGAAAAATTAAGTTTCTCCAATCTTCTCAAAACTCTGGATTCTGATAGAGGGCCACGAGACATGGACCTGGGTGCAAAAATTTAGGCTGTAGACCCTTCCAGAGCTGAGATATTGAAACTCAAAATTTTGACCAGAAAAAAAATGACAGTGTTACCCCTTACGTTTTTTTTCGGGTGGTGAAAAATTAAGTTTCCCCAATCTTCTCAAAACTCTGGATTCTGACAGAGAGCCACGAGACATGGACCTGGGTGCAAAAATTGAGGCTGTAGACCCTTCCAGAGCTGAGATATTGAAACTCAAAATTTTGACCAGAAAAAAAAATGACAGTGTTACCCCTTATGTTTTTTTTTCGGGGGGTGAAAAATTAAGTTTCTCCAATCTTCTCAAAACTCTGGATTCTGATAGAGGGCCACGAGACATGGACCTGGGTGCAAAAATTGAGGCTGTAGACCCTTCCAGAGCTGAGATATTGAAACTCAAAATTTTGACCAGAAAAAAAAATGACAGTGTTACCCCTTACGTTTTTTTTTCGGGGGGTGAAAAATTAAGTTTCTCCAATCTTCTCAAAACTCTGGATTCTGATAGAGGGCCACAAGACATGGACCTGGGTGCAAAAATTCAGGCTGTAGACCCTTCCAGGGCTGAGATATTGAAACTCAAAATTTTGACCAGAAAAAAAAAATGACAGTGTTACCCCTTACGTTTTTTTTTTCGGGGGGTGAAAAATTAAGTTTCTCCAATCTTCTCAAAACTCTGGATTCTGATAGAGGGTCACGAGACATGGACCTGGGTGCAAAAATTTAGGCTGTAGACCCTTCCAGAGCTGAGATATTGAAACTCAAAATTTTGACCAGAAAAAAAATGACAGTGTTACCCCTTACGTTTTTTTTCGGGTGGTGAAAAATTAAGTTTCCCCAATCTTCTCAAAACTCTGGATTCTGACAGAGAGCCACGAGACATGGACCTGGGTGCAAAAATTGAGGCTGTAGACCCTTCCAGAGCTGAGATATTGAAACTCAAAATTTTGACCAGAAAAAAAAATGACAGTGTTACCCCTTATGTTTTTTTTTCGGGGGGTGAAAAATTAAGTTTCTCCAATCTTCTCAAAACTCTGGATTCTGATAGAGGGCCACGAGACATGGACCTGGGTGCAAAAATTGAGGCTGTAGACCCTTCCAGAGCTGAGATATTGAAACTCAAAATTTTGACCAGAAAAAAAAAATGACAGTGTTACCCCTTACGTTTTTTTTTCGGGGGGTGAAAAATTAAGTTTCTCCAATCTTCTCAAAACTCTGGATTCTGATAGAGGGCCACAAGACATGGACCTGGGTGCAAAAATTCAGGCTGTAGACCCTTCCAGGGCTGAGATATTGAAACTCAAAATTTTGACCAGAAAAAAAAAATGACAGTGTTACCCATTACGTTTTTTTTTTCGGGGGGTGAAAAATTAAGTTTCTCCAATCTTCTCAAAACTCTGGATTCTGATAGAGGGTCACGAGACATGGACCTGGGTGCAAAAATTGAGGCTGTAGACTCTTCCAGAGCTGAGATATTGAAACTCAAAATTTTGACCAGAAAAAAAATGACAGTGTTACCCCTTACGTTTTTTTTTTTTCGGGGGGTGAAAAATTAAGTTTCTCCAATTTTCTCAAAACTCTGGATTCTGATAGAGGGCCACGAGACATGGACCTGGGTGCAAAAATTGTGGCTGTAGACCCTTCTAGAGCTGAGATATTGAAACTCAAAATTTTGACCAGAAAAAAAAATGACAGTGTTACCCCTTATGTTTTTTTTTCGGGGGGTGAAAAATTAAGTTTCTCCAATCTTCTCAAAACTCTGGATTCTGATAGAGGGCCACGAGACATGGACCTGGGTGCAAAAATTGAGGCTGTAGACCCTTCCAGAGCTGAGATATTGAAACTCAAAATTTTGACCAGAAAAAAAAAATGACAGTGTTATCCCTTATGTTTTTTTTCGGGGGGTGAAAAATTAAGTTTCTCCAATCTTCTCAAAACTCTGGATTCTGATAGAGGGCCACGAGACATAGACCTGGGTGCAAAAATTGAGGCTGTAGACCCTTCCAGAGCTGAGATATTGAAACTCAAAATTTTGACCAGAAAAAAAATGACAGTGTTACCCCTTACGGTTTTTTTTTCGGGGGGTGAAAAATTAAGTTTCTCCAATCTTCTCAAAACTCTGGATTCTGATAGAGGGCCACGAGACATGGACCTGGGTGCAAAAATTGAGGCTGTAGACCCTTCCAGAGCTGAGATATTGAAACTCAAAATTTTGACCAGAAAAAAAAATGGCAGTGTTACCCCTTACGTTTTTTTTCGGGGGGTGAAAAATTAAGTTTCTCCAATCTTCTCAAAACTCTGGATTCTGATAGAGGGCCACGAGACATGGACCTGGGTGCAAAAATTGAGGCTGTAGACCCTTCCAGAGCTGAGATATTGAAACTCAAAATTTTGACCAGAAAAAAAAAAGACAGTGTTACCCCTTGTTTTTTTTTTTCGGGGGGTGAAAAATTAAGTTTCTCCAATCTTCTCAAAACTCTGGATTCTGATAGAGGGCCACGAGACATGGACCTGGGTGCAAAAATTGAGGCTGTAGACCCTTCCAGAGCTGAGATATTGAAACTCAAAATTTTGACCAGAAAAAAAAAATGACAGTGTTACCCCTTATGTTTTTTTTCGGGGGGTGAAAAATTAAGTTTCTCCAATCTTCTCAAAACTCTGGATTCTGATAGAGGGCCACGAGACATGGACCTGGGTGCAAAAATTTAGGCTGTAGACCCTTCCAGAGCTGAAATATTGAAACTCAAAATTTTGACCAGAAAAAAAAATGACAGTGTTACCCCTTACGTTTTTTTTCGGGGGGTGAAAAATTAAATTTCCCCAATCTTCTCAAAACTCTGGATTCTGATAGAGGGCCACAAGACATGGACCTGGGTGCAAAAATTGAGGCTGTAGACCCTTCCAGAGCTGAGATATTGAAACTCAAAATTTTGACCAGAAAAAAAAATGACAGTGTTACCCCTTACGTTTTTTTTCGGGGGGTGAAAAATTAAGTTTCTCCAATCTTCTCAAAACTCTGGATTCTGATAGAGGGCCACAAGACATGGACCTGGGTGCAAAAATTGAGGCTGTAGACCCTTCCAGGGCTGAGATATTGAAACTCAAAATTTTGACCAGAAAAAAAAAATGACAGTGTTACCCCTTACGTTTTTTTTTCGGGGGGTGAAAAATTAATTTTCTCCAATCTTCTCAAAACTCTGGATTTTGATAGAGGGTCACGAGACATGGACCTGGGAGCAAAAATTGAGGCTGTAGACTCTTCCAGAGCTGAGATATTGAAACTCAAAATTTTGACCAGAAAAAAAAAATGACAGTGTTACCCCTTACGTTTTTTTTCGGGGGGTGAAAAATTAAGTTTCTCCAATCTTCTCAAAACTCTGGATTCTGATAGAGGGCCACAAGACATGGACCTGGGTGCAAAAATTCAGGCTGTAGACCCTTCCAGGGCTGAGATATTGAAACTCAAAATTTTGACCAGAAAAAAAAAATGACAGTGTTACCCCTTACGGTTTTTTTCGGGGGGTGAAAAATTAAGTTTCTCCAATCTTCTCAAAACTCTGGATTCTGATAGAGAGCCACGAGACATGGACCTGGGTGCAAAAATTGAGGCTGTAGACCCTTCCAGAGCTGAGATATTGAAACTCAAAATTTTGACCAGAAAAAAAATGACAGTGTTACCCCTTACGTTTTTTTCCGGGGGTGAAAAATTAAGTTTCTCCAATCTTCTCAAAACTCTGGATTCTGATAGAGAGCCACGAGACATGGACCTGGGTGCAAAAATTGAGGCTGTAGACCCTTCCAGAGCTGAGATATTGAAACTCAAAATTTTGACCAGAAAAAAATGACAGTGTTACCCCTTATGTTTTTTTTTCGGGGGGTGAAAAATTAAGTTTCTCCAATCTTCTCAAAACTCTGGATTCTGATAGAGGGCCACGAGACATGGACCTGGGTGCAAAACTTGAGGCTGTAGACCCTTCCAGAGCTGAGATATTGAAACTCAAAATTTTGACCAGAAAAAAAAAATGACAGTGTTACCCCTTATGTTTTTTTTTTCGGGGGGTGAAAAATTAAGTTTCTCCAATCTTCTCAAAACTCTGGATTCTGATAGAGGGCCACGAGACATGGACCTGGGTGCAAAAATTTAGGCTGTAGACCCTTCCAGAGCTGAGATATTGAAACTCAAAATTTTGACCAGAAAAAAAAAATGACAGTGTTACCCCTTACGTTTTTTTTCGGGGGGTGAAAAATTAAGTTTCTCCAATCTTCTCAAAACTCTGGATTCTGATAGAGGGCCACAAGACATGGACCTGGGTGCAAAAATTCAGGCTGTAGACCCTTCCAGGGCTGAGATATTGAAACTCAAAATTTTGACCAGAAAAAAAAATGACAGTGTTACCCCTTACGTTTTTTTTTTCGGGGGGTGAAAAATTAAGTTTCTCCAATCTTCTCAAAACTCTGGATTCTGATAGAGGGTCACGAGACATGGACCTGGGTGCAAAAATTGAGGCTGTAGACTCTTCCAGAGCTGAGATATTGAAACTCAAAATTTTGACCAGAAAAAAAAAATGACAGTGTTACCCCTTACGTTTTTTTTTCGGGGGGTGAAAAATTAAGTTTCTCCAATTTTCTCAAAACTCTGGATTCTGATAGAGGGCCACGAGACATGGACCTGGGTGCAAAAATTGAGGCTGTAGACCCTTCCAGAGCTGAGATATTGAAACTCAAAATTTTGACCAGAAAAAAAAATGACAGTGTTACCCCTTACGGTTTTTTTTGGGGGGGGTGAAAAATTAAGTTTCTCCAATCTTCTCAAAACTCTGGATTCTGATAGAGGGCCACGAGACATGGACCTGGGTGCAAAAATTGGGGCTGTAGACCCTTCCAGAGCTGATATATTGAAACTCAAAATTTTGACCAGAAAAAAAAATGACAGTGTTACCCCTTATGTTTTTTTTTTCGGGGGGTGAAAAATTAAGTTTCTCCAATCTTCTCAAAACTCTGGATTCTGATAGAGGGCCACGAGACATGGACCTGGGCGCAAAACTTGAGGCTGTAGACCCTTCCAGAGCTGAGATATTGAAACTCAAAATTTTGACCAGAAAAAAAAAATGACAGTGTTACCCCTTACGTTTTTTTTTTTTCGGGGGGTGAAAAATTAAGTTTCTCCAATCTTCTCAAAACTCTGGATTCTGATAGAGGGCCACGAGACATGGACCTGGGTGCAAAAATTGAGGCTGTAGACCCTTCCAGAGCTGAGATATTGAAACTCAAAATTTTGACCAGAAAAAAAAAATGACAGTGTTACCCCTTATGTTTTTTTTTTCGGGGGGTGAAAAATTAAGTTTCTCCAATCTTCTCAAAACTCTGGATTCTGATAGAGGGCCACGAGACATGGACCTGGGTGCAAAAATTGAGGCTGTAGACCCTTCCAGAGCTGAGATATTGAAACTCAAAATTTTGACCAGAAAAAAAAAATGACAGTGTTACCCCTTACGGGTTTTTTTTTCGGGGGGAGAAAAATTAAGTTTCTCCAATCTTCTCAAAACTCTGGATTCTGATAGAGGGCCACGAGACATGGACCTGGGTGCAAAAATTGAGGCTGTAGACCCTTCCAGAGCTGAGATATTGAAACTCAAAATTTTGACCAGAAAAAAAAATGACAGTGTTACCCCTTATGTTTTTTTTCGGGGGGTGAAAAATTAAGTTTCTCCAATCTTCTCAAAACTCTGGATTCTGATAGAGGGCCACGAGACATGGACCTGGGTGCAAAAATTGAGGCTGTAGACCCTTCCAGAGCTGAGATATTGAAACTCAAAATTTTGACCAGAAAAAAAAATGGCAGTGTTACCCCTCACGTTTTTTTTCGGGGGGTGAAAAATTAAGTTTCTCCAATCTTCTCAAAACTCTGGATTCTGATAGAGGGCCACGAGACATGGACCTGGGTGCAAAAATTGAGGCTGTAGACCCTTCCAGAGCTGAGATATTGAAACTCAAAATTTTGACCAGAAAAAAAAAATGACAGTGTTACCCCTTATGTTTTTTTTTTTTCGGGGGGTGAAAAATTAAGTTTCTCCAATCTTCTCAAAACTCTGGATTCTGATAGAGGGCCACGAGACATGGACCTGGGTGCAAAAATTGAGGCTGTAGACCCTTCCAGAGCTGAGATATTGAAACTCAAAATTTTGACCAGAAAAAAAAAATGACAGTGTTACCCCTTATGTTTTTTTTCGGGGGGTGAAAAATTAAGTTTCTCCAATCTTCTCAAAACTCTGGATTCTGATAGAGGGCCACGAGACATGGACCTGGGTGCAAAAATTGAGGCTGTAGACCCTTCCAGAGCTGAGATATTGAAACTCAAAATTTTGACCAGAAAAAAAATGACAGTGTTACCCCTTATGTTTTTTTTCGGGGGGTGAAAAATTAAGTTTCTCCAATCTTCTCAAAACTCTGGATTCTGATAGAGGGCCACGAGACATGGACCTGGGTGCAAAAATTGAGGCTGTAGACCCTTCCAGAGCTGAGATATTGAAACTCAAAATTTTGACCAGAAAAAAAATGACAGTGTTACCCCTTATGTTTTTTTTCGGGGGGTGAAAAATTAAGTTTCTCCAATCTTCTCAAAACTCTGGATTCTGATAGAGGGCCACGAGACATGGACCTGGGTGCAAAAATTGAGGCTGTAGACCCTTCCAGAGCTGAGATATTGAAACTCAAAATTTTGACCAGAAAAAAAAAATGACCGTGTTACCCCTTATGTTTTTTTTCGGGGGGTGAAAAATTAAGTTTCTCCAATCTTCTCAAAACTCTGGATTCTGATAGAGGGCCACGAGACATGGACCTGGGTGCAAAAATTTAGGCTGTAGACCCTTCCAGAGCTGAGATATTGAAACTCAAAATTTTGACCAGAAAAAAAATGACAGTGTTACCCCTTACGTTTTTTTTCGGGGGGTGAAAAATTAAGTTTCCCCAATCTTCTCAAAACTCTGGATTCTGACAGAGGGCCACGAGACATGGACCTGGGTGCAAAAATTGAGGCTGTAGACCCTTCCAGAGCTGAGATATTGAAACTCAAAATTTTGACCAGAAAAAAAAATGACAGTGTTACCCCTTATGTTTTTTTTCGGGGGGTGAAAAATTAAGTTTCTCCAATCTTCTCAAAACTCTGGATTCTGATAGAGGGCCACGAGACATGGACCTGGGTGCAAAAATTGAGGCTGTAGACCCTTCCAGAGCTGAGATATTGAAACTCAAAATTTTGACCAGAAAAAAAAAATGACAGTGTTACCCCTTACGTTTTTTTTTTCGGGGGGTGAAAAATTAAGTTTCTCCAATCTTCTCAAAACTCTGGATTCTGATAGAGGGCCACAAGACATGGACCTGGGTGCAAAAATTCAGGCTGTAGACCCTTCCAGGGCTGAGATATTGAAACTCGAAATTTTGACCAGAAAAAAAAAATGACAGTGTTACCCCTTACGTTTTTTTTTTTCGGGGGGTGAAAAATTAAGTTTCTCCAATCTTCTCAAAACTCTGGATTCTGATAGAGGGTCACGAGACATGGACCTGGGTGCAAAAATTGAGGCTGTAGACTCTTCCAGAGCTGAGATATTGAAACTCAAAATTTTGACCAGAAAAAAAATGACAGTGTTACCCCTTACGTTTTTTTTTTTTCGGGGGGTGAAAAATTAAGTTTCTCCAATTTTCTCAAAACTCTGGATTCTGATAGAGGGCCACGAGACATGGACCTGGGTGCAAAAATTGTGGCTGTAGACCCTTCTAGAGCTGAGATATTGAAACTCAAAATTTTGACCAGAAAAAAAAATGACAGTGTTACCCCTTACGTTTTTTTTCGGGGGGTGAAAAATTAAGTTTCTCCAATCTTCTCAAAACTCTGGATTCTGATAGAGGGCCACGAGACATGGACCTGGGTGCAAAAATTGAGGCTGTAGACCCTTCCAGAGCTGAGATATTGAAACTCAAAATTTTGACCAGAAAAAAAAAATGACAGTGTTACCCCTTATGTTTTTTTTTCGGGGGGTGAAAAATTAAGTTTCTCCAATCTTCTCAAAACTCTGGATTCTGATAGAGGGCCACGAGACATGGACCTGGGTGCAAAAATTGAGGCTGTAGACCCTTCCAGAGCTGAGATATTGAAACTCAAAATTTTGACCAGAAAAAAAAATGACAGTGTTACCCCTTACGGTTTTTTTTTTCGGGGGGTGAAAAATTAAGTTTCTCCAATCTTCTCAAAACTCTGGATTCTGATAGAGGGCCACGAGACATGGACCTGGGTGCAAAAATTGAGGCTGTAGACCCTTCCAGAGCTGAGATATTGAAACTCAAAATTTTGACCAGAAAAAAAAATGACAGTGTTACCCCTTATGTTTTTTTTCGGGGGGTGAAAAATTAAGTTTCTCCAATCTTCTCAAAACTCTGGATTCTGATAGAGGGCCACGAGACATGGACCTGGGTGCAAAAATTGAGGCTGTAGACCCTTCCAGAGCTGAGATATTGAAACTCAAAATTTTGACCAGAAAAAAAAATGTCAGTGTTACCCCTTACGTTTTTTTTCGGGGGGTGAAAAATTAAGTTTCTCCAATCTTCTCAAAACTCTGGATTCTGATAGAGGGCCACGAGACATGGACCTGGGTGCAAAAATTGAGGCTGTAGACCCTTCCAGAGCTGAGATATTGAAACTCAAAATTTTGACCAGAAAAAAAAAATGACAGTGTTACCCCTTATGTTTTTTTTTTCGGGGGGTGAAAAATTAAGTTTCTCCAATCTTCTCAAAACTCTGGATTCTGATAGAGGGCCACGAGACATGGACCTGGGTGCAAAAATTGAGGCTGTAGACCCTTCCAGAGCTGAGATATTGAAACTCAAAATTTTGACCAGAAAAAAAAATGACAATGTTACCCCTTACGTTTTTTTTTCGGGGGTTGAAAAATTAAGTTTCTCCAATCTTCTCAAAACTCTGGATTCTGACAGAGGGTCACGAGACATGGACCTGGGTGCAAAAATTGAGGCTCTAGACTCTTCCAGAGCTGAGATATTGAAACTCAAAATTTTGACCAGAAAAAAAAATGACAGTGTTACCCCTTACGGTTTTTTTTTTCGGGGGGTGAAAAATTAAGTTTCTCCAATTTTCTCAAAACTCTGGATTCTGATAGAGGGCCACGAGACATGGACCTGGGTGCAAAAAATTAGGCTGTAGACCCTTCCAGAGCTGAGATATTGAAACTCAAAATTTTGACCAGAAAAAAAAATGACAGTGTTACCCCTTACGTTTTTTTTCGGGGGGTGAAAAATTAAGTTTCTCCAATCTTCTCAAAACTCTGGATTCTGATAGAGGGCCACGAGACATGGACCTGGGTGCAAAAATTGAGGCTGTAGACCCTTCCAGAGCTGAGATATTGAAACTCAAAATGTTGACCAGAAAAAAAAAATGACAGTGTTACCCCTTACGTTTTTTTTTTTCGGGGGGTGAAAAATTAAGTTTCTCCAATCTTCTCAAAACTCTGGATTCTGATAGAGGGCCACGAGACATGGACCTGGGTGCAAAAATTGAGGCTGTAGACCCTTCCAGAGCTGAGATATTGAAACTCAAAATTTTGACCAGAAAAAAAAATGACAGTGTTACCCCTTATGTTTTTTTTTCGGGGGGTGAAAAATTAAGTTTCTCCAATCTTCTCAAAACTCTGGATTCTGATAGAGGGCCACGAGACATGGACCTGGGTGCAAAAATTGAGGCTGTAGACCCTTCCAGAGCTGAGATATTGAAACTCAAAATTTTGACCAGAAAAAAAAAATGACAGTGTTACCCCTTACGGTTTTTTTTTCGGGGGGTGAAAAATTAAGTTTCTCCAATCTTCTCAAAACTCTGGATTCTGATAGAGGGCCACGAGACATGGACCTGGGTGCAAAAATTGAGGCTGTAGACCCTTCCAGAGCTGAGATATTGAAACTCAAAATTTTGACCAGAAAAAAAAAATGACAGTGTTACCCCTTATGTTTTTTTTTCGGGGGGTGAAAAATTAAGTTTCTCCAATCTTCTCAAAACTCTGGATTCTGATAGAGGGCCACGAGACATGGACCTGGGTGCAAAAATTGAGGCTCTAGACCCTTCCAGAGCTGAGATATTGAAACTCAAAATTTTGACCAGAAAAAAAAATGGCAGTGTTACCCCTTACGTTTTTTTTCGGGGGGTGAAAAATTAAGTTTCTCCAATCTTCTCAAAACTCTGGATTCTGATAGAGGGCCACGAGACATGGACCTGGGTGCAAAAATTGAGGCTGTAGACCCTTCCAGAGCTGAGATATTGAAACTCAAAATTTTGACCAGAAAAAAAAAATGACAGTGTTACCCCTTATGTTTTTTTTTTTTCGGGGGGTGAAAAATTAAGTTTCTCCAATCTTCTCAAAACTCTGGATTCTGATAGAGGGCCACGAGACATGGACCTGGGTGCAAAAATTGAGGCTGTAGACCCTTCCAGAGCTGAGATATTGAAACTCAAAATTTTGACCAGAAAAAAAAAAATGACAGTGTTACCCCTTATGTTTTTTTTCGGGGGGTGAAAAATTAAGTTTCTCCAATCTTCTCAAAACTCTGGATTCTGATAGAGGGCCACGAGACATGGACCTGGGTGCAAAAATTGAGGCTGTAGACCCTTCCAGAGCTGAGATATTGAAACTCAAAATTTTGACCAGAAAAAAAAAAATGACAGTGTTACCCCTTACGTTTTTTTTTCGGGGGTTGAAAAATTAAGTTTCTCCAATCTTCTCAAAACTCTGGATTCTGACAGAGGGTCACGAGACATGGACCTGGGTGCAAAAATTGAGGCTCTAGACTCTTCCAGAGCTGAGATATTGAAACTCAAAATTTTGACCAGAAAAAAAAATGACAGTGTTACCCCTTACGGTTTTTTTTTCGGGGGGTGAAAAATTAAGTTTCTCCAATTTTCTCAAAACTCTGGATTCTGATAGAGGGCCACGAGACATGGACCTGGGTGCAAAAAATTAGGCTGTAGACCCTTCCAGAGCTGAGATATTGAAACTCAAAATTTTGACCAGAAAAAAAAATGACAGTGTTACCCCTTACGTTTTTTTTCGGGGGGTGAAAAATTAAGTTTCTCCAATCTTCTCAAAACTCTGGATTCTGATAGAGGGCCACGAGACATGGACCTGGGTGCAAAAATTGAGGCTGTAGACCCTTCCAGAGCTGAGATATTGAAACTCAAAATGTTGACCAGAAAAAAAAAATGACAGTGTTACCCCTTACGTTTTTTTTTTTTCGGGGGGTGAAAAATTAAGTTTCTCCAATCTTCTCAAAACTCTGGATTCTGATAGAGGGCCACGAGACATGGACCTGGGTGCAAAAATTGAGGCTGTAGACCCTTCCAGAGCTGAGATATTGAAACTCAAAATTTTGACCAGAAAAAAAAATGACAGTGTTACCCCTTATGTTTTTTTTTCGGGGGGTGAAAAATTAAATTTCTCCAATCTTCTCAAAACTCTGGATTCTGATAGAGGGCCACGAGACATGGACCTGGGTGCAAAAATTGAGGCTGTAGACCCTTCCAGAGCTGAGATATTGAAACTCAAAATTTTGACCAGAAAAAAAAATGACAGTGTTACCCCTTACGGTTTTTTTTTTCGGGGGGTGAAAAATTAAGTTTCTCCAATCTTCTCAAAACTCTGGATTCTGATAGAGGGCCACGAGACATGGACCTGGGTGCAAAAATTGAGGCTGTAGACCCTTCCAGAGCTGAGATATTGAAACTCAAAATTTTGACCAGAAAAAAAAATGACAGTGTTACCCCTTATGTTTTTTTTCGGGGGGTGAAAAATTAAGTTTCTCCAATCTTCTCAAAACTCTGGATTCTGATAGAGGGCCACGAGACATGGACCTGGGTGCAAAAATTGAGGCTGTAGACCCTTCCAGAGCTGAGATATTGAAACTCAAAATTTTGACCAGAAAAAAAAATGGCAGTGTTACCCCTTACGTTTTTTTTCGGGGGGTGAAAAATTAAGTTTCTCCAATCTTCTCAAAACTCTGGATTCTGATAGAGGGCCACGAGACATGGACCTGGGTGCAAAAATTGAGGCTGTAGACCCTTCCAGAGCTGAGATATTGAAACTCAAAATTTTGACCAGAAAAAAAAAATGACAGTGTTACCCCTTATGTTTTTTTTTTCGGGGGGTGAAAAATTAAGTTTCTCCAATCTTCTCAAAACTCTGGATTCTGATAGAGGGCCACGAGACATGGACCTGGGTGCAAAAATTGAGGCTGTAGACCCTTCCAGAGCTGAGATATTGAAACTCAAAATTTTGACCAGAAAAAAAAAATGACAGTGTTACCCCTTATGTTTTTTTTCGGGGGGTGAAAAATTAAGTTTCTCCAATCTTCTCAAAACTCTGGATTCTGATAGAGGGCCACGAGACATGGACCTGGGTGCAAAAATTGAGGCTGTAGACCCTTCCAGAGCTGAGATATTGAAACTCAAAATTTTGACCAGAAAAAAATGACAGTGTTACCCCTTATGTTTTTTTTCGGGGGGTGAAAAATTAAGTTTCTCCAATCTTCTCAAAACTCTGGATTCTGATAGAGGGCCACGAGACATGGACCTGGGTGCAAAAATTGAGGCTGTAGACCCTTCCAGAGCTGAGATATTGAAACTCAAAATTTTGACCAGAAAAAAAAAATGACAGTGTTACCCCTTATGTTTTTTTTTTCGGGGGGTGAAAAATTAAGTTTCTCCAATCTTCTCAAAACTCTGGATTCTGATAGAGGGCCACGAGACATGGACCTGGGTGCAAAAATTGAGGCTGTAGACCCTTCCAGAGCTGAGATATTGAAACTCAAAATTTTGACCAGAAAAAAAAAATGACAGTGTTACCCCTTATGTTTTTTTTCGGGGGGTGAAAAATTAAGTTTCTCCAATCTTCTCAAAACTCTGGATTCTGATAGAGGGCCACGAGACATGGACCTGGGTGCAAAAATTTAGGCTGTAGACCCTTCCAGAGCTGAGATATTGAAACTCAAAATTTTGACCAGAAAAAAAATGACAGTGTTACCCCTTACGTTTTTTTTCGGGTGGTGAAAAATTAAGTTTCCCCAATCTTCTCAAAACTCTGGATTCTGACAGAGAGCCACGAGACATGGACCTGGGTGCAAAAATTGAGGCTGTAGACCCTTCCAGAGCTGAGATATTGAAACTCAAAATTTTGACCAGAAAAAAAAATGACAGTGTTACCCCTTATGTTTTTTTTTCGGGGGGTGAAAAATTAAGTTTCTCCAATCTTCTCAAAACTCTGGATTCTGATAGAGGGCCACGAGACATGGACCTGGGTGCAAAAATTGAGGCTGTAGACCCTTCCAGAGCTGAGATATTGAAACTCAAAATTTTGACCAGAAAAAAAAATGACAGTGTTACCCCTTACGTTTTTTTTTCGGGGGGTGAAAAATTAAGTTTCTCCAATCTTCTCAAAACTCTGGATTCTGATAGAGGGCCACAAGACATGGACCTGGGTGCAAAAATTCAGGCTGTAGACCCTTCCAGGGCTGAGATATTGAAACTCAAAATTTTGACCAGAAAAAAAAATGACAGTGTTACCCCTTACGTTTTTTTTTCGGGGGGTGAAAAATTAAGTTTCTCCAATCTTCTCAAAACTCTGGATTCTGATAGAGGGTCACGAGACATGGACCTGGGTGCAAAAATTTAGGCTGTAGACCCTTCCAGAGCTGAGATATTGAAACTCAAAATTTTGACCAGAAAAAAAATGACAGTGTTACCCCTTACGTTTTTTTTCGGGTGGTGAAAAATTAAGTTTCCCCAATCTTCTCAAAACTCTGGATTCTGACAGAGAGCCACGAGACATGGACCTGGGTGCAAAAATTGAGGCTGTAGACCCTTCCAGAGCTGAGATATTGAAACTCAAAATTTTGACCAGAAAAAAAAATGACAGTGTTACCCCTTATGTTTTTTTTTCGGGGGGTGAAAAATTAAGTTTCTCCAATCTTCTCAAAACTCTGGATTCTGATAGAGGGCCACGAGACATGGACCTGGGTGCAAAAATTGAGGCTGTAGACCCTTCCAGAGCTGAGATATTGAAACTCAAAATTTTGACCAGAAAAAAAAAATGACAGTGTTACCCCTTACGTTTTTTTTTCGGGGGGTGAAAAATTAAGTTTCTCCAATCTTCTCAAAACTCTGGATTCTGATAGAGGGCCACAAGACATGGACCTGGGTGCAAAAATTCAGGCTGTAGACCCTTCCAGGGCTGAGATATTGAAACTCAAAATTTTGACCAGAAAAAAAAAATGACAGTGTTACCCCTTACGTTTTTTTTTTCGGGGGGTGAAAAATTAAGTTTCTCCAATCTTCTCAAAACTCTGGATTCTGATAGAGGGTCACGAGACATGGACCTGGGTGCAAAAATTGAGGCTGTAGACTCTTCCAGAGCTTAGATATTGAAACTCAAAATTTTGACCAGAAAAAAAATGACAGTGTTACCCCTTACGTTTTTTTTTTTTCGGGGGGTGAAAAATTAAGTTTCTCCAATTTTCTCAAAACTCTGGATTCTGATAGAGGGCCACGAGACATGGACCTGGGTGCAAAAATTGTGGCTGTAGACCCTTCTAGAGCTGAGATATTGAAACTCAAAATTTTGACCAGAAAAAAAAATGACAGTGTTACCCCTTATGTTTTTTTTTTCGGGGGGTGAAAAATTAAGTTTCTCCAATCTTCTCAAAACTCTGGATTCTGATAGAGGGCCACGAGACATGGACCTGGGTGCAAAAATTGAGGCTGTAGACCCTTCCAGAGCTGAGATATTGAAACTCAAAATTTTGACCAGAAAAAAAAATGACAGTGTTACCCCTTACGGGTTTTTTTTTCGGGGGGTGAAAAATTAAGTTTCTCCAATCTTCTCAAAACTCTGGATTCTGATAGAGGGCCACGAGACATGGACCTGGGTGCAAAAATTGAGGCTGTAGACCCTTCCAGAGCTGAGATATTGAAACTCAAAATTTTGACCAGAAAAAAAAAATGACAGTGTTACCCCTTATGTTTTTTTTCGGGGGGTGAAAAATTAAGTTTCTCCAATCTTCTCAAAACTCTGGATTCTGATAGAGGGCCACGAGACATGGACCTGGGTGCAAAAATTGAGGCTGTAGACCCTTCCAGAGCTGAGATATTGAAACTCAAAATTTTGACCAGAAAAAAAAATGGCAGTGTTACCCCTTACGTTTTTTTTCGGGGGGTGAAAAATTAAGTTTCTCCAATCTTCTCAAAACTCTGGATTCTGATAGAGGGCCACGAGACATGGACCTGGGTGCAAAAATTGAGGCTGTAGACCCTTCCAGAGCTGAGATATTGAAACTCAAAATTTTGACCAGAAAAAAAAAATGACAGTGTTACCCCTTATGTTTTTTTTTTTCGGGGGGTGAAAAATTAAGTTTCTCCAATCTTCTCAAAACTCTGGATTCTGATAGAGGGCCACGAGACATGGACCTGGGTGCAAAAATTGAGGCTGTAGACCCTTCCAGAGCTGAGATATTGAAACTCAAAATTTTGACCAGAAAAAAAAAATGACAGTGTTACCCCTTATGTTTTTTTTCGGGGGGTGAAAAATTAAGTTTCTCCAATCTTCTCAAAACTCTGGATTCTGATAGAGGGCCACGAGACATGGACCTGGGTGCAAAAATTGAGGCTGTAGACCCTTCCAGAGCTGAGATATTGAAACTCAAAATTTTGACCAGAAAAAAAATGACAGTGTTACCCCTTATGTTTTTTTTCGGGGGGTGAAAAATTAAGTTTCTCCAATCTTCTCAAAACTCTGGATTCTGATAGAGGGCCACGAGACATGGACCTGGGTGCAAAAATTGAGGCTGTAGACCCTTCCAGAGCTGAGATATTGAAACTCAAAATTTTGACCAGAAAAAAAATGACAGTGTTACCCCTTATGTTTTTTTTCGGGGGGTGAAAAATTAAGTTTCTCCAATCTTCTCAAAACTCTGGATTCTGATAGAGGGCCACGAGACATGGACCTGGGTGCAAAAATTGAGGCTGTAGACCCTTCCAGAGCTGAGATATTGAAACTCAAAATTTTGACCAGAAAAAAAAAATGACCGTGTTACCCCTTATGTTTTTTTTCGGGGGGTGAAAAATTAAGTTTCTCCAATCTTCTCAAAACTCTGGATTCTGATAGAGGGCCACGAGACATGGACCTGGGTGCAAAAATTTAGGCTGTAGACCCTTCCAGAGCTGAGATATTGAAACTCAAAATTTTGACCAGAAAAAAAATGACAGTGTTACCCCTTACGTTTTTTTTCGGGGGGTGAAAAATTAAGTTTCCCCAATCTTCTCAAAACTCTGGATTCTGACAGAGGGCCACGAGACATGGACCTGGGTGCAAAAATTGAGGCTGTAGACCCTTCCAGAGCTGAGATATTGAAACTCAAAATTTTGACCAGAAAAAAAAATGACAGTGTTACCCCTTATGTTTTTTTTCGGGGGGTGAAAAATTAAGTTTCTCCAATCTTCTCAAAACTCTGGATTCTGATAGAGGGCCACGAGACATGGACCTGGGTGCAAAAATTGAGGCTGTAGACCCTTCCAGAGCTGAGATATTGAAACTCAAAATTTTGACCAGAAAAAAAAAATGACAGTGTTACCCCTTACGTTTTTTTTTTCGGGGGGTGAAAAATTAAGTTTCTCCAATCTTCTCAAAACTCTGGATTCTGATAGAGGGCCACAAGACATGGACCTGGGTGCAAAAATTCAGGCTGTAGACCCTTCCAGGGCTGAGATATTGAAACTCAAAATTTTGACCAGAAAAAAAAAATGACAGTGTTACCCCTTACGTTTTTTTTTTTCGGGGGGTGAAAAATTAAGTTTCTCCAATCTTCTCAAAACTCTGGATTCTGATAGAGGGTCACGAGACATGGACCTGGGTGCAAAAATTGAGGCTGTAGACTCTTCCAGAGCTGAGATATTGAAACTCAAAATTTTGACCAGAAAAAAAATGACAGTGTTACCCCTTACGTTTTTTTTTTTTTCGGGGGGTGAAAAATTAAGTTTCTCCAATTTTCTCAAAACTCTGGATTCTGATAGAGGGCCACGAGACATGGACCTGGGTGCAAAAATTGTGGCTGTAGACCCTTCTAGAGCTGAGATATTGAAACTCAAAATTTTGACCAGAAAAAAAAATGACAGTGTTACCCCTTACGTTTTTTTTCGGGGGGTGAAAAATTAAGTTTCTCCAATCTTCTCAAAACTCTGGATTCTGATAGAGGGCCACGAGACATGGACCTGGGTGCAAAAATTGAGGCTGTAGACCCTTCCAGAGCTGAGATATTGAAACTCAAAATTTTGACCAGAAAAAAAAAATGACAGTGTTACCCCTTATGTTTTTTTTTCGGGGGGTGAAAAATTAAGTTTCTCCAATCTTCTCAAAACTCTGGATTCTGATAGAGGGCCACGAGACATGGACCTGGGTGCAAAAATTGAGGCTGTAGACCCTTCCAGAGCTGAGATATTGAAACTCAAAATTTTGACCAGAAAAAAAAATGACAGTGTTACCCCTTACGGTTTTTTTTTTCGGGGGGTGAAAAATTAAGTTTCTCCAATCTTCTCAAAACTCTGGATTCTGATAGAGGGCCACGAGACATGGACCTGGGTGCAAAAATTGAGGCTGTAGACCCTTCCAGAGCTGAGATATTGAAACTCAAAATTTTGACCAGAAAAAAAAATGACAGTGTTACCCCTTATGTTTTTTTTCGGGGGGTGAAAAATTAAGTTTCTCCAATCTTCTCAAAACTCTGGATTCTGATAGAGGGCCACGAGACATGGACCTGGGTGCAAAAATTGAGGCTGTAGACCCTTCCAGAGCTGAGATATTGAAACTCAAAATTTTGACCAGAAAAAAAAATGTCAGTGTTACCCCTTACGTTTTTTTTCGGGGGGTGAAAAATTAAGTTTCTCCAATCTTCTCAAAACTCTGGATTCTGATAGAGGGCCACGAGACATGGACCTGGGTGCAAAAATTGAGGCTGTAGACCCTTCCAGAGCTGAGATATTGAAACTCAAAATTTTGACCAGAAAAAAAAAATGACAGTGTTACCCCTTATGTTTTTTTTTTCGGGGGGTGAAAAATTAAGTTTCTCCAATCTTCTCAAAACTCTGGATTCTGATAGAGGGCCACGAGACATGGACCTGGGTGCAAAAATTGAGGCTGTAGACCCTTCCAGAGCTGAGATATTGAAACTCAAAATTTTGACCAGAAAAAAAAATGACAATGTTACCCCTTACGTTTTTTTTTCGGGGGTTGAAAAATTAAGTTTCTCCAATCTTCTCAAAACTCTGGATTCTGACAGAGGGTCACGAGACATGGACCTGGGTGCAAAAATTGAGGCTCTAGACTCTTCCAGAGCTGAGATATTGAAACTCAAAATTTTGACCAGAAAAAAAAATGACAGTGTTACCCCTTACGGTTTTTTTTTTCGGGGGGTGAAAAATTAAGTTTCTCCAATTTTCTCAAAACTCTGGATTCTGATAGAGGGCCACGAGACATGGACCTGGGTGCAAAAAATTAGGCTGTAGACCCTTCCAGAGCTGAGATATTGAAACTCAAAATTTTGACCAGAAAAAAAAATGACAGTGTTACCCCTTACGTTTTTTTTCGGGGGGTGAAAAATTAAGTTTCTCCAATCTTCTCAAAACTCTGGATTCTGATAGAGGGCCACGAGACATGGACCTGGGTGCAAAAATTGAGGCTGTAGACCCTTCCAGAGCTGAGATATTGAAACTCAAAATGTTGACCAGAAAAAAAAAATGACAGTGTTACCCCTTACGTTTTTTTTTTTCGGGGGGTGAAAAATTAAGTTTCTCCAATCTTCTCAAAACTCTGGATTCTGATAGAGGGCCACGAGACATGGACCTGGGTGCAAAAATTGAGGCTGTAGACCCTTCCAGAGCTGAGATATTGAAACTCAAAATTTTGACCAGAAAAAAAAATGACAGTGTTACCCCTTATGTTTTTTTTTCGGGGGGTGAAAAATTAAGTTTCTCCAATCTTCTCAAAACTCTGGATTCTGATAGAGGGCCACGAGACATGGACCTGGGTGCAAAAATTGAGGCTGTAGACCCTTCCAGAGCTGAGATATTGAAACTCAAAATTTTGACCAGAAAAAAAAATGACAGTGTTACCCCTTACGGTTTTTTTTTTCGGGGGGTGAAAAATTAAGTTTCTCCAATCTTCTCAAAACTCTGGATTCTGATAGAGGGCCACGAGACATGGACCTGGGTGCAAAAATTGAGGCTGTAGACCCTTCCAGAGCTGAGATATTGAAACTCAAAATTTTGACCAGAAAAAAAAAATGACAGTGTTACCCCTTATGTTTTTTTTTCGGGGGGTGAAAAATTAAGTTTCTCCAATCTTCTCAAAACTCTGGATTCTGATAGAGGGCCACGAGACATGGACCTGGGTGCAAAAATTGAGGCTCTAGACCCTTCCAGAGCTGAGATATTGAAACTCAAAATTTTGACCAGAAAAAAAAATGGCAGTGTTACCCCTTACGTTTTTTTTCGGGGGGTGAAAAATTAAGTTTCTCCAATCTTCTCAAAACTCTGGATTCTGATAGAGGGCCACGAGACATGGACCTGGGTGCAAAAATTGAGGCTGTAGACCCTTCCAGAGCTGAGATATTGAAACTCAAAATTTTGACCAGAAAAAAAAAATGACAGTGTTACCCCTTATGTTTTTTTTTTTCGGGGGGTGAAAAATTAAGTTTCTCCAATCTTCTCAAAACTCTGGATTCTGATAGAGGGCCACGAGACATGGACCTGGGTGCAAAAATTGAGGCTGTAGACCCTTCCAGAGCTGAGATATTGAAACTCAAAATTTTGACCAGAAAAAAAAAAATGACAGTGTTACCCCTTATGTTTTTTTTCGGGGGGTGAAAAATTAAGTTTCTCCAATCTTCTCAAAACTCTGGATTCTGATAGAGGGCCACGAGACATGGACCTGGGTGCAAAAATTGAGGCTGTAGACCCTTCCAGAGCTGAGATATTGAAACTCAAAATTTTGACCAGAAAAAAAAAATGACAGTGTTACCCCTTACGTTTTTTTTTCGGGGGTTGAAAAATTAAGTTTCTCCAATCTTCTCAAAACTCTGGATTCTGACAGAGGGTCACGAGACATGGACCTGGGTGCAAAAATTGAGGCTCTAGACTCTTCCAGAGCTGAGATATTGAAACTCAAAATTTTGACCAGAAAAAAAAATGACAGTGTTACCCCTTACGGTTTTTTTTTCGGGGGGTGAAAAATTAAGTTTCTCCAATTTTCTCAAAACTCTGGATTCTGATAGAGGGCCACGAGACATGGACCTGGGTGCAAAAAATTAGGCTGTAGACCCTTCCAGAGCTGAGATATTGAAACTCAAAATTTTGACCAGAAAAAAAAATGACAGTGTTACCCCTTACGTTTTTTTTCGGGGGGTGAAAAATTAAGTTTCTCCAATCTTCTCAAAACTCTGGATTCTGATAGAGGGCCACGAGACATGGACCTGGGTGCAAAAATTGAGGCTGTAGACCCTTCCAGAGCTGAGATATTGAAACTCAAAATGTTGACCAGAAAAAAAAAATGACAGTGTTACCCCTTACGTTTTTTTTTTTTTCGGGGGGTGAAAAATTAAGTTTCTCCAATCTTCTCAAAACTCTGGATTCTGATAGAGGGCCACGAGACATGGACCTGGGTGCAAAAATTGAGGCTGTAGACCCTTCCAGAGCTGAGATATTGAAACTCAAAATTTTGACCAGAAAAAAAAATGACAGTGTTACCCCTTATGTTTTTTTTTCGGGGGGTGAAAAATTAAATTTCTCCAATCTTCTCAAAACTCTGGATTCTGATAGAGGGCCACAAGACATGGACCTGGGTGCAAAAATTGAGGCTGTAGACCCTTCCAGAGCTGAGATATTGAAACTCAAAATTTTGACCAGAAAAAAAAATGACAGTGTTACCCCTTACGGTTTTTTTTTTCGGGGGGTGAAAAATTAAGTTTCTCCAATCTTCTCAAAACTCTGGATTCTGATAGAGGGCCACGAGACATGGACCTGGGTGCAAAAATTGAGGCTGTAGACCCTTCCAGAGCTGAGATATTGAAACTCAAAATTTTGACCAGAAAAAAAAATGACAGTGTTACCCCTTATGTTTTTTTTCGGGGGGTGAAAAATTAAGTTTCTCCAATCTTCTCAAAACTCTGGATTCTGATAGAGGGCCACGAGACATGGACCTGGGTGCAAAAATTGAGGCTGTAGACCCTTCCAGAGCTGAGATATTGAAACTCAAAATTTTGACCAGAAAAAAATATGACAGTGTTACCCCTTATGTTTTTTTTCGGGGGGTGAAAAATTAAGTTTCTCCAATCTTCTCAAAACTCTGGATTCTGATAGAGGGCCACGAGACATGGACCTGGGTGCAAAAATTTAGGCTGTAGACCCTTCCAGAGCTGAGATATTGAAACTCAAAATTTTGACCAGAAAAAAAAATGTCAGTGTTACCCCTTACGTTTTTTTTCGGGGGGTGAAAAATTAAGTTTCTCCAATCTTCTCAAAACTCTGGATTCTGATAGAGGGCCACGAGACATGGACCTGGGTGCAAAAATTGAGGCTGTAGACCCTTCCAGAGCTGAGATATTGAAACTCAAAATTTTGACCAGAAAAAAAAAATGACAGTGTTACCCCTTATGTTTTTTTTTTCGGGGGGTGAAAAATTAAGTTTCTCCAATCTTCTCAAAACTCTGGATTCTGATAGAGGGCCACGAGACATGGACCTGGGTGCAAAAATTGAGGCTGTAGACCCTTCCAGAGCTGAGATATTGAAACTCAAAATTTTGACCAGAAAAAAAAATGACAATGTTACCCCTTACGTTTTTTTTTCGGGGGTTGAAAAATTAAGTTTCTCCAATCTTCTCAAAACTCTGGATTCTGACAGAGGGTCACGAGACATGGACCTGGGTGCAAAAATTGAGGCTCTAGACTCTTCCAGAGCTGAGATATTGAAACTCAAAATTTTGACCAGAAAAAAAAATGACAGTGTTACCCCTTACGGTTTTTTTTTTCGGGGGGTGAAAAATTAAGTTTCTCCAATTTTCTCAAAACTCTGGATTCTGATAGAGGGCCACGAGACATGGACCTGGGTGCAAAAAATTAGGCTGTAGACCCTTCCAGAGCTGAGATATTGAAACTCAAAATTTTGACCAGAAAAAAAAATGACAGTGTTACCCCTTACGTTTTTTTTCGGGGGGTGAAAAATTAAGTTTCTCCAATCTTCTCAAAACTCTGGATTCTGATAGAGGGCCACGAGACATGGACCTGGGTGCAAAAATTGAGGCTGTAGACCCTTCCAGAGCTGAGATATTGAAACTCAAAATGTTGACCAGAAAAAAAAAATGACAGTGTTACCCCTTACGTTTTTTTTTTTCGGGGGGTGAAAAATTAAGTTTCTCCAATCTTCTCAAAACTCTGGATTCTGATAGAGGGCCACGAGACATGGACCTGGGTGCAAAAATTGAGGCTGTAGACCCTTCCAGAGCTGAGATATTGAAACTCAAAATTTTGACCAGAAAAAAAAATGACAGTGTTACCCCTTATGTTTTTTTTTCGGGGGGTGAAAATTAAGTTTCTCCAATCTTCTCAAAACTCTGGATTCTGATAGAGGGCCACGAGACATGGACCTGGGTGCAAAAATTGAGGCTGTAGACCCTTCCAGAGCTGAGATATTGAAACTCAAAATTTTGACCAGAAAAAAAAATGACAGTGTTACCCCTTACGGTTTTTTTTTTCGGGGGGTGAAAAATTAAGTTTCTCCAATCTTCTCAAAACTCTGGATTCTGATAGAGGGCCACGAGACATGGACCTGGGTGCAAAAATTGAGGCTGTAGACCCTTCCAGAGCTGAGATATTGAAACTCAAAATTTTGACCAGAAAAAAAAATGACAGTGTTACCCCTTATGTTTTTTTTTCGGGGGGTGAAAAATTAAGTTTCTCCAATCTTCTCAAAACTCTGGATTCTGATAGAGGGCCACGAGACATGGACCTGGGTGCAAAAATTGAGGCTCTAGACCCTTCCAGAGCTGAGATATTGAAACTCAAAATTTTGACCAGAAAAAAAAATGGCAGTGTTACCCCTTACGTTTTTTTTCGGGGGGTGAAAAATTAAGTTTCTCCAATCTTCTCAAAACTCTGGATTCTGATAGAGGGCCACGAGACATGGACCTGGGTGCAAAAATTGAGGCTGTAGACCCTTCCAGAGCTGAGATATTGAAACTCAAAATTTTGACCAGAAAAAAAAAATGACAGTGTTACCCCTTATGTTTTTTTTTTTCGGGGGGTGAAAAATTAAGTTTCTCCAATCTTCTCAAAACTCTGGATTCTGATAGAGGGCCACGAGACATGGACCTGGGTGCAAAAATTGAGGCTGTAGACCCTTCCAGAGCTGAGATATTGAAACTCAAAATTTTGACCAGAAAAAAAAAAATGACAGTGTTACCCCTTATGTTTTTTTTCGGGGGGTGAAAAATTAAGTTTCTCCAATCTTCTCAAAACTCTGGATTCTGATAGAGGGCCACGAGACATGGACCTGGGTGCAAAAATTGAGGCTGTAGACCCTTCCAGAGCTGAGATATTGAAACTCAAAATTTTGACCAGAAAAAAAAATGACAATGTTACCCCTTACGTTTTTTTTTCGGGGGTTGAAAAATTAAGTTTCTCCAATCTTCTCAAAACTCTGGATTCTGACAGAGGGTCACGAGACATGGACCTGGGTGCAAAAATTGAGGCTCTAGACTCTTCCAGAGCTGAGATATTGAAACTCAAAATTTTGACCAGAAAAAAAAATGACAGTGTTACCCCTTACGGTTTTTTTTTTCGGGGGGTGAAAAATTAAGTTTCTCCAATTTTCTCAAAACTCTGGATTCTGATAGAGGGCCACGAGACATGGACCTGGGTGCAAAAAATTAGGCTGTAGACCCTTCCAGAGCTGAGATATTGAAACTCAAAATTTTGACCAGAAAAAAAAATGACAGTGTTACCCCTTACGTTTTTTTTCGGGGGGTGAAAAATTAAGTTTCTCCAATCTTCTCAAAACTCTGGATTCTGATAGAGGGCCACGAGACATGGACCTGGGTGCAAAAATTGAGGCTGTAGACCCTTCCAGAGCTGAGATATTGAAACTCAAAATGTTGACCAGAAAAAAAAAATGACAGTGTTACCCCTTACGTTTTTTTTTTTCGGGGGGTGAAAAATTAAGTTTCTCCAATCTTCTCAAAACTCTGGATTCTGATAGAGGGCCACGAGACATGGACCTGGGTGCAAAAATTGAGGCTGTAGACCCTTCCAGAGCTGAGATATTGAAACTCAAAATTTTGACCAGAAAAAAAAATGACAGTGTTACCCCTTATGTTTTTTTTTCGGGGGGTGAAAAATTAAATTTCTCCAATCTTCTCAAAACTCTGGATTCTGATAGAGGGCCACAAGACATGGACCTGGGTGCAAAAATTGAGGCTGTAGACCCTTCCAGAGCTGAGATATTGAAACTCAAAATTTTGACCAGAAAAAAAAATGACAGTGTTACCCCTTACGGTTTTTTTTTTCGGGGGGTGAAAAATTAAGTTTCTCCAATCTTCTCAAAACTCTGGATTCTGATAGAGGGCCACGAGACATGGACCTGGGTGCAAAAATTGAGGCTGTAGACCCTTCCAGAGCTGAGATATTGAAACTCAAAATTTTGACCAGAAAAAAAAATGACAGTGTTACCCCTTATGTTTTTTTTCGGGGGGTGAAAAATTAAGTTTCTCCAATCTTCTCAAAACTCTGGATTCTGATAGAGGGCCACGAGACATGGACCTGGGTGCAAAAATTGAGGCTGTAGACCCTTCCAGAGCTGAGATATTGAAACTCAAAATTTTGACCAGAAAAAAAAATGGCAGTGTTACCCCTTACGTTTTTTTTCGGGGGGTGAAAAATTAAGTTTCTCCAATCTTCTCAAAACTCTGGATTCTGATAGAGGGCCACGAGACATGGACCTGGGTGCAAAAATTGAGGCTGTAGACCCTTCCAGAGCTGAGATATTGAAACTCAAAATTTTGACCAGAAAAAAAAAATGACAGTGTTACCCCTTATGTTTTTTTTTTCGGGGGGTGAAAAATTAAGTTTCTCCAATCTTCTCAAAACTCTGGATTCTGATAGAGGGCCACGAGACATGGACCTGGGTGCAAAAATTGAGGCTGTAGACCCTTCCAGAGCTGAGATATTGAAACTCAAAATTTTGACCAGAAAAAAAAAATGACAGTGTTACCCCTTATGTTTTTTTTCGGGGGGTGAAAAATTAAGTTTCTCCAATCTTCTCAAAACTCTGGATTCTGATAGAGGGCCACGAGACATGGACCTGGGTGCAAAAATTGAGGCTGTAGACCCTTCCAGAGCTGAGATATTGAAACTCAAAATTTTGACCAGAAAAAAATGACAGTGTTACCCCTTATGTTTTTTTTCGGGGGGTGAAAAATTAAGTTTCTCCAATCTTCTCAAAACTCTGGATTCTGATAGAGGGCCACGAGACATGGACCTGGGTGCAAAAATTGAGGCTGTAGACCCTTCCAGAGCTGAGATATTGAAACTCAAAATTTTGACCAGAAAAAAAAAATGACAGTGTTACCCCTTATGTTTTTTTTTTCGGGGGGTGAAAAATTAAGTTTCTCCAATCTTCTCAAAACTCTGGATTCTGATAGAGGGCCACGAGACATGGACCTGGGTGCAAAAATTGAGGCTGTAGACCCTTCCAGAGCTGAGATATTGAAACTCAAAATTTTGACCAGAAAAAAAAATGACAGTGTTACCCCTTATGTTTTTTTTCGGGGGGTGAAAAATTAAGTTTCTCCAATCTTCTCAAAACTCTGGATTCTGATAGAGGGCCACGAGACATGGACCTGGGTGCAAAAATTTAGGCTGTAGACCCTTCCAGAGCTGAGATATTGAAACTCAAAATTTTGACCAGAAAAAAAATGACAGTGTTACCCCTTACGTTTTTTTTCGGGTGGTGAAAAATTAAGTTTCCCCAATCTTCTCAAAACTCTGGATTCTGACAGAGAGCCACGAGACATGGACCTGGGTGCAAAAATTGAGGCTGTAGACCCTTCCAGAGCTGAGATATTGAAACTCAAAATTTTGACCAGAAAAAAAAATGACAGTGTTACCCCTTATGTTTTTTTTTCGGGGGGTGAAAAATTAAGTTTCTCCAATCTTCTCAAAACTCTGGATTCTGATAGAGGGCCACGAGACATGGACCTGGGTGCAAAAATTGAGGCTGTAGACCCTTCCAGAGCTGAGATATTGAAACTCAAAATTTTGACCAGAAAAAAAAATGACAGTGTTACCCCTTACGTTTTTTTTTCGGGGGGTGAAAAATTAAGTTTCTCCAATCTTCTCAAAACTCTGGATTCTGATAGAGGGCCACAAGACATGGACCTGGGTGCAAAAATTCAGGCTGTAGACCCTTCCAGGGCTGAGATATTGAAACTCAAAATTTTGACCAGAAAAAAAAAATGACAGTGTTACCCCTTACGTTTTTTTTTTCGGGGGGTGAAAAATTAAGTTTCTCCAATCTTCTCAAAACTCTGGATTCTGATAGAGGGTCACGAGACATGGACCTGGGTGCAAAAATTTAGGCTGTAGACCCTTCCAGAGCTGAGATATTGAAACTCAAAATTTTGACCAGAAAAAAAATGACAGTGTTACCCCTTACGTTTTTTTTCGGGTGGTGAAAAATTAAGTTTCCCCAATCTTCTCAAAACTCTGGATTCTGACAGAGAGCCACGAGACATGGACCTGGGTGCAAAAATTGAGGCTGTAGACCCTTCCAGAGCTGAGATATTGAAACTCAAAATTTTGACCAGAAAAAAAAATGACAGTGTTACCCCTTATGTTTTTTTTTCGGGGGGTGAAAAATTAAGTTTCTCCAATCTTCTCAAAACTCTGGATTCTGATAGAGGGCCACGAGACATGGACCTGGGTGCAAAAATTGAGGCTGTAGACCCTTCCAGAGCTGAGATATTGAAACTCAAAATTTTGACCAGAAAAAAAAAATGACAGTGTTACCCCTTACGTTTTTTTTTTCGGGGGGTGAAAAATTAAGTTTCTCCAATCTTCTCAAAACTCTGGATTCTGATAGAGGGCCACAAGACATGGACCTGGGTGCAAAAATTCAGGCTGTAGACCCTTCCAGGGCTGAGATATTGAAACTCAAAATTTTGACCAGAAAAAAAAAATGACAGTGTTACCCCTTACGTTTTTTTTTTCGGGGGGTGAAAAATTAAGTTTCTCCAATCTTCTCAAAACTCTGGATTCTGATAGAGGGTCACGAGACATGGACCTGGGTGCAAAAATTGAGGCTGTAGACTCTTCCAGAGCTTAGATATTGAAACTCAAAATTTTGACCAGAAAAAAAATGACAGTGTTACCCCTTACGTTTTTTTTTTTTCGGGGGGTGAAAAATTAAGTTTCTCCAATTTTCTCAAAACTCTGGATTCTGATAGAGGGCCACGAGACATGGACCTGGGTGCAAAAATTGTGGCTGTAGACCCTTCTAGAGCTGAGATATTGAAACTCAAAATTTTGACCAGAAAAAAAAATGACAGTGTTACCCCTTACGTTTTTTTTCGGGGGGTGAAAAATTAAGTTTCTCCAATCTTCTCAAAACTCTGGATTCTGATAGAGGGCCACGAGACATGGACCTGGGTGCAAAAATTGAGGCTGTAGACCCTTCCAGAGCTGAGATATTGAAACTCAAAATTTTGACCAGAAAAAAAAAATGACAGTGTTACCCCTTATGTTTTTTTTTTCGGGGGGTGAAAAATTAAGTTTCTCCAATCTTCTCAAAACTCTGGATTCTGATAGAGGGCCACGAGACATGGACCTGGGTGCAAAAATTGAGGCTGTAGACCCTTCCAGAGCTGAGATATTGAAACTCAAAATTTTGACCAGAAAAAAAAATGACAGTGTTACCCCTTACGGTTTTTTTTTTCGGGGGGTGAAAAATTAAGTTTCTCCAATCTTCTCAAAACTCTGGATTCTGATAGAGGGCCACGAGACATGGACCTGGGTGCAAAAATTGAGGCTGTAGACCCTTCCAGAGCTGAGATATTGAAACTCAAAATTTTGACCAGAAAAAAAAATGACAGTGTTACCCCTTATGTTTTTTTTCGGGGGGTGAAAAATTAAGTTTCTCCAATCTTCTCAAAACTCTGGATTCTGATAGAGGGCCACGAGACATGGACCTGGGTGCAAAAATTGAGGCTGTAGACCCTTCCAGAGCTGAGATATTGAAACTCAAAATTTTGACCAGAAAAAAAAATGTCAGTGTTACCCCTTACGTTTTTTTTCGGGGGGTGAAAAATTAAGTTTCTCCAATCTTCTCAAAACTCTGGATTCTGATAGAGGGCCACGAGACATGGACCTGGGTGCAAAAATTGAGGCTGTAGACCCTTCCAGAGCTGAGATATTGAAACTCAAAATTTTGACCAGAAAAAAAAATGACAGTGTTACCCCTTATGTTTTTTTTTTCGGGGGGTGAAAAATTAAGTTTCTCCAATCTTCTCAAAACTCTGGATTCTGATAGAGGGCCACGAGACATGGACCTGGGTGCAAAAATTGAGGCTGTAGACCCTTCCAGAGCTGAGATATTGAAACTCAAAATTTTGACCAGAAAAAAAAATGACAATGTTACCCCTTATGTTTTTTTTCGGGGGGTGAAAAATTAAGTTTCTCCAATCTTCTCAAAACTCTGGATTCTGATAGAGGGTCACGAGACATGGACCTGGGTGCAAAAATTGAGGCTGTAGACTCTTCCAGAGCTGAGATATTGAAACTCAAAATTTTGACCAGAAAAAAAAAATGACAGTGTTACCCCTTACGTTTTTTTTTTTTCGGGGGGTGAAAAATTAAGTTTCTCCATTTTTCTCAAAACTCTGGATTCTGATAGAGGGCCACGAGACATGGACCTGGGTGCAAAAATTGAGGCTGTAGACCCTTCCAGAGCTGAGATATTGAAACTCAAAATTTTGACCAGAAAAAAAAATGACAGTGTTACCCCTTACGGTTTTTTTTTCGGGGGGTGAAAAATTAAGTTTCTCCAATCTTCTCAAAACTCTGGATTCTGATAGAGGGCCACGAGACATGGACCTGGGTGCAAAAATTGAGGCTGTAGACTCTTCCAGAGCTGAGATATTGAAACTCAAAATTTTGACCAGAAAAAAAAAATGACAGTGTTACCCCTTACGTTTTTTTTTCGGGGGTTGAAAAATTAAGTTTCTCCAATCTTCTCAAAACTCTGGATTCTGACAGAGGGTCACGAGACATGGACCTGGGTGCAAAAATTGAGGCTCTAGACTCTTCCAGAGCTGAGATATTGAAACTCAAAATTTTGACCAGAAAAAAAAATGACAGTGTTACCCCTTACGGTTTTTTTTTCAGGGGGTGAAAAATTAAGTTTCTCCAATTTTCTCAAAACTCTGGATTCTGATAGAGGGCCACGAGACATGGACCTGGGTGCAAAAAATTAGGCTGTAGACCCTTCCAGAGCTGAGATATTGAAACTCAAAATTTTGACCAGAAAAAAAAAATGACAGTGTTACCCCTTACGTTTTTTTTCGGGGGGTGAAAAATTAAGTTTCTCCAATCTTCTCAAAACTCTGGATTCTGATAGAGGGCCACGAGACATGGACCTGGGTGCAAAAATTGAGGCTGTAGACCCTTCCAGAGCTGAGATATTGAAACTCAAAATGTTGACCAGAAAAAAAAAATGACAGTGTTACCCCTTACGTTTTTTTTTTCGGGGGGTGAAAAATTAAGTTTCTCCAATCTTCTCAAAACTCTGGATTCTGATAGAGGGCCACGAGACATGGACCTGGGTGCAAAAATTGAGGCTGTAGACCCTTCCAGAGCTGAGATATTGAAACTCAAAATTTTGACCAGAAAAAAAAAATGACAGTGTTACCCCTTACGTTTTTTTTCGGGGGGTGAAAAATTAAGTTTCTCCAATCTTCTCAAAACTCTGGATTCTGATAGAGGGCCACGAGACATGGACCTGGGTGCAAAAATTGAGGCTGTAGACCCTTCCAGAGCTGAGATATTGAAACTCAAAATTTTGACCAGAAAAAAAAAATGACAGTGTTACCCCTTATGTTTTTTTTTCGGGGGGTGAAAAATTAAGTTTCTCCAATCTTCTCAAAACTCTGGATTCTGATAGAGGGCCACGAGACATGGACCTGGGTGCAAAAATTGAGGCTGTAGACCCTTCCAGAGCTGAGATATTGAAACTCAAAATTTTGACCAGAAAAAAAAATGACAGTGTTACCCCTTATGTTTTTTTTTTTTCGGGGGGTGAAAAATTAAGTTTCTCCAATCTTCTGAAAACTCTGGATTCTGATAGAGGGCTACGAGACATGGACCTGGGTGCAAAAATTGAGGCTGTAGACCCTTCCAGAGCTGAGATATTGAAACTCAAAATTTTGACCAGAAAAAAAAAATGACAGTGTTACCCCTTATGTTTTTTTTTTTCGGGGGGTGAAAAATTAAGTTTCTCCAATCTTCTCAAAACTCTGGATTCTGATAGAGGGCCACGAGACATGGACCTGGGTGCAAAAATTGAGGCTGTAGACCCTTCCAGAGCTGAGATATTGAAACTCAAAATTTTGACCAGAAAAAAAAATTACAGTGTTACCCCTTATGTTTTTTTTCGGGGGGTGAAAAATTAAGTTTCTCCAATCTTCTCAAAACTCTGGATTCTGATAGAGGGCCACGAGACATGGACCTGGGTGCAAAAAATTAGGCTGTAGACCCTTCCAGAGCTGAGATATTGAAACTCAAAATTTTGACCAGAAAAAAAATTACAGTGTTACCCCTTACGTTTTTTTTCGGGGGGTGAAAAATTAAGTTTCTCCAATCTTCTCAAAACTCTGGATTCTGATAGAGGGCCACGAGACATGGACCTGGGTGCAAAAATTGAGGCTGTAGACCCTTCCAGAGCTGAGATATTGAAAGTCAAAATTTTGACCAGACAAAAAAAAAATGACAGTGTTACCCCTTACGTTTTTTTTCGGGGGGTGAAAAATTAAGTTTCTCCAATCTTCTCAAAACTCTGGATTCTGATAGAGGGCCACAAGACATGGACCTGGTTGCAAAAATTCAGGCTGTAGACCCTTCCAGGGCTGAGATATTGAAACTCAAAATTTTGACCAGAAAAAAAAAATGACAGTGTTACCCCTTACGTTTTTTTTCGGGGGGTGAAAAATTAAGTTTCTCCAATCTTCTCAAAACTCTGGATTCTGATAGAGGGCCACGAGACATGGATCTGGGTGCAAAAATTGAGGCTGTAGACCCTTCCAGAGCTGAGATATTGAAACTCAAAATTTTGACCAGAAAAAAAAAATGACAGTGTTACCCCTTACGTTTTTTTTTCGGGGGGTAAAAAATTAAGTTTCTCCAATCTTCTCAAAACTCTGGATTCTGATAGAGGGTCACGAGACATGGACCTGGGTGCAAAAATTGAGGCTGTAGACTCTTCCAGAGCTGAGATATTGAAACTCAAAATTTTGACCAGAAAAAAAAAATGACAGTGTTACCCCTTACGTTTTTTTTTTCGGGGGGTGAAAAATTAAGTTTCTCCAATTTTCTCAAAACTCTGGATTCTGATAGAGGGCCACGAGACATGGACCTGGGTGCAAAAATTGAGGCTGTAGACCCTTCCAGAGCTGAGATATTGAAACTCAAAATTTTGACCAGAAAAAAAAAATGACAGTGTTACCCCTTACGTTTTTTTTTTTCGGGGGGTGAAAAATTAAGTTTCTCCAATTTTCTCAAAACTCTGGATTCTGATAGAGGGCCACGAGACATGGACCTGGGTGCAAAAATTTAGGCTGTAGACCCTTCCAGAGCTGAGATATTGAAACTCAAAATTTTGACCAGAAAAAAAAATGACAGTGTTACCCCTTACGTTTTTTTTTCGGGGGGTGAAAAATTAAGTTTCTCCAATCTTCTCAAAACTCTGGATTCTGATAGAGGGCCACGAGACATGGACCTGGGTGCAAAAATTGAGGCTGTAGACCCTTCCAGAGCTGAGATATTGAAACTCAAAATTTTGACCAGAAAAAAAAAATGACAGTGTTACCCCTTATGTTTTTTTTTTTCGGGGGTGAAAAATTAAGTTTCTCCAATCTTCTCAAAACTCTGGATTCTGATAGAGGGCCACGAGACATGGACCTGGGTGCAAAAATTGAGGCTGTAGACCCTTCCAGAGCTGATATATTGAAACTCAAAATTTTGACCAGAAAAAAAAATGACAGTGTTACCCCTTATGTTTTTTTTCGGGGGGTGAAAAATTAAGTTTCTCCAATCTTCTCAAAACTCTGGATTCTGATAGAGGGCCACGAGACATGGACCTGGGTGCAAAAATTGAGGCTGTAGACCCTTCCAGAGCTGAGATATTGAAACTCAAAATTTTGACCAGAAAAAAAAAATGACAGTGTTACCCCTTACGTTTTTTTTTTCGGGGGGTGAAAAATTAAGTTTCTCCAATCTTCTCAAAACTCTGGATTCTGATAGAGGGCCACAAGACATGGACCTGGGTGCAAAAATTCAGGCTGTAGACCCTTCCAGAGCTGAGATATTGAAACTCAAAATTTTGACCAGAAAAAAAAAATGACAGTGTTACCCCTTACGTTTTTTTTTTTCGGGGGGTGAAAAATTAAGTTTCTCCAATTTTCTCAAAACTCTGGATTCTGATAGAGGGCCACGAGACATGGACCTGGGTGCAAAAATTGAGGCTGTAGACCCTTCCAGAGCTGAGATATTGAAACTCAAAATTTTGACCAGAAAAAAAATGACAGTGTTACCCCTTACGTTTTTTTTCGGGGGGTGAAAAATTAAGTTTCCCCAATCTTCTCAAAACTCTGGATTCTGACAGAGGGCCACGAGACATGGACCTGGGTGCAAAAATTGAGGCTGTAGACCCTTCCAGAGCTGAGATATTGAAACTCAAAATTTTGACCAGAAAAAAAAATGACAGTGTTACCCCTTATGTTTTTTTTTCGGGGGGTGAAAAATTAAGTTTCTCCAATCTTCTCAAAACTCTGGATTCTGATAGAGGGCCACGAGACATGGACCTGGGTGCAAAAATTGAGGCTGTAGACCCTTCCAGAGCTGAGATATTGAAACTCAAAATTTTGACCAGAAAAAAAAATGACAGTGTTACCCCTTATGTTTTTTTTCGGGGGGTGAAAAATTAAGTTTCTCCAATCTTCTCAAAACTCTGGATTCTGATAGAGGGCCACGAGACATGGACCTGGGTGCAAAAATTGAGGCTGTAGACCCTTCTAGAGCTGAGATATTGAAACTCAAAATTTTGACCAGAAAAAAAAAATGACAGTGTTACCCCTTACGTTTTTTTTTCGGGGGGTGAAAAATTAAGTTTCTCCAATCTTCTCAAAACTCTGGATTCTGATAGAGGGCCACAAGACATGGACCTGGGTGCAACAATTCAGGCTGTAGACCCTTCCAGGGCTGAGATATTGAAACTCAAAATTTTGACCAGAAAAAAAAAATGACAGTGTTACCCCTTATGTTTTTTTTCGGGGGGTGAAAAATTAAGTTTCTCCAATCTTCTCAAAACTCTGGATTCTGATAGAGGGCCACGAGACATGGACCTGGGTGCAAAAATTGAGGCTGTAGACCCTTCCAGAGCTGAGATATTGAAACTCAAAATTTTGACCAGAAAAAAAAAATGACAGTGTTACCCCTTACGTTTTTTTTCGGGGGGTGAAAAATTAAGTTTCTCCAATCTTCTCAAAACTCTGGATTCTGATAGAGGGCCACAAGACATGGACCTGGGTGCAAAAATTCAGGCTGTAGACCCTTCCAGGGCTGAGATATTGAAACTCAAAATTTTGACCAGAAAAAAAAAATGACAGTGTTACCCCTTACGTTTTTTTTTTCGGGGGGTGAAAAATTAAGTTTCTCCAATCTTCTCAAAACTCTGGATTCTGATAGAGGGTCACGAGACATGGACCTGGGTGCAAAAATTGAGGCTGTAGACTCTTCCAGAGCTGAGATATTGAAACTCAAAATTTTGACCAGAAAAAAAATGACAGTGTTACCCCTTACGTTTTTTTTTTCGGGGGGTGAAAAATTAAGTTTCTCCAATTTTCTCAAAACTCTGGATTCTGATAGAGGGCCACGAGACATGGACCTGGGTGCAAAAATTGTGGCTGTAGACCCTTCTAGAGCTGAGATATTGAAACTCAAAATTTTGACCAGAAAAAAAAATGACAGTGTTACCCCTTACGTTTTTTTCGGGGGGTAAAAAATTAAGTTTCTCCAATCTTCTCAAAACTCTGGATTCTGATAGAGGGCCACGAGACATGGACCTGGGTGCAAAAATTGAGGCTCTAGACCCTTCCAGAGCTGAGATATTGAAACTCAAAATTTTGACCAGAAAAAAAAATGACAGTGTTACCCCTTATGTTTTTTTTCGGGGGGTGAAAAATTAAGTTTCTCCAATCTTCTCAAAACTCTGGATTCTGATAGAGGGCCACGAGACATGGACCTGGGTGCAAAAATTGATGCTGTAGACCCTTCCAGAGCTGAAATATTGAAACTCAAAATTTTGACCAGAAAAAAAAAAATGACAGTGTTACCCCTTATGTTTTTTTTTCGGGGGATGAAAAAATAAGTTTCTCCAATCTTCTCAAAACTCTGGATTCTGATAGAGGGCCACGAGACATGGACCTGGGTGCAAAAATTGAGGCTGTAGACTCTTCCAGAGCTGAGATATTGAAACTCAAAATTTTGACCAGAAAAAAAAAAATGACAGTGTTACCCCTTACGTTTTTTTTTCGGGGGTTGAAAAATTAAGTTTCTCCAATCTTCTCAAAACTCTGGATTCTGACAGAGGGTCACGAGACATGGACCTGGGTGCAAAAATTGAGGCTCTAGACTCTTCCAGAGCTGAGATATTGAAACTCAAAATTTTGACCAGAAAAAAAAATGACAGTGTTACCCCTTACGGTTTTTTTTTTCGGGGGGTGAAAAATTAAGTTTCTCCAATTTTCTCAAAACTCTGGATTCTGATAGAGGGCCACGAGACATGGACCTGGGTGCAAAAAATTAGGCTGTAGACCCTTCCAGAGCTGAGATATTGAAACTCAAAATTTTGACCAGAAAAAAAAAATGACAGTGTTACCCCTTACGTTTTTTTTCGGGGGGTGAAAAGTTAAGTTTCTCCAATCTTCTCAAAACTCTGGATTCTGATAGAGGGCCACGAGACATGGACCTGGGTGCAAAAATTGAGGCTGTAGACCCTTCCAGAGCTGAGATATTGAAACTCAAAATGTTGACCAGAAAAAAAAAATGACAGTGTTACCCCTTACGTTTTTTTTTTCGGGGGGTGAAAAATTAAGTTTCTCCAATCTTCTCAAAACTCTGGATTCTGATAGAGGGCCACGAGACATGGACCTGGGTGCAAAAATTGAGGCTGTAGACCCTTCCAGAGCTGAGATATTGAAACTCAAAATTTTGACCAGAAAAAAAAAATGACAGTGTTACCCCTTACGTTTTTTTTCGGGGGGTGAAAAATTAAGTTTCTCCAATCTTCTCAAAACTCTGGATTCTGATAGAGGGCCACGAGACATGGACCTGGGTGCAAAAATTGAGGCTGTAGACCCTTCCAGAGCTGAGATATTGAAACTCAAAATTTTGACCAGAAAAAAAAAAATGACAGTGTTACCCCTTATGTTTTTTTTTCGGGGGGTGAAAAATTAAGTTTCTCCAATCTTCTCAAAACTCTGGATTCTGATAGAGGGCCACGAGACATGGACCTGGGTGCAAAAATTGAGGCTGTAGACCCTTCCAGAGCTGAGATATTGAAACTCAAAATTTTGACCAGAAAAAAAAAATGACAGTGTTACCCCTTATGTTTTTTTTTTTCGGGGGGTGAAAAATTAAGTTTCTCCAATCTTCTGAAAACTCTGGATTCTGATAGAGGGCTACGAGACATGGACCTGGGTGCAAAAATTGAGGCTGTAGACCCTTCCAGAGCTGAGATATTGAAACTCAAAATTTTGACCAGAAAAAAAAATGACAGTGTTACCCCTTATGTTTTTTTTTTTCGGGGGGTGAAAAATTAAGTTTCTCCAATCTTCTCAAAACTCTGGATTCTGATAGAGGGCCACGAGACATGGACCTGGGTGCAAAAATTGAGGCTGTAGACCCTTCCAGAGCTGAGATATTGAAACTCAAAATTTTGACCAGAAAAAAAAATTACAGTGTTACCCCTTATGTTTTTTTTCGGGGGGTGAAAAATTAAGTTTCTCCAATCTTCTCAAAACTCTGGATTCTGATAGAGGGCCACGAGACATGGACCTGGGTGCAAAAATTGAGGCTGTAGACCCTTCCAGAGCTGAGATATTGAAAGTCAAAATTTTGACCAGACAAAAAAAAATGACAGTGTTACCCCTTACGTTTTTTTTCGGGGGGTGAAAAATTAAGTTTCTCCAATCTTCTCAAAACTCTGGATTCTGATAGAGGGCCACAAGACATGGACCTGGTTGCAAAAATTCAGGCTGTAGACCCTTCCAGGGCTGAGATATTGAAACTCAAAATTTTGACCAGAAAAAAAAAATGACAGTGTTACCCCTTACGTTTTTTTTCGGGGGGTGAAAAATTAAGTTTCTCCAATCTTCTCAAAACTCTGGATTCTGATAGAGGGCCACGAGACATGGATCTGGGTGCAAAAATTGAGGCTGTAGACCCTTCCAGAGCTGAGATATTGAAACTCAAAATTTTGACCAGAAAAAAAAAATGACAGTGTTACCCCTTACGTTTTTTTTTCGGGGGGTGAAAAATTAAGTTTCTCCAATCTTCTCAAAACTCTGGATTCTGATAGAGGGTCACGAGACATGGACCTGGGTGCAAAAATTGAGGCTGTAGACTCTTCCAGAGCTGAGATATTGAAACTCAAAATTTTGACCAGAAAAAAAAAAATGACAGTGTTACCCCTTACGTTTTTTTTTTCGGGGGGTGAAAAATTAAGTTTCTCCAATTTTCTCAAAACTCTGGATTCTGATAGAGGGCCACGAGACATGGACCTGGGTGCAAAAATTGAGGCTGTAGACCCTTCCAGAGCTGAGATATTGAAACTCAAAATTTTGACCAGAAAAAAAAAATGACAGTGTTACCCCTTACGTTTTTTTTTTTCGGGGGGTGAAAAATTAAGTTTCTCCAATTTTCTCAAAACTCTGGATTCTGATAGAGGGCCACGAGACATGGACCTGGGTGCAAAAATTTAGGCTGTAGACCCTTCCAGAGCTGAGATATTGAAACTCAAAATTTTGACCAGAAAAAAAAATGACAGTGTTACCCCTTACGTTTTTTTTTCGGGGGGTGAAAAATTAAGTTTCTCCAATCTTCTCAAAACTCTGGATTCTGATAGAGGGCCACGAGACATGGACCTGGGTGCAAAAATTGAGGCTGTAGACCCTTCCAGAGCTGAGATATTGAAACTCAAAATTTTGACCAGAAAAAAAAAAAATGACAGTGTTACCCCTTATGTTTTTTTTTTCGGGGGTGAAAAATTAAGTTTCTCCAATCTTCTCAAAACTCTGGATTCTGATAGAGGGCCACGAGACATGGACCTGGGTGCAAAAATTGAGGCTGTAGACCCTTCCAGAGCTGATATATTGAAACTCAAAATTTTGACCAGAAAAAAAAAATGACAGTGTTACCCCTTATGTTTTTTTTTCGGGGGGTGAAAAATTAAGTTTCTCCAATCTTCTCAAAACTCTGGATTCTGATAGAGGGCCACGAGACATGGACCTGGGTGCAAAAATTGAGGCTGTAGACCCTTCCAGAGCTGAGATATTGAAACTCAAAATTTTGACCAGAAAAAAAAAATGACAGTGTTACCCCTTACGTTTTTTTTTTCGGGGGGTGAAAAATTAAGTTTCTCCAATCTTCTCAAAACTCTGGATTCTGATAGAGGGCCACAAGACATGGACCTGGGTGCAAAAATTCAGGCTGTAGACCCTTCCAGAGCTGAGATATTGAAACTCAAAATTTTGACCAGAAAAAAAAAATGACAGTGTTACCCCTTACGTTTTTTTTTTTTTCGGGGGGTGAAAAATTAAGTTTCTCCAATTTTCTCAAAACTCTGGATTCTGATAGAGGGCCACGAGACATGGACCTGGGTGCAAAAATTGAGGCTGTAGACCCTTCCAGAGCTGAGATATTGAAACTCAAAATTTTGACCAGAAAAAAAATGACAGTGTTACCCCTTACGTTTTTTTTCGGGGGGTGAAAAATTAAGTTTCCCCAATCTTCTCAAAACTCTGGATTCTGACAGAGGGCCACGAGACATGGACCTGGGTGCAAAAATTGAGGCTGTAGACCCTTCCAGAGCTGAGATATTGAAACTCAAAATTTTGACCAGAAAAAAAAATGACAGTGTTACCCCTTATGTTTTTTTTTTCGGGGGGTGAAAAATTAAGTTTCTCCAATCTTCTCAAAACTCTGGATTCTGATAGAGGGCCACGAGACATGGACCTGGGTGCAAAAATTGAGGCTGTAGACCCTTCCAGAGCTGAGATATTGAAACTCAAAATTTTGACCAGAAAAAAAAATGACAGTGTTACCCCTTATGTTTTTTTTCGGGGGGTGAAAAATTAAGTTTCTCCAATCTTCTCAAAACTCTGGATTCTGATAGAGGGCCACGAGACATGGACCTGGGTGCAAAAATTGAGGCTGTAGACCCTTCTAGAGCTGAGATATTGAAACTCAAAATTTTGACCAGAAAAAAAAAATGACAGTGTTACCCCTTACGTTTTTTTTTCGGGGGGTGAAAAATTAAGTTTCTCCAATCTTCTCAAAACTCTGGATTCTGATAGAGGGCCACAAGACATGGACCTGGGTGCAACAATTCAGGCTGTAGACCCTTCCAGGGCTGAGATATTGAAACTCAAAATTTTGACCAGAAAAAAAAATGACAGTGTTACCCCTTATGTTTTTTTTCGGGGGGTGAAAAATTAAGTTTCTCCAATCTTCTCAAAACTCTGGATTCTGATAGAGGGCCACGAGACATGGACCTGGGTGCAAAAATTGAGGCTGTAGACCCTTCCAGAGCTGAGATATTGAAACTCAAAATTTTGACCAGAAAAAAAAAATGACAGTGTTACCCCTTACGTTTTTTTTCGGGGGGTGAAAAATTAAGTTTCTCCAATCTTCTCAAAACTCTGGATTCTGATAGAGGGCCACAAGACATGGACCTGGGTGCAAAAATTCAGGCTGTAGACCCTTCCAGGGCTGAGATATTGAAACTCAAAATTTTGACCAGAAAAAAAAAATGACAGTGTTACCCCTTACGTTTTTTTTTTTCGGGGGGTGAAAAATTAAGTTTCTCCAATCTTCTCAAAACTCTGGATTCTGATAGAGGGTCACGAGACATGGACCTGGGTGCAAAAATTGAGGCTGTAGACTCTTCCAGAGCTGAGATATTGAAACTCAAAATTTTGACCAGAAAAAAAATGACAGTGTTACCCCTTACGTTTTTTTTTTTCGGGGGGTGAAAAATTAAGTTTCTCCAATTTTCTCAAAACTCTGGATTCTGATAGAGGGCCACGAGACATGGACCTGGGTGCAAAAATTGTGGCTGTAGACCCTTCTAGAGCTGAGATATTGAAACTCAAAATTTTGACCAGAAAAAAAAATGACAGTGTTACCCCTTACGTTTTTTTCGGGGGGTAAAAAATTAAGTTTCTCCAATCTTCTCAAAACTCTGGATTCTGATAGAGGGCCACGAGACATGGACCTGGGTGCAAAAATTGAGGCTGTAGACCCTTCCAGAGCTGAGATATTGAAACTCAAAATTTTGACCAGAAAAAAAAATGACAGTGTTACCCCTTATGTTTTTTTTTCGGGGGGTGAAAAAATAAGTTTCTCCAATCTTCTCAAAACTCTGGATTCTGATAGAGGGCCACGAGACATGGACCTGGGTGCAAAAATTGAGGCTGTAGACCCTTCCAGAGCTGAGATATTGAAACTCAAAAATTTGACCAGAAAAAAAAAATGACAGTGTTACCCCTTATGTTTTTTTTCGGGGGGTGAAAAATTAAGTTTCTCCAATCTTCTCAAAACTCTGGATTCTGATAGAGGGCCACGAGACATGGACCTGGGTGCAAAAATTTAGGCTGTAGACCCTTCCAGAGCTGAGATATTGAAACTCAAAATTTTGACCAGAAAAAAAAAATGACAGTGTTACCCCTTACGTTTTTTTTCGGGGGGTGAAAAATTAAGTTTCTCCAATCTTCTCAAAACTCTGGATTCTGATAGAGGGCCACGAGACATGGACCTGGGTGCAAAAATTGAGGCTGTAGACCCTTCCAGAGCTGAGATATTGAAACTCAAAATTTTGACCAGAAAAAAAAAATGACAGTGTTACCCCTTATGTTTTTTTTTCGGGGGGTGAAAAATTAAGTTTCTCCAATCTTCTCAAAACTCTGGATTCTGATAGAGGGCCACGAGACATGGACCTGGGTGCAAAAATTGAGGCTGTAGACCCTTCCAGAGCTGAGATATTGAAACTCAAAATTTTGACCAGAAAAAAAAATGACAGTGTTACCCCTTATGTTTTTTTTCGGGGGGTGAAAAATTAAGTTTCTCCAATCTTCTCAAAACTCTGGATTCTGATAGAGGGTCACGAGACATGGACCTGGGTGCAAAAATTGAGGCTGTAGACTCTTCCAGAGCTGAGATATTGAAACTCAAAATTTTGACCAGAAAAAAAAAATGACAGTGTTACCCCTTACGTTTTTTTTTTTTTCGGGGGGTGAAAAATTAAGTTTCTCCATTTTTCTCAAAACTCTGGATTCTGATAGAGGGCCACGAGACATGGACCTGGGTGCAAAAATTGAGGCTGTAGACCCTTCCAGAGCTGAGATATTGAAACTCAAAATTTTGACCAGAAAAAAAAAATGACAGTGTTACCCCTTACGGTTTTTTTTTTCGTGGGGTGAAAAATTAAGTTTCTCCAATCTTCTCAAAACTCTGGATTCTGATAGAGGGCCACGAGACATGGACCTGGGTGCAAAAATTGAGGCTGTAGACTCTTCCAGAGCTGAGATATTGAAACTCAAAATTTTGACCAGAAAAAAAAAATGACAGTGTTACCCCTTACGTTTTTTTTTCGGGGGGTGAAAAATTAAGTTTCTCCAATCTTCTCAAAACTCTGGATTCTGACAGAGGGTCACGAGACATGGGCCTGGGTGCAAAAAATTAGGCTGTAGACCCTTCCAGAGCTGAGATATTGAAACTCAAAATTTTGACCAGAAAAAAAAAATGACAGTGTTACCCCTTACGTTTTTTTTCGGGGGGTGAAAAATTAAGTTTCTCCAATCTTCTCAAAACTCTGGATTCTGATAGAGGGCCACGAGACATGGACCTGGGTGCAAAAATTGAGGCTGTAGACCCTTCCAGAGCTGAGATATTGAAACTCAAAATGTTGACCAGAAAAAAAAAATGACAGTGTTACCCCTTACGTTTTTTTTTTCGGGGGGTGAAAAATTAAGTTTCTCCAATCTTCTCAAAACTCTGGATTCTGATAGAGGGCCACGAGACATGGACCTGGGTGCAAAAATTGAGGCTGTAGACCCTTGCAGAGCTGAGATATTGAAACTCAAAATTTTGACCAGAAAAAAAAAATGACAGTGTTACCCCTTACGTTTTTTTTCGGGGGGTGAAAAATTAAGTTTCTCCAATCTTCTCAAAACTCTGGATTCTGATAGAGGGCCACGAGACATGGACCTGGGTGCAAAAATTGAGGCTGTAGACCCTTCCAGAGCTGAGATATTGAAACTCAAAATTTTGACCAGAAAAAAAAAATGACAGTGTTACCCCTTATGTTTTTTTTTTCGGGGGGTGAAAAATTAAGTTTCTCCAATCTTCTCAAAACTCTGGATTCTGATAGAGGGCCACGAGACATGGACCTGGGTGCAAAAATTGAGGCTGTAGACCCTTCCAGAGCTGAGATATTGAAACTCAAAATTTTGACCAGAAAAAAAAAATGACAGTGTTACCCCTTATGTTTTTTTTTCGGGGGGTGAAAAATTAAGTTTCTCCAATCTTCTGAAAACTCTGGATTCTGATAGAGGGCTACGAGACATGGACCTGGGTGCAAAAATTGAGGCTGTAGACCCTTCCAGAGCTGAGATATTGAAACTCAAAATTTTGACCAGAAAAAAAAATGACAGTGTTACCCCTTATGTTTTTTTTTTTCGGGGGGTGAAAAATTAAGTTTCTCCAATCTTCTCAAAACTCTGGATTCTGATAGAGGGCCACGAGACATGGACCTGGGTGCAAAAAATTAGGCTGTAGACCCTTCCAGAGCTGAGATATTGAAACTCAAAATTTTGACCAGAAAAAAAAATGACAGTGTTACCCCTTACGTTTTTTTTCGGGGGGTGAAAAATTAAGTTTCTCCAATCTTCTCAAAACTCTGGATTCTGATAGAGGGCCACGAGACATGGACCTGGGTGCAAAAATTGAGGCTGTAGACCCTTCCAGAGCTGAGATATTGAAACTCAAAATTTTGACCAGAAAAAAAAAATGACAGTGTTACCCCTTACGTTTTTTTTCGGGGGGTGAAAAATTAAGTTTCTCCAATCTTCTCAAAACTCTGGATTCTGATAGAGGGCCACAAGACATGGACCTGGGTGCAAAAATTCAGGCTGTAGACCCTTCCAGGGCTGAGATATTGAAACTCAAAATTTTGACCAGAAAAAAAAAATGACAGTGTTACCCCTTACGTTTTTTTTCGGGGGGTGAAAAATTAAGTTTCTCCAATCTTCTCAAAACTCTGGATTCTGATAGAGGGCCACGAGACATGGACCTGGGTGCAAAAATTGAGGCTGTAGACCCTTCCAGAGCTGAGATATTGAAACTCAAAATTTTGACCAGAAAAAAAAAATGACAGTGTTACCCCTTACGTTTTTTTTTCGGGGGGTGAAAAATTAAGTTTCTCCAATCTTCTCAAAACTCTGGATTCTGATAGAGGGTCACGAGACATGGACCTGGGTGCAAAAATTGAGGCTGTAGACTCTTCCAGAGCTGAGATATTGAAACTCAAAATTTTGACCAGAAAAAAAAAATGACAGTGTTACCCCTTACGTTTTTTTTTTCGGGGGGTGAAAAATTAAGTTTCTCCAATTTTCTCAAAACTCTGGATTCTGATAGAGGGCCACGAGACATGGACCTGGGTGCAAAAATTGAGGCTGTAGACCCTTCCAGAGCTGAGGTATTGAAACTCAAAATTTTGACCAGAAAAAAAAAATGACAGTGTTACCCCTTACGTTTTTTTTTTTTTCGGGGGGTGAAAAATTAAGTTTCTCCAATTTTCTCAAAACTCTGGATTCTGATAGAGGGCCACGAGACATGGACCTGGGTGCAAAAATTTAGGCTGTAGACCCTTCCAGAGCTGAGATATTGAAACTCAAAATTTTGACCAGAAAAAAAAATGACAGTGTTACCCCTTACGTTTTTTTTCGGGGGGTGAAAAATTAAGTTTCTCCAATCTTCTCAAAACTCTGGATTCTGATAGAGGGCCACGAGACATGGACCTGGGTGCAAAAATTGAGGCTCTAGACCCTTCCAGAGCTGAGATATTGAAACTCAAAATTTTGACCAGAAAAAAAAAATGACAGTGTTACCCCTTATGTTTTTTTTTCGGGGGTGAAAAATTAAGTTTCTCCAATCTTCTCAAAACTCTGGATTCTGATAGAGGGCCACGAGACATGGACCTTGGTGCAAAAATTGAGGCTGTAGACCCTTCCAGAGCTGAGATATTGAAACTCAAAATTTTGACCAGAAAAAAAAAATGACAGTGTTACCCCTTACGTTTTTTTTTTTCGGGGGGTGAAAAATTAAGTTTCTCCAATCTTCTCAAAACTCTGGATTCTGATAGAGGGCCACAAGACATGGACCTGGGTGCAAAATTTCAGGCTGTAGACCCTTCCAGAGCTGAGATATTGAAACTCAAAATTTTGACCAGAAAAAAAAATGACAGTGTTACCCCTTACGTTTTTTTTTTTTTTTCGGGGGGTGAAAAATTAAGTTTCTCCAATTTTCTCAAAACTCTGGATTCTGATAGAGGGCCACGAGACATGGACCTGGGTGCAAAAATTGAGGCTGTAGACCCTTCCAGAGCTGAGATATTGAAACTCAAAATTTTGACCAGAAAAAAAAAATGACAGTGTTACCCCTTATGTTTTTTTTCGGGGGGTGAAAAATTAAGTTTCTCCAATCTTCTCAAAACTCTGGATTCTGATAGAGGGCCACGAGACATGGACCTGGGTGCAAAAATTGAGGCTGTAGACCCTTCCAGAGCTGAGATATTGAAACTCAAAATTTTGACCAGAAAAAAAAAATGACAGTGTTACCCCTTACGTTTTTTTTTTCGGGGGGTGAAAAATTAAGTTTCTCCAATCTTCTCAGAACTCTGGGTTCTGATAGAGGGCCACAAGACATGGACCTGGGTGCAAAAATTGAGGCTGTAGACCCTTCCAGAGCTGAGATATTGAAACTCAAAATTTTGACCAGAAAAAAAAAAATGACAGTGTTACCCCTTATGTTTTTTTTTTCGGGGGGTGAAAAATTAAGTTTCTCCAATCTTCTCAAAACTCTGGATTCTGATAGAGGGCCACGAGACATGGACCTGGGTGCAAAAATTGAGGCTGTATACTCTTCCAGAGCTGAGATATTGAAACTCAAAATTTTGACCAGAAAAAAAAAATGACAGTGTTACCCCTTATGTTTTTTTTTTTTTTGGGGGGGGGGGGAATTAAGTTTCTCCAATCTTCTCAAAACTCTGGATTCTTATAGAGGGCCACGAGACATGGACCTGGGTGCAAAAATTGAGGCTGTAGACCCTTCCAGAGCTGAGATATTGAAACTCAAAATTTTGACCAGAAAAAAAAAATGACAGTGTTACCCCTTACGTTTTTTTTTCGGGGGGTGAAAAATTAAGTTTCTCCAATCTTCTCAAAACTCTGGATTCTGATAGAGGGCCACGAGACATGGACCTGGGTGCAAAAATTGAGGCTGAAGACCCTTCCAGAGCTGAGATATTGAAACTCAAAATTTTGACCAGAAAAAAAAAATGACAGTGTTACCCCTTACGTTTTTTTTCGGGGGGTGAAAAATTAAGTTTCTCCAATCTTCTCAAAACTCTGGATTCTGATAGAGGGCCACGAGACATGGACCAGGGTGCAAAAATTGAGGCTGTAGACTCTTCCAGAGCTGAGATATTGAAACTCAAAATTTTGACCAGAAAAAAAAATGACAGTGTTACCCCTTACGTTTTTTTTTCCGGGGGTGAAAAATTAAGTTTCTCCAATTTTCTCAAAACTCTGGATTCTGATAGAGGGCCACGAGACATGGACCTGGGTGCAAAAATTGAGGCTGTAGACCCTTCCAGAGCTGAGACATTGAAACTCAAAATTTTGGCCAGAAAAAAAAATGACAGTGTTACCCCTTACGTTTTTTTTCGGGGGGTGAAAAATTAAGTTTCTCCAATCTTCTCAAAACTCTGGATTCTTATAGAGGGCCACGAGACATGGACCTGGGTGCAAAAATTGAGGCTGTAGACTCTTTCAGAGCTGAGATATTGAAACTCAAAATTTTGACCAGAAAAAATAAATGACAATGTTACCCCTTCCTTTTTTTTCGGGGGGTGAAAAATTAAGTTTCTCCAATCTTCTCAAAACTCTGGATTCTGATAGAGGGCCACGAGACATGGACCTGGCTGCAAAAATTGAAGCTGTAGACCCTTCCAGAGCTGATATATTGAAACTCAAAATTTTGACCAGAAAAAAAAATGACAGTGTTACCCCTTATGTTTTTTTTCGGGGGGTGAAAAATTAAGTTTCTCCAATCTTCTCAAAACTCTGGATTCTGATAGAGGGCCACGAGACATGGACCTGGGTGCAAAATTTGAGGCTGTAGACCCTTCCAGAGCTGAGATATTGAAACTCAAAATTTTGACCAGAAAAAAAAATGACAGTGTTACCCCTTACGTTTTTTTCGGGGGGTGAAAAATTAAGTTTCTCCAATCTTCTCAAAACTCTGGATTCTGATAGAGGGCCACGAGACATGGACCTGGGTGCAAAAATTCAGGCTAGACCCTTCCAGAGCTGAGATATTGAAACTCAAAATTTTGACCAGAAAAAAAATAACAGCGTTATCCCTTACGTTTTTTTTTCCGGGGTGAAAAATTAAGTTTCTCCAATTTTCTCAAAACTCTGGATTCTGATAGAGGGCCACGAGACATGGACCTGGGTGCAAAAATTGAGGCTGTAGACCCTTCCAGAGCTGAGATATTGAAACTCAAAATTTTGACCAGAAAAAAAATGACAGTGTTACCCCTTATGTTTTTTTTCGGGGGGTGAAAAATTAAGTTTCTCCAATCTTCTCAAAACTCTGGATTCTGATAGAGGGCCACGAGACATGGACCTGGGTGCAAAATTTGAGGCTGTAGACCCTTCCAGAGCTGAGATATTGAAACTCAAAATTTTGACCAGAAAAAAAAAATGACAGTGTTACCCCTTACAATTTTTTTTCGGGGGGTGAAAAATTAAGTTTCTCCAATCTTCTCAAAACTCTGGATTCTGATAGAGGGCCACGGGACATGGACCTGGGAGCAAAAATTGAGGCAGTAGACTCTTTCAGAGCTGAGATATTGAAACTCAAAATTTTGACCAGAAAAAATAAAGGACAGTGTTACCCCTTCCTTTTTTTTCGGGGGGTGAAAAATTAAGTTTCTCCAATTTTCTCAAAACTCTGGACTCTGATAGAGGGCCACGAGACATGGACCTGGGTGCAAAAATTTAGGCTGTAGACCCTTCCTGAGCTGAGATATTGAAACTCAAAATTTTGACCAGAAAAAAATGACAGTGTTACCCCTTGCGTTTTTTTTTTTTTCGGGGGGTGAAAAATTAAGTTTCTCCAATCTTCTCAAAACTCTGGATTGTGATAGAGGGCCACGAGACATGGACCTGGGTGCAAAAATTGAGGCTGTAGACCCTTCTGAGATATTGAAACTCAAAATTTTGACCAGAAAAAAAAATGACAGTGTTACCCCTTACGTTTTTTTTTTGGGAGGTGAAAAATTAAGTTTCTCCAATCTTCTCAAAACTCTGGATTCCGATAGAGGGCCACGAGACATGGACCTGGCTGCAAAAATTGAAGCTGTAGACCCTTCCAGAGCTGATATTTTGAAACTCAAAATTTTGTCCAGAAAAAAAAATGACAGTGTTACCCCTTACGTTTTTTTTCGGGGGTTGAAAAATTAAGTTTCTCCAGTTTTCTCAAAACTCTGGATTCTGATAGAGGGCCACGAGACATGGACCAGGGTGCAAAATTGAGGCTGTAGACCCTTCCAGAGCTGAGATATTGAAACTCAAAATTTTGACCAGAAAAAAAATGACAGTGTTACCCCTTACGTTTTTTTTTCGGGGGGTGAAAAATTAAGTTTCTCCAATCTTCTCAAAACTCTGGATTCTGATAGAGGGCCACGGGACATGGACCTGGGAGCAAAAATTGAGGCAGTAGACTCTTTCAGAGCTGAGATATTGAAACTCAAAATTTTGACCAGAAAAAATAAAGGACAGTGTTACCCCTTCCTTTTTTTTTCGGGGGGTGAAAAATTAAGTTTCTCCAATTTTCTCAAAACTCTGGACTCTGATAGAGGGCCACGAGACATGGACCTGGGTGCAAAAATTTAGGCTGTAGACCCTTCCTGAGCTGAGATATTGAAACTCAAAATTTTGACCAGAAAAAAATGACAGTGTTACCCCTTGCGTTTTTTTTTTTTTTCGGGGGGTGAAAAATTAAGTTTCTCCAATCTTCTCAAAACTCTGGATTGTGATAGAGGGCCACGAGACATGGACCTGGGTGCAAAAATTGAGGCTGTAGACCCTTCTGAGATATTGAAACTCAAAATTTTGACCAGAAAAAAAAATGACAGTGTTACCCCTTACGTTTTTTTTTTTGGGAGGTGAAAAATTAAGTTTCTCCAATCTTCTCAAAACTCTGGATTCCGATAGAGGGCCACGAGACATGGACCTGGCTGCAAAAATTGAAGCTGTAGACCCTTCCAGAGCTGATATTTTGAAACTCAAAATTTTGTCCAGAAAAAAAAATGACAGTGTTACCCCTTACGTTTTTTTTCGGGGGTTGAAAAATTAAGTTTCTCCAGTTTTCTCAAAACTCTGGATTCTGATAGAGGGCCACGAGACATGGACCAGGGTGCAAAATTGAGGCTGTAGACCCTTCCAGAGCTGAGATATTGAAACTCAAAATTTTGACCAGAAAAAAAAATGACAGTGTTACCCCTTACGTTTTTTTTCGGGGGGTGAAAAATTAAGTTTCTCCAATCTTCTCAAAACTCTGGATTCTGATAGAGGGCCACGAGACATGGACCTGGGTGCAAAAATTGAGGCTGTAGACCCTTCCAGAGCTGAGATATTGAAACTCAAAATTTTGACCAGAAAAAAAAATGACAGTGTTACCCCTTACGTTTTTTTCGGGGGGTGAAAAATTAAGTTTCTCCAATCTTCTCAAAACTCTGGATTCTGATAGAGGGCCACGAGACATGGACCTGGGTGCAAAAATTGAGGCTGTAGACCCTTCCAGAGCTGATTATTGAAACTCAAAATTTTGACCAGAAAAAAAAAATGACAGTGTTACCCCTTACGTTTTTTTTCGGGGGGTGAAAAATTAAGTTTCTCCAATCTTCTCAAAACTCTGGATTCTGATAGAGGGCCACGAGACATGGACCTGGGTGCAAAAATTGAGGCTGTAGACCCTTCCAGAGCTGAGATATTGAAACTCAAAATTTTGACCAGAAAAAAAAAAGACAGTGTTACCCCTTACGTTTTTTTCGGGGGGTGAAAAATTAAGTTTCTCCAATCTTCTCAAAACTCTGGATTCTGATAGAGGGCCACGAGACATGGACCTGGGTGCAAAAATTGAGACTGTAGACCCTTTCAGAGCTGAGATATTGAAACTCAAAATTTTAACCAGAAAAAAAAATGACAGTGTTACCCCTTACGTTTTTTTTTCGGGGGGTGAAAATTTAAGTTTCTCCAATCTTCTCAAAACTCTGGATTCCGATAGAGGGCCACGAGACATGGACCTGGGTGCAAAAATTGAGGCTGAAGACCCTTCCAGAGCTGAGATATTGAAACTCAAAATTTTGACCAGAAAAAAAAATGACAGTGTTACCCCTTACGTTTTTTTCGAGGGGTGAAAAATTAAGTTTCTCCAATCTTCTCAAAACTCTGGATTCTGATAGAGGGCCACGAGACTGGGTGCAAAAATTGAGGCTGTAGACCCTTCCAGAGCTGAGATATTGAAACTCAAAATTTTGACCAGAAAAAAAAAAATGACAGTGTTACCCCTTACGTTTTTTTTCGGGGGGTGAAAAATTAAGTTTCTCCAATCTTCTCAAAACTCTGGATTCTGATAGAGGGCCACGAGACATGGACCTGGGTGCAAAAATTGAGACTGTAGACCCTTTCAGAGCTGAGATATTGAAACTCAAAATTTTAACCAGAAAAAAAAATGACAGTGTTACCCCTTACGTTTTTTTTTTCGGGGGGTGAAAATTTAAGTTTCTCCAATCTTCTCAAAACTCTGGATTCCGATAGAGGGCCACGAGACATGGACCTGGGTGCAAAAATTGAGGCTGTAGACCCTTCCAGAGCTGAGATATTGAAACTCAAAATTTTGACCAGAAAAAAAATGACAGTGTTACCCCTTACGTTTTTTTTCGGGGGGTGAAAAATTAAGTTTTTCCAATCTTCTCAAAACTCTGGATTCTGATAGAGGGCCACGAGACATGGACCTGGGTGCAAAAATTGAGGCTGCAGACCCTTCCAGAGCTGAGATATTGAAACTCAAAATTTTGACCAGAAAAAAAAATGACAGTGTTACCCCTTACGTTTTTTTCTGGGGGGGGGGGGGGGGGTGAAAAATTAAGTTTCTCCAATCTTCTCAAAACTCTTGATTCTGATAGAGGGCCACGAGACATGGACCTGGGTGCAAAAATTGAGGCTGTAGACCCTTCCAGAGCTGAGATATTGAAACTCAAAATTTTGACCAGAAAAAAAAATGACAGTTACCCCTTACGTTTTTTTTCGGGGGGTGAAAAATTAAGTTTCTCCAATCTTCTCAAAACTCTGGATTCTGATAGAGGGCCACAAGACATGGACCTGGGTGCAAAAATTGAGGCTGTAGACCCTTCCAGAGCTGAGATATTGAAACTCAAAATTTTGACCAGAAAAAAAAAATGACAGTGTTACCCCTTACGTTTTTTTTCGGGGGGTGAAAAATTAAGTTTCTCCAATCTTCTCAAAACTCTGGATTCTGATAGAGGGCCACGAGACATGGACCTGGGTGCAAAAATTGAGGCTGTAGACCTTTCCAGAGCTGAGATATTGAAACTCAAAATTTTGACCAGAAAAAAAAAATGACAGTGTTACCCATTACGTTTTTTTTTTTTTTTTTTCGAGGGGGGAAAAATTAAGTTTCTCCAATCTTCTCAAAACTCTGCATTCTGATAGAGGGCCACGAGACATGGACCTGGGTGCAAAAAATGAGGCTGTAGACCCTTCCAGAGCTGAGATATTGAAACTCAAAATTTTGACCAGAAAAAAAAAATGACAGTGTTACCCCTTACGTTTTTTTTTTTTTTTTTCGTGGGGTGAAAAATTAAGTTTCTCCAATCTTCTCAAAACTCTGGATTCTGATAGAGGGCCACGAGACATGGACCTGGGTGCAAAAATTGTGGCTGTAGACCCTTCCAGAGCTGAGATATTGAAACTCAAAATTTTGACCAGAAAAAAAAAACGACAGTGTTACCCCTTACGCTTTTTTTTTTCGGGGGGTGAAAAATTAAGTTTCTCCAATCTTCTCAAAACTCTGGATTCTGATAGAGGGCCACGAGACATGGACCTGGGTGCAAAAATTGAGGCTGTAGACCCTTCCAGAGCTGAGATATTGAAACTCAAAATTTTGACCAGAAAAAAAAAATGACAGTGTTACCCCTTAGGTTTTTTTTCGGGGGGTGAATAATTGGGTGATTCTCACGAAACCATTAAAACGGCACGGCACTAATGATTTTAAATATTAAACATGGTATTTAGTGATATAAAAAAGCATCACAATAAAGACAATACTGATCTCTACCTTGCACAATGGGTAATTTCAACTTGGGAATAATTTTATTTTATTTTTTACTGTATTTTCTGCGAAAATTCTCATTACCGTAATGCGTCCAACTCAACTAAATGTATGTTATGTTGCAGTTTAAACAAATTAAAATAAAAGAAATCAGAAAAACAATAAATGGATGTTTTATTAGATTATTTCAGATGGCAGAAAAAATAATTTACTGAATATTCATGTATAATAAAAATTTAAAAAAGCAGGAAAATGACTTGTCCATGACTGCGGTTCTCATGCTCCGCAACATTTTTTGAGGACTTTTAAAACACATATTCAGAATTTAAATAAAGTATGATTTTGAATAAAGAAGGACATGGGCCAGTTCCTTCAAGATGGCTACTAGGTAAGAAGATCTCTTTATATTTCTGCAATTAAATGTAAATATTCACTTGTCAGAATGTGTACGCAACATTTTGATTATCATTACCGAAACAAGTAGTTTTCTACATTTAGAAAAAGGATAGATTTACAATTTTTTTATAAAAATGTACTTCATTAATGTCTAATTATATGCACTGAGTAAAAAATTAGAAAGTCATCATGGATTCTCTTTTGTTAGCAAAACATACCAAGGTACCTCATCCTCCGTAACACCATTCTCATATACCGCAACCATTTAGGGCAAGTTGCGGTAGAGAGAACTTCTGTTTCGGAAATGAGAATTCAATCATTGTGTACTACTTTTAAATATACCTTATAGATTAAATATGAATTTAATTTTTTTCTAACTGTTGATATTTTGCAGTTTCATTGTAGGCAGTAAGCAAGTGAGAAAAAAAGTTTAAGCCGGGTTGACAAAGTTCAGGGAAAAATTATACAGCAACCCAGAACTGCTCAAGGAGTACAGAAGGAAGGAGAGAGAGTGGTTAGGTTTGGAGATGTAGCAGGTGTAATCAGCAATAAACACTTTACAGTCCTATAAAATGTACATGAGTGTGCACCAACACACACACACACCCTTTTAGCCACTATAATAACAGGGCTATATAAATACATTTTCAGCAGATTAATATTAATAAAAAAACTTTAAAAAACTTCAATAGTTTTAATCAATAATACTTTAATAATTATAGTTCTAACCATGACTATCCTGTTCCTGAAAACTTCTGTTTGGTCTACCTAAAAAACTTGAAACACTCTTTATTTCAGTTGTATCTTTATTCTATTGTATTTATTTGTTCTTCTGTTCACTGCAAAACCCAACAAGTTAAGCTAACTCATTTCATTTGAGGAAACTGATTGCCTCAATTCAATTATGTTTATAAAAACAATAGTTATGGCGGAGTACTCTGAACTAATAGGGCTTTCACACCAGCAGTTTAGTTCGGAACGGGACACGGTTCACGAGAAAAATTGTTAATGTGAACGCTGTCATCGGACCCGGGTGGGCACTGGGGTACCGAACCCGAGACTGCCTGGAAGAGGTGGTCTGAGTTCGGTTGCTCCCGAACCGTGCCGCGGTTCGCGTGAATGTGCAAGCAACACAAGACTCGGGTGCGCACTTTTTCAGGAAGTAAAGTAACCTGCGCATGTGTTTTAGCTTATTGTGATGTATTCAGTTAAATAAAACACTTGTAAGGGATGATAGTGTTGATAAATTACCTTGGATACGAGCGAGTGTGAGCCTGCAGTGAATTCGTGCATTGCGCGTGGAATCAGAGCAAGACATTTGGAAATCTACTGTCTCCTCAAAAGAGTCCATTTGCAAGCAGCAGAAGTCCACCTTATGTGACACACGCATAGTAAACCTGTATTGTTCACTCAACTGCTCATAATAGCTGCAAATTAGTAAAAAAAACCCCACAATATTTACCCACGTTCTGCTTTCGATCATGCGCCGCGCAAATTTGCAATGAAGTAAGATGCACGCAAACGCACCAGGGTTCGATAGAATCAAGTTGAGTATGAAACCAGACCAAAGCTGTGGGAGGCGCCGAGAACAAATGCGCTCGGGCTCGGACCGCAGCAAACGAGCCCAGTGTAAAAGCCCCCTTATTTTACTCGAGTCCACTAAAACAACGATATTTCTTAATGCACAATTAAACACTTCATTTAAATACTTTATATAGCTGAAACTTCATTTATTGAGTAAAAACAGTGAAATAACAAACTTTAAATGAAATCAGAGCACTTGCAGTTACTGCTAGCTCCCAATATCACACATAAAGTAAAATACAATGAGTTGAGCAAACTCGTTTCATTTGAAGTAACCAATTGCCTCAATTCAATTAAGTTGATGAAAACAATAGTTTTGAGTGAGCATTAGTGATGAACACCTGCTGTTAACCAGCAGAATCACAGAAGGAAAGATAAACCCAAGAAGTAAAGCTGTAAAGTAAAGCTTAGTAAAGTAAAGTAAAGCTTTTGGCGCATAAACATTATCGAACATTTATCAACCTCTTGATATTGTTTTATTGAGAAAAAATATATCGCGATAATTATCGTTTTATCGCCCAGCCCTACTATTCCCTCGACATTCATTAAAAAGAAAGATTCAGTAAAAACTAACTTATGTTGTAAATACTTTCTCTTCTTTTTTGGCAATATTTTCCTCTCATTCATCTCCTAATCATCTATTCTTTGCAGCCAGGGGCCTGTACCATGAAGCCGGATTAGGTGCCTAGCCAGCTATGTTTCAGTTTAGTTTGCGCTTACCCTGGGTTTTAGGCACCATGAAGGTGGTTTGGCTTTTAGCAGTGTTCATCGCCATAGTAACTTACGCTCCACGGCTAACCTGGTCCGGGGCAGGTTATGTTCCAGGTAAGAGATTGCAAACCGAACTTGGACCAATCAGCTGTGCGCAAAGTCACACATGTCTGATGCGATAAAGTCACTCCACCTTTTCTACTCCAAATTAAAGGTCACTACATAGCAAATTATTTTAAAGACAAAATCATCTGGCTTTTAGTAATGCTTGTTTAGAATAATAAATTTGTATGATTTAGAAATTATTTATGTAATTATTATAGCTTTAAACGATCTCACATGTAATTTCAGTTCTTCAATTCTTATTATACGCAGATTTTAAATGAATACATATATAAAGGTAATATAATTATGCTTTAGAATCTATAAATGAAGCTATAAAATGACATATGAGCTTAAATGTTTAATTCTCTAATATACCTTTATCAACTGTATAAACTAACTCACAACTTTAGCACTGATATACAGTAACGAGACTTTCTTTTAGTTGTCCTCTTTCATAGACAGCTATTTTTTTCTTGCTGTGTAAATGTTTAAATTTGTATTATTTGAATACTTTTATTTAATAAGTGAATTGCGAGAAGTAGCTCTCGCGAGAAATTCATTTCAATAAGTTTTGAATGAGTTTCACTGTTTCTCAGCATGTGATTGGCTGTTCGCTGCTGATTTCTCACCTAAACTCCTAATCTCAGGATTAAAGCCTGAGTTGACAGAGAAAGTTGATGATCAGCATCATGGTACCAACAAAGCCTGGTTGGATTGGTTTGGTTTGTCAACTCAAAACTAATCCTGCAACCCTGAGTTTGTTCAACTACTATCATGGTACAGGCCCCTGGTGTATAGATTGACAAATATTTACAACAATAGGCATTTACCTAGCTATGAAGACGTAGAAGAATGAAGAGGTTTTTCCCTCTCTGAACTTTTAAAAGTTATTGTTTAATGAAATATTAAAGTTATTTATTTTTGTATTTTTTTGCTGTTGTTGCTAATGTTATGTATTGAAGCACTACAATATAAAACAGATTTGAAATTGAATCCATTATTTTGCATATATTATACATTTTTCCATATTAAATCTAGACATAGTAAACTTATTATCATTACCGAAATAATCAACCTCATTTCCAAAACTCAAGTTTCATTACCGCAACAGATGATTATTACATCTTAATTTAATTAATATAAAATTTGTAGTTTGATTTTAAATTTATGTACAGTATCTACATATTATGTTCTTTCAGGTTTGTCACATCATTTTGAAAATGTGTCAAGTTTCATTAAAATATATTAAAAAAAAGGTTGTAAATTGTGGAAGGTGTTGCGGTAATGAGAGAAATTAAACAAAAAAATAAAATAATGCTAATTTAAAAATAAATATTATTTCAGATTTCTAAGTAACTGTGCATGACTGTTAATAATCTGTTTTTAAAAATGTGAAATTTTATTTTATTTTCTAACAGTGTTGATGTTTTCACACTGTTGCGGTAATGAGAATTTTTAGGACTTGTTTTGGAAATTATGCTCAAAAAGGTCTTAAATTGTAAGTAAATGTTTTTAAATTAATATTCACAAATTTTCAAGACTTGGTTTCCAATGTCTGATTTGTTTCTTTGTTAATTCAAGCATTTTTTTAATTTACATGTTTGAAATTTTTAAAACCAAGATTTCGTGAGAATCACCCAATTAAGTTTCTCCAATCTTCTCAAAACTCTGGATTCTGATAGAGGGCCACGAGACATGGACCTGGGTGCAAAAATTGAGGCTGTAGACCCTTCCAGAGCTGAGATATTGAAACTCAAAATTTTGACCAGAAAAAAAAAATGACAGTGTTACCACTTACGTTATTTTTCGGGGGGTGAAAAATTAAGTTTCTCCAATCTTCTCAAAACTCTGGATTCTGATAGAGGGCCACGAGACATGGACCTGGGTGCAAAAATTGAGGCTGAAGACCCTTCCAGAGCTGAGATATTGAAACTCAAAATTTTGACCAGAAAAAAAAAATGACAGTGTTACCCCTTATGTTTTTTTTTTTCGGGGGGTGAAAAATTAAGTTTCTCCAATCTTCTCAAAACTCTGGATTCTGATAGAGGGCCACGGGACATGGACCTGGGTGCAAAAATTGAGGCTGTAGACTGTTTCAGAGCTGAGATATTGAAACTCAAAATTTTGACCAGAAAAAATAAAGGACAGTCTTACCCCTTCCTTTTTTTTTCGGGGGGTGAAAAATTAAGTTTCTCCAATTTTCTCAAAACTCTGGACTCTGATAGAGGGCCACGAGACATGGACCTGGGTGCAAAAATTTAGGCTGTAGACCCTTCCTGAGCTGAGATATTGAAACTCAAAATTTTGACCAGAAAAAAAAATGACAGTGTTACCCCTTACGTTTTTTTTCGGGGGGTGAAAAATTAAGTTTCTCCAATCTTCTCAAAACTCTGGATTCTGATAGAGGGCCACGAGACATGGACCTGGGTGCAAAAATTGAGGCTGTAGACCCTTCTGAGATATTGAAACTCAAAATTTTGACCAGAAAAAAAAAATGACAGTGTTACCCCTTACGTTTTTTTTTCGGGGGGTGAAAAATTAAGTTTCTCCAATCTTCTCAAAACTCTGGATTCTGATAGAGGGCCACGAGACATGGACCTGGCTGCAAAAATTGAAGCTGTAGACCCTTCCAGAGCTGATATATTGAAACTCAAAATTTTGACCAGAAAAAAAAATGACAGTGTTACCCCTTACGTTTTTTTTCGGGGGTTGAAAAATTAAGTTTCTCCAATTTTCTCAAAACTCTGGATTCTGATAGAGGGCCACGAGACATGGACCTGGGTGCAAAAATTGAGGCTGTAGACCCTTCCAGAGCTGAGATATTGAAACTCAAAATTTTGACCAGAAAAAAAAATGACAGTGTTACCCCTTACGTTTTTTTCGGGGGGTGAAAAATTAAGTTTCTCCAATCTTCTCAAAACTCTGGATTCTGATAGAGGGCCACGAGACATGGACCTGGGTGCAAAAATTGAGACTGTAGACCCTTCCAGAGCTGAGATATTGAAACTCAAAATTTTGACCAGAAAAAAAAAATGACAGTGTTACCCCTTACGTTTTTTTTTCGGGGGGTGAAAATTTAAGTTTCTCCAATCTTCTCAAAACTCTGGATTCTGATAGAGGGCCACGAGACATGGACCTGGGTGCAAAAATTGAGGCTGTAGACCCTTCCAGAGCTGAGATATTGAAACTCAAAATTTTGACCAGAAAAAAAATGACAGTGTTACCCCTTACGTTTTTTTTCGGGGGGTGAAAAATTAAGTTTCTCCAATCTTCTCAAAACTCTGGATTCTGATAGAGGGCCACAAGACATGGACCTGGGTGCAAAAATTGAGGCTGTAGACCCTTCCAGAGCTGAGATATTGAAACTCAAAATTTTGACCAGAAAAAAAAATGACAGTGTTACCCCTTATGTTTTTTTTCGGGGGGTGAAAAATTAAGTTTCTCCAATCTTCTCAAAACTCTGGATTCTGATAGAGGGCCACGAGACATGGACCTGGGTGCAAAAATTGAGGCTGTAGACCCTTCCAGAGCTGAGATATTGAAACTCAAAATTTTGACCAGAAAAAAATGACAGTGTTACCCCTTACGTTTTTTTTCGGGGGGTGAAAAATTAAGTTTCTCCAATCTTCTCAAAACTCTGGATTCTGATAGAGGGCCATGAGACATGGACCTGGGTGCAAAAATTGAGGCTGTAGACTCTTCCAGAGCTGAGATATTGAAACTCAAAATTTTGACCAGAAAAAAAAAATGACAGTGTTACCCCTTACGGTTTTTTTTTTTCGGGGGGTGAAAAATTAAGTTTCTCCAGTCTTCTCAAAACTCTGGATTCTGATAGAGGGCCACGAGACATGGACCTGGGTGAAAAAATTGAGGCTGTAGACCCTTCCAGAGCTGAGATATTGAAACTCAAAATTTTGACCAGAAAAAAAAAATGACAGCGTTACCCCTTATGTTTTTTTTGGGAGGTGAAAAATTAAGTTTCTCCAATCTTCTCAAAACTCTGGATTCTGATAGAGGGCCACGAGACATGGACTTGGGTGCAAAAATTGAGGCTGTAGACTCTTCCAGAGCTGAGATATTGAAACTCAAAATTTTGACCAGAAAAAAAAAAATGACAGTGTTACCCCTTACGTTTTTTTTCGGGGGGTGAAAAATTAAGTTTCTCCAATCTTCTCAAAACTCTGGATTCTGATAGAGGGCCACGAGACATGGACCTGGGTGCAAAAATTGAGGCTGTAGACCCTTCCAGAGCTGAGATATTGAAACTCAAAATTTTGGCCAGAAAAAAAAAAATGACAGTGTTACCCCTTACGTTTTTTTTCGGGGGGTGAAAAATTAAGTTTCTCCAATCTTCTCAAAACTCTGGATTCTGATAGAGGGCCACGAGACATGGACCAGGGTGCAAAAATTGAGGCTAAAACGACAGTGTTTTTTATGTTTTTATTATGTTATGTTTTTTTTTTTTTTTTTTTTTTTTTTTTTGTTCTCTTATGTTTTTTTTGTTTTTTTTGGCCGAAAAATTAAGTTTCCCCAATCTTCTCAAAACTCTGGATTATGATAGAGGGCCATGAGACTTAGACCTGAGTGCCAAAATTGAGGCTCTAGATCCTTCCAGAGCTGAGATATTGAAACTCAAAATTTTGACCAGAAAAAAAAAACGACAGTGTTACCCCTTACGTTTTTTTTTTTTTTTTTTTGGCCGAAAAATTAAGTTTCCCTAATCTCCTCAAAACTCTGGATTCTGATAGAGGGCCATGAGACTTAGACCTGAGTGCAAAAATGGAGGCTCTAGACCCTTCCAGAGCTGAGATATTGAAACTCAAAATTTTGACCAGAAAAAAAAAAAAAAAAAAAAAAAACGACAGTGTTAACCCTTACGTTTTTTTTTGTTTTTTTTTTTGGCAGAAAAATTATGTTTTCCCAAACTCTGCATTCTGATAGAGGGCCATGAGACTTAGACCTGAGTGCCAAAATTGAGGCTCTAGATCCTTCCAGAGCTGAGATATTGAAAGTCAAAATTTTGACCAGAAAAAAAACCCACAGTGTTACCCCTTACGTTTTTTTTTTTTTTGGCAGAAAAATTAAGTTTTCCCAATCTTCTCAAAACTCTTGATTCTGATAGAGGGCCATGAGACTTAGACCTGAGTGCAAAAATGGAGGCTCTAGACCCTTCCAGAGCTGAGATATTGAAACTCAAAATTTTGACCAGAAAAAAAAAAAAACGACAGTGTTACCCCTTACGTTTTTTTTTTTTTTTTGGCCGAAAAATTAAGTTTCCCCAATCTTCTCAAAACTCTGCATTCTGATAGAGGGTCATGAGACTTAGACCTGAGTGCAAAAATGGAGGCTCTAGACCCTTCCAGAGCTGAGATATTGAAACTCAAAATTTGACCAGAAAAAAAAAAAAAAAAAAAACGACAGTGTTACCCCTTACGTTTTTTTTTTTTTTTTGGCCGAAAAATTAAGTTTCCCCAATCTTCTCAAAACTCTGGATTCTGATAGAGGGCCATAAGACTTAGGCTGAATCCCAATTCACCCCTTGGCCCTACCCCTTAGCCCTACCCCTTGTTTTCGAGTGTAGCCTTGGCCCTTAAAACGGAGTGACAAGGGCCAAGGGGTTGGAATATTTACCTACGAAATGGAACGACCCTTCATGAACCCAATGCGTCATCAGTCGTCGGCGATGTACAGGATTTCTCCATGACAACAACTGATAATCAGCACAGCGGCTCTTAACTTTGAATAAACATGATGATTAAACATCCCTTCCTCGAAATGTATGTCTTTTCTGATCGGAAAGGTAATTTATTATACCATTTCTTAATTTAAACGACTATAGTGTTATTATAACAATAAATAAAGTGCGTGGTGGAATCATCTGGCGCTAAATTTAAATGTTTAACCGTTCGCGATCCATCTCGCAGGTGATTTCCGATGCAATCCGTGAACTTTTCTCTTAGCCCTCTGTTTGGAGTGTGCCTCTGAAAAATCTCCGTTTCGAGGGCTATGTAGCCCTACCCCTTCGCCCTACCCCTCGATCTCAAGAAGAATCGAGACACCCTACCCCTAGACGTGAACGCGCAAAACGGAGGGGTAGGGCTAAGAGGTAGGGCCAAGGGGTGAATTGGGATTGAGCCTTAGACCTGAGTGCCAAAATGGAGGCTCTAGACTCTTCCAGAGCTGAGATATTGAAACTCAAAATTTTGACCAGAAAAAAACAAAACAAAAAAACGACAGTGTTACCCCTTACGTTTTGTTTTTTTTTTTTGGCCAAAAAATTAAGTTTCCCCAATCTTCTCAAAACTCTGCATTCTGATAGAGGGCCATGAGACTTAGACTTGAGTGCAAAAATGGAGGCTCTAGACTCTTCCAGAGCTGAGATATTGAAACTCAAAATTTTGACCAGAAAAAAAAAAACAACAACAGTGTTACCCCTTACGTTTTTGTTTTTGTTTTTGGCCGAAAAATTAAGTTTCCCCAATCTTCTCAAAACTCTGGATTCTGATAGAGGGCCACGAGACTTTGACCTGAGTGCAAAAATGGAGGCTCTAGACCCTTCCAGAGCTGAGATATTGAAACTAAAAATTTTGACCAGAAAAAAAAAAAACTACAGTGTTACCCCTTATGTTTTTTTTTTTTTTGGCCGAAAAATTAAGTTTCCCCAATCTTCTCAAAACTCTGGATTATGAAAGAGGGCCATGAGAATTAGACCTGAGTGCAAATATGGAGGCTCTAGACCCTTCCAGAGCTGAGATATTGAAACTCAAAATTTTGACCAGGAAAAAAAAAACGACAGTGTTACCCCTTATGGTTTTTTTTTTTTTTTGGCCGAAAAATTAAGTTTTCCCAATCTTCTCAAAACTCTGGATTATGATAGAGGGCCATGAGACTTAGACCTGAGTGCCAAAATGGAGGCTCCAGACCCTTCCAGAGCTGAGATATTGAAACTCAAAATTTTGACCAGAAAAAAAAAAAAAAAAAAAAAAAAAACGACAGTGTTACCCCTTACTTTTTTTTTTTGGCCGAAAAATTAAGTTTCCCCAATCTTCTCAAAACTCTGCATTCTGATAGATGGCCATGAGACTTAGTCCTGGGTGCAAAAATGGAGGCTCTAGACCCTTCCAGAGCTGAGATGTTGAAACTCAAAATTTTGACCAGAAAAACAAAACGACAGTGTTACCCCTTATGTTTTTTTTTTGGCAGAAAAATTAAGTTTCCCCAATCTTCTCAAAACTCTGGATTATGATAGAGGGCCATGAGACTTAGACCTGAGTGCCAAAATTGAGGCTCTAGATCCTTCCAGAGCTGAGATATTGAAACTCAAAATTTTGACCAGAAAAAAAAAAAAAACGACAGTGTTACCCCTTACGTTTTTTTTTTTTTTTTTTGGCCGAAAAATTAAGTTTCCCTAATCTCCTCAAAACTCTGGATTCTGATAGAGGGCCATGAGACTTAGACCTGAGTGCAAAAATGGAGGCTCTAGACCCTTCCAGAGCTGAGATATTGAAACTCAAAATTTTGACCAGAAAAAAAAAAAAAAAAAAAAAAAAACGACAGTGTTAACCCTTACGTTTTTTTTTTTTTTTTTTTTTTTTGGCAGAAAAATTATGTTTCCCCAAACTCTGCATTCTGATAGAGGGCCATGAGACTTAGACCTGAGTGCAAAAATGGAGGCTCTAGACCCTTCCAGAGCTGAGATATTGAAAGTCAAAATTTTGACCAGAAAAAAAACCCACAGTGTTACCCCTTACGTTTTTTTTTTTTTTTTGGTAGAAAAATTAAGTTTTCCCAATCTTCTCAAAACTCTTGATTCTGATAGAGGGCCATGAGACTTAGACCTGAGTGCAAAAATGGAGGCTCTAGACCCTTCCAGAGCTGAGATATTGAAACTCAAAATTTTGACCAGAAAAAAAAAAAAAAACGACAGTGTTACCCCTTCTGTTTTTTTTTTTTTGTTTTTTTTTTTGGCCGAAAAATTAAGCTTTCCCAATCTTCTCAAAACTCTGGATTATGATAGAGGGCCATGAGACTTAGACCTGAGTGCCAAAATGGAGGCTCTAGACCCTTCCAGAGCTGAGATATTGAAAATCAAAATTTTGACCAGAAAAAAAACGACAGTGTTACCCCTTACGGTTTTTTTTTTTTTTTTTTTTTTTGGCCGAAAAATTAAGTTTCCCTAATCTCCTCAAAACTCTGGATTCTGATAGAGGGCCATGAGACTTAGACCTGAGTGCAAAAATGGAGGCTCTAGACCCTTCCAGAGCTGAGATATTGAAACTCAAAATTTTGACCAGAAAAAAAAAAAAAAACGACAGTGTTACCCCTTACGTTTTTTTTTTTTTTTTGGCCGAAAAATTAAGTTTCCCCAATCTTCTCAAAACTCTGCATTCTGATAGAGGGCCATGAGACTTAGACCTGAGTGCAAAAATGGAGGCTCTAGACCCTTCCAGAGCTGAGATATTGAAACTCAAAATTTGACCAGAAAAAAAAAAAAAAAAAAACGACAGTGTTACCCCTTACGTTTTTTTTTTTTTTTTTGGCCGAAAAATTAAGTTTCCCCAATCTTCTCAAAACTCTGGATTCTGATAGAGGGCCATAAGACTTAGGCTGAATCCCAATTCACCCCTTGGCCCTACCCCTTAGCCCTACCCCTTGTTTTCGAGTGTAGCCTTGGCCCTTAAAACGGAGTGACAAGGGCCAAGGGGTAGGAATATTTACCTACGAAATGGAACGACCCTTCATGAACCCAATGCGTCATCAGTCGTCGGCGATGTACAGGATTTCTCCATGACAACAACTGATAATCAGCACAGCGGCTCTTAACTTTGAATAAACATGATGATTAAACATCCCTTCCTCGAAATGTATGTCTTTTCTGATCGGAAAGGTAATTTATTATACCATTTCTTAATTTAAACGACTATAGTGTTATTATAACAGTAAATAAAGTGCGTGGTGGAATCATCTGGCGCTAAATTTAAATGTTTAACCATTCGCGATCCATCTCGCAGGTGATTTCCGATGCAATCCGTGAACTTTTCTCTTAGCCCTCTGTTTGGAGTGTGCCTCTGAAAAATCTCCGTTTCGAGGGCTATGTAGCCCTACCCCTTCGCCCTACCCCTCGATCTCAAGAAGAATCGAGACACCCTACCCCTAGACGTGAACGCGCAAAACGGAGGGGTAGGGCTAAGAGGTAGGGCCAAGGGGTGAATTGGGATTGAGCCTTAGACCTGAGTGCCAAAATGGAGGCTCTAGACTCTTCCAGAGCTGAGATATTGAAACTCAAAATTTTGACCAGAAAAAAAACAAAACAAAAAAACGACAGTGTTACCCCTTACGTTTTGTTTTTTTTTTTTGGCCAAAAAATTAAGTTTCCCCAATCTTCTCAAAACTCTGCATTCTGATAGAGGGCCATGAGACTTAGACTTGAGTGCAAAAATGGAGGCTCTAGACTCTTCCAGAGCTGAGATATTGAAACTCAAAATTTTGACCAGAAAAAAAAAACAACAACAGTGTTACCCCTTACGTTTTTGTTTTTGTTTTTGGCCGAAAAATTAAGTTTCCCCAATCTTCTCAAAACTCTGGATTCTGATAGAGGGCCACGAGACTTTGACCTGAGTGCAAAAATGGAGGCTCTAGACCCTTCCAGAGCTGAGATATTGAAACTAAAAATTTTGACCAGAAAAAAAAAAACTACAGTGTTACCCCTTATGTTTTTTTTTTTTTTTTGGCCGAAAAATTAAGTTTCCCCAATCTTCTCAAAACTCTGGATTATGAAAGAGGGCCATGAGAATTAGACCTGAGTGCAAATATTGAGGCTCTAGGCCCTTCCAGAGCTGAGATATTGAAACTCAAAATTTTGACCAGGAAAAAAAAAACGACAGTGTTACCCCTTATGGTTTTTTTTTTTTTTTTTTGGCCGAAAAATTAAGTTTTCCCAATCTTCTCAAAACTCTGGATTATGATAGAGGGCCATGAGACTTAGACCTGAGTGCCAAAATGGAGGCTCCAGACCCTTCCAGAGCTGAGATATTGAAACTCAAAATTTTGACCAGAAAAAAAAAAAAAAAAAAAAAAAAAAAAACGACAGTGTTACCCCTTACTTTTTTTTTTTTGGCCGAAAAATTAAGTTTCCCCAATCTTCTCAAAACTCTGCATTCTGATAGAGGGCCATGAGACTTAGACCTGAGTGCAGAAATGGAGGCTCTAGACCCTTCCAGAGCTGAGATATTGAAACTCAAAATTTTGACCAGAAAAAAAAACGACAGTGTTACCCCTTACGTTTTTTTTTTTTTTTTTTTTTTTTTTGGCCGAAAAATTAAGTTTCCCTAATCTCCTCAAAACTCTGGATTCTGATAGAGGGCCATGAGACTTAGTCCTGAGTGCCAAAATGGAGGCTCTAGACCCTTCCAGAGCTGAGATATTGAAACTCAAAATTTTGACCAGAAAAAAAAAACGACAGTGTTAACCCTTACGTTTTTTTTTTTGGCCGAAAAATTAAGTTTCCCTAATCTCCTCAAAATTCTGGATTCTGATAGAGGGCCATGAGACTTAGACCTAAGTGCAAAAATGGAGGCTCTAGACCCTTCCAGAGCTGAGATATTGAAACTCAAAATTTTGACCAGAAAAAAAAAAAACGACAGAGTTACCCCTTATGTTTTTTTTTTTTTTTTGGCCTTAAAATTTAGTTTCCCCAATCTTCTAAAAACTCTGAATTATGATAGAGGGCCATGAGACTTAGACCTGAGTGCAAAATAGAGGCTCTAGACCCTTCCAGAGCTGAGATATTGAAACTCAAAATTTTGACCAGAAAAATAAAAAAAAACGACAGTGTTACCCCTTACTTTTTTTTTGTTCTTTGTTTTTTTGGCTGAAAAAAAGTTTCCCCAATCTTCTCAAAACTCTGGATTCTGATAGAGGGCCATGAGACTTAGACCTGAGTGCCAAAATGGAGGCTCTAGACCCTTCCAGAGCTGAGATATTGAAACTCAAAATTTTGACCAGAAAAAAAACGACAGTGTTACCCCTTATGTTTTTTTTTTTTTTTTTTGGCCGAAAAATTAAGTTTCCCCAATCTTCTCAAAACACTGGATTATGATAGAGGGCCATGAGACTTAGACCTGAGTGCAAAAATGGATGCTCTAGACCCTTCCGAGCTGAGATATTGAAACTCAAAATTTTGACCAGAAAAAAAAAACGACAGTGTTACCCCTTATGTTTTTTTTTTGGCAGAAAAATTAAGTTTTCCCAATCTTCTCAAAACTCTGGATTCTGATAGAGGGCCATGAGACTTAGACCTGAGTGCAAAAATGGAGGCTCTAGACCCTTCCAGAGCTGAGATATTGAAACTCAAAATTTTGACCAGAAAAAAAAAAAAACGAGTGTTACCCCTTATGTTTTTTTTTTTTTTTTTGGCCGAAAAATTAAGTTTCCCCAACCTTCTCAAAACTCTGGATTATGATAGAGGGCCATGAGACTTAGACCTGAGTGCCAAAATGGAGGCTCTAGACCCTTCCAGAGCTGAGATACTGAAAATCAAAATTTTGACCAGAAAAAAAAAAAACGACAGTTTTACCCCTTACGTTTTTTTTTTTTTTTTTTTGGCCGAAAAATTAAGTTTCCCTAATCTCCTCAAAACTCTGCATTCTGATAGAGGGCCATGAGACTTAGACCTGAGTGCCAAAATGGAGGCTCTAGACCCTTCCAGAGCTGAGATACTGAAAATCAAAATTTTGACCAGAAAAAAAAAAACGACAGTTTTACCCCTTACGTTTTTTTTTTTTTTTTTTTGCCGAAAAATTAAGTTTCCCTAATCTCCTCAAAACTCTGCATTCTGATAGAGGGCCATGAGACTTAGACCTGAGCGCAAAAATGGAGGCTCTAGACCCTTCCAGAGCTGAGATATTGAAACTCAATATTTTGACCAGAAAAAAAAAACGACAGTGTTACCCCTTACGTTTTTTTTTTTTTGGCCGAAAAATTAAGTTTCCCCAATCTTCTCAAAACTCTGGATTCTGATAGAGGGCCATGAGACTTAGACCTGAGTGCAAAAATGGAGGCTCTAGACCCTTCCAGAGCTGAGATATTGAAACTCAAAATTTTGACCAGAAAAAAAAAACGACAGTGTTACCCCTTACGTTTTTTTTTTTTTTTTTTTGGCCGAAAAATTAAGTTTCCCTAATCTCCTCAAAACTCTGGATTCTGATAGAGGGCCATGAGACTTAGACCTGAGTGCAAAAATGGAGGCTCTAGACCCTTCCAGAGCTGAGATATTGAAACTCAAAATTTTGACCAGAAAAAAAAAAAAAAAAAAAAAAAACGACAGTGTTAACCCTTACGTTTTTTTTTGTTTTTTTTTTTGGCAGAAAAATTATGTTTTCCCAAACTCTGCATTCTGATAGAGGGCCATGAGACTTAGACCTGAGTGCCAAAATTGAGGCTCTAGATCCTTCCAGAGCTGAGATATTGAAAGTCAAAATTTTGACCAGAAAAAAAACCCACAGTGTTACCCCTTACGTTTTTTTTTTTTTGGCAGAAAAATTAAGTTTTCCCAATCTTCTCAAAACTCTTGATTCTGATAGAGGGCCATGAGACTTAGACCTGAGTGCAAAAATGGAGGCTCTAGACCCTTCCAGAGCTGAGATATTGAAACTCAAAATTTTGACCAGAAAAAAAAAAAAAACGACAGTGTTACCCCTTACGTTTTTTTTTTTTTTTTGGCCGAAAAATTAAGTTTCCCCAATCTTCTCAAAACTCTGCATTCTGATAGAGGGTCATGAGACTTAGACCTGAGTGCAAAAATGGAGGCTCTAGACCCTTCCAGAGCTGAGATATTGAAACTCAAAATTTGACCAGAAAAAAAAAAAAAAAAAAAACGACAGTGTTACCCCTTACGTTTTTTTTTTTTTTGGCCGAAAAATTAAGTTTCCCCAATCTTCTCAAAACTCTGGATTCTGATAGAGGGCCATAAGACTTAGGCTGAATCCCAATTCACCCCTTGGCCCTACCCCTTAGCCCTACCCCTTGTTTTCGAGTGTAGCCTTGGCCCTTAAAACGGAGTGACAAGGGCCAAGGGGTTGGAATATTTACCTACGAAATGGAACGACCCTTCATGAACCCAATGCGTCATCAGTCGTCGGCGATGTACAGGATTTCTCCATGACAACAACTGATAATCAGCACAGCGGCTCTTAACTTTGAATAAACATGATGATTAAACATCCCTTCCTCGAAATGTATGTCTTTTCTGATCGGAAAGGTAATTTATTATACCATTTCTTAATTTAAACGACTATAGTGTTATTATAACAGTAAATAAAGTGCGTGGTGGAATCATCTGGCGCTAAATTTAAATGTTTAACCGTTCGCGATCCATCTCGCAGGTGATTTCCGATGCAATCCGTGAACTTTTCTCTTAGCCCTCTGTTTGGAGTGTGCCTCTGAAAAATCTCCGTTTCGAGGGCTATGTAGCCCTACCCCTTCGCCCTACCCCTCGATCTCAAGAAGAATCGAGACACCCTACCCCTAGACGTGAACGCGCAAAACGGAGGGGTAGGGCTAAGAGGTAGGGCCAAGGGGTGAATTGGGATTGAGCCTTAGACCTGAGTGCCAAAATGGAGGCTCTAGACTCTTCCAGAGCTGAGATATTGAAACTCAAAATTTTGACCAGAAAAAAACAAAACAAAAAAACGACAGTGTTACCCCTTACGTTTTGTTTTTTTTTTTTGGCCAAAAAATTAAGTTTCCCCAATCTTCTCAAAACTCTGCATTCTGATAGAGGGCCATGAGACTTAGACTTGAGTGCAAAAATGGAGGCTCTAGACTCTTCCAGAGCTGAGATATTGAAACTCAAAATTTTGACCAGAAAAAAAAAAACAACAACAGTGTTACCCCTTACGTTTTTGTTTTTGTTTTTGGCCGAAAAATTAAGTTTCCCCAATCTTCTCAAAACTCTGGATTCTGATAGAGGGCCACGAGACTTTGACCTGAGTGCAAAAATGGAGGCTCTAGACCCTTCCAGAGCTGAGATATTGAAACTAAAAATTTTGACCAGAAAAAAAAAAAACTACAGTGTTACCCCTTATGTTTTTTTTTTTTTTTGGCCGAAAAATTAAGTTTCCCCAATCTTCTCAAAACTCTGGATTATGAAAGAGGGCCATGAGAATTAGACCTGAGTGCAAATATGGAGGCTCTAGACCCTTCCAGAGCTGAGATATTGAAACTCAAAATTTTGACCAGGAAAAAAAAAACGACAGTGTTACCCCTTATGGTTTTTTTTTTTTTTTTTGGCCGAAAAATTAAGTTTTCCCAATCTTCTCAAAACTCTGGATTATGATAGAGGGCCATGAGACTTAGACCTGAGTGCCAAAATGGAGGCTCCAGACCCTTCCAGAGCTGAGATATTGAAACTCAAAATTTTGACCAGAAAAAAAAAAAAAAAAAAAAAAAAAACGACAGTGTTACCCCTTACTTTTTTTTTTTGGCCGAAAAATTAAGTTTCCCCAATCTTCTCAAAACTCTGCATTCTGATAGATGGCCATGAGACTTAGTCCTGGGTGCAAAAATGGAGGCTCTAGACCCTTCCAGAGCTGAGATGTTGAAACTCAAAATTTTGACCAGAAAAACAAAACGACAGTGTTACCCCTTATGTTTTTTTTTTGGCAGAAAAATTAAGTTTCCCCAATCTTCTCAAAACTCTGGATTATGATAGAGGGCCATGAGACTTAGACCTGAGTGCCAAAATTGAGGCTCTAGATCCTTCCAGAGCTGAGATATTGAAACTCAAAATTTTGACCAGAAAAAAAAAAACGACAGTGTTACCCCTTACGTTTTTTTTTTTTTTTTTGGCCGAAAAATTAAGTTTCCCTAATCTCCTCAAAACTCTGGATTCTGATAGAGGGCCATGAGACTTAGACCTGAGTGCAAAAATGGAGGCTCTAGACCCTTCCAGAGCTGAGATATTGAAACTCAAAATTTTGACCAGAAAAAAAAAAAAAAAAAAAAAAAAACGACAGTGTTAACCCTTACGTTTTTTTTTTTTTTTTTTTTTTTTTGGCAGAAAAATTATGTTTCCCCAAACTCTGCATTCTGATAGAGGGCCATGAGACTTAGACCTGAGTGCAAAAATGGAGGCTCTAGACCCTTCCAGAGCTGAGATATTGAAAGTCAAAATTTTGACCAGAAAAAAAACCCACAGTGTTACCCCTTACGTTTTTTTTTTTTTTTTTGGCAGAAAAATTAAGTTTTCCCAATCTTCTCAAAACTCTTGATTCTGATAGAGGGCCATGAGACTTAGACCTGAGTGCAAAAATGGAGGCTCTAGACCCTTCCAGAGCTGAGATATTGAAACTCAAAATTTTGACCAGAAAAAAAAAAAAAAACGACAGTGTTACCCCTTCTGTTTTTTTTTTTTTGTTTTTTTTTTGGCCGAAAAATTAAGCTTTCCCAATCTTCTCAAAACTCTGGATTATGATAGAGGGCCATGAGACTTAGACCTGAGTGCCAAAATGGAGGCTCTAGACCCTTCCAGAGCTGAGATATTGAAAATCAAAATTTTGACCAGAAAAAAAACGACAGTGTTACCCCTTACGGTTTTTTTTTTTTTTTTTTTTTTTGGCCGAAAAATTAAGTTTCCCTAATCTCCTCAAAACTCTGGATTCTGATAGAGGGCCATGAGACTTAGACCTGAGTGCAAAAATGGAGGCTCTAGACCCTTCCAGAGCTGAGATATTGAAACTCAAAATTTTGACCAGAAAAAAAAAAAAAAAACGACAGTGTTACCCCTTACGTTTTTTTTTTTTTTTTTGGCCGAAAAATTAAGTTTCCCCAATCTTCTCAAAACTCTGCATTCTGATAGAGGGCCATGAGACTTAGACCTGAGTGCAAAAATGGAGGCTCTAGACCCTTCCAGAGCTGAGATATTGAAACTCAAAATTTGACCAGAAAAAAAAAAAAAAAAAAAACGACAGTGTTACCCCTTACGTTTTTTTTTTTTTTTTGGCCGAAAAATTAAGTTTCCCCAATCTTCTCAAAACTCTGGATTCTGATAGAGGGCCATAAGACTTAGGCTGAATCCCAATTCACCCCTTGGCCCTACCCCTTAGCCCTACCCCTTGTTTTCGAGTGTAGCCTTGGCCCTTAAAACGGAGTGACAAGGGCCAAGGGGTAGGAATATTTACCTACGAAATGGAACGACCCTTCATGAACCCAATGCGTCATCAGTCGTCGGCGATGTACAGGATTTCTCCATGACAACAACTGATAATCAGCACAGCGGCTCTTAACTTTGAATAAACATGATGATTAAACATCCCTTCCTCGAAATGTATGTCTTTTCTGATCGGAAAGGTAATTTATTATACCATTTCTTAATTTAAACGACTATAGTGTTATTATAACAGTAAATAAAGTGCGTGGTGGAATCATCTGGCGCTAAATTTAAATGTTTAACCATTCGCGATCCATCTCGCAGGTGATTTCCGATGCAATCCGTGAACTTTTCTCTTAGCCCTCTGTTTGGAGTGTGCCTCTGAAAAATCTCCGTTTCGAGGGCTATGTAGCCCTACCCCTTCGCCCTACCCCTCGATCTCAAGAAGAATCGAGACACCCTACCCCTAGACGTGAACGCGCAAAACGGAGGGGTAGGGCTAAGAGGTAGGGCCAAGGGGTGAATTGGGATTGAGCCTTAGACCTGAGTGCCAAAATGGAGGCTCTAGACTCTTCCAGAGCTGAGATATTGAAACTCAAAATTTTGACCAGAAAAAAAACAAAACAAAAAAACGACAGTGTTACCCCTTACGTTTTGTTTTTTTTTTTGGCCAAAAAATTAAGTTTCCCCAATCTTCTCAAAACTCTGCATTCTGATAGAGGGCCATGAGACTTAGACTTGAGTGCAAAAATGGAGGCTCTAGACTCTTCCAGAGCTGAGATATTGAAACTCAAAATTTTGACCAGAAAAAAAAAACAACAACAGTGTTACCCCTTATGTTTTTGTTTTTGTTTTTGGCCGAAAAATTAAGTTTCCCCAATCTTCTCAAAACTCTGGATTCTGATAGAGGGCCACGAGACTTTGACCTGAGTGCAAAAATGGAGGCTCTAGACCCTTCCAGAGCTGAGATATTGAAACTAAAAATTTTGACCAGAAAAAAAAAACTACAGTGTTACCCCTTATGTTTTTTTTTTTTTTTTTTGGCCGAAAAATTAAGTTTCCCCAATCTTCTCAAAACTCTGGATTATGAAAGAGGGCCATGAGAATTAGACCTGAGTGCAAATATGGAGGCTCTAGGCCCTTCCAGAGCTGAGATATTGAAACTCAAAATTTTGACCAGGAAAAAAAAAACGACAGTGTTACCCCTTATGGTTTTTTTTTTTTTTTTTGGCCGAAAAATTAAGTTTTCCCAATCTTCTCAAAACTCTGGATTATGATAGAGGGCCATGAGACTTAGACCTGAGTGCCAAAATGGAGGCTCCAGACCCTTCCAGAGCTGAGATATTGAAACTCAAAATTTTGACCAGAAAAAAAAAAAAAAAAAAAAAAAAAAACGACAGTGTTACCCCTTACTTTTTTTTTTTTGGCCGAAAAATTAAGTTTCCCCAATCTTCTCAAAACTCTGCATTCTGATAGAGGGCCATGAGACTTAGACCTGAGTGCAAAAATGGAGGCTCTAGACCCTTCCAGAGCTGAGATATTGAAACTCAAAATTTTGACCAGAAAAAAAAACGACAGTGTTACCCCTTACGTTTTTTTTTTTTTTTTTTTTTTTTTTTGGCCGAAAAATTAAGTTTCCCTAATCTCCTCAAAACTCTGGATTCTGATAGAGGGCCATGAGACTTAGTCCTGAGTGCCAAAATGGAGGCTCTAGACCCTTCCAGAGCTGAGATATTGAAACTCAAAATTTTGACCAGAAAAAAAAAAACGACAGTGTTAACCCTTACGTTTTTTTTTTGGCCGAAAAATTAAGTTTCCCTAATCTCCTCAAAATTCTGGATTCTGATAGAGGGCCATGAGACTTAGACCTAAGTGCAAAAATGGAGGCTCTAGACCCTTCCAGAGCTGAGATATTGAAACTCAAAATTTTGACCAGAAAAAAAAAAAACGACAGAGTTACCCCTTATGTTTTTTTTTTTTTTTTTTGGCCTTAAAATTTAGTTTCCCCAATCTTCTAAAAACTCTGAATTATGATAGAGGGCCATGAGACTTAGACCTGAGTGCAAAATAGAGGCTCTAGACCCTTCCAGAGCTGAGATATTGAAACTCAAAATTTTGACCAGAAAAATAAAAAAAAACGACAGTGTTACCCCTTACTTTTTTTTTGTTCTTTGTTTTTTTGGCTGAAAAAAAGTTTCCCCAATCTTCTCAAAACTCTGGATTCTGATAGAGGGCCATGAGACTTAGACCTGAGTGCCAAAATGGAGGCTCTAGACCCTTCCAGAGCTGAGATATTGAAACTCAAAATTTTGACCAGAAAAAAAACGACAGTGTTACCCCTTATGTTTTTTTTTTTTTTTTTGGCCGAAAAATTAAGTTTCCCCAATCTTCTCAAAACACTGGATTATGATAGAGGGCCATGAGACTTAGACCTGAGTGCAAAAATGGATGCTCTAGACCCTTCCGAGCTGAGATATTGAAACTCAAAATTTTGACCAGAAAAAAAAAACGACAGTGTTACCCCTTATGTTTTTTTTTTGGCAGAAAAATTAAGTTTTCCCAATCTTCTCAAAACTCTGGATTCTGATAGAGGGCCATGAGACTTAGACCTGAGTGCAAAAATGGAGGCTCTAGACCCTTCCAGAGCTGAGATATTGAAACTCAAAATTTTGACCAGAAAAAAAAAAAAACGAGTGTTACCCCTTATGTTTTTTTTTTTTTTTTTGGCCGAAAAATTAAGTTTCCCCAACCTTCTCAAAACTCTGGATTATGATAGAGGGCCATGAGACTTAGACCTGAGTGCCAAAATGGAGGCTCTAGACCCTTCCAGAGCTGAGATACTGAAAATCAAAATTTTGACCAGAAAAAAAAAAAACGACAGTTTTACCCCTTACGTTTTTTTTTTTTTTTTTTGGCCGAAAAATTAAGTTTCCCTAATCTCCTCAAAACTCTGCATTCTGATAGAGGGCCATGAGACTTAGACCTGAGTGCCAAAATGGAGGCTCTAGACCCTTCCAGAGCTGAGATACTGAAAATCAAAATTTTGACCAGAAAAAAAAAAACGACAGTTTTACCCCTTACGTTTTTTTTTTTTTTTTTTTGCCGAAAAATTAAGTTTCCCTAATCTCCTCAAAACTCTGCATTCTGATAGAGGGCCATGAGACTTAGACCTGAGCGCAAAAATGGAGGCTCTAGACCCTTCCAGAGCTGAGATATTGAAACTCAATATTTTGACCAGAAAAAAAAAACGACAGTGTTACCCCTTACGTTTTTTTTTTTTTGGCCGAAAAATTAAGTTTCCCCAATCTTCTCAAAACTCTGGATTCTGATAGAGGGCCATGAGACTTAGACCTGAGTGCAAAAATGGAGGCTCTAGACCCTTCCAGAGCTGAGATATTGAAACTCAAAATTTTGACCAGAAAAAAAAAAACGACAGTGTTACCCCTTATGTTTTTTTTGTTTTTTTTTTTGGCTGAAAAATTAAGTTTCCCCAATCTTCTCAAAACTCTGGATTATGATAGAGGGCCATGAGACTTAGACCTGAGTGCCAAAATGGAGGCTCTAGACCCTTCCAGAGCTGAGATATTGAAACTCAAAATTTTGACCAGAAAAAAAAAAAAAAAAAACGACAGTGTTACCCCTTACGTTTTTTTTTTTTTTTTTTTTTTTTTGGCCGAAAAAATAAGTTTCCCTAATCTCCTCAAAACTCTGGATTCTGATAGAGGGCCATGAGACTTAGACCTGAGTGCAAAAATGGAGGCTCCAGACCCTTCCAGAGCTGAGATATTGAAACTCAAAATTTTGACCAGAAAAAAAAAACGACAGTGTTACCCCTTACGTTTTTTTTTTTTTTTTTTTTTTTTTTTTTTTTTGGCCGAAAAATTAAGTTTCCCCAATCTTCTCAAAACTCTGGATTCTGATAGAGGGCCATGAGACTTAGGCCTCATTTACACTGCATGGTTCAAGTGACCCAAATCCGATTTTTTCCTCTCATGTGGCACAGATCGGATATGACCGGTGAACGTGTAAGCAGGAAAAAAACGCATGGATTCTGATTTTCTCAGATCGGATTCAGGCCTCATTCATATGTGGTAATAAATCGGATATGAATCAGATAAGTGCATGTGCCATGTAAGCAGACAAATCGGATATTCCCCAGTAAACGCGAGTCATGCGTCATTAAAAACTGCGCGATTATAGGCGCGGGCCGCGCGATGGAAGAGAGGATACACACAGTGGACCAATGCGGAGGTTTCATGTCTTTTGAGTGTTTGGGGTGAAGAGTGCAGGCGAAAATGCAGGGTTTTTACAGAAATAAATCCGTTTTTGAAGACATTTCACGAGATATGAGGCATCTTTTTAAGTGCTCATGGCCAGAGCCTCTCTTTTTTTCTCCGCCGTACGAGACCAATGTTTTGATGACTTATTGAAATATTGTGGAAAGAAAACACTGGATAATTTTATTCGCATCTGCATCCATTGAATTTCGTGCTGTTTTGCTTAATTTCCTGGTTTAGAACCATCAGAACGTCTGCATTTGGTAGTTTCAGCAGTGTATAGTGTGAATGCAAAAATCGGATATTGGTCACTTTTAAAAGATGATGTAAGCAGGTCGTCAAAAAAAATCGGATATAGTCAAAAAATCGGATTTGGGCATCAAGACCTGCAGTGTAAATGCAGCCTTAGACCTGACTGCAAAAATGGAGGCTAGACCCTTCCAGAGCTGAGATATTGAAACTCAAAATTTTGACCAGAAAAAAACAAACAAAACGACAGTGTTACTTATGTTTTTTTTTTTTTTTTTTGGCCAAAAAATTTATATCTGCTATCGCCCTGTTTATTTCTACACATTGTCAAGATATCTCTGCTCTGCTTGTTTATGATTGTGATACATTTTTCAGCATCCAATTATCTGTTGATATATTGTCTGAAAGACATGATGTGGGAGACCTCTGGGACTCAAGGCTTCCTCCTTTGTGGTCGGATATACCTGAGGACCTGAGCCGTTTACCTGTGGCTCTTCCCCATAAGAAACGTTACAGGAGGCAGGGAAAACGCGTAGGTGTGCTGGTCAGATTCAGGGCTTACTTGGCGTCCACCTGAGTGACGTGCCCTGATGGGTGCTATAAGTTCCTGCTGCTGGGCGCGTTTGCCGGGGATGAGAGATCGCTGGTTCCGTCTTGTTTTTCCTGGATCTTGGCTCAATCTTCGCGTGTGGGCTCAGATTAACCGAGCTGGTGTGTTTTTTTTTTTCAAATCTGTGCACGCTAGAACATGCGCCACTTCAACCCAGCGATGAGCAAACTCTTCATCTGGCTGTGTTGCCACTGTACGTAGATCGCAAGCTAACAAGACTTTTCTCGTCAATTCTTGGGAGCTGGATTTTATGTTTGTAATACGGTTCAGTCAGTGTTGAAGAAAGAGACAGGGTCAGCGAATGATGGAGCTTGTGAGACTTTATTTCTTTAACTCTTTCCACGGCGCCTCAGCGCTCTTCACAACAAACTCAAAATCAACCAAATGTGGTACAATAAACTCTTCCCGCTGAACACAGCTTTCTCCGTTTTCCAGGCGTCTAGACTCTTCCCGCTGAACACAGCTTTCTCGGTCACAGCCACGGAGATCAATCGTCTGCACACAGCACTTGCCACAGTCTCGTACAAGCTCCAAGTTCTCTCTCCCCCACTCTCTCCCTGCATGTGGCTTTTACAGTCTCCCCGCTCCAATCACTGCAATTAGACACAGGTGTTCATCATTTGCACTTGACCCACTTACTCTCCGCGCAGCTCATTGACTCGTCTCTCACTACAGACGCCGCGAAAACCACGCCCCCCTACCACATACCCCCACCGCCCGACTCAGGCCGGGGAACCATCCGGCCTGCAGCCTCCCCCCTTCCCCCTCCTCCTCCTGGAGAGGAAGTCGGCCACAGCCATCTGCGTCCCCGGCCTGTGGACCACCTGAAACTTAAAAGGTTGTAATGCCAAATACCACCGGGTGATCCGCGCGTTGGTATCTTTCATGCGGTGGAGCCATTGGAGGGGCGCATGGTCCGAACACAGGGTGAACTCCCGGCCCAGGAGGTAGTAGCGGAGGGTGAGGACAGCCCACCGGATGGCCAAACACTCCTTCTCAATGGTGCTGTACATCGTCTCTCTCTTTGAAAGCTTCCGACTGATGTACAGCACCGGCCGTTCCTCCCCCCCCACCTCCTGGGACAGGACCGCGCCCAAACCCCTGTCCGACGCGTCTGTCTGTAGGGTGAAAGGGAGAGAAAAGTCAGGAGCATGCAAAAGCGGGCCGCCGCATAGAGCAGCCTTTATCTGGGTAAAAGCCCGCTGGCACTGCTCCGTCCACTGGACCGTATCTGGAGCCCCCTTTTTAGTTAGGTCAGTCAGCGGGCTAGCGAGGTCCGAATAGTTAGGTACAAACCGCCTATAATATCCCGCTAGCCCCAGAAACTGCCTAACCTCCTTTTTGGTCTTGGGGCTTGGACAGGTCGCAACTGCAGCTGTCTTATCAATTTGGGGACGCACCTGTCCATGTCCCAAGTGGAACCCCAGATACCTTACTTCCACCCGCCCAATTGCACACTTCTTCGGGTTGGCCGTGAGCCCAGCTCTTCTCAGCGTTTTCAGGACCGCACGCAAATACTGCATATGACGCTGCCAATCATTACTATAGATAATGATATCATCCAAGTAAGCAGCGGCATATGCAGCATGCGGCCGGAGAATTCTGTCCATCAAACGCTGAAAAGTCGCCGGTGCCCCGAACAACCCGAACGGAAGCGTGACAAATTGGTGTAATCCAAACGGCGTGGTAAAAGCTGTTTTTTCTTTGGACATTGGAGATAAGGGGATCTGCCAATATCCCTTCGTTAAGTCCAGTGTCGAATAAAATCGAGCGGAACCAAGCCGATCAAGCAATTCGTCAATCCTCGGCATTGGATAAGCATCAAATTTAGACACCGCGTTCACCTTTCTATAATCCACACAGAACCGAACCGAGCCGTCAGGTTTCGGTACTAAAACTATCGGGCTCGCCCAGTCACTGTTGGATTCTTCTATTACCCCCATGTCCAGCATCGTCTCTAATTCGGCTTGAACCACTTTTTTTTTGTGTTCTGGTAAACGATACGGGCGGCAACGTACCACGGCCCCCGGATCCGTCTCAACGTGGTGCTGGATGAGATTCGTTCGGCCAGGTATGGGCGAGAACACATCTGCAAACTCGGCTTGCAAATTCTTAATGTCAGTGAGCTGCGAGGGTGAGAGGTGGTCGCCAGAGGGAGCCAGAGCGAAGGAATGAGGTTTAATATTCGCTTCTGGCCCGAGATCCTCCTCCCCACTCACCACCGTCGCCAGCATCACTGCCTCAGCCTCAACCCATTTTTTTAGCAGGTTGAGGTGGTAAATTTGCCGTCCCCCGCCCCTATCTGTTCGAACTACCTCATAGTTGAGATCCCCAACCCGCCGTGTGACCTCAAAGGGCCCTTGCCACTTTGCGAGTAATTTCGAGCTGGACGTGGGAAGTAATACAAGGACCTTATCTCCCGGTGCAAATTGACGAAGTCTAGACCCCCTATTATATTGCTGTCTCTGTCTGTCCTGGGCCTGTAACAAATTCTCCAAAGATAGCCGCCCCAATGTGTGGAGTTTTGTTCTCAGGTCCAGGACATACTGAATTTCGTTCTTGCTAGCGGATGGTCCGTCCTCCCAAGTCTCTCTCAGTACATCCAACACCCCGCGGGGTTGGCGACCGAAAAGAAGCTCGAAAGGAGAAAATCCCGTGGAGGCTTGGGGGACTTCGCGTACAGCAAACAACAGGGGTTCCAGCCACTTATCCCAATTTTTGGCGTCTTCGTGAACGAACTTACGAATCATGGCTTTTAAAGTTCGATTAAACCGTTCGACCAGACCGTCCGTTTGTGGGTGATAGACGCTGGTGCGAATCGATTTAATGCCTAACAACTCGTAAAGTTCGCGGATTGTCCGTGACATAAACGCCGTGCCCTGATCGGTGAGGATCTCTTTCGGGATCCCCACCCGGGAGATTAATGAAAACAGCGCGCTTGCGACACTCTTAGCTGAGATATTGCGAAGCGGAACTGCCTCCGGGTATCGTGTTGCGTAATCTACCAAGACTAACGCAAAACGATGCCCTCGTGCTGACCGTTCTAATGGCCCGATGAGGTCCATGCCAATTCGCTCGAAGGGGACCTGCATCAGAGGAAGAGGGCACAAAGGTGCTTTTGGAGTGGCCGGTGGATTAACCAACTGGCATTCGCGACAAGACGCGCACCACCTGCGCACGTTCTCGTGAATGCCCGGCCAAAAGAATCGGGCCATGAGACGGTTTAGTGTCGCCGTTTGCCCTAGATGACCGGCCATCGGATTACAGTGAGCCGCCTGGAAAAGCATTTCCCGACGGCTTTTTGGGACTAACAACTGAGTTGTATCTTCTTTTGTCTGGGCGTCTCGGGCCACCCGATACAACCTATCTTTAATTATGCAAAAATAGGGGTAAGAGAGCGGTTGGTGCGGGTGGAGCAGTTGACCGTCGATGGACTGGACCTTATCAAACGCATTTTTGAGCGTCTCATCCTGGGACTGCTCCAAGGGAAAATCATCGCGCTCAGAGAGAATATTTCCCTCTGACGCGCTCTGTTCCCCGGACGCAGCACCCAGAGGTCCCGGTACAGACTCTCCCACCTGCACCACCGCTGTCTTCCCCTGCTGCTTTTTCCCCCGAGCGGCACCCGCACATAACAAATTCAATAAGTTCATAAAGCCCGGCCAATCCGTACCCAAAATTAGCGGATGCCGGAGGTGCGGGTTAACTGCCACCTCCATACTATGCTTTTGACCCCTAAACAAAATTTTTACCGGCATTAAGGGATAACTCACCACCACCCCGTGCACACACCGTACCTTAACCATGCGGCTGTTATCCAATGCGCCCGATCGAATCAGGCTTTGATGAATCGAGGTTTGGTTACATCCTGAATCCACCAAAGCCTGATACGTACCCCCCTTGATACTCACGGGTATCTGGTACAAGCCAGCTTGATCGGGGGCGGCCCGTGGCGCGTCGGGGACCCGGACCAGCGTCCCCACCTCCATCACCGGACACCGATCGATAAAGTGGCCCGGATCCCCACAGCGCCAACAGGCCGGCCCGGGCTTTCCCGCTGTCCCAGCGGCGGGAAGTGGGGCAAGGGATTGGGGTGGGGAGAGCGCAACGACCGGAGCCGGGGAGTGGAATCCCCCGCCAGATGACCCCCTCTCCGTCATCCTCCCGGCCGAGGGGGAGTCCCTCTGCCCGCCGGGCCTCCATCGTGGCGCGAGCCGGGGCGCCGGCGCACCTCGAGACCTGGGAGAAGGGACAGATTTTGCAGAGGGGGACGAGAGAGAGACTGGGAAAGGGGAAGAAAAAGAATGGGAGAGAGAGACAGATGGGAGGGGTTCGCTGACCCCCGAGCACGCCACCATGTGATCTTCCGCCAGTTGGATGGCCTGGTCCAGCGACGTCGGACGGTGGCACTGGACCCATTGCGCTGTTTTCTTCGGAAGCCTCGTGACGAACTGCTCCAGTGCCACCTGGTCGATGATTGTCTCGACGTCGCTTCCCTCGGCCACCAGCCATTTACGGCAGGAGTCCCGGAGCTGTTGTGCCATCACGAAGGGCCGACCGGCCTCCTCCAGGGTCAGGGAACGGAACCTCTGACGATGCTGTTCCGCGGACCGGCCGACCCGCTGCAGAATGGCGCGCCGTAGATCTTGGTAGACCAGGAGACTGGAGACGGGCAGTTGGTGGGCGGCGAGCTGCGCCTCCCCGGATAGAAGTGGGATGAGTCGCAGCGGCCAGTCAGTTTCGGGCCACCCCCGGGCCTCGGCTGTCCTCTCGAAAAGGTCCAGGAATGCCTCCGGTTCATCCTGGGGACCCATCCGGGACAGTGAGAGCGCCGCGGCCGATGTTGTAGCGGGGGTGGCCGCAGCCCCCTGGTCGAAACAGCTCCGGAACAACTCGCGGTCCTCCTGCTGTCCTTGAAGCAGCGCCTGGAAGCGCTGCTCGTGTTCCTCCTTGAAGGACAACAGGGCTTGATGTTGTTCCCTTTGCATAGCCGCGAGTGATTGAATAATCTCCGTAAACGGCGATGGTGACGGGCTTGACATGGCGACGGCAGTCTCCTTCTTCCCGGGTTTCGGCACCAGTGTAATACGGTTCAGTCAGTGTTGAAGAAGGAGACAGGGTCAGCGAATGATGGAGCTTGTGAGACTTTATTTCTTTAACTCTTTCCACGGCGCCTCAGCGCTCTTCACAACAAACTCAAAATCAACCAAATGTGGTACAATAAACTCTTCCCGCTGAACACAGCTTTCTCCGTTTTCCAGGCGTCTAGACTCTTCCCGCTGAACACAGCTTTCTCGGTCACAGCCACGGAGATCAATCGTCTGCACACAGCACTTGCCACAGTCTCGTACAAGCTCCAAGTTCTCTCTCCCCCACTCTCTCCCTGCATGTGGCTTTTACAGTCTCCCCGCTCCAATCACTGCAATTAGACACAGGTGTTCATCATTTGCACTTGACCCACTTACTCTCCGCGCAGCTCATTGACTCGTCTCTCACTACAGACGCCGCGAAAACCACGCCCCCCTACCACAATGTTCTTAACAGAAACCTGGCTTCATGATGGCGAGCTCACGTCTGCACCAATGTCGATTCCTCAGCTCCCCTTGGATCACTGGTAGAGGTGGAGGACTAGCCTCTGTGTTTAAATGTACCTTTCAGTGTCGGGAGATTCCGTTTGACAGTTGCTCTAGCTTTGAGCTGCAGCTGTTTGTTCCTGCGATCATACTGTGCGGTGGTGTATCGATCTCTTAAGTTTAACAAGGGTTTTATTGCTGGGATTGCATTAACATATGACCATTTTATAATTGTTGATGATTTTAATATACATGTGTGCTGCGAATCCAGACTTTTGTCAAAGGATTTTCTTAATCTAATTGATTCTTTTAATCTTGTGCAGTCACTGGCCCGACACACGAAAAAGGTCATACACTGAAGCTTGGGCTGTCATATGGCTTAGATGTGGCCATTAGGTAAATTTGTGACATGTATGTTGGATCAACTGCCTGTTGCATTTACTTTGCCTGCCTGTTGTACCAGTGTTAACCCTTTAACTGCCTCACAGTTTTCTGCTACATTTAAAGACTCAGTGCTGTACAATCTTGAAGATTGTAATCTCAATGTGGAGGAACTCACTAATTTTTTTACTTCTGTAAGGAATCTAGGCGGTCTGATCGAAGGGGGAATTTGCATTTCATAATTAATAATTGACAATTAATCATTATTCATACAAATTTGGATCAGACCAGTCCTGCATGTTAATAAATCTCCCATTTAGGAAGGCTTATATCAATTTTACCTATATGCATACATGTGTGTCTCTGCAATTAACCACAAATTAATTGTTATTAATTGCAAGGACCACGTTGTACAAGACAGGCAAAATCAAATAGCTCAATTAATTTATAGAGTTGGGAAAACAAATTATGCGGCCACAAGAATTAGCTTTCCTGCTCTATAAAAACATACCTGTTAGGTATTTCTAGTTCTGTAAAGCTTGCAGCGTTCGATCGACATTACATTGACTCGTAATATGAGCAGACCAACCTGAGCAGACAGTAAATCAATCAGGGATGTGCATTAATTGTATTTAATAAAGCCACTACTTAAGCATTTACTATGTTACAATGATACATGTATTTACAAACATTAAAACACAAACTAAGACGACGCAGAGCGTTTAGACAATGGATACGCGTAAGTTAAAGGAATATACACTTATGTTTAAAATGCAATTAGAAGGTATTTCTAATTTCTATTTACGCTGTGACCAAGCAAAGTTATTTCACTGACATGGGGAAGACACATATACATAAAAACCATTGAAAACATTTTGTTGAATGTCTTTAAACACCAAAAGTCCTTCTCTTTGTTCAGAGACATTCCACACATCCCGATGTGTGGGGGAAGGGAAGGGCTTGTGTGTGTGTGTGTGTCCATTTCGGAGGACTGTACATGGCAAATTGGCAAAAGTCCCTACAGTTCTATTTGTATTGATATACTCGACTCTGTTGCTCCACTAATGGTTAAGTGCACTAAAGTGCTAACAGATCCTTGGCTAAATTACCATACCCCTTCTCTCAGGCGTGCCTAAAGAGCAGCTGAGAGAAAGTGGGAAAAGGACAAACTCCAAGTTTCATTTGAAATTTTAAAGGACACATTACATAAATACCTGGGAGCAGTTAAATACGCTAAAACTCAGTTTTTATCTCTCCTGGTTGCAAATAATACACAGAGGCCTCAGGTTCTTTTTTAAAGTCTTTAATTCTTTTGTTAACCCCTGTGAAACTGTGCTGTGCCATCCACATTGTTGTGTGAAAACTTCCTGAAATACTTCACAGATAAAATTTCTGGCCTGAGCTTTTCATCCCCTACTTCTAGCAGTGACCCCTCTGTTCACACATTATGCCCAGCTGTCCTCCAGCAGTTTGAGCCAGTTACGCTACATGGTCTCTCTCACGTACAGTAGTTAAGCAACTTCGTCTGGCAAACTGTCTGCTGGACAGTATCCCTCCTCGCTTATTCAAAGATGTTTTTAACACTATTGGGCCTAGTATTCTATCTATGATTAATGCTTCTCTCTGCTCAGGGGTTGTTCCAGCTGCTTTTAAACATGCTGTTGTGCAACCACTTTTAAAAAAAGAAAACTCTGGATTCTTCAGTTTTGTCTAATATTAGACCCATTTCTAAACTTCCATTTTTATCTAAAGTTTTGGAGAATCAACTTCAATCATTTTTAGACGAATTTAGTATTTACAAAAAGTTCCAGTGTGGTTTTAAACTCCGCCACAGTACTGAAACCACCCTTCTAAGAGTTTACATGATCTTCTCTTAGCAGTCGATTCAGGACAATCTGCTGTTTTAGTCTTCTTAGACTTGAGCTCTGCCTTTGACACCGTTGTAGCAAGGTTCAGGGAAGAAGGAGGCAGGAACCGGATAGCAATCAAAATAAAACTTTATTTAAATGAAATATACAAACAAAATACCTGCCAGCAGTTCCTCACGGACGACTGCTGGTTTACCAAAATAAAATAATGAAGGACCTAGACACGACGACAACACAGTCCTGAAGTGTCAACTAATCTCTCCCCTGTGAAGGCCTCCTTCCCTTTACATCTGTACAAATAAAAGATCGTTGGGATAATTCTGGTTCACGTGGCTATATGCGGATGCAATAAATAATTCTTTATTATACATTTTTAAGGCCAGACAAGTAGTTTGTTGAGGGTTGGTTTGTAAAGAAGGACTACATGCCTGCGCACATATTCAAATGTGAATACCTATAGACTAAGGCCGGAGACACACTGGCTGCGTGGCGTGAGCGTGGCGTTTCTGTAGCGTGTCAGCTGCGTGGCGGCTACATCGCGTTTTCTATGTCTTTGCACACCAGAAGCGCGTCTGACGCGGCGCTGCTGCTACTAGGTGACATAGAGAGACAGTCTACATTTGGATTAGCGCGGGTGCGTTGCTCTTGTCTTGCCTTTATGACAACAATTTCAACTCTATTATCACATCTTCCAAAATCCGAAAAATATGGAAGTGGGCTGTCTGTTTATTTCAATAACATTTTCAAATTTTGTGTAGCTTTAAAGAGCCTAGTCGGCATGTAACGTAATTGCGATTTGCAAAATAGTTTCCTCAGAACGTATTTCGTGTGATACAGGGTTGCGTTTTAGACACACTATGTTGTTATTATAGCCTATCGTGTCTTTATATCCTCCTGAGGCCCAGAACGGTTTTTTTCCAAAAGTTTTTTTCTTCTTCATGTAATCACGTTAAGAAGCAAATGGAAAAAAGAGAGAAAAGATATTTTTATGGTTTGCTATGACCTCTGTAGTGGACCCCAGGACTCGGTTGTTAAAAAATAAAAATGACATAATTATATATAGGCAAAAATAATGGCAATATTTGAAAACTTTTTATTATTATTATTATTATTATTATTATTATTTGTTTAAATTACTTTGATATCTGAATGTATGTCAAAACCTAGACTTTCAAACATCAAAATATAATTTATTCATATGTATCCGTGTACAAAATGCCATATAAACATTGTTTCCTATTGTTTTTTGCCTGGAAACGCTTCCAACACGCTTGCGTGTCGCGTGAAAAATAGGCGTCGGTTCTATTTCTAGCATGCACGCGTTTTCCGCGCGGCTAATGCCGCGCCTGAGACGCGCGTGTCACGCGGGCAGTGTGCTATGGAAAGCCTTTAGGGCCAAATACACGCGAATTTTAACGCGTATTTCACGCGTATTTTACGTGTATTTTACGTGTATTTTACGCGTATTTTACGCGTGAAATACGCGTTGATTATGTCACGCGTATTTCACGCGTAAAATACACGTAAAATACACGTGAAATACGCGTGAAATACGCGTTAAAAATTAGTATGAACGGGTCGGTGTCATTGGCTGCTGAAGACTTAGGTCTAACCATTTCTGTGAGCTTAGAGGGGTGTACCTTTCATAGACTAGTCTACCACCAGTTTACATTCTATATTCAGTTTTTTTGTGTGTAACCTATATGAATAATAGGCTATATTTAAATAGCAGTTTTATGACAATTTAGATAAAAATAAAATTAACTTGTTTTTCTCCTCTCATGCCTTTTTGTAAATAAGCACATTATTGGAGATTTTAGCTTTAACATCAAAGCATTAACGTGTGTGGGGAATTCAGTTACAGTGGAGGTAACCAATGCAGGTTTATGATCACTGCAGGTTTAAGATACAGACCACTGTTATCAATATCTGTCTTTGGAAAACAACGTAAGCTTTTGTTGTGCTTACACTGACAGCTATAGCAAGCAGGGGGCGCTTATTCAAACCTTTTTATTCTGAAATTGGGCACTCAGACAAATTGTAATTAGGTATACAGGTGATATTATCAAGGAATTTAATGACTTAATGTATTTAAATATGTTATATAAGGCTTTTAGGATTAGAATGGGAGCTTGTGCTCAGGTCAGGTATGGACAATTACCTAACTGTAATTAGGTATACACGTGATATTATCAATTTAAAGAAATTTAATGGCTTAACATATATTTAAGGCTTTCAGGATTAGAATGGGAGCTTGTGCTCAGGTCAGGACAGGTATAAGAACTTGATTTGGCTTTCCTGACAGCAGAAGTATTTTACTGCTACCACAATTAAATATCCTCCTATTTCCTTTTCTTGTAGCCCAAAGAAAATAGATAGATTATACATTATACATTATAGGGGACTTTATCTCATTAAACGACAAATTAAACCCCATGTAGCCTACTATTTAAATCGATTGCTGGACGTCGTAATGTTATTGTGGCCTACATAAATCTGATTTAGCATTTTATTAGCAACCCCCACCCCACCTGTCCCACCCACTTTTTAAAACAAAGTTACATCACTGATTTTTATGTTTATATGTTTACTTAAATGTTATATGGTGTTTTACCAAAGTGTCTAATAAATTTTTTACAGATAAATTGCTTTAATACCAATACCAAGGTGACATACCAAGGTTCTTACACCTGTCCTGACCTGAGCACAAGCTCCCATTCTAATCCTCAAAGCCTTAAATATATGTTAAGCCATTAAATTTCTTTAAATTGATAATAGCACGTGTATACCTAATTACAGTTTGTCTGAGTGCCTTGTTTCAGAACAAAAATGTTTGAATAAGCGCCCCCTGCTTGCTTTAGCTGTAAATGTAAGCACAACAAAAGCTCACGTTGTTTTCCAAAGACAGATATTGATAACAGTGGTCTGTATCTTAAACCTGCAGTGATCATAAACCTGGTTACCTCCACTGTAACTGAATTCCCCACACACGTTAATGCTTTGATGTTAAAGCTAAAATCTCCAATAATGTGCTTATTTACAAAAAGGCATGAGAGGAGAAAAACAAGTTAATTTTATTTTTATCTAAATTGTCATAAAACCGCTATTTAAATATAGCCTATTATTCATATAGGTTATTCTCACACACACACACACACACACACACACACACACACACACACACACACACACACACAAAACCGGAATAAACTGATCTATAGAATGTAATCTGGTGGTAGCCTAGTCACCCCTCTAAGCTCACAGAAATGGTTAGACCTAAGTCTTCAGCAGCCAATGACACCGACCCGTTCATACTGATTATGTCACGCGTATTTCACGCGTATTTTACGTGTATTTCACGCGTATTTTACATGTATTTTACGCGTGAAATACGCGTGACATAATCAACGCGTATTTCACGCGTAAAATACACGTAAAATACGCGTAAAATACACGTGAAATACGCGTGAAATACGCGTGTGTCACGAAACAGAAGGACACAGATGGATGAGTATTTAGATTTATTGAACAGAGGTATGTTGACACAGGATTCCGATGAGTAGAAACAATGGAAGATAAACAGTCTGATAGTGAGTCTCTTATCTTGAGCAGGTTATGGAGAAGGAGAGGCTGCAGCCACGGGGATGAGAACCAGCAGTACACGGAGACAGGAGCGACAGGCAGATGGAAGCAGGAAGGACGCTGGAACGGGTAAGTTGACTTGAATTCTGAGGAGATGTAGCGGGAGTCTGTAGTCGTAGCATTGACGAGACCAGACAAAGAATGACTGTGGGAGGTGAGTTTAAGTAGGGGACGTGATTGGTACGGTGATTGATGATAACAGGTGATGGTGATTAGTATTCCGGGGAACTGGAACGAGTGGGCGGAGTGATGGTGTCTGGTGCTGATGCCGATGGATCCGTGACAGTACCCCCCCCCCCACGGCCAGCTCCAGCTGGCGGACGGGACCGACGACGAGGGCGACCACGGCCCCTGGGTGCTGGACGGTCAGGATGGGAAGAGTGGAAGTCTAGGAGTAGTGAAGGGTCCAGAATGTCCTCCCGATTGACCCAGCATCTCTCCTCAGCACCGAACCCCTCCCAGTCGACGAGGTACTGCAAGTGGCCGCCCCGCCGCCGGGAGTCCAGAATCTCGTTGACTCGGTAGATGTTGTCGTCCTCCGGATCCACTGGAGGAGGGGGTACATCTGCAGCACCAGACCCTGGGGAGGAAGGAGTGAGAGGATTAGTGTAAGGTTTGAGTAGGGAGACATGGAAAGTCGGTGCTATGCGGTAATGAGTGGGAAGTGACAGTCGATAGGTGACGGGATTTATCTGCCTCTGTATCGCGAATGGACCTATGTATCTGGGACTCAGCTTGCGACAGGGCTGTCGGAGACGAATGTCCCGAGTAGATAGCCAGACCATTTGACCCGGAAGGTATTGGGGCGTGTCCGCTCGACGAGTATCGGCCTGGCTCTGATGTCTCCGAACAGCCCGCTGGAGGTGGGTATGAGCTGAGTCCCAGACTCTCTCGCTCGTCTGGAACCAATGGTGGACTGCTGGAACGTCAGATGGTTCTCCTGACCAAGGGAATAGCGGTGGTTGATAGCCGAGTATGCACTGGAAGGGGGTGAGTCCGGTGGTGGTCTGACGTAGGGAGTTTTGTGCATACTCGGCCCAGGGTAGGAAACGACTCCAGCAGTCTTGGTGGTCGTGGCAGTATGACCTGAGATATCTCCCGATCTCCTGGATCTTTCGCTCAGTCTGGCCGTTGGATTGCGGATGGTATCCTGATGTCAAGCTGACCGTCACGCCCAGGAGATTGAAAAAGGCTTTCCACACACGGGAGATGAACTGGGGTCCACGATCTGAGACGACATCCTCGGGGATACCGAAGTTTCGGAACACGTGATGGAACAGGGCTTCGGCGGTCTCGAAGGCGGTGGGTAAACCCGGAAGAGGAACCAGTTTACACGCCTTCGAGAAGCGGTCGACCACCACGAGGATGCAGGTGTTGTTATCTGATCTAGGCAGGTCGGTGACGAAATCCACTCCTAGGTGAGACCAAGGCCGAGTGGGAATGGGCAGCGGGACCAGTTTGCCCTCCGGCAGGTGACGAGGAACTTTGGCCATGGCACAGACTGAGCAACCCTTGACATACCGGGAGACATCCTGGGCCATACCCGGCCACCAATAACGTTGTTGGACGAGCGAGAGAGTGGATTGACTGCCTGGGTGTCCAGAGCCCGGAGAGGTGTGCACTGAGTCCATGAGGGATAAGCGTAGGCGAGTTGGTACATATATCCGTCCCTCAGGACCTCCCGGCGGAGCAGGCTCGAGAAGGGTGGCTTCGGCGATGTGGTCATCCAGACTCCATTGGATTGGACTGACAACGATGGTTGGAGGGAGAATGGTCTCTGGATCTGAAGGTGCTGCATCTGGTTGGAACTGTCGTGACAGGGCATCAGCTTTTACATTCTTGTGTCCAGGACGGAAGGTCACGGAGAAGTGGAAGCGAGTAAAGAACAGGGCCCACCGGGCTTGTCGCGGATTGAGTCTTCTGGCTTCCCGAAGATATTCCAGATTTCGATGATCTGTGATGACAGTAAACGGATGCTGTGCTCCCTCCAACCAGTGTCTCCATTCTTCTAGGGCGAGTTTGATGGCGAGGAGTTCTCGATTGCCGATGTCATAATTCTGCTCCGCCGGGGTCAGTTTCTTTGAGTAGAAGGCGCATGGATGGAGCTGTGATGGATTCCCCTGCCGCTGAGAAAGGACCGCTCCTACCCCAGAAGTGGAAGCATCCACTTCCACGATGAACGGCAGTGCTGGATCCGGAAGTGACAGGGTAGGAGCGGAACCAAAAGCACTCTTAAGTTCGTGGAAGGCTTGGATGGCTGACGTGTTCCAGGACAGAGACTTGGCCCCACTTTTGAGAAGGTTGGTGAGAGGTGCACTGATGAGACTGAAGTTCTGGATGAAACGGCGGTAGAAATTGGCAAAACCCAGGAAACGTTGCAGTTCTTTACGGGTGGTGGGTTGTGGCCAGTGGTTAACAGCATCCACCTTCCTCTGGTCCATGGTGATACCTTGGGGAGAGATGATGTATCCGAGGAACTGAATGGTGGTTTGGTGGAATTCGCATTTCTCTAGTTTGAGGTATAGTTGGTAGTCTCTGAGTCTTTGGAGGACCGTTTGCACGTGATGGATGTGGGTAGGTAGGTCAGGGGAGTAGATGAGGATATCGTCAATGTAGATAATAACAAACTGGTTGAGGAATTCCCGGAATATTTCGTTCATGAAACCTTGGAAGATGGCGGGTGAATTGGACAATCCGAAGGGCATCACAAGATATTCGTAGTGCCCCGCGGGAGTGATGAAGGCGGTCTTCCACTCATCACCTTCCCGGACTCGGATGAGGTTGTAGGCACTACGGAGATCGAGCTTGGTGTACACGGATGCCCCTCGGAGTTGTTCCAGTGCAGCGGGGACCAGAGGAAGGGGATAACGGAATTTGACTGTGGCTTGATTGAGAATACGGTAGTCGATGCAGGGGCGCAAGCCTCCGTCCTTCTTCCCAACGAAGAAGAAGCTCGAAGCGGCAGGGGAAGTGGATGGTCTAATAAATCCCTGTTGTAACGCCTCCTGTATGTACTCCTCCATGGCCTTCTGCTCCGGGATGGACAGCGGATAGATTTTACCTCTCGGGAGAACCGCCCCAGGCAGTAGGTCGATCGCGCAGTCCCATGGCCGATGTGGTGGTAGACTGGTGGCCTGACGTTTATCGAAGACATCCTGGAACGCCCGGTAGGGAGGGGGAATCCCCGGAAGAGGATCGACTGGAGAACTCTCCACGGAGGTGGTGGACAGAGGAACCTTCTCGACGGTTGGGATGGCATGACTGGTAAGCTTAGTGGTGAGTGGCAGACAACGATGGAAACAGTCGTCACCCCACTGTAGAATTTCTCCGGTGGGCCAGTGAATATGTGGTGAATGGGTCTCTAACCAGGGGCGTCCCAGGATGATTTCAGCGGTGGAGCCCTCCAGCACCAGAAAGGATATTTCCTCCCTGTGAAGCCAGCCGATCTCCAACACTAGGTCGGGGCTACGATGTTCTACCCGACCACGTCCCAGGGGTTGGCCTAGAATGGTCTGAACTTGGAGTTTCTGGGGTATGGTCCGTCGAGGGGTCTGTAGACGGCGAAGAGTGGATAAAGCGATGAAGTTTGCTGCTGAGCCAGAGTCAATCAGTGCCTGGACTGGAAAGGAACGGTTCAGATAAGTGATCGTAGCTGAAGTATATTTTAATGTCGATATGGATAATGGTAGTCGCACAGTACTCACTGCAGGTCGGGGTGGACGAACGGGACAGGAGGCGAGTAGGTGACCGGAGGCTCCGCAGTAGAGGCACAAACCGTTGGTAATCCGGCGGCTCCGTTCAGATGCTGACAGGCGAGTGGTGCCGATTTCCATGGGTTCAGGTGCTGGAGGGCTGTAGTTGGGTGATGGGCGAGGAGGCGGAGGTGCAGGGTGATCTAGTTGACATGCAGTGCGGCGTTGGTCGATCCGAATGGATCGCTGGATGATGCTTTCAATGCCTACGGAATCATCGTAGATCGCCAGTTGTAAACGAATATCGGAATTCAGACCGTGGCGATAGGCAGTGATGAGGGCCGACTCGTTCCATCCAAGAGGGGCTGCTAGTGTGCGGAACTGTAACGCATACGCTGCCACCGAGGATCGTCCTTGCCTCAGACGAAACAGTTGGTCCTGTACAGAGATGGAATGCACAGCTTGAGAAAATACCTCGGTGAAATGGTTGGAGAATGCCGCAAAAGTCCGAGTCACAGGTCCGCGATCTTTCCATAGTGCATGGGCCCAGTTGAGCGCTCGACCTCGGAGCAGAGAGATGAAGAAGGCAACCTTAGATCGCTCGGTAGGGAATGACGCTGGATTCATCTCCATGTATAACTCGCACTGCAGGAGAAAACCACTGCACTCCTCCTCCTCGCCTGAGAAGGGCGCTGGTTGGGCCATGGGACTGGAAGAGGCAGACGCCGAAGAAGTGGTGACGGAAGTGGTGGCTGGTGTTGCAGTGCCGGTCCGGGGAACTGGGGAAGCCGGTGGGAGAGCGGGAGCGCTGGTAGTGGGAGTGGGTTGTTACATAATGTTGGTCTGGTCTTCTGTCACGAAACAGAAGGACACAGATGGATGAGTATTTAGATTTATTGAACAGAGGTATGTTGACACAGGATTCCGATGAGTAGAAACAATGGAAGATAAACAGTCTGATAGTGAGTCTCTTATCTTGAGCAGGTTATGGAGAAGGAGAGGCTGCAGCCACGGGGATGAGAACCAGCAGTACACGGAGACAGGAGCGACAGGCAGATGGAAGCAGGAAGGACGCTGGAACGGGTAAGTTGACTTGAATTCTGAGGAGATGTAGCGGGAGTCTGTAGTCGTAGCATTGACGAGACCAGACAAAGAATGACTGTGGGAGGTGAGTTTAAGTAGGGGACGTGATTGGTACGGTGATTGATGATAACAGGTGATGGTGATTAGTATTCCGGGGAACTGGAACGAGTGGGCGGAGTGATGGTGTCTGGTGCTGATGCCGATGGATCCGTGACAGCGTGACATAATCAACGCGTATTTCACGTGTATTTCACGTGTATTTTACGCGTGAAATACGCGTGAAATACGCGTTAAAATTCGCGTGTATTTGGCCCTAAAGGCTTTCCATAGTGTGCAAGCTCTAATCTGTTAACATGGGAGCCGAAATAAAAATGGACACGCCACGCTTACGAGACGCTCACGCCACGCATCCAGTGTGTCTCCGGCCTAAACACGTGATGCACATGTGCACGCCATCAGCGTTTTTTGCAGGTTTGCGTTTTTAAGCTTTGCCCAGAAATAACATTTTTCCCCCAACATTTTTCACGGCTTGCACCTTAGAATATATTTCAGGATTTGCGTTTTTGGGACACTAACAGCGTGTTGAGTGTTTTCTGTTTGAAAGGCCCCTAAGTTAGCTGGACAATAAATTTATTCTAGAGCTGCTGCTGTAAAGCCAAACAATCTCTGTTGCTGTGATTACCTCACTGGCGAGCTGCTTTGAGTCAGTCTGTATTGTTAAAAGTACTATATAAATGAAGGTGACTTGACTATTAACACAGTATATTGTGCCCTTTTTATTGACTTTTCGGTAACGCTTCCTTTTACAGTCCAGTTACCCATGTAAATACTATGTACTTACCAGTACTAACCCTGAACCTACCCCTAAACCTACCCCTGTTCCATGTACTTACCTTATTTTAGCAGTACTTTCTATGTATTTACACTGTACGTACACTATTCTGTAGAGTAAAAGGAAGCGTTACCAACTTTTCTTGGAGTGCATTATTTAGAAAACTTTTGTTTTTGTTTAACATTTCAGTTTTTCTTGTTTCAGTTTCGAAACAGTTGGGCGACAAAATCTGTGTATTCTGACAAAAATATTCTTCTTTTTCAAAGAACAAAAAATAAGGTATTGTTATTTTAAATGTTTTAGCAGGAGCAGATTCAATCTGGAGGGCTCGTAAAAGGCATGAAATTGACTTGTTTTTCCCTGTCTGCTGCATTTGACGAGTGATCTGTCACATGACAAATGTACCCGAAACAAAAATGGCATCCTCCAGGGCACATACCCCTCATGGGTCCGTTAACAACAAAACATCTGCCTTTGAGATTAATAAAAATGTTAAGGGAAAGTGGATGACAGCTTGTGGCTATAATCATTTTGCAATCAGTGAGGAATCAGTGATTACACATATCACAGTTAAGTATTTATTAGATATTAAATACTATATTTACCCTGCAGAAGTTTCTCACTGAGTAAATACTGTATATCATCACCTTCATTTCTCCTTGGATTAAAGGTAGGGGTTAAAGGTAGGGATTTGTTATAGCCTACGGAATGTAAATCTCTTCACGTCCTGGAAAAAAATAAAATAACTGTATATATATATATATATATACGTATATATATATACGTATATATATATATATATATATATATATATATATATATATATATATATATATATATCCATGCATATATATCGCCATGCATCTTACTTGCGCAGCAATTTAATGAAATGAAATATAATGCATTTTTTTATTCTAATAACGTTATATTTTAATGATATAAATAATATATATAATAATATATATTAATATATAATAAATATATAATAGATAAATAATAATTATGCACATATTTAGCAAAATACTCCCCTCTTCATTAAATGGCTTTCCTGAGGTAAATGTAACATTATGTGACATATTGGTCAATCTCCAGCAGTTTTATTTTTTCTCTGCATGAGAAAATGGATGTTTGGCGTGAGAGCGGGTGAAAAGTGTCAAGTGTGTAAATCTCACACTGAATACTTGAGAGTTGGCAGCCCTTTTTATTATTGTAACGTTTGCCTTTTTATTATTGTAATGTTTGCTTTGAGACATAAGGTAATTTAACGCCGTCTTTTATATCGTGACGCTTTGCAGACTCTGCTCTGGCTATGTGCGTTTATGTATTTTGGAGGAGCTGTGGCTTTTGAGATGCTCTGAAGGGAGGCAGGGATCTCTTGCTTTCAAAGCTAACTTGCTTTGCTAGCCTCTCTGAAGTTACCTACCCTACCTTTAACACATTCCATGATATATTCAACGATGTACCTAAACATAATGTGTTGTGAAACTTTGTCTTCTAGACTAGGTCTAGGTCATTAAATTCACTAACACATCACAATTTATTAGCACAGCAGTTCATTTCATTCAGTGCATTTGTGAGTAAAGAGATCACACGTGAGATATTTATCTTGCTGTAATTCTTTGTTTGATTTATTTTCAGTCTTTGTTGAACGTATCTCTAATATGATAACTACAAAACAACAACCATAGACAAATTTTAAAATGGACGAAAAAAGGAAACAAAATGACAAAATAAACATTCTTATAATCATATGAATACAATCAACAGTCCCTTTTACAACAAATTAAATGATTAAACCAATATGTATGGAGCTTTAATTCTTCAGCTTCAATACATAAATCCTCAACTGAAAGACTTAAGGACTGAATTATTATGTCCGCAGTTCTCTTACTATTACAAATTTAACAGTAGGGTAATTAGAACAAAAAACAAAAGGCAATAATAGTAATGATGATAGAGTATAATGAAGTTTGCTTTGTATAAGTAATAATTGTAGTCCTGTTAGTTCAACAGAAAAATTCTACATCAAACCCACAAGATATTGATTCCAAAACGAACCTTACATGTTCTTATTGGTTGAGCATTTCTTTTGTAAACATCAGAACCTGGCAGAAACTGCAAAACAGCGGCATTAAAAAAACAAAACACCCCAGTTTTCGTGTTTAATTGAGCAGCTTCGATGAACATGTGTTCATTTTTCGGTTTCATGTATCTTTTGGTATCCCTGGTAACACGTGGGTGTCTGTATTCATCTCTGGCTTTTATACATGGAAACATATGAACACTTTTTGCACAGGCTCATTCACACACTTCCTCTCTATAACACAAAAGCTAATAATTTAAGCTCAACATGTGTGAGAAGCATGTGGAAGTCACATGATTTATTGAAAAGCAATTGAGGAACCTCTCGGCAGTATGCCGTTGATAAGCAAGCCAGATTCAATCAGAAAAACTGAATGCATCCACAAGCTCAATAAACAATCACCCTCGTCCTTTGATCTCTTCAGACTACATCAAGTTTTCAATCAGTTTGAACCTTGTATTGGGACCCTACTGTATATTGCTGTAAAAAAATCCAGATTTTCTTTTGTGAATCCCATTTTCAGTATGTATCCACCTTGAAATGTCAGTTAGATTTGCATATGAAACTACAATCAAGGCTTATTTCAAGGTCAAGAATGAACTATCTTGTGCAGCATATCATTAATAACAGACTGAAGACTTTTACATTATTAAAGGTGCATCAAACCTTTAATCTAGTCTCTTTTTTTCTACAGCATTCAAATAGGGAATGTTTTAAAACATATTCTGCTGTAAGAGAAAAAAAAAACATTGTTTGAGCTTTTAAGTGGGATTTATGTAAACATATTACACAATTACATTTACAAAACATTTTGTAGGAGTATTTGTAAAATTAAGCTTCTCTTTGCTGCCCCACAGACATATGATTTGCATTTGTTTACTTCATTATTGCTTATGTAATGACTTGCTGTTCACTTACAGTGGAAGCGCATACCTGAGCGCTCCCGTGGTGCAAGGTGATAGAGTGATTAAAAAGAGGAGGCGAGGAGAAAGAAATAAGGAACTTGTTGTGCGGTAACTTTCAAAAGCATTATAACACATTTGCCACAGTACATTAGCAACACTCACATTCCTCATAAAGAGCAAACCCAAAATAATGGCTGGTTTTGAATCTTCAATTATTGTTGATTATTATATAAATCTGCACATCTTACGTGTTCATGATTAATCAACTTTATTGCTTTTGGCAAGATCTGCAGTATGATGTTATCGTGACGACACTGTGCTTAATGTGCATCTACTAGAACAGTTGCTGGTATTAATATTTCAGACATTTTAATTGATTTTACGCTCCACTAACATGACATTAATATGAAATTGCTGTTCCTCTTCAAACTCTCACTCACACCCACGTACACACGCACACATTTAAATTCAGCTATGTTATTGTCATCTGGATTTATAATGAATCGTGTTCATTTTACTTGACTTAAAAAATAATCATAAAACTGGAATGATCTGTCTGTAAAGTCGGTGTCATGTGTCCTCCTTTCCTCAAGGCTGTAAATAAAGTCAGTGTCCTCAGTGTATTAACAGAGCGATAACTGAATACCAAAAAGTGAATCACAAAATGGCTTCTGTGCTTTCTGGTTACAGGCTATAAATGCTTCATCTATATGCTTCAATTCTGAATCAAACAACAGCCAAAAAACTATTCTGACTGAAAGCTCAGGAGACTTTTACACCATGTTAGAATCATCGGCAATCGCAATACCACCTGTCCACCAAATTACAAGATCAGTCAAAAAATGAATTCTAGAAAAAAGCAACCTCTGTAGCTAATACATTTTATTCGGTTATTTCCAGGATGAGGTCATCCCCTTCCAGGCTGCTGTCGGGATTGACATGCACCTTGGATACTATGCCTGAGATTGGCGAGTTGACGACGGTCTCCATTTTCATGGCGCTGAGTACGCAGAGAGGCTGACCTTTCTCCACCTTCTGGCCTGGCTTCACCTTTACTTCCACCACTTTACCGGGCATGGGAGCTCCAACCTGTCCCCGCACGTCTTTCAAGGCTTTAGGGTGAAAGTGCATCTCCTGGCGAAGCAGAAAAGAGAATGAGACGATTGCAGGAGAGACCAGAGGCAATGAAATATTTGACACATTTTCCTTCACAACTATTTCCAAAGTGCCAGCCATCTTCTGCTATGAGAAACATGATTAAATGGACTGTTAAAATGTTTACAATGAGAAAGATCATGATGAATTTGTGCACTCCTCAAACATAATATTTCTGCTTTAGTAATATATAATTTTAATAGACAATTAATTAAACTGTGCAGCCTTGTTATACACACTATATATATACTATTTCGAATGTTATTGAATTTATATATAAGGTACTTTCGCACCGCGTTTTCTAGGAATTTAGCCACCAGGATAGTTCCACAAGAACTAATGGTTCCCCTTGGAACATTTTCCTGGTACAGCCAGTAGCACCGGCCACCACGCTTGTTGTTGTGACTTTTGTCTTGTTGGCGTGGCGGACCTTTATATCGATGGCGTTTACGCCATCCAGAATGATATAAGTTCAGCAGTTTATGATCTGTCTAACAGTCCTGATAATAGTAATAGTCCAATAATACGTTACAAGATAGAAGTATTATACATTTACAGGAGACAGTATATGAAAAGGTATTAGCGTATGCCATGTGGTTGATGTCAAGTATTGCTAGCTGAGCAGAAATACATAGGCCTAATCATGGTTCTCTTTGGTCTCCTCAAAATTGCATTGACATTTCTCCTTAGCGCAAAGGTTAAGAGGCTAATCTATCACTGAGGACCATGTACCACTGTTTTCCATGTTCGTGGAGTTAGTTTGTGAACTAAATATATAGGCTATATACACACTATGTGTGTTTATACAGCTCTTTAAAAAATGGAGGGTGCTGATATTTCGTGTTTGGCCAATCGGTGTACACTAACGTCACTGGTAGTTTCTATAGTGCTGGTTTAGACCCTACTCTGAAATAGGAGATAAATTAGTTCCTCCAAAATGAGTTATTATTATATATTTAGAGAGATTATATATATATATATATATATATATACATATATATTATAGACAGATTATATATATATATATATATATATTACACACAGTATATATATATATATATATATATATATATATATATATATATATATATATATATATATATATACACACACACACACACAGTATATATACAGTATATATATATATATATATATACACACACACACACACAGTATATATACAGTATATATATATATATATATATATATATATATATACACACACACACACACACACAAATATCATTAGAAATTGTTTATATGTTCATTAAAAATGAATAGTATAGTATTTCACAACTGGTGTCACATATTGTTCCCCTATCTTCACACCTATGATGAATAAGGCAGAAGCCAGCGACAGTGTTATTATCTGTCATTCATGTTAAACGTTTAACAAATAGCCTTGAGATAAATCAGAATACATTTTTCATTTCAAAGGTATAAAAAAAAACCAGACAGCTGAAGAAAAATGTTGGACCTGCAAAATGAACTTCATGTGACATGAGGAGAAATGCTCTTGCTAATTGTGTTTAGGCAGTAGACGAGCTCTATTGAGAGCATATGCTGAGGAAGTGTCATCACTCTGACTTATCTGTGACTGAAGACACTAAATGTGTTTGGACATCTTCTATCTGCCAAACAAGACAATAACAAATCAAGAGTATTTACAGAGGGTGGAAACCATCTTCCAGAGTAGGACAGACTATATCAATGTTTTTTTTTTTTTTTTTTTAATGAATCATCTTAAACATAATGGGCCCTATTTTAACGATCTGAAACGCAAGTGTCAAAGCGCATGGCGCAAGTAACTTTGTGGGCGGGTCCCGGCGCTGTTGCTATTTTCCCGGCGGGATAAATGCCTCTTGCGCCTGGCGTAAATCTAAAAGAGGTTGGTCTGAAGTAGCTTCATTATAGGTGTGGTTTGGGCGTAACGTGAAATAAACCAATCCGAGCGCCATTCAACATACCCTTTACCAGGTTTTTTCTGGTCAGTGGTGCAATTGTGTTCTGGAAATGTAAAATAGCACCACAGGGAATGTTTGCGCCGAAACACGCCTCCTTTTTGCGCCGATCCGCCCAGGGAGCGCAAGTTCATTTCCTAGTTTACCAACGTGCATCTGTGGAGGGGAAAATCCCGCTTTGCGCGCGTGCAAAATAGGAATGAGACATGCGTTTGTGTATATAGTCATTTGCGCCGGGTGCAAGATAGGGCCCGATGTGTTTTACGTGTGGGCAATGAAAGTGAGAACTTCAGTTTAGTCAAATCATTCTATAATCCGCCAAATTATATTTTTACAAGCAGTGTGATAAGGTTAAAATTGCTGTGTCCACGGCTGACAAAAAGTTTACACACAGCACTATTGACTTGAAAACATTGTAATGAAAACATAAAGGGCCCTATTCTAACGATCTGAAACGCAAGTGTCAGAGCGCAAAGCGCAAGTAACTTTGTGGGCGGATCCCAGCGCCGTTGCTATTTAATCGGCGGGATAAATGACTCTGAATGAATCTAAAAGGGGTTGGTCTGAAGCTGCTTCATTATTCATAGGTGTGGTTTGGGCGTAACGGGAAACAAACCAATAAGAGTGTCATATCACATTCCCTTTAAGAGCGTGATGAACGAGGTGTGCTTGTTCCGTGGCGCAATACTATTATAACGGCGCATTTACCAGGCGCGCTTCAGCATCGGTTCGCAGCCGAGGAGATCGATGTTCTCTTCAGAGCCGTAAAAGAAAGAGAAGTGACACTGGGGATGAGACAAACCCACCCAAATTAGCTTCGGTTAAACATGCATATGATAATTTGGGTAAATGTGTAAGCTTAATGCCTATTTTTCCCATTGTCATGAACACAACAATAATTTCCCTCATGTTTATATATTTTTCCTTATAATAATGTATCATTTGCAAAAAGTAAAATGCATCTGTGTAGCTCAGAGAATCTGTATTATGCCCAAGCATGCACGCTTAAAATAGCATCTGAATGTACGCGCAACGCACCACTGACTTTAGACCGGGTTTTTTCTGGTCATTGGCGCAATTGTTTTCTGTTACTGCAAAATACCACAAGGGATTGTTGTGCTGACACACGCCTCCTTTTTGCACCGACCCGCCCGAAGAGCGCAAGTTCATTTCCTAGTTTACCGACGTGCTTCTGTGGAGGGAAAATGCCCGCTTTGCGCGAGTGCAAAATAGGAATGATAAATGCGTCAGTGAATAAAGTCATTTGCGCCGGGTGCAAGATAGAGCCCAAGCTGTGTTCCATTCGACTGTAAGTGGACTGCAAGGTCGCCATCTTATTTCACATCTTAAGTGAGATTCCAATCCGAAGGAAGCAAACATGGGAACGAGGAACGGCATAGGGAATAAGGGAACATCGATACATCACTTCATAGGAATAGGCTTTATGTCGAGCGTCACGTGACCAAACCGGAAAACGGGTCTCATCGCATCCGCTTGTCAGAGAAAGTGTTAACGGCCATAAGTACTGACTACGATATCTATGGATTTGTAAGGTAATCAGCTAACCTACCTATTTCACTTTGTTATTGGCGTTTTATTTCATTTAAATATCTAAACGTTACTGTGAAGAATAAAAAATATAAAACGTTTAAATATCAATCTTCACATGTGAGGGATATTGGTTATGCTAATCTTTGATCGCTCCTTTTAAGTTATCTTGATTAAAACCGCAAAAAATTTAATGAAGCACATACAAAAGATCTGGACCGGAAGCGATGAGACCCGTTTTACAGAGAATGCGGAAGTAAGTTGTGCATAAAGCCTATTGGAGAGAGAAAATCACCCAACTGTCTTTGTGCATTGGACTACGAGTCAGAACTAAGAATGGAGCAGAGCCGTTGAAAGAGTTTTTTTTTTTAACGGCTCTGTGATGGAGGAATTTACGTATGCGTTTTTAAATATGCCTATTACGTATGCCTATTTATACATTTTGTAATTATTATACAAACTAGAGTATTTATGAATGGTTACGGCGATGAATGTTACACTTGCATATTCTATTGTATGAATAGGCGTGACAAAGTAAAAGTGTTGAGAAGCGGATGAGGCTCAGTTTTTATTTTATTTTACTTAATTTAATTCAGGGATGTTTGCTATGCAGCTGTGCGTGGAAAAGAAAGAGGTCAAAGCGCACGGGATAAGACCCAGACCATGGATTTAGAACACATTTACACATCGTTAATCAAATCATAATTTATTTTCATATAGTATTACAGTTCAAATCTGTTAGTCTATTAATAGCCGCAAGTCATTTAAGAAGGCTATATAAACATGTATCCTAAGTTTTGATTATATTACATAAAATACATAATGTGTGTTTTGAATATGTATTGTACGTTTTTGTATTTTATATATATATTTAAATTTCAAAAGTAATTTATAATATCTATTTATGTTTTATCATAATCTGTGCAACCCCATCGTTAACTGTCTTTGATGATATTTGCATGTGTGATTATTGTCAGCGACGTCAGGGAGTAGGGAGCAGTGAACACTGTGTAGGGACCCTGTCGAATGGAACGCAGCTATGCATTGCACGCCCTAATAATTTAAAGATGTTTAAACACTTTTTTTCCCTCTAAGTGATAAACGCCTATGACAGCAAGAGCAATATCATTTTTAGCTTATGACAGAAATTATTCACACCTCGAGAGAGGGAAAATGGAACATTCGCAAAACATGTCTGAATGATTGAGTATACTGTTTGCGTCAGGATAATTGCTTTTCAGCGATGAAACAAACTAATCCAGGGAATAAAATAAACAGCAAACAGTTACCTTCATCGCTGCCGTATCCTTGACCAAGACTGAGCGCAGCTGGCCGTTGAGTTCAAAAAACACTTCTCTCTGACCAGACTTGTTCAAGTCACCCAAGGCCAAGGCTTTGATGTGCAGCGTTTTCCCTCTCTCTAACTCAACCTGTGAGAGGAAAGAGCCAGAAACATATTAAGACACGATGAAGAGCTAGGTTTTAGAAATGAAAAGCTGCGATTGAGCTGAAAAAACAACAACAACAACAACAACAACAAACTTGGGTAGAATTAAGGTAGATTAAGGGATGAGTGATTAGCTCAGGCCTCTGGGATGCATTAGGTCTGTACCATGTGCTGTTTGGCTGTGGAGGGGATGCTATTTTGGGGTGTGCTTGCATTTGCCTCAGTGACAGCTTAATATAGCTCATGCTAATCTACACTAATCAGCCACGACTAACATCCCATTTGGACAGCTCGACTGGGTGGAGAAACACGCCGCCAAATAACTTCAGTCCCTGAGAAATTTATGATTACGCATAACAAACGAGGAATATCTGGTTCGTTTTGAAAGAGGACAGAGAGACCTGGTTTGAAGAATCAGGCCAGCAGATGATTAAGACATAAGCAATCGTATAAGCAATCAGGTCCTGTAAAAAGACTTTGTAGGTGAGTTTGATCCCTGGCTGGCTCTCGCTCTGTCTTGGAGCGTGATCAGCTATGCGAGTCGTGCATCTGATGCTCTCAGTTCTCGCGGTGCCTGCAGTAGGACTGCCAGGTAACACCCACTTAACTCATAATGGGGTTTTAGAAGCCAAACACACGGCTAAGCTCCAATCAACACATTTAGAAACACCCCAGGGCTCATCTAGATGGAGATACAGCTGTACCAGTTTGAGATTATTTAGGAGCTAGCATTGATTAAGCTAAAAAAACTTGCACTCTTGAACTTTACAAAGTCGAACTCTAGAGGTGTAAAATAAAATTTCTGGTTTATCTGACTTCACAGCACCGTTAACACAGTCTCATCCCAATTCGTCATATAACTGACGTTTTGGGACGTCTTTTGACCATTCGTCAATATACGACTTTTTAGGGCCCCCTTAAACGTCGGTAGATGACGATCCCGGGTCGTCATACAACTGACGCTTTACCTTTAACGTCAGTTAGGTGACGAGTTGGGTTTAGGGTTAGGTTTAGGTATGGGGTAGAGTTAGGATCCCATAACGTCATCTACCGACTTTTAAGGGGGCCCTAAAAAGTCGTATATTGACGAATGGTCAAAAGACGTCCCAAAACGTCAGTTATATGACGAATTGGGATGAGACCGGGTTGCCTTAACAAATAGAGCCTAAATGTTCAAAGCAATATATTTTGAACACAAAGTTCAATTCAATCTTACTACGCCAATCAATTTTACAACCACTGATGCAATGAAGTGTGCTAATAAACTTGGTGAACGAGAAGGCTAGTTGAGGACAGAAGGAAATCTAATTTTGCAAATCTCTCAGGGAGACTCAGGGTAAAGTTTAGAAGGTCACACTCACATCCCGTGGTGTTATAAATCTAATATGGTTGAGAAATCAGTAAGAAGAAATGAGGCACAGTGATGAGGAAATGAAGTCAATCGATGTTGTGAATCGCAGCATGTCCTCACATATCACAGTGTAATAGAAATGTACCTGAAACTCCTCTGCGATTTTGGGGCCGTCCAGAAACAGGCGAGTGTTAAGGCAGTCCACCGGGCCGAAGTTTGACGTGAACTCTTTAAACTCCTGGAAAACTTTGGGGTACATGGCGGCTGACATCACATCTTCAGGGGTGATTTCATCACCATATGTCGATCGTAGACCAGACTCAAGAGCCTCAAAATCCATCGGTGGAAGTGAAGCCCCGGGGCGACCTTCAGTTCTAGGCAACGACTTGAGAACCTTTGAGAAACATCAAAAGTTGAACTTGTTATGGGCATATACTATGGCGCAACTATCAGAGTACTAGCTGAGCACAACTGAACGAAAAACTAAAAATGTACGTTCTGAAGCTCTGTCTTTAAGTCAAGTCAAGCAGCAATTTTTACAATACAGATTATTTCAAAGCAGCTTTACAGTGATAACAGGAAAATTATTCAATGATGCAAACAGTTCATTTTGGCTGCACAGTCATTGTCATTGTTCATCTGAAGTCAGATCAGTTTGGATTCAGTTCCATTGTATCATCAATTATTAGTTAAACTATAAAGCAGTTCTGCAGAAAACAGTAATGTCATCATCCAGCTCAGTTCAGTACACCTCCAACAGTGTCAGTGCAGTCAAGACATTTTTATTATTGAATATTAAGATTGTCATTATAGAAACTCTCCCTCGATTTCCCTGACATGTTCATAAGAGTTTCTTAAAGAAGAAGGACCATTCGTTCTTTTCAATCATATCTTTTCTGCTGGTACAATTCACAAAAATGACTTGAATGACTCGGTCACGAATCGTACTGATCCAGTTCCCAAGTTCAACTCAATGATCCAGTTGCAGTGGTTATCGGCCCTCTGGTGCAGAAGATTATAAGTGAATAATGGCTTGTATTCCGGTCTTTCTCACAAGAATGATGACTTCTGAAAATTTAGAATATACTGTACAGTAACAGATGAGTCATTTGAACCTCTTTTATGATTCTGTGATGCACTTGATTCATCCTGATTGACTTCCATTATATGGAAAAAAGTAGTATATTTTACACAAATAAATCTTCATGAAGTAAACTTTGGAAATGGAAGTTTCTGAGAGAACTATTCCTATAATAAACCTGCAGAATTGCCAAGAAGAATTTGTCTTGAGTGAAATGCCCTCCTCATGACAACCAATCCAGGTTTCAGATGTTGACAGATCAAAAACAAGACAGCTATAGAGTGATGTGAGTCAGTCTTCAGGTCACTGAAAACCATAAATATTGAACAAATGAATCAACAGTACAATTCACTATCTCACAATGTCTTTGTCCTCTGGCAACTGACTGACTTTGCAAGCTCAAACATACTAAATACATCATTAGTACTGTCAGAGTGGGCGTTAATGAACAAAAGCACAAACACTTTGACAAATAGGTCAATTGCAAAGGAGAAGCTAAACCACCAACATGACATTAAAACGACTCAGTTCATTATGTACAAAAATTGCTGATTGTTTGGTGTTGGCAAGGCAACAAACCAGCCAAGTAACACTATTTTCTCCTTTTTTGTTTCACAGCAGTGAGAATGAATTGAAAAATGGTCCTTGGACATGCATTGAGAAGAAGCCTGGTTTCTAACGGGGGCAAAGTGAATAGACTACACAAAAGGGCTTGTGGAGGAAAGAGAGGGAAAACAAAACAGATCAGCTCATAAAACGCTCAGCAGCCCATTTTGTTATTCAGATAAAATAGTAGAAAAGGCTGCCTGTAGTCCCAACCCACCTAACTTTTGAATAAATTGCCACTTAATAGCAGTTGAGTCATAATTTCAGGCCATATGGGCTCGCTTTTGTTTGATATAGGTTTATTTTTGTAGTTTTGTGACTCAGTTATGCCATCTGAATATTTGTATGAAGTTTATTTGCCCAGGCTAGCTGTGTGGTACGGAAGCGCACATGTTCTAATATTTTTTTTTTCTCATCACTTCATCACTTGAGATTCTATAGGGACATTAGTCCTGTGAAGTTGATGATATTCCAATCTCAACACATCAGATTTGAGATGCTGTTTGTTTTTAGCAATAGACTAACATCTCTCAAGATTCCTCTCTGAATGTGTCAGTTGCAGGCATCGCAAATTCATTCTTAAAGGTAGGGTAGGTGATTGCAGAGAGGCTAGCAATAGTAAGCTATCTTTAGATCCTGCTCTCCAAAGCCATGGCTCCTTTAAAACACATAAATGCACAAAACAGAGTTTGCACATTAAATTACCTCATGTCTCAAAGCACATAACATTAATAATGAATGTAAACAACTTACAGAGCTCATACTTGTACCACCTGACTTCTGGACATTCATTTCCGTGTTGATAGTAAACGCTGAGTCTGAAGATGTGAGTAATTATGAGTTGCCATGTTGTAATTACAGTTATGACATGGCGTTAACGCACCATAAGCTCTTTGTTTTGGTTCAGGAGGAACTGTAAAAGAAGACTGCTGTACTGCAGTGCTCTACAACGCACTGGTGATGTGTGATGGGACCACGGAGGTATGGAAATGCATACAGTATGTTGACAGGCAGGTAGGACATCGTTGCATTTGGAAACATTCTTATATTGTAAAGGTTTTATTCATTACACATGGGATGTGCATGTATTCCACAGCTAATCCTAAAAGGATTAGTTCCCCCAAAAATGATACCGTAGTTGTCATAATTTACTTACTCTCATGTTTCTGAAAACCTGGATGGACTTTCTTGGAAATGCGAACACAAAAGAAAAAAATCTAAAGAAGATTTATTTGTCCATATAATGAAAGTCAATGGGATCCAGAAATAAAGCTGGGCAACACTGATTTTTATTGTAGGCCTATGTAAAAAAAAAAAAAAAAAATCCTTCATGTGGTTTACGACATGAGGGTGAGTAAATTATGACAGAACTTTCATTTTTAGGTGAATTATCCCTTTAAGTATAATGAAAGGTCTCTATCTCTTCTCCACATTTAGCATCTTGTTCGAGGAGATGCACATAGTCCCTATGTGGAAACATTAAGCACAAAACCTATAAAAAAAGAAGAAGGTAAAGCTGTGTAAAAGTAGTGAGAAAACTACAAAGCTAGTTTTCCAAGCCTGAGGTAAGGTAAGGAGCTTAAAGAGAAAACTTGAACTGCATTTATTTCATAGTAAGTTAAAGCATAGCATTATGTATTCCTTATCTAGCCTGTCATTACCATAAACTACTGCAAGAGCATTTGTGCTACTACACATACTGTGGAGAAAGACACTTTCTAAGACTGCTGGCATCTGCACTCAGACTCTCTGCTATAAGGTTTCGAAAACTGTGCTATATGGATTACCAGGAGGTTTGCTGAGAAACTGTTTATAGACTCTTGTCAGAGGTTATATAATTCCATAACTCATAAAACAGCAGTTACAATATCAGACGTCTAAGGCAGGAGAAGTTGCTTAGGAGAGCTTCTGTTTTCCTCACATTGCTTTCTGTGCTGGGTGAAAGGGGAAATTTGACATTGTTGACACAGATTGAAAGGAGATGAGATTTGCTCTTTTTCCCCCTGAATCATCTGTCCCCATCCCAGTGTGTGCATTTAGGCTGTTTGTCATTCTGTAGTGTCACAGCCGGGCTGGAAATATCACTGGGGTGATGTCATGCTAAACAATCCTCCTGGAAAAATCAATAAGCCTGGATAAAGAAAGGTGCAGCCAAAATATTACCGCTCTCTATGACCATAAATCATCAGAGTGTGTCAGTACAAAGAGAAGTAAAAGATATTAAGTGACTTATGAAGAGCTAAACTGATTAAGTTATTCTTGGTGCTTTACTGAAAACATCAATTAACAAGCAATATACATGTATATGCCCCTGACTTCTTGATTTCTACTTTTAACGTATATTCTCACACAAAAAAAAATCCTTCTAAATTTCCATTGAAACGGGCATAAAGGGATCGCATTTAATTATGTCTGAAAATCCACTAGGAATTTTTCTCCATCTGTCAGCGAGTGCTCTCATGCACTTTAGCTAACAAAGAGACTCATTTCACTAGCCCAAATCAAATTCGTCAGGCGTGATGGTCCATTGCTTTCCTCATAGGATTCACAAGAGAGAAGACTACAAAGCGGTGGGCTGTAATGGGAACTCATGTAGCCATAAAACAGTGTGAAGCCTCTCGCTCTCTGACCTGAACGCATCTTCCTGTGGTCGAGCCTCTGAGGGAGCTGTGTAATTGTCCCAACCCAACTGTAAATATGTTTACACAGTTAACTGGCAGATCATATATAGAAACATGAAGGAAAATCACAGCCGAGGCAGGTGTTTGTCTGTGTATTATGTGTGTGACTGTGTTAGCATTAATGCGCATGCATGCATTTGTTTGACTAAACTGCTTTACTATCCTCTCTGACCCAGAGTGAACACCGTTTTGATACTTGAACATACTTGATTTGTACTTGAAAAACTAGACTTGGTCAGAGATTGAGATTCTGGTAACACTTTATTTTACAGTTTGTGTACTTCCAGTGTACTTACCCAAGAAACTACTGGTAATATGAGGTAACTACATGGGTTAATTTTAGGTTTAGGTGTAGGGGTAGGTTCTGGGTTAGAACCTAGTTATAACTCAGTTATTCTAATTGCTATAATTAGTACAGTATGTACACGCAGAAGAGGACTGTAAAATAAAGTTCTACCAAGATTCTTATCAAATTACTTATGATACACATTTCAACTAATTAGTTTACACTAAATACTAGTAAATAAAACTATTAAGCACCAAATTTTTAAAGAACAAAAACAATGATGAACAATATTTAACTAATAAGAATAATAATTAAGTCCACTAGTATTCAAAACTTTGGGCTTGGTAAGATATTTTACAAGAAATGTTTTTTTTTTTAAATATACAAAATGTTTATTATTCTTACCAGGGCTGCAATTATTTGACACATTTATCGAAACATTTTTGCTTACTAACTTAAAACTGTTTTCCATTTTACATTGTAATTTATTTCTGTGACAGCAAAGCTGAATTTTCAGTCTCATTACTCCAGTATTCAGTGGCACATGATCGTTCAGAAATCATTCTATAATGCTGATTTGGCAATTAAGAAACATTTCTTATTATCAAAGCTGAAAACTATTGTGGTGCTCATCATTTTTGTGTAAATCGTGACATATCATTTTCCAGGATTTACTGATGCATTCCATTGAAATACATTTTTTTGTATAATGATATAATGATATTTTTGATTAATTTAATGCATGATTAGTGAATAAAAGTATTACCTTCTTAAAAAAAAAAAGAAAAAAAAAATTACTTACTGCTTTAAGCAGAAAGTTTTAAGCAGTCATGTACACTCACCAGCCACTTTATTAGGTACCCCATGCTAGTAACGGGTTGGACCCCCTTTTGCCTTCAGAACTGCCTCAATTCTTCATGGTATAGATTCAACAAGGTGCTGGAAGCATTCCTCAGGGAGTTTGGTCCATATTGACATGATGGCATCACACAGTTGCCGCAGATTTGTCGGCTGCACATCCATGATGCGAATCTCCCGTTCCACCACATCCCAAAGATGCTCTATTGGATTGAGATCTGGTGACTGTGGAGGCCATTTGAGTGCAGCGAACTCAATATCATGTTCAAGAAACCAGTCTGAGATGATTCCAGCTTTATGACATGGCGCATTATCCTGCTGAAAGTAGCCATCAGATGTTGGGTACATTGTGGTCATAAAGGGATGGACATGGTCAGCAACAATACTCAGGTAGGCTGTGGCGTTGCAACGATGCTCAATTGGTACCAAGGGGCCCAAAGAGTGCCAAGAAAATATTCCCCACACCATGACACCACCACCACCAGCCTGAACCATTGATACAAGGCAGGATGGATCCATGCTTTCATGTTGTAGATGCCAAATTCTGACCCTACCATCCGAATGTCGCAGCAGAAATCTAGACTCATCAGACCAGGCAACGTTTTTCCAATCTTCTATTGTCCAATTTCGATGAGCTTGTGCAAATTGTAGCCTCAGTTTCCTGTTCTTAGATGAAAGGAGTGGCACCCGGTGTGGTCTTCTGCTGCTGTAGCCCATCTGCCTCAAAGTTCGACGTACTGTGCGTTCAGAGATGCTCTTCTGCCCACCTTAGTTGTAACGGGTGGTTATTTGAGTCACTGTTGCCCTTCTATCAGCTCGAACCAGTCTGGGCATTCTCCTCTGACCTCTGGCATCAACAAGAACTGCCGCTCACTGGATGTTTTTTCTTTTTCGGACCATTCTCTGTAAACCCTAGAGATGGTTGTGCGTGAAAATCCCAGTAGATTAGCAGTTTCTGAAATACTCAGACCAGCCCTTCTGGCACCAACAATCATGCCACGTTCAAAGTCACTCAAATCACCTTTCTTCCCCATACTGATGCTCGGTTTGAACCGCAGGAGATTGTCTTGACCATGTCTACATGCCTAAATGCACTGAGTTGCCGCCATGTGATTGGCTGCTTAGAAATTAAGTGTTAACGAGCAGTTGGACAGGTGTACCTAATAAAGTGGCCGGTGAGTGTATATTCTTTTGCCAAATTATTCAAAATATTAAAATGTTGTATTCCCATTTTGTGGGTCAAATTAATATGTGAATCAGTAAAAATTGTATTAATTAATTAAATTCGAACTATTCTTCTAAATTAATTGGAATTCCTAATGCTTTATAAAGCATGAGGGAGGAAATTTTAGTCAAAAGACTGATGTAGCATTTTTACCTGTTGGTTAAATAAGCTCATTACATCAAAATATTCAGTTTTAAAAACAGATGCTAATGAAAAATGTAGTTTTAGCAAGTTACTAGCATTGCTTCTTTTAGTTTGTATTCCCCAACACTGCAGTTTGAAATGAAATCCTGACAGGTTCCTATAGGGGACGTGAACACGCATGACACTAGACTGAGCCTATAGGCTTTGACAGTAATGGTCTGGCAGACTCAGCGAGTTGAAAGGGATGTAAAGGAGTGTGCTGTCATTCACACTCATCCTCTGAAACCTGTCTCAGTTAGTCAATCAATCAGTCAATCATCTGAAGTGTGCAGATGAGTATGATCAGTCTAGACTGATATATAACCCATATGATATTAGACAGTCCATGTGGTTGTTTAACTGATAGATATTTCATTTGTGACACACCAAGTCTTGATCTAAAGGGGAGAAACAGGAACTGAAAGCTTTTGAACTGCATTTATATATTAAAAAAAAAAAAAAAAAATCAGGGGGATTTTTGGAAAACACATTGACGTAGACAAATATCCAGTTTCTCTGAATAGGACATAATTAGAATCAGAATATAATTAGAACAGTCTTCGACTGTTTTAATTGTTAAAACGATTTAATTTTTAATCGTACTTTGATGATACAATGTAAAAATTTAACTTTTTGGTTTACCCCTTACCCCCTACCCGATAAACACTGGCTTGAAATAACCGTTAGGCACTTTAATTCCACTTTTCACATATTTTCTTCATATTTATTGAAAATAAATGCCTTTCCAATTTGATATGCGATGGGAAAAGGGAGCAGAACGAGCTTGGCAAAAGGCGGATTCAAACTCTGGTTCGAACTCTGAAATAATCTGCTACCCACCTTACTCCATACGCCACTGTGGTTGACAAATTTCAGGCGTTTTTTGTAGTTTTGTCTGGCCCAACTAGACATTGATGGGCGGGGTTAGTGTAAATATCTTCTATCAACAAGGTGGGCTATTTGCACTTGTTGTAAATAGAAACTCAGTTAATATTAATTAGCTCAGTCGTTTTATAGTGACATCAAAACCCACCCACTCTAAAGGCCTGTTCACACCGGGACGAATTTCGCGCGCGTTATTTGCCAGCGTTTAACGGCTCGTGACTAAACAAAGGGCGCCAATGTGAGTGTGCACGACACGCGTAAAAGCGTCATTTAAAAAAAAAAAAAGCCTTGGGTTCGTTTTTTTAGTTTGACGCGCCGCGTCAAAAACTATCCGACCAACGAGATTAGCGCTTTTGCTCACATGTTTGGAGCATCTGAAGTTACAGTAAAACACAACTTGGGGGCGCTCAAACACAAAACAGTCTTGCCGAACACACATATACAACGGCGAAGAAGATATACGCCAAGTAGCACTGGCGTCTACACAGCCAGGAAGATATAAGACGAGGAAGATGAAAGGTAAGATGAATGTAGAGCTGCTGGTCTAGTTGGTGTTAGAACATAAATAACTAGTGACAAACGTGACAGGGACTACAAACATCTTGATAAAAGAGAACTGTTATTGAGTGGTATCGCAGAGTAAATTGGCGCCATCTAATGTCAGGGAATGAATTTGCATGTTCACTCGGCTCATCGTCAGCGAAAATCGCTTGGGTGTGAACACAAAAAACGCTTTTAAAAACGCTGACGAACAACGCACGCTGATATTCGTTCCAGTGTGTACGGGCCTTAAAGCTCTTTCCGGCATCATTGTCTACGTCATAAGTACAATCACGTATTATGAGCATCTCATGTCATCAGCATGTCGTGCTTTCCAGATCTTTCTGCACACTTAAACTTGAGCATCTTAAATATGACACACCCTCCCATGGTCGCCCTGCTCCTTCTATTAAGTGCTGAAGTGTCTCTGCTCTAGATGAGCCAGTTATTAGCACATTCAGCCAAGCTAATGCATTTTAAATAATACATAAAACATGCTGATTAGTGTATGAAGGAGCTCCCAGAGGATTGCCGGGAAAGGGTTTAGAGGCTTTTCCCTTGGCGGAGGCATGATACACAAAAGAGGGCTCACCAATTCTATTAGTCACAGTGGCTGCAGTTCAAAGATCCTCCACGCTTCATTCAGTCACTCTTCATTAATTTGACAGCTTTTCAGGCCATTTATAAGCCTGGAATATGTGTGTAAGTGTGTGGTAGGAAGGGTTTCTAAAGATAGAATGGTTAATTGCCCTTAGGATTGAGACTGGAGCGATGTTTAATTGAAGTGTCTGCTAACGTCACTAAAACCGAATGCGTATAGGGAAAGAGCTTTATTCCCTCAAGCTGCTTCTTACCGCCTATATAGATATAAATACACACTTTAAAAATTTAGAAAGATAGAATGGATGTTTGTGTCGTGCCTGTGTTGTGTTTTTCCATCTGAAACGATTGCAAAAGCACAGACTGCTTGACATGACGGCGCATGACATGTTTTGATCATATCATTAAGACTGTGGTTGTATTTCTTCCATTTCAACCTGTTTGTGCGTGTGAAAGTGTGTGTTTTGTGTGTACGGCTGTGGGAGAAGATTGCTCATTCTTATCAGTGTTTGTCCAGTGGTGTGTAATGTACCTGAGTTTATCTGGATGAGCTGATTGGCAGAGATAGAGCCACTGATGTGTGAGAGTCACTGCAGGCCCTGCAGCGCAAACCTTTCCAACCAATTATGATGAATGTATCTCAAACACTCCCACAGACACATATGTTGACCATTCCTGCGGCTGTGGTGGTGTATGGATACCCAGGTCAGAGGACATAGTATCATTAGCCATCTTAAAGTGCATTATGGGTAACGCCTCAAGTTAGTGTTAGGAAGTTATTTCTGTCTTCTTGTACTTAGTACAACAATGGCACCCCGAGGATCATTTTTATTTAGAGAAATGTTTACATATAAAGCCAACACATTCTCATCCCAATTCGTCATATAACTGACGTTTTGGGACGTCTTTTGACCATTCGTCAATATACGACTTTTTAGGGCCCCCTTAAACGTCGGTAGATGACGATCCCGGGTCGTCATACAACTGACGCTTTACCTTTAACGTCAGTTAGGTGACGAGTTGGGTTTAGGGTTAGGTTTAGGTCTGGGGTAGAGTTAGGATCCCATAACGTCATCTACCGACGTTTAAGGGGGCCCTAAAAAGTCGTATATTGACGAATGGTCAAAAGACGTCCCAAAACGTCAGTTATATGACGATTTGGGATGAGACTGCGCTGATAAAGCAGCAATGCAGAATATAACTATATAACATTGTTGTCTAATGTAATTAAGTAATAAAACATGAGGAAGTGCCCTAACCATGTCATGTTAGACGCTATGTTGAATTTAATACGGATGAACACAAGGCTTTGAGGGATAGACTTTCCGTCTTTACAATGACACGCACTGTATAAAGGTCCTAGATCATGTAATTTTCAAAATTAACAATGTTTCACAACTATTTCGAGTTTTTGTCTACTGAAAGGAAAGACGTTTGTCAGCTAATAATCCATTGAATGCAATGTTAATGCAAGCCTGGTTAACATCACATTGAACTAAAATGAACACGTGGTTTACGAATGCCCAGAGCTGTTTATTGGGTGCTAAGAATGTCTATCAAATGTCTTTCTTATGTTAATCAATGAGTGCATTCACACCGGGAGCAGGAGCAGCTCGTGAGCGTCGAGTAGGAGCGGTGCGTAAGCAGCAGTGAAGCGGGGGTTTTGGCGTCGTTTTGCGCTGGATTTGTTGTAATTACTGGAACATTTATGTCAATGATCACACTTTTAGACACCAATATCAGAAACATCCTTGTTGCCTGGTGGAGAAGTAAGTCATATTTTTTTACAAGTCAAGTAAGTCAATATCAGCTTTACTAAGTGACCTCATGGTTCTGTGTGAGAAAAGGTTAATTAAAGCAGTCTGCAAATGTCAGTCACACTTACAAAGTTTAATTGACTTCATTCAGACTTTATTATATTTTTATCTGTCCTTCCAGGACACATAATTACAGTCACTATATGAAATGGTAAAATCTTTCAAAAAGTCTTTTTCCGTCTATTTTTCTCTGTTACAGTGAGGCCACACGTTGAGCTCTATTACAGGGAAATGCTGCCAGTGCTGATAAACAGCTTTTGATCTTTCATTTTTGGACTTCAGAGTGCTTCAAAAGGGTTTGTCTGTCTGTCTGTCTGTGTGTGCCAGAGAAATAGGAAATCAAAGTTAATTTGCCCTCGACTGCAAAAGCAGGATGTCTGTCCTCACTCCTCAGTAACAACTCCATTTAAAAAATAAAGCAAAAGTCTCTCCTGTGACCATATGACTGTAGATGTGTGTTTGCGCATTATAGTGTATCGATCTGCTTTTTTCAGCAAGTCTTTCAGCACAAGGAGGAGGAAACGCCACACGCACTGGTGACAAGGAGCCTGCAAGTGACAAGCTTTACACATCCTTAAAGGGCACCTATTATGCCCCTTTATACAAGATGTAATATTGGTCTCGGGTGTCCCCTAAATCAGTGGTTCTCAAACTTTTTCAGGAAGAGGCCCCCTTGTGTAGGGTGAATCCTTTTGTGGCCCCCCAAAAGAAAACTCATAACGAAAACATCCGCAAACGTACAATTTTACTTACAAATTTTAGATTTTTTTAGAAGTATTGAATACTGAACAGTAATTTGTGATGTTCATAAAAGATGAACACTGAAAAATTAATTTGCTGATTGTAAAAAAGTGCATTAAACTTCTTACATTTTAAGGTAATAAATGACAGTGGCTCAAGTTTGGTTTGCAATTTTGAACAGCAATCTGTTTTTTCAGCAATCTTTTCTTCAGCAATCTTTTTTTTCACAGTGTGCACTGTGGTCTGCCGTCACTATTTTCCATAAAGCCATATTTTATGTACGAGTCGTCAAATTTACGCAGTTTCTTTTTTTCACGCTGGGCTCTTCTGTTGTGACCTTAGCCGAGACACTGCATCCTCTATCTAAAAACTTGTCCGTTTTAAATAGTCTTGGGATTTATCAGCGTGTTCATGTCGTTGTGTTCACTACTAGGCAACCTCAACGGTTTGGTGACGTTTCAGCGTAATATGATATGTATAATTGATAATATTTTAAAAATACATATTTAAAAAAAACATCATAGTTCAAATAGGACATAGGACAAATCATTTTTAAAAATAATTTCATATTGTAGAATTTCTTTGCGGCCCCCCTAGCGCCATCTAAAGGCCCCCCAGGGGGCCACGGCCCCCAGTTTGAGAACCGCTGCCCTAAATGTATTTGTGAAGTTTCAGCTCAAAATTAATTTATTATTATAACCATTTGAAAAGCAGGCCCATTTTGGGGCCTGCTTAAAAATGAGCTGTTTCGGGGGTATACCACCTTAAATGCAAATGAGCTGCATATCCCCGCCCTGCCTTTGGATGAGGGCGTAACTTGATACCTATGGCAGTCGGTACTGAGAGAGTGAGAGAAACCGCTGTTTTGAATGTCATTCAGCGTTCGTTTGAATCGGAATATATAAATAGTACGAAGAGACTCCGGCAGAATAAACACAAATGAGAATGGACCACTACGTCTCGGTATGGTTATTTGATACATTTATGTACTTATAGAGTTGTTGTAATTGCGTCCCATTTGCATTTATGGATGTGGAACACACACACATAGACACCCACAAACATACTGGCTCAATTTTTTGAAACTACATACACATTCTGTGATAAAGTTTGCTACGTACAAGCGAAATTACATTTATGCGAGGGACCTGTTGCATCATGTTTACTTGTCATGCAGGTGCTTCTGTGGCAAATGTGAGGAGATGGCTAACTTACAGAACAACAAAATATATGCAGTATATTATAATATATGCATGCAATATATTTATAAACGTGTGGTTACACACTATAAAAAACAAGGTTTAAATTATATAGCCTACACAGACATCCTACGACGACAATAACTTTAGACGCATTTGTTGTTGAATTGGCTGACATTGACTGAAAGGACTATTTGCTCAAAAATCATAAAATACACTTACTGTTACTGGAGGTGACGGTGGATCACAAACAGTAGACGATGATCCACACTTGAGGTTTAACTTTTAAGCCACAACAACAGGATTAACCCATGACAGAACATTTATCTTTCCAAGAAAATTTACCGGCTGTCGTTGAAACAATGAAGGATGGTGTGTACACAGATCACAGAGGGCGGGGTCTATGCCACAACCACACTGTCAATCAAACCCCTTGCTCAATTCTACGTCACAAAGAGCTGAATCTTAGAACAGCTCGTTCTGAGACAGTGCAGATGATTTATTAAGATTGTAAAAAAAAAAAAAAAAAAAAAAAAACAAAACACTGGGTGGATTTTTATCATTCTAGGGTGGTTTTGCTCACACACTGCCAACACACATTTATGTTCAAACACCATGTAAAAGTGATTTTTTCATAATAGGTGCCCTTTATACATTTAGTCTCTTATCTTGTCTTTTACACATACACACAAACTTTGTGATGGATTCACACAAAGCTGTACTCTTGATTTTATGAAAATCTCACTTTATAGCATCCTCTCACATTTGCATTTTCTTCTCGCTCACACTCTTTCTCTCTATGGGTGTCAAGAGATTATTCAAAACCAAAGCCATTGTCACTTTCAACCGCACTCTCAAAAAAAAAAAAAAAAAAAAAAAAACCCTGCTTGTGTTTGTCCACATTTGTAGGTGCCTCGGATAAATGTTGTCTGCTAAAAGACTGAATGTAATGACAAAAAAAAGCCAAAAAAAAAAAAAAAACATTCTTCAAGGAACATTTCTATGAGAAATATGGTTGCATTTTTACATCAGTTTTCATTAAACGGTGTGATCTCACCTTTGACCTGAAGGGCTCAGGGAATCCTCCGTGTGGTATTCCAATGTGTCCTTGCAGAAACTCCACAACAGACAGAGGGAAGGAGAGCTCATCTGCTCTCTCTTCCACATCAGCCCGAGAGAGAGAGTTCTGCACCATAAACTGAGCCAGATCACCCACAATCTTAGATGAGGGGGTCACCTGGAGAAACAAAGTGAGATCATTTATACAAAATAGAGCTTTGAACAAACTCTTACAGCACATTTCAATGGGAGATAAACTGTACATCCACAAGCTGAAAATCCTCCCAATCGCTTACCAACGATTATACTGACAAATCAAGCATAATAATCAATTGACATTACACTAGTACAAACCCCCAAAAGCAAACATGAACTTTAAAAAAAAAATTAGGTAATCAAAAGAGGAATTGATCTGTGGAAAGGTCAGATCAAAACAAGGTCAAAACAGTTTGTTCATGCAATAATGAAAGTTATGAACCTGTATGACTTTCATTCTTCCCTAGAACACAAAAGAAAAAGGTCTGAAGAATATACCGGTCAAATGATTCAATGAGATTCAAAAGAAAGATTAGTTTACAAGGACTTTTAAATGGCCAATTTCATGTACCTCTATTCAGTTTCACAGTATTGGCCATTCCTTTCAGGAATGTTCAATTGTTCCACGAAAGAAATGAAGTTTGAAACCGCACAAGGTTGAGTGATTTACATTTTTTGTGTGAGCTATTCCTTGAAATGTGAACAACACAAAATAATTAGAGAACAATACTTCAAATCTATTATAAACATCCTCTACAGAAAATTACTAAACGAACAAAACAAGAGAGTGAGAAAACAGTATAGAGAAGAGAGATCCATGAGGATTTCAGAGGAGAAAAGACACACAGGGGGTGAAGAAGGGAAAAAAAGAAAAAAGATTAAGGAGAGGATTAAAAAGTTAACCTCACAATTTTTCTTTCACATAAATAGTACAGCGCTTTGTGGAAATAATACCTTATGTACAGAAAAACTTGTGCGAAGGAGGAAAAAAATCATGCATAGGCCTACATGACAATAATAAATACATGAATTTAAAGGGGACATATCATGCAAAATCCACTTTTTTAGCCCTTAAATACATTTTGTTGTATATTTTTAGTGTTTATAAGTACAGAAAATATGAAATTATTCTCTTCAGGTGCTTCATTTATATCTTTATATTCTGTTTTGGTCATATTTTGCAAGCTGTTCAAATTTTTCTGTTCTCTATGACGTATTTTGAACAATTATGTTACAATATTTGCCGCGGAACTGACAAGGACATTGACTACCGGCCCAACATTTCTCGCTCCGATTTTGTAGTCCAAGCTCAATGATGCAGAAGTTACGAGAGGGCAAGTCAAAATGTTCGGTTGTTAGATGTAGTGAACCTAAGCACTTCAAGGATTCCCACTTCAACAACCTCCGCCAGTATAAATAAGGGTTTGCCGATCGACTTCGTCTGAAAGAGGGGTAAATTCCTTCTATCTTTGGAAACGACGAACAGAGCATTTCTAAGCTGTAAATATCGTTAATAAAAATAAAGTAGTTTACTTTCTTAAAAGACATTGTGGTCATGGTTTAGCAGTACCTTTGTCGTTCTTTGTTTTTGTTTTGAAGTAACGTTACACGTCTGCAGTATTATTGTTCTTCAGTTTTATCAATGGTCATTTAGCTACTGTGTTTTGATGCTTTTCTAAACGTATCATATTATCAATACAGATTTTTAGTGGTAAGATTAGACTGTAGACATTTATCTTGTCAATGTGCTTGTTTTAACAAGAGAAATAATCTCTTTGAACTTGAAGTTGAAAACTTTGCAACGCGTACATGGCCGCTGGTCAAGTATGAAAAATGTTTGTTTGTTATAATGAGAGGATTTGCGAGAATTGAACTCTGATAATCTTTAAACTCTGATGCATTGATTCTAACTTAAGCACCTCTGATTGGCCACTGCTTCCAGAAATAAACACGTTGTAAATAGAAACCATTGACACTCTCCACAGCGCAAAAACACATACGCATGGGGTCGCCTGCCAAATTGCCAATATGCTATTATTACAGAAAAACCTGTTCCTAGACCAGCAGATTTGGGCAGTTTTTTCCCTCTAAAAGCAACCAGAAGCAGCAGCAGACAGTGGTTTGAGTGAGAAAATCCCAGCTAGTCTCGAGTGTGTGGCCAGGAGAAGGCTAAACCTTGCTCACCATTACACACGATCCACCAATGATTACATTTCTTTGTTTACAGATCTTATTCTGTTCATTTGTTCATTTTCTTTATGAATGGATTTAGTTCTTTTAATGAAACTGTTGGCTGACAATAAATCATATTTAACTAATCTTAATTGTCAAATCATTCTTATCCCATATATCGTAAAACGATGTAATTTGATGTACATTTACATTAAACAATTAGCAGACGCTTTTGTCAAAAGTGATTTACAAATGAGGAGAACAATGGAAGCAATCAGACCACTAAGAGGGCAACAGTATACAAGTGCTGTAACAAGTCTCAGTCTAGCACAGTACATATAGCAAGTGTGTTTTTTTAACAAAACAAATAGACAGCCCATTCTCACCCCCAAGGTGTCACCTAAAGCCAAGTTCAGACTGCACGATTTTCAAAGTAGTCGGGTCGCTGTTCTTTTCACACTGCATGACTATCTTGGCCAGCATTCAGTCACTGCTGTATTCACACTGGACGATTGATCGGCGACAGAAGGTTTCACACTGCATGACTTTACAATAGGAAAAATCGCCGACAGACTCCGTCTAGCACGCAAACTACATTTCACAACAAACACGCGTGAGATATGACAAGTAAACAACGCGCGACACCACACGTGGAAGACCGGAGTTCTCACGTGAGACTTTTTTTTTCGACCCAGTTGTGGTATACAGCTCAGGTGAAACATCTAACAGACACGAGTGCTCCTGCAAAATTTCTACTAATTTTTATTCCATTTATTGTGTCCAAATAGAGCGAGAAGAAGCTTTTTTTCTGAAACAATGCCATATCATGTTGATATATAGCCTATACGTGATCCATAACTCCTCCCCGAACTCCCTGCTGCTCTGTATCTTGCTCTCTCATTGGCTGCCGGTGATCGCCGATGTATTTTTAGTCAAAACACTTTTCACACAGCAGGATTTTGAATCGCCGACAGGTCCAGATATCAAGCATGCCAAATATCTCACGGGCGTCGGCGACTCGTCGGTGATTCTCTCAGTTCGCGTCTTTGCTCATTCACACTGCGTGATTGTCACTCGCGTGAACGAGCGCCGATTTGCCTGTGATTTCGGGCATTTGTCGGCGATTTCTCAAAACCTGTCGGCGAGCCAAAATCGTGGCTAAAATCATGCAGTCTGAACTCGGCATAACTGACGCATTTTGACCATGCTTCAATATTTGACGCTTTAGGCGTCCTTTAGCGTCAGTTAGATGACGCCCTAGGATCGCGTGTACCCTACCCCCACCCCACACCTAAACCTAACCGCGTCCTCTAACTGACGCTTTCCTTTAGCATCAGTTAGATGACGCCGTAGGATCGCGTCATGTCAGTGATGCTAAAGGGCGCCTAAAACGTCAAATATTGAAGCATGGTCAAAGGTGACGCCTTGGGGTGAGAATGTGTTGCAATAGAATAGTAAAGAATAGAAAATAAGTGCTAGTAACTGGTCAGGTGCTGACAAAAGAGATGTGTCTAGACATTTTTGAAAATGGCTAAAGACTGAGCTGCCTGAATTGAGATAGGCAGGTAATTCCACCAGCTGGGAACAGTCCAGGAAAAGGTCTGTGAGAGTGATTTCGTGCCTCTTTGCCGTCACCATGAGGAGTCGTTCACTTGCAAGAACACGAGCTTCTGGAGGGCGCATAAGTCTGAACTAGCGAGTTCAGCGAGTTAGCATTCTGCTATAGAACATTACAAAATTCCAGTCTGGTGAGAACAAGAGTTTGCACAAGGAGTCATATGGCCTTCTCTAATAGGAAGGGTCTAATCTTCCTTCAAGAATTCCCACTTCAACCAACCTCCGCCAGTATAAAGAAGGGTTTGCCGATCAACTTTCGTCTGAAAGAGGGGTAAATTCCTTCTATCTTTGGAGACGACAAACAGATCATTTCGATAAGCTGTAAATATCGTTAATAAAAATAAAGTACTTTACTTTCTTAAAACACATGGTGGTCATGGTTTAGCAGTATCTTTGTCTTTGTTTTTGTTTTGAAGTAACGTTACACGTCTGCAGTATTATTGTTCTTGAGTTTCATCAATGGTCATTTAGCTGATGTTTTCTGATGCTTTTCTAAACGTTTCATATTGTCAATACAGATTTTTAGTAAGATTAGACCATAGTCATTATAAAGCAAATCTGCAGGACCAGGGCGTTGTAGTATAATGGTCTGTGAAGCTGATCATCAATCACCACTCTAAGATCGGTGGTTGACGAACCTAGCTGAATGGAGAAGTTGTACTGAAGTATTGGGTTGGCTCTTTAGCTCTTGTAGCCATTGGTCCACTCTATTTTGCCAAGGTCTACTGACTTTAAAATGTCTGGCCTCGCCACTGTGGTACATAGGCCATAGTAGCGGTTATAATTTAACATTGCAGTCCAAGGTATTTCAAAGGATATCATTTTATTTACATAATAATAAAAACACTAACAAACAGCACTCTGAACTGGGAATAGGTCAAAAAAGGAAAGAAAGATATGTGAGTGACATTTAGGATTAAGTTTTGTAATAGACTCCTACAAAGGGCACGCAAGGGTAATATCTTTGTTTAAACACAAAGCCACAGACATGACAAGTACAAAGACCTTTTCAGAGCAAAGGGTTTAGCAACAACCCTGAATGACTCTCTAGCACCACTGGGACTGTATTGGATGACACAGAAGGGACCTCTAAAACCTAATGTGACCAATTATAAAACTTCTAACGCATATAAATGTCAACATTACAAACCGTTACATGAGTAGGCTAACTTCTCTGAAAAATGTTAAAATGCTGTGACTCTTGCATAACTCTTCTGCTTCGGAAATCTCAACCAGGGAATACTGTTGATAGAGAAATAACTCTCAGTAATAGGAAAACTTAACTATCTGGATAATCAAATGTGATTCCACTAAATTAATCATGAACGTTTCCTTCATCCTGCCACAGTCATTTGGAGTCAAAGACACTGGAGGTTATGCTAAATCAAATCCTAAAGACTTATGGTAGCTGGAGTGTTCCTACTCTGTCCGAGACTTTGGTTGTGTTCAGTAATTAGAATAATTAAGAATAGAATAGTACCCATAATATTTTGCAGTGTGGGTATTGCTCACAGTTTTAACTATTGTTTGCTAATTGTGGGATACTATTTTATTATGTTATTATCTATGTTGTTTTCAAGAATGCAGGCATAATATTTTGAAAATAAATCCATTGCAGGCCTTTTACAAGAGTAAAATAATAATGGAACAAGATTAAAGTGGTATATCTAATGGAAAATGCCTCTTTGGTTGGATGAAATGCAATTAAACTCTTAGAAATGGGAATACTGATATACACTCAGATTGTGAAATAATAATAATGTACACTACCATTCAGAAGCTTGGGGTCGGTACGATTTAAATAAATAAAGCCAGGGATATTACCATCTTGTGATAAAATGTAACTTAAATATATTTTTAAAGTCTCTTATCCACATATAGTATATATATATATATATATATATATATATATATATATATATATATATATATATATATATATATATAGTGTGACATGATCCTTCAGAATTCATTCTAATATGCCGATTTGGTGCTCAATTAATATTTCTTATTATTGTCAATGTTGAACACAGTTTTACATTTTTTTAGAATCCTCTGATGATTCAGAGATTTTAAACTATTAAATGCATCCTTGCTCAATAAAAGTATGAAAAATGTAGTAGGTATTACACCCCCAAAAAAGTTAAAAAGAAAATTTTTGAAAAAGAAAAGTTGATCCCTGAAGACTCAAATTTCATCTTTTAATATAATTTCATTATTTAATATTATGTATCTATTGTTATTCTTTATTAATATTCATAAACAGTTGTATTATCTTATGGAGCTTTAAATGCATGTGTTTCAATGCAGATAGCATGTGTGAGGATCACATGTCAGACAGGGAAGGGAGAATGTAACATGTTCCACTGATAATGTAATGATACATAAATGAGTACAGTTGGCATTTCTTTACGAGGAAAGAATGTATTTCAACTGATGCAATGTACCACAAATGTTTACACTGAATGGAAGTAAGCATGTGTAACCATATAAGTTCCATGTTTTCCTGCCTTTAAAGGAAGTTAAGTCCCTCAGTGATGTATATAAATTCAATCTTACTGTACTATGGCAGAGAAATGCGGAAACTTAGACCTGGCATGAATACAACATCTTCTCAAGTTTCTCTCCTGACATATAAGAATATTTTTTTTCTTGGCAAGATAACTGGTGTCCGGTCCTAGCCTGGGTTTCCCCTGCTGTCTTGCCGCAGCGAGATTTTATTCACACTGCTAGGCAGCCTGGACACCATGAACCAAATTTTCCCTTGAGATAGAGAAACAATCATAGAATGGGGAGGGAGCAGCAAGATGATGATGACGTATATGCGACACACTGAAGCAGTTTGTATATACTGTATATCTTTAGACCATGGCAGCAGACACAAAGTTACCTTTTGAGACAGCCTAATGTTTGACATTAAACATATTGGCTCAAATGATTTGCAGAGGGGGGATTTAAAGCTGTTCCCTTTTACTGGTGATTCACTTTTTTACTTTTTACTTCATATAACGTTAGCCTTTTTTGTTGATCACATATTTCATCATTTCATGTGTTTTAACAGCTAGATCGTGTTGCTATGGACGCAGTTGTTCACTCCAGTAATATAATCATTTTTAAATGAATAAACTCCTTTTTAAATCAATATTTTGTGTTAAATTCGTAAGAAAATGAGCGGTTGTTTCAACCCCTTTAGGCTGAGGACTGTCAAGTGTGTTTAAACAGTGCGGTACAGCAACCAAAACAGTAGCACTAACATTTTTGCAGCGCCGAAAGTGGACCTTTCACTGATGTAATGATGCAATGATGTGCACTTGCAAGCCTGTTACATTTGTGTGTGAATGCGAAAGAGGAGCCTAATCTAGACTCTGAAGGAAATGACTTGGAAGGACCCGTCCTGCCAAGGAAGTATCCTTGACATTGAGAAACACGTTTTGGAGTTTACATAAATCTCCTTAATCTCCGACTCATCGTCGTGACGTCTTCATCAACTAATTTTCTGTCGCCCTACATACATCATCTGGTATTATTGAACCGATTGGCTATGAGCTACGTACAGGCGCATTTGACAGACATTCATAGCACCCAATAATACGGCTCTGGGAATTCGTAGACCATGCCTCAAATACGAAAAAATGAACATGTGGTTTCCAGACCACGTCTCATTCTCAATGAGACGTGGTCTGGCGTTAGTCCGGTCCCGTGAATCAAATAATACTGGGGAAAAGGCTTAATTCCAAGTCTGCAGTTCCCACTCCCCTCAATCTGTAATATTTGGCAACATTGCTGGTCAGATGCTCAGCAGGAATGTCTGAAGCCAAAATAAATCATGTTTCTTGTAAAAGATTCATATTATGAGGAGGTTACTGCGCAAGTTACTGAAAAATACTTCAACTTTTGCCTTTAGTTCAAATAGAGGGAGAAATCATTGGGTTGATAATTAAGTAGAGGATTTGCTAAGTACCCAGAAACAATGCAAAAACCTCAGCCAAAACTCGGTCAGGCCAAGCCACTGTGATGGAGGCTGTTGGGGAAAGTGTTAAAAGATGAGACTGAGACGGGATTAAGAGGGGATCAAACACACAACCACACACACACAGCAATCCTAAAGCCCGTCAGTGTCTCCTCTTACTGCTTTTCTGACGTACAGTAATCCCTTCTGTGTACATCTCAGTCGCTCTCTGCTTCTGTCTCTCTGTCTTTGCTTCTCTTGCTTTACACACACACACACATACACGTCTAGAAGTGTTTACTCTCTCCTGTGTTATTGTGCAGACTATCTCTGGCTAACTGACAGGGTACATCTGTTTGGCCATCGGCATGGACAGAGAGAGCTTTGAACTCAAGAGAACGGTTTGTGTGTGTCAGTGCTTGCTGCTGCTTCAAAAGGAACAGAATTAGAGGAGTGTGTGTGTTGGTGTGTGTCTCAGCAAACTAGGTAGCAAGGAAGAACAAGACATGATGGTTGTGTTCAGAATGAAAAACTCATTCAGCATCCTAATGCTTTACCGTGCACCATGTACACTACGCTACCTATCATGCAAATATTTTTTTAAATCAATTTTAAAGGTTTTATTTAAATTTATTTGATTAAAACATACAGTAAAAACTGCAATGTGAGGTATTTATTTTATTCCTGAGGAGGCAAAGTTGAAGTTCAGAGGCCATTGACCCCTTATAAGAAACATTTCTTATTATCAATGTTGAAATATATTTGTGGAAACAGTAATGCATTTTTTTCATGATTCTTTGATGAATAGAAAGTCCAAAAGAACAGCATTTATTTGAAACTTTAACAATAGCCACTTTTCCACCATGTTCCAGTTGTATTTCCACTTGAGCTTGGTTTGGCATGGAAAGATTACAAACCGTTTTCGGCCCAGGATTGTCAGCACGCTTGGCTAACAGTGCTGGTAAAATGCAAGCAGTGATGTCTACATTCAGGATTGGTCACTTCTCTGTTGCCTGGTTGTTTCACTGTAGCTGGCCAAGTGCGCAAACACAAGTTAATAATAAAATTAAAAGAAATATCGAATTATCCTCCATAGTGTGTAGCTATTTACATCTCTGTAAACTCTTGTGTTACCAAGGCAATGACTGACGCATTTGTATTACAGAGTTCCATTATCAGCCTGGAACATTAAAGCATGTACGTACGAATAAAATGGTTAAGCAACGAGAATGGTTTTGCCCAATGGTGGAAACGCGGCTAATGTAATGTCTTTATAGTGTCACTTTACTTTTGATCACTTCAATGCATCCTTAAAATTAAAGTATTCCGATAGAAAGTATACATAATGCATAAGCATACTACCATTCTGTTAAAAATAGAATGTGGCATGCCATTCTGAACATACCTTGGCAGAGAAAGAGAGAGAGAGATGGCAATAGCAAAATGAATATAAATGGAATCACCACAAACTGCCAAAGTCTAGCTCATTTCCCCCAAACCCATGAACTAAATTGGAGAGAGAGATAGTGTGGAAAACAACAACAACAAAAACGAGTGCAGGCAGAAATGCACTGACAGAAAAACAAGATAAAGAGGGTGAACTGAGTAACAATCACGTGCAGATACACTGGAGGTAAACAGAAGCTTCTATTAGGAGAATCCCAATAATTGATTGCATTGAGCAAAATACAGAAGCAAGTGATGCCAGACACATTTCAGCTGATCGGTTTATTTGGCCTTACAGAAGACAGAATGTAACACAGCAGAAGCCAACATTGGCAGGTGACATCCGACTACTGGTATCAGTTTATATGGCAGATCAGCTGATAACCAGAACTCTCACTATCACACTGTTCCTCTGACGGAAAGTGGCAGAAGTTGTTCTTGTTAGTTACAGAGATTCAGGATGGTGACAGTATGTAAGCTGATCCCATCGACTAGAAATATCCATCCAACGTCTCTAAAGTAATTTAATTATTTTAATGTGAACAGAGGCAAGAATGAAGCGTGTCCGCAATGAAATTGTTGTTTAGTCTACATGCAAAAGTTAGGGTACACTGCAGATAATTTCTATGTTTTAAGTTAATTGTTAGGTTTGAACCAACAAGAACAAAAATTACAGAGCTGTGACTATACTTGTGGAATTTAAATGACAGCAAATCAAATAGAAAAGAAAAAGTCACTTTATTCACACAGGCCTTCAAGGACACTCTTCAGTATGTGGAACACTCTCCACTGTAAATCCACTGCAAAGCTCTCCATTCTGGATTTTCATTGACAGCAAAGACTGATCTCATGAAATTGCGTGTGTATGACACGCCAATTCGTATTTCCATTTTTGGCGTGCTTTCAACACGCATAATCGCTTTTCAGCGTGTTTATGAACGCCGTTGACTTGACGTTATTACTGTATATATAAATATATGACCTAACTCAACCCACGTCCATAAACCTAACCGTCACTGGGGTTAATAGCATTTATGAGTGTTCCCCTACCATCCTAGGAAAAAAAAATATCGCTCCCCAAATGTAGATTTTGCTTCGTTTCGCTCGGACATTTGATGGCGTGTACATACACGCGGAATAACTCGGACATTAATAGCGTAGACATACACGCGGATAGCTCAAAATGCGTATAGATAACACGCCACTTGACTTGAAAGTGGCGTGTATGTTTACTCAAAAGTCATGATGTCATGTTGCACAGCAAGATTGAGTGTATTTCACAATGGTGTATTACACTTGTTATCTAAATATTTCTTATTAAAAGCTTTTACACAAACCTTGTACAATTCTTTTCCAAGTGCAACATTTGAACCCACAATCATTATTTCTTTACATACTAAAAACATGCTATTGTGTTCTCCCAAAATGGGAGAAATATCCAACTTCGGAAAAGGGTCTTTACAGTCAAAGTTTATTAACCCGTGTGAGTATGATCCAACAGTTCTCTCCCTCAGTAAGGGCCGATCTCCACTTTTTAAAGTGCTTTTGGTACTACTGCATGATTTGAGTCCTAAATGCTCAGCAATCGTGGTCACATTCCTAAAAGCAGGTCCCGCTATTTGATGTAGTCGATCAATTTCTGTCAAATAATTGCCATCCTTTCTGGTGTGGCAAAAGAAAACTCACGTGATAAGTCCAAACGGGAGCCACAGACCAATGGTTCTCGAAGTAAGCAAAACAGAGAAGCAACATTGCTTTCCTATACTTTTCTTAAACAGAGACCAAACTTTAAATAAATTACAATAAACACTGGAGAATTTGATAGTTTTAATCTTTAAGAATCCAACCAGAATAAAGTTTTGTCCAATCCCAGCCCTTCAATATTTCGGAGAATCGCACAGCAGCAGCCATCCAACTGGACTCTGAAGAGCAATTTAAAAATCTCTGTACATATTGCAGACGAAATGCAGCAGTTCTGCTCTGCAAGTGTATCAAACCAAGTCCTCCTTCATCTTTTGATAGATACAAGACACTTTTTGATACCCAGTGCATTCTGTCCCTGAAGAAATCAATTAACATTGACTGGATTTTCATCAGTACATCTACTGGGGAATCTATACAGGCTAGGCGGTGCAAAAGTGCAGAGGCAATCAGACTGTTTATGATCAAAATTCTACCTCTGTAGGAAATTTTAGGGAGTAAAAATCTCCACTACAAAAGTGCCTTTATTTTATTTATTTATTTATTTATTTTTTACAACATTTTCCATTCTATGGCTAAGGTGTATAACATGCCTGACAGCACACAGCCTTGTCTGACAACCCTGTACACACTAAACGGAGAGCACAAGTCACCATCAATCTTTAATATACTCTCAACGCCACAATGCATAATTTTAATAATTTCAATAAACTCTGAACTAAAACCAAAAGCTTTTAAAATACTCCATACACTCTAAAAAATGCTGGGTTGTTTTAACCCAACTTTGTGTCAAATATGGACTAACCCAGCTGTTGGGTTTAATTTTTACATTACATTTTTAACCCAACATTTTGGGATTGTCCATATTTGACTCAAAATTGGGTTAAAACCACCAAGCATTTTTTAGAGTGTAAATTAATATGCGCGACTGTGTTGAAAGCTCTTGATCGATTGATATCATTCCATCTACGTCAAAGATTTTTCCACAGTCAAAAATATCTCTGATAAAAGAAACATTATCAAATATTCTCATATTCTTCTCCAATATGACTGATCTGGATGAACAATCGATTCAATGACTTCCCCCAATCTGATTGCCAAAGCTTTAGACAATATTTTTTGTAGTCGATACATAATAAACTTACTGGTCTCTATTTGTTTTTTGATGTCGTTTAAATCTCATTTTTTACGCAACAAAGTAATAATTGCTCCTCAACAGCTTCTTGGCAGTTGTACAATTGCCAGATTCTTATTAAAAAATATGACCAATTCTGGACCCATTTCTACCCAAAAGGATTGATAAAATTCAGTTATGCCATCAATACCTGGTGCTTTTCCAATTTTCCATTTTTAAGGGCATTTTCAAGCTCTTTTTAGCTTTAGTTTTCTGAGGAAACTTAAACAAAAAAATTCTAAACTACCATCTTGCTCTTCGGAAACTTCACTTTTATACACCTCTTTATAAAAATGTACAGTTCTTTTCTAAATATCTGAGGGATTTGTCAACAAAATCCCTTCTTCCGACTGCAAGGCATGAATGACCTTTTTCAGACCGTTCTTTTTTTTTTCAAGACTGAAAAGGAATTTTGAAGGAGCATCCATTAATTCTGCACTAATGATAACACCTTGTATTGTACAACCTAGCATGTCAGATAACAAATTATTTTTTTTTCTTTTTTATGTACATACGTGGCATCATTTGTGGACTCTGCAAGCTCTTGTAGCTTCATCAACTCTTCTTCTAACATACTCATTGAGCTATTTATGTCTCTTGTGGCGTTGTGAGTATATTGTTGACACAATTGTTTGATCTGTATTTTTACAAAATCCCACCACTGCTGCAATGTTAAGAAGGATGATTTCACAGCTTTAGCATTTGTCCAACTCTTTAAAACTTCTCTAAAAAAGTGTCACATAACAAATGACTGTTAAAATGCCACCATACTTTTTATCAAGCTGTGATCAGAAAAACAAACCGGACTTATTGAACGTTCTCTAAACATACTTAAAGGTGCATTAAGCGATGTCGGGTGATGTGAGTTCTTGCTGATGAATTGAATCATTTTCAAACAAAACGGAGGCTAGATAGACCCTCCCCCCTCCTCATCTGCGCACTGACCCCACCAAACCCCACCCCCAGGGCCTTCTTGTCAGTTATTGGCTGGAACGGTTTGTTATGTTTCGTGGAGCGGGTTGCCGCAGTTTGTTTTTGTTGCCATTTGTGGAGCCTGGGTTGTCTGCATAGACCGCATTTTTTTTTTTTTTTTTAACTGAGTGTTTAAGGGACAGGTAGCTAGCGGATAGAGAGAAGATGTTTGCTGTATGTGACAAAAAATGTTTTGGCCTAAAAAACCTGTGACATCTCTTAGAGCACCTTTAATTGATGCTTAAAATCATAGAATCTATCAAGCCTGATGGTTAGCGATAACTGATTATCATGAGCCTTTATCAAGATTATCAAGATTATCAAGATTATCGAGATTATCAAGTCTATTGTCTCTGTATGCTCTCCATATATCAATTTTTCCTTTGAATTAGCCTCTTTCTTGATTGCATATGTGGTTCAACATGATTCCGATCTATGAAATCTTCAGTACAATTAAAATCCCCTCCTAACATTAAAAAAAAAAATCATCATTGTTACACAAATTTAAAACATCACTTCAAATACAGCTTTAATCTTCCTTTACATTTTTCCTCTACACAATAGGAATATGGAGAAAATTCCACCAAGTTTCAACAATGATGACTTACTTCCAAATAAAATCATATTAGTATGAGAGACGAGTTTCCCATTCCTCAAGAGCATTCCAACTAGAGCTTCGTTCTTGATGAACGGTGGCACATTAGATAACGTTACTCTTTTAGATGCCGTGGAAAGAGGTAACACTGAGGTAAAAAAAAAATCTCACAAATCGCTACACCACTCTCCACCAACAAGTTCGCCAGTTCGTTCATCTTAACAAACAAAACAATTGCGTTGTTCATTCGCGACGCCGATAAATCATTCTCATGACCAACTACTGCGCTTACCGCTAAACTACACTCCTCTATACTTGCAGTAACATCGGTTTTCACACTGTGATGGGAGCTGCCATTCAGAGAGAGAGAGAGAGAGAGAGAGAGAGAGAGAGAGACCTCCTGCACAACTTCTGTCAGTCATGGGCCCTGGCAGTTAACCCCAAAAAGACTAAAATAATGATTTTCCAAAAAAGACCCAGACCAACATCATAGTTTTAAATTGGACAACATGCTCATCGAACACACCCAGGACTACACTTACCTTGGCATAAATATTAGCAACACAGGAAATTTAAAAAAAAAGCTGTTAACAACTTGAGAGACAAGGAACGGAGAGCTTTTTATGCTATCAAGAGAAATATCCAAATTGACATCCCAATCAGAATCTGGCTAAAAATAATCAAAACCGTAATAGAGCCCATCGCGCTGTACGGGTGTGAAGTCTGGGGTCCACTCACAGACCAAGGGTTCACTGGAGGGGACAAACACCCAATAGAGACTCTCCAGACCGAGCTGTGCAAAATCTTGCTACGTGTTCAGCGCAAAACCCCAAATAATGCCCGTAGAGCAGAATTAGGATTATACCCCCTTATAATTACCATTCAAAAAAGAGCCATTAAATTCCATGCCCACTTAAAAAATAGCGATGAACAGACCCTCCATCACAAAGCCCTGACCTACCAAGAGCTGAAGCCAGAGAAGAACGCCCTAGACCGATTGGTCTTAGAACTCACGTCACAAACGGACAGTAAAAACATAGTAACCCCAAACCAAATAACTAAAACACAAAAAGAAAAATACTTCAAACATTGGACAGACGCAACAGCCAGACAGACCTATACAGAAAATATGAATTGGTAGGATACCTGAGTACAGTGAGCGACCCGAAACTGAGGAAAGTCCTGAGCATGTAAAGACTCAGTGAACACAGTCTGAGCATCGAGACAGGCAGACACAGGCAGACCTGGCTGCCAAAGGAAGAGCGACTGTGCCCTCACTGCACAGAGAACCAAGTGGAGACAGAGCTTCACTTTTTGACATCCTGCCCCAAATATGCAAACATTAGAAACACTTTCTATCCCCTTTTCAACAACTACAAAAGACTACAAACTACACGCCTAGAGACACTGTGTAAATATTAGGAGATTGAACTTTTTATTGCAATGTTTATCTCCACGTTAAAAAAAAAAAAAAAAAAAAAACTTCCACTTTATTTTTTATTTATTTTTATTTTTATAACTATTTACTTATTCATTTATATTCTATAGTGTTATGAATGCTTTGGCAATGTAAACATTTCTTTAACCATGCCAATAAAGCTATTTGAATCTTAGAGAGAGAGAGAGAGAGAGAGAGAGAGAGAGAGAGAGAGAGAGAGAGAGAGAGAGAGAGAGAGAGAGAGAGAGAGAGAGAGAGAGAGAGAGAGAGAGAGAGAGAGGGTGACACATTTGGAATCAAAATTAGATTTTTGGAGCTTACTTTGATAAGGTCTCCCAGCAGCTTGTTGGCTTCAGCATAGGCTTTCTTCACCTCTTTGAACTTGTTACCGAGGCCCATGCTGTGGGCCTGGAAGTGAAGGTTGGTGTACTGGCCCCCTGGGATCTCATTTTCATAAACATCTGCATTACCAGACTTCATTGTGGCGGTGCAGTCGAAGGGAGCGTACAGACCACGGGCCACTTCCCAGTACTCGCTGTAGTCAAACACTCTGTCCAGAGAAACACCTGTGTGACAGTGACAATACAGGTTTGTAACACTTCTCCTGTAATATAATAAGCCATATGACTTCAGACAGCTTATTAAAACAATATGATATATTATTATAAGACACCGATTTTCAATAAAGAATGACATTCCTTTGTTTCAATGTAAAATGCACACAAACATACAACTGATAAACATAATCGGTTTTAATCAGAGAGAGAGAAAAAAAAAACAAAAAACGATTCGAGTGTGAGTGTCTGCCCACTCCCATAAAGCACAGCAAATTTCATTATACTCATAACTACTTATATTTCTGTATCTTTTTGTATTGTCTTTTTTTCTGAATTTCTTGTTTGTTTGTTTTTATTTCAAATCAAAATTTGTAATATTAACTCAAAGCTGGCTGATTGGTTTTTTTTTTTTTAAATTTCAAGTGTCAAATTGAATGAAAAATCTTTTGGAACCAATGCAATATTAAATGTGGACAGGCACTGTTGAGCTCCATTACATGGCTCTCTGGGATGCTTGATTTTTAAATATTTTTAATTATATATCATTCTTATATTATACAATATATAATTAATTTATAATATGATAAATATTTTTGACCGTAAAAGTTATATGTCCAAAACAGTATAAGAAATCCTTCATAGCAGGGATAATGGTGCTGGTTCTCGTATTACATAGAAAACATAACCAATATTTCATGTCTGTTTATTTATTTGGTAAGTAGCCACATAATTGGCAGGAAAATGTAAACTATATAGTCAGCCAGACAGCGATGATCGCCCCATGCAGATCAGAGGTCTGTATTGAATGTACATTATCCTTTCTTTTAGACTAAGTGTAGGATGTACACAAGCAAAACAATGTTCAAAAATCATGCAAATTAAGTACAGGTCACAATTTTGGCTATATCAATTATTTAACCATAACTATGCCAAGATCATAATATGAATATCTTATTCACACAAGCTGTGACATAAAACGGCCTTTTCAAATCTGTTTAACAAGACACTGACTGCTCAGACTAATTTGTGAATCAAGTCATCTGTAAAGTTGTCATTTAAAACATAGGAAAGACAGAAATATATTAAATATGGAAATGGTTGAGCTGAAAGTATTAATTCAGTGCAATTAATAACCCTGTCCTTTCAGATGCATTTAAGTGGTAGTGTTAAAAGTTCTCTCTCTCTCTTTTGCTAGAAACATTTGACTGACTGATATTGCTGTCCTAATCTGACACATCTCAAAACACACCATCAATCCATCAATAAAGACCCTGCATAAAGTCAGACTGTAATAATCAATGTGGATTTAATTAAGCCTGATGCCACAATAATCATCTTTCCTGTCTTCAGGCGCCACACACACACACACACACACACATGCACTTCATAAGTGAGAAGCTCTCTGCTATTATAATGTTCCTACTGGGTTCGCATCACTCCAGTAGACAATAGTAACCAATCCATTAAGCAATGTCAATGTACATTGTGTGCTGAACTCTATCATTCTCTAATGTGTCACTACAGTAGATAAATGGCCCTAAATGCCCCCGTAATGACTGCGCATTTATGAACATATGAAGTATGTATTTATGTGTGCTTGCATGAGCTATAAATGACAGTGCAATATGGACCAGTTTTCTGATTGGTTGATTTTTTTTAGGTTTTTTTTTTTCCCGTATACAGAGCTTTGGGCCATCACAGAGACAAGTGTGATTTCCCAAGGCACCTATTTCAGTGATATCTGTCAAGTATTAGGGATATTTTATGCATGATATTCTAAGAAAAATGCTTACAGCAGATTTAAGACAAGGCTCTAAAACAAATCGTGGCATTCAACTTTCACAGCACTGCTGAACAGCCCCCCCTCCACACACACACACCAGCCTACGGTGGTGGCCTAGCCAAGCGTGGTTAATCTGGTCTGTTTTGATGGTTTTAGAGGGGTTTTGGGTACTTTATGACTGGGAGACCATCTGCCCAACCATCTAATAGAACACTGACTTGGATAAGGCTGCGAGTATGGAAGCCTGTTTCCACCTCAGAATAATCAAAAGTTAATTGTGAGATAAAGCTCAAAATTATGTCAGATTGTAAAACAAAGTTGGATAAAGTGATGATTAGAAAAATCACATTGTGAGATATAAAGTCACAATGCGAGATTCAAAATCACACTGTTATATATACCTATAATCTTATTATATTTAGGTTTATAGCAAGGGTTCAGATTAGGCAGTTAGTTGTGATGGGAAGGGTTAGGGTAAGGAGCTAGATAATAGTGAATTGTGTCAATAAATGCCCTGACAAAGATAGATGTACAAGAATGTGTGTGTGTCAGAGTGTGTGTGTTTGTGTGTGTAAGAGATGGAGAGAAAGAAAGAGAAAAACAGAAGACGGAAGACAAAGCAGAGCAATTTAACAGTGAACACAAAGGGCTTGCACAGGGATGAGATGTTTGATTGCGGAAGTGAGTCTGAATGTGTCTTTCCACTTAATCAAGAGATGGAGAGAAAAAGTGACAGATGGAATATGAATAGGGAAGTGTTAGTGGAAGCGGTGGGCTTGAAGACTGCATAGAAAAAACATGGAAATGGAAGAAAAATTAACTTACAGATGCAGAAGGAAAACAAACATGATATAGGGACAGATGAGTGTAGGCGGAAGAGAACGAGTGAAAACAGGAAATGAAGGGAAATATTAGAAGATGTGAATAAAAAAGCCTGAAGGGAGGGAAAATGGGAGAGGATATGTGTGCTACAAAGGAAAAGAGAAAAGAGGAGGAGAGAAAAGAAAAATACCAAAGATGGAGCTCAGCTAGAGCACACAAAGCAATGGCAGGGCAGCTAGTCAGAGCAATGCAGACAAAAACATACACTATAAAAAACATAAACTAAAAGAAAACAAATGAACAGAGAACGAAAAGAAGATGCATGTAAGAGGCTCTGACAAGCTTGGTACAATAAATGTGTGTGTGTGTGTGGGGTATTAATAACAAATGGCTCTAACAGCTCAGGCAGAGATACAGTGAGCTAAATCTTTACCTGTGCTAGCCTGCTACACTGGCAACTAAATTAACCAGGGCAATACACTAGAGAGAAAACCACTGACAGTAAGAGAGAGTGATGAGAGGGAAAAGGGGATCTTCAGGAAACTAGACGTCTACTGTGACCAATTACCTCAACAGATGCACCCATGAATAAAAAACTATGTACTTAACACACAAACACACATGCCCACGTGCTATATACTCAATTGGCTTTATGCACCGCTGCACTACTTCCTGAACTTCAGCCAGCTCCTTTGTTTCCTGTCAGCCATTATTGGCCAAACTGATTAATCCAGGTGTGTCAGATTATTGTTGTTGTGACGTATTCGTATTGAACCGTTTGGTACGAGACTTTCGATTCAGTTTTCGGTACGCATTTTTGAACCGAACGGTTCGTTGGACCATTTTTCCTCCCGACCAAAATTTCGTTATTTCAAATGTAGGCGCGTTGCACGTGGCAAGCACGCTCATAATGTAAGAGACGCTGGCGTGACCACAACATTTTCTAACATCAAATGGCAAATGTAATGTAAGCGGTACGAAACTGAGCTACTCGTTATTGTGTGGTTGACGGACCGTTTATCAGTTTACACCAATGCAGCATGAGCCGATCTTTATCAAGCAAGTTTCTTTTAAATCCGGAACACACCAAGCCGACGGTCGGCTGTCGGGCAGTTTTTGTGCATCGGCCAACTAAGTTTCCTCGGTGTGTTCCGCACGGTTCCGTGCTGTCGGCTGAAAATAGTCCTTGTCAGCTTTGTTTCGCCTGATTCGAAATGTTGAATCGGCGTCAGGCCGTCGCGGAAAGAGAGAACTCTGATTGGCTGTTCAGCTTAATGAAAGCATCAGCGCATGAGAATAAAAGCCAAACAGCAAGCAAAGAAGTCAAAACGGTAAAGATAGATAACACAGTCTCATCCCAAGAAGTCATATAACTGACGTCTTGGGACGTTTTTTGACCATACGTCAATAACCGCCGTTTTAGGGTACCCTTTAACGTCAGTTACATGACGATCCTGGGATGTCATACAACTGACGCTTTACCTTTAACATCAGTTAGGTGATGGGGTAGGTTTAGGGGTAGGTTTAGGTCTGGGGTAGGGTTAGGATCCGATAACGTCATCTAACCGAAGTAGGGTAAAAAAGGGTAACTTAAAATGGCGGGTAACCTAAAACGGCGGATGTTGACGTATGGTCATAAGACGTCCCAAGAAGTCAGTTATATGACTTCTTGGGATGAGACTGTGTTATCTGTCTTTACCGTTTTGAGATAGAAGGCTGTTCTTATGCTACGTCATCTTACCTGAGTGTTCCTTGGCAAATATTTCAATATTAACATGAGCGGAGGGGAAAAAAGAAAGCATTTAGCAGGACTGATATTCAAAATGGTAAGCACGCGCTGCTTTGCTTACGGTATGTGTATCTGCAGCCGGCAGCGTCGGTTTTCCGTTCTGAATGATGAATATAGACTAATATATCTGCAGAAATAGACAGTTGGCTCATTACATGCAGGTACAGAATGCACATTTTAGCTGACAGTCGGCTGTAGTTCTCTTGGTGTGTTCAAGTGCACTCTTTACCCTGACAAGAGTGGAGGAGAGGCGACAACACAGTCAGCTTTCATCAGCACTATTTCGTCGGTGTCGGCTTGGTGTGTTCCAGGCATTACTGTATATGCAAGCAGCACTCTTACTACATAGCCAAATCCAGTAAAAAAAACATTTGAATTCACCACTGAAGTAATAACATCGCTGCGAGATCTAGTGAGAAACATTCACATTTCTCTGTTATTAACAGATCAAACAGCGCTGACGTGGAAACCAGGAAGAAACATTGTGCCTCAAATGAACTATCCAGTGTCCACAGATAAGCAACATTCACCATGGATTTACTGTAGTAACACTAACTGTTACCATGGAGATTTGGCAGGAATAATAGGCTATAATGCTTTCAATGCTAACATCACGTCGTTTTATTTTAACATTATGAATACAATTGCTGCCAAATCTTAATCTGAACTAAAACAAACCTTTGTTTGTAACTACTACAATATTACATTTAATTTTGTCCAAAGAGCTGTTTTGTTTTATATGCTCCTAAGAATAGTCAAGTACAGCTCCATCATTGCTCAAAGTTAAAAATGTCATACTTTATGATGTTAGTTTTAATAAAAATATAATTAAAAAAATGAAATCAAGGAAATTTCTCTGCCATTTCCATTTCTTTCTTTTTGCTGTATCGGAAATGTACCGAACCGTATCGAACCGAACCGGCACAAGTGTATCGAATCGAACCGAACCGTGAATTTTGTGAACCGTTACACCCCTTATATATATATATATATATATATATATATATATATATATATGCTATATATATGCTATATAAATGCTGCTTCATATTTTGGTGGAAACTGATAAAGCCATTTCTAATGTTACAAAATACTTCTATTTGTAATCATTCAATTAGAATGATTTCAGAAGGATCAATTAAGACTGCTGCTGAAAAATCAGCTTTGCCATCACAGGAAAAAAAAATACATTTTTAAAATATATTTAAATAGAAACAATAATACTGTTTTTACTGTTTATACAATATTACATTTTTTAAACTTTGATAAGCATAAGAGACCACCCAGTCCAAACAGTGTCAGCTTCTGTGTCTTCAGCAAACACTCTATGTGAAATAATTTGTCCAGTTGGTGTTTGTCTGTCTTAGAACAGCATTTTGACTCTATTAGAGTCAGGAGTTTATCACCATTGTAAAACATGACAAAGCATTATATAGAATGGTGAGAAAACAGCAGTTCGAACCATGTGCTTCTCCCTGCCCTTGTTACATCACGGATGGGGATACACATGAGTTATGTGTTATTTGTATGGGAGTAGATCATGCTCAGTCAGTCCTCGAGGGGGCTGAATGTGAGCATTGTGAGCGGCTATTGTTAACCCTGCTTCCGTCGGGCGCTCTTTGATGAGGGCACTTTGGCATGCGTTCCTCACAGTTCTGGTCCTCCAGCTGCTGAGGCAGAGCGGCGACTCAGGTTGTGGAGTTTGCAGATGGATCTGGTAGAGGGGTTATAGACGGACCCATCCTTTTCTCTGCCCTCACCTGCCAGATCCAGTGTTTTATCTCAGGAATAAGAAACAAGGTTTGTGGTTTCTTTGGCCCAGATTGAAGCACCAGTAGCATCTATACAGCTCTGAGGAGTTTGGATGTTCTTAGTTTCGAGACGAGATATTGGTGCTGAAACACTGAAGAGAGGAGCTATCTCTCCCCTGAGTCAATATCAACCCTTAAATAACAGACGTTACCTACCAAGCCTTTAAGAGCCACTTCAGAGCTGGTGGGTAAAGCATACTTGGCAGCAGGTCAGGCCATGGCATGTTGCTGAGAAGAAAGCACAAACACCCATTCTCAGAAAGATTGGGGATCAGGGTGGCAATCGCAGCCCAAGCCTACGAAGGATACAATGGATATGAATAACATTATTATCTCCAAGAAGGGTTTGGCGAAGAAGCCCTGACACCAGTGGTGTCAGGCTTCTGAGGGCAGTCCTCTCCGGGGATACCTCATTATAAGGTGAAAATTTCCCCTCTGTGCTTTCTGGTGAGCCCATATCCCAGTGTCCGCCCGAAAACATTGCAGTGCTAGGATGCTCACCCCCTCTGAGGAGGGTCTCAGAGCAATCAATTTGGTTGTTCCCTGCCAGTTTGCTGCTTCAGGGGACCGAATTGGTTAAACAAATTCTAACACCAGAGGCTAGTCTCAAGAGAGCGGTTCCCTTAATACATTTTTTGGCATCGTGGAAATTACTGTCAAATATATCTCAATGGATCTTGCAAATGGTAGAAAAGGGTTACAGAATTCAGTTTGGGTCACGCCTGCCCAGGTTAAACAGGGTTCTACCCACAGTGGTAGGCCCCGAGCAGGCTCTGGTTATGGAGCAAGAGGTAAAGGCTCAGCTGGACCATGGGGGCTATAGAGCATTTTCATCCTTCCAGCAGGGAGTCCCGGTAGTACAGCTGGTACTTTATTGTTCCAAAAAAGGATAGGGGGTTGCGTTCGATCTTAGATCTGCTCCAACTGAATTGCTCTGTAAAGAAGCTCAAGTTCAAGATGCTTGCGCAAGTCATGTCAAAAATCAGGTCCAAGGACTGGTTTGTCAAGATAGCTCAATCAGAGAATATGGCGGTTCGGCATTGAGATGTTGTTCTTGCCCACATAATACAGTTGGGGCTAAGTCTCAATGCCAAGAAGAGTGTGCTCTCTCCAGCTCAGAGAACCACTTTTCTAGGTGTGCTATGGGATTCGACAACGATGCAGACATGTCTGTCTGCAGCTCATATCAAATCGATTCACTCAGCCTTAAAAGGGCTAAAGCTAGGCCAGTCACTAACTGTCAAACAGTTTCTAAGACTGTTAGGCCTCATGGCAGCTACATCCAACGTGATTATCTTTTGGCCTTCTTTACATTTGCATGATCAAGGTCACGTGGAGAGCACCAGCTGGGCCCAGTTAACTGCCCTGTTGGTACAGTGCTAGAGTTCCTGCAGGAGTTGTTCTCCTCAGGGTTATCCTCCACCACCTTAAAGGTATAGGTGGTGGGCATAGCTGCTTACCACACTCCATTCGGTTGTGCGTCTTTAGGTATCCTGCATGGCACCTTTTGACTGATACCTGCAGTATACACTACTAGAGCAGGGTTTCTCAAGGTCGGTCCTGGAGGTCGATGTCCTGCAGAGTTTAGCTCCAACCCTGATCAAACACACTTACCTGTGACTTTCTAGTGATCCTGAAGACCTTGATTAGCTTGCTCAGGTGTGTTTGATCAGAGCTAAACTTTGCAGGACAGTGGCCCTCCAGGACCGAGTTTGAGAAACTGCCTGGGATTTGGCCATTGTATTGGAAGGCCTTTCTATGGCTCCCTTTGAGCCTACTGAAGAGGTTTCAGAAAAGTTACTCCCTTTCAGGCAGTGTTCCTTCTTGCCATCTCATCTCTCAGAAGAATCGGACACTGCAAGCCCTGTCGGTAGCTCCTTTGTGCCTGGAATTTGTACCTGGTATGGTGAAGGCCTTTCTCCACCCTAGACCAGGTTATTTCTCTATGGTTCACATGGTCCCCGCCTAATGTTGCAGGGCCTATTGTTCTGTAGGCCTTCTGTCCTCCGACGTCAGATCAAGAGCTTAATCAGCTTTGCCTTGACCAAGATCCAGCCAGAAAATGGAAATTTGCACAGCACTTTATGCTAAATTTCTTCGGACAAGGCAACAATGAGGAAATTGGACAGAATATTTGTGCAAATATTTTTGTGTCTATAGAAATCCACCATTTTTTTTCTCAATGTCAAAAATAGAATTTTCTCTTATTATGCTCTTAATTTATTTCCCTAATCTTTCTCTTTTTTCATCTTTCACCCACCAGGTTAAAGTTGGTATCTGAATTGGTATCTCAGCGTTTACAGAGAGACATTGACAGATTGCTGTGTATGATGTGGTTACATGAAAGATCGTCCAAGAACATAAGATTGGACTCTCGAGAATTTTAAACCAAAGTGCAGCGACAATTACCTAACCACTCTGCCTCTAAGGAACCGTACTGGGGGGACAGACGAGGCGAAGAGGGAGAGAGAAAGAATGGGCAGAGAAGGTATGACTTAACTTTGACAGTAATGAAGTGGAGGAAGGAGAAATGTGTAAGTGCAGTTAAAAACAAAATGGAGGAAAGGGAGGGAAAGATTCTCTACCTCTCTTTTTTTTTTGCTGTCATTGGTCTTTGTCCAGTGTCTGTCAACACATTCCTTTTGTTTAACACACCACTCAGAACACGGCAATTATCACACTTACACAGAGAGTAAAGCACACATACACTGCAGCACACTAACTGCTAACTGTATAAAAGTACAAATGTATTGATATTTGACGACAGGCCCTGCTGAGTCCCTTGATTAATGAGCTCAGTGACTTGACTAATTAGACATCATTTATCAATTGAGCCTGACTGTCACTTGGGCTGAATTAACTGACCATGGGCAGCCTGTTGAATGAAAACTGCACATGTACTGACCTAGGCCAAAAACGCAATCTATGAAAACGTAAATGTTTTACTTAATGTTTGTTCTCACTTGAACTGACATGCTCAGCACTATTCAATATTTTCAACATTGCTGTGCAATGACAGTAGTTTAACAAAACTACAATGTTAAGTTAAAGTTATTATTGCTGTATATATATATATATATATATTTATTTATTTATTTATTTTTTCGAAATATATATATTTCGTTTTCGAAATATATTTCGTAATATATTTCGCATATTCTATAATTCCTTTTTAATATAAATTCAGTTATTTTGAGCTTTCTATTCATTCAGAATTCTGATATATATCAAGTTTACACAAATTTTAAATTTGTGTACACACATTTTAAATATTACAAAAGAAAGCTGTGATAATATTACTAAATATAACTGTTTTCACTGTATTCTTGATCATAATAGACTTCTTTCAAAAATATGAAAAATAGCCTTAACAACCCCAAACTTTTGAATGGCAGAGAGACATGGCAAAGAGAATATAGACTCAATTTGTGTTTCAGTGAATTGTTCATTCCAGCGTGTGTGTTTCGCTTTAAAGGTGCCCTATAATGTGAAATTGAATTTATGTTGGCATAGTTAAATAACAAGAGTTCGGTACATGGACATGACATACAGTGAGTCTCAAACATCATTGTTTTCTCCTTCTTACTTAAATCTCGTTTTTGAAAAACACCCCTGAAAAACAGGCGAATCTCCACATAATACCGACTCTGACGTAAAAGTCGGGATCATTAATATGTATGACTCCAAACATTTGCATATGCCAGCCCATGTTCAGTGATAGACGAGACGGAGCTGCGCAGCCGAAGCATGGCCGTTGATCAGTGTTCGGATGTACACATGAATACAAAAGTATATTTTAGTTCCTTCGTCCGAGCCTCTGAAGAAACAATGGATTAATTTTATTTTCTCTGGAAATTTCAAACATTTCACCGACGACTTGTTTCCTCAACTTGCTAAGAGCTGGCCTTGGATCGAGCTGATGTGTTGTTGTTCAAGTTCAGATGGGTAATCTTTCATTTTAAAATCGTTCAATACTGTTTTTGCATCAGTAAGTCCGGCCAGTGATTAAAAATCAAGTTCACATCGTTTCTTTTAGTAGGATGAAAAAAAAAATCTTATTTAAATTGTGAATTATATACAGAAAGAAAGCGATCAAAGAACAATCACAGCGCGAGTTTATCTGGACACTTGCCAAACTCGTTATGAATTCAATGACGCTGCAATGACACTGCACAACGAAACTCTAACGTTAACTTTACATCATTGTGTCTGCTGCATTAGAGAGAGAGACTGCATTGCAATGATAAAATCTTCATTCTCGCGATCTACACACTCACTGTCCTTTGCTTTCTCAATCACAGAAACACTTTATGTGATGGGAATAGATCTAAATACTTCAAAAACATATCACGATTCGTTAATCTCGATAGCTGTAATAGTAAAAACCTATAATAGCTGTAGTAAAATTATTCGAGAGAGTTTCACATGTAATAGGCTACATACTGTAGCTATTTCATATGCAAGCATGTCAGCCAATCACAGCAGAGGCCGGTTACACACAGCAGACACGCCCCTTCAAACCGGGTGTTCAAAGCAGAGGCTAAAATCAGGCTAGGAAAAATGCCTTTTATTTCTAAATTATGACTATTTTTGATCTAAAAAACATACTACTATTATAAGGGCAACCCAGGAAACATTATAAAATAATTTAAAAAACCATTATAGGGCACCTTTAAATCACGAGGTCTATCATATTCCGAAGAGCGCAAGCCCTGCGCTCTATGGCCAAATGATACGCAAACTACGTTTCTCCACTGGATAAATCAAACACACAACTCTCTAGTAAAATTCTTTATGCATGAGGATTGCAAACAAGGTAAATCAAGTCGCACAGTGAACATGTGAGTCCGTTAAATCGATGCACAAACAAACAATGTATGTGTGTTCGCGACACACTAATCACACACATTTATCACTTTATTTGACAGAAAGAAAAACAGGAGGTGATAGAAGACAAGAGAAGGGAACCTGATCAGGAAAGGGCCTCAAGCCAGAACTCAGGAAGTGCTGTGATGCAATAGTCAAGAACACTGCCTACTAGCCTAAGGCTATGACATGTTCTTAGAATTTGAATTGTTATTAAAGTTCTCCATAGAGATCTAGCTAGAGTTCAATCTGATCAAGTGAATTTTCTGCACTGACCAAACGAATTGATAAATAACTGATAATGGAGCTTGTGATAATTGTTTGTTTGTGAAATTTAGTTGACCGCACCTTTGTACGCTTATTGTCTACTCACCAGTATCAAGTTTGGTTCCTCTGGTGCAGGCTACGATGGCACCCATGCTCGGTTGAGAGGTCATGCCAGCCATTGAGTCAACTGCTACATCCACTATATCTGCGCCTGCTTGTGCACAGGCTAACATTGCCGCGACTCCTGCACCTGCCGTATCGTGAGTATGAATGTGGATGGGGATGTCCGGGAAACGGTCCCGCAATGCTCCAATCAATAAACGGCTGGCTTCAGGCTTCAGCAGGCCAGCCATGTCCTGGGAAGAAAAGAGAGAAGAGCTGCTTTCAACAACTTAAGCGAACACCAAATAAAAGAAAATCAGATTATAATAATCACTGTATCATTACAGAAGATAAACAAAGCAATGTAGAGAAGTAACAGAAATAACAGCGCTAGAATGAGAATCATTGTCTTTAGTCATTATCCTTGATTAACTGCCAAAACATGCTATTTCCTAAATTCTGACACACAAAACAGTGGTTATATTGGCAAATCCTTCACCTCTGTCAGGACAATACTGTAGTTCATGTACTCGTGATCTACCTTGATAGCCAGTATGTGTGTTCCAGCCTTAACTAGCTCATTGGCAAGCTTCAGATAGTACTCCAGTGAGTATTTCTGTCTCATAGGGTCAGACACGTCTCCCGTGTAAGAAATGGCCGCCTCCACCACACCTCCAGCCGCCCCTGCAGCTTCCATCCCCAAAAGCATGTTGGGAATATAATTCAGGGAGTCAAAAACACGGAAGATATCCATTCCGTTCTCTTTGGCTACCTCACAGAATCTAGAGAAAGGGAGAGAGAGAGATCATCAATGGAAATATGGTTTTGAGCTCTGCACTACTCATTCAAACCTGCCATTTATGGTTTATGAGAGTAAAAAGAGACATTTGTGTGAATGCACATTCAAGTCAAGCCACTGAAATCCGACGTTTTGCTGCCTGCCAGAGTACTTTCCAACAGATACAATCAGTATGTTGTGGAATATTATGGAATGAGGACATTCTAAGATGAAAACCATTGCTATGATACTAAGGGGGTTGTGGGTGGTTGCAAGAGCATTGCCATGTGGTTGCTAAGATTTTCTGAGTGGAGTTAACATGATTCTATGCAGTTGCTAAAAAGTTTTGCATGTTTTTAGTTTGTTGCTATGAGGTTGCTAAGGAGTTCGGAGTGAAGTTCAGGGTGTTTCTATGTGGTTGTTAAAACGTTTTGAGTTGTATGGTGTAATGCGGTTATTGGGGTGCTCTAAGTGGTTTTATGTTTTATTGGTGTTGCTATGCAGTTGCTAAACTGCTAAACGTTTTAAGTGTGTTGCAATAGAGTTGCAATAGGTTGCTAAAGAGTTTAACGCAAATTTTTGCATGGTGGTGGTTCAGAGGAGATTCCCCCCTTTCATGTAAAGCCCTTTGAGTACCCAGAAAAGCACTATATAATGTAACAAATTATTATTATTATGTTGCTATGCACTAAAGAGAAAGAAGTCAAGTGAAACCACTCCCAGGCAGGCCTCATATGTCAAATTCAAATATATATTCGAATAAAATCTGATATTCGAGGGTGAAAATGAATATTCGAATGCGGGGGAAAAAAAAAACGCGCCCACAGTAGCAGAGTGGGCACTGCGAGTGGGTGCGCTGCCTGAGGGAACATTACTATAGGCTGACTAAATAGATACTGCATGAATAAGGTAGGTTAGATAAAGCAGTTTCATGCACTGGAGGCTTCCACTTATTTGATTATTTACCATGTCATGTCAAGGAAAAGTTTTATTAACTGACCACGGGCAGCCTGTTGAATGAAAACTGCACATGTACTGACCTAGGCCAAAAACACAATATATGTGTGTTTTTGACAAAAAGTGCAACCACGGTACCCACACAGTATATAAGGAAATAGCACTACAACTGTGTTTACGGCTGAAACGGCATCAACTCTAACTCTCAATGCATGCACTGCCCCTCTATTGTGTGTTGTTCATGTTGTGCCTACAAATGTAATCACCTAAATTGTGTAGACAAGCCAAAAGCCCTCTCGAGGAAAACAGCTTAATAAACATGCTAAATAAAATCTTAATAAACATTTAAATATGCAGAAAGGTTTCTGTGAGGGAAGGATTAGGAGTAAGGGCCGGATTAAGAATTCAGAGGCCCCTGGGCACAATGTCTTGTAGTCTTGTCTTGCCCCCCCTTTAGGCAGGCCAAATGTAGGACATTTTAAGTCCAAGGACATTTCAATTTGGCATGAACTGTTTTATTGACTTAAAAGGAACTTTGTTGTACTATGCTGGAGTAAAGTTCATAAATGATCTGTGTTTCCCATAGGATTTTGCAAAACTATGTTGGGTGGTCCTCTGTGCCTCTAAGGGGGTTTGGAGGCATGCACCCCCGTAAGAAAATATTATACATTTTAAGGTTAACAGCTCAATCTGGTGCACTCTGAGAACTCAAAATTAAAGGACAAGTTCGGTCTTTTACAATTAAAGCCCTGTTTTAAGATCGACCCTGATGAAATAGAATAGTTAAGATTGTTTTTGAGACAAATGCTCCTGTCACGAGAATTTTTAAATTCTGTATTAGTACCCCCCCCCACCTTTATAATGAAAGCATAGGTGCACTCGAACAATCATTCATAAAAATGCATAAAACTTTAGTTTACAAAGACGTGAAACTCACCGAGTGGTCTGGGGTGTTCACTGATATGCCCACACAAAAATCGCTGCAAAAGATGCTTTCCAACAGGTTTTATCGTAGTTTATGTCCAAGTCCATGTTACTTCCTATTTTCGGTTGAAGTCCACAATAGTCAATTGTCGAGTTCACATGCGCGATCATTGGTAACTAGATAACTAAGGATCGCGCATGTGAACTCGACAATTGACTATTGTGGACTTCAACCGAAAATAGGAAGTAACATGGACTTGGACATAAACTACGATAAAACCTGTTGGAAAGCATCTTTTGCAGCGATTTTTGTGTGGGCATATCAGTGAACACCCCAGACCACTCGGTGAGTTTCACGTCTTTGTAAACTAAAGTTTTATGCATTTTTATGAATGATTGTTCGAGTGCACCTATGCTTTCATTATAAAGGTGGGGGGGGGTACTAATACAGAATTTAAAAATTCTCGTGACAGGAGCATTTGTCTCAAAAACAATCTTAACTATTCTATTTCATCAGGGACGATCTTAAAACAGGGCTTTAATTGTAAAAGACCGAACTTGTCCTTTAAGAGGTTCAACCCATGAACTGTACACATTGAACAAAGAAAAAGCATTGACTTGTACCTGGACATTAAAGAGGGCTCAAACATATTTTTAGTTATGATACATAAACCTTATGTAGTCCCGCCCCTTTTCAGCGTTGCGCTCGTTGTCTTTTGACTTCCGGTCTGTATTTCCACAGCGATCTTGCATAGGTATGAATGAACTGCTCGTAAAAAAATTCCCGTTCGACATTTGTTAAGACATCTGCTTTAGAATGCAATTGATAAACATTACAATGCTCATGATAACTTTTGTTAACTCTACAATAAGTAAATCCACTTCACCAGCTAACAGCGATGCCATAGAAATATACAGAACCGGATGTTCAAAGACAATATTCTAAAGATGACGGCGCCCACGTTTCTCTGGTGCATAAGGTCTATAGAGTCTCAGGCTACATTACATTATCACCGGTGTTTTAGAATGCCAAACAATTATTATAATAATGAGTTATATAATTATTCCTATGACGTAAAATCCATATAGACCTAGCCTATAAATGTAGGGTAACACTTTATTTGAAGGGGTGTGCATAAGACTGACATGACACCGTCATAAACATGACATAACACCTGTCATGAACATGAAGTAGTCTTTATGAATGTTTATGACTGTTGTCATTAAGTGTCATTCGGTAAATTATGACACTTCTAATGCAAAGTTGACATTGTTTAAATTGTCTTTATTATGACAACTTGACATTAACACAGACAAAAAATGTCTTGATTATGACAACTTGACATTAACACAGACAGAAATGTCTTTGTCATGACAACTTGACATTAACCAAGAAATCATAACCTGCCAACCTGACATCTTTATAACTAGTCCAACGTGTTCCACTTTACTTGAGGTAAGGGGAAATATTAATGACACTGTTGTTTGGCAGCATTTGACAGTGTAATAACCCTTAATGACATCTTTATAACTAGTACAATGTGTTCCACTTTACTTGAGGACAAGTAAAATATTCATGACAGAGTTATGGTGTCATGACGCCCAAAGTCAAAACCAAACACATATGACAGGGTAATGTAATGTTAACGCGAAGCTAAATAACTTCTTTAAGTTTGATAATTAGACATGTTATGACATAGTTGTGACAGGTTATGATTTCTTGGTTAATGTCAAGTTGTCATAACAAAGACATTTCTGTCTGTGTTAATGTCAAGTTGTCATAATCAAGACATTTCTGTCTGTGTTAATGTCAAGTTGTCATAACAAAGACAATTTAAACAATGTCAACTTTGCATTAGAAGTGTCATAATTTACCAAATGACACTTAATGACAAAAGTCATAAACATTCATAAAGACTCCTTCATGTTCATGACAGGTGTTATGTCATGTTTATGACAGTGTCATGTCAGTCTTATGGACACCCCTTCAAATAAAGTGTTACCAAATGTAGCCTAAAATAATTTTGCATTAAATTATACAGTATAGGAAAATTACATTATTTTTGTCCTAATTTCTTCAATTGCCAGAAATAAACCCTTGAGCTTTCATTTTGGAGAAAACACCAGATCACCATTCTGATCGTGCAAAATGCGCACTTTTCTTTAAATCATGCAGCCCAAACAGACTTAATTAAAGTATTTTGCTGTTTTATAAGGGCACAAAGCCATATCACAGTTTCAGTTTGAATTTGTTGGCAAAAATATAACACTAGACAGTCGAGACCTTTATTTTAGGCAACCGTGGGCAAAAGCTTCTCCATCTTCCCACCGATTTCAAATTACAGAGCGTCAAGCGACATGACCGCTCACTCTCGCTCATTGCGCAGGAAGCTACGGACACAGTTTTTGACGCGCTTTAACATTATATTTTGATCGAATGGGTTGCAAAAATCTGCTTATAATGTAATCTAACATAATATTTGACGGTGCCCAGGGCCCCTTAGGTGTCCTGTGCCCCTGGGCAAGTGACCAGTTGCCCTAATGGTTAATCTGACCCTGTTAGAAGTAGAGGATAGAAAATAACATTAGCCAATGTGTGTGTGATCTCACTTGAACACAGCATTATCAGGGTAGTTTGTGTATCCCACAGCATTGGCTCCACGTAGTAGCATCTGAAATGGGACGTTGGGAATCAGAGCTCTGAGCTCCTGGAGTCTCTTCCATGGACACTCCCACAGAAAACGCATCGCAACATCAAATGTAGCTCCTAGAGACAGGAAGAGAGATTTTAAGGTCTTGCCAAAGACTGAAGTGATATCAAAGGATGAATTGATCCTCTGTAATCTAACCCACACACAGAGAGCTGAGAAACATCTAAAAATCATTGTAATACACAGACAATAAGCTTAGTGAACCAGAACATGAACATTCAATAACTGCTAATATGAAATAGAGTAATTATTTAATGAATTCACCAAATCTGTGTGAATATATGTGCATTAAGAAATGACTGTGAATGTGTCACGTGCCTCCCCAGTTCTCCAAGCTGAAGAGGTTATTGAAGTTGTGGCTCACAAAGGGAGCAATCTTCTTGAGGTCATGTGTCCTGACGCGAGTTGCCAGCAGAGACTGGTGGGCGTCTCTGAAAGTGGTGTCCATCAGTAGAAGACCCTGATGCTGCCGAATTGCCCGTGCAAAACCCTCTGGACCCTCTTTCAACAGGACTTCACGGAAGCCCGTGGGTGGCTCACCTAGGAAAAAACAAAAACAAAGTGATTTGTGTACACAGCACACATATAAAGCCAGCTAATCAACTCAAAACACCTTGACACAAGTAGGGGACTATTAGGGATTTACAATATTTGCAAAAAGTATGATCTCAATATTTTCTGATTTTGTTGATAAAGTTGATAAGTTCAAATAGTGTATTTTTTTTTTAAATTAAGAAATTAAATTTTACATTAAATATGAAACTAAAACCACAAGTAAGTGAAGCTAATTCACTTAATTTGTGAGTCATTGAGGCATTCACTTAACCGAGGAAAGAAGCACGGGTCATTACTGACTCAATTATTCATTCACCTAATTATTAGGGGAAACATTAGTAGGGGAAACAGAGCAAAAACAGACTTGTGTCTAAAATGTAGCTCACAATATTAACTTTTATAACAATATGATATGATAAAAACTCCTTCAGGGGAATTTTTTGCCCCTCATGTTTTAAATTCTGGAGGCATTCACACTGCTTTCTGATAAGTTAAAACACTGAATGTGTGCATTCTTAAAGAGTCTTTTTGTTTGTTTCTGCAAAGGGAGTGACATAGCTACTTGATGATGTCAACTCACACTTAATTAAAAAAACAATTAAGAAGTGTCATAGATACATATCACACATCCAAGGGACTGTATCTACTATTTATCTACTATTTACAATTGACTGATGTTGCAGTAGTCTGACTGCTTCTCATTGTGGGCCTGTCAAACAGCTTTGAAACAGGTGATCAACTGAATGAGTGCTACTGACTCTTCGCACTGATTCCCTGTCATGCAGCATTTCATTTGGCATCCGATCAAAGAAAATACGAAATAAGAACAGCAATGGCACTTGAATATTTGCTAAGGAGAACAGGAAGTAAAAGTTGTTCTGAGCAGCTAACACCAAACCACGTTTCTCTGCTAAACCTTTTACATATGTGCATTGATTTCTGCCTGGAGCTCATGGGAAAGCTACGAGAACCCACCAACCTCAGACTCCAGGACACTCCTAGTATACATAGGTCTCAGTTTAAGGCAGTTTAAGGGGCCATTAACCCAGGAGGCAGGGGGTGGTGGCACCACTAACTTTCATTACAACTAAAGTTGAACTAGGGGTGGGCGAAATGACCAAAATTCTATATCACAATATGAGTATTTTTATTTTACGATAAAGATATACATCAAGATATACTTATTGTTTGCTACAAATAAGGTTTTTATGATATAAACATACACTGCATATATATATATATATATATATATATATATATATATAACCTTATTATTTATATCATAAAAACCTTATTAAAACCTTATTTTATGATAATAACCTTATTATTATTATCATAAAAACCTTATTATTTATATTTTCTAATATAAATAATTACAACATTTTTCATTTTAATTCTTATAAAAATATTAGAACAAAGACACTAATTACAAGCATAGTAAAAAGTAAAAAAAAAACAAATGAAACAGATCTACCTGAAAACTTTCAATCACTAAATAAGAAATAAATAAATTGTATAATGTGATGTGTCTCTGAGACAGAATTCAACAACAATATTAGCAAAAGGAGCTCTTTTTTACTACTTATTGCACTTAAATGGTTTAAAAATCACTTCTTTTTATACCACAGTGCTTAAAAAACATGCAACTGATAAGCTTTCGTGATGGCGTAGCACGGTAATGTCACGTGAGCCCGTAACTGCGAGAGACAATCTCTACCAGTTGACACAATTTCTGCCATTTAATTGTATCTACCGGACCGGTATGCTATACATCACCCTAAACCGAACATACTGACTCTCTCTATTGATGCAAATGAGGCAAACACCTAAAAATTATATACAAAACAGGTGGGCAGCTAGCTTATTCAAGCACAAATAAAAGTAAATCATGCTGTCCAATGAGAGAAGGAGTGTGAGATAAAAAAAAAAAAAAAAAGACGGGGGAGACCGTTGATAGAAATGCAGTTAGTAAGACATTGATGCATAGATTTGCATATTTCAAGGCATAAATACACCCACATGTGAGTTTAAATGTATGTAACTCTGTGGGAATTTCTCTGTATGGAATGCTGGCGGGCATATGAAAGGAAAGATGAAGGCCAAAGCCTATTTATCGCTTATTGTGTGTCTGGTACACACATGCAACACACACAATGCTGAGGAGCATCTCATGAGGCTTGGGATACACCTACCACAGATGTGACCTACTTACACAGACACATACATTTTTTATCCCATGAAAGACCTCTTCCATACACACACCTACGTGCACGGTACATATTTGGTCCAAATGTGTAGGGGGACAATTTTGTACACAAACTAAGACCAGTTCCACTGAGAACAGGAAGAAAGTGGGAAGACTTTTTTGGGGGATACACATACATACAGTCTATATATACACACACACACAATCCATCAGGGGTCCTTTGGGATTTTTTTTTTTCTCAACACATCATGTTCAAAAAACAAGAATAAAGGTAAGCCAATGAGAATACGAGAAAAGTGGCTAAATTAATTGCACACACATATGCATACACATACCTATCCCTCAGGGATCTCTCTCTCTCCCCCTCTCTCTTTCAAGCACACACACACACACACAAGCAGAGGGAGCATGGTATGTGGCTCACACACCTAAACCCCTGTAATGAGATTTCTAATGTGACCGGATCCCTCTTTCATTTGGCAGAGTGAAGGAGAGAAGGGAAGGATTAAAGCTGCATTATCACACTCTAGTCCATCCACAGAGAGAAAGAAAGAAAGAGAGAGAGAGGAGGGTGCCAATGTTTAGGGCTGCTATAAACATGAGTATGAATTCCACAAACATCTGTTGTGGTCCACTTTTGATGTGGAAAGTGTGTTTGTGATACATGTGTTTAAATTTGGGGAGCAAACTATCTGCGAGTTGGGGAGTAGCTCAACTATGCTACAAAATTAAAGGGGTCTTTCACATAAAAACTAAAATTATTACCAGTTACACTTTATTTTGATGGTCCTCTATAGACATTCTGTTATCTACAGGTAATGTGGCACATACATATCAAGTAGGCTTGCTGTGATAGTCTGTGTTACTGATGTTAAGCAGTGTTTAGCCGCAAAACCGTTTACATCACTTGCCCACCCCACCGTTAGATTTTTCATAGTAATAAAATCAATTAGTTCAGTTAGAGAACAGACACTACAATTAAAAATTGAACGAGTCTCCTCAATTCAGCATGTGCTGATCCTGCCGAACGAGAGTCGCAATGATTTAATTCATCACTGGACAAGAGTGAGGTGAGCTGACAGACAAGACGATGGCGAAAGATTTGGTTCTAAAATCTAAATGTAAAAGCGCCTATTTGGCAATATTTTGGTCTTAAACCCAATGCTAAAGGGAACCTGCAAACATAAATGAGGCAATCTGTTAACTTTGCCTGATGAAGGTGGCAGCAACCGGAGGTTACACCTCTAATTTACACACACACACCTTCACGGTGTATGCAGTGCCTAATCGTGTTGTTTATAAAGCCGTCTTATTTGCTTTATTAGTAAACGTTCTAGGTTTATTATAAACAAGTAAGCCATTGAACTGTTTGTTTTGTCGAAATTATGCTAATTTGAAAGCGAAAGTAATGTGCTCAGCTGCACGGACATTTCAGCCCGTTCTCATCCTTTAGCGTCTCATAAAACGCTATATGACAAAACGGCGCTATACTATGCACATGGCACCCTTTATCGTTAATATAACACGCGAACCCAAGACGTAATAAATCCTTTAGCGTGAATATGACACGCAGACCCTACCCCACACCTAAACTTAGCCCTCACAGCACGTGTTATATTAACGATAACGGGTGCCATGTGCGTAGTATAGCGCTGTTTTGTCACCTAACGTTCTATGAGACGCTAAAGGATGAGAATGCGTTGGACATTTATAATAGTGCGTGTTCACTGGTACGGAATGAGTCAGCGTTTTCAGTTCATTCCTGACTTCCTTAGCACAACTTCCACAGGAATCAAACTGAAAAAGCTTGCTCTGCTCCGCGTCAGTGGACACGCGCCATAAGTGACAATACCGGTATCGTCACTCGTCACATGTCGATTAACTGGTGGGAAAATTTCCTCCCGTCACACATCCCTGAAGTCGACTGACTCTCATTAGAGTATCAGTTAAACACTATACGTTAAAGAATTATAATGTTATGTTAATGTAGTTATAAGTCATTTATAAGTTATTAGTTAATCATAAACTAATTATTTACAAAACATGACTCTAAGTTCATAATGATTAATAAGTGGCGTTCTTACAAATGTGATGCAAGTTATCTTAAAAATGAGTAATTCAAAATAAACAGGTTGCTAGTAAGATGATTAATAATAGGTTATTAGCTGTTATATTATTAATCACATAAATCATGAACAAATGATGAACAAACAATTAAAAATGTATATATTTTTAAGAGGTGTAATTTATTTACTATATTAACAGGGTATCTGCACAATTTTTAACAACAAATGTAATGACTTTTAAGACCTCTGTAAGACCTTCAAGAATAAAAATGAAGACCATTGCCATGGCATATATACATATATAAACTACACTCTCGGCTGTTCAGGTTAACAAAACACATTAGTATTTGAGCAACAGTGCAAATAGTCTGTGCATATTTAGCAAGATAAAGTGCATGTCAGACAACTGCCTTCTCAATACCACAACATCAACACTGCTGTAAATAACGTACAAACAGTGTGTAAACAAATCAAATTGCAAATGACAAATTAAACATCTTTGTTGGACGTATAGGAGTGATGTCGGCTAAGCGTGTGCAAAACCCACAGCATTTCGCCTTCAGTGTAGTGGTTGGGGAGAATGTACCGAATGCATTACTTGTACTGCACCCCGAAGACACCAACTTGGGTGTAGCGTTAAGCCTTTGAAGTAGATACCAATGCTGCAAACATCTGAATGGGGACAGTTGTTGCCTGACTGTCGGCATAGCGCTTGTGCTTCTCCCCTTTCATACTGTATGTGCGTCAAGGGCTTTACAGCCCATTGTTCCCAATTTCATGGTGTTTTTGCAAGTCTGCACCTTCGTATTCCGTCGTTTTTTATATATTTCTCATAATCGTGCCAGTTATCATTAAACCTGCACTTCCCCGTCTTGGCTCGCGTCTGCCACCCTGAAACACTTCTTCATCTGTTTCTATGACAGGCCCATGGGGAAAACACTGTCCCCTAAATGGTGTGCGATGCCTGCTGTGCTATAGGCACATGCTACTTTTTACTGTCCTTAGACAGGGATGTGTGCTGGTGAAATAACGTCAGCATTGGAAATAGTTCCCCAGGACATATCTTTCTTTCATTCCGCCCAGATGAAATTTAATGCCACTCTACGAAAATTAGCGAAATTGAATACATTTGGCAGTTTTTCTCAGTCGCTGTAAATCATTATGTACATCTGCACAACATTTAGTCATTTGTGCAGATCACAGTAGCAGTTTCTCATTCCTTCCAACAAATTGCAAATTCTTTTGGACATGCATCAATTGCTTTCAACCAACTCTCTACTGTTTTATAACATTATCATTTGCTTATGTGATGTCAGTCAAAATTAACTACATGCTGAATAGTCATTCCATATAAAACTAATAGTCCTGTTCATCGCTTGAGTCATCACATACAAAAATGTTAAACTAGTTGTCAAAATCTGTCAAGCAAATTTGACATTTTTTTTTTTTTTGTAAATAAGGGTGTATTTTTTTTCTTTTGCACAATGCTGTGAACAAATTAGAATTGTAAAGAGCATATGCAGTAATGTGAAATACATATTCAGTGTCTTGTACTCAGTTACCTCACTAAATACAGTAATGTGTAACTTTACTGTAGTTGTGAAATGGCTGTGCAAATAGTAGTGCTGTCTTGAGCATTTTCAGGTAGTGTCACCAAGTTTTTAATGATCCGTGGAGACCCTGATTAAGTAAGTCAGTGTGTGTGTGTCTCATACCCAAAGAAACAGAAAGAACAACTGGATCAACAGATGAGGATTTGGCTTTAACTGGAATAGGAGTCATGGGTCCATTTACCATGATGTGACCTGTGGAGATATACAGCAGATGTTTATACACAAATCCACTCTCACACATTTTAGACCATCACAGGGGCAACACAATGATAAATGCACACACACACACACATAAACACACACACACTGACCCAGATAGCGCAGGAGTTTCTGGGCTCTATTCTGTGAAGGTTTTAGGTTGAAAAGTTCCTGGTTCTCATCAATAAACTGCGTGTCAACTGTGCCATACAGGAACTGGCTATTGCTCAATACATTCTGCAGGAACGGGATATTAGTCTGAAAGAGAAAAAGGAGATTAAGATTATCAGCTGATAGTCAAAACACATGCATTTATTCAATATACACTCACCTAAAGGATTATTAGGAACACTATACTAATACTGTTTTGACCCCCTTTCGTCTATACAGCCACCATATGAATAAGTCAATAAGGCCCAAACATTACCAACTGAGAGCAACCAACAAATTCCTGAAATAACATGCTTTATCCATTTGCAAAATGAGACCAGATGACACTGAATATCCACTATCAAATCATATGTAAATACAAATAAACAATAGAAGAGTAAGTTCCAGGAAATTCCAACAATTAACAAATATATATTTCATTTTGGGGGAGAAATGCTTGCATGTGCAAAGTTGGCTATTGTTATGGAACTGGTAAGATGTTGAATGTATGAATGCTTTTAGAGTGCAATTATGTGGCTGCAATGGTGTTTCTATACAGTCATTAAGGTGTTCCGAGTGGTTTTAGAAAGTCTTTATGTGGTTGTTAGAGTGTTGTTGTACAGTCGCTAAGATGTGCTGACTGGTTTTAGAGCAGGGATAGATAATTCCGGTCCTGGAGATTTTAGCGCCATCCCTTATAAATCATTACCTGACTTTCATTTTTAAGTAATCTTCAAGAACTTTGGTTAGATTATGAGTTGTGTGTTAAGGCCCGTACACACTGAGACGAATATCAGCGTGCGTTATTCGTCAGCGTTTTCAACGCGTTTTTTGTGTTCACACCCAAGCGATTTTCACTGACGATGAGCCGAGTGAACATGCAAATTCATTCCCTGACATTAGATGGCGCCAATTTGCTGCAATACCACAGAGCAATAACAGTTCCATAACAGTTCTTTTCTCAAGATGTTTGTAGTCCCTGTCGCGTTTGTCATACAGTTCTTTATGTTCTAACACCAACGAGAACAGCAGCTCTGCATTCATCTTGCCTTGCATCTTCCTCGTCTTATTTCTTCCTGGCTGTGAAGACGGCGATGCGTATATCTTCTTCACCGTTGCATATGTGTGCTCAGCAAACGGTTTTGTGTTTGAGCGCCCCCAAGTTGTGTTTTACTGTAACTTCAGACGCTTCAAACATGTGAGCAAAAGCACCAATCTCATTGGTCAGATAGTTTTTGACGCGGCACGTCAAACTAAAAAAAAAAAAAAAAACGAACCCGAGGCGTCATTTTTTTTTTTAAATGACTCTTTTACGTGTCGGTGTGAACACTCACATTGGTGCCCATTGTTTAGTCACAAGGCGTTAAAAGTTGGCGAATAACGCATGCAAAATTAGTCCTGGTGTGAACAGGCCTTTAAGTGTGTTTGATGGTACTAAACTGCATAAATGTGGTTGTGCAGTTACTAGGGTGTTGCTCAGTTTCTGAAGAGCTAGTGATATCAGAGTGCGATTATGTGGTTCCAAAAATGTTGTTATATTGTGGCTAATGTATTCCGAGTGGTTTTAAAAAGCTGTTACAGTATGAAGTTGATAGGGTGTTTCTTTGCAATTGCTGTGGTGTCCGAGTTTTGTTATATGGTTTTCTAAGGTATTGTTATAAATTTGCTAAGATGTTTGATTGGTTTTAGAGTGTGGCTGTGCAGTTGCTAGAGTTTTCTCTAAGAAAGTATCAATATTTAAGCCGCGACTATCGATACATAAGTCCCATTCAAATGCCGTTTAACTTTGTCAAGGGGATGTTCACATAGCGTCATGTCTTTTGCGCACTTCGTTATTTCAAATGTAGGCGAGAGGCAAGCGCGTCGCATAATTGAAGCGACACGCTCATTTTTGCCAGGCGCAGCGAGATGAAAACACCTCAACTTTTCAGAATGCCACAAGCGCACCGCAGTTCATGTGACAAGAACCAACCATTAGCTTCACCCTTTCCATAACAATGAAAGCTCGGTCAACATAAAGGATGGGGGTGCATATTCTCTTCTCCGTAAATAAATCTTGTAACTTAGCAACAGCAAGCGTTTTTCGGTGGTGGAAATCTATTAGCTACTAAAACTTCTTTGTCGATGTGGAGACTGGAGAGCGCAGTGCATGGTGGCTTAGCAATGACGCCATGGCAAAATCGGACCGAATTTTACTATTAATAATAAAAGATAAGCTAATGTGCATTGTAAATGTCAGTAATTTATCTATTTTCACTCACCGTTTTATAAAAATGATTTAAAGGCAGACATATGAGAGGTTTATCTTTTTATACAACATTATTTTTCTTCGAAACTTTATTTGCACTTTTTAACTGTATTGTTAATTGCAATACTGCACATTATTTACCTTTCAAAGGCTTGTAAGCTACAGTTTTTACTGTTTCAATAAATGGAACTAATTTTCTCAACACATCTTTGATCATTTTGTCCAGCATTTGCAAGCTATAGGGACTCTGTCCAGAGACATATATTGTGTAATTGATCCTTTTAGTTTTCAGTTCAATTAATTCCATCCAAGTAAATGGAACACTCACAAGATGTCACTAAAATAACTCTGCGCCCTTTAAATCTTTCAGAAAACGATGTATCGAATTATATCGAATCGTTTTGTTGGCTGAATATCGTGATCCATATCATATTGTGAGCTGAATTGTGTGTATCATATCGTATCGTGAGATTAGTGTATCGCTACAGCCCTAGTGATTATGTAGTTTCTAGGGGGTTTTCTACGCAGTTGTTAAGGTGTTAATAGTTTCAGAGTGTGGTTGTGCAGTTGCAAATGTGCTAGTGGTTTCAGTGAGTGGTTATGTGGTTGCTATACAATCACTGAAACGTTTTGAGTGGTTTAGAATGTGGTTGTGCAGTTGCTAGGGTGTTGCTATACAGTTGCTAAGGTGTTTCTAAGTTTCAGAGTGTTTCTATGCAGTTGTTAAGGTGTTAGTAGTTTTAGAGTGTGGTTATGCAGTTGCAAAGGTGCTAGTCGTTTCAGTGTGTGGTTACTGTATATGGCTGCTAGAGCGTTGATAGACAATCACTAAGAGGTTTTGAGTGGTTTTAGAGTGTGGTTGTGCAGTTGCTAGGGTGTTGCTATACAGTTGCTAAGGTGTTAGAGATTTCAGAGTGTAGTTATGTCATTGCTATGGTGTTGCTATGTGTTCTTAGTAGGGATGGGGCCGATCCGATCCAGTATCGGTATCGGGACCGATACCAGCGTAATTCACGTATCGGATTTTTCCGATCCAACCTGCGGAGAAATCCGATATTTATGATCCATGTCTGCGCTTTAACGTTGTCTGCTGAAATGACTCCAAAAGGGACTCCCCGGGCCTGCTAGTCTGCTAGCTGGCTGCAAACTGTGGAATGGATATCCTGAACGGAGGTGCAGCTCAATCATAGACTGTAAAAAATAGGGCTCAATGAGACACACAGACCCCCGCTCAGGAAATCCATTCCGCAGTTTGCAGCCAGCTAGCAGGATAGCATGAGCTACCAACATGTTCGCTGTGTGGAAATCCTATGGTGGAAATACTTCACACTGGAAACACCGCAGCAGACCAAGACAGCAAAATGCAATGTTTGCAAAGCCGTATTAATTAAACTATTTGTCTGTGATGCATGTTTGCAATTCGCAGTCCAGAAGAGAAAGAGAGGGATCTCTCACGCGGTGCCACAGCACGCACTACACGACAGCCCTGCTTAATGAGTAATGACAGAGGAAAGCCTGGTTACACTTTAGATCTGTGATATTAGTCTGATTTCCAAAGATTAAAGAATATATTGAGGTAAAAAACCATTAAAAACAATTGCCGCATTCTGTCTAGCCAACTTCCTTCCCATCGCGGCGGTGCAGTCATTTCTCCTTAAAACTAAAACTTTAAGACAGAATCAGCACGATCGGTGATTGTTGTAAAATGCAGTCTCTGATGTTGCTAAATTGCGGGACGCTTTTAATAATAAAAAGAGCTATTAAAAGCACAACATTTGCGCAAGAGATGCTGTTCTCAGTGCGGCGCGCGCTCCGAAACAAGACAAACAAATTATACTTTGGGCTTCATATGCGCGTCAAAACGATCAAATGTAGCCAGCACAAAAATGTCAAAACGACCGGCTTGGAGATTAACACTTAAACCACCGTTTATGTCTCAAACGAACGTAGTTATGGAAATAGTTGGGAGAAAATATGGTGCATCAGTAGACGAAATCTGCACTTTTTCTTAAAGGGGCAGCAGTATAAACATATAACGATTGCGACATTACTGAGAATCAAACAACAAAAGGCAAAGAGAAAATCACTCGCAGCTCTTGAATGAATAACTTCAGCTTTAATAAGCATAAATCAATCTATGATAAACTTTGCAGTGCTATTTTACATCTGATTACTTTATTATAATTCTTTTTAGACCATACCTGAATAATGTCAGTAGACTTTCCTGAAATTAAAGCACTGTGTAGGCCCGTATAATGTGTATCTTTGTTTAATTGCCTATTTATTGTTTAATATATATATATATATATATATATATATATATATATATATACTGTATATATATATTGACATACATACGTACATATCATCCTTGCTTGTAGAGAGGAGTTTATTTCAGCATCATATAAAATCAACAATAATGATAAATAATGTTAAAGCAAACACAGCTCTGGTATCGGAAAAGTATCGGTATCGGCCGATATCCAAAGTCGGGTATTGGGATCGGATCGGAAGTAAAAAAATGTGGATCGGTGCATCCCTAGTTCTTAGTGTGCGCGCTTGCTAGGCTCTTGCTAGGTGGTTGCATACTGGAACAAGACAAAGAGCTTACAAAGGTCGTATGTAATTTTTTAGTATGCTCAGGTCCTATGCCACGTTATATTGTATTTATATTTTCCTTAGCAAGCACCACTTATGACAACAAACAAACAAACAAACAAACAAGCACAAAGGAGAACATTATTCTAGATGCTGACAAACAACAAAGCATCAAGTTGGCCCATAATTGTCCACTTCAGTGACAGTCCTTTTTAGTAGTCTAACGGGGTGTGGAAGTTTCTGTATTGTCTGAAAGCACCCGGATCTTTCCCGGTGGCTGCTATAAATGCATTAGCATTTTGAAACAGCTGAAGTTCAGGCCATAACAGAGCTCCTGCACTGGAATGTGCCCCTAGACTGCAGCTATCAAATCAGCAGTGCACATCGCTCACTGCACCAATAAACACTGTTTAAGTGTATGCAATGGGGCATAAGACAGGAATGCGTGTGTCATCTGACAAAGAGAAACAAGTACAGAAAAGAGAGATGGGGATTTGTGTGTGTTTTATGTGACACACAAAGAGATCTAGAAAGTGTAAAGGGACTACAGGAGAGACAGAAGATGATGTGTCAAAGAAAGAATATAAAAAGGATCTTGTGGAAAAAGCAATGATGTTAGATCTGAATTCAATGCCTTTTCAGAGTTAAATCCCTTTTCTATGCTGACTGACACATTGTCTCTATGTTGCCTACAGTATATCCCTGTAAACACACACACACACACACATACACACACACACACACACACACACACGGATGCCCTTAAAGGAGAACTCCGGCGAACAATGAACCTTTGGTCTAATAAAACATAGGTACCTCGTTAATCTTTCTCTGAGGATTGTTTTCATGATAATCGAATGTAAAGAGTTTTATCTCTAAAAACTGTTTAGCGTATAATGCTAGCACTGGGGGCATTGACCAACTAAAATGAAATCGCTAGTTTATACCACTAACAAGGCTCAAAATAGCCCCGCATTAACGCAGTAACATAACAAGGCTCCATACATGCAAAACGAAGCATTGACAACTTTGTAAGTGTACAGACCGTTTATTAAGAACATAAGTTATAAAGACTGTTTACTTCGTGGAGACATTCAGAAGCCATCTTAGGAAATAGTCTTGATAAGTCGATCCCCGAACGTCGTTCATACAGTTCAGAAGTTCGTTAAACTTCATACAGTTCAGCTCACTCATCACGACGTTCGGGGATCGACTTATCGAGACTATTTCCTAAGATGGCTTCTGAATGTATACACGAAGTAAACGGTCTTCATAACTTATGTTCTTATTAAACGGTCTGTACACTTACAAAGTTGTCAATGCTTCGTTTTGCATGTATGGAGCCTTGTTATGTTACTGCGTTAATGCGGGGCTATTTTGAGCCTTGTTAGTGGTATAAACTAGCGATTTCGTTTAAGTTGGTCAGTGCCCCCAGTACTAGCATTATACGCTAAACAGTTTTTAGAGATAAAACTCTTTACATTCGATTATCATGAAAACAATCCTCAGGGAACGATTGACGAGGTTCCGATGTTTTATTAGAACAAAGGTTTATTGTTCGCCGGAGTTCTCCTTTAACTCCCATACGTCAATCATTGTGTTCTAAAAAGGGATCAAAACCCAATTACCCAGCAAAACTTAGAGCAAATAGGGAATTTCTCAATAGGATTCCAATGGAAGCTGAAGAGTTAATGGAGGATTTAATGTAGTTCTATTCCATCCTATTCTTCACCAGCTTAGATCTGTGATGAATGATGAACATTTCATCTCATGAGAGAACACAGATGAAGTGCTGAGGAAAGATCTGAAAAGTCCTGAATGAGAGAATAACGGGGAAACTCTGTTGGAGAGGACAGGAGTTTGGTTGAGATAAAGCAAGAAATGTCATTCTCTGGGTTTTTGCAATGTCATTGTTGCTTTAATTTGACTGTTGTTCATTCCTGTGAAGCCCTGCAGGGTCAAATTCAGTCGCTGTCTTTGCTTTTGGCCTCATTTAACAAATCGGCCTTCACATCAGTCGTATCTCTCTATTTCTCTCAAATTGTTTTCCATTTAATCATGTCAGTCTTTTGACAGAGAAGTCTCTCATTTATCTATTCTTCTTGGTCTTCATTATTTCTATTCCTCGATTCCATTTCAATCGATTCAATTTAATTCAGTTTGATTCAACTAATTATTCCTGATCATTGATTCATTTCAGTTTGATTTGACTTGACTTGAGTCGTTATTCCAGCTCCTTGATTCAATTGTGTTCAGTTCGGTTTGACTGGACCCTCAGACTCGAGGCAGAGAGAGAGAAGTAAATGAATAGTTGAAATAAAGTCGTTATTTTTGGTTTTTTTTTTAGCGCACAAAAAGTTCTCGTCGTTTGATAAAGTTAAGATTGAGCCACTGAAGTCACTTGGACAATTTTAACGATGTCTTTCATAACTTTTCGAGGACAGCAAGTTTCAATTCCTCAAGAAGCCTATGGACATAGCATGCAGGAGTGATCCAGCTCTCAGATTTCATCAAATATATCTTAATTTGTGTTCCGAAGATGAACGAAGGCCTTACGGGGTTGGAACAACATGAGGCTAAGCAAATACTGACATAATTTTCATTTTGGGTGAATTAACCCTTTAAATATTTTGGGTTTGAGACATGACCACGTCACAAGTTAACCCAAAATCATGTGTGTAGCATGTTTAGTCTCTATAAACTCCAATCTTCATCCAAACTTTATGACTCATTAGTATTATAAGAATCATGTAGATTCTTTTTGTAAACATCCAGTGAAATTAAACATTCTAAAAGGCAACATTCCCTCCAAAGAGGCAGTTTCGCATTGGCTCACACACCTCCAGAGGGTGTGACATCTTCACGCTTTAAAATCTCTGATCATCAAGATCAGCTCTCTCTTCTTCGGTTTCTTCCGGGGTTGGACGTCTCCAGTTTGTCATTTCCTTTTAGTTTCAGTCTTTTTGTTTAGTTTTAATAAGTTTTGTTTTCCTTTTCGTATTCTACTTTTTTCATTTCCACAGTTGAGTAATACGTCAAGGACCTTTAAACCTTCTTGAAGTGCGCGCTCCGGACCCATCCGCAGACCACGTGACGCTACGATGAAACGCCACACACACACGGACGCTCACTCACGCAGCCTTGTTCAGCAACATAAGAGAACCATTTATGCAAGTATTCATGTTATCGAGCTTTAATTTATTTTTTCGTTTATGATTCAATATATTGGTATCTCTCTGTCTCAAAGGTTTACGGCCTGTAATTTGCCCCTCTCCTTCGGGATCTCTCTCCCTCTTTCTTTCACTTTCACTCTCTGTCAGTGTTTTTTTGCTTTATTATTGTTTATATATACATTTATTCCATGTATATGTAGTTTTCATTTTATTAAATACATTATATTAATTTGATTGACTGTCTCGTGCCCATTTCAAAGTCTATTTAATGTTACGGTCAAGCTAAGTGCTTTACAAATTTATTGATACTTAAAAAGGTATTGTTATAACAGGAAAGGTAATCCTCGTGGCCAGAGGAATAGTTTCCCTTGAAAGTCTTTAAAGGAGGATAATTTTGTGAGGTTTGATGGAGATCGAATGATAAGGCATGCTGGACAAGCAGATGATTCGATCATAAATGAATCCCCTTAAAGAGTATCCTGACAATCAATCTATTTTAGACAATTGACATATTAATATTTAATTACAATTCTTGTGATTGATTATTGATAGTGCAATTGTTCATTGCATTCAATCGTTCATTAAGAACATTGGCAACATATTCCCTTACGGGGAATTTTATAATTTGTAGGTGATTCCTGATCATGTTTCATGATTAGTTATTGAAATTATATTAAAATGATATTAGCACGGTATCAGAGCTAATAGGAATATCCCAGTTTCCCTAAAGCTTGTGATCTCACAACTTGGAAACGTCCATTATTTCCAGCTGTTCATTCTGTGTTTAGGAACTAAAGCCAAAAACCAAATGATATTTGAGAGATATAACAAACAAACATCAAAGAAAGATCTAACCACATCTCACACAAGTACTCTCTCTCTCTCTCTCTCTCTCTCTCTCTCTCTCTCTCTCTCTCTCTCTCTCTCTCTCTCTCTCTCTCTCTCTCTCTCTCGTTCTTTCTCTTTCTCTCTCTCATTCTTTCTCGTTCTCTCTCTCTCTCAGTGTTTGAGTATTAGATATATACGTAATATACAAGCTTGATAAAATTGATCATTCTAGAAGAAAATTTCAAATGGCAATTAGAGGCTTTTGCATCTGAACTTCTCATATATATATATATATATATATATATATATATATATATATATATATATATATATGTATGTTTGTTGTCCTTTCAATTTTTTCTTGTCTGACTCACCTGAATGAAAGGCTCATTATTATGTGTGTCTTTGTCTCTCTCAGGTGAGAATCACCTAATTATTCCTGATAGGGCTGGCCTGTTCACGCTCATTTACATATTGGCTTGGCAAACAAAATAAAAATGATTTTCACAATATAACCCAATTTAGTTTTATGTGAACGATTAGGAGGATGATTTTCAGATCATTGTGAAGAAAAAAAAATGTAGGCAACACCATCCATTAGTCAAAAGTCTTGTGGATGCATATTTAGTATGTGTTTTATGGCCTTATTTCAGAAACATTCATTTTTAGTCTTTACAATACAAACATGTACATACATGTTGCTCATATATTATGGCAGCCCTGTTTGTGCTAAATAGAGTGTAATTTCACCTCCTCAGTTAATATGTTTATAAGCAACTGAAAAAAAGTACAAATGTCAGGACATGTCAGAACATCTCAAGGACCCCAAATACACCTTGGTCCCCAGAGGGTTAAGTACTTCAAACTTTCAAACAGCCCTGTAGCAAAGTGTGCCTATTTTAAACAGGTCTGTGACTGTCCACAATCTTTTTATTTGCAAACAAACAAATAAACAAATTGCAATAAATGCATACAATTATATGCAAAAAAGGTCTGAAACAGTTTAATGAAAGGCCTTAATTTGTCTGTCTAGTGGGGTGTGACAAGGTAAAGTATAGTCCCGTCAGCATAATTGACATCTGTTCAAGAACAAACACAGTTCTAAGAAAAAAAAGTCCACAAACAAAACATACATACACATTCTTTCAAAATGTGTGAAGCCAGTCGTGCATGAATAAAGGCCTGTCATGTAATCCATCGTTCCATCTAACCATCTGTCTCTCTATTTTTCTACTAAACTGCAACAGTGTATTAGTAGAGATGGTAAACAGACAACACTCCTCAGTTATACTTCACCTCTGGAAAGATGAATGTGTATTTAAAATGGGTCATTTATGTAGAAGAAATATGAAATTATTCTTGAATTTGGAGCTTTCTAGACTGAGAAAAGCCAGAAAATGTATTTTTTGGCTTATGTGGGTGAAAGACAACAATTCCCAGAATTCACTTGCTTCACTGCCCTAGGAGGACACACCTACCGGTAACAGAGCCCAGTAGTTATACAACAATCCCCAATCCGTGATAAGTCTGCCCGAAAATGTGTTTCGAGATTGCTCAAAATGTCCGGGATTCGTCTTTTGTGTACTACAGTCGCCATTCATTATGTTTACTGTGGTGAGCAGTACGAGATGAGGGCCACAGGAGAACGGCATGAGGCCGGCGGCGTGATTCTTGATGAACGACACCAGTGAGACGCATCTCTTATCTCTCACCGAGGGAATTTTCTTGACATTGTTAAAACGCACATCAACCGATCACTTGTTTAGCTTTTATGTAAACACTACATTCAAATTCTCCAATCGGAATGAAATCAATTAGATTGAAACAAAAGGTGTGCATGTAAACAATGAATGGCGACTCCAGAAAGCAAAAGCTGAATCCCGGACATCGACGGGCAGACATATCTGTGAAAAAGAGGATGGAAACCCCTACTACTCAGCTTTCTCCACAGAACAAGAGCCTGCTAGCTTAGCTTAAAAAAAAAAGATTGTCTGACACTATGTGTTCATTCTGTGAGTGAGATCCCACCCTCTATGGGCGTGTTGAAAACATGTGGAACAGCCCCTATACTGACTGTAGTCTTTAGCCTCTGGCCAAAAAATCCTTTTTGTGATTCTTGCGTCATCGGAGGAATTTTCCAAACAAAACAAAACAAAAAAAATACATAAATCTCTCGTCTCAGGGGGATATGAGGGTGGAAAGCATTGCAATTCAAAAATACTACAGGTTTTCTTAGCCTGGATGCCAGCCCGGACTCCGCCCACAACATTTTTTGGACGGGAAGTTCGGTCTGGACTCAATCCATTGAGGAGTAATTATGATCGGTTCAGAAATCATCGGGCCAATCAAATTGCCAGGGAGGGCTTTATACGATGATGGACAGATTGATCTGCAAGTAATCATAACGTTATCAACGAGCGCTTAACTGATTTCCCTCAGAGATGACTGCAGCTGGAGAATTGAGATGTATAGATTCCGCTGTCGCTTCTGTTGTAAAATAAATCGACAGCACACAGGGTATATACAGTATTCCTTAAGTTAAATTTACTACTTTATAATACCTTTTTTACTACCTTCAGAATTTTTTTTAAAACCATCACGACACTGAATTAAGTGTTAATCAGCAGCAACCTTTCTATTATTTACACAGATTTTGACATTTATAACATATAAAAATGGCAAAAGATCTGCTGTGTGACAGGATTTAATAAGGGAAACTGCGAAAATGCGACTAACGAATAATTTTATCAATTTAAACTAAATGTTGGATTCAACATAGTGTTCCTTACAACTTACTAAAGATCCAGTGATCCGTGGATATTGACATGCAATATCGTATTGCCTGACATTTATTTTTGCCTGATTTCGACACCGGGGAAATAAAAACAATATAGACCTAAACATAAAGCAAATTTGCCTGTGAACGCTTTATGTAAATACAATATAAGTAGGTCTAAATCCGGGTGATCACTTGTTCACAGATGATGTCGATCGACCATTGAATATGGCGTCAGCATCAAACAGACAGAGACGAAAGATCTTTGATTGTGCCCAGACAAGCTAAAGCCCATATTTAGATGGACTAACGCAAACACAGAATAGGACACCTGATAGTCTGCAAAAAATAATACCTAATTTTTAAAAAATAATACCTCTCAGACTACATTTAACACTTTTAATGGCCTTAAATTTGACAATTTTGATTTATCACTTTTTAATACTTTTTAAAACCCCGCGGACACCCTGAGCACATTAATTTTAATAGACAAACAGAGAACTGCAATCAAGGCATTTGTCGATCAGAAAGATATTTTGCCGTCCTTCCCACATGATTCGGGAAAAGTGTAACTTATCAGCTGGCTCCGATGGTCACTAAGAAGATGGGACGTAATGAAAAGCCTGTGGTCATTGTAGTTTCTCCTTTGGTCGCACTCATGGAGAAGTAAGTAAAAGAAGCAACACTCGTTATTTAACTTCTAAAATAAGTAAGTCCTGTAGTTGAAAACTGCGCTATGCAAAGGAGTTGACTTACTGCGTTGCTCTGATTGGTTGTAGGTTTACCGACTATCCAATTGAGTGCAGAGTTGTTGTTTTTTCCTGGTTCGGTTACGACACGCCTCATAATCAAAGCTTGATGGAGCGGTCTCAGGCTCATATTCTCATTAGAATATGAGTATGACAAAGTCAGGCTAGGTTTTATACTAATACAAAGCTTAATGCTAAATCCTGAAGTATCCCTTTTTATACGTACAATGTACACCAGAAACATCCAGTGCAAAGCATAGCAGCGCAAAGTTTATGCCATGCGCTGTCCATGGTGCTGATCTGAGTTTGAACACACAAGACAAAACAAGAAAGAGTTTGATGGTGAGCGTGACACTATCTCTGTGATTAATTGTCTTCGTTTTTCATTCGAAAGTGTTATGGGAGTGGTGTGAATGTGTTATGACTAAACGTGTGTGAGGATGGGGGAGGAACTAAATATAGAGAAACACAAAACACACACTTTGCTCTATCAAACAGACAGACAGGGTGGGGGTGGAGGCCCTTCTGCACAGTGTGAAAATAAGTAGCTCTGGACTATTATGGGTTTTTCAATGTCCTAATGCAAAACCGATAGAGCGGCTCCAACAGAATTAGAATGCTTAAGCCACCTATCCAAATGTATATATGTCTTTTCAGTAAATAACAAACAAACAATTAGGGATGCACAATATATTAATTCCATATCAATCATTAGTTGATATTAGTTCTTTAAATTATTGTTATTTTCTAAATGTTGGCCAATACCGTATATTTAACTGTGTTCAATTAAATATCCAATGCTCACTGCAAGTACATTTTTCAAACACTTATAATGTAATAACACTGTTAAATGTAAGCTTTAACATATTTTAAATGAGCTTTCCTTTTCTTCCAGTACTTTTTAAAATTGAGATGCTTAAATTCATATGTAACATTTAAAACTACCGGTACTCATTTCGCTTTTTGTGCATAATTTAACCTTTTTTATCAACATATTCTCATCCCAAGACGTCATCTAACTGACGCTTTTGACCATACGTCAACATTCGACGTTTTAGGGCACCCTTTAACGTCAGTTAGATGACGCTATCCTAGGGCGTCATCTAACTGACGCTTTACCTTTAGCGTCAGTTAGATGACGCGGGTAGGTTTAGGTCTGGGGTAGGGTTAGGGTTAGATAGCGTCATCTAACTGACGTTAAGCGTCGGATGTTGACGTATGGTCAAAAGCGTCAGTTAGATGACGTCTTGGGATGAGAACGGGCTATTTTTATATACACACAAAATAGAGTTTTAATACTGATGCATCAGTGCATCATAGATATATTTACATTTTCCAATTTCTGTATCTGAATATCCATGAATAATATATGCAACTTTCTTCCATGGTTGTTTTGACAGTTCATTGTGTTAAAAATGTTGCGCATTAGTTACGGCTACACACTCTCAGAACTAACACACTTTGCACCGCACAAGCACTGCAGTTCTCTTCATTTTATGGTTGTGATGCAGCCAATCAAAGATGAATGACATAAAATTATAAGCTTACTGTCTGAATCGTTAAAGCAAGTAGACACAAGGCAAGTTTTGAACACTGTTTTTCTGTACTTCCTCAGTAAATGATTTTTGTTCATTTTTAACCTAAAATCTTCTGTACTGCAGCTTTAATGCTACCACTTCAGACTTACACATACATGCTGTCGAACATTTAGAATATTTACTTATTTACAAAAAAACAGACTGGAACACAAGAGAGTGACACTTTTGTTCATTAGACACAGTTTGTTGGCTAATGCAGATAATCTTATGTCATCTAAATATCATCAGATTAATCTACCTGCCCGTTCAAGTATAACAATGAAGAAAGAGATGAGGAAGGAGAGCTGGATTTTCAGTTGTGCTACACACCACTGCAGCCTCTAATCAACAGAACAAATGAGGTGTGTCACATCTGAATAGTCTTCATTTATATATATATATATATATATATATATATATATATATATATATATATATATATATATATATATATATAACACCTTAAACACAATAAACACACATATGCATGTCTAAACAAACTGCTTTTCTAGGATGGATGCACGGTTGTGGTGCTTTTGTGTAAATGTGTTTGAGTGTGGTGAGGTATTGGTTTGTGTTTCCTAGAACGTGACCACCATTCTCAATATCATTATGGAAATAAATCAGCCAAAAGATATTGTGAAATGCTTTTTAAAATGAATAATGACACCATGAAAATCTAAAACTCTCTCTTAAGATAACACCATTCCATATTCTCTCTCTATCTCTCTCTCTCACACACTCTTTCTCTCTCATTACTATGTGTTTGCCTTTAACTGGGTAAATTGGAAGGCTGTTCATAACTCATCTAGTCTTATAATAACTAATAAGACAAGACAAATATAGCAAGCAGAGATGGAGATGCCCAACTAAGTAAATCACACTGCCTCACCTTCCTTCTATTTCAAAGACATAATCAAATGTCACACATGTTTGCTTTTCATGATGGGGATTTTCCACTGACTTCTATTGTTTTTCAAGTGAGCTAAATATATTTCCTATCCTCTAAATCGAACACTCACTAAAACAGATATAGTATATTTATTAAGCTGATTTCCTCATGGAGACCATTTTATGCAGGTGATTTTAAGGTTTGCCATCTTCGCAGGGACATTTGAATCTTAACAATGGAGGGAAAACAAACACATAAATAACAAGACACCTTCATTCAAACTGCAATATTAGCAGGAAATCATCATTATCTCTTGTATACGTCATGTATGAACATCGTTAAACACTGTGAGAGTGTTTAGGGCAAAAAAAATGCAATCTTATTAACAGAAGGCAGCTGCACATTTGATATCAATCCTCTCTCTGCGTTTGATGCACATTTAATCGGCTCACTCTCCGTATCTCTTCCATCCATTTCTCCATACTTAGCTCTTCCTTCTGCATCTCTATCATCTCTTCTTCTATCACTCCCTCGCTACCCCGACCATCTCACTCAGCCAATACTGCTGGAGGCTGTCCATCTCTCTCTCTCTTAGCCCCCTCCCTCACTCTCTCTCCCTGTATCAGTGCGTGTAGTCGACACTCGCTCCTTAGTCGCTCGTTGGTTCACGCTAACATCTCAACTGCTTGCAAAAGAGGAGAAGAAAAAAATACAAAACAAAATGAGTAGATACTGGAGAAAAACTGAACTAGAAACAAATGACAGAGGTATGGAAGGGAACTGCTAAAAATATCCGGCACTACAAAAGATCTGTCATTTTTTCTTTCTTTTTTTTTGCACTATTTTTCTTCTTTCGCTCCCTGGATACCTGACCGACAGGATTAAAAATGACTTAAATTTCAATCAGTTGTGGCAGGGGAGAAAGAAAGAGGGATGAAAAAAGAGGAGTTTGTCCTCTGAAGAGATTCAGCGGCACACAGCTGGTGAGAACAAGGGAGTGTTAGACGGAGAGAGAGAAATCAAGAGAGGGAGGGAAGAGGACCGGAGTCCGAAAGAGAGAGAAAGAGGGTCTTGTTTCGCATTTGAGGAAGCCAGGAGTCGGATCGCCTTTTCCTGCAGGACTACCCGACTGGAAATGCTCGAAAAGCAGGTTTGTGTGGATGCATTTGTGTGTGTCTCATTTAAATGTTGGATGTAAAATGGATATTGGGAGAAAAAAAACAAAAAAAAAAAAAAAAACAACAACAATTCTGATAATGAATAATAAAAACAAGAGACATGGATGATTAGACGGAGAGATGATGCAGATGAAAGCTCGTCAGTCTGCATGGTGACATGCCTGACACCATATAAGACAGCTGCTTAACTCATCTCTCTCTCTTGCTCACACACACACACACACACACACACACACACACTAACTTGTAGTCACAGTCTCACACACAAAGCAGCACACACTGTCACCGCACCCACAGATTAAAAAATACTCTGTCTGCATCTGTGATTCTCGACACACACCCCCACGAGTTGTTGAATTCAAATGCCGTCACTGTGCTGTCTGCAACATAGTCAAGACGAATGACAAACTGAAGAGGACACAAAAATAACTAGTGTGTGTGTGTGTGTGTGATAGAAATGGGGCAGAAAGAGAAGGTGAGAGACAAAAGGACAGGAAACCACTTTGGTGACATTTCCAAGAGGGATCAATTTTTTTTTTTTTTTTTTTTTTTTTTTTTTGCAATCGGACGAGGTGAGAAAACACGGAAAACAGTGAGAGACAGAGATGACTAAAAAAGAGTGATGCAGCCTGGAGGAATTTTTTTTAGAAGTGCAAACTGGAGAGATGACATCAGGGCTGGTGTCCTGGGCTATAAGAGGGGTGTTCTGGCCCCTGTGATATGGGGGGATAAGGTGAGGGGTATACGTAGGTAATCATTAGGCCGAGAGGATGGGGGGAGGGGGGAGCTACGGAACCCTGTGCTTTTAAATGGCAGTCCTCGATGACATCGGAAGCAGCATGTAATTAATTATTATCTCTATTCACTGCATGGGAAGAAAAATTCTAAATGAGATATTGTTAACATGTCAGTTGTTTCTCCTAGATGGCAACAAAGGAGGTCTCCTACTTCTTAGATTTTTCTCCTGAGAAAGGCCCCTGTAACCTCGCATTCATATCAGAAGAGATCTCAAGAACATCTCATTGAAACTGCTAAATTTCCCAAAATACCAAGAGACTTTCAATATGATCTCAAACATTTCTCAGCAAATTTATTTATTTATTTAAATTGGATATTATCTTATTTATTAACTAAACTGATTTAGTTTCATTATTTCCCCATTAATCTGATTGCTCTATGCTGTTATTGTTTACCAACAATAGTCTCATTTATTAATATTTGTATTAATTCCAAGGAATTTTAAAAGAAATGTCTAAGACGACAATTAAACATAACTCGATTAACAATAAGTCTCATTAAATTGCCCTCTGTGTTTCAGCCTTTGTGTGTATTCACAAGGACCACTTAAATTAATTGAAATGAATGTTTTTCTTCTCTCTTTCTCCTTCCCATTCCTTACTCATCCTCCCCATCCCATTCAGTCATTCCCCCATCCCACCATTCCTGTTTTTCTCCGTGCTTAGGACGTTGTTTTGCTGTGGCAGAACTGGCAGCTCACTGGAATTCGACACTGAAAGACGAATGCCACAAACAACTGAAGAGGCGAATACATGAAAACAACAATCACGGCAATTTGGAGGAGAACACAAACAAGGAGCACATCTGGAATGAAGAATAAACAGACTGACAGAATGAGAGAGCAAGACGAGGAGGCGTTGAATGGGAAAATGAGCACATAAACCTCGCAGGTGGATGAAAAGAAGCAGGCAAAGAAGATGAGAGGAAGCGAAAAACAGCAGGTTCCTGGGAAATAGAGGGGAGAACAGCTGGAAAGACTCAAAATATGGTGAGAACCTTAAAATGCATTCAGTGGAAATGTGAAACTGCTGGAAGGCGCCAAAGCCAAAATGTTTCACAACAGGAACATTTTAACAAGGGAAGAGCATATCCCGGTGTTTTCCACAAACCAAACTGAAGGAGACACAAGTGGAATTGATAGTCTGATTCAAGTTGAATCCTCATGTTTGAAGTGTGCGCATGGACACAAGATAGACACACAAAAACTCTGTGACACTTCTTTACCTTGAAAAGGGATAAACACCTCAGTCTGGATTAAAAAAAATAAAAATAAATAAACACCTCTGTAACTTAAACACATGCAGATAAACACCAGGAAACGAGCAGCTAATTGACCCTGGGATCAACACAGACAGAAAAGGTAAATACTCTTACTCTCTCAAACACTCATACTGGAATGGTTGGGGACTAATGTACAAGGTAATTGACTGACCTGAGATGAAAGGTGCAAGGCAGAAAATCTTTACCAAGCTTTTGTATGCACAGTCCTGTTCAAAATCCTTCAGCACACAAAGTGGAACATTTTATCTCTTAGAGGTTGCTCTTACAGAACCCAGGAGACTTAATGGCGTTCCGAGTTATGTTTCATTTAAAGGTATAGCGGAGGATCTTTCCGAATTTTAGATTTTTTAAAAAATGCACATGCGCAACACTCTATTTGCTTCCGAGAGGGAACTCCTATTACGCCTTACACAATTATGTTGCAAATTATAAACTAACTCAAAAACATTCATAAAAAAGACAAAATGTCAAATGCCCTTCCGTGTTTTATTTACTTATTATACTGATCAACTGAGTGACCGAGGACTCAAGACATGATATGCAATGGAGAAATTGCTTGTTGCATTTGTGTAATAATACTATGGTTAACACATTGGAATTATCGAAAATGAACACACAAGGTTTTAGAATATTTCCGCGTGATACCATTTACCATTTGGCCATAAGGCTACTTTAGACAAATTGAGATGTTTACCGTGTCTATCCGGTGCATGACTTGTGCTAGGGCTAGCATCGCTAATCATAGCTTACGTTAACTTTTACTAGCAGTGATTTTAAATGGATTTCTCCAAATAGCATGACAAACTTTACCTGTTTAATCTTCGTGGTGACTGCGGCATCAGTGGGAAGCCCAACCTGTGCTTTTAGCGCACGCCAGCGTGTGAAATATTCACCCAAAATCACTCTGGTCTTGTTTCTATATTCTGCGGCCTTTCTCTTCGTATCATACACTTCGTATACATTTTTTCCTGATCGACTTTTTATCCATTATACACCTGAAAGTGAAACTACATAGGGACGAGCACGTACGACGGCCTTACGTAAACATATCACCAGAATGACTGACACTTAGGTGGACCAATAGTATAGGCTACCCACCCGGAAAAAGAAAATCCTCCGCTATACCTTTAAGTATTGACGTTGTCTTCTATGTTGGCTCTAAAATTTCTTGAGACAAATGGCTGACATACAGGGTCTTTTCGCAGTGGTGCCGTCACATTTACCGTTACTAGGTGATTTTTTTGCCGCATTGACCAACAGAAAGCTTCTTGGTTCAAATTTTGTGTTTTCGCCCGCAAAATTTGGGGGCAAAATTTGGCTGTGACTGCAGCTTACAGAGATGGAACCTCAAAAAGCGATTGATTCTGAACACTCTACATTTGCAGACACTTGGTTTGGTAACAGTTCTCAACTCACAATTTATTCCAAAAGAGTTTGGTGTCGGCATGTTGTTTTTGTTATTGAGTGCATCATAAGAATAGCTCAAAATCTTGCTTTGTCTGCCATGTAGAGTTTACTGAGGTGACTGCAATGGATTCCGGGCTTTGGGCAAAATGAGGAATCTTAGAAGGCTGTGTGATTGAGTTGCCTTTCAAAACAGCTTTTGCATAGGCATAGCAACACTGGCTCAACCAATGGCATTGGAGTTAGAGATTGTACTTTTTGTTTGCCAGACTAATGACAGTCTGCAGTGTTCTGAAAAAAAAAAAAATATGTTTTTGTATTCCTGTTTGCTGATGCATCAATTATACACTTCACCTTTAAATAAATCTAATTTTCTATTTTCTTTCCTATGGTTCTCTTAGTGTCTGACAATGTGTGGCTGTCGTGTGCTGTGGTGTTTTGAAGACAGGACTAGATGTTGACCTTTTGTAGTCAATTACACAGCTGTAAATTTGACAGTGGCTGACTGGATACACATGCATAGGTCAGAGAACAGCATTCCGCTCTAGAAACGGTTAGGATTGCTCACAAACATACAAACACAAACACCTCTCTCCCTTTAATGAAAGTCAGATGTGTATATCCCGTTTTTTATGGAGCTCAGGGTACTTTGAGGGCCATTAATTTTTCCACCTCTTTTGCCTCTTTCTCCCTCGCATAAACTCAAGCACCCACCGACAGTGGCTAATGCAGGGACACAACACAAGAGAGATTGATTTTACAGAGCAATAATGACAACAAATGCACACACACTCACACACAAACAGCTGAAGAGCTGTAGTGCTCTCCACCCAGAGTGCACGCTATGCATATTTATGCACACATATGAAGGACACTTTACACTGCTCTACAGCCTTTCTCTATATTCCTCTCTCATGCTGGTGTATTCTCTCTCCCCCCCTCTCTCCCTCTCTCTCTCTCTCTCTCTCTCTCTCTCTCTCTCTCTCTCTCTCCCTCTGTGTGTTTGAGTATGTGTGTTTGTCATTAAGTGATAGAGGTTGCTTCAAAAGTCACGTACATTTTCTTTGTCACCAAAGCATTATTTTTGTCATAAATGCCTGCACCCAATACATCAACTGCCTCTTCAACACTTTTGTCTGAATAATCCTATTTAGTCTCTTCCTCTGAGATATCTTTTTTCTTTCCTCAATTCAAAGAAATCCCTGGGTGTTTACATAAATCTAGATTTTACATGTTCCCTCTATTTATTTTATTTTTTTGTAACCTGCATTAAGACAATTGTTTACAATGGCTTCCCTTCCTACCTTGACATTTTTCTCCAAAAGCTTATTTCCTTTCCTTTCCTTTCCTTTCCTTTCCTTTCCTTTCCTTTCCTTTCCTTTCCTTTCCTTTCCTTTCCTTTCCTTTCCTTTCCTTTCCTTTCCTTTCCTTTCCTTTCCTTTCCTTTCCTTTCCTTTCCTTTCCTTTCCTTTCCATCTTTCATGGGCTAGATTCACACTGTCAGTTTTTGGGACTGACAACCTCAATTACTTACAGGTGTGAGTCTTGAAATGTCCCATTCACACAGCAACTTATCGTCTCAAATACTGTCTGTATGAACGTGCAACGAGAGTCAAGCTCATATTCTCTACTAGTAACCATAGCTGCAGTGACCATAGTGATATCAAAGATGGCGACATCCATAAAACTGAAAAGTCTTATCGCTTTTGACAAGGGGGCGGGACAAAATATAGATAGGGCAATATATCGTTATCCTTCTCCATGCAATTCGATAGTTGATACACTGGCGTCAAATATCGATATTTTAATTAATAAAGGTAAGGTATAAGGTGCTCTAAATAGACTAGGCACTCCCAGCGTCACTACTTCATGATTCCTCGAGGATTCCTCAACACATGAATGAGGAAAATGTGAACATAAGTTAACAAAAGTGTTTTTTAACAGTATGGTGGACAGCAGTCCGAGTAAAAAAAAAATATAATAATAATGGATGCCTGCGCCACGTTTAAAGGGATAGTTCACCCAAAAATGAAACTTCTTTCAGTAATTACTCACCCATATTGTTCCAACCCCTTAAGACCTTCGTTCATCTTCGGAACACAAATAAAGATATTTTTTTATTAAATCTGAGAGCTGGATCACTCCTCCATACTAGTCCATAGGCTTCTTGAGAAAATGAAACTTGCTGGCCTCAAACAGTTATTAAAGGCATCGTTAAAATAGTCCAAGCGACTACAGTGGCTCAATTTTAACTTTATCTAACGACGAGAACACTTTTTGTGCGCAAGGACACAACAAAAATAATGACTTTATTTCAACTATTCATGTCCTCTCTCTGCCTCGAGTCAGGTTACTAGTTTAATAGCGTAAGCTTCTGTTATTGTACGTCACACGAATCACACACGTGACCAGCTTCAGCCAATAGTGAGCCTACGTGTGACGTAGCTCTACGCTATCACCCTACATTAACTGACTAGAGGCGCATAGCTAAGGAAGTGAATAGTTGAAATAAAGTCGTTATTTTTGTTGTGTCCTTGCGCACAAAAAGTGTTCTTGTCGCTTGATAAAGTTAAGATTGAGCCACTGTAGTCACTTGGATTATTTTAACGATTTCTTTAATAACTTTTCGAGGCCGGCAAGTTTCAATTCCTCAAGAAGCCTATGGACCAGTATGCAGGAGTGATCCAGCTCTCAGATTTCATCAAAAATATCTTTATTTGTGTTCCGAAGATGAATGAAGGTCTTACGGGGTTGGAACAACATGAGGGTGAGTAAATACTGACAGAAGTTTCATTTTTGGGTAAACTAACCCTTTAAGTCCAAAGTCAGAAAAACTTGCAATAAACCTTCTCATAGGCATTTTGTTTTCATAGTTAGATAGATGTGGTGTTGTATCATTATAGGATTGTCTAACAATATATTGGTTATCGCAGAACAATTGCTGTATTTTGATATTATCAGTATCGTGAGCCATGTGTAGTCTATCGTATCATATCGTGAGGTACCCTGTGATTCTCACCCCTGCTTTTGACACAATGAGAGTCCAATTGAACCGCGAGTTCATCCTTCAAATCTACATTAACCGACAGCAGCTTCAATGTAAACATGCACCAGCTGGATGCCTTTAACCTCTGCACACACGTCTCACATCCTTTGCAGCATCTTGCTCATGTCACGGCATTTGAGTCGTGCAACACAAAACTGGTGGGAACCGCTCCGGTGGAGACCAGAGACTGGATCGAAAACTTTCAGATGACAACACAGCTCATATCTCCCTTGCTGTAGGCTACAGAAAATGAAACCACACACAAAAACCCTCAGCAGTGCGTCCTTCTCGCACTGTATGATGTGAAAGACAACTAGTTGTCCAGTCCGGTTCCGTTCACACAGTGGGGGTTTTCTGAGAATGCGGTTGTGAATCCTGAAAATTGACGGTGTGAGTTCGGTTATAGAATTCCTTTCCTTTCCTTTCCTTTCCTTTCCTTTCCTTTCCTTTCCTTTCCTTTCCTTTCCTTTCCTACCATAATTGTGGTCTACCTTTGTGTCTATAAACACATACTCTCTCTGCCTCCGTCTTTCTGTGTATATCCCTGCAGCAGCATTATATAAACAGAATGAGTTCATTAGCAGTTAGCTTGTAGCTGTTCAGGAATAGCAGGTTTTGATGAAGGAAGTCAGATTATGTAGAAGAGAGAGATGTGCACTGAGTATTTAACATTGTGCTCAGACTGATCTCATGAAATGGCGTATGTATGACACGCCAATAGGGGTGTCACGATTCTCCAAATCCTCGATTCGATTTCATTTTCGTTTCTAAGGTCACGGTTCGATTCGATTCTCGATTTCTATATTTATTTGTTTTTAATGATGAAACCGGCCAATCAGGGTGCTCTCTGTCTCCAGGGGGTTGCACATCGGACGAGAAGCGCAGGGCCATGTCTTTAAAATTCGAACACATTATTCTCTGAGTGTACACACACACCGGCGGCGCCCAGATACAGCTCAGGACCGTATTCAAAAGCTGTTTTCACTCGGGTTGGCTAAACGGTAGCTATTGTATTATATGACATAGTTGCCTAGACAACGGATAACGTTATAACAAAATGACAGACATAACGTGCTACACTTTTACTTGACTAACGTTCAAACATCAACTATTATTCAATCAACATTAAAAATAAGTATAATAAATCAAGTTAACTTAAAACTCACACATCGTGCAGCTCTTCTACCAGGAGTTGATTCAAAATTGAGCTTGCGTGAATAGAATGTGTGCGTCCGTTGCGCGACCCCCATGAGGCACACAGGTCTCTCACTCTCTCCCTCGCTGCCGTGCGCGCAATACGGTTTGGAGCACAGTTTTTTCTGTCTCGGCATTCACGCTCGCTCTTGCTCGTTCACTCTAGATTCCTGGAGATTTTAACTAATTTGCGTGCATCAGGGAGCCGCTATCAACATGCGGGAGACTCCCGGAACTTCCGCGAGACTTGGGATGTCTGCAAAGTGCAAACTGTTGCTTTTTGAAGCGCGAACGTTGTCAACATAACTCAAAAAACTTCCACACCTGCGACTTCAATGAAAGAGGAGGGAGTTCAAGTTCTGCCAAGGGGTCTCCTGTATCATGCTATATTTTGAATGGCTGTTGCTTAGTTAGAAGAGGTTGACCATGACTCGCAGCACTTCAACACGCATGTTTTTTTCCCCGGTTGGCAAGCCGAACGGACATGACATGGGGGCGTGGCAGTATCGACAATTCCATTTTTAATTCGATTCGATTCCATTTTGAATTAATTTCGATCGATTTCGATTTAAAAACGAAATCGTGACACCCTTACACGCCAATTCGTATTTCCATTTTTGACGTGCTATCAACACACATAATCGCTTTTTCGGCGTGTTTATGAACGCCATTGACTTGAAGTCGGCATGAAACGGAAGTTGAGATTGTCATTTTTTACCTTGTCGTGACGTATATCCAAGTGAAACAGCTTCTGAAATTAGAATAAAACGTAGGGCAGGGCTTGATTTCGTCCTTCGGGAATTGATTGGATCGTTAGACGTTGGGTTTTGTATACAAAATGGAGGCAGATTTGAATGCGATTCTCAGAGAGGTGGTTCACCGATAGCCGCACCCTCATTGGATCTGGCCGCACCCTTTCGCCATTCCACGTGACCGAAATAGAAGAGAGGCCGTTTCTATGGGGGAGGGAAGGGTAATGTCTTTGATTAAATATTATAAGGGTACATGAATTTTTAAAAAATAACGAAGTGCACAGATAAATTATTTATAATAAATAATACAGTATTAGGGCTGGGCGATAAAACGATAACGATATGTATCGCGATAGACACGTGATCGATATCAATAAAAAATGTGTTAGATAAAACGTTCGATATTTTTTTTCTTTGTCGGAAGAAAACCACAGGTTGCGAAGCAAGTTTGGTTGCATTAACAAAGGCACGCACTGTCTGGTAACCTAGCGACGTAGGGAGTGACACGCAAACAGGCAATCATGTACATAGACATGTACCGGGGTCCGTTTGGTTGCGCCTATGTCTCGTGCTGCTGGATTCTTCCTCAGTAACCGGCGACGGAGAAGCAGAACACGAGTGCCCTTCATCTGCATGCCATGCAGGCTAAAATTGCGAAACATTATTGGATAATTTGCTCTATTCGCGTTTGATGTGAACACAGCATAATGAACAGGCTGCAATGTCAATATTGCAATGCTGGAGTGTGTGTGTGCACGCGCGCGCGAGAGAGAGTAGGCACGTGCGTGATCGAACTTTGTCTATGTGTAAGAGAGACAGACACGCGAGCGCGATTGAACAGTGGAGACATAAAAACTCCGTCATTTTGTTAATACAGGGCATCATTCAGTCTGCAAAGTGTTTACTTAAATTTGTGTAGGCCTATACTAGCAATAAAACAACATGGTGCTTTTATCACACTGTATTTCTTGTCAAATTGTAACACACACACACACACACACACACACACACACACACACACACGCACACGCACACACACACACACACCGTTTTAAAAGCAAAACATATCCAAGCCCTTTTTAAAACAGTCTGTGCGTTCCATCTTTTGGATATTCATCATATAGCATTGGTTTTCACTTCTTGTCCTCAAAACAGAGGACTAATCTGTTTATTTTTAGGTTTTACACTTTAAAAAAGAAAATTAAATGTGTTGGTTGTATTATTTTATACGGAAATCAATTATTTTTAATTCTGAGAATAAAGTTAGGGTTAATTAAAATGAAGTAAAACATATGTATTGATCTGAAATATAGCAAATTAATTTTAAATTAATTCAGATACAATTACCAAACATATCTCAAAGTCTTTTTATTCATTTAATAAATTACATTTCAGTGCACTGTAAATAAACTGGTTCTATGCCTCTTATTAAAAAAAAAAAAAAAAAAAAAAAAAAAAAAAAAAAACTTATAAAAAAAATTTAAGGCTTAAGACATTTATAAAAAAATGCCTTCTATATTTCTGTTTTGCTTTTCACTCCATTGTAACGAAATTGTACCGAACCGTGATGTCTGAACCGAACCGTGATTTCTGTGTACATAAGGAGGCTGAATCCAGCTTCTTATTCACAGCTTCTTATTGACTCTATCCATTCCGCCAATAAGAAGCAGCGAATAAGAAGCTGGATTGCTCGTTTTTAATTATTTGAGTTTTCCATGGTTGTGTTGACATTTCTGTCTTGGGATTATAATCAGAGGAAGGTTAAGATTAAAATTAAAATGTTTAAATGTAATAGATTTTTTCTCCTGGTACTTATTTTAAATGGGTCATAAAAAAATCAATAATTATCGATATCGACCGATATGAAACACTGATATTGTGATAAAGTTTTCAGCCATATCGCCCAGCCCTATACAGTATTACATATAAAAAGAAGATTTGTCAAATTTGATTTCATGCCGACTTTAACGTTACATTACTGTATTTATAAATATATGACCTACCCCAACCCCATCCCTAAACCTACCCGTCACTGGGGTTAATAGCATTTATGAGTCTTCCCCTACCATCCTAGGAAAAAAAATATCGCCCTAGATCTACATTTTGCTTCGTTTCGCTCTGACATTTAATGCCGTGTAGATACACGCGGAATCACTCGGAAATTTAACGGCGTACACTCTAAAAAATGCTGGGTTGTTTTAACCCAACTTTGGGTCAAATATGGACTAACCCAGCCATTGGGTTAAATTTTTACATTACATTTTTAACCCAACATTTCGGGTTTGTCCATATTTGACCCAAAATTGGGTTAAAACAACCCAGCATTTTTTAGAGTGTAGACATACACGCATACATGCGGATAGCTCAAAATACGTATAGATAACACGCCACTTGACTTGAAAGTGGCGTGTATATTTTACGCAAAAGTCATGATGCCATGTTGTTGTTCTAAACTTTTCACTGTGATACTCATCCTGCCCTGCTAAAAAATAGCTTGGGTTCTGTGGCTGTGTATGCTGGTGTAGGGCTGGGCCAGATGGTGTGCCAGCATAGACATGCTGTTCATCAGGAAATCCTAGCTTGTAAAGGTGGTCAGTGATGGTTAATTTAGACTAAAAAGGCTTGAACAGTTCAATAAATGTACAGCTAATTTTGAAATATTATTGCATATGGTTATTTATTAATGCAGAAGACAGTTTTATTTATTAAAGTGTTTTAAAATTCAATGAGTCACAGACCTCACAAATTAAGCTTGTGAAGCTAGAGCGATTGAAGATTACATTCTAAATAGACCTTATTCAGAGCAGCGCCATGACAGGTATGAAAGTGAGGCTGTGAGGGATAGACTTACCGTGTTTCCAATGGCATCAGCTGTAAAAAGTTGAATAAAGCGGCTAGATTATTTACAGTTTTCCTCAGCTTACATTGTCGGGAGTTTCTTGTCAACTGACATTTCTTGGAAATATATTTTTCCAGTGTTTCATGAGCAGAACAATCCGAAAACACATTAAATAACAGTACAGCCCATTGAAGAGATGCAAGTCTATCCCTCACAACCTCGCTTTCATTCTCATTAAAAATCAAAGATGGCGCTGCCGTGAATAAGGCGTATTGACAGCATTGTAAAAAATGATTGTGATTTTAAAGGTAAAATATAATTGGTTTGCAAATGTTAAGGATGATTCAAGAATGATACATTTATCGAACCATCCTTAACATTTGCAAACCAATAAGTTCATTTCTCTTACAGGTTTCTCTGTAAACAGTGTCTTTATGGCATTATAAAAATGCAGAAAGCTTTATTTAGAAGGCTTAGAAGGGGTTAGAAAATATCATTAATCAGTAAAACTCAATGCAAAGTCCTCACTATGACAGATTAACAAATCTGCTGGCAATACACAAAATGCAAGATGTGGACTGACAGATATAAGGATCATATTATACAGGATATCGAGCATATTACAGTGCTTAAAGATCAGGGTTTACATTCTGCTGATTCACTGCTCTGAGACAATGAACTCAGAAACAGAAGAACAGGAAATGAGGAGAGTTATGAGAATGACCTGCACAAAAAGTTTCATACAGAAAGGCAGACACAGACAGACAAATACTAGAGGCAGACAAATTGGATAGTGGATGGAAAGATGATGGATGACTGAATAAATACAGAAATGGACAGGCATATGAATGGATGGATAATCAGATGTCTAGATGGATCGATTCAGGGAGTCTGAGTGTGCAGAGCTGAGATGATCACATCTCAGCAGTAATCTCTCATCTGAGCAGTAAAAAAAAGTCTCAAATATGACTGATTTGCTAAAAAAATACAAAATATTTAAACATATTTGCTTCTTTAGATAGATATATAGATAGATAGCTTAACTTAGATATCTTCGCAACCACCTAGATTAGAACAACTTAGCAATGCCATAGCAACCATAGAACAATGCTCTTGCAAACACCCAGAAGTCAAGTCAAGTATATTTATATAGCTCTTTTCACAATATAGATTGCAGCTTCACATGATCAATCAAAACATAATAATAATGTCCGTTTCTTAGTGGAAAACAACCAAGTTTGGTAGAGCTGATCAAGGGTGATACTGATTGGTTAATTAATTTAAATTTCCCCAACTGAGATAGCCAAAGGCAACAGTGGCAGGGAACCGAAAAACTCCATCAAGTGCACCCCAGCAACCACCAAAAACCCACTAACAACCACCCCAAACAACCTAGCAACCACAGAACAACATATAGCGATGCCTTAGCCACCACCCAGGACATCATAGCAACTGCATAACAATGCACAGTGCACTTTCCCTGCTTTTTCACCAGCTTCGCTCTCTCTGTTTCTCTTCGGGGAGTTGCCTTCAGACGCTTGATGGATCACTGCTGTCAGATCATCATCCGCCTCCATATTAGTGCATTTGAGTGTGCATGTGTGTTTGGGTGTAAGAAAGATACTGCGAACACCTTCCACATCTCTGCCTCTTCTCTTTACATCCTAATGACTTCACGACATTAAGTCACTGCACACACACATAGTCAGAAAAAAAGAGAGAACCATTGAAAATGGTAAGATACGAGAGAGTTGATGTACAACTGTGAGATGAGAACCAGGAAGATGAAAGCCATTTGTCAAAGAGTATGTGCGTCTATGCGCGTTTGATCATGTGTGCGTGTGTGTTGGAGATCATTTCCTATAAAAGCAGGAGACATCTGAGGATCATTGATTCTCTTTGTTGCACAGATAATAAATCCCCCAGTTCAATTCACAGTAAGATTTCATTAGAGGATAGAAGTCTTTAATACCACAGATCAGATGATATGAATGATATATAGGGCTACACCTATCTACAGCTCATCTTTTATATCCACACAAAAGCATAATACAGACTTAAACTCATTGTGACCTATGCCACCTGTCTCTAACTTTTTCCTCTCGCCTGTGCAATACTCACACAATAAATTCAGCACACAAAGATATGACAAACTTTGCCTCTACAAAATGCTGTTAGTCTTCCTCTTGTGTTTTTATGAAATACAGACGTACAAACACTCGACAAGAGCTGTCACTTTTGTGAGATATGAAATTATAGTTCTATTTTGTATTTTTTGCAATACAGTGTTTCTAATATCCTCTCAGGCCTCTGAATCTACTGTGTCATTGGAAAATACACTCACCTAAAGGATTATTAGGAACACCTGTTCAATTTCTCATTAATGCAATTATGTAATCAACCAATCACATGGCAGTTGCTTCAACGCATTTAGGGGTGTAGTCCTGGTCAAGACAATCTCCTGAACTCCAAGTCGAATGTCAGAAGGGGAAAGAAAGGTGATTTAAGCAATTTTGACCGTGGCATGGTTGTTGGTGCCAGACGGGCCGGTCTGAGTATTTCACAATCTGCTCAGTTACTGGGATTTTCACGGACAACCATTTCTAGGGTTTACAAAGAATGGTGTGAAAAGGAAAAAAATCCGATGGTAGAGTCAGAATTTGGCGTAAACAGAATGAGAACATGGATCCATCATGCCTTGTTACCACTGTGCAGGCTGGTGGTGTAATGGTGTTGGGGATGTTTTCTTGGCACACTTTAGGCCCATTAGTGCCAATTGGGCAACGTTTAAATCCCAAGGCCTACCTGAGCATTGTTTCCGACCATGTCCATCCTTTTATGGTCACCATGTACCCATCCTCTGATGGCTATTTCCAGCAGGATAATGCACCATGTCACAAAGCTATAATCATTTTAAATTGGTTTCTTGAACATAACAATGAGTTCACTGTACTAAAATGCCCCCCACAGACACCAGATCTCAACCCAATAGAGCATCTTTGGGATGTGGTGGAAATGGAGCTTTGTGCCCTGGATGTGCATCCCACAAATCTCCATCAACTGCAAGATGCTATCCTATCAATATGGGGCAATATTTCTAAAGAATGCTTTCAGCACCTTGCTAAATCAATGTCAAGAATTAAGGCAGCTCTGAAGGCGAAAGGGGGTCAAATACAATATTAGTATGGTGTTTAGAATAATCATTTAGTTTGAGGTAGAGTATTTAAGTCGAATTCTGGTTTTGCATTGAATTTAATGAGATTAGATAAAATGACGAAAGAGGTTTTGCTAGTTAGTGTGTTCAAATAATCAATGCGGATGCCGTGACTATAACATATTTCTCTATTGACAGCCGTTCAATTACAGGGGTGGTTTACTGCTTTTTTTCTTTGCATGATGTTTATGTTTAGTGTTTTTTTTTAAAGCCTTTTTTCATTAATTTCACCTTTATTTTAAGCCGCTTTCTCCTCTGTCACTTGAATGACTGTTTGGCTATGAAACCACTCCCTCAGAAACAGGCAATGGCCTCAGATTGGTTAGTTGGGTGTGTTGTAATTGGCTACACTGCATACTGCACGTTGTCCGGAAACTTCACGCCCATTACCTTTATGGGAAAAAGTTGCATGTGCTCCAGTCAAATGTAAATAATGGTATCAATAGTGCCTTATCATTTTGAGCCAGAATCAGACCCAGAAAGCGGCGATGAAGAGAGTCAAGCAGAACCTACCCAAAACACGGCTCTTACAAAACGTTTCTAAATTTTTTTTTATTATTATTGTTCAATTCTATTCTATTCTATTCTATTACAGTATATAAGGATTTCAAAATGCTGTTACTTGCAAATGCTACTATTGCTTGTTAGCTTTTGAGATCAGAGTTTTCTCACAATTAAACATTTAATATAACTAAATACGTGACTGAGTAAAACTGTTTTTTAAAGTTGTTTTATCGATATAATGAACAACCGTTTATCTATTCACAAAACTTAGTTTACTCAGTTTATCATTTTCTTTAGGTGTACATGTGGCAACTGTGTTAAAACGTGTACACTGACAACAGCAGCTCAAGTTTGCTGTTGCGATTACATATAATTTTTTACACGTTTGTCTTATACACACAAAATACTGTCGAACTAACTGGCTACTATAAACAAACAGCGTTGGGATTACGTTCTTGATCAAATTTGAAAAATGAAGTCACACATTGAAGATACATTTACAAAATTAGTACGCTACACTACATAATTGCAAATTCAGGTCCAAAATATTTGTACGCGTTTGTTTACGTCCTTGATAAAACTAAAACATTACGTCTGAAATTATACATGCAAATTTGTTTAAAAATGATTAAGTCTTAATTACAGTTTGTGGCCCAACAACTGCTGCCTCTGGTTTTAAAGTTGTAACTGCTCCATGTTTTAGTAACAGTTTCTTATTGAATCCGGTGTTGAATTCGCAGAGATTCTGGAAGCTGTCTTCCGTAAAATGCGCAGCACAGAGAGCTAAATTATGATTATAATTTTCAGGAACACAATCGAACATAAATTTTGGCCATTGTTGATGAATTACAGCGTCCGTAGGAAGCCCGGACACAGAAGACCTGACAGCTGTCTCGTAGTCCCATTCGAGGCGTTTTTGTAGGCATTAAACGTCCTGATTTTTAAAAGACGATATCTCTGCCTGTTGAACTTTCAGCGCAGAAACTTTGCAGACACTGTTCATGCACCAACAGCAACATTAGACACTATTTAAAATGAAAAAAGTGAAATCACAATCAACTTTAAAATAATATCTGTGAATTCTGATGGAATACATTTTTTGTTGTTGTTGTTGTTGCAAGCAATATATACTCCAAATACTTACATTACAATACGTTTATGTAGTGACTGTTTTTTTTTGCATCTACCTCATGATAGTTGTTGAGGGCTTGGGTTGCCATCAGCCAATCATGATGCATTTTTCTGCAGCTTTAGTCACTTTCCAGCTCAGAAAATCTGGAGCCAATTTCAAATAGCATATTTTCTGTGGAAGCAGCTGTCCTTGAACATTAATGGTTAACTCTCTCCAGGTATTATAGACTCCCTTGTCTCAGAAATGCACTTTGCTTCTCTATCACTCATAGCTTTTATGAGATTGTGCCTGCTCTAAATTCTGACCGCTCTCGCTGACAATAAATTGTGTCCTAGTGGGAAACATTCCTATGGGCATCACCCTGCACTATACTCCTCTTCCCATCACCACAAACCACTGCTTATATATGTGCTGCTTATATCTGTCTGGTTATGAGAAAAGCCTCCTCAGCTGCTAGAAAACACAATAATAAAGTCACAGTGAAATCACAAAATAAAATGCAACTAGATTTTGAGACTAAACTATTCCCAAATGACTCAATATTGAATCGAATCAGAATTCCATTTAAATTAAAATGCAGTTGCCATTGTCATTTATAACTGAAATGTATTGTAATAACACTTTTTTATTGAATTGATAATAACAAATTTAGAATATTAAAATGTTATGAACAATATTAGGTTAGGACTAATGAATAAAAAAAACAAAACAAAAAAAACAACTAATAAAATATAAAAACAATATGTTTACACCAGTGACTACAATAATAATAATACTAATAAAGTTAAGTAAAGCTCCAACAATATGAGGACATTTCAAAAGAGTGCCCTGTTTACAGTGCCATGCTGCCCGGGAGGGGAAAAAACAAACAAACAAACAAACAAAAAAACCCTACCTGAAAGAAAAAAGAAACAAATCTTGCTGTTTAACGTGAGTAACAAGAAAAGAGTAAAACTAAGCCAGGATCCTAATGATTCTTATTCAGTCAATGCAGGTTCAATTAGTCTTTCAACCACTGTGTGTGTGTGTGTTAGTGTGTGATGGCTCTCTTCAGAGTCTTGTGCAGTACAGAATCTAATTGATGTGATAATCGTTAGTAAATGGTCATCTGTTTTGTGGCCACTGAAGTTGTGGAGACACTGACAACAGCAGCAAAGCTCTGTGTGTGATTTAATATGAGGCAGCGAGGGATCCGTGGAGGAAGGAGGGGTGCGTTGAGGACACAACGTGTTGGCGAAAGAGGGCTGAGGGAGATGCTAAGTGCA